>CM045580.1:1087801-2452713 GCA_024721215.1 Cheumatopsyche charites | reverse complement strand
AAACATTCTTACAAGTGAAAATGCAATGATTCTAACGTACACTTTCAACATGAATCTCAAAACATTAAATTGTATGACACACAATCAATAATTTTAATCGAAAGTCACTAGAAATCGATGATTTTTTTCACAAAAACGCAATAAATAAGCATTTATATTACTTCTACAAGGGAAATCTGTCGGTTATCGAATACCAGGTGAGACGTGTCTCGTTCGAACGTAAGGGGGTAATATTTTTTTACGACTATCGCGTAGGGTGTTTTTTCTTCAGAATATCAATAAAATAAGAGAACTCTCTTGGCGAATATACAAAGCTTTAACGTCGACAAACGAATTAGTTTCATACAAATTCAACAGATGTCCTAAAAATAATATTACTAATGTCATCTATTGGAAAGTTTTCGCACTATCGACGTGTGAAAACGTTTCATAATTATTTGTAGACTATCGATTAATATTGAATAAAAAAAACAATTTGAAACATTCTTACAAGTGAAAATGCAATGATTCTAACGTACACTTTCAACATGAATCTCAAAACATTAAATTGTATGACACACAATCAATAATTTTAATCGAAAGTCACTAGAAATCGATGATTTTTTTCACAAAAACGCAATAAATAAGCATTTATATTACTTCTACAAGGGAAATCTGTCGGTTATCGAATACCAGGTGAGACGTGTCTCGTTCGAACGTAAGGGGGTAATATTTTTTTACGACTATCGCGTAGGGTGTTTTTTCTTCAGAATATCAATAAAATAAGAGAACTCTCTTGGCGAATATACAAAGCTTTAACGTCGACAAACGAATTAGTTTCATACAAATTCAACAGATGTCCTAAAAATAATATTACTAATGTCATCTATTGGAAAGTTTTCGCACTATCGACGTGTGAAAACGTTTCGTAATTATTTATAGACTATCGATTAATATTGAATAAAAAAAACAATTTGAAACATTCTTACAAGTGAAAATGCAATGATTCTAACGTACACTTTCAACATGAATCTCAAAACATTAAATTGTATGACACACAATCAATAATTTTAATCGAAAGTCACTAGAAATCGATGATTTTTTTCACAAAAACGCAATAAATAAGCATTTATATTACTTCTACAAGGGAAATCTGTCGGTTATCGAATACCAGGTGAGACGTGTCTCGTTCGAACGTAAGGGGGTAATATTTTTTTACGACTATCGCGTAGGGTGTTTTTTCTTCAGAATATCAATAAAATAAGAGAACTCTCTTGGCGAATATACAAAGCTTTAACGTCGACAAACGAATTAGTTTCATATAAATTCAACAGATGTCCTAAAAATAATATTACTAATGTCATCTATTGGAAAGTTTTCGCACTATCGACGTGTGAAAACGTTTCGTAATTATTTGTAGACTTTCGATTAATATTGAATAAAAAAAACAATTTGAAACATTCTTACAAGTGAAAATGCAATGATTCTAACGTACACTTTCAACATGAATCTCAAAACATTAAATTGTATGACACACAATCAATAATTTTAATCGAAAGTCACTAGAAATCGATGATTTTTTTCACAAAAACGCAATAAATAAGCATTTATATTACTTCTACAAGGGAAATCTGTCGGTTATCGAATACCAGGTGAGACGTGTCTCGTTCGAACGTAAGGGGGTAATATTTTTTTACGACTATCGCGTAGGGTGTTTTTTCTTCAGAATATCAATAAAATAAGAGAACTCTCTTGGCGAATATACAAAGCTTTAACGTCGACAAACGAATTAGTTTCATACAAATTCAACAGATGTCCTAAAAATAATATTACTAATGTCATCTATTGGAAAGTTTTCGCACTATCGACGTGTGAAAACGTTTCGTAATTATTTGTAGACTTTCGATTAATATTGAATAAAAAAAACAATTTGAAACATTCTTACAAGTGAAAATGCAATGATTCTAACGTACACTTTCAACATGAATCTCAAAACATTAAATTGTATGACACACAATCAATAATTTTAATCGAAAGTCACTAGAAATCGATGATTTTTTTCACAAAAACGCAATAAATAAGCATTTATATTACTTCTACAAGGGAAATCTGTCGGTTATCGAATACCAGGTGAGACGTGTCTCGTTCGAACGTAAGGGGGTAATATTTTTTTACGACTATCGCGTAGGGTGTTTTTTCTTCAGAATATCAATAAAATAAGAGAACTCTCTTGGCGAATATACAAAGCTTTAACGTCGACAAACGAATTAGTTTCATACAAATTCAACAGATGTCCTAAAAATAATATTACTAATGTCATCTATTGGAAAGTTTTCGCACTATCGACGTGTGAAAACGTTTCGTAATTATTTGTAGACTTTCGATTAATATTGAATAAAAAAAACAATTTGAAACATTCTTACAAGTGAAAATGCAATGATTCTAACGTACACTTTCAACATGAATCTCAAAACATTAAATTGTATGACACACAATCAATAATTTTAATCGAAAGTCACTAGAAATCGATGATTTTTTTCACAAAAACGCAATAAATAAGCATTTATATTACTTCTACAAGGGAAATCTGTCGGTTATCGAATACCAGGTGAGACGTGTCTCGTTCGAACGTAAGGGGGTAATATTTTTTTACGACTATCGCGTAGGGTGTTTTTTCTTCAGAATATCAATAAAATAAGAGAACTCTCTTGGCGAATATACAAAGCTTTAACGTCGACAAACGAATTAGTTTCATACAAATTCAACAGATGTCCTAAAAATAATATTACTAATGTCATCTATTGGAAAGTTTTCGCACTATCGACGTGTGAAAACGTTTCGTAATTATTTGTAGACTTTCGATTAATATTGAATAAAAAAAACAATTTGAAACATTCTTACAAGTGAAAATGCAATGATTCTAACGTACACTTTCAACATGAATCTCAAAACATTAAATTGTATGACACACAATCAATAATTTTAATCGAAAGTCACTAGAAATCGATGATTTTTTTCACAAAAACGCAATAAATAAGCATTTATATTACTTCTACAAGGGAAATCTGTCGGTTATCGAATACCAGGTGAGACGTGTCTCGTTCGAACGTAAGGGGGTAATATTTTTTTACGACTATCGCGTAGGGTGTTTTTTCTTCAGAATATCAATAAAATAAGAGAACTCTCTTGGCGAATATACAAAGCTTTAACGTCGACAAACGAATTAGTTTCATACAAATTCAACAGATGTCCTAAAAATAATATTACTAATGTCATCTATTGGAAAGTTTTCGCACTATCGACGTGTGAAAACGTTTCGTAATTATTTATAGACTATCGATTAATATTGAATAAAAAAAACAATTTGAAACATTCTTACAAGTGAAAATGCAATGATTCTAACGTACACTTTCAACATGAATCTCAAAACATTAAATTGTATGACACACAATCAATAATTTTAATCGAAAGTCACTAGAAATCGATGATTTTTTTCACAAAAACGCAATAAATAAGCATTTATATTACTTCTACAAGGGAAATCTGTCGGTTATCGAATACCAGGTGAGACGTGTCTCGTTCGAACGTAAGGGGGTAATATTTTTTTACGACTATCGCGTAGGGTGTTTTTTCTTCAGAATATCAATAAAATAAGAGAACTCTCTTGGCGAATATACAAAGCTTTAACGTCGACAAACGAATTAGTTTCATACAAATTCAACAGATGTCCTAAAAATAATATTACTAATGTCATCTATTGGAAAGTTTTCGCACTATCGACGTGTGAAAACGTTTCGTAATTATTTATAGACTATCGATTAATATTGAATAAAAAAAACAATTTGAAACATTCTTACAAGTGAAAATGCAATGATTCTAACGTACACTTTCAACATGAATCTCAAAACATTAAATTGTATGACACACAATCAATAATTTTAATCGAAAGTCACTAGAAATCGATGATTTTTTTCACAAAAACGCAATAAATAAGCATTTATATTACTTCTACAAGGGAAATCTGTCGGTTATCGAATACCAGGTGAGACGTGTCTCGTTCGAACGTAAGGGGGTAATATTTTTTTACGACTATCGCGTAGGGTGTTTTTTCTTCAGAATATCAATAAAATAAGAGAACTCTCTTGGCGAATATACAAAGCTTTAACGTCGACAAACGAATTAGTTTCATACAAATTCAACAGATGTCCTAAAAATAATATTACTAATGTCATCTATTGGAAAGTTTTCGCACTATCGACGTGTGAAAACGTTTCGTAATTATTTATAGACTATCGATTAATATTGAATAAAAAAAACAATTTGAAACATTCTTACAAGTGAAAATGCAATGATTCTAACGTACACTTTCAACATGAATCTCAAAACATTAAATTGTATGACACACAATCAATAATTTTAATCGAAAGTCACTAGAAATCGATGATTTTTTTCACAAAAACGCAATAAATAAGCATTTATATTACTTCTACAAGGGAAATCTGTCGGTTATCGAATACCAGGTGAGACGTGTCTCGTTCGAACGTAAGGGGGTAATATTTTTTTACGACTATCGCGTAGGGTGTTTTTTCTTCAGAATATCAATAAAATAAGAGAACTCTCTTGGCGAATATACAAAGCTTTAACGTCGACAAACGAATTAGTTTCATACAAATTCAACAGATGTCCTAAAAATAATATTACTAATGTCATCTATTGGAAAGTTTTCGCACTATCGACGTGTGAAAACGTTTCGTAATTATTTATAGACTATCGATTAATATTGAATAAAAAAAACAATTTGAAACATTCTTACAAGTGAAAATGCAATGATTCTAACGTACACTTTCAACATGAATCTCAAAACATTAAATTGTATGACACACAATCAATAATTTTAATCGAAAGTCACTAGAAATCGATGATTTTTTTCACAAAAACGCAATAAATAAGCATTTATATTACTTCTACAAGGGAAATCTGTCGGTTATCGAATACCAGGTGAGACGTGTCTCGTTCGAACGTAAGGGGGTAATATTTTTTTACGACTATCGCGTAGGGTGTTTTTTCTTCAGAATATCAATAAAATAAGAGAACTCTCTTGGCGAATATACAAAGCTTTAACGTCGACAAACGAATTAGTTTCATACAAATTCAACAGATGTCCTAAAAATAATATTACTAATGTCATCTATTGGAAAGTTTTCGCACTATCGACGTGTGAAAACGTTTCGTAATTATTTATAGACTATCGATTAATATTGAATAAAAAAAACAATTTGAAACATTCTTACAAGTGAAAATGCAATGATTCTAACGTACACTTTCAACATGAATCTCAAAACATTAAATTGTATGACACACAATCAATAATTTTAATCGAAAGTCACTAGAAATCGATGATTTTTTTCACAAAAACGCAATAAATAAGCATTTATATTACTTCTACAAGGGAAATCTGTCGGTTATCGAATACCAGGTGAGACGTGTCTCGTTCGAACGTAAGGGGGTAATATTTTTTTACGACTATCGCGTAGGGTGTTTTTTCTTCAGAATATCAATAAAATAAGAGAACTCTCTTGGCGAATATACAAAGCTTTAACGTCGACAAACGAATTAGTTTCATACAAATTCAACAGATGTCCTAAAAATAATATTACTAATGTCATCTATTGGAAAGTTTTCGCACTATCGACGTGTGAAAACGTTTCGTAATTATTTATAGACTATCGATTAATATTGAATAAAAAAAACAATTTGAAACATTCTTACAAGTGAAAATGCAATGATTCTAACGTACACTTTCAACATGAATCTCAAAACATTAAATTGTATGACACACAATCAATAATTTTAATCGAAAGTCACTAGAAATCGATGATTTTTTTCACAAAAACGCAATAAATAAGCATTTATATTACTTCTACAAGGGAAATCTGTCGGTTATCGAATACCAGGTGAGACGTGTCTCGTTCGAACGTAAGGGGGTAATATTTTTTTACGACTATCGCGTAGGGTGTTTTTTCTTCAGAATATCAATAAAATAAGAGAACTCTCTTGGCGAATATACAAAGCTTTAACGTCGACAAACGAATTAGTTTCATACAAATTCAACAGATGTCCTAAAAATAATATTACTAATGTCATCTATTGGAAAGTTTTCGCACTATCGACGTGTGAAAACGTTTCGTAATTATTTATAGACTATCGATTAATATTGAATAAAAAAAACAATTTGAAACATTCTTACAAGTGAAAATGCAATGATTCTAACGTACACTTTCAACATGAATCTCAAAACATTAAATTGTATGACACACAATCAATAATTTTAATCGAAAGTCACTAGAAATCGATGATTTTTTTCACAAAAACGCAATAAATAAGCATTTATATTACTTCTACAAGGGAAATCTGTCGGTTATCGAATACCAGGTGAGACGTGTCTCGTTCGAACGTAAGGGGGTAATATTTTTTTACGACTATCGCGTAGGGTGTTTTTTCTTCAGAATATCAATAAAATAAGAGAACTCTCTTGGCGAATATACAAAGCTTTAACGTCGACAAACGAATTAGTTTCATACAAATTCAACAGATGTCCTAAAAATAATATTACTAATGTCATCTATTGGAAAGTTTTCGCACTATCGACGTGTGAAAACGTTTCGTAATTATTTATAGACTATCGATTAATATTGAATAAAAAAAACAATTTGAAACATTCTTACAAGTGAAAATGCAATGATTCTAACGTACACTTTCAACATGAATCTCAAAACATTAAATTGTATGACACACAATCAATAATTTTAATCGAAAGTCACTAGAAATCGATGATTTTTTTCACAAAAACGCAATAAATAAGCATTTATATTACTTCTACAAGGGAAATCTGTCGGTTATCGAATACCAGGTGAGACGTGTCTCGTTCGAACGTAAGGGGGTAATATTTTTTTACGACTATCGCGTAGGGTGTTTTTTCTTCAGAATATCAATAAAATAAGAGAACTCTCTTGGCGAATATACAAAGCTTTAACGTCGACAAACGAATTAGTTTCATACAAATTCAACAGATGTCCTAAAAATAATATTACTAATGTCATCTATTGGAAAGTTTTCGCACTATCGACGTGTGAAAACGTTTCGTAATTATTTATAGACTATCGATTAATATTGAATAAAAAAAACAATTTGAAACATTCTTACAAGTGAAAATGCAATGATTCTAACGTACACTTTCAACATGAATCTCAAAACATTAAATTGTATGACACACAATCAATAATTTTAATCGAAAGTCACTAGAAATCGATGATTTTTTTCACAAAAACGCAATAAATAAGCATTTATATTACTTCTACAAGGGAAATCTGTCGGTTATCGAATACCAGGTGAGACGTGTCTCGTTCGAACGTAAGGGGGTAATATTTTTTTACGACTATCGCGTAGGGTGTTTTTTCTTCAGAATATCAATAAAATAAGAGAACTCTCTTGGCGAATATACAAAGCTTTAACGTCGACAAACGAATTAGTTTCATACAAATTCAACAGATGTCCTAAAAATAATATTACTAATGTCATCTATTGGAAAGTTTTCGCACTATCGACGTGTGAAAACGTTTCGTAATTATTTATAGACTATCGATTAATATTGAATAAAAAAAACAATTTGAAACATTCTTACAAGTGAAAATGCAATGATTCTAACGTACACTTTCAACATGAATCTCAAAACATTAAATTGTATGACACACAATCAATAATTTTAATCGAAAGTCACTAGAAATCGATGATTTTTTTCACAAAAACGCAATAAATAAGCATTTATATTACTTCTACAAGGGAAATCTGTCGGTTATCGAATACCAGGTGAGACGTGTCTCGTTCGAACGTAAGGGAGTAATATTTTTTTACGACTATCGCGTAGGGTGTTTTTTCTTCAGAATATCAATAAAATAAGAGAACTCTCTTGGCGAATATACAAAGCTTTAACGTCGACAAACGAATTAGTTTCATACAAATTCAACAGATGTCCTAAAAATAATATTACTAATGTCATCTATTGGAAAGTTTTCGCACTATCGACGTGTGAAAACGTTTCGTAATTATTTATAGACTATCGATTAATATTGAATAAAAAAAACAATTTGAAACATTCTTACAAGTGAAAATGCAATGATTCTAACGTACACTTTCAACATGAATCTCAAAACATTAAATTGTATGACACACAATCAATAATTTTAATCGAAAGTCACTAGAAATCGATGATTTTTTTCACAAAAACGCAATAAATAAGCATTTATATTACTTCTACAAGGGAAATCTGTCGGTTATCGAATACCAGGTGAGACGTGTCTCGTTCGAACGTAAGGGAGTAATATTTTTTTACGACTATCGCGTAGGGTGTTTTTTCTTCAGAATATCAATAAAATAAGAGAACTCTCTTGGCGAATATACAAAGCTTTAACGTCGACAAACGAATTAGTTTCATACAAATTCAACAGATGTCCTAAAAATAATATTACTAATGTCATCTATTGGAAAGTTTTCGCACTATCGACGTGTGAAAACGTTTCGTAATTATTTATAGACTATCGATTAATATTGAATAAAAAAAACAATTTGAAACATTCTTACAAGTGAAAATGCAATGATTCTAACGTACACTTTCAACATGAATCTCAAAACATTAAATTGTATGACACACAATCAATAATTTTAATCGAAAGTCACTAGAAATCGATGATTTTTTTCACAAAAACGCAATAAATAAGCATTTATATTACTTCTACAAGGGAAATCTGTCGGTTATCGAATACCAGGTGAGACGTGTCTCGTTCGAACGTAAGGGAGTAATATTTTTTTACGACTATCGCGTAGGGTGTTTTTTCTTCAGAATATCTATAAAATAAGAGAACTCTCTTGGCGAATATACAAAGCTTTAACGTCGACAAACGAATTAGTTTCATACAAATTCAACAGATGTCCTAAAAATAATATTACTAATGTCATCTATTGGAAAGTTTTCGCACTATCGACGTGTGAAAACGTTTCGTAATTATTTGTAGACTTTCGATTAATATTGAATAAAAAAAACAATTTGAAACATTCTTACAAGTGAAAATGCAATGATTCTAACGTACACTTTCAACATGAATCTCAAAACATTAAATTGTATGACACACAATCAATAATTTTAATCGAAAGTCACTAGAAATCGATGATTTTTTTCACAAAAACGCAATAAATAAGCATTTATATTACTTCTACAAGGGAAATCTGTCGGTTATCGAATACCAGGTGAGACGTGTCTCGTTCGAACGTAAGGGAGTAATATTTTTTTACGACTATCGCGTAGGGTGTTTTTTCTTCAGAATATCTATAAAATAAGAGAACTCTCTTGGCGAATATACAAAGCTTTAACGTCGACAAACGAATTAGTTTCATACAAATTCAACAGATGTCCTAAAAATAATATTACTAATGTCATCTATTGGAAAGTTTTCGCACTATCGACGTGTGAAAACGTTTCATAATTATTTGTAGACTTTCGATTAATATTGAATAAAAAAAACAATTTGAAACATTCTTACAAGTGAAAATGCAATGATTCTTACGTACACTTTCAACATGAATCTCAAAACATTAAATTGTATGACACACAATCAATAATTTTAATCGAAAGTCACTAGAAATCGATGATTTTTTTCACAAAAACGCAATAAATAAGCATTTATATTACTTCTACAAGGGAAATCTGTCGGTTATCGAATACCAGGTGAGACGTGTCTCGTTCGAACGTAAGGGGGTAATATTTTTTTACGACTATCGCGTAGGGTGTTTTTTCTTCAGAATATCAATAAAATAAGAGAACTCTCTTGGCGAATATACAAAGCTTTAACGTCGACAAACGAATTAGTTTCATACAAATTCAACAGATGTCCTAAAAATAATATTACTAATGTCATCTATTGGAAAGTTTTCGCACTATCGACGTGTGAAAACGTTTCGTAATTATTTATAGACTATCGATTAATATTGAATAAAAAAAACAATTTGAAACATTCTTACAAGTGAAAATGCAATGATTCTAACGTACACTTTCAACATGAATCTCAAAACATTAAATTGTATGACACACAATCAATAATTTTAATCGAAAGTCACTAGAAATCGATGATTTTTTTCACAAAAACGCAATAAATAAGCATTTATATTACTTCTACAAGGGAAATCTGTCGGTTATCGAATACCAGGTGAGACGTGTCTCGTTCGAACGTAAGGGAGTAATATTTTTTTACGACTATCGCGTAGGGTGTTTTTTCTTCAGAATATCTATAAAATAAGAGAACTCTCTTGGCAAATATACAAAGCTTTAACGTCGACAAACGAATTAGTTTCATACAAATTCAACAGATGTCCTAAAAATAATATTACTAATGTCATCTATTGGAAAGTTTTCGCACTATCGACGTGTGAAAACGTTTCATAATTATTTGTAGACTTTCGATTAATATTGAATAAAAAAAACAATTTGAAACATTCTTACAAGTGAAAATGCAATGATTCTTACGTACACTTTCAACATGAATCTCAAAACATTAAATTGTATGACACACAATCAATAATTTTAATCGAAAGTCACTAGAAATCGATGATTTTTTTCACAAAAACGCAATAAATAAGCATTTATATTACTTCTACAAGGGAAATCTGTCGGTTATCGAATACCAGGTGAGACGTGTCTCGTTCGAACGTAAGGGAGTAATATTTTTTTACGACTATCGCGTAGGGTGTTTTTTCTTCAGAATATCTATAAAATAAGAGAACTCTCTTGGCGAATATACAAAGCTTTAACGTCGACAAACGAATTAGTTTCATACAAATTCAACAGATGTCCTAAAAATAATATTACTAATGTCATCTATTGGAAAGTTTTCGCACTATCGACGTGTGAAAACGTTTCGTAATTATTTATAGACTATCGATTAATATTGAATAAAAAAAACAATTTGAAACATTCTTACAAGTGAAAATGCAATGATTCTTACGTACACTTTCAACATGAATCTCAAAACATTAAATTGTATGACACACAATCAATAATTTTAATCGAAAGTCACTAGAAATCGATGATTTTTTTCACAAAAACGCAATAAATAAGCATTTATATTACTTCTACAAGGGAAATCTGTCGGTTATCGAATACCAGGTGAGACGTGTCTCGTTCGAACGTAAGGGGGTAATATTTTTTTACGACTATCGCGTAGGGTGTTTTTTCTTCAGAATATCAATAAAATAAGAGAACTCTCTTGGCGAATATACAAAGCTTTAACGTCGACAAACGAATTAGTTTCATACAAATTCAACAGATGTCCTAAAAATAATATTACTAATGTCATCTATTGGAAAGTTTTCGCACTATCGACGTGTGAAAACGTTTCGTAATTATTTATAGACTATCGATTAATATTGAATAAAAAAAACAATTTGAAACATTCTTACAAGTGAAAATGCAATGATTCTAACGTACACTTTCAACATGAATCTCAAAACATTAAATTGTATGACACACAATCAATAATTTTAATCGAAAGTCACTAGAAATCGATGATTTTTTTCACAAAAACGCAATAAATAAGCATTTATATTACTTCTACAAGGGAAATCTGTCGGTTATCGAATACCAGGTGAGACGTGTCTCGTTCGAACGTAAGGGAGTAATATTTTTTTACGACTATCGCGTAGGGTGTTTTTTCTTCAGAATATCTATAAAATAAGAGAACTCTCTTGGCGAATATACAAAGCTTTAACGTCGACAAACGAATTAGTTTCATACAAATTCAACAGATGTCCTAAAAATAATATTACTAATGTCATCTATTGGAAAGTTTTCGCACTATCGACGTGTGAAAACGTTTCGTAATTATTTATAGACTATCGATTAATATTGAATAAAAAAAACAATTTGAAACATTCTTACAAGTGAAAATGCAATGATTCTAACGTACACTTTCAACATGAATCTCAAAACATTAAATTGTATGACACACAATCAATAATTTTAATCGAAAGTCACTAGAAATCGATGATTTTTTTCACAAAAACGCAATAAATAAGCATTTATATTACTTCTACAAGGGAAATCTGTCGGTTATCGAATACCAGGTGAGACGTGTCTCGTTCGAACGTAAGGGAGTAATATTTTTTTACGACTATCGCGTAGGGTGTTTTTTCTTCAGAATATCTATAAAATAAGAGAACTCTCTTGGCGAATATACAAAGCTTTAACGTCGACAAACGAATTAGTTTCATACAAATTCAACAGATGTCCTAAAAATAATATTACTAATGTCATCTATTGGAAAGTTTTCGCACTATCGACGTGTGAAAACGTTTCGTAATTATTTGTAGACTTTCGATTAATATTGAATAAAAAAAACAATTTGAAACATTCTTACAAGTGAAAATGCAATGATTCTAACGTACACTTTCAACATGAATCTCAAAACATTAAATTGTATGACACACAATCAATAATTTTAATCGAAAGTCACTAGAAATCGATGATTTTTTTCACAAAAACGCAATAAATAAGCATTTATATTACTTCTACAAGGGAAATCTGTCGGTTATCGAATACCAGGTGAGACGTGTCTCGTTCGAACGTAAGGGAGTAATATTTTTTTACGACTATCGCGTAGGGTGTTTTTTCTTCAGAATATCTATAAAATAAGAGAACTCTCTTGGCAAATATACAAAGCTTTAACGTCGACAAACGAATTAGTTTCATACAAATTCAACAGATGTCCTAAAAATAATATTACTAATGTCATCTATTGGAAAGTTTTCGCACTATCGACGTGTGAAAACGTTTCATAATTATTTGTAGACTTTCGATTAATATTGAATAAAAAAAACAATTTGAAACATTCTTACAAGTGAAAATGCAATGATTCTAACGTACACTTTCAACATGAATCTCAAAACATTAAATTGTATGACACACAATCAATAATTTTAATCGAAAGTCACTAGAAATCGATGATTTTTTTCACAAAAACGCAATAAATAAGCATTTATATTACTTCTACAAGGGAAATCTGTCGGTTATCGAATACCAGGTGAGACGTGTCTCGTTCGAACGTAAGGGAGTAATATTTTTTTACGACTATCGCGTAGGGTGTTTTTTCTTCAGAATATCTATAAAATAAGAGAACTCTCTTGGCGAATATACAAAGCTTTAACGTCGACAAACGAATTAGTTTCATACAAATTCAACAGATGTCCTAAAAATAATATTACTAATGTCATCTATTGGAAAGTTTTCGCACTATCGACGTGTGAAAACGTTTCATAATTATTTGTAGACTTTCGATTAATATTGAATAAAAAAAACAATTTGAAACATTCTTACAAGTGAAAATGCAATGATTCTTACGTACACTTTCAACATGAATCTCAAAACATTAAATTGTATGACACACAATCAATAATTTTAATCGAAAGTCACTAGAAATCGATGATTTTTTTCACAAAAACGCAATAAATAAGCATTTATATTACTTCTACAAGGGAAATCTGTCGGTTATCGAATACCAGGTGAGACGTGTCTCGTTCGAACGTAAGGGAGTAATATTTTTTTACGACTATCGCGTAGGGTGTTTTTTCTTCAGAATATCAATAAAATAAGAGAACTCTCTTGGCGAATATACAAAGCTTTAACGTCGACAAACGAATTAGTTTCATACAAATTCAACAGATGTCCTAAAAATAATATTACTAATGTCATCTATTGGAAAGTTTTCGCACTATCGACGTGTGAAAACGTTTCGTAATTATTTATAGACTATCGATTAATATTGAATAAAAAAAACAATTTGAAACATTCTTACAAGTGAAAATGCAATGATTCTAACGTACACTTTCAACATGAATCTCAAAACATTAAATTGTATGACACACAATCAATAATTTTAATCGAAAGTCACTAGAAATCGATGATTTTTTTCACAAAAACGCAATAAATAAGCATTTATATTACTTCTACAAGGGAAATCTGTCGGTTATCGAATACCAGGTGAGACGTGTCTCGTTCGAACGTAAGGGAGTAATATTTTTTTACGACTATCGCGTAGGGTGTTTTTTCTTCAGAATATCTATAAAATAAGAGAACTCTCTTGGCAAATATACAAAGCTTTAACGTCGACAAACGAATTAGTTTCATACAAATTCAACAGATGTCCTAAAAATAATATTACTAATGTCATCTATTGGAAAGTTTTCGCACTATCGACGTGTGAAAACGTTTCATAATTATTTGTAGACTTTCGATTAATATTGAATAAAAAAAACAATTTGAAACATTCTTACAAGTGAAAATGCAATGATTCTTACGTACACTTTCAACATGAATCTCAAAACATTAAATTGTATGACACACAATCAATAATTTTAATCGAAAGTCACTAGAAATCGATGATTTTTTTCACAAAAACGCAATAAATAAGCATTTATATTACTTCTACAAGGGAAATCTGTCGGTTATCGAATACCAGGTGAGACGTGTCTCGTTCGAACGTAAGGGAGTAATATTTTTTTACGACTATCGCGTAGGGTGTTTTTTCTTCAGAATATCTATAAAATAAGAGAACTCTCTTGGCGAATATACAAAGCTTTAACGTCGACAAACGAATTAGTTTCATACAAATTCAACAGATGTCCTAAAAATAATATTACTAATGTCATCTATTGGAAAGTTTTCGCACTATCGACGTGTGAAAACGTTTCGTAATTATTTATAGACTATCGATTAATATTGAATAAAAAAAACAATTTGAAACATTCTTACAAGTGAAAATGCAATGATTCTTACGTACACTTTCAACATGAATCTCAAAACATTAAATTGTATGACACACAATCAATAATTTTAATCGAAAGTCACTAGAAATCGATGATTTTTTTCACAAAAACGCAATAAATAAGCATTTATATTACTTCTACAAGGGAAATCTGTCGGTTATCGAATACCAGGTGAGACGTGTCTCGTTCGAACGTAAGGGGGTAATATTTTTTTACGACTATCGCGTAGGGTGTTTTTTCTTCAGAATATCAATAAAATAAGAGAACTCTCTTGGCGAATATACAAAGCTTTAACGTCGACAAACGAATTAGTTTCATACAAATTCAACAGATGTCCTAAAAATAATATTACTAATGTCATCTATTGGAAAGTTTTCGCACTATCGACGTGTGAAAACGTTTCGTAATTATTTATAGACTATCGATTAATATTGAATAAAAAAAACAATTTGAAACATTCTTACAAGTGAAAATGCAATGATTCTAACGTACACTTTCAACATGAATCTCAAAACATTAAATTGTATGACACACAATCAATAATTTTAATCGAAAGTCACTAGAAATCGATGATTTTTTTCACAAAAACGCAATAAATAAGCATTTATATTACTTCTACAAGGGAAATCTGTCGGTTATCGAATACCAGGTGAGACGTGTCTCGTTCGAACGTAAGGGAGTAATATTTTTTTACGACTATCGCGTAGGGTGTTTTTTCTTCAGAATATCTATAAAATAAGAGAACTCTCTTGGCAAATATACAAAGCTTTAACGTCGACAAACGAATTAGTTTCATACAAATTCAACAGATGTCCTAAAAATAATATTACTAATGTCATCTATTGGAAAGTTTTCGCACTATCGACGTGTGAAAACGTTTCGTAATTATTTATAGACTATCGATTAATATTGAATAAAAAAAACAATTTGAAACATTCTTACAAGTGAAAATGCAATGATTCTAACGTACACTTTCAACATGAATCTCAAAACATTAAATTGTATGACACACAATCAATAATTTTAATCGAAAGTCACTAGAAATCGATGATTTTTTTCACAAAAACGCAATAAATAAGCATTTATATTACTTCTACAAGGGAAATCTGTCGGTTATCGAATACCAGGTGAGACGTGTCTCGTTCGAACGTAAGGGAGTAATATTTTTTTACGACTATCGCGTAGGGTGTTTTTTCTTCAGAATATCTATAAAATAAGAGAACTCTCTTGGCAAATATACAAAGCTTTAACGTCGACAAACGAATTAGTTTCATACAAATTCAACAGATGTCCTAAAAATAATATTACTAATGTCATCTATTGGAAAGTTTTCGCACTATCGACGTGTGAAAACGTTTCGTAATTATTTATAGACTTTCGATTAATATTGAATAAAAAAAACAATTTGAAACATTCTTACAAGTGAAAATGCAATGATTCTAACGTACACTTTCAACATGAATCTCAAAACATTAAATTGTATGACACACAATCAATAATTTTAATCGAAAGTCACTAGAAATCGATGATTTTTTTCACAAAAACGCAATAAATAAGCATTTATATTACTTCTACAAGGGAAATCTGTCGGTTATCGAATACCAGGTGAGACGTGTCTCGTTCGAACGTAAGGGAGTAATATTTTTTTACGACTATCGCGTAGGGTGTTTTTTCTTCAGAATATCTATAAAATAAGAGAACTCTCTTGGCAAATATACAAAGCTTTAACGTCGACAAACGAATTAGTTTCATACAAATTCAACAGATGTCCTAAAAATAATATTACTAATGTCATCTATTGGAAAGTTTTCGCACTATCGACGTGTGAAAACGTTTCATAATTATTTGTAGACTTTCGATTAATATTGAATAAAAAAAACAATTTGAAACATTCTTACAAGTGAAAATGCAATGATTCTAACGTACACTTTCAACATGAATCTCAAAACATTAAATTGTATGACACACAATCAATAATTTTAATCGAAAGTCACTAGAAATCGATGATTTTTTTCACAAAAACGCAATAAATAAGCATTTATATTACTTCTACAAGGGAAATCTGTCGGTTATCGAATACCAGGTGAGACGTGTCTCGTTCGAACGTAAGGGAGTAATATTTTTTTACGACTATCGCGTAGGGTGTTTTTTCTTCAGAATATCTATAAAATAAGAGAACTCTCTTGGCAAATATACAAAGCTTTAACGTCGACAAACGAATTAGTTTCATACAAATTCAACAGATGTCCTAAAAATAATATTACTAATGTCATCTATTGGAAAGTTTTCGCACTATCGACGTGTGAAAACGTTTCATAATTATTTGTAGACTTTCGATTAATATTGAATAAAAAAAACAATTTGAAACATTCTTACAAGTGAAAATGCAATGATTCTAACGTACACTTTCAACATGAATCTCAAAACATTAAATTGTATGACACACAATCAATAATTTTAATCGAAAGTCACTAGAAATCGATGATTTTTTTCACAAAAACGCAATAAATAAGCATTTATATTACTTCTACAAGGGAAATCTGTCGGTTATCGAATACCAGGTGAGACGTGTCTCGTTCGAACGTAAGGGAGTAATATTTTTTTACGACTATCGCGTAGGGTGTTTTTTCTTCAGAATATCAATAAAATAAGAGAACTCTCTTGGCGAATATACAAAGCTTTAACGTCGACAAACGAATTAGTTTCATACAAATTCAACAGATGTCCTAAAAATAATATTACTAATGTCATCTATTGGAAAGTTTTCGCACTATCGACGTGTGAAAACGTTTCGTAATTATTTATAGACTATCGATTAATATTGAATAAAAAAAACAATTTGAAACATTCTTACAAGTGAAAATGCAATGATTCTAACGTACACTTTCAACATGAATCTCAAAACATTAAATTGTATGACACACAATCAATAATTTTAATCGAAAGTCACTAGAAATCGATGATTTTTTTCACAAAAACGCAATAAATAAGCATTTATATTACTTCTACAAGGGAAATCTGTCGGTTATCGAATACCAGGTGAGACGTGTCTCGTTCGAACGTAAGGGAGTAATATTTTTTTACGACTATCGCGTAGGGTGTTTTTTCTTCAGAATATCTATAAAATAAGAGAACTCTCTTGGCAAATATACAAAGCTTTAACGTCGACAAACGAATTAGTTTCATACAAATTCAACAGATGTCCTAAAAATAATATTACTAATGTCATCTATTGGAAAGTTTTCGCACTATCGACGTGTGAAAACGTTTCGTAATTATTTGTAGACTTTCGATTAATATTGAATAAAAAAAACAATTTGAAACATTCTTACAAGTGAAAATGCAATGATTCTAACGTACACTTTCAACATGAATCTCAAAACATTAAATTGTATGACACACAATCAATAATTTTAATCGAAAGTCACTAGAAATCGATGATTTTTTTCACAAAAACGCAATAAATAAGCATTTATATTACTTCTACAAGGGAAATCTGTCGGTTATCGAATACCAGGTGAGACGTGTCTCGTTCGAACGTAAGGGAGTAATATTTTTTTACGACTATCGCGTAGGGTGTTTTTTCTTCAGAATATCTATAAAATAAGAGAACTCTCTTGGCGAATATACAAAGCTTTAACGTCGACAAACGAATTAGTTTCATACAAATTCAACAGATGTCCTAAAAATAATATTACTAATGTCATCTATTGGAAAGTTTTCGCACTATCGACGTGTGAAAACGTTTCGTAATTATTTATAGACTATCGATTAATATTGAATAAAAAAAACAATTTGAAACATTCTTACAAGTGAAAATGCAATGATTCTAACGTACACTTTCAACATGAATCTCAAAACATTAAATTGTATGACACACAATCAATAATTTTAATCGAAAGTCACTAGAAATCGATGATTTTTTTCACAAAAACGCAATAAATAAGCATTTATATTACTTCTACAAGGGAAATCTGTCGGTTATCGAATACCAGGTGAGACGTGTCTCGTTCGAACGTAAGGGGGTAATATTTTTTTACGACTATCGCGTAGGGTGTTTTTTCTTCAGAATATCAATAAAATAAGAGAACTCTCTTGGCGAATATACAAAGCTTTAACGTCGACAAACGAATTAGTTTCATACAAATTCAACAGATGTCCTAAAAATAATATTACTAATGTCATCTATTGGAAAGTTTTCGCACTATCGACGTGTGAAAACGTTTCGTAATTATTTATAGACTATCGATTAATATTGAATAAAAAAAACAATTTGAAACATTCTTACAAGTGAAAATGCAATGATTCTAACGTACACTTTCAACATGAATCTCAAAACATTAAATTGTATGACACACAATCAATAATTTTAATCGAAAGTCACTAGAAATCGATGATTTTTTTCACAAAAACGCAATAAATAAGCATTTATATTACTTCTACAAGGGAAATCTGTCGGTTATCGAATACCAGGTGAGACGTGTCTCGTTCGAACGTAAGGGAGTAATATTTTTTTACGACTATCGCGTAGGGTGTTTTTTCTTCAGAATATCTATAAAATAAGAGAACTCTCTTGGCGAATATACAAAGCTTTAACGTCGACAAACGAATTAGTTTCATACAAATTCAACAGATGTCCTAAAAATAATATTACTAATGTCATCTATTGGAAAGTTTTCGCACTATCGACGTGTGAAAACGTTTCGTAATTATTTATAGACTATCGATTAATATTGAATAAAAAAAACAATTTGAAACATTCTTACAAGTGAAAATGCAATGATTCTAACGTACACTTTCAACATGAATCTCAAAACATTAAATTGTATGACACACAATCAATAATTTTAATCGAAAGTCACTAGAAATCGATGATTTTTTTCACAAAAACGCAATAAATAAGCATTTATATTACTTCTACAAGGGAAATCTGTCGGTTATCGAATACCAGGTGAGACGTGTCTCGTTCGAACGTAAGGGAGTAATATTTTTTTACGACTATCGCGTAGGGTGTTTTTTCTTCAGAATATCAATAAAATAAGAGAACTCTCTTGGCGAATATACAAAGCTTTAACGTCGACAAACGAATTAGTTTCATACAAATTCAACAGATGTCCTAAAAATAATATTACTAATGTCATCTATTGGAAAGTTTTCGCACTATCGACGTGTGAAAACGTTTCGTAATTATTTGTAGACTTTCGATTAATATTGAATAAAAAAAACAATTTGAAACATTCTTACAAGTGAAAATGCAATGATTCTAACGTACACTTTCAACATGAATCTCAAAACATTAAATTGTATGACACACAATCAATAATTTTAATCGAAAGTCACTAGAAATCGATGATTTTTTTCACAAAAACGCAATAAATAAGCATTTATATTACTTCTACAAGGGAAATCTGTCGGTTATCGAATACCAGGTGAGACGTGTCTCGTTCGAACGTAAGGGAGTAATATTTTTTTACGACTATCGCGTAGGGTGTTTTTTCTTCAGAATATCAATAAAATAAGAGAACTCTCTTGGCGAATATACAAAGCTTTAACGTCGACAAACGAATTAGTTTCATACAAATTCAACAGATGTCCTAAAAATAATATTACTAATGTCATCTATTGGAAAGTTTTCGCACTATCGACGTGTGAAAACGTTTCATAATTATTTGTAGACTTTCGATTAATATTGAATAAAAAAAACAATTTGAAACATTCTTACAAGTGAAAATGCAATGATTCTAACGTACACTTTCAACATGAATCTCAAAACATTAAATTGTATGACACACAATCAATAATTTTAATCGAAAGTCACTAGAAATCGATGATTTTTTTCACAAAAACGCAATAAATAAGCATTTATATTACTTCTACAAGGGAAATCTGTCGGTTATCGAATACCAGGTGAGACGTGTCTCGTTCGAACGTAAGGGGTAATATTTTTTTACGACTATCGCGTAGGGTGTTTTTTCTTCAGAATATCAATAAAATAAGAGAACTCTCTTGGCGAATATACAAAGCTTTAACGTCGACAAACGAATTAGTTTCATACAAATTCAACAGATGTCCTAAAAATAATATTACTAATGTCATCTATTGGAAAGTTTTCGCACTATCGACGTGTGAAAACGTTTCGTAATTATTTGTAGACTTTCGATTAATATTGAATAAAAAAAACAATTTGAAACATTCTTACAAGTGAAAATGCAATGATTCTAACGTACACTTTCAACATGAATCTCAAAACATTAAATTGTATGACACACAATCAATAATTTTAATCGAAAGTCACTAGAAATCGATGATTTTTTTCACAAAAACGCAATAAATAAGCATTTATATTACTTCTACAAGGGAAATCTGTCGGTTATCGAATACCAGGTGAGACGTGTCTCGTTCGAACGTAAGGGGGTAATATTTTTTTACGACTATCGCGTAGGGTGTTTTTTCTTCAGAATATCAATAAAATAAGAGAACTCTCTTGGCGAATATACAAAGCTTTAACGTCGACAAACGAATTAGTTTCATACAAATTCAACAGATGTCCTAAAAATAATATTACTAATGTCATCTATTGGAAAGTTTTCGCACTATCGACGTGTGAAAACGTTTCATAATTATTTGTAGACTTTCGATTAATATTGAATAAAAAAAACAATTTGAAACATTCTTACAAGTGAAAATGCAATGATTCTAACGTACACTTTCAACATGAATCTCAAAACATTAAATTGTATGACACACAATCAATAATTTTAATCGAAAGTCACTAGAAATCGATGATTTTTTTCACAAAAACGCAATAAATAAGCATTTATATTACTTCTACAAGGGAAATCTGTCGGTTATCGAATACCAGGTGAGACGTGTCTCGTTCGAACGTAAGGGGGTAATATTTTTTTACGACTATCGCGTAGGGTGTTTTTTTTTTCAATAGACGATTTTTTCGCGTGTTATTCATCCCCATGGATCGAGTTTTTTGTTGTTGCGCAGATTCGTCATACAAATCGGTCTGCCCTTTTTTTAAGCGATCGATTCATCTGCATTTGATTTCCTCTATGAGTTTTTTTTGTTATGAGAAAGAAGCATATAAAGTATTAAAATACTTATTATATGTTCTATATGTGAAGACTTAATACAAATTTTATATGATTCGAAAAAAAAAATCGATCACCGATTGATTCAAGTTATCTAATTGTTTCATAATGATTCTATTGTACCTACAATAGAATCTACTCAAAATCGACACAGTAAAATATATATTAAATATATGTATAAATACATTAAAAAATATTTTAGATCAATCAATAAAAACGGAATTTTTACGAGTATCGATATTTTTTATGGGTGCTCTATGAAATCGACCCTATTGCATTTTTTCGATAAAGGGAGGGTTATTTTTTTTTCAACCAACTTTTCTAAACACACCTTTCATTTCTATGAGATTTTTTTTATGGCACAGATGATCGATATTATGAATCCCGTTCGA
Organism: Cheumatopsyche charites; assembly: GCA_024721215.1. NCBI lineage: Eukaryota > Metazoa > Arthropoda > Insecta > Trichoptera > Hydropsychidae > Cheumatopsyche > Cheumatopsyche charites. Next base: position 2,430,377 of record CM045580.1, on the reverse strand, counting down.
TATTCACACGTCGATTAAATAGTGTGCTTCTAACGGTTCTAACGAACAGTCGTTTTTTAAACAAATTGTTTAGAAGATTTTCAATATTAACAACAAATTTCTTTATGGCTATATTTTATGTAAGTTCGATTTTTTTTTTATTTATATATAAATTTTATTACAATTGAACGTCATTAATTAGCCCTTTTCAAATGTGAGATTATAATACAAGTTAAACTGTTTACTAAACTGTGTGATATTTAAATCATATTATTTTTATTACTATAGTTTTGATTTTCTTATACTATGCTATCGAAAAAAATTGCGGTAAAAAACAATTAGTTTTATTCGGAAATTTTTCTATAGTTTCGGAAAATCAACGGACCTTGTAAATTTTTATAATTTAAAATTTGTATAATTACAAAAATTGAATATATATTCCTTAATAAACATATTTTTTAAAAAATCTTAATAAAATCGTCTACCAATGAATTGAAAACTGAACAATTTCTCGTTAAAAAATTCTCGAATTCCAATAAAATAGATTAATTTCGTGAATATCTGAAGCAAAAGTCTTTTCGAGCAATTTTGATTCTCATTAGATCTGCACCATATATTTTAAGTAGATTTAATAAAAAATCAAGCCAATCATCATTAAATCTACTTTAATAAATCAACTTTAATAACAACTAAACAAAATCAATCAAATTTTGAATTAAACAAATACACTCATCCCTCGATTTACGCGGTAGATACGTTCCTGAAGAAATCGCGTAAATCGAGACTCCGAGCTCATAAAAAAACGGAAGATAGGTTCCAGGAAATAAAAATCCGCGTAAATCGATACTTCAAGTTCATATAAATTAGGGGGATAGGTTCCAAAAAAACCGCGTAAAAAGAGGTAAGAAAAGAAAAATTTTGTAGATTTAATAGCTTGACAAATTTATGACATGTTTAATGTTGAAAGTATACATATTTGTAATTTTATTGTTTCGCCTTGTCACTGCTATATTCTAATTCTAATTTATTGAATCTAATGCAACACATGCATTTGTGTGACGCGTGCCGCAAAATATATATGATTTTTGAAAAAAATGCAATTTTTTACTGACCGCGTAAATTGAGAGATGAGGTAGTTCGAAAAATAAATGATCATTTCATATCCACGATTCATATTTTTGACAATTTGCACTATGAAATATTAAATACATTCTCAAAATGTCGAGTGTGTTCAAAGTGTTAATCAAAGGTTCAATTAAATTGAGCTCGACTGCGTAATTAATGATTAAAACGACCGATTTATTAAAAAAAAAAACACATATTTATAAAAAATAATTTCAATCACAACTAAACAAAATTAATTTGAATTAAACAAATAGTCAACAAATCAAAATCCATACAACGACATATTACAATCGGTCCGCCATTTTGTCGGCGTATTTAGCGCGCGTCACCAGGGGTGGTTATGAGAGGACTTCGAGGGGTGGCTCCAGGGGTGGCCAAGGGTGGTTTTTGGGGGTGTGTTTTGCTATAGTGTGGGTGTGGGCGTGTTGCGCATGCGCGAGTCCGCGTTAATTCCGCTCCTCGTATGTAAAAAGGGTTCGCTCGTTGTAGGGAGGGGCGTTCGTTGTGGGGGTGTGCGCGCGACTCTTGACCGACACATATTACAATATATAAATATATATGTTAAAGGGGTGTTGTTTGTGTGATTATTGTTGTGTTGGCCTGTTGAGTTTTGATCGGGATCGGTTTTGATGAGATTTTTGGGCTCTTGTTTTAAGGACGCACATATCAGAGTAGACTAATGATAAGACTAAGGAGTATATGCGACATTTTTGCCGATTTTATTATTGTTAGGTTGTAATGATTGTTGTTGTGATTTGTTGAGTTTTGATGAGGTTAGTTGGTGATTAGTGAGATTTTCGGGTTCTTGTTTTATAGATGTACGTTTTAGTGTAAGGGTTGTAATGATTGTTGTGATTGTGTGAGGATTTATATGATTCTGGTGAAGTTTGTTTTCACATGTCGGAAAATTATTTGAATTCTCGTTTTATGTTCTGTTTTTTTTTATTGGGATTGAGATAAGTTTTCTTTAGGATTGAAATTGCAATGGTTGAATTTATCTGTGTTGACTGTTATGGATTCGTAATTAAGATTACTATTTGATTATTTTATTAAATAACCAATGGTATTTTATGTAAGTGTTTTTTAAGATTTTTATTCAGGTCAAAATTTTGACTAAATGATCGATTTGAATCGAAAATTCACTAAAAAATTAAATCAATCGTTGATATTTGAAATATTGGTTCGAAACTTGAATAGAACAAGTTTTTTAGCGAGCTTTTTTATGATATACTTTTTCTTATCTATGATAGATGTCAGACTAAATTTCTTAGAATAGTGAAACTTAAAAACAATTTCAAAATATAAAATTAAACGAATCATTATCACTTAAGAATTTTCAATTTTCCAAAACCCAAACTTAATATCATTTAAAACTACTTCCAACGAAAAAAATAAACAAATTAAAAACCCTCATTCGGAATTCATGTCAAAAAACATACGACAATCAATTTCATTGAAAAATTGAACGAACGAATCACTAAGAGTTTGTTAAGACAATTATTTCAAAGATTAATTTCAATCAAATTAACTTCTCATGAAAATCAAAATCGATCACTAATTAAAAAAAAAAACACCGAATAACAATCCAATTAAAAATCCCAAACCATCCACCCCCAAAAGCCTCGATAGGTAAATTTTCCAATTTTCTCACACATTTCTCTTATATCTACGGCAAAAACACTCCAAGGCGATTCAAGCGACCCATTTGAAACTCTAGAAGGGGTGTGTGTTTTCATTCAACTAAATTCATATAAAGAAACCAAACAAATATAATTCGAATGAACCAATCCTCAACAGTACAATAAGCAAATTTAATAACTTTCAATTAATCAAAAAATTTCCAAAATAACAATCCAATTAAAATTCTTAAACCATCTACCCCCAAAATCCTCGATAGGTAAATTTTCCAATTTTCTCACACATTTCTCTTATATGTACGGCAAAAACACACCACTCAAGGGTCTTGAAGGGGTGTGTGTTTTCATTTAACTAAATTTAAATAAAGAAACCAAACAAATATAATTCGAATGAACCAATCATCAAGAGTACAATAAGCAAATTTAATAACTCTCAATTAATCAAAATTTTTACAAAATAACAATCTAATTAAAATTCTTAAACCATCCACCCCCAAAAGCCTCGATAGGTAAATTTTCCAATTTTCTCACACATTTCTCTTATATGTACGGCAAAAACACACCACTCAAGGGTCTTGAAGGGGTGTGTGTGTATATTGTCGTCGGTGCCCTTTCTTCTAACGACCCTTCGTCTCCTGTTTAAGCACCCTCTGAGGCATATGTGCCCTGCTCTACCAGAAACGTGTGGAAATATGTGCGCGCAAACTCACAATCATATATGTATATAAAATATATATTTTTATATGTATTTTATTATATGATGACTGAAAAGGCCAAAGGGTACAAGTGATTTCGAAAAAAATGCGCTTAAAGTTGAATATGTATTAGGAGGAAATCGAGTGATTTGATGATATGTTGAGGTATACGTTCGGAATTCGTATATATAATATTTAGCCACCAAATATATAGAAGTGATTTATTGTATATAACTCAATTTTGGTAAATATGTCACTTGTACTTCTTTGACTTTTTAGTTATAATATGTATGTATGACAATTGATGTAAGATGTTTAAATTGTGTGTGTGTTAGATTTGGATTTTTTCAAATTGATGTTGAGTTAGGTTACGTCTGCTCGCTCGGTTTTGAATATTTTGAGTGAAAGTTGATTTTAGTGTAAATTTAATAAAAAAATATATCTATTTTAAATGTTATTAATTAGTAAAATTATAAATTAAGATAAAATAATCATGTACGATGACTGAAATTGAATTTTAATCGTTAGTTAATCGTATCATTAGAGCTACGAACGTCAAATTGATGAATGAAGTTAATTAAATGAAAACTTCATATTTCGTAAATTTAGAATATTCTAACTATTTGGAATTTCAATAAAAATTTGTATTAATTAATTTAAATATTATTACGTATTTCCAAAAAATATTGAATTTATCTCTCACAAATTAATATTACAAATGAGAATTTATTAATCTGGCACTTGAAAAAGCACATAAGAATTAAACAAAATTTTAAAAATCCTAGGAAAAACTGTTTTTTTTAGTCTCTAATAAACAAAGTAAGATATTTAACTTATCGAATCCAAATCTCCCGAAATTTATTAATAAACCCACAAAACAACATCCTCACACAACGCAAAACTTTCACACCCCCTTATCGTTATTATATTACATTGTATACATATATATTTTTCCCTCGGCATTATTTTCGCGCCGATTGTAAATATTTACAATCTTGTTTTCCCCGAAACGAAGTCGCCGCTTATACGCGTTCCTTGCACCGGGCCAGAGGAAAAAAAGCGATAAAATATTATTTCGGCGAAAATGTATTAATGTTATTATACATAAATATTTATATAAACGTCCGCCATTGCGGGACCTTACTTAGCGCCGAGGGTTATTCCGCGGACCGGGGGACGAATCGCCCCCAAAGACGCCCCCCGAAAACACCCCCAAGAACGCCCAAAAAGGGGGTTGGAAAGACTTAGCGCAATAATCGAGAGAAATGGCCTGCATTTTGTATGAAGCCCGAGACAGGGACGTGTATAGGAGGAGCAAGAGTTCAGAGACAGGGACGCAAGAAAGGTAATTTAGTTTTTCGTTGTTTCCATTCTTTGTCTCTTCTCCTTATTTCGCCTTTTATTATTTCTTCTCGTGTGTGTCTGTATGTGTGTCTGTTTTTTCTTTTCGACGAGACGCTGTAGGAGGGTCTTGATGGGTTCGGTTCGACGGCGAGACGAGATATCTCGGGAGTTTACGTTTTTTAAATGTTCTAAACACTTATTAATATTTTATTAAAAATATAAATGATATTTGAAAGATTTTTTATAAATTTAATGTGTCAGAGAATTTATAATACTTTTGAAAATGACTAAAAACGACTCGGGAACTACACTGTAAAAAGTAAATCTTAAATCCAGACACGATCTTAAATTTGAACGGTCTTAAAAATCGATTTACGTCGAAATTAAATCGCTTAAAAATTACGTAAACTATATTTAATATATTAAATATATGGAATAAAATATAATTTTAATTTTAATACAGTTTACATAATTTTTAAGCAATTTAATATCGACGTAAATCGTTTTTTAAAACCGTTCAAATTTAAGATCGTGTCGGGATTTTAGATATACTTTTTACAGTGTAATTATTGATTAAAATTATTGATATGATACGAGTATTTGATGGGTGCGTTTAGGTTAATCTTATATTGATATTTTCTAATAGTGATTGACTCTTTGAATATATCAACGCAGTTTTGGAGTGTTACACGGACACAAAGGCACAGAATAGGGTTATTATATTGTTAGATGTTGAAATAGATTTAAAATCAATTTAAGTTAGGTTTTATTCTAGGTTTGGGTTGAGTTTTAGGTTAGTAAATGTTGAAATGAAATTGATGTTTTTCGATTTTTTTGAAAAATAATTTATTAGTCAATTGATAAAAGATATGGTGTGTAAAATGAAACATGACAGAATAAGAAATCGAATGTGTGAATGAGACCTTAGAAATTTAACAATTTGTTGAAAAAAATCATTAATTATCATTAATTTAGAAAATAATTTTCATTAAATTCGTGTATCGAAAAAAAAATCAATATCTAATGTAATAATAGATTAATTTTGTGTATGTGTATTTTTTATATTAAAACTCTATATATCGACGACAGTCCATTTTCGAATAAAATTTTCGATTTTCTTATGTTTACGAAGTAAAAAGCTGCTTCGTTCATTATCACTATAACAATACGAAAAATAACACATTAGTTTGCGACAAAAATAAACAGATCAATTATTAATTTTAAATAAGAAAATATTTCAAATAAATAAACGCTCAACATTAAAATTACCAACCTAGCTGAAAAAAAAACCGAGAAATCCAGGGGTGTATCGTCGTTCCCCAAATCTCGCTTTCGGCAATTGACCCCCCGTTACTTTTCTTATATGCACATACAATATTGTGCGTATACATTTTTTCGTTCGTTTTAGCTTTTTTTCGTCTATATGTGGATTTAATGCATTATGTTTCGGAGGCGAGGACTTAAAGAGGGCTTTCTTGTGGCTACGTCCACTGCTTAAGATCACGGCTTAATTCCGCCGAGGATAATAAATGAGAATAAATATCCGAGCCGATGAAAAAAAAAGGAGGAGAAACAAAAATGGAAAGGCAACAAAAATGGAAAAGCGGCGAGGAAAATGCTTCGTGTCCCTTCTGTGAAGAAAATGGACCCCATTATTTATGTATCGCCTATTGATGTCGTCATTAATTTATAAACATTGCTTAATGACGTGCAAAGGGAAATAATGAAAGTTTCCTTTTTATATTTTATTTATATAGGGTAGTGAGATGAGATTTTATATAATTTTTTGTAGAAATATGTTGTGAATGGATCATTTTCATATCGATTTTCTTTTAAGTATTTTATGTCATATGATGTTAACATCATAAATTGAAATTTTTAATCAAATCATTATTTCATTACTAATATTATGGTATCACTAAATAAGTTTATAATTTCACATGAATTTTCTATGAAAATGTTCTTCAGTAAAATTGTAATTCAACCTAACCCTTATTCTAACTTGATATCTTAATACGAAAGCATAATAATTCATTTAAATATCAATGATTTACAAAATTTTTAACATATTTAATGACAAAATTCTCAATATTGTGTCAATAAATTATAATTATTTATATGTCAAATATTATAATTTTATCTCTAAAATTATGATTCAATATGATTTCACCGAATTTTTAATGAAATTAAGATTTCAATGTAACACTAATTTGATATTTAGCTACAAATTAATAATTTTATTTAATTTAAATAATACATTTTTTAAAAATATGTATTCGAAACTGATTTTAAGTTTAATTTAAAATGAAAAAAAAGCATAATTAAAACTTTATTATAAAGGTTGAACTAAAGTAAAGCACATTGTGTACATACTCTAAATTTATTTGCATGTAAAATTTTCATATTTCTACTATAATTTAAATAAAAATCTATTCATAACAAAACCACCCTATATATAAACGAAAATGCGAAAAAGCAAACAATACAAATTTATTAATACATTTCCTATACGCCAGAAGCGTATATTTGCGTGGATGCGGAATAAAATATTAAAGAGCAGCGGGAAGATTTAGTGGTTTTGTGTTATGAAACAATTTTCTTAAGCGATATCGGAAAATCCATTGAAAAGTCGGCGTTTTGTTTGTCGGCCGTTCGGTTTTGGCTTAAGTTAAGGCCACCCATCCCCGGCCTCCCCTTCGACGCTCTAACGTACCTTTACAGTTGTAGCGGTTTTCCGGCGAAATGTAACTTTTAAGTTTAACGGCGTTATGAAATGTATACGACGAATAAAATTCCTCGTATAAAATCAGTCAAATAACTATAAAGCGACTCTGATATAGCATAAGGTTGCGTATATACTTTTCATGGGAGTTTTCGGTTATCGCTTGTATTTTATTCACCCATCGATTTTTATGCATCGAACAGATTTTCAATCAAAATATCGATTTGTAAAATATGAGAAAACGATTGTTAATTTTGAATTATATTAAATTAGTCGTTTATTAATGTGCTTCTATTATGTTTATGTCGATTAAGCTAGTATGAATTAGATGTGCTATCAATATTTAAACTCACTTATGAGCAAATTAATGTTATTTTATACAAATTTCTTCAAATTAGAATAAATGAATCAAATATACGAAATACAATTTTCATTTGAATGCATTTATTTCTTTATTCATTTTTTTTATTAAATATAGAAAAAATAATGTGTAATAAAAGCGTTGATTGTGGATTTGAACATATTGTATCTACAATTACAGTCAATTGTTTATATATGAAATATGAAAAAATAGATGCATATTTGGTCATTCATGTGCTTATTGTCTTTACTATCATCTATATTATAAATACGCTAACGATGCTCGAAATTTTCAAGCATGGCCGTGAATCGAACCCGCGCCTGCGGTTTATTAAGCGGCGTCGTTCATTCCGTGCCACCGTCGTACTGAGTAATGCGTAACTTTTTACGTACATAAGGCGTGAAATCTTTTTTTATTTCACACATAGATGGCAATACGAAATTTGATTAATTCCGAACTATTTTGATACACATGCGCCTACTGCTATAACTGTTAAAAGATGTAAGAAAAAGAAGTGAAAATAGGTAAATGACTTCCCTCATTCATCGCGTCCAAGCAATAGATAGTGTATTTTGCTTCAAATTCGTTTCAGAGAAAAATAATTCAGCCTATCAATATTCACTGTATTTTCCTGTATTCAACATAGAGTAACTTTATTATTTAAAAATGAAAACTATGCTGATTGAAGCACGTTTTTGAAACAGAAAGACTTCCAAAAATACTTTAAATCATGAAATCATTGTAAAAATCAGCACATTAATAAATGAAGAAATAAATTTGATGTTTACATAATACTTTTGTTTATAATAAAACTATTCACCGTAATTATTGATCATACCGTGTATATTGAAGGTGTAGATGTGGTCAAAGTCATATGTATTGATTACTTTACCGTACTTATTGTAGCCGAATTGAAGATATTTAAAGATTCTTACCTGAAACAAAAAATAAAATTCGATTAGTGATACAATATAATAAACATATATTGAGCTTAAAACGTAATCTTACTAAATCATGTTCAATCTGAAATAACAAAATAACCTAACCTATCTAAATTTGACTCGTCAGGTGCTATACTAATGACAAAGTAAATAAAGAAACATCAGTACTTAATTAAGTTTAGTTAAACATTAAGGACTGGTCTTTTTACCTCTGATTTGAGAATAATACGAATTTAAACCGCACCCGATTCTTAAACTACCAACTGTAAAAATCTGAAGGAAAGAGATTGGTGTATGTTTTGATATATGAACTGTAGTATGTCTGCCTTTTATAAGCAGCTGTTTTTACAGCTTACAGTTTCATTCTCATATCAGAAGTGAATAGACCTGATCTTAATTATTTATATGTAGAAGCTTAGAAATCGGCATGTAAATACCGAATATAAAATCTAGAAAAAATCGAGCATTTCAATATAAATCCTCACCCCTAAAACCTCATTTTATCTGTAGATCATTAAGCATTCGAAGGCTTCTCGGCAGGTTCAGAAAGCAATCAAAAACCGCCTATTTTTCGCGATTAGCTCGAAAGCGTCAAACGACATCGATAACTCGTTCCTCAGAACTGGAAGGTGTCCCGTAATGTTCGGAAACGATCGGAAAACCCAACAGACAGAGACACAAAGATATACAAAACCAAAGTGCAGACAGAGAACCACCAAAACCACCCCCTGATCGGATAGGGGGTGGAAAAACCGCCCCCCGAATCTATAGAAGGGGAGAGCGGGGCGAGATTTCTGTGTTTTGGGAGAGTTTTTATACGATTCGATTTGGTTTTTAAATGGAGCTTGTTAGAATGTTGATTGAAATATTGAGTAAGTGCTAGTGTATTTTTGAAGTATTTAAAGTTGAAAATTTTGATTATTCAGGATAATTGGGGATGAAGATAGTTCGTATAATCGAAAATATTGGAATTTTTAGAGATTAAAAATCGGATTAATTATCAGTGAGAATCATTTTTGTAGTAATGTCAATTGAAAAGTGAATGATTGTAAAATTAGCAAATTTCAAACAATACTGTATACATAGATTATAAATTAACAATTAATAAAATCATCTGAAGAACTGAAGAAACGAAAAAAGGATTTTACAATTTTAAGGATTGATATGATAAGACTAGCGTGCGTATATTTTTTTTCATTTTCGATATATGATCGAAATGCGCTTTTTGTCGTACTTTTATCGATTTTAAACAGTCAATTCATACTAATTTCCACTTTTTTTTTGTATTCTAACTAAGTAAACGCTGAAATTATTTACCAGTTCAGTGTATTTATTTGAATTTCTGCAAAAAGCCCACTATTCCGCTTTTCAACTGCACTCTAACTCTATGTCAGCTTGTTAAGCCGACCTAGTTGGGTACCAGCAAAACTAGGCGAAACTACGGACGCCACATTTACGTTAACAGGGAACTCTACATTAAATCATTATAAAAACTATCACGAAGGACAGTTTTTCAGTAGGCATGCGGAATGCCAAGGAATCTGAGGATTCGCATTATGATATGACGTCTCTTCTTTAGCAAACTTAGGAAAAGCTCTAAAGATGGAAAATGAGGACACTAGGTTAATATTGTTAGGGAGGAAACCTAGAACGCAAGTCCTTTCTTTGGTTTTCCACCAGAGAACAGGACCACAGAATATGATCTGCGTCCTGAGACTCTCCGCAGACACATCGCGGGTCATTTCGCGAACCAAGTTGACTTAACTTGACCGCGAATGAAAAAAATAGAAAATAAAAAAGTGTCAAACTCGCCCCGGCATCCCCTTTACGCCGAGCAGAGAGAGGAGTAAAAGAGGGTGGCTGTTTGCGTATGCGGGATTTAGTATGCGGGAATTTCGCAAATTGAATTCGTGTTTATCCACCCACACCGACCGACCCGCCCCCTGGCGGCCGAAAGGGCGGATCGCCAATCGGATATCGGACGATATTATTTATCGGCGCAAACACAAACGGGGCGGGCTCCTTCATTTGGACAAACGCCCGCGGAGGCCATTAGCTAGATAACGCCCGCCACTCTCCGCTATGATGGATGATGGACTTGGATTGGGACAGAACGGGGTGATTGATAAGTCCGTATCACAAAAAAAAATGCAAGGGTAGGTTGTGCTTAATGTCGATGCATAAAGTAAAAAAATGACCGACGTATGTAAACATCCTAGATGACTCTATGGAATGTGGCGGTGCGTGAAATTTTCGAGAGGTGATTTTTTCGTTGGTGGTGGGAGTTTGTTTTTTTCGGTCGTGATGATGCTTTTTTTTCGATAGGTGGTTTGATTAATATGATTTGGGAGATGTGATAGTTTTTTGAATGGGTTTGTGAATGTATAAAGATCGAAAAGGCGAAGGGGTATAAGTGATTTCGAGAAAAGCGCGTTCAAAGTTGACAGTGTAACTATATGTATTAGTAGGAGGTCTAGTGATTTGATGATATATTGAGGTATACGTTCCGAATTCGTTTATATCCTTTTGCCACCAAATATATGAGCGATTTCTGTTTATAACTCAATTTCAGCAAAAATGTCACTAGCACCCCATGGTATTTTTGATTGTAAAATATGTGTGGCTCGAGCAGCTTGAATGTTTGTAAGAACAATTGCGGATACGTATCCATTAATTGCTAGCAAATTTATAATTGCATAATTTGTATTCGCCATATTTTAATGCAACTTTTAAGTTTTGGAGTGAATTCTCTAATGACAATCGAGTAAGTCAATCGATAGTGGATTCGTATATATGTACTTCTATCTGGGGCTAAGTATAATATTTTCGTAATGATAATGAATTTGATTATTCAGATTATAGAGATAGTTAGATATTAAATGGTGAAATTCTTGTGACAAATCTAGTCTTTTTAATTTACGACCGATTCTTAATTTAGATGATTACTTAGTTAGTGATTTTCCTACTAGAGATTCTACCTTTGGGTAATCTAAATGAGTAATGAATCATATTTTCCAGTAAAGCATAATATTAGATACTAGTAATCAACCCGTTGAATATAAACGCAGTTTAACGTTTTAGAGCATTACACGGACACATACACACGCAGACGAACACGTACACAGAATAGCGCTATTATATAGTTAGATAAATACACTCGATCGATCTATTAAAACCATAGATTTCAACCAATTTCCCATTCTGCCTCCACCTCCATAGAAAAAAGTGAATATACCAATAAATCAAAAATATTTATTTTCAATACAATAAATTAAACACAACCAAACCAGACAAAGCAGATACGAAAACGAAACACACAAGAACGCTTAATAAATTTTCCGACCGCATGTAAATACGTATTGGATGGCATCGCTTGGCTAGGTGTTATTTCTGGTCTTGCGACTCCGGATGCGGACGTATAAATTTAACAGTCCAGAAATCTTGGCAATGCCGATCTGGAAGACCACCATCCTTCTCTATGTATAATATTGGAGTAATATTGTAATGTGGCAACACTTTCTAACACACATTTCCACGCCATTGTGTTGAGCCCTCGAGGCGTGCGAGCTTTTGCGAGGAAATTACATTTTTGCCTTTTGCCCGGTTAGGTGCGAAATCGTCAAACGACAATGTGTAATGTGAGGAATTTTGATTTTTTTTTACAGTTGATGTTGGAATGGTTTAGTTGTGATTGAAGGTTTGAGGGAGTTTGTGGAGTTTCTAAAGTGGAAATGGTGATGAATTGATTGATTCATCAAATTATGGTAAAGGATGGTGGGATTGAAAGTTTCGGGGGTAAGTTGTTGTGAAAATAATAATATCGTAAGAAAAAGATAGTAATATGATATCACGTGAAGGGCATCTAACTATATAATAGTGCTATTCAGTGTGTGTCTGTCTGTGTGTCTGTGTGTCCATGTAACGCTCCAAAACTGCGTTGATATATTATATATTCAACGGGTTGATCGATAGTAATGAAAGAATCAGGTATTGTTCAAATTTGTTAACAATTTCGAAACAATTTATTCCGGAAACATTTAACCCCACACTCCTCTCATTGTGTAATAGTATAGTAATTGTACCAATCCAAATATAGGAAAAAATAGAAACTAATATGACTTAGCATCTTAAATTTAATTAAGGATTGTAGTTTAAATTGTTATTTTTCGATGAATATGATTGAAGCAATTCATTAAAATAAATATTACAGATTGAAAGTGCGGAACAAATAGAACAATGAATAAGACCAGTGATAGAAGAATTACACACCAATTGATAATCTGATTAAAAAATTTGAATATTTGATGCAAACATCAGAAGAGAATTGATATATCCCAATACTTATCAAATTATTTCTACCAACAATAATTGAAATATAATTTCCAATAAACACAATTCGATTTCTATAGACTCTGAAAAGCTTGAAGCGAATATTAAAATATTTTTTCAGATTGAAATATCAATCTTAAACATAACAAACATTCGAAATACAACACTACATTAAGAATCGATTAAAAACGAAAAAACTGAAAATATTCAAATCGGTCTCATCCAAGCTTCACAAACATTACACAGATCGAGATTCATCCGTCTATTTCTGTAAAAGATGAAATAACATTTTCGCGGTGGTTTACGGCTCCGGTTTCGTCTATCGCGAATATATAACGGACGGACGATCGTCGGATAAGCGCCGAATCAGACAAAAGCCCGAATTCGGCCTTTCGACGCAAGAAACGGCTAAAAAACGACCTCAAAAGGGAAGAAAAGGAGGAAAAGCGACGAGAGATGCAAGCATAAAACTAGACGAATGTAAAACACCACATTGCCTCGGGAACAACAATAACAATCATCCCCACGCACACCCCTCAAAATCCGATACTTGTTTCCTTCTCCTTTATCGTCATTATTATCATTTTTCCCCGTTTACGACGTCTCCATCTCTTGTTTTTATATATTATGTACGTTTTTCGCGTGCTGGTCGAATTTGTGTACAGTCGTGTCGCGATTTGTGGTGTTTCAGTGCGCTTTTGTCGAAATCGCTTCAACAAACTTAAGATTTAGTTGAATTATATTAAAAGAGGCATTTTAATTCGATATAAACGTGATATTCTTGATATTAGGAAAATATTGAAAAGGGTTTACATTATGCATTTTTAAGGTAAATGGTTATAACATCATCATGTATTAAACTTCATTAGGTCTTTCTAAAATTAAATAAATCAAACATGTTGACTGTGTTTTTCGATGTCAATTCATTTTGTATGATATAATTGCATAATGTGAACCTCTTTTAGATTCTTTATTAAAGCAATCCATTGATACACAACGAGATAAATGCTACATGCCAATAATTTATTATAAATTAAGAAATAAACATGAGGCCTTTAATGCAAATTATAGAAAGAAAAGAATCTGCTTTATAGGTGTTGCACTATTTTACAATGAGTCTATTGAAAAAATAACACACAATTATCACATCTTTCAATGATTTCAATTCGATTTTACTCAACTCTTAAAGTCCAGATATACGTTTTAGAAACTTGTATGCTAGTAGCCAAATTGTATATCTACAGGAAAATGCTATTATATTAGCACCAAGTAGCATTTTTACAAATAAAATTTAACTATTCGCATGCTAGTCAATGATTTTATCTAAGGCACTATCGATTGACTGTCGAAATCTGGGGGAAAGAAATGGATGTATGTATTGTTGTACGAACTGTAGTATGTTTGTCTATTTTAGCGGTTGTTTTGACAGCTTATAGTTAGAGTAATTTAAAATCATTTTATTCTCAAATCAAAGGTGAAAAGATCGGCCCTTAATCTTATCATTAAGCATGACTTCTGGACATCGCTATACATTCCAAATTCTCCCAGTTTTTTTCCTTCCAAGACGGTTTTATTCGCGTCGGTTGTTGTTGCCGCCTGTCGTTTTCGAAATTACGATTTCCGTCCGCGATAAACATTGTGAATTCGGCGCGTTTGTGAATGCCAAAGGAGAAATATGAATCGTAAATTATGTAAGAATGATTGACTATCGTGGAATAGTGCCCGACGACGTGATCGACGATATTTCCAATCGCACCCCCCCTAAAAACCACCCCAAAAAACCACCCCCAAAAACCACCCCCAAAACCACCCTTGAAATATATAATAATATTGCGCATAACAAAAACGGGGATGTTGCGCAATACGTATGTAGTGTTTTTATGCTCGATTGTGTGGCGATTTTTTAAACGCGCTCGAAGACGTTTTCTTTGCGTTGAAATGTCGAAGCGATTGTTTTGTATGAAAAACGAGGATTGAGTTTAGTGTAAACGTTGCGTTGTGGGAATTTTTAGTGTTGCTTGAATTGTGAGGACGAATTGAAATGGTTTGGAAAATATTTCTCAAGTTTTTAATTGTTAAAAAGAGAATTAGTTGATATTTTCAATCGTCAGCGATAAGAACTTTATAAGAAAAATAAACATTGAGTGATACTTTAGATGAGTAATTAACGATTGAAAGCTCGTAAGCTTATTGAATGTGTAGATCGATAGCAGTACTTTATTAGTTATTTAATTTAAGTTTATTTATTTATTTAGTTTAGTTTAGTTTATTTATTTAGTTTGTGGAAGATTAGTAGTTCATTGCTCAGAATATTAAAAATTTGAAATTTTCGTGATAGTGCTACGGTTTATACATAAAATCTACTACAAAAAAGTTTGATAAAATTTTTAAATCTCCTTTTCTTTAAAAAAAAGACTCCCAAATATTTTTTGAATTGTTGAACTTTAGAATATCTTTCAGCAAAAATTGAGGTCATTGTTCGTTATTAAGGATATATTTTTTTTAATTTCATATCAAACTAAATTCATTCACACAATATTATGACAATTCATTTATTTATCAATTCATAACAAACTTTATTTTCAAATTGAAAAAAAATAGAGTTTATTTGTCCATGAAATATAATTTTTAATAAAATTTTCATTTTGAAAATATTTTTCAAATTTCGATTACGAACGCACATCATTCAACAACTGAATTTCACAAAGATAACAAATGACCTTTTTTATTGAAAATAAAGTTAAGTACAGAAAATGGATCTGTATCATATATAGAACCATTTTTTGTACATAACTCAAAATGATAAAAAAAGTCACTTGCGCCCTTTATAAAATTCGCTCATCATTTATAATTTCTACTAAAATTTATATCAAATTGAAAAACAAAACTGGCCAACGAAACGAATCGCTCTCGATAAATCAATACGCCTTAAGCGTTTTAAGCATGGACACACACACACACATCAACTAGGGGACAACACCGCAAATAAACATAAATATTAGATGCGACTGCGTTTTTAAATTAGTTATTATATCGCAGAGACGAAGCGGGGGCGAAAATAAAATATATAAAAAAAAATACTAGCATAGAAAAAAAATCCACCCCTCGGCCAGGGGTGTAGCGGGCTTAGTTAGCGGGGCCCACGGGGCTAGGGGACGCATTTTTATGGCACTTTTTTGCGTCCTGGGGGTGAAATGAAAATACTACACACGCTCGCCCCCTCGTGACTGAGCCAGTAAAAACTGACAATTATATCCTATACGTATAATGTATTGGGGTTGCTTTCTGTGCGTATTTTTCGTGCGAGTTTTTTAATTAATTTTTAATGAAAATTTATTTTTTGGGTCTAATCTATATTATAAATACGCTAACGATGCTCGAAATTTTCAGACGTGCTTCGAACCCGGGCGTGCAGTTTATTGGCCCGTCGCCTTACGCTCTGAGCTCCGCGTCGTAATTACGAAACTGCACCGCTTAACGAATTCAATAACGTCATTGTCTTACGAATTACTTCTTTACTTTAATAATGAATGGAAATAATAATAAACGGATTTTGTTGTATTGTGTTGTTAAATGAAATGTAAGTTATATATTTTTATATTTTTTTGATTCACTAATATGACCGTAATAAATTATTTAAGTTTGAGCGTACCTATTGAAAATTCCGATATGCGATGTCACAAATATAAAATTATGCAAAATTTATTGTTTGAAAGGTACTTCTGGATTTAACCGATATAACTCGAATCTTGACTAAACTTAACCTAACCTAACCTAAACCAAAACCTTGCTTAACTTAACTCATCGAATGTCGTGACAAAGGTTCGGCTCTCAAGTACTTTTTGTACAATTAATATTTGAATATTAAAAATGTGTTCAGAGAATTAATATGTATTATTTATTGTGAATTCGGGTTGATATTAATATTGAAATATATTTTTAATGAGTGAAATTAAATTTTAAGAAATCATGTATTAGAAATGAAACGAAATAATGCAGCATAAAATATTTAATTCAAATACATTATTTGGAATATTCGTATATCAAAGATTAGATTCAAATTCTATTCAAAAATATCAAAATCGAACAATTTAATTCAATCAAATCTGAATATTCTTTATTTTTCTCCACACATTCGCACAATGTAAAAGCACTCTCGAATGTGCGAAAACTCCAATAAAAAAACATATATATATTTAAGCGAAACGTTCATTTTAACGCCGACGCAAAAGTCTCTCAGGGTTATTCGATTCTGTCCACCCTCACCCCTTCTCATATAGAAAAAAAACGCAATTCTCCCAGTTATAAAAGTGTGCGCACGTATGTGATTTCACGGGCGTGTATTTTTAACGCTCGAGAGCGACAGGGACGGCTCGATAATTATTTTCGCTCATATTCTGCGTCATGTGGGCCCTGTGTGTAAAAAAAAATATTCGAAAAAAATAAGGGTTCGATGGGGTTGAACGTTGCACCAGTGTGCGAGCTCATTACTTTACTTTACAGTACTGCTTTGGTTTGAGTGGAGTGTTTTAATTGTAAGATTTTTTTTCAATATTAAAATAATTAAGGACTAAAATAATGTTTAAAAATGTATTTTTTTTATTTGATCGAATTTTAATTTTATTAATGGTAAAATAGACGGAATTATTAGAATCTTTTTCTAAATTTATATCGGCGTGTGAAGGTAAATTTACAAATAGCTCTATTTGTGAATTCTAGCTTAGATAGAGCTATGCAAACGATTGAACGAAATAGAAAATGGCAACACATATGGAGCTATACGTAAATTTATCTATAAAATTTTCATAATATTCATTTATTTAAAAAAATAAATAAATAAGCACAATATTTTGAATCATTTATATTTACAAACGATTCATTTGTGTTATTTTGTTTTTCAAAATTTGAATTTCATAAATTACTATTAGTCATTCAAATCGTCAAAATGCATTAATTTGATCCTATTGATATTCAACGGGTTATACGTTTATTGATTTAAAATCGTATCTATCTATAATCAAACTCACATCCCAACTTGATATAAGTTTTAACTTATACATATTTAAAAAAGAATCCTTAGCTTAACCAAACTCAAGTTTATTTTCGATTAATTTACTGACAAAGGTTTGTTAACATATAATTGCAAGCACAATAGTGCCATTAATTAAACATAATGAGCAAAAACTTTTTTATTCATATTTATAATTTATCTAATTTTCAACCAAATTTGAAAGTAAATAAATTTTCATTACGCGAAAAATAATCGTCTATAGAAAAAAATCGATCGAATCAATAGTAGATAAAAACATAAATCGCAATAATTTCACATATAAATTTTCAATACATCGAAAATTCAAATTAAGTTTCTAAAAGCATCAACCAGCATCTCCAACATATTATACAAGAAGTCGCAACAGCACTAGCGAACTCGTACAGAGTTCAATTAGGTAATGCTCGTCGGACGGGCACATGGGGCACAAAGCTCAAACGCTTGCATACGAACCCAAGCAGGCCAAGGGGACCGAGATACACCTAGGGCTTATATTACACACATACATACATATATACAAAATTTTACATCCGCACGTATAAATATGATATGCGAGCTTTCTATGAAATATGACGTCGGAAGCCACAATTTCTTTCGGCTGGCATATTGCACACCTGGCGCACGACGGAGCTCACCTAGAGAGGAAAAATGAACATCATTATGCATTCATGGGGACAGAGAGACCTTCCGAGTCGAAGAGCGACCGGATCGATCTCCGGCCTGATGGAAATTGGACTCGGATGCTGCGAAGAGCGAAGAGCGTCTATCTGCTGGATTGGAGACGGTTTTGATGCGTTTGTGCTCTGTGATATGACGATGGATGTTTGTCGGAAATTATTTTGTGGATTGTTTTATATTATCATGGAATTATTTTTAAGAAATGAATTTTATGCTTATACTAGTAGTGCCACGGATGTGTATCAAAATAGTTCGAAATTGATCAAACTTCGTATTGCCACGGATGTGTTTTATTCGATAATATTTTTTATTGCCATCTATGTGTGAAATTAAAAAATATCCCACATTTTGATTTTACGCCGTTTCGATGCGGTTTCGTAATTACGATGGTAGCTCGGAGGTAAGACGGCGGGTTAATAAACTGCACGCGCGGGTTCGAGGTACGGACGTCTGAAAATTTCGAGCATCGTTAGCATATTTATAATATAGATATCCAAGTGCCGGTCTTTTCATCTCTGGTTTGAGAATAAAACGAATTTAAACTACATACGCTTCCTTCAATTATGAGATGTCAAAATAGCCGCTGAAAGAAACAGACATACTACAGTTCGTAGAAAAATACACATGTCCATTTCTTTCTTCCAGATTTTGACAGTTGCTAGTAAGAGAATTGCGTGTAGTTGCTATAACATTCGATTTAACTTGATCTAGAAAATAAAAAATAAAAGTGAGAAGGCGAAATAATAAATTTACAATTATATAATTATGTATACTTATAACTTTAAGCATGTTATTTTGTTGAGCTATTAAATCTATAATTTTTTTAAATAAAACTCTCTTTTTGTATCTCGTTTTACGTGGTTTTCTGGAAACCATCCCCCTAATTTATATGAACTTGAAGTATCGATTTACGCGAATATTTATTTCCTGGAACCTATCTTCCGTTTTTGTATGAACTCGCAGTCTCGATTTACGCGGTTTTGATGTACGCGATTTCTCCAGGAACGTATCTACCGCGTAAATCGAGGGATGAGTGTATTATACAAATACTAAAAAAAATAATCAAAAATTAATATCGAACAAAATATACAAGCAAATCACCCTTCGAGCGAAATAAACATGTAAGACTAAAAAAAAAACTCAATTATTCATAAAAAAAAAATGTTCCACGCTTGAATCAGAAATTGTGTCAATGTAAATAAGCATAAATTTCGTATATAAAAAAAAAATATCATATTTCTGGGGTTGGTTCGTACCGTATTTATTATGATTGCTCCCAGTCTTTCAAATTAGCATGTCATTTGTTTACGGGCACACTCCTCCACAATAAAAAGGGTTTATATTTAAACAACACAATTCCTTGGCCGTGATCCCCGCAAAACGAGAGGGTAGTCGACCGAAAAAAACTCAAGAAAAAAAGACCACCCTTTGTACGAGTTTGTTGCGCAACCACTTTTTTCTATTTCGGTCGCATGCATCGTTCTACAGTGCGTGTAATTAGAACGCGCGATGCGCATTATTTACCGCAGAATAGTATTATGAAAAAAATAATTACAATATATTACAATTTAGTTGAGGGGTTGTTTTTTTCTTATTTTAAATGGGACTGTTTTAGATTGCTTGTTTGTGTTTAGAAAGCGCGTGCTATGTGACGATTGAAACGCCCTTTCGATTTGCTACTATGGTCTTGATTGCGATTAATTAAAAATGAATTAAATTTTATGAAAAGTGGCGTGTAATTTTGAATTTCAAATAATATTTTGAAGTCTAATTGTCAGTATTTTAATAATTTTTGGTCAGTATAAAACGTAAAATATTTAATAGATTTAAGTTTAGTTGTTGTCAGAAATAAATTCGATCGGTATATTAATCAAAGTTTTGTCAGGTTAGGTTAAGTTAAGTCATTAAAAACTGTTTATCATGATTAAATTAGTACTGATTTGTTCGTCACTAGACTAAAAACTACAAAGATTAATAAGTTTGCAAGAAAGTTGGGGCTAAATCAATCGAATTCAATTAATACCTACAGAAAAAAAGAGAGTGATTCATTTTTAGGAACTATTTCGTGAATCGTTAAATTAGTATTATTTTAGAAATAATCGAAGAAAAAGGATCAAATCATGAATTAATCAATTAAAGAAAACGAAATGTGACTTTCACCAGAACTAGATTCAAACCTAGCATCACGATTAGGGATTCCAATACATTACTTCTGATTTTTAATCGAGTTCAAAGTGTATTGTTTCTTAAAATTGTCATGGATATGTAAATAGCGATTGTTGGCCTTATAGGGACACAGATAAATTGTCGCTGAATTCGGATTTGATTATTTTATTTAATTTATTTTAATGTGTAAATAAACCGTTTGACAATCTGTGCCTCGATAAATAATTAAGTAATTAATAATGTATAAAATTGATATCTAATAAAATTCAGTCTTAATTGAATCGTAATTCAATGCACAAGACCCAAGATATCTCCGCCTACAGCCTCATAAATATCAGATCAAAGTAAAATTTTGATTTTCGTGATGCTAAAATTGTAATCATTCTGAAAATATATCTTTAATTTTACATTTCCATAACAATTTTAAAAAGCGAAACATTTCGAACTCGACCAAAAAAACCGATAGTACCGAAATTGGAATCCCTAATCACAGTACGCTGAATAGACGCGCCATCATTATCGATTATTTCAAGTACAATCCGATTCAAAATTTCTTAATTATCCATAAATCGAGTTAAATTTCGAAATCCTCTCAACGATGCAAATCCAAAATCGCATTAACGGCCTATGTGTTAGGCTTCGAACAGTTCCCACCGGAACACGGATCCGGTCCAGTTCCGACTCTAATCTCATTTGGTCCACTTTGTATCCAGATCGGTTCGCTTTGTGCCACATCTCCGGGAATACCGTGTCACTATCTCCGGGATCCCGGGACGAGGGTCGTTCAACTCCCAGATAACCCCGGTCCCGTTGTGCTAATTTTACTTAACCCCTTTGCGATCCATCTCATACCGATCGCGAGATAGCCCAATCTATAAAGGGCAAGTTTTGCGTAATTAAAATTGGGAATAGTTCGTAGTTGGGTTATGGTGGTTGGGGTGGGTTTTGGGGTGGTTTTGGGGGTGGATAAGTACATTAAGACATGGGAGATTATCTGGTTGTGCGGAGACGGTCCCAGTAGCGTTGTTAACCAATGAATTTAGATTGGAAACAGATCAAAGACAAAGGGAGGGAGACTGCATTGGGGGGTTTTTGGACTTGAGCTTTTATTGCAGGGTCGTTCTGTTGGGTTTTAAATCGGTTTATTTTGGAAAAAGTTTGAAATTTGCAAAAATAAAGATTTTTCTGACCAAAATGATAGACTTAATTCAAAAATATAAGATTCATTGATCATTGATTTAAGTGGATATATTGCGATGAGTTAGATATTATCAAAGAAATCATAATCACTCGAAAATTGAAAAAATCTCAAATAATGAATTTAGAAGTTATCCTAACTAGTCTACATAAAAATGGCTTAAATGGCATAAAAATAAATTCATTTTATAATCGAAAATTCTTAATCTAATCAAATTTTCAACTTATGAGTATGTGTATTGAGCATTGAAAAAAGTAAATCTTAAATCCCGACACGATCTTAAATTTGAACGGTCTTAAAAATCGATTTATTAAGTTGCTTAAAAATTATTTAAAATACGCCCGTAGTTTCGCCTAGTTTTGCTGGTACCCAACTAGGCCGACCTAACAATGTGACATAGAGTTGGGGTGCAGTTAAAAGGCGAAATGGTGGGTTTCCCTCGTAATTTATTTAAAATTAAAATTATTTATTATTCCATATATTCAATATATTAAATACAGTTATATTAACATAATTTTTAAGCAATTTAATTTCAACGTAAATCGATTTTTAAGACCGTTCAAATTTAAGATCGTGTCGGAAATTAAGATTTACTTTTTACAGTGAAGCGTCATTAATTTGTTCACTGTAACGTACGTATTAATCTAAAATATGTATCGTGTCTGTAATTTAAAAATGAAAAAATATTTTAAAATCAGTTCAAAACAAAATCATCGCTTCCGATATAATAAATATCGGAAGTTCGATCGTAAAGTGAATCAATCGTTCTTGCTTAAGTGAAAATAAAATAAAATATAGACGTACCGAGTGCGCCAATGGCTTTGTAAATTCGAACGGTCGCCTAATGCAATATCTACGGGTAACGATCTAACGAATCGCTCGTTTAACGGCGATAGATTCGTTAGTCGACTGCCGTTAAGCATTGCAGTGCGCTTCGTTGTACGGTCGCAATGGTACATACCAGCCCCGACCTCCCCTTTAGGGGAAAGTGCCCTAATCGTTTATCACCACTAAAAACTGCAACCGGAGAGATGGACTTTATCACCCTCGTTTTTTCATTCTAACTGGGGAATACGTTTTGAATATTCTTTGCATTTTTTTTTTCATGAAAATGCGTAAAAAATAATATTTTATTAAGTGACGGATTTGTAACTGACTAATTAAAATCCGCGGAATAGAGACGAATTTTTGACAGTTCATAGTGGAAGAATTGATTTTAATCATTAAAGCAGTGAAAAGACATAGGTAATAATTTCGTTCAATTTATAATGTCTCTTATATTGAGTATTTATAGAATCGTAGGGGAGTGCGGGGCAAGTGTATCCTCATGAACAAATTTTTCAACTCGATTTAATTACGAAACTATCAATGTATGATACTAGTAGGGATTCAACAAACTTATAAATATTCAATTAAAATTATTATTTTTCAATTTATTAGAACAAAATCATAGTGTTAATTTACATATATCAAGTTCTTTTTTACTGTTTACTTTTTTTATTGTAAAAGGTTCACAAAAATAAGCGAACTTTTCGAAATTAAATTTTAAATTCGAATGCAATCAAACGAACAGTTTTGGAAAATACTAGCAGTGCCACGGATGTGTATCAAAATTGTTCGGAATTAATCAAATTTCGTATTGCCACGGATGTGTTTATTGCCATCTATGTATGTGAGAAATAAAAAAATATTCCACATTTGGATTTTACGCCTTATATACGTTAAACGGTGCAGTTTCGTAATTACGATGGTAGCTCGGAGCGAAAGGCGGCGGGCCAATAAAGTGAACGTGCCGAATTCGAAGCACGGCAGAAAATTTCGAGCATCGTTAGCGTATTTATAATATAGAATTAAGTATAAAGTTACAGACACTCATCATGCAAATGAATTAATCCATCATTTCGTCCCTAACATAAAATTTTCATACAACCTTCAAATTTTTTCTAGAAAAAAACACCAAATTAACACCCCCTATCCCATAAAATTCGCACCCCCATCAACATCCAAACACCCCAACACACACATATAATGAAGATTATGCAAGACGGCAAAAGCGATCGAACCAAAAAAAAAAACTGTCAAGGCGCTTCCAGCAGTGGGAGGCCAAGGGGGTCTCCGCACGAGGACACGGGATACGAGGGCGCTTCCACACACGGGTTGGGGTGGCAGCCTCCACCGAGACGTGTGTGTGGACCCGGCACGGCAGAGGGTGGAGAGCAGGCCCTACCGGAGGTATAAAACATAAAATATCGCCGGGCGTAGCAGATCATTTACAACAAAACGCTTGATTACGTCGACAGCCCACCCCGTGTCCCATACGAATATGGGCTGTCTGTGGGGGCGACTTGTCGGGGTGAGATGGCCAGGGGGCGCAAGGAAGGTAGGCGGTTCGTGTACCGGACCGGGGATGCTTTTTTTTTTCAGGGGAATATTTTGCCATGGGTGTTAAGTGCTTCGCTTGTGAAATGCTAATGATGGGTTTTTAAAAATGGCTCGAGAGTAGATTGATTTGAGATGTTTCTTCATATGTAAATTCGTTGCGTTATCGTTTTAAGATGATTTGGTCTAAATAATATATAAATTTTGTGTATTTTGGGGTCTTTGATTTAGAAAAAGCATTTTTTTTATTATAATACCTATATGAATTGGTATGAATATTTATTATGTCGATATTTTTAGTGTTGAAAGTTGCATTGAAATTGCATAAAAGTTGCATCTTCAATTTACCATCATTCATATTTATATTCAAGATGTATTTTTCTCAAGTTTTTTCGAAATCAAGGAATAGGTTATACAAGGTCTTCTTAAATTATTAGAGTGCAGTTTTGATCAAATAAAATTGTACTATTTATGAAAATACGTTAAAATTAATATGTGCAATTGTTACAGAATTTTCAAATTTCAATATTTTCATTAAAAATATTATAAAAAATTCTGCCACACATTGTGCATTTGAATTATTTACTTTCACAATTAATTTGTGCGTTATTTTGATCAGTAAATTTATTAAAATTCATAAAAATATATAAATTTGCATCTGATATGAATTATAGAACTTAATGAAAATTTGAATTTCGGCTGAAAGATGCATTATTGAATATCAAAAATATGTACTAGAAACAATATAGAGTTGATTCTTAATGTGAAAAGTATTTAAAATATTGAATTTTATTGATGTTTATAGTTGTCGATTGAGAATTAATATAATTCTTTAGTTTGAAAAGTCCCCCAAACCCGGATCCAAATCGCGCATTGTGTTCCGGCAATATTGGAGCGGCAAATGTAGTGAAAATTGTCGCAAATGGCGGCCGCGCGGGATTTGTAGCAGAAATTCGATTTCGAAAAATTAATGTGAAAATATAAGAAAAACATATGAAGGCACCTAGGTGGCGATTTGATGATAAATTGTAGTGGACGACTCCGACGCCAGTAGGGGACAGATGATACTAGGGCTTCGAGGCGAGAGAGAGAAAGGGGGATGAAATTCAATTCACGTACCGTCCCATACCGTGGCGCATTTCGCCATCTCACCCCCACGGTCACCTTCCGACGTACCAGCTCGACCCCGAGTTCCCCCCACGAGCTCGACATGTGAGTTTGCCTATGTGTGTTCAGGGAAAATTTACGGCTCGCGGTCGCGTTTAATTAGCGCCCATTTGATTGATTGGATAAATATCTATGCATTTTTTTTTTTTTTTGGAATTTTGAGTTTGATTTTTTATGTTGTTAATATGATTTTAAATCTGTTCTGATTGTTGGATTTGTGTATGTGTGTTTTTGATTTTGAATTCAGTCTGTTGTATCTCATGATAGAATTGATTTTAGATTTATTTATACTCTAATGTAAAATGTAGGCTGATAACTATTTAAAACGAAGGCAAAGATTTGAAAATAAAAAAGCTTTAAGAAGTAAAAGTGAAGTTTAAAGTAATTCAAGCTTATAATGTATTTTAACTAATGTAGCTTTAGAGTTAGCATTTAGCTAAATATCTTATTTTTAGACTCAATATTATTCTTCTTAGACCCATTTTCCGAGTACATATTTTCATTTAC
Organism: Cheumatopsyche charites; assembly: GCA_024721215.1. Classification (NCBI taxonomy): domain Eukaryota; kingdom Metazoa; phylum Arthropoda; class Insecta; order Trichoptera; family Hydropsychidae; genus Cheumatopsyche; species Cheumatopsyche charites. The sequence continues at coordinate 2,404,099 of CM045580.1, read as the reverse complement.
CTCAAGTTAATTAAGTTTATTTTAGAATCTGTTGAATTACTCTCAGCTTAAACTAGATGAGTGTATAAGTATGTAATAAATACAATAAAATTAAACAAATCAGATATTTTTCTAATATTTAATAGCTATACAATGAAACGTACTACTAAAATCTGCATATTCTTAATTCAACTACCAATCAATAGACAAAAACAATATGACAAGTGAATAGCACAGAGGGTACAAGTGACCTTTTTTCATCGAAATTGACAATTTATAGAATCATTTTCTGTACTTAATTCAATTTCGATAAAAAGGTCACTTATATCCTTTGCGCTATTCATTAATCATACAAAGATTTAACAAAAGAAAATTCTATAAATATTTAAAATCATAAATCTTACTAAAAAATTATCAAAAGTTTCATATTATAAGCCATCCAGTTCATCCGCTTTTCAGATCAATTTCAATGCACTTTTCCTCAAATAAGCGTTTCAAATTCAAGCAATTTATCAAAATCACAGCATAAAACACAAATTCAACCCAAATAAAAAAAACACATTAATTACTCACATCCTCTCGAACGCCACAGCGAGCCGTTCTTGAAAAATTCTTACAGAAAGGAGGAATGGCTCCTTTCTTACTCGCACACACATGCGCGTCAAATCTTCATACGTAACACACGTACACATGGTACGCGAGAATTTCGGATGGGGAGACTTGGGTAGACTCGGGCTCCTCTAAAAAGAGCAGGGGATGGGACTCGGGGGGGGTAGAGGGGGGGTAGGGGGGGGGACTAGGAAAATGCGGCGGGGGGGTGAGGTGAGGATGGAGTTTCCCGAAAAAACGTACCGACACAAAAATTAAATTATATTTCCCGAGCGGTGTCAGCCAGTTATTAAGTGGCCGGTCGCCATCTTGCTTTGGCGCCATTTTTTTTTGCACGGAAGTTGCAGCTGCGAAAAGCCTCGGTGGCACTTTTTAATGAAACGTGTTTTTTATTTTAATTAAATTCATATTAAAGTGCCGTTTTTGTAATTGAAAATTTGAAAGATTTTCTTTGAAGGATTTGGAAAAAATTGAGCTGATTTGAATTTTTGTCAAATTTTTACTTTTTAATTATTATTGTAACATAGTAGCAATTTATAAATTATTCTATTATTAATTAGTAAATATTTTTAATTTTTCGTATATTGAAGTTTGTAATCTAAATTACATATGACGACTCAATTTTACAATGAGCACTAGTGATCTTTTTCATAGAAATCAAGTTAAGTACAGAAAATGATTCTCTATATGATACAGAACCATTTTTTGTACTTAATTCAATATCGATAAAAAAGTTCACTTGTGCCCTTTGTAAAATTCAGCAGTCATTTGAAATAATTTTCAATTGAAAAAAAAATTGACATTTTGATTTCAGTCGGTTAGCTTATCTACACTAATTTGGTTGAACCAATTAAAAAATATATGATGACTGAAAATACCAAGAGGTACAAATGACATTTCTACCAAAATTGAGTAAAGTACATTACGCTCATACAATTGGTGGCAAAAGGATATAAACGAACGTGTACCTAGATTTATCATCAAATCACTCGATCTTCTCCTAATACATGATACATGCTCAACTTTGAATCACTTCTCGGTCTTTTCAGTCGTCACATGTAAATTTTCAAAATGAAGAGATTTGTGGTTTTATTAATTTGTTTTCTCGACTTAACATGATGTTTGAAAGGGGTATTTAGAAAAAAAAGCATAACAAGCAAATCCTGTTTGCTCAAAGGAAGGTCAGGTGTTCGTGCTAACACCACGTTTTCGCATTCCGTGTTTACATAGAAAATAAATTTCCTTCGTGCGAGCGATTTACACAAACATAGCATTCTGAAGTCTTGAGAAAAAGCAACGTTTTCCCTCGATAAATATGGCGTGAAATTATAAAAGAAAATTGGCAGTCCTCAAATAGTGAACAAACATGCAAAGTGTCTTCTGTTCGACGATGTGACGTCTTTCTATAGCCCCTTTTTATTCGACGCGAAAGAAAATAATTTGAATTCTCGACCGAATGTCTCATAAGAATTTCAAATTTTCATATTAATTTGCGATAAATTTTCGAGAAGATCTTATTTTTTCGCTTAATGCGCCATTATCATTTTTTTCATTAAAACGCATTCGAATAAAAAATGAGTTGTTTTTTCTCGTCTTTGCGAAGAAGAAATCGCCAATTTTCCTCATTGCGAAATTGGAAATCCTCCTCCGTGCATTCGTTATATACACACACGGTTAAATTGAAATACTGCGAAGGCTTTTATCAGTGAGTTTGTATGTGCGAACGAGAGTGTGTTTGACTTAAAAGCCTCATATGTTTGTGTACATCAACATTGGCATCAGGTCCCCTCGAGGAGGTATGCATAGGTAAAACAGCCTCTATATTGCTTTATGCTAGTTTGGTATGTGTGCGGTTCGACTGAACGAAAACGACCTCACTTTTGGCCGAACGAAATCGTTTCAAATCGAATTGCATAAATATTTATATGAAATTGAGGGTTTAAAATGAAAATTTTCAATTTAAAGACTGTAGTCTGATGTTATATTCTTGGTTTTTTGGGTCGTTTGTGTGTTTATGCCGATCGATCTGGGTGGCATCTATCGGAAGCCAGGGTTTTTATTTGTTTATATCTTTGAGCTGGTGTGAGCTATTTAACAATGTGATTTGCTTCTATCATTTTCGTCTTATTGGTAGTGCCGTTTATAGTCAAAATAAGATAGGTCTAGAGGTTAATTATTCTAGCTAAAATATCCATGAATACGAAACTGCTAAAATGTAGAGTTTTTAAGATTTTAAAAACTATTAAATATCAACTAAAAATGATTTAGATCAATTTCTGTATACATTACGATTTTGTCATAATATTTTCATAGCATTATAGTTAGTTTTCCGATCGTTAATATAAGCTATAAATGAAAGTTCCACATGAAGACTGAATAGCACAAAGGGTGAGAGTGAGATTTTTTAACGAAATTGAGTCAAGTACACAAAATGGTTCTATGTATCATTTTCTGCACTTAACTCAATTTATATATAAAAGGTCACTTGTACCCTTTGTGCTATTTAGTCGCACATTTAATCGATTGATATTTTCAACAGACCAATCGCTCATTATTCACGTCAACTGAATAGTACAAGTGACCTTTTTTTTATCGAAATTAATTTAAGTACAGATAATGGTTTTAAATCATTTTCTGCACTTAACTGAATTTCGATGAAAAAGATCATTCATATCATTAGTGCTATTAAATCATCATATAAGCATCAAATACATCTTATAATTAAACTGCCTTATAGATCGCAAAAATTTAAAACCTCGACCACTCAAATCAACCCAAACTCATCCTCACCCAACCAAAATCAATTTGTAACTTATTGTTAGATTCAATCAAAATCAATTCTTTACTTAAGATTCAACCAAAAATCTAACATATAACAAATCGACAATACAAAAAACATTTTTTTAACAAGTAGATCATAATTTTTAAAGCAATTCGACTGTATCATCGTTGTGCTGGTAGTGCAGAGAATCCATCTGTGGACTGTGAGCGATGCTCCTCTTCTAAATTCGAGCTGCTCCCAAATAGAAATTCCTTTACGCTTCCACGGGGTGGGTGAGAGAGGACTTTTTTTCCACCATCGGTCTCTTGTGGAGGAACCCTGTTAATTTCATTAATCACCCACGACCATTTCGCATCTCGATGGTCAAAGAGCACGCACATGACCCTCCCTTTTCACCCAAACACAAAAAAAATACCCTCCCATATTCAATCATAAAAAAAGGTTCATTCCGGAGATTGATCGCCGAATACGACGATAAATTAAAATCGACTGGCGAAATTTTGCGAAAAAATACTTGGAAGGAATAATCTTGCATTATTATGTCTATTATGGGTTATATTATGCATGAACATTTCAGTTGCATATGGAGTATTTAAATATTTGTCAATACTGCCTAAGTAATTATTTAATTCATATTCAATGCTTGAAAACGACATATATTATGTTGATTGCATTGATAAATGACGACTGAATATCACAAAGGGCATAAGTGACCTTTTCAGAGAAATTAGGTTTAGTACAGTAAATGGTTCTGTATTATAAATAGAACCATTTTCTGTACTTAGCTCAATATCGATAATAAAGTTCACTTGTGCCCTTTGTGAAATTCAGTCGTCAAATATATTTGAATCTGCAATTTTCACGTATTATCTGCATCATGGCTCTGTGAATCAGCTGACGCTCCAATACTGTTAATTAATTAATTAATTTTTGAAAATAAATTATTTTCAGCCATTTTGTTTTTATTCCGTCTATAAATATATGCTATGAAAATTCGTTAAGACATTAACATCCAGATTTTTCTTTAACGCGTTCAGAACTGATATTTCAAATATTTTTTTTTTTAATGAAACGTAACCAAATTTTTTAATAGCATGTTAGAAATTAGAGATAACAACTGTATCAAAAACTATAATGGTGTCCACACACATATACAATTCCGCGAGGATAGTCAAAAAAAGGTTTTCTATTTGTTAGAAAGACGATTTTTCTTAAATTGTAAGCGAAAACGGATCGTCAATGAGCGCTTTAACTTCACTCTAACCAAGCACGCGTTGATATTTCAAACGATTCGATCATGCTTCATATTTGCATTCGAGATGAGTCCGATAAAATAAACACGTAACCGAACAATAGAATTTTTTTTCTATGAAAAAAATAAAATTCGGCACGAACCATAAGGGAGAGTTTCGCGGATCGTCTGGAGGTTAAATAATCAATTTAAAAAATAAACATTGTCTGCGGTAATAAATCGCGAATTCTGAAATAGAATAAAACGGGGATGGAAAAAAGGACGAACGCGGGAAAAAAAGGAACGGTGCCATTGTTCTGTTGTGTGGGTGATTTATGCCGATGTATTATTTATAATTTCTAGTACCGATTCGAATCTGCAGTGTGAGAGATGGTGTCGCCCTTTTCGTGTCCCTTTCGCTCTATTTCCTTTTTTATGTTTTGGAATAATGTTTCTGGTTTAGATTTTGATTCTAGGTTGTTTCGATTAATCACTGATAACAGATCATCATCGAAAATCGAAAGATTTGAGTAGTATTTTGAATCATATTGTAATCATAAAGTATTACTAGAATGTATGTTTTAGAATGCGTATAAGATTTTTCAATATGCGTACGCTAATTTGGGAATATAAACTGCCAAATTGTTCGTTTCTTTGGATCATTTTAAGTAGTCTGTTTCACCTATGCTAATGTTGTAAAAATTGCATATTATCGGACACTGGTTAAAATATGAAATACATACTTATAAATTTGATATTACATATGAATGCTTATAGATTAAATTAATTATAATAATTTGTATGTATTTGGACTCACTTCTGAAAGATATTTATATAATGAAGTGAAATTTCTTCATGTTTCATATAGATTTTGAAATAATTAGATACAAACTCTCATTATAAAAATGATTCTCAATGAATCTAATGATCATTATAATGAGAAGTGCTTTATTTATAAATAAAAAAAATATTATTTATATACGTTCAAGAATCGAAAATATTATAAAACGTTTCTGTTTCGGAAGATATCTTGTATATAATATTTGGATTTGATAAATTTGCATTGCCACGAGAACGAATGTGTTCCTTGCGCTCGCGAAATAGACTAAAAGGGTGGACTATGGCGACTTCCTTTTAAATATGAACCGCATCACGGCCATATGAAAAAGTGGAATAATTTAAGAGGTTCGATCCATACAAAAGGGCGACCCTCTCCGAGCCGTGGAATGAGGAAAAAATACATTACCAGTTGATTGCAGCACACCTTTCTATCCCTTCCATTCATTTTTCATCACAACTACGCGTTATCCTTTTATCCTCATATGTAAAATATGTCCACCCTCAACACCCCGCTCATACCATCCAAGTCCTCGGACAAAGTCAGTGTTGAGGAACAAAAAAAAATGGGTCCATTTCGAAGGCGTCGCTGTGTGTCCATCCCCTTTCGCACACATAAGGAAAGGGTAGGCTTCCTTCTCTCCTTTCATCCCCCTTCCGATGATATATAAAATATTCTAATTTCTTTTTTCTTTCTATTTTTCGGTGCTTGAGTAGAATGCTTCCACACTCGCCTCCCCAGCCTCCGTATCCACCACCACAATCTTCCTTCTATCGCAATTGGAGATGCTTTCTTCCAATAAAGGCTCATATCCTATTCAGATTGCAAATCGATAAGAGTTTCTATGTTACATAGACTTAAGAATTATTTTTGCTTGTAGTGTTTTGAGGCTTTGAGGCGTTGTCGTTCCGGGACGAATTTGAATTTTCCTCCCGTCTTATAAGAATCCCATTAGAATTATTTTACTCTCTTCTTCGACAACGGGTAGATAGCGCCTTTCCTGTCTTATCCCCGATAATCATATGTGGCTCCATATATATCTCTCCTCCTCCCTCGTAGAAGCAATCATATATGCAGACACTCTTTGTGCAAAATAAATACTCACACGTTCGTCCCTACATGTGAACGATATATAAAATTTGACCGGCTTCGTATGATTTTTCTTAAATAAAATTCGACAATTTGACAAATTTATCTATTAATTGTATCGATTCTGTTAATTATTAGTAGGTTTCAGAGTCGTTTTTTGTCATCCATTCAAGTAAACTTTGAATTGCGAATCTACTGTTGTTTAGCGGTATTGATAAGGTTAAGTCATGAAAGTATTAAAATATATAATTTGTAAATCTATTCAGCATAATTGATTTGTATTCTTGGAATGATCGATTTACGAAAGCATTTCCATATTTAGAATTTCTTGGAAATACTCATCTTTCGAGTTATTGCAAAACTTCGCGTCTTTCAAAGAGTCTTTTATTATTTGATAAAATATCTACGTATGTTTGTGGTATAGTGAAACTGTAAATTCATTGAGATTTCTATGGATTCATTTAATGATACATATTGACCGATGAAATTATATGTTTTAGCTCTTGTACAGAAATTCAGAAAATTACTTCAATTGATTACTCACTGATTTTCCCCATCTATCAAAGCTCGGAAAAACCTGATGCATTTACATGTATGTATATCAAGCAAATCGCATTCAAATTTCTTTAATATGCACACTAAGAGAATATATTGAACTTGTAATTGCGTATGATATGAAGATTAACCCCTAATGCATATAAGCAGCTCTAGATTCATATCCCATTTAAATATTTTCAAGGTGCACATAAAGAAACTTTTATAAACTCTTTAAGAGAATCGTTTTAATTATTCTCGTTCATCGAATATATAATTGCATGAACACCAAACTAATGTTAATAAACAATCTTATGGGCAAATAAGGCAATTTCGGCCGTAACACACTTTGACGGTATTTTAGTTTGGAAATTTGTATAAGACAATTAGCTCCTAATGAATACTAGAAGCTTTAGATTTATATTTAGACACATTTTTAATAAACATGGACACCAAATTAGACTAAATAGACTTACACGATTTAATTTTTTTTTAAAGAAAATAATAAAGTAAACAGTGTCGAGTGGGGGGAGAAGCAAACGAGACAGTTTGTTTTACTATAGATTTCAAAAGTAACACACTTTGATGATATTCTATTTGGAGATTTGTATGATAAGACAATTAGCTTCTAATACATATTAACAGCTTTTGATCTACAATAAGCATAAACCAATCAAATCATTTCAAGGTGCACGTTAACACTTTATGACAATCGATTCAATTATTCTCGTCTATCGAATTTTTAATTGGACGGATTACAAACTAGTCTATATAAACAATCTCATTCGATTTGAGTTGTTTTAAAAAATAATAAAATAAAGAGTGTCTTCAAACGAGGCAGTTTGTTTTACTATTGATTTGGGCCGTAACACAGTTTGACGGTATTCCTTGTAGAGATCCCTCGGCTTAAGTAGGCGTCTCCTATTCTAGCGCCGCTAGACTTGTATGCGAAATTAGTTTTTCCTTTCCTTTTCCGCTTTTCCGACTCCTCTGTACAACCGTCTTCGTTCCACTCGTACAATTTACCGCTTTTTTAAAAAGCACCGTCACACTATCGGGGCACGCGCACTAAACTTTGCACGCCGCACAATCACAATTCTAAAGATGCATACAACTGCCGAATTTATATTTATTTATCGATTATTTTCAATTTTCGAAAATATAAATTGAGTATTATCAATAAATTTAATTAAAAAAAAATAATAATAAATAATTAATATCAGCAGTCATTAGATTCGAATTTGAATTCATAAATACGAAAGCATAAAGTATGGTGTCAAATTAATAAACATTTTGTACAAATTTTTTAATTAAAATTTAATTGTAATAATATAGAAAGATTTTCAAATACATACACGATAATTCTGTAAAGTTTCATTGCAATCGGATGAATAGTTTTTGAGAAAATCGATTTCAAACAGACATATGAAGGTGCAATTGTTCATTTTCATTTACCTATAAACAGATAGAAATAAAATCAATTATAAATTAATAATTAATATAATTTTTATGCGTGTCATAATAAGATTTATATTAAATTAAATTGAGTGTAATTTAAATCTGTTGTATAGTATTTTTTAAATAAATTTACTCAAATTTTGAATGTTAATCATAGTCACATTAGTGAATCGGCAAGTAAATTTTATATAAATCATAAAATAATACAGTCATAAAATATTTTGAATCTAATAAGTTAATTAAATAAAATAAAAAAAAGTGGTTACATTATTTATAGAACTTGTTATGTTTCATATTAAAAATTCGAACGCATTTAATTCAAAGCCCTATATTAAGGTTATTACAATCGCAAAAAATCTATCAAATTATCATCGATTTATCTTAAGCATTAGATATATCACTCGATGATAATATTTACATAAATAAAAAGAATGCTACTACATACAAGTATAATATTTAAAATTTCAAAAATTAAAATGTACAAAATTTTCACTTTGTCCAACTACAGTAGGCTTCCGAATTCGAATTTGCGATTCAAAAACCTTCGTAATTTTTCTTTTATATTACGGCGAAACTTCAAATGCAAATCGGAGCCTTATTCAAATTCGCGAATATGTGTGGGAGGTCGTACGAAAGTTTGAGATGCAGCGCTCGTTTTCAATATGCACAAACACATACGACACCATAATATATATGTATATGTGTATGTTTGTATGTATAATACGTAGGTGCGCTCACCCTTTGTGTATGTGTGTATTTCAAATATAGAATATTGATCAGTTTATATTATTGGTTCGGCCATTCCTATATTGACGCTTGGTGGACAGATTAAGTCAGATGTTCTCAACCATATATTATTTTTTTGTATTAATTAACATTTGTAAAGATTTTCATTTATATATTAGTTGAAAATCTGTTAATAATTGATTGAAATTAATTAAAAAAAATATATTGAATCAATTCGATGAGTTTTAAATTTGAAAACAAAAATTGAAAATAATATTATTTTTATTAATTTTAAGGGCATATATGAAAGCTTCTGCATATGCAAAAGATGGCAAAGGGGTGAGAGAACGGTTTGGGGGATGACGATGGTACAAACGGTTCCACCCTTTGTATGTCCATCCCTTTCATTATCGCTCTTTTGTTTCGCTCGAACCTTATGATAACTACCATTATAAATTCATTATAATCCATAGTAATGAGCGTGCGTAATTAACCTTTGTTTTTATTGCTCGAAATCATAGTTAGAAATGTCAAAATTTGAATTGACATTTTTTTTAATTCGTCCTAATGCGAGATTTAACATTTCATTTCTTTAGTAGGGGATATTGTGATTTGTTATTCTGCGAACATGAAAGATTTTCTGGAAGGAAAGAAAAAATGTATATCCGTCAGTGCGGGAATGATAAAAATATTGTATTCCAAAGGAACATTTCTATAGAATCGGAAAATTATTTCAGGATAATAGTGTTGAGCGTGCACATATTCCCTTTTATGATCTCGTATAGAAGCGATTCTCGGCTCTTTTCCACCTTTGTTTGGTTTTTCTCGTTATCTTCAATAGTTTCTTTAATAACCGAGTAGTTGTAATCCCGAACACCTTTCTGGGAAATTTTTCTGACATTTCTCTTTATATTCATAGTATTCCCGAGTTTATTTTATTTTTCGCTCCTTTCTTTCGCAACAAAAGCAAACTTCGAGTAATAAACATTTTTCATTCAAAATATTATTTGTAAATAACTATTTTTTTATTCTATGAAATTTAACATTGAACATATAAAAATGTTGAATGCACCTTAAAAAAACGCACAGCGAAACTTTAATAATTCAACCATAGATGTCAATGAAAGACCGTTTTTTACACTGATCAAGAAAATCAAAAATATTCGTATAAAATAGACATATGATTCTATGTCGAAAAAAAAAAATAATATCGCACAGGAATCATTCGATTCTCGCGCGAAATTTGAAATATTTACATATGACGGATCTCGAAAGCAAAAATCTCGTTTTACAAACAACATAAAGCGAAACAACATTCGAAATAACCTTCGTAGTCGAGCACTACACGGATGTACGACCCCTGACGGATATTAAAAAGCTCCAGTGTATTGCGACGCTTTCGTTCAGACTATACACTTTTTTTGCACCGAATTCCACTTTTGGCCAAGTTTACCTCTAACCGGACGAAACGGAGCAGCGACGAGAAACCATTTCAATAAACGAAAATCCCAAAAAAATGTCCCACGAGAAAAGTTTATGTAAAGGTCCTTACCGATTTGGATGAAAATTGGTAGAAATGTAGACATGAAATAGTTTTGAAGTCGGAAAATGCAACTTTCAATATTTTTTTAGTTGTCGTAAGTCAGTTTGGTGTATTTTTTAGGTGCACTAACAAATTATTGTTTAAAATGATTCATTCATACATAGTTTAATCAAAGTAAATATTAATTATTATAATTGCTTTTATCCATTTGAAAATATATCAAAATACTTCATATTAACCATTATTTTGATAGTGTACCTAATAAATATACCAAACTTTAATGAAACACTATTGAAAATTGTGATTTCGTTCTTCAAAATTATTTCTTGTATACATTTAAGGTAAATGGCTTTAACTTCATCACTGTATGAAACTTTGTTAAGCCTTCCTAAAATAAAATAAATCGAGCGATTCCAAATATATTCACTATATTTCTCGATATAAAACAATCGAAACACTTTTGTATGACATTTTGAATCGAAAAAAATCTCAATGTATTCAATTTTACGTTAACTTGTTTGAAATTTTATCCACAAAATTAATCTAATAAAATTATAGCTGTTTTCTACGATTTTCATTAAAATCAGCGGTGACCTTTAATGAAGCCTTTTCTCGCTAGTTTTAACGTGAGTTTCGTACGAAATTTAATTCTCATTCGTTCTAGAATCTTTCAATTGGTAAATTCATACATGTAAATGCTTAGAATTTCAATAGTTGATCATTTCTGCGATAGGAGAGTAGCAGTAGCAGGCGTCGTAGAAAATTGTAGCCTCTCTGAGATTTCTGATATAATGCGACCTCAGTCGCCAAATGTATGCGCATTTTGAGCGGCCGTACAATTTTAACCGAAGATATAAATTTTGTTGTTTCGGAATTCTAAACGATAGAACGGACATCGAAAACAAAAACGAACCGAACGTATTTCGAAATTTCAAAAAAAAAAAATTCGATACAACAGCATTAAAATTATGGAAACGTTCGATTCGATTCGATTCTATTCTAGCCAGATGCAATTATACATTTTGCGAAATTGAAATTCCATTATGTTTCGCATGCATTCGAAAACTTTTCTTCGGCTTAAGTTTTTCGCCGAATCGAATCCTATTTATGGTTCAATACATTCGGGGGCGTTCCTTCAAGAGTCATGCACAAAGTTCAAATATGCACAGAGACATATAATATAAAATATTCTACAAATGTGAAAGCTTTTCATATATTTTTGAGTCGTTTTGTAATTTTTTTCGGGTGCATTATCAGTCGATCTCATATCAATTATCGGTTCTTGTGAAATCGATACGTTTGTCGAATAAAAAGTGAGCTTTGTATGTTGTGAATTTGAATTTTACGCGATTCGAATGACGAAGAGCAATTTGGTTGTTCGAAAAAGCGCTTTATCAAAAATTCATGAGAGTATCAATCGAATGAAATTCGATACAAGTTTTCTCGAAATGAGCAATCGTGTGCATTTTAATATGCAGGTGATTTAGCTATAATTTACAAATAGTAATGTCATTTGAAAATATATAAATGTTGTTAGTCATTGAATTTTTTTTTTTGTGAATTCTAATAGAAATTTTCCATTTAAGTGCTGTGGGATTGATAATTGTATGAGACGCCAAGGAGTTTGAGTGGCAAATTGAAATCACTGAAATTGAGTTCTTAAATATAATTTACTTAAGAACTCATCTCTAGTGATTAATAATCTTCATTTGCTTAACTTAGCTTCAAGGATCTTTACAAAAAAATCAAATTTGTATATAAATATGATTTCATTAATTAAAACGTTTATTACAAAAGATGATCAATTTTACTATTTGAAAAAGATAGAGATTTAAAAGTTAAGCTACTTCGCATTTCATATGTGAAAAATCTATTTTAAATGATAAATTTAATGAAGCTTTAAAATGACAAAATTCGTTTGACCACCAAATAATAAATCATTTATTAATTAATTCTGTAGTCTTCTGTAAACTAATGAAATCCATATCTTATTATAATCGAAATTTGTATGTTTATAAATGAAACAATTAAAGAAATTATGAAAAACGCATCTAACACGTTTCATCGTTTTTATCGACTTTTCGTTTAATGAAGTCAACCACGTGATGCTTAAAACGACTCAATAGTAAAATAGTGAATAATTAAAATATAACTGTATAATAGCGCTAATCTGTGTGGGCGTGTGTGTTCATGTAACGCTCCGAAACTGCACGTTGATATATTCAACGGGTTGATTGCTAGTATTAATATAATGCATTAAATATATAATAATAAAAAAATCTAACAATATAATAGCGCTAATTTGGGTGTGTCTGTGTTTGTATCTGTCTGTCTGTCCGTGTAACGCTCCAAAATTGTATTGATTATTAAACGGTATTGATATGATGCATTAAATATTAAATTAAAAAAAAATAGATTAATGTTGGAAAAATCAAACGTTATCCCAGTTCGATCTCGAGCAAAAGCATCGTCGATGTTTCGAGGGAGGCTAAAGAAAAGAGCGTTATTCAAATTCAATCCTGGTGCTCGAGACAGGGGTGACAAACTCCGCCCCGCGAGCTAACCGCTCTCCTTTATGGCCGCCACCGGACAAATATCCAAAGGCTCCAGGGGTGGGTCGAAGAAAACCCACCCCTGGCCTTTGGGGGTGGGTCGGCGCCGCTGAGAAAATTAAACTTTGGAAAGCGAAGAATATAAGTTTAGCGGTGGACTTGTCTCCCCCAGCTCGGCGCGAATGTATTGAGGTACTTCACCTTCCCGACCCACCCCGACCCAAGTCTCCCCCCCGAGTTCGTCCCTAAGCACACCTCTCTCTCTACGTATATGTAAATTGTGCGCCGGTGCAAAGTCAATACCGTCGCCTCGTTCGGCCTTTGTCCTTTTTAATATATGTTTTAATACGGGACACTTGCGACGATTGGGCTCGTCGGGTGTAGGGAGGTTTTTTTTTTTGAAAAAAAAAATTTTTTTTGGGGTTGATCGGTTTTGATTTTTTAATTTTAATGTAATTTTAGTAATGTATGAAGTGCGTTTTATTTTTAAGGGTGTGTTCTTGATTGTTAGGGGATGCACGAAAACTGAAATAGATGAAAGAAATAATAGTATATTTGTTGAATATATAGATAATTAAAATTCTGTCATGTTAATGTCATTGTTAATAGATTATGAATAGAAAATTCAGGTTTTTTGCTATGATACATGTAGAAGAGAGATAATATATATTACACTCGAGACTTGTGAAAAGTAAAATTCAGCACACTAATTCAAAGTAAATATAGTAGTCTACAGTAGTAGAAATATAAAACTTGTAAACATAAATAAATATTCTTTTTCTTTTATAAAGATATAATTCAGTGAAACAATTCTTCAAAAAAATACACAAGTCGAAAATATTGAGAATCACTGATATCTATTTAATGTTTAATATTATAATAGACTAACTCCATGTATCTGTACGTCAGATGAAACGTTATATTATAATCATAATCTGAATTTGTGATTCGGATACATTTAAGAATCAAAATTGATGATTCATAGTCGACAGTACTAATTATAAATTTTCAACTTTGTCTCTGACTACGTTATTTTATATCATAACATTTTTTTCTAAAAAAATATTCTGACCAGGCATTCGTTAATATTTTCGACGGACCAATCGCTCATTATACACGTCAACTGAATAGCATAAAGGGTACAAGTGACCTTTTTTTATCAAAATTGATTTAATTGTAAGTACAGAAAATGGTTCTGAATCATTTTCAGTCACTTTGTGCTATTCAGTCGTCACATTTAATCGATTAAAATTTTCATTTTATCATCATAAAAATTAAAAATCACACAATTTAATCAAATTTCTATTTAAAATATGCTTTCGTTAACCGGTAAATACTCGAGTATCCGATCTCGTTTAACAATGAGGTATACGTTCCGGTTGTTCCGGATACGAAAAGTGAGGTCAACTGAATAGCACAGAGGGTACAAGTGACCTTTTTTATTGAAATTGATTTATGTACAAAATATGGTTCTGTATCATTTTCAGTCACTTTGTGTGCTTTTCAGTCGTCACATTTAATCGATTAAAATTTTCATTTTATAATCATGAAAAATTAAAAATTGTACAATTTATTAATTCCCAGTTAAAATATGCTTTCGTTAACCGGTAAATACTCGAGTATCCGATCTCGTTTAACAATGAGGTATACATTCCGGATACGAAAGGTGAGGTCAACTAAATAGCGCAGAGGGTACAAGTGACCTTTTTTATTGAAATTGATCTTAGTACAGAAAATGGTTCTGTATAATTTTCAGAAGTTAACTCAAATTCGACGAAAAAAGTCCTTTGTGCTGTTCATCTGTCACATTTAATCGATTAAAAATTTCATTTAAATCAAATTTCTATTTAAAATACGCTTTCGTTAACCGGTAAATACTCGAGTATCCGATCTCGTTTAACAATGAGGTATACGTTCCGGTTGTTCCGGATACGGAAGGTGAGGTCAACGTGAATACGGCATGAAAAATACGTGTCCGGCTAACACGTAGTCGAGTGTTGCTCAATATTCATCCCCTGTTCGCACCTCCACGGGGTGCTCCGGAAGGGACTACCCTCCAATCCTTGGCCAAAGCCATGTTTACACCGCGCCATCTAGAATATATTAAGCTGGAGGGTGTTTTGTTTGAGGTATCTGGATCAATTAGGGAAAATTCTGATGTTGAAATTTAGTATTGAATGTGTTTTGTGATAGTTTTAAGTCGGGGGTAGAAGTAATGGGGTAGGTTGTTCCGGAAGTTGATGGAATTAATTCGGAACTATTTATCCCTAGAGCTTTCAGGACTTTTTCAGATTAGTAGAAAATTATTGAATATCAGCAGATTGAATATTGATACATATAATACAATACTAAATCATAGCAATTATGTTGATGCAGCTCAAAAATAGTTTCATTGTCTATGAATTAGTACAAAAAAAATCCGATTCACAAACCTATTATCGCTTACGTTAGTGCTATCAATGCATAAAATAATTTATTACAGATGTATCGATTTGTGCAATTGCAAACGATTTAATTATATTTTTGAGATATGACGACTGAAAAGGCCAAAAGGTACGAGTGACATTTTTGCCTAAATTGAGTTATTTACAGGAATCGCTCATATATTCGGTGGCAAAAGGATATAAACGAACTTGGAACGTGTACCCAGATATATCATCAAATGAATCGATCTCCTCCTTTTACTTTGATTAACTTTGAGCGCGCTTTTCTCGAAATCACCTTGAAATCACTTGTACCCCTTGAACTTTTCAGTCATCATATAACATTCAATATTAACTAATTTAATGATTTGAAATATAGTACAAATTGAATACATGAAAAAATAACGAAGATGATTTTCCGTCCTTGAAATGAAAGATCGACACCATTATGTAGATCAACTAGTGTCGAAATAAAACTAAAGCAGAAACCGATACGAATAAAAAGATTTACGCGGCATCCGATTCGGCGAAATATGACGAAATACTGATTTGACTACACTCGAATTTACGAATTCATATTTACGGGCGCGAAAAAGGGAAAATTCGATGCGCAATCGTAACAATTTGCCGCGAATACATCGAACAATAAAATTTGAATGTATGAATAGTATTCGCAGCTCCTGCGGGACGAACCACCACCTCTCTCATGTAAAGGGGATGAAAAGGGTAGTCGGCATCAGTGTTGTAGTCGAACCAGAGCACACTGAATGCGCTCCGGCATCTATTTTTGTTGACGGAGCGCGCTCCAGTACCTATTTTCGTTGACGGAGCGCGCTTACGAACGATTATTTCTTCTTTCTTTCATTTCCGGATAGCAAAATTTAGTACTGACTATTTTTTTTTTATAAGAATTGTAAATATGGTCTTCACAAGGATATATATAGTAACAAAAAGGTTTAAAAGGGGTGAAAATCAAGCACTTTAACACCTCAAAATTTACCACTACAACACTGGTTGGGATGGTCTAGCCGAAGAAACGTTTTCGTGGGTGGGTGGTTTGTTCTAGAAACACCGCGGAAAACTGGAAGGCTTTTCGCGTCGGCAAGTTAAGCACTTAGAATTCAAATCATATCGCGGGTATTTGAATACTTAGGTAAGTTTTGCGCGAGTTTAAAGCCCCTGCCCCGGCTAATGACTCCCCGACCGCAAATCCCGTATCGGTACAGCTCGGAAGCGAAAATGTTCTCTCATACATACGTATGAAACGTTCGAATCCCATTTTATCGGATGGAATAATGGACATTCGGTGGTATATGTGTCTGTGTTGGGATCGGTGTTCAGTTTATGATGCTGCGATTGAGCCATTTTCAGAGTCGCATGTCATAATTTGTGTGTAGAGGAGAATAGGGCAGTCAGAAAACAGTCAAAGTAACTAAAATGGTTGCCAAAGATGTGCAATATCTGATATTTTAAACTTAAACTGTATTTTTTTTTAAATATTCCTTTCGGAACAACTTACCCCCGAAGCTTCAAGTATTACTTTTCGTTACCACATATCAAAGATTCAACCAAATACCTTGCTTATCTGATCAGTTGAACATCTCTTTAGACAGCTTCTTTGCTAAGTATTCAAATTTTCTTACCATTAATTCTAGTTTATGACCGATATATGCAATTTATATCAAAAATATATATTTTTTTATAAATGTAAAAAAAATGCGTTCGAATAATATTTCGTTTAATTGTATGGTAAGCGAAACCGTCTCCGCAAGGGTTCTCGGTTTATCATTCATCCTCTTTGCGGACACGATGGAAGTGTTGTCCCATCAAGCGAAGACAAACAGAGGGTGGCTAGATTAAATGCATTAGGCTGTATCGGCCAGGGGCTGAGAATCGGCCTACAGATTACAGGCCTTTATAAACCTACCCTCTAAGAAGAAATCCTGGCCGGAGGCCTCGACAGCAAGATATCCCCATAACCCCCATGGCACCTAGCGCAACTTCTAAATAGCCTTTTTCTTCCTCGACAGATATACGCATTATCTACGAACACCCTTCACATTTGCAATCTTCTCTATTTTGAATATTTTTTTATTTCTACTCAATGATTTTTGTAAATCTTGATTAATCATTCACTCTAAATCAAAGCAATGCGCTTCGTGCCGCGTGCCTCTTGCTGCTTTTTGCGGTGTACAAAACTGACCTTTAGAGCTAATTCTAATTAGAGACTATCTATGAAATAGACCTATACACTTAAGCGAGATGACTGAGATGGATGTATTATGTAAATAGGTAAGTTTTGTTGTATTCGCGACTGATTTTTCTAATGTGAACTAACCCTTAAGAATAATATAAGCATGCCAAAGGTGATGATAAACTTGATCGAATTTAATCGATACAGATTAGACAGTTTCGTAAAGCATTAAATTAAGATTTTTTTCTAATCAAATATTTAAAAGAAACTATCGAGCCATCAAATCAATTAAGAATAATGATATGTGGCTCTCGTTAAGATCTGAATTCAGCATCGTAAAGACACTGTTGTCCGAAACGACATACACAAACGCTTTATATCTTAAGTCTATATTGAAAAAATAAAATATTTTTATCGATTTTATATTTCGCTGTGTAATGATAGAAGCGATGAGAAATGGCGTCGGATTTGCGCAGATAGCGCGCATCGCCTTTATTCTTCAAATTTTCATTTACACGCATTTTTTATTGTGCCTCACACAACACGACACACTCACACAACACGATATATCGTATAAGAGTTTGATATAACATTATACTCGCGTCGTTTGCGTACGGTGGCCGAATACGTATAGGAGGAATTTATCATGCGCCAGTGTAATGTTCGGTTATAGTGTTTGCCTTATATCGTTGCCCTGTTAGTCTACGGCGTGAATAAATGTGATGGAAATTGGAGGATTTGTTTACCCATTTTTTCCCAAGTTTTTCTTTTGACACTAAAAGGGATGAATGTCGGGCGGGCGGAGAATGGTATGGGGCTATTTATTTAAGATATCACATGTTTTATTCGGCCGGGGGAGGGCGGGTAGGCCGGGTCCGGCCCCGGGACCCGGGCCTAATTCCTCCGGTGATATATGGAGGCGAAGATTCGGGCGATGTTTGCATGGCGTAATGGGATTTCGCCTCGGCGTAATTTTATTTGGATAATGATATAAGGTGACGCGCAGGGCCGTCTTGGGGGTATCGGCTCGGGGCCCTAATTCGGGGCCCGTATCGTTCACCCGGAGAAATTGGATCGGGACCCTTTACAAATCGCCGTTAAAATCGACGATAGAACGGTTTGATGTGAAAGTATTGTGCGTGTTTTTTTTTCGGGTGTGACGTCAGATTTTTTTTTTTTGGATCGGGTTTGATTCGTGTTATTTGCGTTTTGAGTTTTTATTTTTAAGTATAGTGCAAATGCGATTATTGAGCAGTGGATACTCTTCATAAATATGTCAAATGAAAAGCGTCTACAATTAATTATGCCACAGTTTATTTTATGAAAAGCTCAACGCAGTTGTGATGATATATTCGAATGTTAATAAGAACTTGTTCTTATTCATTAGTGTTTTGATATTTGAATTCAAATTTGACTAAAACACGTTCTAAATATGTCGACTGAAAAGGCCAAGAGGTACAAGTGACTTTGCGGTGATTTCGAGAAAAGCGCGTTCAAAGTTGACCATTTACCTAAATGTATTAAGAGGAGGTCGAGTGATTTGATGATATATCTCGGCACACGTTCCGAATTCGTTTATATCCTTTTGCCACCAAATAATTGAGCGTGCATAGAAGCAATTCCTGTGCGTAACTCAATTTTGGCAAAAACGTCACTTGTACCCCATGGCCTTTTCGATCGTCATATGTATTATGAATATCAATATCTACTTGAAAAAAATCATAGGCATGAAATTCAAATTAATCTTAAACCGAACCTAACCTAATTCGATCTAAAATAATTAAAAACAAACTTAATTTAACTTGATTTGAAATGAAAAACTTACTTCACCTTACCTGGAATCTTATCTAACCTAAATTAGTTTAATTTGCCGTACTAATGAACAGTTACACAATTAGGGTAACTCCGGAAGAGATGGCTACCTATTTTCGAATTACTTGACAATCTATTTACTAGCGGGCAGAAAATTAGTAAATTCAATTACAGACGTATATTAATTTGAAGTTGTTTTTAAATTCGAATAAAAAATTCTAAAATCTGATGTTGAAATATAGAAGTTAGGATTATTGTAGCTAAATAAAATCGATAATAGTAGAAATCATATCCAATAAAATTAAACAAAATCGAAAATATTTTAAAATAAATAAAAATCTGTATCAAATACAAAATCCGCCGAATAAATTTATCGAGTTTAATAATTCTTATGACTTTTTTCAGATCGGACCTCATATTGATCGGAATCATTAAAAGACAAACGGCTCAGCGGGGATTTGCCGGTAATACCCTCGCCCGGATCCCGGGGATGATTACATATACTTTTCATATATGTGGAGGCGGCCCGTTCTGAAATTGGCACCCCCGAGAAATGGTGGTTAAAAAAACGGGATATTTTTATTGTCCCCATGGGATTGTTAAGACCCCCCCTTTTTTTCTTTGCCCGGAAAAAAAAGAAACGACGTAAAAAGGGATATGAGGCCCGCGAACGACCGCGCTCGTGCCAGTATGAGTATTCGACGAATTGATACAGGTGAAACGCACATTCGTATATATTGTGCTATAACTATTTTTTTTTTGATAAATATTTAATTTTTATAGATATTTCTAGGAAGGTTGGGAATTTTTTATGTTGGTTTTTTTTCTGTGGAAGTTTTTGATGGGCGTCTTTTTTAGTGAAAATATAATAGATCGACTTGAATTTTAGATGATTAAAATAATTTCAGTTTAAAAATTCACAAGTAGAATCAATTGTGATCACTTTTCTAAAATTTAACGAATTTTCATTAAATTTTTACTAAATGAGAATATAAAAACTTTCTTTCATATTTTATAGAAAGTAAATGAAATTTAAGTTTTAATATTGCAATTAATATCGACGATCGGAATTATTAAAAAAAAAAAACAATTTAACTCAAAAAAATCTTAAACGGCTCATTTTTTGGTAGTGAATTTTTTCAAAGTTATTGTCTTAATGTCATGTATCTGTATCATTTTACAATTTACGTATAAAATGTTATAATCAATGTGATTTTTATAGTTTGAGAGTTAATTAGGAAATCTTTTCGTAACTCAGTCGTAGCAAATATTATGCACGGGCTACACACGCAACGGGATTTTTATACTACATGAACGGAAAATACAGAAACTAGTATATTTTTATAAAAATAAAGCTTAATAAACTGTAGATTTTAAATTATACATTTATATTATATTTCAAAACAAAATACACTCAACTCTCGTTTTACACGGTGGATAGGAACCAGCAAAAACCGTGTAAAAAAAATACATTTTTTATTGCGCGATATTCATTATATATGTAGTTCAAACAAACCGTGTTATACCAAATCGTGTAAAAAAAATATTTTTTTTGAAAAAAAATTAAAATACAACTGATCCATATGAAATACAGAATTTTCTATAATATCCTGGATCAAAAAAAAAAAGACCTCTAACAAAAAACCTCACAAATACAAATCTCACCGTCTCGAAAAAATTACAACTTGTAAAGTATCAGCAAAAAATAGAAAAATAAACAGACACACACGTACCTAAATAGAGCCGAGTACAATTTCATTTTAGTTTTTCGCCAGTGGCGTCAGAAAATTGAACCACCCCCCGGCGCCCACGTGCGCCGCCCCCTTTCAACCCTCGTCCACCTCACCCTAGAATCCCCTAAAACCTCCCCCCGGAGCAGCCCTAAAATATGATGATCCAAAACGTTCCGTACGTGTCTCGCAGATGGAGGCTTGATTAGAAAAACTGCCCCAGGGCCGTGATGGGTTAAAAGTTGCGCCGAGCACATACTTTTCGTTTCGTATCTTTTTCGAATATTTTATATGGAAGGAAAATTTTGTATTTTGATATGTTTTATAATAGGTTATTTTTTGATTTTTTTTTAATGAAATTTATTGAATTTTTATTTAACCCTTTCCACACTTTATTTTTTTTTGTTAAGGGTAGTCTCAAGCTGTGATCATTTTCAGGCAATATTTGAAATTCTTATTTAAAATGTAAAAAATATATTATTATTTCTTAACTATTTCGTAAAGCGCTTAGTTATTATTATTTTTAAATAGAATTATTGAGTCATAATATCAATTAAGATAAAATAATACACGATTCTTTTCAGGATCTGAATATAGCATTATGATTACAATGAAGCCTGACGTGGTATGAACATACGGTTTTTTTCATATATAGGTGATTTCTTACTATTTATCAATTAATATTCATTTTAAAGTGAAGAAATGGGATATAAAATGTGCAATGATCATTTGCCATTTAATAAAGCCTTTTTCGAATCAAATGATTCTAAATATTCAAAAAAAAAACGACCGAGTTTCAATATTAATTAATCGATTAAGAAAAACGACAATTGACTCTCGCCAAGATAGGACTCAAACCTTTGCATCCCGAGTATGCTGAATCAACACGGCATGCACAAACGATTTATGCTGCTACATTATGAGCTGCTTTTAAAAAATATACTTTGAATGATACGATTTTAAAAAAGTGAAAATTAATCGAGCATGTTTGTGCATATCGTTGAAAAGAAAATGTTCAAGATTGATTTCAATAGAAAAAATAATCGCAACGTGTTCGAGTCGACATCATGGGAAAAACTGAAGATGTGAGATTTAAGATAAGGCACATAACGAGATCGTGACTGGGACAATATTGGCGTTTTACTATTAACCTTTTTTTCATATTTTTATTTTTCAAACATATAAAGAATCTTCTTAGAAGAGTATTTGAGAATGTTTAGTTTAAATTATGAAAATCTGTAAATGTATTAATGTAAATAAAAAAAGAAAATGTCATTGTAGTAAGAAAATTTCCTTCCCATATGTATCGGTCTTACGAAATATGGCGGTCGGATTTGCAAGTAAATTTAGCGCATGACAAGCGCACAATGGCGAAAATATTTATTCATAGAGGGATTAACACGCATCTGAATGGCGGGCATTCTTCGTTATTTTTCCTTCCATTCCAGACAGTTAAGTATGAATCATTATCGTCAATCAAAACGGTTCACAGCGATTTCCCGTCCGGAATATTCTCTTTTTTCCGACTAATCCGACCCGCCGCGTCTAAACGCAGCACAAAAGAAAACGACCGAAATCATTATGGCAAAAAAGTGGCCTTTCAGAATTTGTTTCTATTGCCAAGAGTATTTTTTTTCTCTCTCCATCCTATGAATAATAATTTATCGGAAGTTTTCCCGCGATGTATTCGCCCATTCTAAGCGATATTTTATGTAAACAGTCGATAAGTCAGGAGCAATGGCCCCCGTGCGCCGTTAGAACGTGAACTTATACGTATAATGATATCAACGGCTCAACTGGACATTGATATATAATATTGGATCAAACAAAACCGAATACAAGCGCACAGAGACCGGAATATATACATATTGTGTGTGTGTGTACACTGTGCAGCGTTAAGGATCCGATTTATAGTCGCGCGCTTACTTGAACGATTCCGGAAAATATCGGAAAATTCGCCCGGAGAGAGTCGAATGAAAATCTTTCGGATGTATAAATTTTCATAAAATTAGTCAAAGTATTGATTTTAATAAAATATATCTTCATATAAATAAAATAAAATTGTAAAATTCCTATGAGATTATTTAAATTTTGAATTAATAAATTCATCGACTTTTGCTATTTTATTGTTAGCACTGAAATAAGTCGAAGTGTAATCAAAAAATGATAAAAGTATTAACTTATTTTTATTTATTGACTTATTGAAAAAATTACAAAATTGTACTCGTGACTAGTCTAAGGGAAGGTGGGGCTGGAAATTCTGGGGGTAAGTTGTTCCCTTTATGTGAAATTCGTTAATTTAATACTCATTTTGTTAAATGATTATTTGTTTTATAAAATTGACATTTTTACATATATCTATGGATTTAATGCCTCATTTGAATGAATATTTTCAATGATGAACAATATGTGACTGTCTAAAAAATAAATATTTAAAAAAAAAACACAGATTTTGCTAGAAAATAAGCTTTTGAAAGTTTGATTGATAAAAAATAGGTCCTATTTTTGGAAAATACTGTACAAATGTACATGTAATGCCACATTAAATTTAGTTTTAATCGAAAAATTTCGAATTTATTTCGCTGAAAATTCGAATTAAACATTCCGTAAAGTGTTTTCGAATTGTATAGACGTTATTTATTCGATCGTATCGGAAACGGTGGCTTATTTCGCAACACGCACGTGCTGCACATATACGGAGGCGCACAAACGCCAAGAGGAGAAGAAGAGATATTGTATTGTTTACCTCACCTACTGTCTCCTAACTTCCTCTCTTTTTCTTCTGTTTGAGCCCCTTGTCTTAGGTGACAAAGTGGAGCGATCAATTTTCCATTGTTACAGCCCAAAATTATTTTCTCTGATATAACGATTTTCCGTCTAATTAGACGATCGATTTTACATAGTTATTCTAGGAGAGTTGGCCATAGTTTTTTTCAGGTCATTTTTTAAATAAAAGCCTGATAACTTTGGATATTGAAATTGCATTTATCTATGCGTGTGTTTTGTTAAAAATATTTGAATTAAATAAAATATTAAATGTTGAAAATTGGTTTAAAAAAAAAAGTCAAACATGAAGGAGAGATGGCCAATTGTATCCGAAGTAATGGTTGCTTTAATTAGGTGGATATCGAAAATTATTTTCTCTGATATAACGATTTTCCGTCTAATTAGACGATCGATTCTACATATAGTCGAATTGTAAAAAATAACTTCCCTCGGCAATTTTTCTCCTCCGCAAACGGTCAGATAAGCTCGCATAAAAAAGCTCATTTGCGAAAGCTCCGTACACGTATATATGTATATGGGCACAAACACACGTACACTCAATTGTAGGGGTCCAGGGGGAGCGTGGGGCGGGTTGGCCACCGGCTGTGTACGCCGCCGCGTTATAAAGAGGTTGTATGCTAATGATCTTTTCAGTATTGACCGTAGAGACTCGTTCTCTCTCTCCTCGCTCTTCGGCCCGCGAGACTTCTCCAATTTCAAATTATAATTTCTTCGGTGGACGCTCTTCTACTGTCTCGCTCGTGAGGATTTTGTCCCTCTCGCGGAGAGTGGTGGCACTTCGGGTTAGGTCATTAAGTTTAATTTTAGATTACGTTTGAGAATCTTACGAAAAACTAATTCTTAATTTTTAAAATTGACAATTTGAATTAGCAAACATTTTAATGAGTAAATTATTTTTATATAATTTCAGAACAGTCGATGTATGTAAGTTCAAGGATGGTACGATTTTTCAATAAAGTTTACTGTTTTGATAAATGAATTTAATATATTCGATCGATACGTTGTTATGTAATGATTGAAAAATTGATTGTTGTTTTTTATGACAGAAATTTTGAATTTTCAATAGGGTCTACCATTCGTACTTGATTCTAACACAACTTATGCAAAATAAAAGAAAATAATAATTGAAATTGGTAATTAACGTGAACTCAAATACATCAATATTATGAATACAAAAGATTTAATACAAAGGGTGAAGGTTTACATGAATAGACTTTGCATGTTATGAAAAACAAAAATATTTGGCATGTAATATTACCTATTATATAAATCAATAAATATTATTTGTGAAAATTTAGACTTATGACATGGTTCATTAATACTGAGCTAATCGTAGCAAGCACAAATGCATAATTAAATGCTGTTAATGATCTATGAATTTATTTTACAAATATTAATCAATAGAATTATGAAATATTAATTTTTAATACAAATATAATACGTATTTTATAGATATCAAGCGTAAAATATTTTCAAAATAAAACATCTGAATAATTTCAACACAATTATCAAATTCCAAATCAAAATCATTTCAATAAAAAATTTCATTAATCAAAAAAAAAAAAAAACTAATTAACAACACCAACCAACCCCGCTCCACCCCTGCGCCGGTTCATTCTCATTATAATGAGGTGGCGTCGCGCCGAAGCGAGACGCAGCGCTAATGAGCGCGTTCCTGCCCCGAAAGCGCGAGAGGGACGCAAAGAGAGGAGCGCGCCTAATTTGCGCAGCATCCGGCGAGCATGCGCCCTGACCCCTGGTCGATAATGACTGCTCTGTCTCGCTCGGGTTAAACTCCCCCCCCCCTCGCCTCCCACTCAGCATTCGCACCCCCCATGCCCCGCCCCGACTCAGCCCGCCTCACCCCCGCCGACCCTTAATATGTATTTATTTATGTAAGTGTATAATTTAACCCGGTGCGCGTGTGCATGTGTGCTCTAGACGTAACCCCCTACAGCGCGGACGGGGGGGTTTGTCCCGCGCTGTGCGGGGGAGGGGAGCGCCCCTTCACACATGGGCGGGCGGGGGATGCGCGGGTGGGGTGGTCTCTCTCTTTCGTGTGTGGAAATTTGTATGTGTAGACATAGCAGAGGGGTGAGTCGGACGAGATGGCGAGGAGCCTTTTCAATTTGCAGCGACATTAAAAAATTTATCAATGCACCTCGCGTTCGGAGGTTAATGAACCTCGGGTTCGAGGGTTGAGGTGGAAAATGTATCGTGGAAAAATGCTGTGTATAGCCTTAATGAGATTTGTGTGAAATGAGATTGATGCAATTTTATAGTTAATGAGGTTCGTATTTAATTTATTTCTGACTTCTACCAATCTATTATCAGATATAATGTTTGTTCAATAGACAATCATGGAAAAATGCTATGTAGCCTTAATAAGATTTACACGAAACGAGTTTAATTCAATTTCATAATTAATGAAGTTCGAATGTAATTTACTTCTTATTACAATTAATCTGTTATCAAATTCAATATTACTGCTCAATGGACATTCATGGAAAAATATTATGTAGCCTTAACGAGATTTGCACGAAACGAGTTTATTCCAATTTCATAATTAATGAAGTTCGAATATAATTTTCTTCTTACTACAATTAATCTTTAATCAGATGCAATGTTACTGCTCAATGAGACATAAGAAGAATATATAGTTCAATATGTATGAACGAAAAGAAAAGTTTCAATTTAATTATTAATGTGATATATTGCCTGTTTAGTATAATTTTATATTAAAATAGTATACAATAATCTATCTACTATTGTTACATAATGATATCGATATTTTATTTCAATTCAAATTTTAATCAAGAGATATCTATGAAAATCAATTATGAATGCGAATAATATATTTTGTCTAATTATTCTTTACAAGATCCGTTTGGGATTTTTACACAAATCAATCAGAAATCAACAACACAAAATTTTTAATCAAAACATACTAATTAGAGAGATTATACTTATTGAAAAACTAATAATGAATTCATTAAATCAAATAAAAAATATTTTAATGAACCGTTATACATGCAATTCTGACAATCATCACATCATGCATATAGCCTTCGAAAGAAAAAAACCCACAACCAATTTATAAAATTTACGAAGGAAACAAAATCGATTATTTTGACATTTAAAATTGATCATTCGTAGAAAAAGCGCATTGTTATTTCGTACAAAGGATCCCATATGCAAAGGAATGCAATAATGTCCCGACATGTACTTACATACATATGAAAAGGAAAGAAACAACAGGCAACATTTATTCTCAATGCGAACAAATCGATATTTATTTCATTAACCGGCAGTAAATCGGCGTCGAAATCTCATTAGAAGTCAAAACCTCGTTCACGAAAGTCGGCCATTAAAACGGACGAGTAATTTTTATGATTTCGCTGAAATGGACGTGCCTTAACAGTACAAATACATAAAATAAAAAATCTTTTTAAGAGCACGATTTCAACATAGCATCTATATTTCGCTCCGAACAAAAGCTGCATAAAACTGCACCTCTTGGCCTCGAAAGGAAACGCATTAATACGAACGGGGGCGCAAAAAAAGAGGACATCCCCTAAAGCAGTCGAAACAAGAACTCACCCCCTGAATAATATTTTTTTCCCCGCGTTTTATATTTTTAATATCTTTGGGGGGAGTTGGGCGAGTGACGTCACTGTCTCGAGAAAACAGCGATTCACCTTTCATTTTTTTCCATATTATCTTCAACGAAAGGTGAGATTTCTTCATATGTACGTATTATAGATGCATATTTATAATATATTATACAAGTAAATTCTACACAATTAATATTATTTACTATATAGTGAAGACAATTTAGTTATTAGGCAAGACTCTTATGAGTAAGTAAGTGCACACATAGGTGTCACTAAACAGTTCGAATTTAATCGAAACATATGAAAGGTATGATCATTTGCAAAGCCGTTTTGTAAAGCCTTAAATTAACACTTTTTTCGAATCAAATGAATCCAAAAATTCGAAAGAAACGACCTCATCTCGACGACATGTGACTCTCGCCATGAGAGGACTCGAGTTCACGCATTCCGAGTACGCTGAATCGACACGACATACACAGACGCTTTATGCTGCTATCGGCTGGATATTTATATTATGAGCATTTGCTTATACGCGCTTTTTTTCAATACGTTTGTTTGGACGATTCGAGTCACGCTTTTATGGCATCGGCGTTGTTTTATTGGCGTCGTGAACCAGACACCGTGTTCGATGCACTCCGACAATGCACTTCATATTTATTATTGTGGCCGATGGAAAAAAGAAGCATGCACACGATGCCGAATGGACCTGGAAAAAAAGAAGAGATTCGAAATCGAAACGTCGAATCTCTTCGGTGTCGTCCGTGCGCCATTTTCTTTGGCTATTAGAGATACAGAGGCGGGGGAAAAACACCGAGGAAAACAAACAAGACGTGTGTGTGTTTGGATGTTTATGTATTTTTCTATATGTGTATTTGTGTGTTTGTATGCGTGTGTGTGTGTTTGTGTGTGTGAGGGTCGTTATGTACGACGGGGGTGGTTTTCTTCGTTAGACCAAATTATTGCCGAGGGTCGTTCCGAGCAGTACAAAACTTCCACAATGTCCTCCCACTGTTAGATGGATGCGCTTCTCAATGTATGAGACTTTCAAGAAAATAAATAAAATATATTTTTAGTTATTTTAGTTCGAATTATTATCCTTATAAGTTAAATAGTTCAATAATTTCGATTTGGGGAACGATTAGTAGTTTGAATGATGCGCTGATACAAGAAATTGGGAAGTGTTAAGTCGATGCTATATTTTTCAATCTATGTTAATTGAATCGGGTTCATATTATGTGGTGTGAATTTTGTAAATCAATATGAGTTTATACGAAAACCTATACAAAGAGCACTGATTGCTAGGCGAAATTCGATAAAATGCACACAAAATTAGTGTAGATATTAAAATTTCGAGTTTCTATTGAGCTTCTTCAGAGCTTTTTTGATCAAAATATCTTCTGAACAACCAATCATCACTAAAACTATACAAGTCTTTGAACTATAGAATGTTTTTCATTAATAATTTATATCCATAAGTAACGATTTTATACTTTTCCATATTTGACAAGACATTCGAATAATTTTCGAATTAATGAATTTTCAAATAAATAAATATAACCGAATAATTATAATCGAGTTCAGTATTCATTTTTTCTCATATTTTTTTTGCATAAAAGAAAGCTTAATTAAAAATTTTAAACATTCTAACAGCCTATACTTTTTAAAGTTTGTACTAACTAGTACTCACTTTTTTGCACTAACTTAACTAATTCAAACTAGAAATCAATAAACGTAAAAGCACACCTAAAAACGAAAGTTTTTCTATCACAACTCACACAAACAAAACACCTCGAAAGCCTTCCAAGCGAGCACAATAGTTCATTCGCACACGCGAATTAAAAGGGCGTCGCCCAATTAGCGGCGCCGCGACGCCATTGGCCGACGCCGAACGGCGGCTTTGTTCTAATTACTGCAATCAACCCGGCGATTGGTCGACAGCCTTTGTTCTAATTACGACAATCAACCTCTACAATTGGTCGAAATGCTTAAAAAGGGCGGGACTACGACCGTTTTTAATTATCGCGCAAATTAGTGGGTGGAGTTCCGCTCCGGAAAGGCTCTCCGGGGACTCGTTGTACGGAGGCGTGACGCCGTAATGAGAAATCGTCGCACCCTCTTTGTCTAACCCAAACGTTGGGCTATCTCTGTCTGTTCGGGCCGTGGGAGTCGTTAGGGGGTGGTTTTTAATTAAGGGCGAAATTGGATTGAGTCTGTGGAGTGGAGCGGTGGGATTCGATCGGACGATGGGAAAAGGCTCTTAATGAATGGTGATTGGTTCGAGCTTTTTCAGTTATATATGTAGTATTTTGTGAGAGTTTTGTATGTATAGATTTTCGTTTTGCTGAAATTTGTATTGGGGTGAATATTTTTCATTTGTAGGTATTGGAGGTTTTTTATTTCGATTGAGGAAATTTTAATAGTTTCTCTGATCTGAGGTTTTCAATGAATATCGACTTTAAACTTATTGTGAATTGGTGTAAAATAAATGATATTCAGATGTGAATTATTAATATGTCAACTATTGCTTAATATTATTTCATATGTAATCGTTCACAATATTTCAACGCAATTTGATGTAACTGGTCAATATAGTTCAATGAACGCATAAACTTTAAATAATAATTATCAGATTATTAACCTTTCTTTATATTTGTTTTATTGTAAAATGAAAACGGTCAGTGTATAAAGTGATTAACTTCACTCAACTGGAAAAACTCTACTCAATGGAAAAAAATATTGAAATATTAACAAACATGGTATATTCATAACTTTTAATGTTTGAAATATTTTTCTAGAATAATAAAGATAAATACCAATTTTAATGAATTCTGTATTCTAATATAACCTGATTTCATCCATAGCTTAATATAAATGAAATCTGTACTTTCATTATTTCAATTAAATTGAAAAATTAAGAAAATTTTTGATCAAACAAGATTCATCATTTTTGGAATGGAATTAACCACACAGTACACTGAACCACTCAAATATGAACTCTTTGAAAAATATCTTTAATAAAAACGGAATGTTTTGATTTTTCAGTGTGCAAAATTGATAAAGAGAGAGAGAAGGACGATTAATCTGCGGAGCAGACTTGACTATTTGCAGAAATTAAGGATAATTTTTAATCGAAAGAGATTCATAATTTTTCACGACTCTTTTTATGGAATGAACCACACAGTACACTGAACGACTCAAATATGAACTCTTTAAAAAATATCTTTAATAAAAATGAAATGTTTTGATTTTTCAGTGTGCAAAATTGATAGAGAGAGAGGGACGATTAATCTGCGGAGCAGACTTGACTGTTTGCAGAAATTAAGGATAATCCCGGTGCTTTTGGAAGATTCATTCAGACGTCGGGAGCGCAACAAAGGATCCCCGCCAAGGAAAACTGGAATTGTACTCCACGAGTGGAGGAAGGCTCTATACAGCCTTTCAGAAATGCACATTAATATTAAATGGCTCGGAAAAGCGGCGGCGCGGATAAAACGAAATATCTTTTAGGATATACAAACACCCAGAGCTTTCTTTGCCTACATGTATGTATGTGTGTTTTTTATATTTATATTTTATTCGTCTAAACTTGTGTATAGTCGACTTCACAATTGCGAAACCGCCGAAAGAAAATTTAAGCGTTCCGCAAACGTCATCGCTTTCGAAACGAAGACGGGCGAAATTTTAAATAACTCGATTATGGCGTTTTTAATCAAGAGCGAAGCGGGCGAATCAGAATTACAAATATATTGTAATCCGAAATAAAATCAATTCTCTTCCGAGCGTTCGCAGTCTATATAGAGGAATTGTCCTTAAAATGGAAACATTTGAGCTTCAAGCGTGTATTTTCCACAAATGAATAATAATTGTCGTTTTTAAGAAATAGATTGAGGTCAAATATGTGTTAATTATAGTAAAAGGATGAAATAATCTCTCAAATTTGAAAAAATACGATGATTTTTTTTGTAATTTTTCATACGTATAATATCTCAAATATGGAACGGTGGTGTTTTAAAATACGAAATAGTCAAAAAGTGGCAAATATGGAATACTGAATTTTATTTCAAAGTAAAGCGTTTTCGATTTAACAAATCGCCAAGCAGTAATTTCATAACATATCCTTAAAAAATATTACATTTCAATGTTTATAGCTGATATTGTTAAATAAAAACTAGTAAAATTTCAATCTTCAATAGACTCAATATCGATATTGTTATTTTTATTTTTGAAATCTAACAATAATACTATTAGTGACTGATTTTATGCAAAATTAGCAGACTGTCAAAACTGTAGTACACTGTAAAAAGTAAATCTTAAAAAGTATTTTTACTGAAATTTCTGTTTGTCTTAAATTGAATTTTGTTGCTAGTTTTACGAAATTCGCCTCCATCCTCGCTCAAATTGCAACATACCCTATCCGATCTGAATTCTTATAATACTGAAAATGGCTACGGGTATTCTGAACTCTGAACTGTCTTAAAAAGAAATCAAATTCGGGCTGGTATTAAGATTTTCTTTTTACAGTGTAATAAATATCGTGGTGTTCCATATTTGGCGCACGTTCCACATCAAGAACAATTCCTCTATAGATACATAAATATACTCGGAGAGAAACTCGTCGAAAATCAACTTTCTCCGAAATTTGATTAAAACGGGCGCCCGAATTTCGCCTGTTCTTCATCAAAAAGTCAAATGTACCAAATTCGGCTGTGAAGTGAGACGTGCAAAATTACCGCTGCCTAGCAACGCGAGAAGGCCGATTGAAATCCTTAGTCCTGACATTAATTTTATTACAGTAATTTCGTCCCTACTCACGGCTCTTTGGTGTTCCGCCACCCGGCACCCCGCGGGCCTCGCCTCCCCGACCTCCCCTTTTGAAGAAGTTGATGCTGGGGGGGTGGCGGAGCCCCCTGGCCAGGCCCTGCGCCCCCCGTGGGGCCCTCGCCAGATAAAAAACAAAGAAAGAACACTCTCTGGCCCGCAATTTGCCTCGCGTCCTTTCAGATAAGGCAGTTCCCGTAAAGCTATCTTGTAAAGCCTGGAATACGCACACATCTTGGAATTGTGGCCGTTTTTCATATACGTAAATTCGAATCGTACTATTTTGCGATTTATTTAGTGTTTTTAGGTAGGAGCACGTGCGAGTTAAAACGGACGTCTCTTCGAAGCCAAAGACCCTAGAAGTAAAAGCTATTTCTGAAATTAAACTTGTCAGCTAGTGTGTACTAGAGGATAGCTCGAGGGATTGTCGCACAGACTTTACTTAAAATATAAAAAAATCTTGTTATATTCTGATGATAAATTTTATTTTGTTGTGCAATACGATGCAAGCTCAAAGTTTATTATCGGCTTTAGCAGAATGCAGCTCCGATAGTTAACGAAACTGGCTAAAGCTTAACCAACAAAGCGAACGGTTCTCTCGTCCGTACATAAAGCTCTTTCGGCTACAAAGAGCTTTGCTGCAATTACACAAAGTTGAATATGCGCTCTGCTTCAGATTCAAATGCATACGTGCAATAATACGATGAAATGCACGAAAGCCGCAAATCGATAATATGTATTCTCAATCCTCGAAACAATCACTATTCGAATAAATGTATATTTTTGAAAAAAATAGAGGAGTGTGGAGCTGAAAGTTCTAGGATTGGTTGTTCCGAAGTTGTTTTTTCATCAAAGTAACTAAAATGGCTGTCGATGTTGCACAATGCACAATAATTGATGACTGAATTTCATAAAAGGCACAAGTGACCTTTTTTTTATCAAATATGAGTCAAGTACAGAAAATGGTTCTGTATCATTTTGAACCATTTTCTGCACTTGACTCATATTTGGTAAAAAAAGTCACTTGTGCTCTTTGTGAAATTCAGTCGTCAATTGATACTTTAATTATGCCCATCGCATGGTATTAATCTTTCTTTTACAAAACTATTGCTTTTGGAAAACAAATTTTTTTATAAAATAATTTGCCTAATTTCAATGAACCGTTTAAGAGTTGTATACAAATTTGAAAAGTTTTTTTTACAAATAATCACAATTAGCCCAAAGTTTATAGAGTCTCAAGCGACTACAAGTGACAATACCTAGTTCATTACCCAGATTGAATAATTCATATACGTATACCTATACGTTTCGTCCATTCTACGTGACCGTTCCGCAAATTTGGCGAACGTCCCGGTAATGCCATTCGGCAGCCGACTCATTAATGTTTTAGCGACATTTTGTTCTGCGAGGACGCCTCTTCGGGACGACATCTTCAAACAGACCCACTCCCTAACAAACCACCCCAAAACCACCCCCTAAATATACCCAAACCACCCCAAAACCGCCCACTTTCGGCCCTCACCTCCCCGCCGTATAATTCTTTCTTAACATCACAAATGGACCAAGATTTATCTCCGAGTGCCGGGTTTTTTTTCGCTCCTCCGCTGGAAACAAAGTCGCTTTTTTCACTTTCTATTTAAGCGTTTGTTTCTCCCCGTGCGTATCTTTTTCCCCGTTCGTGTTTTTTCCTTGTGGGAGGCTGCGTTTTTGCAAGGAAAGGGGAGAGTGGGGACGGATTGTCCATTTAGCCGAGTGATTCCGGTTCATTTGTCTCGTTTAATTTCGTCATGTATGCGCTTTTTCATTTTTACAGCCGATAAAATGCGACGCGACAAAGACGTTGATGGTTATTATTATTATATTTTTTACTATTAACTTTTATTATGCTGCTTTACGTTTCTTCATATTAAGTTTGAGTCGTTTGCTACAAAATTGGCGATAAAAATATATTTTTTCAATACCAATCATATTCTTAACAGAGACACTTAAACTCTTTTGACGAGTGCATATTTCGTCAAATCATTATTTCATGAAATTCGCTAATGCAATTTTTTATCGCGTTATTTAGCTTTTCAAAGGGATCTAATGCATACTAATTGTAAGATTTTCTCCCTCTTCTTTTATTACACACATGTATTAATAAACACAATTGACGACTGAAAGTGACATTTTGACAAGTACAGAAATCGCTTTTATATATTTGGTGGCAAAAGGATATAAACGGACTTGTTACGTTTACTGAGATATATCATCAAATCACTCGACCTCCTCTTAATACATGCTCAACTTTGAGCGCTCTTTTTTCGAAATTGCCGCAAAGTAACTTGTACCCTTTGCCCTAATCAGTCGTCAAATAATCTCAAATTAGGAACTACTGTTCTAAATCAAATCTTGAAAAAAAATCAACAAATCGATTCGCTTCAAATCCAAACACATTTAATTATCACTTAGCAGTAGGCGCATGTGTATCAAAATTGTTCGAAATTAATCAAACTTCGTATTGCCACGGATGTGTTTTATTCGATAATATTTTTTATTGCCATCTATGTGTGAAATAAAAAAGTCGAACCCGGGATTTTACGCCTTATATACGTTAAACGGTTAGTTTCGTAATTAAGACGCGTAGTTCAAAGCGTAAGGCGGTGGGCCAATAAACTGCACGCGCGGGTTCGAGGCACGGACGTCTGAAAATTTCGAGCATCTTATAATATTAGATCGCTCGTTTATATATGCACCGCTTACAGTCCGAATCGGACACAAATTTACAATTCAACGAGCAATAAACGGCTCTTTGTCGTCATTAAAAACGTTTCAGACCCTCGGTAGCGCCTCCTAATTGACGACAAGTTATATAAATTAAGAGCGATCGTCGATAACAGGGCGTACCAAGTCTCCCCAGAGCGTTCCGTTCCGGTGCTTGACCGTCGCGTTCGATAAGCATCTGGGAACGATTGGGAACCTTCCGGTGTGTGTCCTCATTGTTTTACACGTCCCCTTTTTATGTGAATAGAAGCTGTCAGCTGAACGAGCTTCTAGACAGGACACGTTGCATTGATTGACGTTTTTGTCGTGAGCAATTATACCGTCGATATTTATTTTTGTCAGGTTAAATAAGTGTATTTATATTTTTATGGATTAATTTTTAAGTAAGAGTATGAAAATGTATTTTTCGATTGAATAAGCCAAGGGGTTCAAGTGACATTTTAGACGAAATTGAGTTATGTACAAGAATCGCTTCGCTATATTTTAGTGACAAAAGGATATAAACGAACTCGGAATATGTACCGAGATATATCATCTAATCACTCGACCTCCTCCTAATACATGCTAAACTTTGAGCTCAATTTCCTCGAAATCACTTCGAAGTCACTTGTACATCTTGGCCTTTTCAGTCGTCATTTGTTAAGGCATAAAAAATCTATCTATGTAGTTATTATCGTATACTAGCTTATGACATTGAGGTAATTGTTTTCACTTTTGCCCGATCTTTCAATTGTTATTCAATTTCAGTTTTATTTTTTTCCCCATAGAACTCAATCGTTTAAATGCTAAAAACTATCAAAAACTGTGAGAATCGAGTTTGTTAACTAACAATTAAAAGCTTGGGTTTAATCAACGTGTTTTTCATTATAAAATTAGTCGGCTTTAATCGCTAATAAATTTGTAATATGATTGAAAGATCTTTTAATTAAAATCAATTTTCAATTAAGATACATCCAATGAAAATAAATAAAGGTTATTATGTAAAGATTATAATATATAATATTTAATATATCTAAATCCACATTAAGAATTTCAATCTACATACATTGAAATTTAAACTCTTTTATAAAATTGTTTTGTGCACTAATAAGTCATCGATTTTCTTTGTATTTTTTTATAGTTCGGATAATTTAATGATTAAATTAGTTTTTTTTATTATTTGTTTAATAGTAATAAACAACTGCATATTCAGCTGCAATTTACAACAAAGATAAATCGATCAGTAAAAAAAAAACTTTACGACGATCATGCGCTTTGTTAATTTCTACCGGAATGCGCGTCATTAACATAAATAAAAATTAGTATCATAAAATATTTTACACAATGAAAAATTAAGGTCCAATAATTTACAGCGGGGTCGATTCGTATATGAATTCATTATCATTCGGTTCCCCTCGATGCTAAATAATTTATACGACTTTCCATCGGAAAAAAATACGTCGCATATTAAAGGCGCGCGCTTTGTCACAGTTTTTTGTCCGACGAAAAATAAATACAACGGGGAGCGAACGTTTAAATACACGTCGTAGATCCTTATCTTAATTTATATGTATGAAAATTAACGCTGACTGAGCACATACGATGAATATATAGGAAACACATGTCTCCCGTACTGAGTAAATACCTGAAATTACACGGCTTTTAACCGCGCTTAATTTACGACGAATTAAAATTAAGCGATGAAAGGTGCTCTTTATACTAATCGTTTCACACTCACTTATTTTTACCTCTGGTTTAAGAATTAAACGATTTTTAACTACACGTGGTGCTCCAACTACCAACTGTCAAGATTTGGTGGAAAGAGATGGATGTATGTATTGTTGTATGTCTGTTTTGATAGCTCATAGTTGGAGGGAGTTTAAGTTTAAAATCGTTTTATTCTCAAACCAGAGGCGAAAAGACTGATTCTTAATGAAATGTATTTTATTTGTAGAATTGCTGCGTAAGAAAGTAGCTTTCTTTCGCGTCGCTGACGTATACGGAATTTTATGTTAATAATGGTTTTATTGCTTTTATTCGTATTTGTTCGTAAATTGTTAATAATACGTTTATGGGGGACGAACTAAGCGCTTCGTAGATGGTATCGCCAACACCATAAAATCCTACGCAGATCATAACGCGACTTTTTATTATTGTTTTACAGTCCTGAAATACTCGACCGGTTTGTTTAGCGAGCGTGCTAAGCGAAAATAACAATATTTAAGTCCTAAGAAATTTTCTACTGTGTCGAAAATTTTTACTGACTACGAATAAACGCGAAACTTTTTTTACTGCCGCGTCGTTTCATTGTTGACCTCGATTTATGGTAAATAGTAATTTTCATCTATTTGAGCTTGTTATGCTTATTAATTGAAATATATTTCACTATATTTTTTTATGAAATTATTTTTTATATCTCGATTTTCAATTGTACATATTTTAAGCTTGTTTGCAATGTGTCAATATTTTTTAGATTTCATAGTTAATTGTTAACATTAGATCGAGAAATCAATCCTAAGTAAAGTAATACAGAAGAAGGAAGACAAATATGGATCAATGCTTTATTATGGACCACAGAAAACTTTATATCACCAAC
Source organism: Cheumatopsyche charites (assembly GCA_024721215.1). Taxonomy (NCBI): domain Eukaryota; kingdom Metazoa; phylum Arthropoda; class Insecta; order Trichoptera; family Hydropsychidae; genus Cheumatopsyche; species Cheumatopsyche charites. The sequence continues at coordinate 2,366,042 of CM045580.1, read as the reverse complement.
TTTAGATCATCGATTAATTTTGGATATAATAAATAAATTAAAATCATGTATTAATCCATTAAGGGCCGGTATTTTAGCCTCTGGTTCGAGAATTAAATGAATTTAAACTTCATGCAGTTCCTCCAACAATGAGTAGTTTAAATTCGTTTTATTCTCAAATCAGAGGTGAAAAGATCGGCCCTAAATTAATATCATAGAATTAATGCAGAATTAACAGATGTTCTAAATTTAGTAGTTTAAAGTTCATGGTGGTTTAAATAAAATCACTTCATCTTAATATGAAAATTGGTTTGAATATCAAAATTTAAAATGATAATTCATAGAAAGCCACAAAAATACGAATTCGAGGAAAATACATTTAATCACGATTCATGCGTTGAAAATTAGCGGCTATGAACATAACATTAACATTTTCCGTTAAATAGAACGACTGAATTATTCAAATTCGTGTTTATTCGAGCGTATTGAAATAGTTGAAATATCGTTAAGTGATTACAGGTCGCGGTCACAATTCAACTATAAACAACCGTTTCCCGAAGCGAAATTAATTCGAACTCTAAACAAACCCACACAGGAAATTATATAAAATGAAACATTTAACGCATTCGACGATAAATCAACCGTTTCAACAAAAGCGTATTAAATCACAGCGACGTTTGTTCGAAGCCATTAGCATTGCTAATGGAAATAAAAATTTCACCGACAGCAATTAGCGACATGCATGGCCCCGTTCGGAGGCTTTCGAGGAAAAATAGTGAAATGGATGAAAAAAAGCACCATAATATAATACTATTTAACCTGTCTGGAAGGCTGCTGAAGTCTAACTTTTTTAAATTACGACCCACCCTCATCCCCTAGATTTTTTTTTGGATTGTGCCGTATTGGCTTTGGAATATTATCACGAAAGCCAAACCCGTGGATTCACGACGTCGTATATTTTTAAGCGTTTAATCGTCATTTAAATTTGATACTGTCGTTTCACTGAATCGTAGACGTCAGAGAAAAAGTGAGCTTTTCGACGAAATATGCTTTATTCGATGTAAAAATTATAGATTCAAATATGAGTGTTTTAGTTATGTACACTCATCCTTCGATTTACGCGGTCAGTAAAAAATTATATATATTTTTAAAATCATACATATTTTGTGGCACGCGTAACACAAAGGCGTGTGTTGCATCAGATTCAACAAATTAGAATTAGAATATAGCAGTGAGAAGGCGAAATAATAAAATTATAATTATGTAATTATAAATACTTTTAACTTAAAACATGTTATAAATTTGTCGAGCTATTAAATCTATAATATTTCTTAGTAAAATTCTCTTTCCTTACCTCGTTTTACGCGGTTTTCTGGAACCTAATTTATATGAACTTGAAGTATCGATTTACGCGGATTTTTATTTCCTGGAAAAGCTTGCGTACATAATACAAATCGATTATCCTTCCTTGTATTAAGAATATGAGAAAAACTATTATATTTAAATTGATTTTTTCAGCAGATTTGTTTCGTTTTATCATAAATCCTATCGAGATTTGCATAACAGGTTATCGAAAAGGTATTTATATCGATATAATAAAACACATCGGATGATTCGGGTCGCGCACCCCGTTAGCCACCTGCCTTCGACGAGATGACAGTTCACATATTGTAATATGAAAAAATGAACGAAAAAATCGAAAAATAAAAGCGAACTGAAACGACAAACACATCTTCATTAAACCGCCATCTGTTCGATCGGAATTAAGCGAATCGACCGCAAACATAAATTATTTGTACGCACCTTAATATCGTATAAGAGTGTTTTTCGTGCCACGCAAACCGTATGTCGCATTTAGTAAGTGTCGTCGAAAATAGATCTAAATCATTATCGAATTTTAATTTTGTATAAATTGTGTTAAATTAATATTTGAAAGGAATCAATTTTTTATTGCAACTATAGGGTTATATGTGTTTTAGATAGATTAGATGTTGACCTAACTTTTTTCCTGTTATAGGTTTATTAAGTTTGAATATAGAATTTGATTGTGTGGTCATGAAACGATAAGTGATAATTTGAAGAATTCTAGATAATGATCTTTCTGAAGTAATACTGAAGAATACATTCGAATTACTCTAAATATTAAATGAACTCTTAAGTGCATTAAATAATTAAGCTCTATTTTTTGTAGAAATGAAATTAAAATGTCAAATCACTTATAAAGTAATATGTTTTTCTACATATGTAAAATATTTTTTCTGAATAATAAAGATAAATCACAAAATTTATTTGCCTACTGAATAATAAATCATTTATTTCAGAAGCCATTTTGAATAATTCGGTACACTAATGTAAATGTGAACTAATCACATTTATATCTTATAATAAAATGAAATTATGTTTATAATTCCAGATAAATATAATAATTAAAGAAATTAAGGAAATTTTGAAAAAAGTTTCAAACATGTTTGATTGTTTTTCTGACTTTTTTATGAACGACTTAAATACAAAAACATTTCATCCAAACCAAAGTTCTATTTTTCGCTAATGTCGTGATAAAACAAAATTTTGATACCAGATTATAAATTAAACTAATGTCATATTTATCATTCTTTTTAATGAACGTTTCATATTTGGTATTTCTAAAAAAAAAATATATATATATCTATAATATGTCCCGAGTCAAATTTTCATGCTGCTAAATATTATAAGAAATTTATTAATTCGATCTTGTGATTTATGCGAAGATAGCCAAGGCATTTCGAAGGCACGGCTCGGCACGAATATAATTTTTTTTCCCCGTAGGTTTTCTTTCGCGCATAATAATAAGGGTGTCCACACCGCATCCCCGTATTATACGAGACTATATCGTATAAAACGGTCGTATAATTTGTATACGATGTCCATGCATTAAAATCGACTCCGAAAAATAAAAGCGTGCGACGCGTTTTATGGGTTTTTAATGAATTTTTAGTTGCGCGACGACGCGACGAGGACATCTGTTATTGTAACGAGCTTTCGTATTATGCGACGATCGACAGATGATTCCGAATAAGCTAAGGTTCTAAAACGTTTATTAATGTATAATTTAAAATATTTAGAGAATCAACTGATTATTTCAATGTATAGATACTTGAGGGTTGGCCAAAATCTGAGGAATAGAGAAGGATGCAAGTATTTTTGTACGAACTGTAGTATGTCTGTTTATTTCAGGGGCTGTTTCGGCAAATCATAGTTGCAGGAATTGCTTGTAGTTTAAATTCGTTTTATTCTCAAATCAGAGGTAAAAGGACTGGCCTTAAGTTGAAGTAAATAAAATTAAATCAAATGTAAAATAAAAAATAGAAAATGGAAATAAAATTCAACGAAAACTATTTTAACACCGCTGAATTTATAGAAGTGTCGAAGCAAAACGAATTTGTAATTGTGTAGACTCATATTAGTGATAATTAATTAAACCCTAGATACGGAAGTGTCATCAATGGGGGGGACAACCGCATTTTAAAACAGGTGGCGGACGTTAAAGGGTTAACAAATACCTGATGAAGTTTTGAAACACGCGACCGAAACCTCCCCATGGTTGTATATAATTTGACTGATGATTCGAAAAAATCTCAAATATATCAATTTTTTTTTTAATTTGAAAATCAATAGTGATCAAAATTTTGTATAGCTTTGGGTTGGGAATTCTTAAAATTTCATTCACTAATTACATCCATAGGGAAAGTTCACTCTAACGAGACAGACTCGAGTGAAATGGCAAACGAGGAAGGCTCATAACAAGATGGTTACATAACCATTTCACTCACGCATATAGGTCTGTCTCATAGGTTTCACATATGAACTATTTGATTTTGATTTTGATTTCAACATTGAAATTACAATTTTGCTGAAACATAACAAGAATATTTTTCGAGAAAGATGATTATATCGAGTGATGCGTGCTTTTACTAGTCGCGTACACTCCACCGACACGAAGGCGCTCGCCGGCATACATCATAACGATACTAGATCCAATTCGATTTGCATACATAGAGTGGGATTTCCAATATAATATCCCATCTCCGTGGCCCGGGTGAAATGGCTAGGGTGAGGGGGTGAGGGGTGGCTGCGACCCCACACTTTGAGGGTGTGTCATAACCGTTCAACGCTCGGACAAATAGCTAAACATACAATCGACTTGTGTGTTTCCAATGTCACCCTAACTGTTAATGCTTCATTAAAATTGAAATTGTTTTGCATGTGTCTTTTGTAATTTACATGATAGCTGGATTTACCTGAGTTATTTGTGAATTAACTCGTAGTATGATGACATACTGAAAACGTATAGTGAAAAGTCTGTTCATCTCTTTTGCGCCCAGTATATTACTCTACATGCGAAAGAAACGGACAGACTTTTCACTATGCATTTCAGGGTGACGTCATGATGTAAGTTAATTCACAGATACTTAACAATTCGCGTATAGAGTAATATACTGTGCGCAAAAGAGATGAACTGACTTTTCACTATGCGTTTGCAGAGTGACGTTTTATTTTATTATTTTATTTTTGACGTATTTATTTTATGAGAAATCTACCAGTGAAAATATCAACGCACACATGTTTAGAATAAATTTATAAGATGTGCATAATATGCATAATATCAATAACAACAGTGAAAAACAAACTATGACCCGAGCATCATCACGATACAATTGCACAGACAAATTAGTTCTATTATTATATTAGATATTATGAAAATAACAAGATTTAGTTGAGTTTGATAAAAAATGATCAGAATTAATAATTCTAGAATCCGAAACGTGTAAGTGCGAAAATATGAAAAGGCGATAGTGGAAAATGTGACACCCCTTCGTCTGAAAGTTGGGTCCGCGTTTCTTGGGGGGAGTGTGGGGATGGTTCGTATGTGCGCGCTCGTTCGTGTGCGTCTCCAATAAATCTAAGGCTTCCACGGGCACTTTTTTCTGATATGAAATATTGGATTTGAATACAATATGAGATGACCTATAGGTAGGGGATGGTGTGAGCCGGGGGCTCGATCCGCAGAAATTGGGATGTGCCATCCGCGGATATCACATTTAAACATCCACATACCACGATACACACAAGGGCCCCTTTTATTTTTACGATTCGAAAAGAGCCCCTTGTGTGTGTGTGTGTTTAATCTTATTCTATATATAATAGTGCTAATTTGTTTTTTTTTTTAAATATAATATATGTAAAATTAAGTAATCAAATAGGTATATGTTTCGATTGATTCATGTGAATGCTTTTGATTTTCGTATGTTGGATGAAAATATGAATGAATAACGATTATAAGTTATTTAAGTCAGTTTGGATAGATAATATATGATGACTGAAAAGACCAAGGGGCACAAGTGACTTCGCTGTGATTTTGAAAAAAGCGTGCTTAAAGTTGAGCATGTATTAGAAGGAGATCGAGTGATTTGATGATATATCTCGGTACACGTTCCGAGTTCGTTTACATCCTTTTGCCATTTTAAAATACGTACATATACATATATGAGCTTACATAAAAGCGATTTCTTGTAAATAACTCAATTCCGGCGTAATTGTCACTTGTACTCCTTGACCTTTTCAGTTGTCATATTAAATTAAAATTTTGCAAGGATATTTCGGAATCGATCAGTCATTTCCGAAACGTTCAACCAGAATCTAAGGCACGAGTTTGTGGTGGATTTAATTCGATAATTCTTATGCTGATTCAAATGAATAACATTAATATTTTTTTAAATAAGAACGAATCTGATTTAAAAACTATGAAGAGGAATCGTCAAATCCACTTCTGTACGTTTAAATCGAAATTTTACTGTCCGAAATATCTCATATCGAACTGAAAACTTAATTTGCAACACACGGCAACGTCTTCAGACAAAATTGAATACGTTTCCGACAAAATCGATCGACAACCGATCGCGAGCATATTTCAAGCCCAAAGCGTATAGTATTTACATCCACATATCATATACACATATACTTAAATATATTTGCAAAAAGCGAGTGTTAAGGCTTCGAAGGCGTGGGATCCTGATCGCGGTGACTGGAGGACCCACTCTCCTCATTTCACTATAAGTGGACATCCATGAATATATTCAGCATTGTAACGAACGTAATGTATGCATAACTATAGCGCCTTTCGGACTCGCTCTTCTTCGATAGTGCCTCAGACACCCTCTCGAAGGAGTTCCTCGTTTTGGATTCGAGATTGTGTCGAATAAACCATGAAATTCGTATTAAAACTGTTTAAAACGAGTGATCGACTCAACGAGTATCAAAACATATTCTTTATGTATTGTTTATTTTATACAAATTCATGCGATTCGATGATAATATTATGACAACTTATAAGAATGTGGTGATGTAAAAAAATGAGTTGTCACAGTGATAGAGCATTTCACTGGACATATAGAAGGACATGCAGTTCCATATTATTATCATATGACGACTGAAAAGGTAAAAGGGTACAAGTGACTTCGCGATGATTTTGAGAAAAGCGCGTTCAAAGTTGACCATGTATTAGGAGAAGGTCGAGTGATTTGATGATAAACCTTGGCACACGTTTTGAATTCGTTTATATCCTTTTGCCACCAAATAAATGAGCGTGCATAGAAGCGATTCCTGTGCAAAAATGTACCCCTTGGCCTTTTCGGTCATCATATAAGATATTATATCTTACTTATTTATAAAATTTTCAGATTGACTCAATTATCTGATCCAATTAATTGTCCCAATGTTATTATTCGGATATCAAAATTTGAGATGTTTTATAATAGTTTTTTGGTTTAGAATCTGTTGGAATATTTAAAAATGGATTGGTTGTGAAGGTTGTACTCCACTTTCCTATAAAGGGTGGACATCCATTTGTATCCATCTACATGAGAGATATCTTCAAGGTGTCTCGTGGTAACCTTACTCAACCGTCACACTTTAAATTTGTAATTTCGGTTACGGACTGAATCTAAAATTTTAATCGATCGTTCATCACTACGTGATAATTTAACATTTAATAAATCAATATTTATATATAAAATTAAAATTGAAAAAAATCAAAATATAATTTAGCGAGCAATCGACTATTGAATTGTTCTGGGGGTAAGTTGTTCCGAATATAAAAATGGGATATCAATACAGCGTTAAGGGAATAATTTAAGAATTGAGTATAAAACAACTTTGGAAATCATTTTATTAATTCTAGTGACGATAATTGAGTGATGAAACAATTACCTTCTGGAACTTTTAGTCCCATTCTTCCTCACAAATTACAGCTGAAATGATTTTTTATGTATGATGAAAATTTATACAGAAGCGCAATCCGAAAGAGGTTTATTTAACAAAATCAATATGGATCTATCTTTTTTCAAAAATAAAAAAATAAATTTATCGAATATATTAGCGAACGAAGGAGTCAGACGGGTCTCCGCCGAAAGAGGGTTTGACATATCTCCGGCCCAGATAATGAAGGATACCGCGGACCTTCGCAAGATGAAAGAGCGCACAGAGAACGAGATATATACAGGGTGCGTTTCGGAAAACTGAAGATCCCCTACGAGTATAGGGGGCGCCAGTGCGGGATGATGCTCGTAAAGCAATTCGGTGATTTCTGACGGAGGTCTCAAAGTGGATCTCTCTTTGCTGCGATTGTGTTATACGTGTATGTATTAGCGTGTTATAGAAACAGACAGTCGTGGTATAAAAGACGCCCGATAAATTGGCTAATTCGGATCGGATTTGGAAACGGAGGCTTAAGGTTCGCCGGAAGGGATTTTTTTGATTTATCTGCAAATCTGAGCGATTTATAATGGGATTTGAGGTGTGCGATAGGACGGAAGGTATAAGTGCTAGTTCGACGTTTCAGTTTTACATACATAAGTTCGTTTGATATATTTTTCTTATTTTATTGTAGATCGATTTTATTGGTTGCGAAATACGTGGATCATTTGGAAGCTAGAAAAAAATAATTGATGGACGAAATTAAGAAAGCTGTCATTTAGACTAAATGACAATTGAAAAAGGCAAGAGGTACAAGTGACTTTGCGATGATTTCGAGAAAAACACGCTCAAAGTTGAACATGTACCTAAATGTATTAGAAAGAGGTCGAGTGATTTAATGATATATCTCAGAAAACGATTCAAATTTGCTTATATCTTTTTGCCACCAAATATATGAGTATACATAGAAGTAATTTCTGTATATAGCTCGATTTTGGCGAAAATGTCACTTGTACCCCTTGGTCTTTCAGTCGTCAAATGTAATGCAAGTATAAATTGAAAAATCTCAAATCACAGATATCAATGCAATATAGATTGGCAAACTAGTAAAATTGCATAAATTGCCCTAAATACAGATGCACAAATTCAAAATATGAAGCTATTAAGATTAACTGAATATTCAATTTGATATATTATCATTAAAAGCATCTATAAACAATTTTTGAATAAATATAAAACACATATCGCTTCAAAAATTGAAATGTGAACTTTTGATACGATTCGAATCCAGCATCATAAGCATAATGATGACACTGAACCCAACGTAGTATGCATAGATACACAGATTGTAGATAGACGCATTCTTTTCACGTAGGCAGTCTTTATATGCGTAAGTAAATTAATTTCAAACTTTATAAATCGAAAAATTTAATATAAAACATCTAAACAACACAAATCCGATGAAAGTCGCCGAATTTATAGGATTTTTGCATACAACAGTCGGATTATATTATACGACACTGCGATGCAATTTTGATGCCACAAAAGAGGCATTTGACCATCCCTGGCGACGTCGTCACACAGACACACTTTTACACACATATATTAAATATACATACAAACACACAAACACTATCTCAGAAGCGTAATATGTGGAATATAGAGGATACAGTGTGCGGCTACGTGCCGGAGAATTCAGTACAAAATATCCAATTTTCATGTTGTTTACTTTGCATAGCGGCGTGAGGGATGGTGGTTTGTTTTTCGGATCAACCACCCCTTAAAGCCCACACCCTTATAACTTCGGACCGACGAAAAATAGTTTCGGAAAAACAACGAAAAGATCGAGACTAATGTCCGAAGGTGTGTGTATGAGCGATGCAACGAACAGACAGACAGATACATCTTAGTAAAATTATCATATTTGAAGATAGTGTAGACATAAAAATTGTCATTTCGGTAATATTTTCACATACGTATCGATGGGTTGAGTGTTCGAAGCAATTCGTTGTTTCGTATACGTATTTTTTTATATCGAAGAAACTCAATATAAAAGCTAAGGGAAGTTTGCCGACTATATTAATGTACTGTTTAATATTCGTAGAAAGCTCGCGGTGTTCGATGAAAAATTTTCCGATTATATTCTAATACATAGTTTCATGCGGAAAATTTTCATTAAATTCGTATGCACATATGAAAATTTTCGAATATTCGGATTGAATATGAAATAAAATATGTCAAAATACATGTCGAATGTAATATTCTTCATGTCGCGTTCGGAAAATTTGAGGAAAAGCGCAGAAAATTTCGCGTGCACGTCACCGCGGTCTCGCATTATTATACGTATTCAGTCAATATTAACTTGGGAATTTCATTTTATTTTGCATATATTAGAGACCGCTTTATATGTAACATACTTTATTACCTCTTCCATGCATTACGTCTAAGAATATCAAACGTTGGGGCGCACGCCCGACGACTCTATGGCAATTTTAAAATGGGATAATACCGGTTCCGTTATCAAATATTAAATTTTTATACATTTAATACGCTGAACATGTCGAAAAAAATTTACAAAAAAATTAATAAATTCAATATTAAGTTATTTACATGATATGAAAATTTTAGTACTTAAGAGAGTTTAAAAAAAAAGTGTTTTTTGTAATAATTTATTATGAAATATTAAGAAACAGTGTTGTGAAATATAAGAGGCTTTTCCGTAACGTCGCCATACGAGTAATATTTAGGCTAGGGAAATATGTTTACAGACGAATTATATGTATTTTCGAACGAACGAAGAAAATATGAAAAATAATATCGATATCGTTAAAAGATTAGAGTTATGTATTTTTCGAGGGGCACGGACAATTTGATGATTACAATATATACACAGCCATGAAAAATAAACAACAACATATTTCCATTTCTACTCAATAATAAAGAAAATATATAAATTAAAACGAATAAAATGTGGCGTTTTATTCTTTTCGAGGCATTAATGAAATGGCCGGAATTTCTGGCAAATTTATATAAAAGCTTAATCACTGCGCTTTCATAATGTACTTTGGATACATTAACGTAATAAATTTGTTCGGAAAGTGTTGCCTCAAACACTTAAATTGCTCCAGATTAAAGGAGCACTTAACTTTATTTTACACATAAATTAGGCGAAATTAACCGCCCCGAAAGCCTTAATATCAGAAGCTTTGCTTCGTGAGGGTAGCTCTTTATTTTACGTCTAATCGCCCGAACAGCTCTAGGGGGGAATGAGAGAACTTAAGGCGAGAGCCAATTATTTTATACGAATTATTACACTGCGGTATCCGTTTTATATATTTATAGGTATGTGTAGGTATTGCATTATAATGTAAGCGAGCCTTTAGGGAAAATTAGCGCAAACTTCGCCGACGTTTTTATTTCTACGAAGCGTATCATTATGTGTACGAAAATCGACGAGGTTATTTCAACGCGTAAAAATAGAATTGTAGTGTAATGTAATTTTGAAAAGCTGAAATGTAATTCATCAGAATATATAATTTATTGCTAATTATTGAATGAAATCTGATTTTGCCTATAAGTTGTGCTAAGGCACTTTTTAAGTTAATGTACTATCAAAGATGCCACCCAATTAACGATCAATTTAGAAAACAGATACGTGACTATCGTCAAGATCTGATAAATGTTAAACCAAGCATTACGAGGACACTAAAGTCCGACACAATATGTACAAATGCTTCATAATTTTATGATATTGGTTAGCTAAATAAGAGTGGAATCGAAAGTTGTGGGGGTACGTTGTTTCGAAAGTAAATTGTTTTGTAAGAAAAAAAGATATTAATCTCACATGAAGTTCAGATTTAAGATAAATAATTCAGATCAAATTAAATTCAGATTCAGATAAATAAAAGCATCAGATATTGTGCAACTTCAGAAATTATCATCATGGCGACGAATGATGAAAAACGAAATAGCTTCAGAACATCTTTATCCTGGAACTTCGAACCACACCCTTCTCCACATGCAAATCGAATAATTAATAAAAACCAATGAATAAAGTCATCGGAAATTTAATTTCAATTAATAAAAATATCAATTAACATAAAATAACACATTTTTGTTTCGATGGTTCGTTTTACGACCTAAATTCGCACAAACCTCGCGGCGTCTAAGAGCCGCAACACCATAAACTATTCACAATACAACAATAGAATTTGTCTTACGACCGCGAAAAAAGAAACAGTTCGTATATAGAGATATAAAAATAAGAAGCGATCAAAAGCACGGCCGTTTACCATACATCACACGACGTTCACATTCTGAATCATTTCACAGCGCAATAAGCGAGTCAATAAATAATCGCAAACAAGTTTTATCATCGAATATCGGCGGGAGCGTTTCAGCCATGCAAAACTTTCGGTCGTGGAGCCGATAATAAATATTTATATATGTATTTGTGTTTATGTACCGTCCTCGAAGCCTTCGGCTGTACATCATATTGTTGTTGTTGTCGATGTCCTTTGTTGTCTTTGTGGCTTACGAGAAAATCGGCGGACTCGTGATCATCGTACGACGTATCGGCTGCCAATTTCGCATACATTTATTATGCCTTGGCCTTTTTTATTTCGATTATTTATCGTGTCGTGTTGGATTTTTGTGTGTGTGTTTAAGGTACGTTGAAAAAACGAAGGCTTCTGATTAAGCTATTATGCGAAGGAGCGATGTTCGTTGTTGAAACGCTTCGAAAATTTTCTCGAAGAAAATATTGATTAGTTATGTTCACTTTGTGTTATCGAAGAAAAATTCTCTGCGAGAGGGAACTTTTAATTGGATTTCGTATTTTGCTATATAATGATCAGTTACAAGTTATCCAATTAGATCGAATACAACAACGCATTGAGAGTTGATTGGAAAAACATCAATTATTCGAAATTACTTCTATATTATTAAACCGGCCTGATACTCATTAATTTTTCAATAACATGAAAATCGTTACATTTTTTCGATATTGTCATAAATTAGAGGTTCCATCGTCGATTATTTGAGCAGAACAAAGCGCGTGATAGCAACCATACATATCTATGGTGTGTTTGGCCACATTTGTGTATACAATTCAATCCAAAGTTACCGCCCCATTTCCATCGCGGAAGAACATAAAGATACATTATGAAAGGTCATAAAAAACACACGACGTGGCTCACAATAAAGGACTGATATAAATATGATGGGAGGAGAACGAGGAGCACGAGAGCTGAGCTGCAAACGAAAAAAATAATACGAAACAAAAATAGCGCAAATACACACCCTGTATATATCGCGAGATGCTAGAGCAACTCCTTGTTCTGGAATATCATATAAATGTTGGCGTTAGATTGCTGTACATTAGCGGAGTTTCCGAGTACAGTCCAAGTGTGAGAAATACGAGAGTTTTCCGAATGAAATTTTGATTAAAAGTACAAATATTATATTTATTGTGTAATGAAACATATATGAGACGTTCAGTGCACAAATAGATTAATTCCACAATACAAAATGTCGAAAAAAACGAAGAAATATGCTTCAGATATTTTTCAAAATTCCTTGTACTGTTCCTTTAATGTGAAATTATAAGATGGAACAAATTTATATAGGACATGCCTCTAGAAAATACATTTGATTACACATTAATTTTATTATTAAGTTATAAAGTTCTGTCATCACTAAAATATTTTCATGGAAATGTATACATCGATGCAGATTTTCCCCAAATTTCCACACAACGGTCAGACGATATCGTATGCGGCGACTGTACGGGTGTTTTATTGTCACGAAGAATATCTCATTTCAAAATAGATTATATTTTACATGTGATTTATGAATGACATTTGGATTCACATTCCGGTCATCCATTTCCAATTTCGATACAGAAATCGTATGGGGGTTGCAAAGGGGATGACAGGAGATTGTTCTCTTATAAGAGAATACGTTACACGCTCTTTCCATACGTATCTATAAAGGATAACACACAGATTTCTATGGCGAATGGATCATCCATTCAACACATTTGAATTTGATAATAATTAACTCACTATGATCCTAAAGTACTGCTATGGTTTCATTCAATCAATGTATGTATTTTGTGGAAAAAAATTATTCGTTCTCCTGTGAAAGAAAATGAAATGATTCAAAATCGATTTTCCATGAAAATTATAAATCTGCGGTGAATGTCGTCATTGTAAAAAATCAAGAAATTACTAATATCTATCGAATAAAATATATTTCAAATCTGTTGAGTGGAATATTTTGATATTACACATACTCATTTTTTGTACTAAAATTCAAGAATTTGATCAAAATTCATCGAGTGTGTAATTAAACTGATAAATTGGTTCAATCAAATATTGTGTCGGATTATAGCGAAGGGTTGGCGAGTTTCAACCCTTCTCACGAAAGTACCGTGTCGGACATAATCTGTGTACAAAACGCAAATGACGTTAATCACTGGACACGAAGGGGTGGATTTTCAACCCTTCACCGGACATATTTGCTCTGGCTACCGAAACATATAGGGTTCTCTATTCTTCTGTGACACGTGGCGTCTTTTGTGCTGACGAAAAGGTCGTCAACTCGTCAAAAATCGTAAGACGACATTCGAAGATTATCTGCGTTGATTATAAATGAAATAATTATCATTTCAACGATCGGGAAACGATCAATATGCCGAACGCGCACAAATCAGATAGCTTCGTGCCAAATATAAATGTGAATCATAGGATGTACTTATTGTTAGTAAATGTCGTTTTAATTATTTGTAAAGGATGAAAATTTTATATTTAACTTCAACGTATTTAATTCATTCCATAAAACAGTTCGTATATCAAAGCATCTTTCCTCATACATGCATTATAATGTAAATTTAAATAATATGTTCCATTTCTATAGATGATTGCTTATTAAAATCTTTAAAATTAAGCCAATATGCTATACTTATTTAAAATTGTAATACCAGCCGTCCACTTGCAAGCGGTACGGAATGGACAAGGGGAATGCTTAAATGATTATCCTTTTCTATTGAATAGGTATGTCCCTCGTTCGTTTCGTACCGCTTGCAAGTGGATGGCGAGCATAAGGTTTGTCAAACAAGTTACATTTTCAAGCTATGCATCGACTTAGCTTCAAACAAATAAATAAACGAAATTGTTTCTATAGCAAAATAATTTTTATTGTCAGAAATTGTACGTATGTCGAACTTACATATGTTGAACTTATATATGTCGAGCTTTCGTATGTCGAGTTTACGTATATCGAGCTTAAGTATGTCGAGCTTACGTATGTCGAACTTAAGTATGTCGAGCTTACGTATGTCGAGCTTAAGTATGTTGACCTTACATATGTCGAGCTTACGTATGTCGAGGCATACGTATATCGAAGAATACGCACATCGAGATTCGACTGTATTCGAAAAGTATGAAAATTTCTAAATTTATGCTCGACAAAGTTTCAACCCTTCCGATGGCCCGCGGCAGCAATTAATATCTCACAAATTCAACCCCTCGCCCTTTGACGGTCCGATTCACAATGGCGTTAAATATTCTCCGCCTATTAGCGAGATCATATGAGAATTAATGATGCTCATCAACAACCGGCCGTGTCGGAATATTCAAAAGGCGGACAAATTGTTAGTCGAAAGGGTTAGTTAACGCGAATTGTTTCCACTCCGCATGCACTCGATGATATTATATTATATCCATCTCGTATAATATCGTGCTATACGAAGTGTGTGTTGAGGGAGTGTTGTGCATCGGCGATGATAAAAACAGTCTTTTGAATGTATACGACTTTTTTATGTAGTCACGTTGCATGTTTTGCACGTTTCAATTCTGTTTAGGAGCGTGTTTATGTGCGTTTGATTCGTCGTTTAGATACGATCGGAATTTAATTTGAAAATTTTCGGATTCGTATGAAAAAAATATTGAATTCGTATCTTTCACATCTTGCATCTGCAAACTTTACAGTCCTATAAAAAGTTTACACGCGATTCAGGGAGAGTCGCGATGCAAATGCTTCATCAGTTTCTCATTTATAGTTTTCACAATTGAAATGTAAAAAAGGAATCAGTTGTATTTTCACGATAGAAAACGATCCTAGACAACTCGTTAGACATTTGGAGGAAAATTTGAATTTTGGTGCCCAAATGAGTAAGTTTCTAAAACATTGAAGTCACATAAAATATTATATAAATCATAAGGTACAAGAAAATTAAAATTATAAAGGATGCAAGTAAATTTAAGTTGCTTGAAAATCAAATCTTCTCAAAGTGGTATGTCTGTGATAATGATGCTAAATGAGCCCTTCGGTGCACAATGTGATTAAGTCGAGAAAAACGAAAAAAGAAACACATTTGGTGCGTTTTTCAAAATTTTCTTAATACATGTTGCATTGTTCTAGATTTCAGAAACTATTAACGTACAGATTTGAAATTATTCACAGCTCGGTGGCCAAACAAATTTTGTCATTTAATTGAATACCTATATTTTTATTATTCAGAAAATATATTCCACACATAAAAAGTATGATAATGACAATTTAATCTCATTATTCCTTCAAAAACTAGAATCAATCAATTTATGCACTGGTCAGTTCATATCCTAAAAAAACGAATCCCATTCATCACATCACAAAATAAACCGATCAAAAGTGAAACTACACACACACTACAACCTTAAAACTTTCCTCAAACCGAAACTATACAATGTTGATGAGAGCACAAAGCCAATTATTGCATTGCGAACAAAGGGCGCCTTAGGAAATAACACAAGCGGAGTCGAGTGCTCCGCCTGCGGCTGATTTAAAAGGGTTAACTCGAGAGGTCTCCTATATGCGTTATGGGGTCGGCATTCTAGTTATAGTACTACACCATCGCAGTCACGTCTTTGTGACGTTAATTTATCTTCATTCGCGGCGTTCAGAAGAGGGATATATCCAGGGCCAGAAAGGACTCCCGTCGGGACGGGATTCTTCGCAGTTAATCAGCCGTGCTCGAAGAAACAACTCGACGATAACAAATTAACGAATTCGAATACAGATAGATAGAGTACAAAAGAGGTCTCTGCGAAATTGCTTCGAATAACGAACATCTGAGGGCTGCCGGGAAAAGGATTTGCCCATCGACGATGTATCAGATCAAATACAGTGGCTAGTTTTATGGTCGTGATCCTTCGCCGATGTTAACTTTATTGGATGCTGTGCGGTAGAACGAATGTTTATTTCTAAATAGAATGTGTTTGCTATATATTATATATATAATCTGACCGATTTTCTAGTTGTACAAAGCGTTTGTGCGTGCCGAGGCGGAATTTAGTGTCGGAACAGAGTCCTATCATCAGAGACGCATTAATTTTTCTTAATCGATATGATATGATTGTTTGATTTGAATGATTGATTCGAAAAAAAGTGTTGATTCAAAATGTATCACTTATATCGATCAATTTTTGTGCCATCTTTCGATATTCATTTTCAGAAATAACTGTTTTTTAGCTTAAAGGATTGGTTAACATAAGAAACACTAATCACGAGATAAACGAAAAAGATCTATGTACAAGAGCAAAATGGCTATATAGATATCTCAATTACGTATATAGATCAATCTCGTTGGTCCCACTTTCGTTTTTTCTTATATGAACTAGTCCTAATTGAATGATTAATTGAAAAAAATAGAAAGCAAAATCCGTATCAATACAAAAATAATGTTCAAAATAATTTTTCCTCACCCATTTCAAAAGAGTATTCATAATCTTAGTCATTTGATATTTTCAAACGAGCGTTGTATAAATATAATAAATTTTGCCTCAAGACTCGAAAACAAATTTCAATATTCAAACTCTGTCAAAAATTGACAAAACCGCGTCTCAACATAAAGCAAAATGGCTTCATTTTCATTCGTCTTGGGGTTAAGAGATACGAACGAACCCCCATCGCTCGGATAAATTCAAAGAACTGGGGCGGAATTTTCATCGAAATTATTCTCAAAATATTAGCAGAAAGCCGTCAACGCCTAAGAGAGACTTAGGCATAATCCCTGCGAAATTAATGCGGAATCGTTTTCTGTTTGCGGTTCTCACTCTTCTCCTCAGAATGAGAAATCTCACCATCTCCATAGCCTCACTCTCAATATTGTGAACTTCGGGGGATTCGAATGCAAATTCCCTTCCTTCTGTCGACGGGCTTAATCACGCGGAAGTCTATTGCGGGAGACTCTCATAAGGAAGGATTAGTCTGAGTTTGTGGGGTGGTTAGCGATTTAGGGGTGTGGAGGTAAGAAATTGTATGAGATAGTGGTGGGAAGATATAGCGGATTCTGCATTTCGAATGAGAGTGCGGTTCGGTTTCGTTTGATGGAAGTTTTAATGAATGGTCAAGATCGATATAAGTTCTTATAGCTTCATATTGACAAAATTTTATTAAATATTGGTATGATTTCCTGTTATAATCTGTAGAGCTAATGGGAAAATCTAGTTTCCTCATTTCTAAAGTTGCCATAATAAAAAAAACTTCAGTACTATTTTTGGTTTATAAAGTAGCTTTATTTTGGAGCGTGGAGCTGTATTTATTTTCAGAGCGTCCTGTTTTGGGTTTTGTGAAATTTATTACGACTGAAAAGGCCTAGGGGTACAAGTGACTTTGGGATGATTTCGATAAAAGCTCGCTCGATGTCGAGCATGAAATTTAAGAAGTGGTCGAGTGATTTGATGAAATGTCTCGGCATACGTTTAAATTCGTTTATACCCTTTTGTCACCAAATAAATGAGCGTACATAGAAGTGATTTCTCTACATATCTCAATTTCGGCAAAAATGTCACTTGTACTTCTTGGCCTTTTCGTCGTCATATATAGTCACTTTGGTTTCAACCCATTTATCATACCCACAATAATTGAAAAGTTTGATCGAAATCCAACGATCGACCTAAAAGAACATAGTAAGCACTAATTAATAATATTATTGATTATTGTTCAATATTTTCATTTTTTTATCTTCACATTAGTTAACTAAACTAACTCCCCGAGATTCGAAATTTTTCAAGACACCGGACTCTGCAAAAAAATAACCGACTACGAGTTAATCAATGTAGTTAACTTCAAAGTTAAATGAGTGAAAAGACAGTTCTTAAATATATATATTTTCATAGAATTCAATAACAGATAATAAAATTCAACATCTAAAACTCATATAGAGCACATTTCGAAAAAAATGCAAACGAGCTGCATCTAAAAAAACCGTGAAATGCACGCGAAACTTTTTTCCCTCCACTTCATCTACCTTACGTCTTTCTTTCATTTGCACCGGAAAAACAGCGCGAACGGGGAGACTCGGTACATACATATTATACAATACTAGCTAGCTAGAAAGATTTAAATCTTCTTTTCGAAGTTGGCGTTTTGCAAAAGCGTGCACCCACAGTGGGGTGATTGTGCGAGGGGGTGGCATATCGACGAAACGGGGAGAGACGATCGAAAGTAGGAAAAAGTATTGACGAAGTCGGACGTTCGGAAAAGGGGGCGCTTTTGGGGGCGGTTGGGGGGGCGGTGCGCCATTATTTGCCTATCGCCAAATATTCAAAGGCGTCTGATTGAAAAAAAGACAAGGATCGCAAGCGGGATAGTGAGGGAGGGTTGAACCGTCTTCGGGGGTGGAAATGAGGGTGGCGGTGCAGGATAATAAGAAAAAAATACACGTCGCTATCATATATGCGCGCCAGGCTCGAGGAGGCCTCCTCCATGCAAAAGAGGAACGGGGGTAAGTACAGGCCAAGCACAATTTAGTGGGTGGTTTTGATGTGAGGATGATGATTTTGGTGGATTTTGATCAATGATTTAATAAATCATCAATGGATACTTTCTCATTATCATTATTTTTGCAGGTGAATAAAGTATTCTTATGGTTATTTTTTTAGAATTTCACAAAGTTATAAAAATTCAATTTAAGATTGTTGATATTTTCAAAAAAAGTTTGGGACACATTTGTCTTTAATTTGTTTATCAATTAGATATTATATAAGTATTTGGTTTTAATTCATTGAATTTTAATTGAGAAAAAAAAATTCAGTAGATATATGTATTTATCAAGTATTGTTTGTAGTAAACTAAACAGTACGGAAAAACTGACATAGAACGGGGTATATTTTCTATAATAAGTGGAACGGAAGGATTCTTTAGTGATGAAGAATTTCACACTTTTTAATTCAAATTCTCATTTTTTCATATGTACATACACACAATTATTATTTATGAAAAAAAAATGTAGAGTCTCAAAAATAAAGATCACAATAAATTCTATTTTGAAGAGATTTGAATTTTATTTGAAAAAGTAAATTTGACACGAAAAAGTGTAAATTTAGAGTAAAAAATCTGTTCAATTGACTATCTAGTATGCAAAAAATATCGACAAGTTTTTTCAAATCTGAATTAAAGTATTCGATCTATAGAATTATTGATACTTTTGCACATACATCCGCGACACTCACAATCAACCTAACCTAACCTAACCGGATTCAACATAATATAAAAACAAAAACCTAACCTAACTCATAAATTAACTCAACATCAATCGAACACTCAACAACACCCAATTTTTGAATTTTCTACCGATTTCTCCATTTCATTAAAAATCCAATCGAACCGCCCTCAATATAGGGCTTGTCAATATATCAGAATGCACTATCGGGATGCAACTGCACCCTCCACGGACTATCTTTTCAACACAACCCAACTGTACGGGCCAATTCCAATTTCGATTTAAAAGTGGATTCAACAACAATCCCGGGGTTAGAGAGTGCGCCGAGCGAGCGCGCGCCGATACTGCGCGCCGCCTTATAATGGCCGCGATAAACCGACTCTTTATGTCGTCATACCACACATGTATTATATATATGTCATTATGTGTATGATGTATATATGTGTGTTTGTATTTTTTGGATTTTGAAAAAAAATTTGGGGAAAATCGAGCGATTTGGTCGGGAAATGTGTAGGGAGTTTGTGATAGGTTGATGCTACTGAGTTGAAGGATGTGCTGATTTAGTTGTGTATTTCAGATTATATAAAATTTAACATATGTGTACTTAATTATTTGTATCTAAATGTCATTAAATATATAATGATATTTATTTTTGTGAATATTTTTGAATTAAAAAAAAATGGGGATAATAGAACGTTTTGATCAAGAAATGTATGCGATGTCTATAAGTGGTTGATGGAGCTTATTTGAATGAGTCGATACAGGTTTATCATTTTTTTTTTAATGTTGATTCAAATTAAACAATTTTCAATTCAAATTAATTATTTTAATTGAAATTTAATTAATGAGTTTAATGAGTTTTAAAATGGTTTCGAATAAAGCATGTTCAATTGTTCACCACGATTTGATGAAATTATTGGGAAAAATTAACTGGAATTGAAAATTATTTTGCTTTAAATAAGAAATCTGAAATGTAATTTCATTTATTTTCGCTTATTTTACAGTTTATGAAAATATGTGTAGATTTTGTGCAGCTTCAATTTTAATGCATAACAATGAGATCTAATTTGTTTCAGAATGGTTTTACGTCGAACAGTTGATATCGAATGAATTATGTAAATTGTACATAGAATCAATTATTTTTATATGTAGTCGAAAAAAATAATTCATCAAACATAAATAAGTAAACAAAAAATGCTATTGATTTCGAAACTTCGAAATAAATGATTAAAGCACAACCGCACATACGAAACCATCTCATATTTATTAATCGAAATCATATAAAAACTAATCGATTCAACAATACGTAGAATAAGCTCAACACACATAAAATATTCATACCGAAAAAAACTCAACCTAATAAAAATTCACAAAAGTAAAATCAATACCAATTTATTGATCAAATCGAAACCTAAAACAAGAGAAAAAAATAACTACCCATAAACCGAACCACGAAACGGCGACACGTCAACTAAAGAATAAATACGCTACAGACATATACTATTATATGATTCCTGTAAAATTATATACGACAACGAAATAGGCCAAAGGGATCAAGTGACATTCCTTTCGAAATTGATTAAAGTAGGTACAAAAAATATTTCTTTGAATTTTCATGAGTTTGATAGCAAAAGGATAAATAAATATCGCGGTGTTCCATATTTGGTACATGTTGCATATGACGTTCGAAAAGGCCAAGGGGTACAAGTGATATTTTTACCGAAATTGAGTTGAGAATCGCTTCTATGCACGCTCATTTATTTGGTGGCAAAAGGATATAAACGAATTCGGAACGTTTACCGAGATACATCATCAAACCACTCGACCTCCTCCTAATACATGTAGGTACACAGTCAATTTTGAAAGCACTTTTCTCGAAATCACCGCTAAGTCACTTGTACCCCTTGGCCTTTTCAGTCGTCATATTCAAGACGATTCCTCTATATCGAAATGATTTCAAAATTTGAGCAGAGATATATAATTAAAACATATGTCCTTCTCCCAATACATGCTCAACTTGAGCTCATATTTCTCAAAATGGCCATCACGTCACTTACCCCACTTGGCTTTCGGCGGCATTATATAATAAACAACATTACACAACACGGTAGCGTCCCGCAGCAATAAGTCACCATTTTAATTTCCGGTCCCCGAAACGCGACGGTTAATGAAGCAGTAGTCCGCGGACCGTCGAGTTACGACCCCTGGCCGAATTAATGACGCGTCAATGTGCATCGCGTCGGATGCGCTTGCGGTGCATAGTTTCCAACTTTCCGCATTTGCGATACGAATTTCAACATGTGAACAATACGAGCATTCGTTATTCCATAGCCTTCTATAATATTATATTTGTGAGAAACACAGAGGTATTAAATCGAGAAATTTTAATTTTTCATTTAATTTTTTTCGGAATTTTATGAATTTAAGCAATCTTTTTAAATCAAAAGAGTAGTAGAATTACTATATTTTTGAATCCAAGATCTGAATAGTGAATTTTTACGGCACTAATCTGTTTTAGACGTGCATTATCAATATTTACAAGACACATTCATATTTGATGACTGAAAAGGTCAAGGAGTATAAGTGACTTCACAGTGATTTCGAGAAAAGCGCGTTCAAAGTTGACCATGTTCCTATATGTATTAGGAGGAGGTCGAGTGATTTGAAGATATAATATATTGAGGCACACGTTTCGAATTCGTTTATATCCTTTTACCACCAAATATATGAGCGTATATAGAAGCAATTCTTGGACATAACTCAATTAAGGCAAAAATGTCACTTGTATTATCCCTTGGTTTCTTCAGTTGTCATTTGTAATTTAGTTGTTTTTCTGTGATAAAACTACAAACTAAATTCGATCAGAATTAGCGTGAAATATTTTACAAATTCGTTTGATCTGAATCTGTTTAGTGAAACCTTATATAAATAAAATTGAATGCTTGTATGTTATTTATAAACTCTTAAACAGCTGATCTTTTGGCAATGAATCTTTCCATAGTTATTGTATGCACTCCTAAAAAAGTTTTTGGAAAGAAATTTCTATTATTTAACACTTATAAGAGGGTTCCTTTCGTAGCCCAGTTGTAACAAATATTATTCAAAGTCTATATACAAATTTAAAAATTATTAAAGAAAAGGAAAATTCTATAAAATAATTCACATTTGACTTAAAATTCAACGAATCTCGATTAATACCAGATCAAAGTGCGTAAAAATTTCTATATTTCGACTAACACAAAAAATAACCCTCATCATTTGTATTAATCTAAATGAATAAATCGCCCGAAAACAAAACGCCATTACAACCAAGCCTCGTTCAAAAAACAATCCTGTTTAAATTAAACCGAATAATTTATGCAATTCCATTACATTTTATCGAATATGCGAATCGGCCGAAGCACACAATACGCTCGATTTTAATTCGGATGTACAAACGAATGAATTTCAAGCGAGTCAAAATGTAATATATTTACCGTTACACGGACACGATGGGGTGGCTTTTCCATAGCCGACCACCCCCCTGTCTGCGCATCTGTTTAACATTCATAACCCGTAATGTATTAGTTACAAATGAACGGTTGCCAAAATGATTTAAATGCTAATTCGATAATTACGGAACGGAGAGTGAGCCCTGAATATTTCTCGCAGACCCGACGAAAATTAAACACCTTCCGTATCTGGAATTGAAATCTCGATGAGATTTTTTCAGCTGAAAATCGGAAGTTAGTTAACCGACGATTTTCCGATTTATAATCTGTTAAAAGTTGTGCGATTCGGAATAAATCGAGATTTTTTCGTATTTTCAATTAAGCTTTTAGTGAGATTTTAAAATGAATTCGTGTTGATTGTAATCAGAAATTTTGATGAACTATAGAGTATATTTTTTTTTATGGTTTGTGCATGAAAATATGTTTCAGTTTCATATTCATGAATGTGCGGTTAATTATTGCACATGGAGTAGGAAAAGCGCGAGTTTGATTCCCATAGGAGTTAATTTGGGAACCCCTCGCATTTCCTGGCTCGTTTGACGCATCGTTATTTCAAAATTTTGCTAGACATAATTTAAGACACATAATATCTCTTTCTATAATTTATTTTTTAATAATTTCAATAATTTCCTTATATTTACCAAAAAAAAAATCAATTAATCAATCGAACGTAACGCGAATCATCGACGAAAACCGCATCTACAGCATTTAATCATTGTTAATTTATTCATAGATATTAATTAAAAAAGGTTGTCTAAATCTGAAATATATGACCACAAATTCAAACATCACACAACACGACTATCCACACGAAATAATACCATAATGAAATTATGCAAAATCCTTCAAACAACCCCATGGCTTGATTACTCAAAGACGCGACTAATTCTCTCTATGCCCGATCAAAATTCAACCCCAAACGAGTTGGTATCGCATTAATCAGTAATTAAAATGCGAATCCAGTTGATTCACATCAACGGGGAATAATATCCTTTCGATACGATAAAATTTTGAACACGTCCGCGTTGTATGGACGTGTCGCTCCGAAGGCACGCAGCGAATCGCTAAGCAGCGGCGTTTCCGAGACATTGTATGGGCGCTTTTTTTCTTATTCTTCTTGTAATATTTATGTGAGTTCGTTGATATCGTTGATCTCGGAGTGTGTGAGATCCGAGATGCGAAGATCGCATCTATTTTTGATGATTTTTTTAGATGACAAGATGGCCGAATCGAGCGTTAGAAAAATTAAACGTTTGCGAAAAATTAACTAAATACTTATCTATTTTCTAGTTTTCAATATGGAAAGTATCATGCAATTTGTTTTTAATATTAAAATCATATAACTTCAGTCATAAATAAATGCATATTATAATTTAACGATTATTTCATATTAGGTACCTACCCATGCTGTTTAATGTCAATGTGCTTCACATTAAATTCTCAATAATCACATTGTATTCATTTAAAATGACTTGCTATTCATTTTTGAATAATTTAACAATATTTATATTATTATAAATCAAAAATATGTGAAGTTTAAACAATAAAATTGAAAAACACATAAAAATAGTTTTGTAGTGCAATAGTTTTGCTAGTGAGATGTAGGTGTCTCTAAACGAACTATCCACTACAACGTCCAACTAAACGACTCAATAATAAAATCAAACAAAACTCAATACGAAAAACAGAACAAATGAAACATTTCACAAATACAAAGAAAACTCAAAATTCAAAAATAAGTACAGTTCAATCAAACAGCCGCCACACTCATTCGTCCGCGATTAAAAAACGAGAAACGAACCGCCTCGCATAACAAACGACCTATTGGAAAAACACGAAATAGTCCTCGTACATACTTATTATTATTTTTAAACGTACACAAGTGTAGTTTTTCGGTTAATTTCGAAATTTCAATTCAGCCGCACCGCCGCAATTAAACGTGAGCCATCGGGCCGAAGAATCTGTCGTCGTCATCTCGGCCGAAATCTTTATGACTTAATTTAAGTTGGAAAAATATGCGCGAAAGGCACCACCAACAACAACAGAGCCAGATGATCGTTCATTCGGGCAACGTGAGCCAAATGACAACGAGCCGGTTAAGTGAGCGATCCAAATCGTGTTCACACCGGAGCCGAACCTCGAACCGAACTAAAGGGCGGGGCTGTCGATCGGTGCTATGTATTTTGAGATACTTTAAAATGGAGAAAAAATAAGTTCTTTGTATAAAATTAGCGAAATTTTCATATTTTATCGATTGGAAATTGTACAAAGAAGATATCGATCATCAAATCTATGTATTTCCATACGAAGTCTAGTTGGAAAATTGTTAAAATGCATCGTAAGTTCGTTATCAATTTTGAAGAAATATCTTTTCAAATCGGCTTATTTAAGTCATCTAATGTTACTAAAATAGTTTCGTAAGCCTTTAATGAAAATTATAGAAAATGTCATTAAGTTTTGAAGATTTTATATTATCAGCAAGATTTTTGATTTCGTTCTCCTTTCTAGAAATATTCATATCAAAAGGTTTACTTCTTGACAATAGAAGACTTCAACAAGCTAATTTGAGAAGAAATTACTAATTAATTTACTTAAGATACTGTGTCAATTTTTCAGCTCAATATAAGCACTAATTTTGATCGTCGCCGTATTTCTAAAGTGACATTTATATAATTGACGATAAAATTTCACAAAGGACACAAGTGATCTTTTTTATCGATATTGAGTTAAGTTCAGAATTTTTTTCTACACATGATACAGAACCATTTTCTATACTTAATTAATTTCAATAAAAAAGGTCAATTATTCCCTTTGTGAAATTTAGTCGTCAATTAAATATTCATTTTATTATAAAAATCGCTCATATTTCATACAAAAAATATCATACTTAATTTTTCGCCATTTAAAGATACCTTCAAATAATACCAATCGACTACCTCACACCATATAAACTTCCACACCTCAAACGAAACATTCATCGACAAAAATCAACTCAAATCTAATCAAAATCTACATCAATCGATTAATTACAGATTTAATTCAAATTTTGAGTCCGTTTTCGATGTGAACGAGGCTTTCGAGGAACGTGAGCGACCGAAACGCACAACTCCGAAATGAGCGTCGTACATCAGGAACACTCATGCCACGGGCATCTTAATTCCATTAGTGGGCATACGGTCGTACATGGATGCTCAAAAGTGGTCCGCGATCCGAAAGGTATATTGGGTCGATTTGGTGGAAAAAGTCGCATATCCGAAGCGACGATCGCCTTATACGGGCGATCGATCTATTCGATTTCGCGGCGATATGTGATCTGAATTCGATTTCGAGCCGATTCGTTAGTTCGGATTTATTTTCGTTTTCGATAATATTATACAAAATTCTTCTATATAAATAAAATTCAATGTAGGTCTGTGTGTTATTTATATACTCATTATTGGTAGATCCTTTTGATGGGAAGTTTTCCTTGTATGCATGTCTGGGATGGTTTTTGTATTATCACATTTTACAATTTAATTAATATTTTATAAACAACTTGATTTCTATTAATTAACAGTTCTCAAGTGAATTTTTGTAGCCCTTTCATAGCAAAAATTATGCATGGCCTACACATGCAATGGAATTTACTATGAGAATGAAAATGGAAAATACTATATAACAGTTCAAAATCGGCTTAAATTACAAAAAGTCTCAAGTAATGCTAGATCACAGAAGCTATTATTGTATTTTTTTGAAATAATATTAATATCATGGACAGTTACAAAATTGCAAATCAGTGAAAAGGCTCTTCAATAAACTAAATGATGCATTAATAAACGTTATTTGATTATAATTAAAAATATGATAGACATCATGAATATATCGTTGAATTCGTTTATATTAGAAATGTTATGAAAATTAATATGTTTTTCGCGTAACAAAGGCTCTTTCGTTTTTATGGGCGTTTTTATTTTTCGATCACGTAAAATCATAATACGTTTATGTTTTTAGTCTGGTTCATTCGAAATACGCTGTGAGCGGGATTAATAAAGAAAAGAAAAATGTACGTTAATAAAATTGAACAATGGATCGCATAAAAGCTTTCAGCGAAAAATCTTCATTTTGATATAACGAGCTTAATTTTTGCAGCGCGCGCGGGTACACGTTTCGTGTATATTAAAACTTCAATGGTCTCTAAGACGTACATAATTAAATTGTGTTCGTTCTTTATGTAGAAAATTATACGGCTTTGTGTGGAAGAAAGAGAGATATTTTATTTAAAATTTAAATAATATTCTTAATGATAAAAGGTTCGTCGCAGCCGAAACGCAAACGCACGATCTTATGACGAACTTATTTCGGCAAAAAACAATTACATATGACCAAATGAACTCGACGAAAGTTCCACGAAAAAGAGTTTCACGATGTTAAAAATGAGATACACAAAATTCTACTTAAAATAACAAACGAAACGATAATCATATTCAGAATTAAAAATTTTTCTACACAAAGAATATTTCCAAGCATAATAAAACGATCAAAGAAAAACTATCACAGATTCACTATTTTTTTCTTATCTTAAATCAACATCATTCGACATGCAGCGAAAAAAATTCGCCATTAGGCAAGACTACTCTGAAGAGTAAATTAGTGCACATAGATGTCACTAAATAGTTCGAATTTAATCGAAACATGAAAAGTGTAGGTGATGATATTTTTTTTCAGATAAATCATAAATTGAATAATTAAATTGTCACATGCTGTTTTCCGAATGCCAATATTTTCTTGAAAAAAAAAACGTATCGAACCATATCGGTCTGCGTTTCGCTCGTAAATATTGCAAATGCACAAACAAAGGAAAGGGAGGCGGTAAAAAAAAATAATTTGAATCTGGCAAGGGGCGGCCCTGCGAGCGAACCAGGGGCGTCGAGTGATGGGCCGCGCTACTACTAAACAACATTGAGCTCATAAAACACATAAAAACGTCCAGACACCGGCTACCTTGTTGCTCGAATCCCAGGGGCGTAGCGCGTTTTTAAAACGCAGCCTCAGACGTTTCAATCACGATTCGACTAGTCGATACTGGATGTAAATATTAAAATTTATACTAAAAAAAAATTGAGTCCGATTTAATTATGATTTTTGAAAAGGGTTTAAATTTTTGGATTTGTTAATACAAGGTGTGCCCTTTTTAAAAATCGTGATTTAATTTTCATTAAAAATTTTGTTTTAATAATATTTTTTAATTAGGCAGTTTTTAATTAAGATCGTTTGATCTTTAAAATAAAATAAAATAAATTGTATAATATAGCCATATTTTTTTTAAATTGAATCATTTCCATGATTTAGTTATGGTTTATGATTTAAATTTACTTTAGTATAGGTCCACTAATTGTTTGTAATTAATTGTAAAATTACGAGGGAATCTTTTAATAAGCTTTAGGTAATTATTTTATTTTATAGCAAATATACTCAAAATAAGAGTAAAGAATCGATTATAATAATAATTAGTTGAAATGATTAGTAAGTGGTTAATCTATCAGCTTAAAATTAGTTATTTAATCGATTTTTTATTTGGAAAATTAGAAAAATATTATAACGACAATTTAAATTTAAGTGTAAGTACGTCATCTATACATATAAATAAATTCATATCATTTGATTAATTTGATCAAAAATTTAAAATTAAATCTACAAATGTTCAAAGCTTCAATTGAATTGACAAATTTCAATCTATTGATTGAATAATGTGACTGATGAAAATTACAAGAATGGCCTCATTTATCGATGCGTACCTTCCATCGACGTGGAGCCGCCCCTGGTTTGTTTTGTATGCAAAGTAAATTTTATGAAAAGAAACTGGGGTAGGCATCTCTGGGCGTATATTACGTTAAAATATTAAAATTCCAAATTCGGCGGAGGTGAATGAAGCACAGTGGCGGCACGAGACTGCAGGTCTCTTTATTACCGACATCGGGAATAATTCCCGGGAAAAGGGAATGCCCCGAACGTGATGCTGCTAGCGTTACTCTTAATTTCCACAGAACGCTTTAAAAATTCAACGAGAAAAGCAGAAAATTCGAATTAGAGCGGATTTCATTTGCTTGCGAGCGGGGCTATGAAAAATCTAATCAGAGGAAAGGCAACATTTGGGAAAATTAAAAAAATATATTGCGTCTATTATTGTTATTATGATTCAATTCATTCAACTTAAATTTGATTCAATCTGTAATCATAATTTGCTATCTGAAAATCTATGAAAATTGATTTTTTATAAAGATCTGTATTAAAATTATAATAATCGTCAAAGAGATTCTTCAAAAGTTTTCATTAATCTTTCTAGTTAAAAAGTCTGAAAATCGTTCAATTTATGTGACCATATCATTACGATAGTGATCTAATCGAAAAATAGAAAAAATATGAGATTTTATCTTCAAACTCATGTGAAAAATATATTTTTAAATTATAAAATTTGAAGAAACCTATCCAGTCTGTTTTTACATTTAACGATGCTTACAAAGTCGAACGTTTTTAATGTCTCGAAACGAAAGAAATAAGACTTATACCATTTAAATAATTATAGGTTTGTATTTAAATAATAAATTTTAACATACATAGAATCATTCCAGGATAGAAACACGACTGTATCACAATTCAATATTCAATCAAAAAAAAAAAAATTCCAAAGCGTGCTTACGCTTTTAATCACACAGAGTCAACTTATCACACACTCACCGTGTCCAGATGCGATCAATCGATTCATTTAACGAAAATCATCGTCGTCAATAGAGAAAGAAAATAATACAAAAAAACCACATACACACATATTAAATGACGAATGAAAATGCCAAGGGATACAAGCGACTTAGCGATGATTTCGAGAAAAGTCGATGTGAAAAGAAAAGTAGAAAGAGGTCGAATGATTTGATGATATATCTCGTTGCACGTTCCGAGATTGCTTATATCCTTTTGTCACTAAATATATGAAGTTATATAGAAGCTATTTCGGCAAAAGCATCACTTGTACCCTTTGGCCGTCGTTAAATATAATATAATATAAAAAAAAGTATGCGTGTGGCATATTGTTGACCGCAGGGAGTGGTCCGTAACGGCGACATTAAAATTCAAGATGTAACAATATAATGATAATGCAACACAACGAGCGCACGGCATAACCACACTACCTATACAAATAAACGAACAAGACCGAATAAATACGTGAAAGA
Organism: Cheumatopsyche charites; assembly: GCA_024721215.1. Classification (NCBI taxonomy): domain Eukaryota; kingdom Metazoa; phylum Arthropoda; class Insecta; order Trichoptera; family Hydropsychidae; genus Cheumatopsyche; species Cheumatopsyche charites. The sequence goes on along the minus strand of CM045580.1, from coordinate 2,335,650 downwards.
GAAGACGAATAAAAAAAGATCCGGAGAAGAATCGAAGGATTTAAGCATAGTGGATTTTTTTCGGGCATTATTCGGAGTCTGTTCCGAGAGGAGCTTATCTGGTCATGAGCATCTCGGTCGACACTTTTTTGTGGCCGGTCGTCATTTCGAGTCGTGCACCGTCTTTTGAAACAGGGTCATTCGTATTTATCAGAAATCACAATTAAAATAACACGTTCGTTTCCAAGCGAGAGAGAGAGGCTTTTGTCCACTTTTGACGTTCGTATGAATTTGTGATGCATTGTCTTTTTTGTTGGAATCGGATTCGATTTGAGAATCATTCGATTTGTCATGCTAATAAAGAATGTTGTATTTTTATTAGATTTCATATTTATCTATCAATTTTGAAATTTTTGCACAAATATTTTCTTCAGAAAATGTGTTCAATTGATGATTCACTAGAAAATGGAATCCTCGAGTTCTTAAAATGCACGAAATCAAAATATATGCATAGGTAATTAACATATTTATATGACACCGTTTAAAAATTAACGTGACATATGATTTTTATGAAATGTTAGAAAATTAATAAATGATAAATGAATTGAAAACAAAACTAATCAAAATGTTAATAAAGCAAACATGACTAGTGCAAAAGTGCAATCACACCGTGTCGAGATCGTGCATTAAACGCTTGCAGTACTGCACGCCTTACTAACACCCCCGGCTACTACAGGGACGAATGCAACTACAGAAGAACCTCAATTTTCCGAATTTTCCAAAGAAAATATCAGATTAAAAACTACTGTACTGTCTAAAAACTTGTGAACATTTAACATTTTATTTTTAATGATGAAGAAATGCAAATTGTGCAAAAAAATATTCACACAAATATAACACTGAACGTCAAATTCAGTAAGTGATGAATTTCTTAAAATAAATTTGAATGCAAAAATTTTTGAGTTTAGTTTCGTTAGAGCTGAATACAAAAAGATATAACTAATTTCGGAATCTGCGTTGAGACATACATATCATCAAATCACTTGTCTCCATCCCAATACATAAGGTGAACGAGTATAACTTCATCAGATTAATTGTGTGGATATAATTTAGGACAAGTTATCATGAAATTTGATTGAATAGAGAAGTCAAATTAGTCAGATAAATGTGTTGAAATTTTTTTGAGAAATTTAGTCGATATTAGATTGATTTCATTTTAGGAAGGCCTGCAGAAGTTTCATAGGTTGACGATAGACAATTCCCTTACAAGCACAGACTCAAAATTGAACTTGTTTTTCCAAAAATCATCATCAAATCACTCTCTACATGGCTTCCAATATAAAAACTTCAAACTAATTATACAATTTCATAGAATTCAATACAATTTTCAAACAAAATCACAAAAAAAAATCAACTTCAAATCACTCCCACTCTTCAGCTTCCAACTTGACACCTTCATACGCATTTCAAATCATCCCAGAATCTAACTCAATTTTCACATAAAAACCCATCCATTTTACATCCACCCCTCAATCCGTCCTGATAAATCGAGACCTTACTATACATCACATTCACCTCACAACTAGTATACACGTCGGAACAAGCCGACACGACCGACACACAAATGCTCGCCCATTAAAAGTTCTGAAAGCCTCTTACATGTGTTCTTCGGCTAGAATGCGGCGTGGCGTGCGCATAATGCGCCCATATTCGAATCACGATATTATGCTAATGCCATACCGAGATTAAGCCACCCGAGGACGTCCCTCGGGGACACTGTGTCTACCGAGAGGCGATCCTTCGCATCCATGAAAGAACGAGAGGCTTTTTAAGGAGGTTTCGTTCGGTTCGTGGTGTGGAAAATGAGCTGAATTCTTAAGTGGAATTGTGTTTAGAAAGTTTGATTTTTAAATTCAATTTTTTTTTAATTGAAGGAATCTAAGGTACATAATGACGACTGAAAAGGCCAAGGGGTACAAGTGACTTTGCGGTGATTTCGAGAAAAGCGCGTTCAAAGTTGACTATGTACCTATATGTATTAAGAGGAGTCGACTGATTTGATGATATATGTATCTTGGTACACGTTTCATGTTCGATTATATCCTTTTGGGACCAAATATATGAACGTAAATAGATGCGATTCCTGTACATAACTCAATTTCGGTATAAATTTCACTTGTACCCCTTGGTCTTTTCAGTCGTCATATGGTTATGGTCTCATCAGCGTACGTAACTTCATAAATTTCCTAAAAAAATAATTAAATCAAACAATCTTGTATATTTTTCGAGTGTCTTTTCGAGGTTTCCTTTTCTAATGTCACTCAATTGTTTCACATTAATTAATCGAAATTGATTCATTCGATGTGTAGTTTAATTTAGATATTCAAACAAAGATTATTTCAGAAGTATGAATACTATGATTACTATGAATTATCCAATAAAATATTAATTTTATACATCCCGACAATATCTTCTAAGTAATATTTCCGTTTAATTGAAATTTTCTATGAAAATCATTCCAAACTTTAATGCCAAATGTAATATTAAGAACTATAACTGATAACTCTTTAAATCTTAAAAGAAACTATGTACAAACCCATTTATTTCAAATTTTACGGGAAAATGCAAAATTTTTCAAATTCATTAAGAAAAGTCTCCAGAATTCTGCACAAATCTATATTTTCCTGATTTTGAAAAAAGTGTTTCAGTGAAGAAGTTTTAACTGTCGAATTCTTAAAATTATTTAAAAAACAAAATTATGTTAAATTATACCAATAGCAAAAAAATTGATAAAAATGTTAATTTCTTATTTAGCTAATGATTCATTAAGAACCAACAATGTGACATTAGAAAAACGAAATCCTAGCCATTAAACTACGAGATTTTCCCGGCGCACATATGAAACGTTTAATTTGCAAATTAAGGCTAATTTCATTCGATTCGTCTCAATCACCTTCGAACAAACGTCACACACAATACGAATCAAAGTCGTGTCCCATATTCAATTTGATCCGATCGCGTTAATTATATTCGCGAAGACGTCACGTTTCAAGGATGGTCTGCGGTCAAGAATCGACCTCGACGACAATTCGATCGATTCGAAAACGGTCAATCATCAATAGACGCATGCCAGATACATATTATATATTCGAGTAACAAACGACCCGAGACATCGATCGATAATTATGATTTAGCACCGAGTCCCCAATCTCACAATCGCCACGATATTTCATCGTTTATTAGACGCATTAGTGCAACGATGAATTTTCTATATTTTTTCCTCCATCCCGACTTAAGGGTGGTCTATTTGCATATATCACGCAATCTATACGAATGATTAATGATTTGTGTCAATTAAACAAGGAGATGTCGAAAATGTAAGACGTGGAAAAAAAAATAAGTCGACGTTCGAACGGGGGTCAACTGGTTCAAGTATTCAATTAACCGTCGATACGAGGAATTATTGCCCAACGAATAATTGCAATTGGATTTTTTATTTTCGATTTTAGATTTCGATTTGGGTTTAATATATATAAAAATTTTTGTCAAAGAAAAATATTCTGGGAGTGGTGATTTCCGATGTCGTGACCCGAAGACGAGGTTTCGTTCGAAGGTGGTCTCCGTCGAGGCGACAATCATTAATTTTGATAAATTACCGCTCTTCAAAATACACGTGTCTGTGTATCTGTCGTATTGTGTGTCCGTAATGTCTGTATATATGTGTGTCTGTATGTGAGGTTAATGAAAAGTAGAACTTCCTCGTTCTAGGTGTGCGCGAGCAAATCACAATGGATCATTTTGTGCGCTCATACAAAACTAATGCTTGTCACCCGATTTCTTTGTGTGTTTAGTATGGTCATATTTTTTTTCGTAATGCCAAGTTATTATAAAATGAATGAGTATCGAATTTTATATTTTTTATGATTAATTACTTGTATATATATTTTTTTAATTTCATTGCGATTTTGAAAAATATACGATGTGAAATTTATTACTTTACAAAATAACTAATTGACGATCAAATGCTTTTAATGCAATAGATTAATCACAAGAATATGACGAATGTTAATGACACTACATTACGGACAAAGTTAATGTTCGCTGCACGTAATTTTCATTATTAATGAACGCCTCTAATCTACGAAAGCGTTTTACGCAAATTTACATATAATAAATTTTATCACTTAAAAAACGATCATCTATTTATCAAAATTAGTTAAGAGCCGATAACTAACATGACAGCGTATTCGAAAACGCAATTAAACCGATATGTATAAGAAGTAAAAAAGTAAAACATCTCGCCGCACCCAAGAAGTACATATTATAATACAACACAAGAGAGATTTCATCGCAATAATTCATTAGAAAAATCGTATCTTCGTACAATATTAATCGCATGGCACACCTGAGATGAACGGGCATTAGAATATTACAGAAATAATAAGTAAAAGATGGTAAAAAAAAACGGTCACCATCAATAATGCTGAGCCTTATCGTGATACGACGCGTATAATTATTAATCATGCTTTATCTAAGGAGTGAAAGGGTGGGCTACATTTTAAATATGTATATAACATTGTACAATGAGATCGAAATTTATATAGATTTGTAATTGAATAATTTATAAGTTTTTTTAATATATCTACATATCATAACAAAAATTTAAACAGAATTTATTTATAATAGTTTTTTTTTGTTACAGAGAATGCCAACGAATTATTTTTGAAAAATTCAATTGATTATTCACATTGAAGTAAAGAAGCAGAGTCATTAGGCTAGAAAATCTGAAATCTGAGTATGAAAGGTGATGCTAAAAATCGACTTAATCGACGCAAATAAGTTAGGAGTTTTTTAGGAACCGTTTTGTATTGAAAAATTAACTTTTTATAATCAGTTTTTTGAAAGAAATGATAGAGTCATTATATTAATTAAGAAAAAACTTCATGTGATTCCCGCCAAGATCTGAAAAAACACGAGCCCAGCATCACAAGGACATTGAAGCCCTATACAGCATCCACTATCACTTTATATATTTACATTATTGAACAGATCTATTCATAAAAGAGGATGGGAAAAAAATTATGGGACACAGACCCACAATGATTTTAAACTAACCCTCACAATAACAAATTATACAAAAAAATCTTTTAAACGATATGAATCTATTAATTAATATCTGGACACATTTTGGCCATTCTCATTCTCTTAAATTCCCATAAGATGCATTCGTTCATAATAATAACACGTCAAGAAAACATCAGCACAAATCTACAAATCAGCCCAAGATTCCACATTTTTTCCACCTAGTCCCCAACTTCGGAGCACAACCGTATACAAAATCGAAGCCTCCTTATAAATGCACAATATAATATAATCCCCGGTCGCATCTGTTCATTGTTATAGAATAAATAGCCAGAGAAAGCTAGCCTTTGGTCGTCGGGCTCGTTAGGCCCATAAACGACGAAGACACGTTTGATGACCAATAGTTTGTGATATCGACGACCGCCCAGAATTTAACGGTCTCCATGGCGATAAAAAAAATACACACATTTATTATATAAACATAAAATCAAAAGTGTGAAATATGTTTCCGATTGATGTCGTAAACCGGCGTATTGTGGACGGTTCGTAATCTATACGCGCCGGAGACGTAAACTCGGTAAATTAATGAACGAATTTTATGTTTAACTGTAATCGTAATATTATACAATACGTTTTATATGTTTTTGTTAAAATAAAAACTGGTTTTACAATCCAATTTTTGTACGTATTTTGTGTAAAATATTTGCCGGCAAAAGGTTAGTCGATGGTGAAGAATTTTATATCAAATGGGTTCATCAATCGACTTGATGGAAGTTTATATCCCGCTTATTTTTTCATATCAAATTAGATCAAAATAGAATTGAAAGAATAAGCAAAGTATATACTGCAGTCAAGTTAATTGATGATGGAAAAAAAAAGTAAGTTAAGAAGCATCTAAATAATTTAGATTTGTTACAAAAATCAAAAAGGATAGAATTCGGCTGAATCAATGATATCACCGAATTAATGATCAATAATTCAGAAAAATGGCACACATTTCAATTACAAAAACTTACAATTCGATATCAAGTAATTTTTAAAAGTTGAGGATTTCATTTAAGGAACCTTTTCGAAATTATATGATTAACACTTATGAAAAATTATATGACACTTATCAAGATCCATCAGGAATCAAACTCAGTATTAAAATAACACTAAGATCGAAACAGAATATACGAATGCAAATCAACACTATTTATTATTAAAATTATATTTTCAAATGAATCGAATAAAATTATTACACATCACATTACAATCATTTCTAATCTAGAATCAATATTACGTATTAAAACAAGCAAACTCAAACACAATCGATTACGATTTAAAACAAAAACACATGTAATAAAACACACGATGATTTATGCGTCCACAAATCCAATTAGGAATTCATTCATAGTTAGTTAGACAAACAATGAGCTCGTAATGACGTGAAGTTCTCGGAGAGTTTAGACACGGTGTCTCCGAAGTCCCCTTGGCTTTCAATACATACCAGTATTATTATCATACGTACCAGTATTATTATTAATAACGATATTTTATTGTGTTTCGTACGATAAAATCCCCGGTGCCGAATCGGTTAATCGACGTTAATAAACGGACCATTGTCGCCTCTCCTTTTGTACGTAAAAAGTTCTGTTCGTATGGCTCCTGATCGCATCGAAACGATCCGTTATTGTCATTACTCACAATTATGACGCTTGTCTATAATATATTGTCGATGTAAAGTTCGGTTGTTTATTCATTTTTTATATTTAATGATGGTCCGATGGTCGGGAATTGTGATTCGGGTCGTTTTTCGGCGAATTAATGAACTGTGTCGAATTTTGATTAATTACGATTTCATGTAAAACGCTTGATATCAAATCACTATGTATCATTACAATAAAAAAAGATTATTCATTGAATAATAATATTTTTAAATAATATTCACATATTTGAATTTTTCGCTAGTTAATTGTAGATGTCGCTATATTTTTTCCCACAAGAAACTTCAGTCATAAAAATTTAATACTCATCAAGTGAAGTAATATTTTCCGAATAATATAATTTATTAAAAGCATACACAAAATCAACACATTATTATTGTGTACGATTGATCGAATATGAAAACATGTCATACACGAAAAAAATATGATATAAAGCACACAAGAAAATTACGGAGCGTTATTATCTAAGGTACTTAGCGAGATGGAATAATTTATCGAATCACGTAAAAATACGCCATCAAATTAACCCGCACACAACCGAACGATATAATTTCAATAATTAGATAGACTTGCACGATATGGCTTTCTTCTTATAGGAGGGTTACGCGGACTTAATAAGGATAATGTGCCTTCTTGCAATTTTATAATATCTTAGGGGAATAGTTACGGTACTCCCCAGTGTGGAACGGAAGCAAATTACCGCGAACAATAAACGTAATTATTTAATTTAAGCGAATGATAAATATGTTTATATAACAAGATTTTCTTGTAGCAAGAACGAAAGCTCGATTAGAATTAGGGCCTTCAAAAGTCGGTTTTTAAAAACATGAAAAAAATTGAGTTTTAACCGATTTAGTACAGACTTAAACTTTTCATTGTTTTTTTTTATGTAAAGTATCAGAGATTCGGAGTATATTTTTTTAGCTACATTTCTGTAGATTTGAACTGTGCTTCAAGTAGATTCATTAAATCTAGTAAAAATTGATCGAAATAACTGTTGAGAAATTTTATAATTCAACTTAAGTTTAATTACTGAACTTATGCCATTATCATAAATTGCAAAAAAATTGAAAAGTCGATTAACTAGATGAATTTATCTAGTTTTCGGTTTCGATTTAAGCATGCTTGAAAGCCCTGATTATAATATAATCATACTGTAAAAAAACGTCAAAATTGCAAACATTATTCATAAATCAATCCGAAAAAAAAACGAACAAACAATGAAAATTTCTCTAGACACACACATTTAAATCAGTTTTAATTTATGCTCGAAACTTTCTCGGCTTTTGAAAAACGACCTAATTTATTACGAACAACAAAGGGCGCGGAATGAAAAATAAAAAAGAAAGGAAGGAGAAAAAAAACCTCGGCGCATAAATACGAAAATGTACGCGTTCGTCGTTATCCCGTGACAAGTCTACCGTTATTTACGACCGGCCGTTATTAAAACACGATTTTCCGACGATTTTCCGAGACTTTTCCGGGGTTCACGCGAACGACGATCGAACGCCGCCGTTTAATGATCGCCAGCCGCATTTCCACGGACCCCGATATTTATTAGCTTTCCGTTTGTTTTTTTTTTCAGCCCACCCCTGAGAACTCAAACCCTTTGCTTTTTGTTGATTTCGTAACTTTGTATTGAAAAAACGCTTAAGCCAATTCCATTTTTTTTCATATCTTCAAGAGATATGTCTGAAATTTTAATTAAATATGTTGGAAAAATGGTAAGTAATGGTAAATTGTTAAGTGAATTTCATATTTTTAGAACTGCTTCTAGCATATTATTGATATGTTTTAAAAATTGAATAAGATTTAAGACCTATTTTTATACACACATTTAGATATTAAAGCTAATAATAGACAAATACCACATTAAACTTAAATTCACCGATAGAAAAAGTATACTGATAAATCACACAACTATAAAATAGATATAAGAGCTAATACCTGATTCAATATAAAAAGAGTAAAGTAGTCTGAATCACATATATTACACTACTTTCATAATAAGCAATATTATCAAAGTGATACACATTTGATTTCATGCAAAATTACGATTCAATCTTTCAATCATATGTAAAGTTACTGACTTCATATTAGAACTGTTTTCTCATTAAATTTAAGCATTTGTATAACAATTTGTTATCGCTAATTAATTGGTAATACAGTTTGAAATATCAGCTTTGAGGTCTGTTAATTTATTAGTCCTAAAAATCGCCGATTAGTGAGTCGGTCTTTCAAACATTTTTTTTCATATGAAGACAATTATGAAAGACCGATTCACTCATTAACGACTTATAACAAGCATGAAATAACGACCCTAAGAAGTACATCTTATAAAGCATTAAATAAGCAATTTTCAAAAATAAATATTTAAAAGAAACTATAAAAAAACTTAATATCAATGAAAAATGAAAATGGTACAAATTTTTGGATTTAATTTTAATTTGATTTGAAATTACATCGAAAATGTTCAGAATCAACACGACCCCCTTTCCCCCTGAAAATCGTATAGTTTGAGTGTGGGTCTGTGTGTGATTTTTCCGTTATTTTTCGATTCGGCCCCTTTTGTCTCTAATGTGTTCTACACATGCGAAGATGTCGCCATAGTGGGACAATTACGTACCTGGCGACGCGATACTCTTCCTCATTCTTTTCTATATAATTTTTTTTTTCATATGTATTTTTCATTCGTTCCGTCGTTTTCATGTTGTATTTTTCTCGTTCATATTTTCGTAACCGACTTTTCCGGTTTTCATAATTGACGATTTTCACCCCATTTTCTTTAAATGTTCGGTGGGCGTGTTTTCCTTTCGGCTTTTTTATTGCTTTTCTCTCGTGCTATAAGCAAAGCGAATGGAATCGATACTATCGTCGTGTTATTATTGTCAGATGATAAGTTTTGTCATTTTTTTTCGATTTCTATCATATTACATAGTTATAATGACAGATTTATAAAATAAACATATGATACAAAATTCTATTCCAGTACATAATACTTTCAATCTTCTTAAAAGTATTAGAATTAATTATTTTTATAAAGTAATTTATCAAATTAAATACCTACATTTAAGTAATTCATTTAATTTACTTAATGAGACCAATCATCGACAATCTCATGAAATAAAACATGATTCAATAAAATTACTTTCATATCCGTTCACTTAGTCAAAGAGAAACATATTATATGAGTCGTTCAATACATAATGTGATTAATTCCACTTAAAAAAATGTTAAAACGATTGGCATAGTTAAAACTATTTACATTCATGTAAAATATCGTTCCAGAATTTTAAAGTAAAATACAATTGTATGACAAAATTTGTTAAGCAACCGAATAAAATTATAGTATTTCAGAGGTCATTTTAATTATTTCTATACTCTAATGTGAACTTTCTACATCCGTAGATTATAGATGATACAAGGAAAGAGTTCCTTGATTTATCGTTTCATGGGGTTAATCACGTTGCGAACTGAACAACTCATACGTACATTGTCGATGCTAATTTTTTTATTAAACTAAACACATAAATGAACAATCACCCATAATAACATCGGAGACAATGAGGGTTCGTCACGGTGATTTATGCTTTAGCGCAATTCCACGATATTACATAATGACATATATGAATCGATATGACGTGCTTTTTATTCTCGATCTGAAGACGTTTAAATATAAATGACGACTGAAAAGGCCAAGGGGTACAAGTGACATTTTCGCCGAAATTGATTTATGTACAGGAATTGCTTCTATGTACACTCATACATTCGGTGGCAAAAGGATATGAACGAACTTGGAACATGTACCGATACACATAAAATCTTTCGACCTCCTACTAATACATGTAGGTATATGCACTACTTTTCTCGAAGTCATTTGTACCCCTTGGCCTTTTCGGTCATCAAATGTGTTTCCCGTTGAAAGATTAATAATCGAATTATACGTCGATCGGTATCGTTTCACAAACACACAATCGCACGACCTGATGACATTCCGTTAGCGCAATTACCTTGTACTTATATAAGTACGTTAAGTACGAAGAAAAGCTTGTCGGGGACAATTTTCCGTTTGTCTCTCTTTCTAGGAGACCGATGAATAATTCAAAACTATCATAATTTCCGCCATCGATCAATCATGGTTCGGACATAATCGCCAAAGGTATGATTGTCGATGAACGCTTTTCCATAACCTTATTGTCGCTTTTCTGAAAATTACTTGTTTTATATAATATATTATAATGCATAATTTATTTAAACTTCGTTATATTTGTTGATTAAGCTGTTCAGCCCAAAAAATGACTGACTCTATAAAATAAAATGCAGAAAAAAACGATGAAACATATAACATATCAAAATTATATTTGTTAATTCAATATTATATTGATTTGAAAATTTGAGTGAAAATATAAGATTTTTTTAGTTTGAAGGAAGAACTGAAAATTCAAAGAGCACTCGAAAAATTAATTTTGAATAGCATAGTTAAGTTTCCTCGTAGTTTGAATCGGGATGACGATGATTAACTGGACGGGAAGAGTTTTCAAGTGCTTTTGGTCGGACGGGAAGAGCTTTTGAAAGTTTTGCAGACCGTGCGTGATTGCAGCTCGTTAAAATTTCAAATCAACGTCCTTTGAAGATTTTCGATTGAACTTGTTTCAAAAAATGCAATTTACATTGGTGCACATTGTCGTTATTTCAAAACCACATCCGATACAATTCAAATTCACGTTTAAACAGCAACATTTAAGCGAAATTTTCAAAAAAATATCCAAAATTCCTCACAACACAGTTCAATTATGCATACCATACAAAGTATTATACTATGCGAATTTGATTCATTGTCTTCTTCGGTACGAAACGGCTCAAGAAAGAAGCCTTCTGCGGAATTTGCATTATTTATGTTTTAATATCGCTAATACTGTCCGGCATTAAAACTAGAAATTTTCCGCTTTTCCGGCATACACGGCCGTCATTATGCAGCTTTTAGATACTCTCCGTACATAAACACACTACGTGCAAGCCTTTCTTTAAAATAATAATAAAGCTCAAAATGAAAATGTTCGCCGGTGTTTGCACCGAACGTGTATGAAAGTATGAATATACATAGATATGGACGATAGTATGTGGAATATAATGGAACGTTCCGCAAATCGTGCAATATTTAAATACGTAAGTATGAGCGATCGTTAAGGAGGGAAAATCGGCCAATTTTCAAATCAGTGAATTCAGTTTTTCACGTGCATTCGATGGAAAATCGTCTAGTAATTTCAGCATTAATAGATGTTTGTGAAACGTATTGCTAGTTTGTGAACGAATCAAATAAACAAATAGGACATAGTTGCACTAAACACACGTGATTTCAATGTAATTTAATTAGATCATTAAAATTGTTTATTGTTGTTTAATGAGTTTATAAAAAAAGATACGTAGATATTTATAAAGATTACATTTATATGAATAAGAAATATGAATCATTCATAGAATTTCATCGGTATTCATTCATTAGATAAACTCCATCATCTTAATTTCGTCAAACTCTAATCCAAGCTCAACATACATACATAAGTGCTGACTTAATATTGTAGAAAATAAATAGATAATCTGTGAACTTGATCAATTTAACCCATTTTATACAAGTTTTGACAGAAGATTTTCATCATTAATGTCATCAAACTGACGGATAAGTACAATTTCACACACCCAACTTCATATAACATCTGATCAAGAATCAAATCGAACAAAATCAAATTATCACATCCGACAAAGGTTCGATCATTTAACTCGACTTCTGCTAGCAACAACTAATAAAATAAATCCTCAATTTTCTAAACGGCTTTCGAAACGTCACTCTAGCGGCAACGAGCTTCTCCTTCTATATACATTTATATATTCCTATGTAACAAACTATGACAAAACGGTACAAAAGCGCGCTTTCGAACACGACGATGACTGCGATGATTATCGTCAATTTGTCAAATTGCAAGTGCAATCAGAACGGTTAAACTTCGATGGGTATTATCTGTGAGATTTTCGCGTGCAAAATCCGCAGACATGCGACGTTTATTAGAGTGAATGTCGTATATACGAGGTTTAATATATGGAAAAAAAAGGTCGCTTTGATTGTCTCGTATGATTGTTGTCGATGTTTAGTTTTTCTTTCTGGTGAATTGTTTATGAAACGATTGCGAGGTGCTGTGTGGAACAATGCAATTTTCTTGAATGTTATTGTTTAGATTTTCATATGATAATTTTCGAAATCAAAATTGTGGAAGATTGTTGATTCAGTAGTTTGATAGATGTTGAATCAAACTGTTTTTATTTTATTTACAAATAATATGAATATCAAAGTGACCTAACTAAATGAAATTATCTCGACAAAGATAGAGCTATTTACCATACACATGAATCACTTTGATTTTAATTCTTTAAACTAACAAACGCCTTTCGACCTCAATCGACCATCTTCCAACAATATTTCAGTATGATGTGAATACCATTAAAACCGATTTCTCATCGGCACAATTAAACAATCCGTAAAAAAATACTAATTCGAAACATTCAATTAGACCATAAAGCAACAACTGACTAATTTCCAAGACGTGAGAACTTTCAATCGACCCAAAATCGTGCACATCCTCAAAAGGCGTCATCCTTTTTCCATCTCGAGCGTTTTTTCCAAACGTTCATTCCCGATCCACAATCGACGACTAAAAAGACCAAGGGGCACAAGTGATTTCGAGAAAAGCGCGTTCAAAGTTGACCATGTATTAGAAGGAGGTTAACAGATTTGATGATATATCTCGACACGCGTTCCGAATTCGTTCATATCCTATCGCCAACCAAATGAATAGAAGCGATTCCTGCGCATAACTCAATATCACTTGTACCTTTCGGCCTTTTCGATCGTCAATTAAAATTAATTCAATTTACCGAATTGCCGACGATGGTCGCCACTTTTTTCAACATCGGTCTCTTCCTCGGTCGTCGGAATTCGGCCAATTAGACGGACGCCGATCCATAATTACCGGCGGGCCTCGGCTCCATCATCATCGCCTCGGCACCCGAAAGTCTCTTAAGCTATGGATTTCGAGTCGCTCGAGTGCCGAGGAAGATGACGACGGCGGAGTTCTCTTAATCACGGCCCAGACAAATCACGTCAAAAAGGTCGGCTACCTCTCTTTTCTCGGCGCTCGGTAATTACCGACGCGGCCTCGCGGTGATTAATCACCTGTGTACGTTTTTTGTACACACCCTGTCGTTTGTTTAAATGCTTTATTTTGTCGGCACGGTAGCCGGGGCGTACGTCACTCATTCGAGAGTACGTTGATTTTTAACCTGCATACGAGCTTAATTTTTGTAGGAATGAGGCTTTCCAATGATCCATTGGTCAGTAAAATCATTATTTCATCGAAATTTCATCGGTCAGTACATTTGACAAGTCAAACTGAGTGTAAATAGTCGATTATTCACACCCGCACCGACTGTGAATAGTCGATTATTCAAAGCCGCACCGACTGTTAATAGTCAATTGTGCGCAGTTGCACCGACCATAAATAGCCAATTGTCTGCAATCGTACTGACTGCATATAGTTGTATCTAAATGTGATTTCATTGTAATATATGACGACTGAAAAGGCCAAGGGGTACTAGTGACATTTTTGCCAAAATTGAGTAATACAAAAGAATCTCTTCTATGAACTCTCATTTATTTGGTGGCAAAAGGGTATAAACGAATTTCGATTCGAATTCGACCTTCTCCTAATACGTGTAGATACATGCTCAACTTTGAACTTGCTTTTCTCGAAATCACCGCAAAGTCACTTGTACCCCTCGACCTTTTCAGTCATCATATAAATTTAAAGTTTTTCACATGAATTCTGAATGCATTTATTCTTCCATTTACGAATTGTCGAATATCTGGGTGAGTAATGAAAGACAAAGACAGAAATATGAACATGAAATCGAGAAATGAGTGTATTTATAAAAATTATATAGATATAAGAAATGTTTTTATAATCGAGTCGTGTTTGAAATTTAATTGCGTCACGATTATTTTTCGAATTAGCTTGAAGTTACGAAAAAAAGAGATTTGAATAAATTTTAAAAAAACTGTCGTTTGAGTGAAGAAATCAAAATCACGTGAGTCGTATATTGTGTGTGCTTCTGGGCGATGTGTACTTAACACACAAAATTAAATAAAGTATCATTAAAATGCAAACGATTTTGCAAAAAAAAGATAATGAGTTTGTAAGCTTATTTATGCCTATGATGAATTTTGAAAATATAATGATTTTTCTTATTTTTTATGCATATTGACTTTAGTTGATGGATTAATAAACGTGATAAAAATTCGCATAATGGATGAAAAATGTTATTTTTAATTATGAATCAATACGAAACATTTGCATAATCGATTAGTTTTCCAATCAAAAACACGCATAAGCACAATCGCGAATGATTCAACGAAACGAATCCCCCTTTATTATCATAATAAAAATATCTAACGACAAACTAGCAAAAATTAGAAAGCACATAAATAACATTAAAAAAATCGATATTTATTATAATATTTTAAAATTTTTATTCGACTTTACGGGTTAACGCTCCCATCGAACGTGTCGCGGTTAACCGTTGCTAATGCTTATTAATTAACGAACACACGATGAATTCGACGTTATTTCGTTATTTTTTTCCAACACTAATCTCGAACTGCTCCATCATTATATTTTAATACGAACAAGAGATAATTACGGCCACAACTCGCGTAATGGAGGGATCCGGCGACGATGATCCCACAAATGTCTCTCCGCGTGTCGATGAACCAGAGGCTTCTTATTTTTTTATCCCCAGCGTTTATAAAATATATTATTTCGGTCGTGTTTGTGTTTTCTGGAAAAATGTAAGAGGACGTGCTCTTCCAGCGGAGGCATAACCGAAAAAATCCGTGTTTCGTGTCATAACAGGGGCATAAAACGATTTTCTCAACTACATGTAGTTAGGAGAGACTCCGGGACATTTGCCTTCTCGTATCGACGCTGGGATGCTCTCGAATACATAAAAATCCTTGCATAGTTTTCAGACGTGTGTGCACTGGATGTCTCAGAAAAAGTAGACTTTGAATTAAATAATTAAATCGTATTGGAAAAACGATGAAATAAATCGAGCATTTTAATTGATTCTACAGAAAATTTTGATCAAGTTTAATGAGTCAAATATTGAAATATTTTTTAAATGTATTGGTTAATGTTTGAATAATAAATCAGTGATGAAATGAAATTGTATTTTAAGTAATAAATTATATGTGACCATTGAAAAGGCCAAGGAATACAAGTGACTTCGCGAAGATTTCGAGAAAAGTCGATGTGAAAAGAAAAGTATGAGGAGGTCGAGTGATTTGATGATATATCTCGGTGCACGTTCCAAGATCGTTTATATCTTTTTGCCACCAAATATATGAGCGTATATAGAAATGATTCCTGATTCAATTTCAGCTAAATATCACTTGTACCTCTTGGCCTTTTCAGTCGTCATGTATAATACTGCTAATTAATAACAATACTAATATTTGTGTGTGTGTGTGTGTGCATGACGTTAGCATTTTGATACTTGTTTACTCTCCCATTTGTGTTAGATTTTGATTGATTAGAAGATGACTGCGAAACAGAGACAAATTTTTGACAGTTCACAGAGAGAGAATTGACTGTAATTTCATAGTTAGTCAAATGAATCAGTGAAAAGTTCGGCATTAAATCAATTATGTTTAGGTAATGTTATCGATTCGGTTATGTGAGGTCAAGTTTCGTTCCAATAAAAAAGTAGGTGTGCGAATATATCTACATTTCTTTCGATAAAATATCATAATTTAATATTTTTTTAGAAATATTACATGTTTAATTAAATTATCATCACACTTATTCCATCTTATTCTACATCTTATCAAAAAAAAAAAAAACGCATCAAACAAAACTCCCAAACGAAACGACCCAGAACAAAAACCCAAAAAAAAAAACATCATAAAATCTACATCTGCATTAAATTCCATATCAAAAATGATAAAAGCGATAAACATAGCATTGTTTAGAGGCCACTGTGTTCCAAGGAACAAGTCACAGAAAGACGTGTCCGCGGCATATCTGAGGATGGATGGATAAGCCGTTATATTTGCCCCGCGGGACACTCGAGGGCTGTAAACCCGACACCTTCCCTCTGGCTGTAGTACCTACCCCCAGCCTAACCCTAACCTCACTTCACCCCCTTGGCGTGAGGGGTTTTCGTCCCCGAAAGCCTGGCCCGATTTCGGCCTGACCCCTTCGCAGACCGCCGAACAGGAGGAATATATCGGTAGGAAGTAGGAAGCCCTCTTTGGTAATCGGATTTCATATGCGACTGGGAAGAAAAACCGAGAAATTTCGGGTAGGTATTGATTTGTATAGGTATGTGTTTGAGATTGTTTTGTTCTTTTGTCGATTTTTTAGGGGGTGGATTTTTTTAAATGTAAAATTTGTTTGTATGACGGTGGATGAGTGTGCAGATGTGATTTTTTTTTAATAAAATAATATATTTTTAGTATTTTTGGAAGATAATCTGAATTCACAAGATAATTTAAGATGAAGTTCAATAGAAATTTGTAATCATTAAGCTAAAATTTTCGCATGTGTTCGATTAGCTTTGAAATAGTTGAAGCAAGGAAAACTTGATCCACCTTTTATTTTTTGTCCTTAATTATTTACTGTGATACTATTTTCTTCAAATATGATTCTCTGAAAACGAGTATGAGGCGAAAAATAAAAAGATGATCAAGTATCCCCAAAGTCCTCTAAATAATGCAAGGAGTCTTCATTAATTAGACGTTTACATAGTGAATACAAATTCGACCGGTATATTTGTACTATTTCATTGAAACAACACCCAACATTACCAAAATCGAACCTTAAATGAATAAAAATTAACATGAAAAAAGATAAAACCTAACCTAACCTAACCGAATATAAAATATGATTTTAGTCAACCTAACCTAATGCAAACCAATGAGTCTCAAGACGATAAAATACTCCAAAATCACCTTTTACACATTGAAGAATTATATTCATGCAAACTTCATTTAAACAACCAAAAATCTTTCATAAACAAATCAGACCAACTTCAATCAAAAACATTTTCATTATCAATCAAATCATCTTTCAACCACATTCAAACTAAAATACATTACATTTGAAAAAATAAACCAACAATGCATTTCATTTTTCAGCACATCCCGAAGAAAAGAGTCCGCATGCAGATAGCGAAATGAGCTCGAATGCATCGCGAAAGGAAATGCACCCATATACACGGCGTCGAGAGGCCAAGGGGAGACTTGGGCCAGAAAGGGGAGACTGGGGTCTGAAAGAGGAGACTGGGGCTAAAAAGAAGAGCGATTTTCTTCGAGATTCGAGCCTTGGATGCCACCCCTGTTCGGGTTTAATATGTGCACTACGTCCGGCCTCTCGAGATTCCGAAAGCTTCGTACAAAAAGCCTTCGAAGACGGACACCGTCATAGATTTATGTAAATCGAGCTTACGTCTTGAGCGCCGTTTTCTTATGTGACTTACAGAGGGAAATTGTGATTTTTACAGGTTTTGTCGATGTTCGTTTTGAATATGAACGATTGATTGAATTTTGAATGAAATTTCGATCGATCGATCTGAAGAAAGTAATCTGATTCATAGATGTGATATTACTTTTATGATCTACGTACTGTTAAAGTGAAATTGTTTTATTATTTTTTATAGCTTGCTATATACTATAGTTTGAATTTTCCAATTAAATATTCCCTTTAAGGTACAGAACCAGCTGTTTAAGATGAAATTTTTTGAAACGAAAACGAAAAATTGAGTTAAATCAATCGACAAAGAAAAGGCGGGGTCCATTTTTAGGAACCATTTTGTAAAACGTTAAATTAACACTATTTTTCAATTAAATACATCATATATTTGAAAAAATGATTGAGTTACCAAATTAATTAAAATAAAACGACGAAACTTTTGCCAGAAACCAAAAGGATTCAAACCTAGCAATACAATAACACTGAAGTCTGATGTGGCATGCATAAACGATTTATGCCGCTACATTATCAATTATATTATTCAGATCAATTCAAATAAATCAATTATTAATTACAGATGTTTCTGAAGCAAATAGAGTATGTTTATCGAACTTATTCAATAATAGATTGATCCAAATACACGTTTATTATTAAGTTCGTGTATCATCTGAATTTGACAGTCGCATTGTAACAAATTTCTATACGAAAATTCGTTCTATTAATAAAAATCTTTCCGAGATTACCATTTTCGACAAAGAATCAAGATTCCTCTGTATTATTGGATATAACATACGTCTGTAGCATGTAACGAGATCGGATCAAATATTTAGCGTACACGATTTAATTTCGCTTCGACTATTCTAATATTATTATAATATACATAACAATAATAAGATAGGAACGATCGTCGCATAATATGGTTGCGTAATAAAACGGAAAATATCGGATTTAATAAGCTTACGATATATTTTCGATTTGCCCCATGGTGGTATTACGGTCGCCACCGTATAGAGGTTTGTGGTATGCAAAGTCTGGGTTATCCTTAACCCATACACTCCTATATATTAGAATCACACATGACATATCTATACAATATAATCAAATAAAAATATACATAATCATATGAATCTTTCAGTGCATAAATTGATTAATTCATTTTTTTGAAAAAAATGACAATGGTGAGATATACGCAGATTTTTTAATAATTTTATTTGAATTTTTGAATAGTTCAATACAATAAATGTGTACACACACGTTCAATAGTATCGAACGTGCATTAGTCTTCTACTGTAGCTATCTCGGCTTACTGCTTTTGCAAAGCTTTGCTTTAACTTTGGAACGTAAAGCTCACCTTAACATCGAGTCGACCATAAATTCGAAAGCGCACCTATTTGAAACAATTAAATTTATCTCTACGAGTTTGCCTCTAAACAAAATCCTACGAATAATAACCCTAATCTATCTGTCTATCAAAAATTTTTTTCCATACCATTTAAGAAAACTGAAGTGTGTACATAACTATCGGATTAATTGTTTACAAATCATATTAAGGAAGTAATATGTAACAGATTTTCTATTATATTTTCGTTGATACTCAACGGGCCATGTATAATAATAAAAATATTTACATTCGAACGATTTTGCATATGTCGTAGCGATGGAGGCGAGAGTGTGCGGTGGGTCCCTTAAACTATCTTCGAAACTATATGGAACGTTAAAAAGAGGGGATCTGGGTAGAATGGGCAGGATTTATACGAACCAGTTCTGATTATTCTTATTTCCAGGAGTCCCTTTGTTCTGTCGCCCGCCACCACACTCCGCCACTGGCGATGCATGATAGGATGCTCGCGGTTCGTGCGAAGCGGAAAATTATTTATTTTACACTAATAAAAATTATATTTTTATAATTCATTAAAAATATTATTTATACTAGAATATGGTTAGTCGATTTGAGAAAAAAATTGTTGAGTTTTTTTTTTAATCAGAACCAGCTATATAAAATAGAAAAGGAGCATAGAAGGAAAGATAATATCTTTAAATTTGTAGTTAAGTAAGGTTAAATTCATCATTTTAAAATTTTAAAATTATTTTTAATTTGTATTTAAAATTTATATCTAATTATTTGACAATTCAAAAGGCCAAGGGGCATTTTTTCTGGATTTGAGTTATGTACAAGAATCTTTTCTATGTACGCTCATATATTTGGTGGCAAAAGGATATAAATGAACTTGGAACGTGTATCAATGTATGTCATCATATCACTCGACCTCCTCTTCATGCATGTAAGTACATGCTCAACTTTGAGCGCGATTTTCTTGAAATTACCACGAGTACTCCTTGTTCTTTTCAGTCATCGTTTATTGTGACATTTTAACGTAGCTTATCCTGCTTAACTGTACTACAGGTATGTAACCAAAATAGTTATGCATTCAATTTGATTATTTTATTCCCAGATCTACTATTATTGCATAAAATATTAATTATCGTAGAGTAAACAATCTGCAAAACATTTAATGGGAGATGATTTATTATAAGCTAGGTAAGTTATTTTTTTTTCAAATAAAGTTAAGTTTTATTTAAGCTTAAATGACGACTAAAAAGGCCAAGAGGTACAAGTGACTTCGCGGTAATTTTGAGAAAAGCTCGCTCAAAGTTGACTATGCACCTACATGTATTAAGAGAAGATCGAGTGATTTGACGATATATCTCGGAACGTTTCCCGAATTCATTCACATCCTTTCACCACCAAATAAACGAGCGCACACAGAAGCAATTTCTGTGCTAAAATAACTCAATTTCGGTAAAAACATCAATTGTACCCCTCGACCTTTTCGGTCGTCAAATATCAAAATTTTCATCCGACGAAAAAAAAAACAACAAAATTTTTCACCAAACTAAAAAAAAAATAAAACAAATAAACACCTCAAAACGCGTCGCCGAGCCAGCCGGGGGCACGATAGGAGTTACGGCGTTATCTCGTAGGAATTTTAAATTGGAGAAATCGCTCAAATGTAAACGATTTTCCTTTATTCCCCTTCCAGAACATCCACCGCCCCCCTACCCCCCTACCCCCCCACCCCTCCTCAACCTCACCCCGCCTCCCCTCCCCCATCCGGCGTGAATATCTCCGTCCCTCTCTCGTGTAGTACTTTTCGGTGGCTTTTCGCATATATTCGACTCTTTCTCGCCTCGCACAGTGTGAGTGTAGTGTGGTGCCCTTTTCTCGGCGGATCCACTTTGTTTCGCTTCTCTCTTTCGGCGTGTCTCGTTTGCTCCCCTTTGTTGCCGAATTATTTCGCACTTACGACGATGGAAATTCTCAAAATAACGTCGGGCGACGTCGCCGCCGTTCGCCTTTTGCGTCGGGCTCAAAAATGGCATTTTTATTTGTTTTAAATAAAATTAAAATAAAATAATTATAAGGGCTGGTTTTTTCATCTCTGGTTTGAGAATAATACGAATCTGAACTGCACACATAATCTTAAAGAGACATACACACTCCAGTTCATACAACAATACATGCATCCATCTCTTTCTCCCAGATTTCGACAGCTCATAGTTGGAGGTATCGCACGTATTTCAAATTCGTTTTGTTCTCAAACCAAATGTAATAAGACCAACTAAATTGTTTATTCGTTAATGTGAAATTAATTTTATCTTTGTAAATTTTTTTTAAATGAGACATATTTTTGAAATTAAAACATTAAGAAGGTAAACCAACCTTATCAGCAGTTAAATGCAACCCTACTCTATGTTTAAGAATGCCTTAGTTGAGTACTAGCAACATTAGATTACATTACTAGAAACAGTATTTTTAAACAATAAGACGAAAGTCGATTTTTCTATATGAAAGCAAGATAGATAGATGAAACAATTAATTTTATTCGAACCAATTTAATCATAATTAATTACGTCAAATTAAAGAAAAGTCACAAAATTTTCTCGAATACTCTTATCATTTCAAAATTTCGCTCAATTAAATTAAGTATATTTTTATACAAGGCACTCTTTTTTATATTTGTCTACATTCTTAATCCTCTGCATTAATTCAAAATTAATTTACGACTACACAAAAACGAAAACGACTCCGATATGAATAATGGCGCGAATCCGAAAGCTCTTCGCTCCACCCCCGCTAATCCCGTAAGTTCTAACATTGTATAACTAACTACTTTAGCAATTTACTTAACTATCCGCCATTTTCTTATTTTCTTAATATCATCTCACCGCTATCTCTTTTCGTCTCGTTTAGTGAAACTTAAGAGCGTCTCGCTCGCACAATGTTAATATCTGCCTTTCATAATAGCTAAACTTTCGTACGAAAACTTGTTGTGTCGGGGCGTTGCACGTTCAACGAAGACGAAGGGCGAACTCGATATCGACTGAAGCTAAACTGAAAAAATCTACACAAAAATATGAATAATAAATGGAGCATCTGACTTTTTAAGAAAATCATCAAATTCATTCAATATCATTTTTAAAGAAAATTTTTATTAATTAAAAAAAAATATAAAGGAATTGACTTAAATATAGAAGCATCTAAGCTTTAAGCGTGTATTTTTCACAAATTAATATTAATTAACGTTCTTAAGACTTAGATTGAGGCCAAATATACTTATCGTTAGTTATGTGTTGATTGTAGTAAAAGGAAGAAATAATCTGTCAAATATGAAAAAAACGAAGATAACTGAAAAATTATTTTTTCGTCATTTTTCATACGTGTTCAAATATGGAACGGTGGTGTTTTATAATACGAAATAGTCAAATGGTGGCAAATATGGAATACTGAATTTAATTTCAAAGTAATGCGTTTTAGATCCAACAAATCGCCAAGCAGTTATCTCATAACATATCCTAAAAAAATATCAGATTTCAATGTTATAGCTGATATTGTTAAAAAAAACCTAGTAAAATATCAATCCTCAATATTTTTAGACTCAATATCGATATTGTTGTTTTCCTTTTTGAAATCAAACAATATTACTATTAGTGACTGATTTTATGCAAAATTAGCAGATCGTCGAAACTGTAAGTAATAAATATCGCTGTGTTCCATATTTAGGACAATTTCCCTATTTTCGTTATTTAGATATGATTATACATGACTGTATTGTTAGCAGTGGATGAAAATTTTCTAAATGGAGTCGATGCCCGACAAAAGGGGATGAGTTTTCCGAGCTCATTCCGCGAAATTAATGTCAGCCGACTCGCTTGTGTGTTAGTTAATGTTTTCCACAAACCATTAGTGGATTATGAAAGTTTTTGGCCCTAGACCGACGTCTTCGAAGCGGTTAATTTGTAAAGATTTGGCGCTGAGATACGACTGCACTTTAATCATAAACCATAAATCGCACGAACGAAAATACACCATCGCACTACTGGCACGTACTACTTGCTTAACGAAGTCTAGTCTTCTTTATTTTTATTTTTGTGTCATTTTTATATCATTTTGTATTTGTAGATAAAGGGTACTTTACATAAAGAAAGGTCAACTTACAATTAGATAGAGTCAATTCCTTAACGCAACGAGTTCGCGAATACGAAATTTCAAATGTCAAACTCTATAGAAAAAAAACAAGACCAACATTGATTGAATTTTAAAATTGTATTTTAAATGGATTTTTAATTGAAAATTGCTATTTATTTTTATCAGATGAATCGTAGAATCGAATACGAACACTAGTTAAAATCGTTTCTGCGAAATAAACCTCTGTGCTAACGAAAGCTCGAAGGTTGTTTAGTATGCGCACGAAGGAAGTTCGCATGAAGGGACGATCGTTACGTTTTTCCTTTGAAATTGTCGACGCAACACACAAAGCAAATTAAGCTTCGTTGGACATCAGAAGGCTTGAAAGAAAACTTCCATTATACGAGCCAACGTACGCTAATTTACGTGCGCTACATACGGAATAAATAACTAATAAGCCGCTCGAATCGAATGAAAAAAAAAACAGACGAATAATCAATTACGATTCTGCCTTTTATACAAATTTGGAAATTGGATACAAATTATGTTTGCTCGGAGCAAACACGCTACATTAAATACGCTAATAATAATGGGGTATGTTGTGACGATGTCGTCAACTGTCGCTCTTTTGTACGACATCGGTGATTAAATTCGTAACGTGGATTGTTTCGGCTGAATTTGAAATGGATTTTTTTTTAGGATTCGGATGAAAAAATGGAATGGAATATATAAAAAAATAAACGCTCGAGTGAAGTTTGGATAAAGTGTGCGGTTATGCAGATATTTCGTTTCTAGTGTGTGTTAGACGATGCTTTTACAGACATCCGGCTGAGCTTTTCATTACTTGTGATCAAACTGCTGAAAGATTTTAATGATGTTTAGTCAAAAGAAACGTAAACTATTTTCGTGTCCGATGTTTGCCGGTTGAAAGCGTAATTTGTACGTCATTATATTAATTGAGCACGAGCGTATTTTTTTTTTAATATAAAATTGCAGTTTTAATAAGCAAGAAAATTGTATAATTCTGCGCATTTAATGATAGCGAAATATTTTGAAATATTATTTTATTATAATCTTTCATAAAATGCACATTATTTTCTTAAATTTGAATCAATTCTAATGAACTTTATGAAAAAAAGTATGAATTTAATCGAATTTAGGTATTATTTGCTTATGTACCTACTAATAGTGATTGATATTTGTCATTATGAACACTTTTTTAAAATTTTCATTTTGATTAGCATGAGATTAACAGATGAATATAGTGAATTTAAAAAATCTGAGTATCAGAGTACTGAATTTTCATACTCAAATCAATCACTTCATTCCAGTCAAACCTCATTGCTCCACTACTCCACACTCATTCCAAATTCCTAACACAAATCACAAAACAATCGACAATTTCAACACCTCAACCTCAAAATAAAACCTCTAACACCTACCCCAACTTAAAACTACCCCAAAAAAAAAAATGCACTTCCACCCAAAACCCCACATTTTCCCACATCTTCAGACCCAACCCTTCTAAGGTCCCTCACCGGCGAATAAATTTATATCGTGTCGACGCACTTAGAGGCTGAAAATCCTTTCCACCCCCAAACAACCCCATAACCCCTTAACCCCCAAAAACCCCCCAGCCCCACCCCCTCACCCGCACACTAATAACAATAATAACGGCCCACCTATGGCGCGTATTTCAAACGTTTGTCACGACCAGGTGAAGTTCGTCCCGCTCCACTATACTATGGGGCGTTCTTCGCACAAATCTCCGCTAAAACTCCAGATATGACAAACGCAAAAACCATAAAATTAAATTAATGCTTTTTTTCTTTCTTCTTCGTCTTATTCTTATTCTCCTTTTCTATTATTTCGCGATGCGGTGTGTGTGTGTTTTGGTTCGAGGGATGCGGATTCGCTTTTCGGTCTTGGGATGCTTTGATTTCGGTGCATTGGGGGTGCGTTGATGCTTATGTATAAATGATTATGAAAAGTTGCAAAAAAAGTATTATTCTAATCAAATTAGTTCATATATGTCTAATTTGATCAAATCTTATGCATTTATGGGCAGTAAATGTATGGGATTTAGGTCCAGTTTGACATTTATGAATAAGTTAATCGATTGATACAAGAAAATAGTCGTTAACTATACATTAGATTTAATTTAACTATTGATTTTATTATTGGTAGTATTGGTATTTTCTTAGTTCAATAAAGCATAGTGAATTACTTTTACTTTTGATTTTTGTTATATAGATTTAATATTAATTGATCTGTTTTACTTAACGATTGCAAGAATGGTCCTCAATAAATCACTACCTATTTAACGACAGTTTTGTGAAAAATTATCAATCAATAATTTGAATACAATAATTGATAAATTAATCATTTATTCACAGAAAGTTAATATTATATTATAATAGTTGCTGTCTTTACAAGAAAGTGTTGAAAAAAAAGAACATGTTTGCAAAACGTTCAGTCTTTCAATACAATTTCGTACTGAACGAGGTATATGTTTTATACGAATGTGAAAAAAATCAAAGGTTTTAATGAATTTCAATATGATATAGTAAATTCTAGAATTTGTAAAAGTGTAAATATCAAAATTAATCAAAATAATTATCGATAAAAAATTAAAACGATGAAGAATTTCGATTAAGCTGATACTCAAACTATAAATTTATTTATAAATATTTTCTTTAAAATCAAATTTTTACCTATATTAATAAATATCAACTCACAACCCATACAAAAATAAATTCATAAAAAAATATTTTCACCCCTTACACCCCCAAAAAAAAACAAAAAAAAAACAAACGGCGCCCCTGTGCGGAATTTACGTATATTTCACGTTACACTCACGCTCACTTTTATCAAGAGGGCCGTAGTTATCCTTTATGTGCCCTCAAAGAATTGATTTAATACTAAAATATTTTGGGGCGACGCCATCGGCTAATGTTGCGGAACTTTACCTATTCGCCGCACAAAACCGACCGAAAAATCCACATCCTTTGTGAGGGGGAGGGGAAAGGGGAAATGGGGGGAAGGGGGGGGGGCACATTAATATATTTCGCCCTTTGAATTTCCCCTTTGGCCGAGTCGTCGAATATTGGCGGGAAAATTGTAAAAATGGCCCCGCACACATACATATATTCGCGATCATTCCCTCGTCAAAATTACTTTTTATGGTCAGTTCGTCGTGCGTAAAAAATACGCCATGCATAGACCAAATTTTTAGAAAAATATTCTTTTGGTCGATCGCAATAGGGAAAAGTTGAAATTTATCGAACGATAATAGAAATATTTTCAGAAATGGTGAAATTATTACAATCACAAAGCGAAGGAATCTTAAAGGAATCCGATTCATTTATGTGAAACTAGCAATCAAACCGTTGAATATATCAACGCGATTTTAACCCGTTGAATATATGGAGGCAGTTTTGGAGCGTTACATGGATACACAGATATACAGACACATATACAGAATAGTGCTATTATATAGTTAGATATGAAATTAATTCAAATTTTAGAACTTATTAAGAGACTCATCTCTGAAACATGAAAATTTACACTTGATTTGAAATTTCACATTTGTTTTCATTGTTCTGATTTTAGTTGAGTGTAAATAAAAAAGGACATTGCAACCAATTAAAGCTTAGGATTCTTAAAAAAATCAACTCAATTTCAAAATAACATTATTAAATTTAGAATATAAAGGTATATTAATACCTAATGCTTCTAATACAAATGAAGAAGTATATTAATGTATGAATTGTGAACACTTTTCATCAATTTAATAAAATTTCACATTTTTTTGAATAATTCCAAATATTGGAGTAGATTTTATAATTATAACTGTATTCCTCATTCATTAAATTTCAATGAAACAATAATCCAAATTAATTGAATTTTATTAAATTATTGAAAAATGGCCTAAAATAATTCTAATAGTGTATATTAATCGACTCATACTTAAAAAAATACTGTTTTATCAAAATTCCAATTCCGTTTCCGTAACCCTGATTTGAGCCGAGTGGTAAATAAGAAGGCATTGTGAATTTTCATGCCGTTATTTATTCGTTTTGTTTGTCGTCTGTTTCGGACGTATCTTCTTATTGAATGGCTGCGTGGGTGATTATTTCTCAATCTTTTTATAAGCGTATTATTTTTTCACCTCGGTGCGATACGAGGCTTTTTACCATTTTCGATATTCCCATAGAACGATAAAGTCGAATCCGTTATTGTATGTGACAAATAAACGCCTTTGAACGATCACGGAAATCGATCGAATCAATTTTTATATCTCACTCTCAAATTCAGAAATAAATAAACGACATTCGAATTAAATTATACACATTCGTACAGTGACATCATTCGAATCAATAGAACGACCATTCGATAATTTCGATTTTCCCCATTCATTCATACGAACGAATCTCAATACGTCCGTTTATAAAAATTGACATACGTCCGTTTAAGGAGAAAAAAAATCCAATTTTATTTAATTATACGTGTAAATTGAGGAAAAGGGTCTAATGCGTCATTTTAATTCGTCATGTTTGAATTGGTTAATTTCAATGAGTGACAGTGAAATCATTTTGATCAGTATTAACGAGACAGATGGACGAGTTCCCCACGAATTGCCTGATACGATAATTAACGACCGAAAAACGGCATCTGGGACAATTAATAAAACTCACTTATACTATATGCACCAATTGTGATTGTCCGTAATTCCATACACGATATTATTAACGAGAAGAATCTGATTTAATGAATATAGATGAGTCTGAAATTGAATCGTCTATGATTTTTATTACAGGAAGAAGAGCGTTCAAATGAGGTCATTTTATATTCAATCAGTTGTGCAGTTCGTATAAATATGTGAAATGAATAAGATAATGAATATAAGTATATATTTTTTTTTATCGAAATTGATTTAAATATAGAAAATGGTCCTGTATCATATATAGAACCATTTTCTGCACTGAACTCAATATCGATAATAAAGGTCACTTTAGCCCTTTGTAGAATTCAGTCGTTAAATATAAGTATTTATACGGTAAATGAAATTATGAGTATTTAGAAAAGCATCCTTTTAGATGAGAAGATAATCTGTGAAATATATTTGGAGACATTTTTCTATGCGAGTATCAATCGACGTAATATGAATTATTTCGTTGAGATTCTAGTAAATGTTCAAAATAATCACATCAACAGTAAAATATTAAAATATGATAATTGTTACAATAATCGTAATGAAAAGTGAGTCGTAAAAATACGGAAATAGATAACGATACACTTGCACTTATCTTATCTGACTCACAAAATTTCAGAACATTTATTTTTATTTAAATACAAATCGATACACGACAGACTATACATTCTTATAATATAATACATTCATAGACTTATCAATATGAAATTTTTATATTAAAAACCGATACAGTTACGCGTCAAATTATCACCATGCAGCTATTGAATATTCAAATTGGATTTATTCAAAAGTGTTTCGTTACGATGATATATCCAAGACGATGATGTTTATGAATTCGTATACATCCCGATGCATCATCAGCATTAGCACAGCGAGTTCTTAATAACTGATGAGGAGCTGTCATTTTGGCCGACGAATGCTATCAGTTTTATTCGTGGCTCGTTACAATCGCCTACCTGGTCGTCGTTCTTCTCTTAACTCGACGAAATGAATATAAAAAAAGCCTCCGTTTGCGATGTTATTATTTATTCATATGAACCGCTACGATTGATAAATTCTATTTTTTTATTCGTTGAATTGATTGTTTTCTTAATTTATCAATTGTGAAATTTCATAGAAGTATGTTAACAGATATGCGCTATGGATTCAATACAAATTCAAGTTCAAGTTCATCCTATTCTATTTTAAATACCCATATAAGTGAAATAGTAGAAGTCTGTTTGTATTTGTAAAGGAAATCATACTAATGTTAAAACGATAACAGAATGGTGTGAATAATACAGAATATCTATAATTAGTATAAAAATTAATTTACTTAAGTGGTGACAAAAAAATCTAGACATCCGTTCTATTTTGTAAATACAAGACGAAACATGCAAACGTTTTATCAGTTTTATAATTGCCGTTTCTATAATTAAAATATGAAACGGTATCAGTTGTTATTTCAATTATAAAATATTTTTTTCAGAATAACCAACTTTTAATTTGATCCATAGATTTCGGAAGAATAATTCAATTTAGCTTCTCCAATAGATAACTCAATTTTTTTGCAAGATTTTGATGTCATTAAGACAAATTATGAGATGTGAGTTGATTAAAATCATCGAAAAAGTAAGTGAATTTAAGATGCTCGTGATTGCATAGAACAAATCTTTGAATCGTATTGAAGAGAAATTTAAATATTGTTACGTCACCATGCAAAATTTTAAAACTGATTATGAGAAATCTATCAAAAATTTACATAATAAATTCGACTTTTTCAAATTCGAAAAATCAGCATATATCCAAAACCTTATACAACAAACAAGAACACTCAAAAAGAATCGGGATCCATAGTATTATATCTGATGGCCTCGCGATCCATCACCGCGGATCCATGGATCCAACAATGAGGAGGTGTCTAGCTTAATCGATGTTATAATTAATGGTGGTGCTTGGACCGGACTCCACATGGTGTCAGTTCATTATACAAATAGCAGTTGTCCGCGTGTGTATATTTTACAATAATAACAACAACAACACACGTATGTGTGGCTTCAACCCTTTTTTTTTCGTTCCCTTTTCAATTTCGCCTAAATAATGTGTTCGGAGTTAATTTTTTTCCGATCAGACCAGATAATGGTCTGAATAATTGCGTGTTTGTCTTGCCGACATTGTTCGCATACCGAGATTTCATCTTGTGTATATTTATTTGCATCTGCTTGCAATTGAGTTGAGAATTTTCGCACTCGACGCGTCCGTTGATTAATCGCAATTATTTTATCGAACATTGTTCAATTCCAAGTATGCAGTGTGAAAACGGAAGAATTATTTCACTTCGACTTCAACATTATTCAAATTCAATAAATTAATATAAAATTATAAACCATACGAAGACTTTAGAAGGTTAAAGCCAATCTTTTCACTTAATTAGAGTTAGTTTCTTTTGTAGAGTTTGATAGCAGAACTCACAACTTAAAATCGTACAAAAAAGATGTTAGCTAAAGTTGATTAATATGAGACTTACTAACGAGTGAAAAGATCAGCTCTATAGATTTTAAATTACAAAAATTAAATCTTAAATAAAATTTATTTACATATATACTCAATTTTAATAATTTGTTTTTTTTGTTTATACACCTTGACTTATAAGGCCTTCGTATGATATATCCAATTTAATTTAATGACATTTTGAATAAGAATTAAAAATCACAATGACTCATTGATTCCAACATCGCAAAAGTGCTTAAGCTTAATTAATCGATTCTTTTTCAATACAAAAAAATTGAAGATGCCTCCAAAATAAATAATCATGAAAAAGGACAACTCACCCCGAAAAAAAGGAGACACGATTAGGGTTCACAAAATGATATATGTACAAAATATTAATATTGGTATTTCGACAAATATTTTAATGTAAAGTATTGATTATGATCATAAATATCAGCATAATTGAATAATTTTAGATGCAACTATTTGTAAAATAATTGACATGTGCAAAATTTTACTATTGATCTCTAAATCTGATAATTGACATTTCGATTGATTAAAAAATTATAAGATAACAAGACTAAAATACCAAAACTACGATTTCGACAAGACATGGCAATCATCATTCATGTGAATCTCACAATCAACCGAAGAATTTCCTCAATCGAAAAACAAACGCATTAACAATTCGGTGTCACAGTTCAGATTCAAGATTCGAGATTCAAATTTAAGGGAACCCATCAAGAAAATAAATAAATTCATTTGTGTGGCAACAACATTCGATTGATCGATGAGGTGTGCTTCTCATTGGGTGGTATGGAAATCAAAACGATACACACAAAGCGGTCCCACGCGGTCCCTAAGCTAAACCGGGTTTAAGCGTTTACTAAAACTCGGTTTAGCCGTCTAAAATATTATAAAAAATGTGTTAAACCGAGTTTTGGTTCGGAGGCTGATCGAAAATTTCGATAAAATGAGTGCTAATGAAATAATGGGACTGTCATATCTGAGCGTTCGTCTGATTCTCTTTAAGTGACTGGCTGGCCTTTTGTTAACCCCACGACGACCGCCAACAATGTCGCCATATTATTTATACATATATATTTTTTTAAAACTATTTATTGTTCGATATTGAATATGATGACTGAAAAGACCAAGGGGTACAAATGATTTCGAGAAAATCACGCTACATGTACCTACATGTATTAAGAGGAGATCGAGTGATTTGATGATATATCTCGGCACACCTTTCAAGTTCGTTTATTTCCTTTCGCCACCAAATAAATGAGCGATTCCTGTACATAACTTAATTTCAGCAAAAATGTCACTTGTACTCCTTGGCCATTTCAGTCGTCTTATGTATGAGAGTGTATTTAAAATCTGATAAACGCTGTATAATGCGTCCGTTTTTAATAAAACGAATATAAAAATCATCGATTTTTTTCCGCGATGTATTGTTTCTTGATTTTTATTATATTCTAAAAATCGTACAAATGACTCTAGTAAAAAAAAATATTAAAAATTAGTAGCCATAGAAAAGAGTGACTTATTTACGAGCTAGAGACGATTACGAATTAAATTTCATTATGACCGCACTAAATTAATTAATTCGAATCGAAAAGCCATAAAACTGGCCCGAGGTGTGACCAATCGTTATTTATGCGTCCGAGGGACAAACGGCGACTGCACGAATAAATAAAAAATGGAGAAAAAAAAAATAGTTAGAGAAAAACGCAATCAGTGAACGATGAAAATAGAAATAAAAATGGACAACGCTTAATTCATTAGTCGCATATCTCACCTGGTCATCGGGATTAGAGAGAGGAGTAATGAATGTCAACCGACCCAAGTAATAATTGCTCCCGGACTCTGATTATGATTTATGGACTCTGAGTTTAGATGTAGATTTTTTTATATATTTTGTCGCTTTTATCATTATAAAAATGGAAGAAACTCATTTGATTTATTTAAATTAATAAAAATATACAAATTCATCAAAATGAATTGATATTGATCATACATTTATCAAAAAACTTTTTTTGAAAAAAAATTGATTGATTTTATATTCTTCAAAAACTGTTAATTATAGCAATGATATAAGTTTTAAACATCAATTTCAAATATTAAATTAAAAATTAAAATAATTTATAAAAAAATATGAAACATGTAAAATTTGATGCACCCCATACTAAACTTAAAAATGAAAAATTTTCACTTGTACACTATTCGATCGATTCAATACTCGATCTAATCAATTCATACTTAAAACATAACCCAATATAACCCAACATGAAAAATGAAAAAAATATCGAACCAAACTCATCGAGTATAGGGTTGATCAAAAAACACGTACATTGAAAAAAATCATAAAATCGACTCGAATCCAAGACAAACGAATGACACGTGACTTAGACCACGTTCCAAATCAAGATGGCGGATGAATAATTAAGATGGCCGTTGTAAGATAAGGCAGAGCGCGCGAGATTCGAATATGGTAGGCAGTTGTTCCTTTGGGCACAGATTGTCCATTAGTGCCCTTAATGTCCCCGTATCGCCGCTATTAATTATCGTGACGCGGATCATTACTCATTTTTCGTGACCGTTCATTATCGAATTATAAGGGCCTCGCGGTTTGTTAAGTCGAAATTTGAACTCGAGTAATTATTATGATGACTTTGATTTTATTAGATTTTTCGGATGATATATCGAATGGTATAAGCCGGATTTCAGAAAACTGTGACTTATTTGTTTTTGGTGAACATATCGCTTATTTCTTTCAAACACGTCCTATTTAAATGTTTTGAGTTGTGCATTTTTTTTTTAGAAAGTTCGAAGAGTTGATCAAATTCAAATTGAAGACTGTCTTACAGTGTTAATATTTAATTTTACTCACAAATTTTATAATTTTTTTACTAAAAAAATATGTTTTTTGAGATATGATGTTTATGAGTATTTGAATACATATGTATGTACTGTTCGATCTTTACGATACTCGGATAGATCAGATCAGATTCGGTTAACTTTAGTTCAATAAATTTAATTCAAACAATATTCTGATAGAATAGTAAAATAGCTAATTCACATATAGCTATATCTATTCATATTGATGTTTTAATATTTACATCTAGCCTCATTTACTAATACATGAGAGTATGCGCAAAGAAAAGACAACAACAATACGAATAACAACAGCAATACGTACATCGGTAATATAAGTAAACACTTTTGACAGAAGCAAGCTATATGAACTCACATTTAATCATACATTTTCATTAACAAAAAAGGTTGTCTACACCTAATCTAAACAATCAGATGTTATTCAAGCACGAAAAATCGCACAGATCTACGCCCATATTCGAAAAGTCTTATCGCGGAAATGCATCGCGATTTGCGAAACGTCCGAATTGGAAACCATATTGACGACCCAAAAGGCCAAGAAGCACAAGTGACATTTTCACCGAAATTAAGTTACGTACAAGAATGTACGCTCATATATTTGTAGGTAAAAGGATATAAACGAACATGCAACGTTTACCGAGATATATCATCAAATCACTCGACCTGATCTTAAGTAGATACATGCTTAACTTTGAATGTGCTTTTCTAGAAATCACTTGTACCCCTCGGCCTTTTCAGTCGTCGTATAACAGTGACTTTCGGCATTTGCTCTTTCGCCTCGAATGACCATTGTTTCGCGATTTTTTCAACACGATAAATCTTCAATTATTATTAATTTGGGCGTAGCGGACGAGAAAGTACGAAATTGCATCACACTTCGAGTTGCCCAACCGAGTTATAACTCTTGTATTTTATTATAAGATGTAGATAGATCTCGGACCTTTCCACGACGATGATTTGCCGAATTCAAACAATGGCGAACGATTTATGATCGGACCAAATGAGTTTATGCTAATTGTATTATATTATGTGATAGAGATTGCGGATTTTGCTTTATAACGCTTCGCGCGATTCAAAGAATTATCGATTTTTTCAAATGAGTTATTATCAGTTTCGTAATACACAGTTAAATATGAAATTCAATGTGACGACTGAAAAGGCCAAGGGTACAAGTGACATTTTTGTCGAAATTGAGTTAAGTACAGGAATCGCTTCTATGTACGCTCATATAGGAACACAATCAAATCACTCGACTTTAGGTACATTTTCAACTTTGAGCGGATTTTAAGAAGTAACTTGTACCTCTTGGCCATTTCAGTCGTCAAATTTTTGTATATTAAAGTCTTACTTGGTAATCGGCGAAACTGCTTCTCCAACGATGTGTTGCATTTCTTATTCAACACATGAATAGGATGATGAAATCTCAATTCGATAATCGAGCAGAAATTCTTGATGATTTGGAACACTATTGCACTTTTTTTTATAATATATCGGTAGCCACTAAAACACAAGTGATTAATATTTAATTGATTTTTATTTTTTTAGTAAATTTAAGATTTGAGACAAATCAAATTGGCTTTGCACTTGAATTAACACTTGTTTTATTTTAAAAAATTTAGATGAACACATTGATTTAAATATTGAATTTTACACGATTCAACATGAACACATTTGATTTAAGCGAATATTTTAATTAACACACACATACACACTCGATTTAGATTATTATTAATTATATTTTAACACGTCTGCATTTCATAATGCATCGACTGTTACTGACCGCTCTTATCAGATCGATAATTTTTTACAACAATAATCAAAATAATAAAACACACTAATAAAACTAGTCTTTTTTT
Organism: Cheumatopsyche charites; assembly: GCA_024721215.1. Taxonomy (NCBI): domain Eukaryota; kingdom Metazoa; phylum Arthropoda; class Insecta; order Trichoptera; family Hydropsychidae; genus Cheumatopsyche; species Cheumatopsyche charites. The sequence goes on along the minus strand of CM045580.1, from coordinate 2,299,900 downwards.
TGCATTAGATAACAAAACAAGTATTTACAAGTCTTTCAACGACGATTTATCAAAAATCAGCGGAATTATTTAATTACAGGAAGCACCAAAACGACCGGATATTAATTTATATACAGATAACGTTATCGATAATTATTTTAATTACAAATTTTAAAACAAATCGAGTCGCTAGTATAAAACAAAATTATCCGGATTTCAATAAACGTGAACTTGAATTCGAAAAGACAATGTTGCCCAGTTTTCGGTATATAGTGAACTTGAATTCGAAACCGAAGTCGACCAGGCTGTTCTCGGATTTGATATCTTGCATTTATTAAGTCGGTGTCGTGAAGCGAATTAATTAAAGCCGAACCCAACAATGAGTGCATCGTGATTAACTGGTCCGGTCTGCGGGTGGCAAAAGAAAACAGTTCCTACTGTTGAATGTTGAACCACGATGTCATAAGTTATTCAGAATTCGCACGAATCCTTGTTTCAATGTAGCCTTTTGATATTCAGTCGATATCTGAAATTTTAATATTGAAATTTGAAGGAAATTTCAGGTAGGTTTTATATGTAATTAGGTGTTTATTTGATTGGTGTAGTTGTGATGAATGATTAGAAAATTGATCGATTCGAATTTCTTGTGTATAGATTGGATTTATACGAAATTTCATAGTAAAGTGTAAAGTGTATAATGTGTGAAGTGTTGCTGATACATATATGGGTGTTTTGGATTGAATTGCACATAAGAATGTGTTTAATTTACAGTATGATTTTGAATTATGTGTTATAATGAAAATAATCATGGAATAAATGCGAAAAATTTACCTGAATCAGTTCTATGTGAAAATTCTGACACAAATCCGTTAGCCGTTTTTTCATTGGTGAAAAAAAATGAATAGCATCTGAACTGAAAAATTTGAATTTAAGTGTTTGAAACAAAAAATATTTTATTTATTTCTGAAATATTTATGTGACAATATATATTATTTATTTCAAATTGAATACTTTCCAATTCAAGTTAAATAATATATTACATATTTCTATTGAATATTTTAATTTCAAGTTCAATTGATTTCATATGAGTTTCAAGAAAATCTATAGAATTTAAAGAAAAATATATTGAACTTAAAATGGAAAATATTTAACTTGAAATGGTAATCATTAAATAATATATGACTATATAATTGTTATGAAATACATTTATTTACAAATCGATCTCATCAAATACAACTACATATGACGAGGACTAAATTTTTTTCAGCTTTATTTCAATTTTTCACGAACGAATTAATTAATTATAATTTTTTCATGAGATATTCTATAATTTTCCTAAATTAAATCTAAGATCACTTAATAAGGAATCGATAACAACTTCATCTGGAAAATCAAAATCAATGAAAATTCAAAGAAAAGCCGATACGACCTAACGACATTCACGACCATCCTTAACAAACTTATATAAAAATCGAATCGATCCAACCTCAAAACACCATCAAGCATACAAACAACCAAGGAAGTGTTAGAAACGCATACACGTAATAATAAAAAGGCTTCGCAGTAAAATTCAATCGGCATCGTTTGTGGGTGCGGTTTGTGGCGCTATCCTATATCTGAATCGAATGCGAATGCACATTTCAACATCCACAATGACGACTAAACAGCGCAAATGGTACAAGTGACATAAAATTGAGTCAAGCACAGAAAATGGTTCCGAATCGTTTTCAGTATTCAAGTAAATTTTGATAAAAAAGGTCATTTGTGCCCTTTGTGTAAGTCAGTCGTCCAATAATATGCAGAATGCATCCGCTCTCCGGCAATATGCGGTTCTTGAGATAGTGCGACACTCGTTTTAATATTCAGCCGCGTTAATAAGTGGTTCGACGATTCGGAGGCTTCGTATTGAAATGACTTCCGAGAAGGGACGGTTCGATTTTGTCTTATTCGTGCCTCTTTTCAATGAGAGAAGTCGATTCGTTTTTCATAGTTGATTTATTATGTTTGTCGAAGAAGTGTTGAAAATGAAGGTTTTTTTATTAATTTGTAATTTGTTCTTTATATAGATTGTGATTGGAGGTGGAAGTCGATGGTAGAATAATCACAACTTGATTGTGCTGATTGTGAGTGAAAAAATTGACACAAGGGTTATATTGATGCAAGGGTTATAAGGAAATATATCTGATTTATAGATATCACACTATTTTTATAATTAACATGCTATTAATAGAAGGCTTAAGATTAATTTAGACTAAAGAACAACCACAATAAGAAGAAGAATACACTATCAAGCGATATTACACATTATTTGGTAGGTACGTATGGTTACCCTAACTGAACCTTCAATGCAATTAAACCTAAGCAAGTCTATTTCAACATGAAAAAAGACAAAAAATCTTAACTCAACCTAGTCTAAAGCCTAACCTTACTTAACCTACTTGGACTCAAGATGTGTCATGCCAAATGGATAAATCACAAGTATCAAAAAAATCATAGTCATATTAATCTATTGAATCTTCTACTATGAGCAAAATATGTGACTATCTTATTAGTTAATGATTCAAATACCAACCGAGAATAAAATAAATATAATATTTTAATGAAACGATCAAGATCACATATCACTAATGAAAAATGACAAACGACCTTATACCAAAAATCTAATTTAGCACACACATCGTTCAACTTTGGACCCACATTTTTGCATCTTAACATGCAACGATTCAAAAACCAAAAACACAATATTAAAGCTCGTTTTATTTTATTTATTTACACATTAAAAAAATGTCCTTATACATCGTTAACAACCTCAGTTTTAACACTTTACGCAACGCGCCTCTAAAAATGGGAGTGTTCGCTCTCTCGTTTCGATTGTCGAAACGCTGAAGACGAACAATGTGAAATAAAATTCTTGGCGGCTCGGGGTGACTCGGCACGATTTCGATGAGTCGCCCTTTTTTTATTTTTTGGTCGTGTTGTTGTTATTATAATTTTTTCGTTTTGTTTATTTTCGCTTTGTGCATCGACTGCGTGTCTGATTGTGAGCCGAACTGACGTTCGACAAAAGGCTCTAGAATCGCGGGTGAGATTGAGCTTTTAGATGATTGTCAATCTTTGTTGATGTGAAACAGCATCGCTATTTAATTGATAGTCATTTGAAGAATGCATTCATTCATAAAAAAAAATGTTTTCCTTTATCACTTGTTCGATCATGATGAATTTTTTCTGAGTTATTGTGTCATATATGAGAACGGCATTACATTTTATTTTAGGTAGGACCGATATTGTGCTAAAAGTTTCTGTTGTAATGACTTGGAATAGCAAATATATATTAAGCATGACCTACACATGAGACATAGTATAACATGCGTTGATAAATATTTCTCATTTCGTTTATATTATTTTATAAATACTATACTATCAGAAATGTATGATATGCTAGGTAGAACGCTTAGATTTATTTGATTATAAATTACTACCTTTCTTTTGTAAAGTTTCACATTTATAGTGAGAAAGTAAATAGTATGTCTATCTAGAGTCTAGCAATAAAATATGAATATTTTATATATCATTACATCATTGAATAAAATAGATACAGAGCAAAAGGAACGTTCATCTTTTCAAGCTAAACTCTAGCTAGAAACTATTTTCTTTCTCAGTCTTACAATTAATTCAAGCATTACAGCAAGAATCTCAATAATTTCTGATTAAAAAAAATATGAGCATTTCTCCTAGCACTATATTTTTCTGTATCCACAAGTTAGAAATCGCTTAAAATCCATAAACTCTCAAGTCACAGAAGCAAGCATGTTCTAAAATTATAGTCTCATACAATTATCGTATAAAATGTTCTATTTATACACACGCAACGAATCTCATTCAGATCAACAGTGAAATATTGTTAATTAAAGTAACAGCATGACTCGAAACAACCATTGACGTTCACTTCGGACAAATTAAATCAAACCGAACACAATGGAAACGTACAAAAAGATTGAGAAGCATAGTGAACGTTGTGCACACACCGACTGGGTCTAATTGAATTTTCGATTATAACAAAAACAATGACATTTATTTTGATTCAAATTAACGACCCATACTGAGGGACCACTGACGGCCAAGATGACCCGCCAAATTCAAATTAATTCAATTCGAATTAATCTAATAAGCGATACGAGATCGGAGATTACACGGTTTTAATGCACCTAAAAAATATTCGATGCAATTGTTACGAGTGTAGGTAGGTCTTGTATAAATTCGATTCTGCGTTTTAAAATATTATTTGTTGTAAATAATATTTCGACGGAAATCGATAGAGATAAGCAAATGTAATTAAATGCCGATAAGCAAACTAATTAAGTATGGTGAAACAAAACAAAACAAAACAACATTCATTGTCAGTGTTATTGAAAACGTCTTGGAATATAGTCGTGAATTTGAAACGTGGTTTTTTATTCGATTTCAAAATTTTCAAATATTATTTGTATATTTCGCACGTGTTACATTTGAAGTGAATATTTTTGCAACGATCTTAAATTTTGAATCGATAAAATGTGCAAACTTAAGTGATCATATAATAATAATAATAATAATTCGTGATAAATTACATCAATATTTTTGAAAATAAAATAAGTGATTCTTAGAAGATTTTCAAGATATTTTGGAATAATCTTAAAACACATCACACAACGAATATGGATCTACATAATAATGAGCGATTTAGCAGTTTTGCTGATTTCCAAGTAAGATTTTCTGATAATGATTGACTTATTATCGGTTTTTTCAATGCTTTAGTTAACTAACCACAGAGTTACAATCAAGTCATCACTATAAACTGTCAAAAATCCATCTCTGTTCCTTAGATTTCATTGAAAATATTGACTGTAATTATCTAATTAATTGACTAAAGCAATGAAATAACCGACTCTTATTATATTCATTATACTATATGTTTGAGTAAAATCGGTCAAAATATACTTACACATACAAATTATAACACAATTTACGCAACCTTTCTATTTCGCATCGTCTCTAACGATAAATACACGGATAGAAAATTCAAATCCGCCAAATTTTCATAAGCCATCCATTAGGCGAAAAGTTCACTATAAAAAAAACTAGATAATGATACAATATAGCACATAACATTCGAACTTATCAAAACGATAATAATTTGTTTTGGCGTGAGAACCGAACGCGTTGCTCAACTGCCAATCCCATGTCATTATTTTCGCTGCGAACTGCCTAAGGCTGCCCACATTTACAGATCTAATTTGTTGTTTAAAATAATGGCATTGCTATAATCTAGATATGGAGCATCCCGGTGGATAATTTAAATGTACGCTCATATTTTTTTGAATTTCGATATTCGATAAATTGGGGAGTTACTGTGATTTTAGCGGATGCGTGCGATAGTGCGGTTCCGTTATTGTTTGAATTTGAAGAAATTTTAAATGTTATTGAATATTTTTTTTCTTTGAATCGCTTGTTTTAGATATTTCATGATTTCATGATATGATTTAGATAATCAAAGTAAAAGGACGATATTCAACTTAACCTAACCTAACTTAAATCATAACTCAATATGCTTCAATTTACCCTAACCTTAAAAAAATATCTTTACATTTCCTAAAGTCTAACTTAATTTAATTTAACTGACTTTTTAAATATCGAGTCGTTGACCTAAACATTCAGTGTATTTATTATTTTTGGGATAAATGATCTATGAAAAATGAACTCGAATTACAAACGTTTAAATTGGTACATCCGTAATGCGATTGAATTGTTACGATACGAGTGGGTCTCATTTAAATATGTGTACATGTGTGAATATTTCATATAGTGGTTCTTAAACTGTGGTTCGTGGACTGAAACTGGTCTGCGATTAAAAAATATATTGCTCATTAATTTACAAAATTATTTGTATCGATAAATAGATCAAATTAGAGATTTATTTGACCGTTTTCAATTAAGCCTTTTTAGATTAGAATTTTTGCAAAGTTTGATTAGAAGTTTAGCAAAATTAAAATAATAGAATGCGTCGAACAAACGAGCATTAAAATTTACATCGATTTGCAAATTAAAAAGATTTAACAACACTATCTTGCAACACCTGTTCTTCCGATATGTAGGACATTCAAAAAATGTTTACACCGACAATACATCATCGATAATGCGATTAAATACTTACACATCGAATCGAAGCACAAAACCGCGTTCTCGTCGATAACATTGCATAACGATTTCCCCTAATTTAATTCGGGAAAACGAATTTAAAATTCCCGAATCGACTCGAACACGAGAGTCCGATAAATCAAAATTTACACGATTTTTACGATTCGCGCGTTGGGGTTGCTCCGACCCCGCAGGTCAGAGTGAGTGGGCGAGTATATGAGAACTCTAAAAGCCAAGGTGTATAAGTGGACATTATTAAATTTTGATAAAGCCACATTAGAAGTTGAATATCTATAATATTTTAATTAAAGAAATACTGGCAAATTCTTATGTTATTTACTGATAAATATACAGTTGTGGTCATATGATTCTGGATTTTTAATTTTTCCTAAAAATAAAAATATAAATCTGATTAATTAACCCATTTGTTGACATATTTCGAAAATTTAGTAAATAAATAGAAGCTTAAAGTATTGTTTATAAATTGACAAATAATTAAGGTCGATATTTTCGATCTTTAGCTAAAGTTTAGTTAGCCATTTTGTTTTTTTTCTATAAAATTTGAGGCTATGAGTTCACAAATATGCGATGACGACTTTCGAACTCTATAGAAAAAAATACCAAATCGTGTTAAGTCCTAGATAGTGTTTTAATATTCCTAGAAACCATTTATATCATTTGATATTCTCATAAGGATTTGAAAGAAATGTTATAGAGAATTTTCCCTGAATATGGAACACCTCGATATTTATTACTTACAGTTTCGAAAATCTGCTAATTTTGCATAAAATATTAGTGTCTATAAAGTTAAATGACTGACTGAGCATGTTCCATATTCCGAGAAAATCCTCTAGTTAATGCCAAAATTAATGAAATTTGTGAAAAATTAAATGAAAATCGCCTATAGTTCATATGAAATAACTTTCCAGATGAGAAAATTGAATTTTTATAGAAATGAATACACTAGGAAACTATTCGCGATTCTCGTCTGCCGACATTTTCATCAATCGTCGCTTATACCCCTCGTCTTCTAGGGTCTTCCCGTATAACAACAACAATAATAATCGTTCGAAGAGTGAGAGAGAATCGTCATATCTCGGCGACTCGGCGCGAATAACTCATGTATAATTTATGTATTAAATTTGGTCGTGACTTTTCGCCGGCGGGGGAATAAACATTTGAACAATGGCGTCGCGCTGATAGCCGCCCGACCGACCGTATCTCGTCGGATATTGGCCTTTTCATATTTTCTCTCGGTTGCTGTGAATTGTTGTGCACGATGACACCGAAATGCATTTATGCATACGAGTAGGTGTGCAATATTTCAGATAGGGAAAAATGTAAGGAAGTTCGAAGAATGTAGGGAAATTACGCTAGGTGTGAAGTCTTAAATGAGAAAAGTTTTCGTTGATATTTTTGCGAATTTTGTATTGTTTTTTTCATCTTGTATTAGTGTTAAAGTTGTTTTAGATATACATAATGAGTGTTAATTATTATTAGAATGGTCTAAGTTATATTTCTTTTATTTCGTGATATGAATTCAGTGGTTTGAAGAGGCTTCAGTCAAACCTCAAACGTTGAAAGTTGATACATTATGTTGTATTTTTATTTTAACAAAATTAAATAATTAATTAATTATCATTGTTTTAACTTAGATCACTATCACATTCTTGGCCACAATTGTTAACAACACTACGAAATAAAGCAGTGCGCATTTACATTTCCGTTAAAATGTTATCTATTGTATTTACTTTTAGGCCTATTATTTTGATTGTTATTTACAGCTGTTTAACTCAATAAAGATAAACATATTTAACTAGGGTAATGTAGTTTAACAAATAACTGATTGACCAGCCATAACTGTTATATCGAATGCTATAAAAAATGAAACGATTTTTCAAAACCTAAACAGATCTAATAGTTCTATTACATTTAGATTTAAAAATGATTAATAAATATAATAATTAATTCATATTTTCGACAAATATTGATTTTATACAACAAATTCTGCCTTACATCGTAAAATTACTTCGCAACAATTGAACTCACATAAACTATAATTTTCCTTACATTTTTTTCACCAAACGTAAAACTTGATGCCAATCACATTTTCAACATTAACCAATAATGACTGTATCAATTATAAGATTTCGAAAAATGCGAAAAATCCTCGACTCAAAAACACAATATCTCGTACGGCGATGCTTTTTGCTTCGACACAAGGCGCGTGCATATGCAATATAACATAGAGTATGTAAGTGCATGCTCATGTACGTATGCAAGTGGCAATATTTATGCACACGTTATTCAAGACACGTTTTCCGTTGTCAATTTAGCGTTACAGTAAATCACACAAATTCCCCTTTTTAAGAGATCGAAATGCGGCAACGATTCGCGCACATTGGCGAAACCCATCCTCGGCCGATTCCCTTAGCAAATGTATTATACACGGTGCATTCTAAAAGTCGTGAAATGTCAAAAAAATATGTTAAAATTTTTAAAATGGCTCTTCATGAGAGTCTTATTTATTTTGTTGAGTATTTCTTGAATAGAAATCTTAGAAAGGACTCTATTTTTAGGCTTATACCACTGCTGTTTAGATAGCTCTAATTATGTCGATATTGAATTCATTTTTCATCTCAGGGAATGATAAGATGATGGTTATTGTATAACATCTAATAGTTTAGAGTTTGAGTCAGTTAGAGTAATAGGAGTCAAATGTTTAGGATTCGTTTGGATTGGTGACGAAATTTTCCAGTATAGCTTGATTCAATTGATTGAAATGTTCATACTAATACAATATAAGTGGATTTATAAGTTTGTGAATAAATACGTAACGTAACATCACCTTGCAAATTCATAGTGAAAAGTATATTCATATCTTTCATGCACAGAATAGGGAAAATAGGGACTTTTCACTATGCGTTTTCGAGATGACGTTATGCAACGAGTAAATTCAGACACTACACAATTGTAACGTGTAAATGTATGGTTTATTCTAATGTTGTTGAATCTACCTATACTAGCTGTGATGAGGTCTCATAATAGGGGTCCGGTAGAGTAATTGACGACTGAATTTCACAAAGGGCACAAGTGACATTTTTTTATCGATATTGAGTTAAGTTCAATATATGATACAGAATAATTTTCTTTACTTAACTCAATTTCGATAAAAAAAGTAACTCGTCCCCTCTGTGAGATTCAGTCGTCAATTATTTTGACTATCCTTGATTAGATTAAGCTAATTTTTAATGCATTGTAAATCTGAATATCTCAACAATCCAAATCAACTACATAATTCGAACTTGTAAGAGTGCGGCAATAAAATGAGTTTCACGACATTCCGAATGCACCATGCACATGATACATTTTATTTTATTATATTTTTTGTGTGGTTTACCGGTTAGGTTAGGCTCGTCGCAAATCACTATCGTAGTGGAGAGAGCTCGTTGCGAATTTATTACACATGCAAACCGCCTCTCGTCCTCGCCATGAAAAAGCCATTCGGAATTTTATGAATCTGAGAGACAAGAACAGAAGCGCACTTATTCACGTTAACTCGTTCCCAAGATGCTTATTTTTTCTTTTGTTCGTAAGTTGATTCGACTAGAATGCGTTTTTAATCACGTCTAATATCGTTATGAGTCGAAGAAATTGTATCACTCGAAATGGACTTAACAATAACTGGTAGGTTTCTTAAGAATTCGATAAATATAATCTCAAATTGTATCATTAAACTGAATTTAACAAATGAATTGTAGTGTTTCGAATGCTGAAAATTTCACTGCTTCTATGCAATACAAGTACAACCTTCGTACTAAATCGAGCAGAGCAACAACAGTCATGTCTCGAAAGAACAGTACAGTATTGAAAGCTGTGTCAAAATAATTTGTATCATTTCGAGGGGGCGAAATAAAGCGATGTGCATTGTTCGTCGAGGTGCAACGATGTCCATCTTTATATGGAATTCGCCGATGTGGGCGATCGGTGGGCAGCACCCGGAGGCCGTTCTGGCGACACTCTTTCGTCCTTTTCGATGCCGCAAAATTCGCATTGTTTCGTCCCTTTTGGTCCTTGGAACTTGACACTCTTTCGTCCTTTTCGATGCTGCAACTTTCGCATTGTTTCGTCCCTTTTGGTCTGTGGAATTGAAGGAGAGGTGCGACCGCTTCTTGCGAAGCAGCGACTTCAGGAACGCGAACTGGAATGCAATTAATTTTGATATTATTTATTTTTTTAATATGTGCTAGTTTTTATGATGAAGTTTACGTATTGTTTTTTTATAAATTTTGGAGTAAATTCATGTTTAAAAAATGTTAAATATCCGAAAGAGTATCGAAAGATAAAGATGAATGTATTTACTATGTACACACGTTCGTATTTGGCGTTCGTTACTCGGTTGGAAATTTGACAGTTCGAAAATGGAGATATGAGTATACTTACTTGTATGTGATGGCTAAAAAGGTCAATGGGTACAAGTGACTTTGTGGCGATTTAGAGATATGTATTAGGATGAGGTCGAGTGATTTGATGATATATTTCGGCACGCGTTCGAAATTCGCTTATATACTTTTGCCACCAAATGAGCGTACACAGAAGTGATTCCTCTATATAGCTTAATTTCGACATAAATGCAACTTATACCTCATTGGCCTTTTCAGTCGTCATATGTATTATCCAGTCGGAAAGAAGCTCGATCCAATATTGCATAAAATAATAAGCTTAAAATCGAGACATGCAACGAATTGATAGAAAAACCGACAAACATTGGTTATAAAATAACTTTGCAAAAAAGAACTATTAAGTGTCATGTAGATCAAATAGCACACAAGTGCCAAATTAATCATCTTACTTTACGGATGTAAAATACTAGGAAAATTTGTGTGTGAATTTTCGTATGACCTAAAATGAATTCGCTTTGATTTAGAGGTGTTTTGTGAATTTTTAAAAGTTTCCAGGATATATGAAATTCATGTAGAGATGCAATTTATTCGAGAAACTTCCTCGAGCGTGTGAAGTGCAAAATGTTGTAACAAAAACTGTAGCGATCGTGATATACTCTGTTCGACGTTTCAGTGCTAGTAAATATTCTTTCCACTGGCATTAGAAACCGATTCGATTCTTTTTATTTTCATTTTATTAATTCAAAAATTAAAACAAAGGAAGCACAATTAAAAAGCCTCTGTATCTTTCTTTTATAAGTATTAATTTAGTATCTAAAAATCATCAGCTCATAATCAATTTTGCATCACACATATTTATCATTCAAATGCATTGTTTTCAAACTCATCAATTAACACATCTACGCTAATTAGAATCAAACAAATCGATAACGTTTCAACACACAATCGGCATACAAATACGATTTTCAACACCCCTGACTTGTAAAAGTCTCCGTTATAACGTATAGGGACCTTAGCTTCGCTAATACAATAGATAAATTAGCCGCAAGGATCTCGTTGCGAACGTGTTGTTAACCTCTTAACGACCACTTACATACGCGAGTCATTCGCGGCTGTTTAAGGGCTATTCCTTACCACTTTCGAACACACCATAATAGCATAACACAATGCGAAGAATGGAATATCTCACGTCTCAATTAACCACGTGTGTGTATCGCTATTTACAAGGTATGTTCCATAAGTCAAAAAAAAAATTAAATGTTCAAATAATATCTGAAAAAAGAGTCAATATTCTTCAAAATAATCTTATTGAGCACTAACGTTATCTTTTTTATGAAAATTCGTATGTCTTCTAAGAGGTTTCTAAAAAACCTTCCTTTTAAGCTATTGTCACAATTGTTTGGATAGCTTCAATTATGACAAAATTATTTTTTTTGATTCTATTTTTTAACTAAAGGAACAAAAGAATATTATTAATTCTTAAAATCTTTCAATTCTGAATTTGAGAATCATTTTGGAGTAAGTCAAAGGTTCTTAGTACTCACTCTAACGCAGTCTCATAATAGGGACGTACTAAATCGTCAATTTTGACTCAATTAATTATTCGAACCAAATTAATTTTGAATAAATTATAAAGTGAAATATCTTGGCTATTTAATTTAAATAATTTAACCTTGTTAAAATCATAGAAAATGAACTTATTTCATAACTTTCGGAACACACCTCGTATTTCGCATGCAGGATAAGAGCCGAGTTTTATAGGCGCTGGTCATGGCCGTACATAAAATCGATCCATTAACGAAAGATTTGATTTTAGATACGTATGTGTGTTATATTTTCAATGAGCCATGTTGAAACGGTCTGTAAATATCCTTTAAATGGGACGCACAATTTTTATTACATTTTGATGCGTTTCAAACGCGAAGATAATGCAAGCATATTGCCTATCGGATAATTATAAACATCGATCGATTTAGCTCAGATTTTTTTATTTTATTTTCCCAAATTAACAATCGAACAGTTATACAATCCGCTATATAAATCGATGAAATAAAAAAAAGTTCGAAATTCGAAGCGGTCGAAAGTCTTGTATAAAATAAAATAAAGTTCGTTTATGGCGCTAATTACATACAAATTTACTTAGGCGGACAAATTAACAGCCTCGCGGACCTTACAAGATAAAAGAGGCTCGATTTACGATGCTGTTTACGGATCGGATCGAGCACCTCGTGGACCTTTTCCGAAACAAAGCATCCATCGATATAGGAAATTTATCGGTCGCTTTTTAATTACAGCACATATATGTATATACGTGTAAAAGTAACAAAATAGCCCCCATAGTCGTAAAAGAACCATACGAGTGCGGCTGTTAAATGTGGGAAATCAAAATCGTTAATTTAAGGGGGGAGAGCACTAATTGATTTTGTGTTTTTGGGTGGATTTTTTAATTGTATGTTACAATAACTAAGAGATGTCTTATCGTTTTTTTTTATAGAATTTGATAGTTTTTTATTGATGTTAAAATGCGATTAAATGATTGGGCCATAAAGAATCTTTTTTTTCCTATAAAATCGTTAATCGATTGATTTTGTTGGATTCTAAGGACGTCATTTTGCACATCTTCAAAATACTATTATTTATGTAGTTATTTACATGTAATTGCTAAAACTATGAATTATACATATATCGATATAATTAAGCAAAAATAGGTTCACGAAACAATTTTGATATATTCGCGAACCTACTGTTGTTTAATGTTATCGATATTTTCATTGACTTAATTGATACAGTTTGAACGATAATTCAAATTAAATGAATAATAAAAAACTGTATTCAAGTTCGGCCTATTTATTTAGAATTCAATTTGACCAAATCTATCTTAATTTCTAGTATCTTCAATCTAAATGTCAAATAATAACCATTTAATTCATTACCAGTGATGTTCATAAAGTACCTATGTTACATTCAGATGTCTCTAATAAAAATACAGACCAATATAAGAATATATCCAAATTCGAAATAAATATTGAATCATCCGTTGCATTGAGCAATCGTTAGAAGACATGATTAAGTATCCGACGAGATGAGCCATATCCAAAAAAAATCAATGTTCGATTACGTCTTTTTTCCTTATACACATTACAATATTATGCATGTGGTACTCGTGAAAAGCGGACTGCTAATGGTTTTATAATCAGATCATACGGTGCGACGAATCGTATTTCACTTAACACGACCGTGGGCAGTTGATTAATAGCGTTCGAGGACAATTTCGGTCCTCGTTGTCTCTTTTGAAATATCGAAAAACAATCGTCGAAGCCGTGGGTAGGTGTCGACGAGGACAATGAAATTTTCAGCACTCGAAACACCTTAAGTTCCATTCGCTTGTAAAATTCGGACCAATTTTAAATTCGACTAATCAAATTCAAACCACTCATCATGTATGTCATCTCAAATCATTCAAAATAGCAACATAAATGACGATCGAAAAGACCAAAGGGTAAAAGTGGCATTTTTGCCGAAATTTTGTACAGGAATCGCCTCTATGTACGTTCATTTATTTGGTGGCAAAAGGATATAAACGAATTCGGAACGTATGCCGAGATATATCATTAAATCACTCGACCTCTTCCTAATACGTGTAGGTACATGGTCAACTTTGAACACGCTTTTCTCAAAATCACTTGTACCCCTTGGCCTTTTCAGTCATCGAATAAGAAATTAACCTTTCAGTGAATTCCACAAAATAAAAAGTCGATTAAAACGATGAAAAATAATGATAAGGTGGAAACACACGTAATACGCCGCGTCTCACAATCAGACGCATGTTTCTAAAATATAGAATTGGGGTCTTACGTATGTTTCCAACTATAGAGTAACAATTAGTTCATTAATTACCAACTGTCAAAAATCCGTCTCTGTTCCTTGGATTTTCGACAATTCATTGCGAAAGAACCGACTATAACGTGCAGCTCAAATGCAACAATTACACGAACGAACTGCACAATCCGCTCTCGCCTCGAGTGACCGTCGAGACTGTGAACCGCACTTATTATAATATTAAGCTTGCACATTCCGTTATTAATGATTTCGGCATGGCAACATTATGTTTTTAATAAAGAACATTTTATGCGGCGACGAGGAAAGACGCCTCGAGGAGCGATCGTCCCATAAAGAACGCACGTCCGATCGTTTTATTAACCCTTCGCGTGCCGAACTGCCACTTTATACCCCACTTTTATCGATGTTCTATAAGACGATTCTGGATATATCGATGTCTGGGAAGATTGTCTATTTGATTTGTGTTATTCAATGAATCTGATTTTATTCGAATGTGTTTATTGTTTATTGAAAATATTTGTGTTTTGTCTATGTCGCAATACAATTTTTTTTTTAGTGATAATATAAAATTTTGTCTGTATCACATTATGTTTACAAGGAACTCTACATTTAATCATTATAAATGCTATATAATCATTATAAATATATAAATGTGGCACCTGTAGTTTCGCCTAGTTTTGCTGGTATCCAACTAGGCTTAACAAGTTGACATAGAGTTGAGGTGCAGTTATAAGGCGGGATAATGGGGTTCTCTCGTAGTGTATAATAATACGAAAATATATTTACTAATAAGTTGATTAATTAATGTATATATTGAGATTTGATCTTTCTATCTTGTGTTAAGTTACTAGCGACGTGTTGATGTCTTACTTCCTATACAATATGACAGATTTTGTTGCTAACTCTGTAATTGGTAACACACGATAAGAATATTAGACATGATTTTCAATTAAACTATTAATAAAATTATTTAAGAGTATGATATACGACTATTTTAAATCTTGAAAGTCTGTTCTCTTATGTGAGGAAAGTAAAAGATGAAAAAATGAACCGCGTTCTCAATATTATGAGTGGACACATTATTTAGATTATTAATTATTTCTTTTATGGGTGTATAAATTAACTAGTTAGGTGAATTCATAAATTAAAAATCAATATTGTCATATCTAGAAATTCTAATTTCTCAAAAACTATTGAGGAATCTCTTACAATTTCTTGAATTTTTTGAGAATCATAAATCAAAGTAAGAACCGCTAGTAGCGTCTATAACACAAGTCTTTCATTTTTTTTGAATAAAAAGCTGCATTTATATTCAATACTTACCATAAAATACATCTTTAATTCAAATTAATCTAATTTTTATTCGACATGTAAAAAAAGTCAAACACATCAGGGTTGATATTACAGAGTGGGCGTACCTCACTACACACATTCCACACAATTATACACCTCCAAATGAGCTTCGCTCCTCTAGATAAGATTCGGTCATGTTATTCGGAATACATTCGTTCTAGAGACATTCGAAACACACTTATGTATATTATACATTATATGTGCAGTATGCACCGAATGTCCCGAGCCCATCCGTTGCAATATGTCACACGTCTTGTTCAACAATCTGGTAAATGTGCATGCTTCGTCGTACTTTGCATACATTTTGTGTTCCGTTCGAGTGCACTATATTCTTGTTTATTCATGCTGATAATTAAGTCGTTCGATTTGCTTTCGTGCGAGTATGTGACGTGAGGATATGTCGTTTCGCTTGTGTAGGGTTGATTCTGAAGTGTTTGAATTTTTGTCAGATTTACTTGTATGAAACGTTCAGTGTATAAAGTGATCAACTCCCATTTGAAATAAAATAATATTTTAATGTCAAATCACTTAGTATAGTTATAAATTTATGTCGGATTTCATAATAAGTGATCTCGTGATGCTGAGTTTGAAATTTGTAGTTTTCTTACGAGAGTTACGTAATTTTCATCAATTGTTTCTTTCAAATATTTGATCTATATTTTCAAAAAATATATAATTTAATACATACTTTACAAAACTATACCTTAAATGTGTTTCTTTCTTGATTAAATTCATCGATCTTTCGTGCACTGATTGCTTTTTTGGGTTTCTAGGACTAGCATCTGCTTCCTTATATTAAAGTGAACGATTCATTAAGAAATTAAAACAAAATTAAGTATCAAAACTGCAACAGTATATAAAATATAAAATTGTTACATTTCGATTGATTTTATTTATATTTTTGTACCATAAACAATCTCCAACACACAAAACTCAAACCATCCGCCCTCGAGAAAGTTCACCGCCCGTCCGAGAATAAATCGGCAAAAAAGGCACACATTAAGCGCAGATACATACAAACTTGAAAAAATCGGCCCTAGCACGTTAATGACAAATATAAAACGGCCATAAATATAAAATATTTTTCGAAATGGGGCGTGAAACCACTTCCCATTCTGCGGGCGAGCAAATCATTCGAGCAACCGCGCGCTCGCATTTTATGGATCATAAAATTGGCATTTAAATTAAAGACGCTTCGGGTGGCAACACACTCTCTCCACTTTTGCACCAGAGTGCTGTTATGGTCTTCGCTAAATACCCATTTACCAATCTGCTCACCATTTGCAGATCTGCTCACCATTTGCCGATCTGCTTACCATTTACCACTTCGAAGGCGCATCTGGCCGAGAGGAGAGAGGTCAGGGTGACCAGGCGATTCTCTTTTTATTTTTGATTTTTGTTTTTGGTTTTGGTTTTTTTATCTGTTCGTGTTTTTGTTGTATCTCTCACTCTTCGCGTTCGGGTCGTGTAAACGTATCAATATTGTGAGCGCTTTTTGATCGGGGCAAACAATGACTTCATCAAGAGAGGTGCACGACTCGATGATTGGGTGTAATTGTTGGACGGATATTATTTTAAGGAAATTTCGATGTGAGTTGTTCGTGTTTGATTCGAATCGATGAATTCCGATTCATATAAGTGGATTTTGTTTTTTTTATTTTAGATGAATCATATGAATATTTTTTTGGGTGTCGATTCTAGATAAATCAAGTCAACAAGCTTAAAAAAATGATAACGACATCAAATAATTTACATGTATTGAAAAATTAATATTCTCAAATTAATTAATTTATCTGTCTGTATGTTTGTCTATTTATCTATCTGTATGTTTGTCTATTTAACTGTCTGTATGACTGTTTGTCATCTGCTCACGCTCTTTTCCAAAACAATGCCCTAATTATGAAAATACAAGTGAATTCTTAATTCAAGGTTTGATTATTTTTCGTATTATTCATCTGTTTTTACGAAAATAATGAAAAAAATTCAGGGAAGATGGGAAGACTTCGTCCTTTTGAGAGACTTGATCATCTTCTTTGTTTTTTGCCTCTAAATTTCTTTCGCAAAATTGTGCTTTAAAAATAACAGTGTCAAAATAAATCCAATCAAATTCTAAGTGTATTGACACATTGATTAGAGTTAGTTGAGTTAGAGGCGAAAAAACAGAAGAGATCAATTCTCCTAAAAGGATCAAATCACTTCCATTTCCTTCTAATTGATTTACTGAATAAATCACTTGCGTGTATGATTCAATTATTGTTAAAATTGATTCGTTATTCATTTAATTTTAAGAAAATTAAAATATTTGAATTTAACTAACGACAATAAATAGCTATATTATGAAATCTTCATTCACATCTAATACGAACGATTAACATATAAAAATCTGAAGTTTAACATCAAAAGTCACCAAATTAATACACACCGATCACTTCAAAATTTCCCAAAAATAATTCAATATTAACACCCAACTATTCACACTCAATAACAACACAGTACCAAACTTTAACAGACCCGATGACAATTTGGCATCATTAACCGACAGCTGACGCTGCATCCTCAGACACTCGACAACAACAATCGCTCACGGACGAGCAGCCTCCGACAAAGGGTTAAAAGCGTCGAATCTAACCCAGAAAAGAACGTTATAACGAAAAAATGTCAATTAATAACGTCAGGCTGATCCTCAGTCGGAGCCCCATTGTATTAGCGAATCACAGCTGCTACTGTTTTGTTGCGACACCCCCTGGAAGCTTTAATTTGGACCCGGGCACAATATTATTATGCAGCTAAAAACATGTTGCGACACACTCATGAATGCATGCTAGTTCGTATTATTGTAATTTTCAGATTGTATGCGTGAGGGTGGTTGTGTAAGTGAGGGTCGCGTGTTTGAAATAAGGGCGAAAACAAAAGGTGCACGGTTACGCCCGTGTAATGAACACCGTTGGATTGTGAGTTGTGAGTGTCGCTTTGATGGAATGGTTTTGGATATTTTATGTTTAAAATGTGAAATATGAATTTTTGAAAACGTTTTTGTAGATTTTTAAGGGATTTGCTAAGATATTGTGGCGATGTAATCATTTGCGCTACTAAATATATTGTCAGTGTTTTAAGTGTTGACAATTCGGGTATAAGCTAGTCAGTGTCAATTTTTGCTTTATGTTCAATGCAAGTATTCATGGTTGAGTTTATTTTCACTAATTTAATCTTAAACTCAGTTAATCACATTCTAATTCAATCTAACATAGAGAAATAAAAAAAAATATATCTGACCAATCACAGAAAATATCGAAGAGTGATCGACCAGAAATGTATGCATCAGATTCTGTCCAAGTTTCTCGAAAATGGCACTTTGGATAATAATTATATCAAATGACGATCGAAAAACCATGGGGTACAAGTTTCATTTTTGCCGAAATTAAGTTATGCACAGGAATCGCTTCTATTCACGCTCATTTATTTGGTGGCAAAAGGATATAAACGAATTCGGATGTCGAGATATATCATCAAATAACTCGACCTCTATTCAATATTTATTAAATTCTCGACCTTGAAAATACAGCGAAAAACCATGAAATTCTATGTTTTCAAATTCCAAAATTTTCGATTCCTCAAATTTCCATGTACCTTAATTACAAACTTCCTATTTTCCAATAAATTCTCGAATCATCTCAATACGAAAACCCCTTTCTAACAACTAGCAACAATCAAACTTACGCACTAAAAAACTTAACCGTTCTGTCATAAATATTCAAATTCACAAAAAAATAAGCAGATTACCCCACTTTTTTCGATACAAATTATAATGCGAAACGCAATCAAGCATTGTTTCATTCGAAACTCAAGGGCGACCGACTCCCATTTTATTATGCATGTTCGGTTCGAAAACAAAAAGCTCAATCTGTTCGCGGGGCACGTGTGCGTCCCATTGTTCAACCCTTCGCCGATTAATCGCGATTTCGGGGATTAATTCAACCCCATCGCCATTAGCCGGCTGGATAGTGTGCCACTGCATAATTATGCCACCCCAATTCATCTCGAATGACATTTTGGACCATTCAGGGATCGACGATTAGCCGCAAGGTAACGATAGGTTAGATTTTGCAGAGGCCAACTGTTAAATATCTCAATTTGGATGATTCGATTTTTTTTTTAAATCTTGAGTCGATGCACTTTTGTTGAGGCTTATTTTTACGATCAGAAGTTGACTCTTGAGTGTCCATTGTGTTCGCTTTTTTGAACGTCCATTGTGAACCGACAAACGCCTCCGTTTCAATTAGCAGTCGAATGAAATGTACTTATAACCTCCGTTTTGTTATTGCATTATGATAATGAGTAAGATAGTCATGTTTTCATTTAAGTGACTTACAATCTGAGAGATTTTAATTTGAATTTATATAAAGCATAATAAATATTGTTAATGTGTACAAAAATATGGTCCTCGTTGAACAGATCATTGATACAACACTCGATGTAGTCTTATTGTTAGGCGAGGTTAGTTTTCATATAGCTTTGAATCGATTGTCTATCTATTAAAAAAAATATAGACAGCTGTACATATTTTGATTTCCCTAATAGCCTGCTTTTTAATTTTTTGTTAAGCTGCTTAGTAACATAATAACATTTTTGCCTGATGGTATTTAATTCATCATCTTTTATCTCTAACTAATTGCTAATTTAGACAATTGTAAGATTGAGTCTGTATAACAAGCACAGTCAATCAATTGATCGAACAGAACTTTTATTTTCACTTACACAATATAATCCTTTCACATGTTCGAAATAAATTTTAAAATCGTTCTTATATAAAACAATTTAATTGACATCTTCCCCGAATCGATATTAACACCATCTGCTTGAACGGATCGGCGTTAAATTATTACCGAGATATAACTGTACTTACGTAAATACGCGTACAAATTTTCGACCTTACATCGTTATTTGCGATATCGTTGCATCTTAATGATTTCCCGTTTGCGTACATAAAAAAATAATGATAAGCGTATAATGATGTGCCCGGGGCTGTCTGAAAATCTGTCTCAATCCAAAATCGGGGATGATTTATGCGATTTTTTCCACTTAACAACGGAACAACGAACGAATTATTCATGCACCGTGTAATTCGCGTTCCGCTAAAAAAAAGGAATATTTGAACCACCCCCCGGTAGTAGACAATGGGTTAATTTTTTGCGAAGTTTTTTTTGGTTCGGTGATTTACATTTTATTAATGATTCGCATTATCAAAACAGAAACCCACATACTCGACGGTGCACTATCATCATTATCGCAGCCGCATTATAAATACGTATAAAAAATTAATTTATTTTAATTCATACGAAGGGTTAATTTTTTCGCATTGAACGTACGAAAGGTCTATACTGTTTCGGTCGATGGTTTTATTGGGTTCGGTTTGAGGGGTTGTGCGAATTTGTTGTAGTGGGTGTGCTCATTGTCTACGTTTCGCCCTCGGGGGATGAATGTGTTATTTTGTTTTTTCGTTCGAAATCAAAGCTCTTATTCCAGGGGTGTAGTGGGCAGATGTTGAAAGGGGCATGTGGCCGAGTGGTCTCGAGTATTGTCTCTCGCTGTTATCGCATTTGAACGTATAATTTGTATTAACGAGTGCGTTGATATGGACGTTGAAAACTATTTAATTTCCATAAAATATTTTTTTAGCACTCGATGGTTATATCAACTGCACGACATTCAACGGTTTAGATCTAGTTAATACTGAATTATTTTTTGATCATATTTCAGACTTTTCATAAAATAGTATTTTCCAAAAAGAAGAAGAAAGTCGATTTTTGTGTCTAAATTTTTGTGGGCTGGATATCATTAGATAGAACAAGATAGATAAATAAATAAAGCACGTGAAATAGAGCATATTAGAGTACGGATCCGGATTTTACAATTTCATGTGAACGTAGCATTATGTCTTAAAATTAGAGTTTTACTTCATTGATATAAAAGTTGTGCAATATATTTCTAATTCCAACTTTCGAACTTAATTTCATTATTTAAATTAATAAATGGAGCATCTACGTTTTTATAATTGCTCCAATCCGATGTTTGAATATTTGCTTTAATTTTCAAGTAAAACTCGTTAATACGCAGCATCTCATTAAATTTCAAATTTAAGATCTTTGAACTAATGATTTTAAAACAATTCTTACTTAAATTTTAAAATATTTTTTATAAATCGATTAATGAGAATCGAATTATAGTAAATTTAATAAAATTGTCAGAGAAGCGACACTATCTATAAAAATCGACACATATCACGAAAAATCGCTTTAGAAACGCGTAAATGAGATAAACGCGAACAATAAAGGAAACATAAATTGAGTTTTTTTTCTCGTTTTAATTGCGAGCCGGTTTAACATAATACGCGTGAATATATAGCGCGCATAATGGCGCAATAATAATAAATGTTATTCGAGTCAAATATTTTGTTTTCGTTCGTATCTCCCGATCTGATCGATGTTAATTTATAGACGGCGACTGGATTTTTATGCTGGCCAACGACGACTAAAAATCACCGATGAATATTTAAAAAGCTTTTAATAACTCAGCGGGGTCGCGGATTAAGGGTCACGCCAGATAACGAGACCCCATCGACTTAATAGTGGCGATTTTTGCGAAATTTCGCAGAATTATTATCTGAGAATGTTAATTTTTGAGAATGGCTACTTAAATTCATACATTACGAAGTTTATCGCGACGTTTATATATTTACAAAATGCTCGAATATATTAGATGGTAAGTTATTACATTTTTGTTACGTAAATAAATTTTGATAATTTTCACTTTAAAGCATAATATAAACGGAAATCAATTAAATGGTTAATATTTATATACTTTTTCGGCTAGTATGAAAATTTTAAATAATTACCATGAAAATAAAAGAATTCATAATTGTACATTCAATTTATTGTTATATTAGATTTTTCATTTTAAAAAAACTTCATGAAATTAGGTTGTATATCATATTAATGTGAGAATTGTACTCAATTTTAAACCAAATACTAATATTTTATATCAAAACCATTTGTATATTATATCTCACCTCATTCAATTTCTCGATTATGAAAAAAACTCATTTCAAATAGCGAAATACTTTTACTAAAAATAATAAAATATATGATCCGTTAATATACATACATTCTCTAAAATGAATCAATACATTTTTTATGTTGCATCCACGTTGACGTACCCTCTTTTTTGTTCAGCACAATCATTAGCTAGCGGATCGCAATTAACATATTTTTTTCTTCATA
Organism: Cheumatopsyche charites; assembly: GCA_024721215.1. NCBI lineage: Eukaryota > Metazoa > Arthropoda > Insecta > Trichoptera > Hydropsychidae > Cheumatopsyche > Cheumatopsyche charites. The sequence goes on along the minus strand of CM045580.1, from coordinate 2,276,874 downwards.
TACAAAATCAACCCTTGGATTTGTTACACGAAAGGGTTGTCCGCATCTATCTGAATAATCACTGATTTCTTCACGTTAAAAATATGTAGATTCACATTAATAAAATTAAATTTAATGCTTTACGTGGGGGCAAACGTGCAAGGCGTCCGTTCATCAATGGATATAAACGCGCTATACAGTTTTCCATGTAAATTACGGTCGTAATGCTAACGTTTACCTTAAGAATATTTTTATGGCCAATTAGGCAGCTGTTCTAGAAAAGAAATCATAGATTTTTAAAATAATATATAATAAATGCTGCGGGCGAAATTTCCGTAAGATCGTAAAACCGTGAACAAACATAAACACACACTTGCGTCCGAGAAAAAGAGTGCGCTCATTATAATTTTGTTATAACCGCATGAATGACGAACTTTTTTTAGAATTGGATGCATTCTCAACAATCGATATGAGTTTTTGCCTTATTGTACTTTCAAAATATCGTAAATACCTTTATTTATTTGGGCAATTCGGTAGTACGAAAAACTACTGAATTCTACAAGAAATTTCGATTGGAGTAGACTTTTTACTTGAATTTCGAAAGTCTATTTTAGTGTATATTTCACGAAATCACAAAACGAAGAACTAATTAAATTTCTGTGTGGAAAGATCGAACTTCGAAAGCATATAAATTTAAAAGCAAGCCCGAAAGCCTCTCATAAATCGAGGCTGTAAATACGCAACGACAGTTAAAAATAACCGGAATAAATTAAAAACGGATTGTATTGTTGGCACTCGAGATGAATATTCTTTAATTAATTTCAGTTTATTTAACACGATCTCATTTGCATCCATAACTCATACGCGACCCGAGCTCCAAGGGGTTCTATACTTTTAACCAACGATTCCTAAACTATTTGAAAACAGCTGAAATAAGTAAAAAAATAGACTAATATCATCAAACACTTCTAATAATTGAATTATGACTTAAAAAGGGCACATACTGCATGAATAAGTGAGGAACATTCAAAGAGTCACGATTTTAGTGTAAATCGATACAACATTATTCAATTAGAGAAATCAACGGCTATTTTTTGTGATAATTAGCAAAATAATAATTTTTTGCACTCAAGTCATGTATTCACAGAATATTATTATTTTAAGATGTGTATTCTTATATTGTAATTACTAGAAGTTATTTATGAGATTTCAAATTTTCATCGGCGTGTTATATTGAGTTGAAGAAACGCTGCGTCAATCCAAAGTCGAGTCGATATTTCATATTCGATATATTATTTATTTTACCGACCGGTTATCCGCACTTGTGCTTTTATTGTTGTTTTAATTAACGGATTCGTTCAATTATTAACGACCGATCGCGTCCGTTTAACGACTTCGAGCGCCGTTACCGAAGTTGAGTTATTATATTTATTTGAAGGAATACGTGTGAAATGCGAAGTCCGATTTATCAACACGGCTTTGTGAAAACCATGAAACCAGATGCCGGTTTCATTCATGGTGCAAATGTGGGAAATTAACGCAGTAACTTATTCACAAATGAATAGATTCATGTTTGATTTATTCAACAGTATGCATCGGATAATTCTGAGTGATCAGGTTTGTCGGAAATGCTGCATGATTTATTGTTTTCGATTTGCATTCATAATTCTAAGCGTGGATAATTTCGATTTAATTAAGCGTAATTAGTAACTAATCGATTCTAACGAATACATGATTAAATCATTAATTTCGAAAAGTGCATATCTTGTCTAAACAATGCATGGAATACGTATTCTTCTTTCAAGCCATGATTCAATCATTTTTGAAAAATATAGCAATATTTATTCTGATACTGAAAATGATATTTAAATATATTTCATTTATTATATATGACGTTTAGTGTTTACATATAAAATTTTCAATTTAAAAAGCAATAGAATCTACAAAAACACATGTTAATTTATGCAAAAATTTTAATCTCCCCAAATCAAATCCGAAAATTTTCCTCAAACCACAAAAATCTCATTCAATAATAAACGCTCAGATTAATCTTAGATCTAACAATTCTCAAAATTCACATAAAATCAAACGATCCAAAGATTAAATTTCAATTAACGTCTAAAAGTGTTAAATCTTCTGGCACGAAGAGTGTCTTTTCGATTGACGTGCGTGTTGCGGAGTGTAAATAAAGTGCCATTCACATTCCGATCGCGTTCGCCTTTCGTTCATCTATACGTGGATCGATTGGAATGGGACTTTTAGCCCGGGGCTTAATTAAGCGGAGGTGTAGTGCGAGTCGCGAGCACATATATCACACCTGTGGCTCGCATCGAACACACTCGATAAATAAATAAATATTCATGAGCCATCTTCGTCTTGTATGAGGAAAATGGCTCGGAGACGAGTCTGCGAGAGATTTCGATTGTATTAATTAATATTTCGAGTCGAAATTTCGAATGTGGTGATTAATCGTGAATTGGTTTTTGAATATGTCGAAGCATTTATATACGAATGTTGTAAAAATATTTAATTGTTTTTGTAGTCGATAGTTTTTTGTTGAATTTTTTTCCATTTTCATTCATGCTTTTCAATATTAATATAATAGAAATTATAGATTTTTATAAATCTTCTTAAGTATAAAAAACTTGAATGGTAGTAAAATATCAAGATATAGAAAACTTAACTTGATAATTGCTGCAATATTTAATTCCATTCAAATTTGATGGATTTTGCAGTTAACAGCTTTCATAACTTATTCATAGTCAAATAGAGTAATTATTCAAAATCATTCACATCTAACAAGTTTCCTTAATGATGATTCAAATTAATAATATTTTTTATAGTTAAAAGCTATAACAGCTGAAAACTTTCACGGTCAATTGATTACACAGAAAATAACTTTCTCAGTCAATGATTTCATGTAATGACAAAAATCTGTCATAGTCAATAACATTTACAGATACAACAGATTTAACAGCCAACGGAGTGTATAGTCAATAGATTTCATAGACAATAACTTCGATCGCCAATAGTTTTCACAACTGATAGCTTTCATTGTCAACAACATTTATAGCCATTGTCTATGAAAATAAACACTGATTCATTACCGATAGAGCTAATATTTTATTGAATATTTTTCAAAGAATATAACTTTTTCAATCAATACTCCGAATTCCTTACGATACAATCGAATCGTCCATCTCAAACCGACTGAAAAAAAAACTTATCAAACGACCATTTAATCCACATCTCAATTAAAGCAGACCCAAATAAGAATTAGCATCCATTTAAGAGTGCAAGAACTAAATTCGGGGAATGCGAGATCGCGTCACCCCCCGCTGTTCGCGGGTTAAACGATGATCGATGCGGAGCCGCCCGCCCCAGTCTCCCCTTCCTCAGCACGCTTCAATCATCCGACTCTTTACAAACACTCGAGATCTTTTCAATTAACCATTTATATAAATGACCATTGTGTTCGACGATCGATCAAAATGAAAAATGCATCGGAAACGAAACGCGCAAGATAAACACACACACACATATATTGCCTATATATTGAGGCACACGTGCGCGTTTCGTTCCTCACTTGTCTTCGGATCGTTGTTTAGAAGTGACGATTGTCAAAGTGTGGCTCGATCGAATTGGAGATCCATCTGTAATTGAAGTTTTATGTAAATGCTCGAAAAATTGAAAGATTTGGTTTTATTTAAGTTTGGGAAGCTCTGGTTTGTGTGGTTGTATATCAAGTATAGTGTGATGATACGCAAGTGTATGGCTGTTTTGAAATCATGGTATTGTTCGTCCGAATGTGAAGGAGTGTGCTTGTCGAAAATGATTCGAAAAAAAATGAAGTACGGCCGTGCGGAAACAATGAACCTCATTCATTGCTACGGATCATATCATTAATTAATTAGAGAACATTATTCTAAGATGATTTTTTATTTCATTAATTTCGCAATGTTACATTGTATAATCGAGATTATTAATATTTTTTTCGAGACATTGATTTGTTGAACGTCAACCAGAGACATCAACGCACAGTTACATTTGAAACCCATTCGTTCATTTTATGATCGACATAAAAATCATCTAAAATATGCTTTATATGAAAAATATTTTAATAACACAAAAAAATGATTAGAATATATAAAACTCCTACTCAAAAATTTATGAATTATTATTATTTTATTTAATAATCAATTTTTACGATTCAGTAAAACTTTCTAAACGACCATCAAATCAAAATATTTCTTTCGAACAAACATTAACAAAAACAAATTAAATCTGATAATTTCAACATCTACGTATAAACCGTCAATAAAATCCATACCGAACCGTTTAAGCATCACGAATCCCTTTTACAAAAGCCAATGCAAATCGCCTCGGAGTAATGACGCCTAATTGCGATCGGTGTGCATCCCCCTCGAGGTGTCGGTGCACTTCTGCATATCGAAAGTGCAATTAAACAAGCACGAAGACCTTTCGGTGCGATGCAAATTCGCCGAGAAGTCGACGGCGAAAATGGCTCAATCGTAAGTGGGAATTATTGCCCGATTTTATTGTTGGAAACGAATGAAATTGATACGTATCGATCGCGAATCGTGCATGACTTTCGCTCTGTGCATGGTGAGCCCGAAGGCTTTTAGGGCGTTTTCTGTTCCACATTCGAGATGCTAAATTAGGCTGTGGATAGTCATTTTGGTAATTTTTAAATTTTTTGACTAAAAGGTGAATTAATTGATTAATCATACAGTTTATTCTTTTCGAGAACATTGCATCTTGAATATTTGAGTATGCATGTTTTCGAAATTCCTGGAAAGTCAAAAACTCAATAATTAGCAAGGAATACAAAAAAATTAAGGAAACTTATTTATGTAACAAATCATCTTTCTAATTTTCGAAGTTGTAAATAAAATTGAAATATCTAACATCAATAATATTCTAATTTAAACAGTGTCCACAGAAAATCAATCATTCGATAGATTTATTAAATAAATTAAGTCCTAATATTAGATATTTACTAAACGAAAAGACTGATATCATGAATTCCATTTAACATAAATCATCTGACGTGACTATCAATAATTAATAATATTCAAATAGTTTTTGATGAATGTACGTGATATCTCAGTACATCGCTGTTCAACGAATATTAATCACATTATGAATATGAAGAATGGGATAATTTATCGTCGCACAGCGCAATAATAATGCAATTAAAACAAATAATAAAATGGACATGCATCACGGATATATTATATTTAAGAGGAAATCTAAATCTAACCTACGAAAATTTTAATGTGAGAAACGTAGCTGGATATCGACAATTATAACTACTTCATATCATTTTATAGCTTTCTGGGAGGTGTGCCGAATTACGACGATTAAAATCTACGCACACATATCTATTTACAAAAAAATTAACTTGCATAAATCACGCGTCGCATTATTTCGAAATGAAATATCGCATTTTGGAAAATTTTTCACCGAAAATTTTCGAATAGTACAAAACTGAAACCAGTTTGATATACAGTCGGCGCGTATTTACGACGCGTATACTCCGTCGTAAAACGCGGGCATATATCATAAATTCGTAAGAACGGTAGCCACACGGCACATCCCATAAATAAGAAGGCATAATATGCATAAGTTGAATGATGAACTCCTACGATTCGCGCAATAAATTGTAATCCGACTCCAATTTAGATATGGTGTCGCACGGTAGCGAGATCTCCCAACAATAAAAACACACGAAAATAATACGTATCATACAAATATATACGAGATGAAAAAAACGCGCGTATTTCACCATAAAAACGCCATAAAAATATTGTTAATGTCACACGAATTACGTATAACGTCCGACGAAGCTCGCTCACTTCCCGAACGGTTAATCCCGCAATTCGTATGCCGCGGTCCGCGTAGATTTTTATTGTTATCAAATTATTGCCGGTTATATTTCGAACATTTATGTGATAATTCCGTCGTAAATCGATCACGAATACCCTGGTCGGTTGAATTAATTTCACACTAAAACGCTGTAAAATACAAACGGTTAATTGTTTCGGTATGCTAATGTTTGGTGTGGAGCGTCCTCCGCTTTTCCCATACGGGGATTTCGGATCAAAAGTAGCTGTTTGAACTTAATGAGTTCGATTTTAATTGGAAAACTTGAAATTTGATGAAAGTGTGAGTGGGATTTTATCAATGAAAATTATATGTTAGAGCTTTTTCTGTGTTAATGGAAAAAAAAGCGATTAGATACTCGATAAGAATTAGTTTCATAATTTTCGTTTCACTAAAGATTTTATGCAATTTTCTTTTCTATTGAACTATTAATGTGCATCAGCTTCATTGCTACACATAATAGTAATTTTTTCATTATTTGTACAAACATTAGTCGAATATAAATATACATTTATCTATGTAGAAATTAAATTTGAAGCTCAATAGGAATTGAATTTGAATGAAACTCTTGATTCAAAATTATAATTTAATAATGATTTCACTAGCTACATAGACTAACTTAGATATGAATGTATGTAAGTAGATACTAAAATCCTTAATTATGCTCATCTCCATCCCAATTCGACATAAAACCTATCCTGATGAAAAATTATTTATGCAATTATAAAAACCCTAACTAAACTTAACACAATGATATCATTTTTATAATTCTAAATAATTTATTTTATCAATATTTTTGTATCAAAAATATTTTTCTTCCATTCAAGCAGATGTGAATTGTTAGTTTTGATTCGAAACGCCTTCGCTGCCATAATGAATTTTCATGTATTTATATTATGTGGATAATAATGTGCGCGCATCGCTTTACGTTTTCATTCGGCTGTGTGCACATTATCCGAAATGTTAAAATATTATGAAAAGGCATGTCAGTTAAATTATTCAAATCCGTGATTCATCTGCGTCGATCGCCATTGTAGACCGACCGGGACGGTCGTAAAAAAGCGCGCATACAAAACTCTCTTAACCACTAAATACATCCTAGATTTTTTTCAGATGATAATAAAACTATTTTAGAAAATATCAAAGCGTCTAATTTATATGAAAATATCTAAATATCAGTGAAAGTTTATTGAATAAACGAGCCGGACGTTTTAAGTCTCACGGGCAATTTATTTGGATCAACGGTGACGTGCATAAATTCAAACCTGTAATAAATTAGAATTTAATTAATTTACAAAGTATGACTATGAAATTTAACAAACATTGCTTGACGAATTAGCGTCGAGTATTGAAACGTGTTATTTTTTTCTTGTACACGAGAGCATGGCATTAATTCGTAACACAACAAGACATGAGTCAATTTGTATGCATCGATTCGATCGAGTTTGTCTCTAAAGAAAACCGCGTATTGTAAAAAATGACATTATTAATATATCAACATGTTATATTTTACATAACACAAATATTTTAAATGAAAAAAGTTAGCCGATGTGAAGCGTTTATGCATGCCGCGTCAATTCAGCATACTCGTTATGTCGAATTCAAATCTTAGTTACATGTCGTTTTTCTTAATAGATTATTTGAAATAGAGACTTGATTGTTACTTTCGAAGATTAAAAACCGATTTTTTAGTAAACTAATTAGAAAGTTTCAGTTAGTCTTTCAAATCTGTCTCAGTTCCATGGATTATTGACAGTTTGTAGTTGAAGAACTGATTCTATTTAACGATTGAAAAAGGCAAGGAGAACAAGTGACAAGCCGAAATTGAGTTATGTACAAGAATTGCTTCTATTTGGTGGTTAAAGGATATAAACGAATTTGGAACGTGTATCGAGATATATCATTGAATCACTCGACCACTTCTTAATAAATGTAGGTATATGCTCAACTTAGAGCACACTTTTCTCAAAATTACTGCGAAGTTACTTGTATCCCATTACCTTTTCAGTCGATATTTATTTGATTCGAAAATAGTGTTGATTTAACGAATCACGAATGGATAATCCACCTTGAATTTAATTCGATCTATTTAACGACATTTGTGCACTCTTATTTACTTTCTCGAGTTTCTAGCATAGAAGCATATTTTTTCAATTTAAAATAAATGATACAAATTAAAAAAAATAATAATTAGGTCTTGACACTTAGAAAAATAAACACATTGAGACCGAACATGCGGAACACACAGGGAATCGGTTCGAGTTTTCCGGGAATTTCCCGGGAAAGTCTCCCGCGGGGGAACTGTTGTGTCTAACCCGTGTGTAGTGAGGTTGTATTAAGTGGTTTTTCGGGGATGTCCCGAAGCAACACGTTGTCAGTGTACGTGTTATACGTCAAATTGGATTTGTCCCCGATCCGGTCGTGCGAACCCCTCTAATTCCCGACGCGTACACGTCATTGTCCGGTACAAGCCGACAACGATACACCGCGATTATCTCCGACTAGCAGTTGGGGTGACCATCAGTCTGTTTGTAGTGGACTGTTTTTGTATAAAAAAGTAGTTTAGATATGAATTAATCTGTATTTGTGTACAATATCATCGGTTGAGTTAGGTTAGGTTGAGTTCTGTTTAAGAATAGGTTAAGTTAAGCTCGGATATGTAGTGCAAGAAAAACGCTCGTTTCGATTGTCATATTGGATAGTATTGTCTTTCTTGTTCTAGTGCTTATATCGAATGAAAAAGGGTATAATTTCTAGCTGGATTTTAACTGGAAAATAAAAGCGTTCCCTTTGCACTGCACTTCTAGTTAGGTTATGTTATGACGAATGTTCTGCTGACGGTACATAAGTGTCTTTTATTCCATACTGGTCATTTCATAAATCCATTTTTGATAAGGGTTTTTAAAACATGCTCAATCGAATGAATTATGAAAAATCTGTTAGGTTGAGAAATATTATATTTTTAAACATTTAAATGATCTTTTATGAAGATCGATTTATGACAAATCAGATAATTGGTCGAATTAGAGTTAGAATCTAAAATTAGACTATTTTTTCAACCATAAGAATTAAATGACTGATCTTACGCATTTGAATAATTCATATCGATTAAGTTCATGTCACTTTATTAGAATCTTACAAAACAGCATTCATCTATTATACGAAACGAACACACCGACTTCAAACAGAAAAGAAAGCCGACTTACGACAAAACGCAACGAATCATCATCGCAACGAATAAATTAACCACGAATGAAAACCAACAAGTACAATCACATAAGAACAGTTGCATCTTTTATTCATCGAGCGTGACATAACATTACGCAAACGCATCTCATTGCCCTCGGATGACGTCATCAAGGACGTTATATCAATACTATATATTTTTTTAACGAATGGTCACCCCAATAGACTGGGGTGACGTCCCCTAGCGTGAATGAAACGTGCTCGTACGTGTCCGGCGCTTTTCTCTATTTTCTAGGTACTTTTTTTTAGCACAGAGTAGAGATCGACAGCACTTATCTCGCACAATCGCTCTTAGTTGAAACCTTACGATCGACGCGCTCTAAAGACTCTAGTCGAGTGCCTTTTTTATGGGAAACGACGCGTATTGGGTGGCCCGAAGATGTGCGAAAACGTCAGATGCATAAAACGGAATTTGCTCGAATCGTAAAACGAGTCGTATTTGACAGTATTGAATATTTTAATACTTTGTATATAAGGATGATGTAAATGAGGCTTGTTTTCGTTTATGAAAGTGGTGTAACTTTGAAGTTGAAGCTATTTAATACGATAAGGTTCATGTAATATGATCTAAGCGACATTTTGTTTAATTGTATGTAAATGTTTGTATTGCGAAAATTCGTCCTTGTGAAAATTTGTCCTTGCGACAATTAGTCCTTGTGACAATTCGCCCATGCGACAATTAGTCTATGCAAATATTCGCACTACGACAAAATGTCCAAGAATCCGTTAAGCAAATTGCATGAATCTGTTCTTATTATCTGTGGTTATAATCTATTTATAATCTGTGGTTAACATAAATTAATGGTGAATATTGCTTGAAAACATCTATATTATAAATACGCTAACGATGCTCGAAATTTTCAAGCATAGCCGTGAATCGAACCCGCGCCTGCAGATTATTAACCGGCGTCGTTCATTCCGCGCCACCGTCGTACTGAGCCAATGCGTAACTTTTTACGTACATAAAGCATGAAATCTTTTTTTATTTCACACATAGATGGCAATACGAATTTGATTAATTCCGAACTGTTTTAATATACATGCGTCTACTGCTAGTAACTCTTAACATCATTCCAGTTACAACCTTTCAAATTTTAGTACCTATTAACACGTTTGTCAAGAACATTTTGTAAATACCCAACTTATACATTTGATTTCCGATGACATAAATACTATTGGTAGTTTCATTTTCGTCATTCAACCTTATTTCATATCATCACTTATAATCGAATATCGAACACTTCTAATAAGGAGCACGAACCAAACTGTTTTCGGCAGTTTTGATGAAACTTTGTATCATTTCTACAATGTTTTGTCAAAATCGGCGAGAGCAGGTGTGTTTTTTCTCCTTGTTAGAGGTGTTCGATATTCGATATAATTTGATTAAGGCTCCGTAGGCCAGTTTCGTGGGCCCCATTTGCATAAGCATTCGGTGATTATTATTTGTGCATCGCGTTTGTGTGCGAGTCACAGTGGGGGACATGGCATTCTATTGTATTCAGATTCCGATCCGCGGTGAAATATGAAAATAGACTAACGAGACTTGTACCTGTTGTGTGCTTTGACCGGGTACAGGGTGATGCGAAGCTATTTAGACAATCGGTCTTGTCTGTCGAAAAAATTTCATGTATCACACTTTCGTTAAATCGATAAATCGCCAAACACGTGTATCATTGTATAACGAACGATTAATATTAATGACGCAAGTGATTGCTCATTTTTATTTAATTTCGCGTCTTAGAATAAAATTATCGTTTTGAAGCTATTGATGTACTTATTTATGGTTTTTAATTTAATTATTCAAATTTTAATTGTGCAATCAACGTGACTGAGAAATTTGATTAGTCATACGATTATATAAATAGTGATTACGCACTTATTGTTCGTTACATCGAATAAATATGAATATTTATTTAAAATATTATACTTAATTGCTGAAAGTGTTTATATTCGCCTTGGAAGTACGAACCGTATCGCACCATCGAGAGTCCATTTAATTTATTACCTCGATAAATATTCACAACACGCTGTATACAACGGATTGATATAAGCAACTCTCTCGAAACAAATCTACAATGCCAAACGATAATAATACTTAAACATAGAATAAATAAGAGCGAAATTCGTTCGACGGATTCAATTTAGAGAGAGTCGCGCGCGCGGATAAGGATGAGTCTCGTTTCCGATCATCGATCAAATCGAAAAAACGATCTCGTATTATTATTAATATATTAAGCGTTTTATTTATTTATTTATTTTGTATCATACACATACGTACGAGTTTTTTGTGAGTGGTGAGAAACGTGAAATAATTTATTCATATCACTCGAGAGCGTCACGATCTTTAAACAATTAACAATGATTAATACGGCCCGCGGAGTTTTTAACCTTTAGCATTGGGCATGGTGGACCGAAAGATGTTATCTGAGGCTCTCGTAATTATTTTTCAATGTCTTCTTGTGTCTTGTGGCCGAGAGCCGATGTTGATGTCCGACATTCCGAAGGCTAGAGTCGCTGATGGAACAATGCTCCAAGAGACGAGTCAATTTCTCTCAAATGCTCCAATGTATGTAGTATTGTAGGTATCATTCGAGACGTTTTTCAAATTTTTACATTGCATCGTGTCTGTTTTTTAAGAACGGTCTTGTGATATGTGCGGGTCGATTTGTTAGTTCTTATTTGAAATCTGTATAAAAATTATATTAGATTTGTAGAAAAATCCTGTAAAAAAATATTATTTTATTAACTTTTATTGAAGTAACCTTACGTGATTCTTTCCAATAGTTGATAATTGAAAATTTTCCTCAATTCATTTATAATTCGAATTCATCCTGTTGAATAAGAAAAGTTCTCTAATTATAACCTAAAGTAAATGTAAAACATAGAAGTGTATTGCATTAATATCCAAACTTTGTAATCCTAATTTAAAGTTAAATCTAAAAATATACGAAAATTGCAATGAACAGTCCAAACATAATTGAATCATGAAAAGATTCATCTCGTTTAAACAATGTATCCTTTTCAAAAGTTATGATTTAATTTTGCATGATTCATATTAAATTATTTATAATTGAAAAATATTACAGATTCTTGAAACTATTCTGATGATTGATTGAGGAGAAAAAGGTTAATGAAAATAATATTTTCTATTAATCATTGAAAAAATTCATTTTTTTTCAAATACGAAGTCCATTCTAGTAAAATTACAATCAATGACTTATACATGAATTAATTAATGACTTTTCATCGAACTTATTGTGTTAATTGAATCCAACCAAAACCACACTTCATCCCAATCCATCTAAAACTTTCAGAACGCCCATACACATTCATAACATTAATTTTTTTATATACACGTCTCGTTCGTCTCTCTCACACGTCGATTACTTGCACATTTGAACAATCGTCGATGGCCACGACCAGATAAGAAACGTAAAATAATAATGGATGACTAAGTGTACAATAAATATTAATTAATGACGTGCGCTTGACATTTCAATGTCGAATCTGTATCGGCAGGGGGATGTGGGGATACGGGATCCGGTTGGCGACTTCTAAGAAAACGATGTACACCATTTATCTTAATTAGCGGTCATTATTATTAAGGCTTCGTAAGTCGAACGCCGAATTCATTGTTCGCGGAACGTGTTCGCTATTATTCCAAGTGTGACTCAAACGCTCCATCATAGTGCGTTTCTAACGATTGAATTGAATTAAACTCGATACATTCTAAAGTGATGTTTATACATGAGGTCTTTTACTTTCGTACATATTTGATTCTTGGAATGTGTGTGATTGTTGAAATTTCGGAAGTTAGAGGAAATTAAGGTAAGAGATATCTATTCGATTATGCAAGTAATTTTTGAGAAAGATAATCTAGCATACAAAAGATAGACAGATGCATGAAAGAGTAATTACAATAGGAATGTAGAAGATATTTTAGAGAGAATAATTAGGACATGATAAATATAGATGGATTTGAAATAATATCGATCTTATTTCTTATCGATTATATTGATTACATAAATATTTTTCCGTTGACGCAATTGTGAATGATTTTTTTAAAAAACGAGCAAATTATTAAATTGTACAAAAGTAGAAAACGGCCTGTGTACATTATATATTTTTTAACATATGTAATTTCATTGTTTTCTCGATAATTACAGTAATAATAACACATACGCTACCCACACAGCGCAATCTTAAAAATTAAACATAATTTCATACACTCAACATCGATTGCTTCATTACGATCGATATAATTTTACAATTCGAACAAACTTCATCATTCCCTTCCATCTGTAAATTCGCCGACAGTCCACGCGAAATCTTCAACTCTCTACCACGGCCTTATCTCATCATCGCGATAATGGGAAGATTTGAAGAAGACCATCGGACATTCCTACGTAGCTCTAAAATTAGCTGATAAAATCTTGATTCGACATTCACGCCCAGGGCCCATAACCTGATCGGTGCTTCGGATAAGAGCAGCTCGTGCCTCTAATTCCGTACCGTTTCTGACAACTCACTAACGATTCGTTTCGAAATTGAATATTTTAGAGGTCCGTGCTTATTTTTCCGGAAGAGTTGAGGACAGGCATCAATCCGGGCCTCGTCAATTTCCTACCAGGGATATGCGGCTACATCCGATATATTCAAGGATGCGAGTTTTGCGGTAGGAAATTGGACCGGAGCGTGGTCCGGAATGACACGTCCGAACACAATCTCGACAAAACCCTATATCGAATGTGCATTTTTAGGACTATTTGTGAATTTTGAACGTGGCGTACGTTCAAATTATGGGGAAAAATTCGAGAAATGTTATATTTCGAAATAAAATGGGTTTTTATATATTTTTCATTCTGTATCTGCATGAAAAGTTTGTCTGTTTGTGGGTCTATGTATCCGTCTGTATATGTGAATTTTTCAGTTAGTCTATTTATCTGTGCATAATTATTATTACCTATTCTTTGTTCTTTTTTACCATTTATCAGAAGTAGAACGAAATTTTCAAAGTTATTGTGTGCATATTTGGAATATTTTATAATAAAAAATCAGTTCCAATGCGACATTAGTATGATTGCTTTTGCTATTAATTCAGTTTGTTATTCAAATCGGTAATTTTTTTAATTGATTTTTTTTAAGTTTGTTACATTTGTTAAGTTAGGATACATGCTCAACTTTGAGCGCACTTTTCTCGAAATCACCGCGAAGTTACTCGTACCCTATGGCCTTTTAAGTCGTCATATAATAAAGTCAATTGCTTTGATCTCGTCCCCGTATCTAACTTCGTCACGCTTCTATACTTTACTATACAACGATTCACAATCATATTATGTTCATAGACACAATCAAAACCCCTACTTAACAATTACTAAACAAACATCCCGATTCATCGAACTCGACAATTCAACAAATTCACACTTACCAACAAATAAATCTATAAACGACACCTCCCATTAAAAACACTCTAACAGCCCAAACACCCACTAAAAACACTCTCACGACCGCTAATAAAAAATCACGTGCTTTGTTCGCGTAAATCCAGACCGCGACAAAATCCGCCTGAAATATTTAACACGTTCAACACGCGAGACAACTCAATTATAAAACGTGGACGTTTCCTCTCGACTTCATGTTCCGGACAAGAGATAAGAACGAAATGATTAGCGCACCATTTAACGCGGGGCACAGTTCAGGAAGCTACCGAGGAGTCCTCGACCGCCGTTCAGCGAGTCGACATGAATGCATAAAAGCCTCAAATTGTTCAGTGCACAATGTGATTAACTCTATTTTTTGAAAATAATATAGATTTATATGTCAAAGCATTTGATATAATCATAATTGATTAGTGCAAAAGTGATTAAATCCATTTAAAAATTTAAATCTTAAAGCATTTGGTATAGTCATAATTGTTTAGTGCATAGAGTGATTAACTCATTTTGAAAAAAATATAAATTCAAATGTCAAAGTACACGGTATAGTCTTAAATTTCCACATTTCCTGAATAATAAAGAAAAATACTTTCTTTTACAATGGCACTTCAGATCGAATTGGATCTATAGGTCAGTTTTGGGTATCACGACAAGCAGCAAGAGGCACACAGCACGCAGCGTTATCAACAATGGGAACAATTGAAATCCCAAATAATAGACTCCACTATTCTCATTTTTGACCACGTTGTATGTAGTGTATCTTTTGCTTCTTGTCGCGGTATGAAAAACGGACTTTAAGCCTTCACTTTTAAATAGTTTTTAAACTATGGATTATTTTTTGATTAATGATGGTTAATTTCTATATAACTCTATATTAGGCATAAATGAAACAACTCGTATATGAGGATACTCGTGATAGAAGTTAAATCACTTCGTCGAGTAGAAGCTCTGGTTGCCAATAGATGTCGCCCAAATCACTCAATATAAACAGATTAACTATTAGAATAACACCAAAAAATCAGGAAAAATACCATCAAATGACAAAATTTGTTTGATCATCGAATAATAAATGATTAATTTCGGATGCCAATTCAATTAATTCTGTACTCTAATGTAAATTGAACACACCCATAGCTTATTTAAAACTATATTTTCGTGTTTATAATCTTGCACAAATGTAATTAAGAGACCTTTGAAAATAGTATCGAACACGTTTTATCGTTTTTATTTTATGGAGTTAATCACGTTTTGCATTGGACGCTTCAAATGGTTCTACTATAAAGGGGGGTACCAATTATGCTAATCCTCTCCGTTAATTTCCTGTTAACGGGGGGCAACTTTGCCTCAGGAAGGAAGTGTCCTTACGTCCGTACTTTCGGGAAGTCGTCCCCGTTGCAGCGAGGATGCAAATTAGATGCAGATTCTTTTGTTATCTTGATGCATTTTTCGGGGTATTTAAGCGGAATTTTCATTGAAAGTATTATTAAGCTGTTCAGATTCGGTAGTGGCTTAAATTATTTGTGTATACCGCGTAGGGTTTTATTGAATTCGTGATGCTAGGTTTGAGTCTTGTTAGAAGAGTCACATGTCGTTTTTCTTAATTGATATGATAATTCAGTCGTTTGTTTCGAATTTTTGATTAAAAAATGTGTTGATTTAATATTTTAAGAAACGGTTCTTAAAAATAGATCACTTACCTTTTATCTGTATCGATTGAATTCGATCAATTTTATTTTCATTTTTTAAGTTCTGATAACTCTTTGGAGTTCGTATCTTTTACTGCTAATTTTTCAATTTAAAGTGAATGATTAATTGAAAGAAACCAACAGCAATACCTGTAACAATAAATATAACTATGACATCAAGAACAAAATATTTTTTTTTTATACAATTGTAGTGATGTTTTCAGTTTTTGGACCTGAGCCTCTGCCTTTCATCAAGTTTCGCAACCATGGATTCATTCGGTAAGTTTTTATCAGCTCCCAGTTTAACCATATTTTTTCAATGTATTTTTTACCAATTAAAATATGTTTTTTATACCATCAACAAAAATGCAGATCTGAAAGTCTCAATTTAAATTTTTCTTTGAAAATACTGAAAAGCCTCGCCGATTATATCAAATCAAGCGTGCATGCGTTTATATCGCGCTTCTAACTCGGAATCATATCCGTTCCGAATGCGTTCACGGTTAATTTGCGCCGTTAAACCCGTTTAAAGTTAACTAAGCATCGCGCTCAACTTCGAGAGGCAATAGCTTAGTTAGATTAACGAGAACTTTGCGACTCGTTCGAGCGAAAGACCGAAAACTTGGCGCTTCCAACGAGAACGTGCTTCAATTTTAAAATGAACCGCCAAGGCCCTCGGCTTAATTGCGAAATTTAGTGAGGGCTCGATAAATACGCTAACACTACATAAGGAATTCTAGGGTAGAGATTCTCAAACTTTAAATAAGTGCCGTAAAATGAGCATTGAAGGTTTTAGTAACGCTGTATTTTGCACAGAGGTTAGTGGTTTTTTGATGCTAGGTTCGAGCATTCTTGGGAAGTGTCTCATGTTGTTTTTCTCAAATGTTATGATGTTCGATTGTTTATTTCGAATATTTGATACATTTTATTTGAAAAGAAAAATTAAAATTTAACACCTTACCGAACAGTTCCTAAAAATGGATCATTTGTCTTGTTTGCATTGATCAAATTAGATCAAGTTTAGTGTCAAAATTCATGCGCTTACATCACTTCGAAATTTCAATCCTAGCAGTTTCGATTCTTCATTTTAGTATGAATAATTGATTGAATTTAAAATAATTGAGCAGTAGCACCTATAATAATGAATTAATAAATAGAGTGGGAGACTTTTTCGTTAATTTTAAATTTCCATTCAAATTAATAAAAAAAGTGTTATTTGATACTAAAAAAATGGTTTCTTAAACAGATTTCTTAATATCACTCATATTGAGAGTGTGATCGATAATTTTGACAATATGTGTCAATTTATCGATAAATCGATTGATTTTGGTGCCATCTATCGGTTGGATTTATTCCTTTTTCTTATTATTATATCAATTATCATATTATTTTCATAGCTTTCGATGAACGATTTGATGTGAAATCCATCTGCGAATACCTCTATCTTTTCTTAGAATTGGCCTTTTCTTACTAAATACCTATTATACATGTATGTTAATATTCATTTATTTATCTATAGTTAAAAGTAATACACATTAAATTTCAAAATATCCATCACAGTTGACGAAACACTGTTCAGCAGCATAATATAATCTAAGCGGCGTTTCCTGTGACGTTTTTAATTAGGGCATCGGAAGTGAAGGGGTTGAAAATCGCAGTCGATCGCCGAGCCAACAACGGTTATTAATACGTTCGGTTAGATACAAAAAGGAAATGAAAAGGAAATTAACGTAGAGCTGCCGGCATTATGTTCGAATATTAACGGCTCGGGGTTCAACTCTCCCAGTTATTATTGCCCCGTCGAATAAATGACCCGTTCTCTTGTTGTGTACGCATAAATATTTCGCCCTAAACCAGCCGAATTTAAATGACTCCAATAAATTGTGCCGTTCGATGTCGCAAATTCGAATAGTTCCATTTTATATACAATATCTCGTAAATTTAATATTCAAATTAAATATTTTCAAAATGATCAGTTTTGTTTTATATTGAATTTTTTTCACTTAGTAGATTAATAGCTTAGTCGCTGGTTTTGACGAAACTCGTTAAAAATGCAGTGAATGTTTCACATATGAATCAATCGTGACAAACAACTAGTCAAAAGTGCGGTAAGTGCCATAATAGCTTATTATAAATGACGACTGAAAAAGCCAAGGGGTTCTAGAGCCATTTTTGCCAAAATTGAGTTTTGTACAGGAATCGCTTCTATGTACGCTCATTTATTTAGTGGCAAAAGGATATAAACGAACTTGGAACGTGTATCGAGATAAATCATTAAATCACTCGACCTCCTCCTAATACATGCAAAACTTTGAGCGCTATAATCTTCGAAGTCACTTGCACCCCTGGGCCTTTTCAGTCGTCAAATGAAATGAAATTAAAACACATTTACTAGAACATAAAAGAAAAGCAATTCGAACACAACCAGTTCGCACAGCCTTCGATTTGCATTTTGGCCCAAAGCGAACCCGAGATCCGAGTCCGAGCTCACAATTATATTATAATTATCACGTTTAATTGTCCGTAACGAGTCAAGTTCGTGAATCGACAATAATTATGTCGGCGCATTTTATTATGTACGAAAGTCGACACGGAAAGTCTAACCCAACTCGTAGCTTTTCAAAGCTCGCGCTCTGATTAACGACGATAGGTGGTGGTGGTCGCGTTTGAAACGAGACGCGTGATCGCCGCGATTAGTGTTTCGAAAATAAATAAAAAAAATCAAATTGATACGATCGCTAGGTTTTAATTATTGTCGGTTGCGGTTCGTGCGACGATTCGGTCGTTTGCGCTAATTGTTTGTTGTTGAGTGAGTGAAGCTTTGTTCTGACGATGAGTTCGTTTGAATATTATTGAGTGATTAATTTTGTACAATAGGTATATTTTTAGAATATTTTGAAGTCTTAAGTGAACTCGAGACGTATCTAAGATTAACTTTAGCTGCATTCACAATGTTAAAATGATTTAACTATATGGAAAAAAATTAAGCTTTGCTATAAAATGTATCGAATTTATATACTTTGCTATTCCTGAATATTTTATAAATAATTTAGTATTGATATTCAAAAGGATCTATATATTTTCATATGATCTAATATTTGAAATTTATTACCAAACTATCGGTACGTATGATACTCGAAATAAATATTTTGCTTTTTTCCTTAAAATATGGCATTGAGTTCAATAGTAGACAAAACGCACAAACGTGGAAACCAAACTTTACGTTCGATCAAAATTATTGTGTTCACTCAGAATCTGATACAAACTAATCAATTAATTCAAATAATAAAACCAATTAAAACAAGAATAAAACACAAAACCAAAAAACCTCGACACAGAAAAATTCTTCTCAGTTCATACATCTCGACTAATTCTTTAATCGCCCACTCGTGACCATTGTACAAGCGCGTTAATTTCATAACAATTTAATACGCACTCGTGAGTATGCACCCCGAGATACATATGAATACATACCTATATACATGTATATGACGACTGAAAAGACCAAGGGGCACAAGTGACTTTGCGGTGACTTCGAGAAAATCGCGTTCAAAGTTGACCACGTATTAGGAGGAGGTCGAGTGATGTGACATATATCGGCACACGTTCCGAATTCGTTTATAACCTTTTGCCGCCAAATAAGTGAGCGTACATAGAAGCGATCACTGTAAATAACTCAATTTCGGCAAAAAATATACTTATACCCCTTGGCCTTATTGATCGTCATACGAATACATACCTTTGGCGATGGTTGGAGCACAAAGGGTCCGTCCACACGGCGTTCGTGTCCGATCGATTGAAAAGCGGGCCGTAATTATGCAATTAAAACATTATCCTGACGAGGTATCGGCCCTTTCGCATCAAGGCGAAACGCGTGCATTTCGCTCCGAGTAGGTATAATTATAAAGAACGGGTAATTATTATAGTCGTGTGCTTTTAAGCCCTTCGAGAGTCGACAACTCGACGCGCTTGGGAAAGCGGACATGTGCTCGGCTCGAACTTTCGTGTAACATGATTTTTTAATTGTTACGATCGGTGGGTTGTTTCTTTTTTTTTATGTGGGTTTTCTAATGTTTATTTTTTTTGGGGGAGGTTTGTGTGATCGATGAAATTGTCGATTGTGCTCATTGGGAGTGTTTTAGGTGTTTGAGATTCGAAAAATATCAGTTCTATCAATGATAGAAGGCTTGAAATGATTTAATTGTATGTTTGATTGTTCATTTATTTATTTATTGTTATAGAAGTAAATTTCTAGAGGAATAACTAAAATTTTCAGCTAGATTCTATATAAACTATATTTCTCACATAAGAGTGAGCAATGGAGCAAGAAAGGCAATCATTTCTAGTTAGACAATTTTTTCCCTAGTTATCGTTTCTTAAAAAAAATTCTCTAGCACATTTCTGATTTGTACCCATTCTTTTTCAATCAATTAATAATTTACTTAATATAAAAAGTTACTAGAGCTAGGAACTTCAAAGAGTAACTAATCAGTGGATGAATTATGGCGTTAAAATCAGTCGAATTTAATCGACACAAACACGATACTATCCTTGTTTAGAAATTTGTTTATAAAGCATTAAATTGTCTTTTTTTAGATTTAAATAGATCAAATATATTTGAAAAAAAAATGGTCACTTTATCATATCAATTAAGACAAACGACATGTGACTTGTCAGGATTCAATAGAATTCGAACTACAAGCTTCACAAGAACACTGAATCTCGACACAGCTTGCACAAATATTTTATTCATCTAAATTTTATTTTAAGATTCCCTGTAATATTCGATATGAAAAATCAAAATCAAAATTGAAACATAATATTTTCAACATTCTAATCACTCAATGATTACCCTATCGCTAATTTAATCGAATTAATTTAGACGTATCTGATAAAATACATTAAAAAACCTTAATCAAAATACAATAACGATCATCCAATAAAAGAAACAACACGCACTTTTTACTTAAAAGCACAATTTAAAAACTTCACTTGTTCGCAACAACGCAACGTCCGATCGATTCAACCGGTACGCTCACCTCCTCATAAGGAAATTATCGCCGTTCCCTGCGATCGATTTCTATTAAATAATTCATTTATACCCTTTTTTTCATACATTCAGTCGAACACAACACGATCGGCATGTGTCCGCGGCAAAGAGCTACAAGATATCAAAGAGGCCGTAATCGCGCATTACGACGCGGTTCGCATCGTGCGACGACAATAAGAGGCTTTCCGCCGGTAGCGAAATATAATTTTATCGCACGATAAGTTGTGAATTCACGGCCGAAATGCGAAAAGTCACGTACAATTGCATCGAGACGATCCCACATAATTCAGGGATGTTGTAGGCGGTTTAGCAATTAACCCCAGTGCGCTCGGATGACATCTGCGATTGTCGGTTTCGAAGCCTTAAATGGAGATTGTGGATGGATTTTGATGATGTGAGTGGATTTTGGTGATGTGAGTCGAATTTGGTTCAAATTTGAGTTTGTGGATGTGTAAAATTGTGAGAGGATAGAGTGAGTTCGTTAGGAGAGTGTAGAGTCGTTAGGATTGTTAGTTGGTCAGAGTTGATTGAAGAGAATGAGTGATTTTTGATAATGTGAGTGTATTTTGATGATGTGAGTGGATTTTGGTGATATGAGTTGAATTTGGTTGATATTTGAGTTTTTGGATGTGTGAAATTGTGAGAGGTTAGATTGAGTTTGTTAGGAGAGTGTAGAGTCATTAAAGTTGTTAGTTGCTCAGGGTTGATTGAAGAAAATGAGTGATTTTTCGTGAAAGATGAGCCTTTTTCTTAAAATTGAAAAATATTATTGTAAATTCTTTGTTTGTCATATTTGACGATTCATATATTTATTTCTTTCATTTCAATAGAACACAATAATGGCAATAAAAAGTGGTTGCTTACGAAATTAGTGATTTTTTCAATGATTCAGTACTATAATTAAATATTGAAAAACTAACAAATGATAAAAGCTTCCTAGGGACTTCGATTGACTAGGTTAAGTTTTAATTTTAGATTCGGTATAGTTAGGTTTAATGTATTGTTAATAAATACCATTAATTAAGTTGCATTCAGTACAATTAAATCTTTTCATAATTTTTTCAACGCATTTTCACAAATACCAATTTTCCCAATATAAAAATTATATATTGTAATAAAAATGCACATACTTTCATTTAAGCGATCTAATTTATTTATCTAGATAAACATACAAGAAAATTAATAAAAGTTTTGATCATACACAGAACCCTAATCATTCAACAAAACTTTCATTGTTGACAATCGGTTAGAGATATTAACTGTCAAATTCTATTTAAAAAATGATAACATTCATGACTTTGATCGATATTCGTTTCTATTAACTTGCATACTTTCTCAGAAAAAAAAAAAATCTCACGCACAATAATTTTCTCTAATCCTTGCATCCTCTTAGTAAGCACAATACGCACATCGACACTACATAACAAATGTGCGTTAAATATGAGCGCTTCCTTTCGAACCGAAATTTATATTCTAACCTCGCACAGTGTGTGATTTTTAAATATATCACGTGTACGTGTAAAATGTAGAAATTCGTGTAGTAAATTCGCGAAAATTTCCAGTATGACACGCGGCCGTAATTAATTTCGTCGGTCACGTGCTTATTTCCCACGAGACGAAATTCAAAAAAGTTTCCAAAAAAATGGGAACGCACGTAGTTAGTTGACTCATCGTGCAAATGCACTCTGTATAAATTGCGATCGTTTCCTAGAAAGCCTCTCTTTGTTTGTTTCGATTCGCATTCAGGAGGACGATGTACCGTATTCTTTTTCCGTTTGCAGGACGAGCCATTAAAAGGCAGATGCATTATTTATATAGAATGGGCGCTAAGAGTCTATCGCAATTACGGTATAAAGTTGTCTTGTTTGAATACAAAAAAAAAAATCTTACGTTTCAATGGATTGAATGAAGTTGTTTGATTGCGAATATTCATGTGATTTATGTTTTAGTATGTTATAAATAATTAAAAGTAAGCATTTTTAATATTCGAAGCTTTCACATTCAAGTTTACGTTATTGGAATAAAAATTGATTTTTTGGAAAAATTAAAATATTTTTAATTGTGATTCAAAATTCAGGTTCGATATTATTCGTAAAAGAATCGATGAAATTTTTCTATAAATAAATTCATATCACTACTTTCATCAAAATGACAAACGGAAAAAGGATATATGTACAAGAGGAAATGTGTAAGTACGTTCATAATGAGTTAAGAACGTCATTTGCATATCAATTAGAAACTTTTAAAAGGACATGTTGAAATTTAACTTTTGAATGAACAGAAAATTTTATCCCATTTCATTATTTTTATAAAGAAGGGCAAAAAATATAGACGTGTGAAATTAATACCACCAATTTAGACCGCCTGAATTTATGCATTGATCAATATCATACGATGACTGAAAAAGCCAAGGGGTACAAGTTAATATTTTGCCATAATTGATTTATGTACAAAAATATTCTTGTATATTTGATGGCAAAAGGATATAAACAAACTTGGAACGTATACCGAGATATATCATCAAATCACTCGATCTCTTTCCAATATACTTTGAACGAGCTTTTCTCGAAATCACTTGAACCCCTTGGCATTTTTAGTCGTCATATAATGATCCATATTATAGTACTGATTCATATTTATTTTCCTCTCTCTACATGAATAATTTTATCGAATCGAATTGATTAATCTAATTCATCGATCCAATCGAATACTTTTAGACATGATCTGAAATTGGATTAATAGAATAAGATTTTTATACTGAAAAGTTGTATAAATAGACTGAAATTTTATACTGAAAAATTGGAAAGCTTTACAAATACGTTTGTTTGAATTCTAGCGCGTATAGGCGAATTTTTAGAAATTCGTGGCGCCTCAGATTCGCAGCACGTATGAAGCATATGTAAACTTGAGTCGAGTCACGCGTCCGTGATAAAACGCAAATGATAATTTTTTCGTTTTTTAATTGCCAATGAGAATGCCCGCCACGCGCCGCCCAGTCGTTCAACTCTCGTTCGCTTCATAATAATAATGCGACCGTGCAATGTGCGATTGTAACGTAATGTACGTTTTAGGTTCTGTGATTGTTGTTAGACGTGGTTATATTTTGTATTATGTTTGTTAATTATAGGTAAAGGAAGTTTTTTTGAGGTTTTAATTGGTGAGATTTGAGTGTAGAGTCGATTTTGTATGATAAATGTGAAGTTAGACATAGATGATAAGATTTATCATCAGATTTATCGTTAGATTTATCATCAAATTTATCATCAGATTTACCGTTAGATTTATCATCAGATTTACCGTTAGATTTATCATCAGATTTATCGTTAGATTCATCGTCAGATTTGTCGTCAGTTGGAGAGAGCGAAAGATTGATACGTGTGTATCTATTACTTTCATAGATTGACGTCTGGTTAAAAAAAAAACATGGATGGTAGTCATACTAGTATTTTATATGAATTTATTGAACATACTGCAAATCTGTACTAGAGAGAGACATTTATATTATTTTTGCTTATTCTTTCCAACTGATGATAAATCTAATGATTTATCTTAATAATCTGTACCAACTTTAGATTTATCATTCACAATTGACACTATACTCAAATCGCACTTATTAAAATGAATGAGAGCTTCCTCATATTATAATTGATTCAAACTGACGATAAAACTTATAGTATGTGTCTTTTTTTAAGAATACTATCGTCGTTTTAAAAACAATTTTAAAATTCATTCAATTCATCTAATTGTTAAATTGGAAAATTCGTAATCAATTTATTAAAAAAAAATCTAAACGCATTCAAAATTTATTACGCCATCATTTTTTTTCTAAATTTTATACCAGCTATCAAAGAGTATTCATTCGTTACTTATATGCAACCACAATGTTTATATTCAAATCTCGCAAATCTATTTTCGATCGAGCAGTACACATGCAATAAAATTCGATAATAAAATTTAATATACTCAATACGATAAGGAAAAAAATGTAAGTATCATTGTTGCAATAGAAAATTGCATGTTTATACTGACGTACATGTATAAAATTTAAAATAATGTGAATGTGTACAGCTTTATAATTAGTCGATCAACTTGTATCATTACAGAACTCGTAATGAATCTGTAAATTTATTCAAAGATATTTTTTGAAAATCTTTTCAAAAAAGTATTTTTATATTAAGAATAAAAGAAGTAATAATTTAATGTAAATTCTTGCTTAGTTTACAAAATTTTTATTAACAAATCAAAACTTGACCTTTTGAACTCTGATGTCAACCCACGTTCGACATTTCAAGAATATTTTTAAAAAGTTCAAAGTGCAAAGGGTTAAAAATTTATAACTGAACCAAACTTTAATTTTAATCGACAAAATTTACAAATCATCTCAAACCACATATGATGACTGAATTTCACAAAGAGCACAAGTGACCTTTTTTATCGATATTGAATTAAGTACAGTATATATGATAGAGAACCATTTTCTCTACTTAACTCAATACCGATAAAAAAGGTCACTTTTACTCTTTACGAAATTCAGTCGACATATTCGATTTGAATTAAAGATGAATTAATTCTCGATTTTCACACGAAGATATACACAGGAATGCACCGGGATATAAATAAAGTATGACATCGACCAAGTTGCAAACTTTCTTGCACATTTTTAATCGCGGATGGTAAATTCTCATTAAGTCAATAAATATTTAATCCGCGTAAGCGAGCACAATGAGCCGTCACGGAGACATCTATTAAATCTCCGGCCGAAAGGTATTGACGCCAGTGCCGTGCGTGTGCCCCCCCATTTATTTTTAATTTATTTTTTTAATTTCGTCGTTAATCGAATTTATTGTCTTGTTTATTTTCGAAGTGCGGGTCTAATTAAAAATTACGAGCTCGCTCTGCCAAGAGTTGTGCGAATGACGACGGCTAATTTCGGAAATTTGTGCGTCACTGGAATTATTCGCTTTTTTATATTGTGAGCGTATTTTTCGGCGTGGAGATGTTTAGTGATTGAATAAATTGGAAATGTATGTCATGAGAAGATTTTTTTGCTGATGTGTTTGATTAATGGAATCTATAGAATTTTTGTGAAAAAATTTTCGATTTTAATGTTAATAATGCAGAAATATGGGTTCAAACATTGTGTGTTAGACTCAGTATTGTCATTCGATGCTGAGTTAGAGTTTTACTGAAGTCTAGTAAGAGTTCATAGATCAAGTGCAATTCTTTGCAAATCAATAAGCAGTGCAACATTTGTAGTTCAATTAGATTTCTATCCTTTTAATATTTTTCTCACACAGCTGATTAACAGTACAATTTTGCTGGTAAATTAAAAAAAATATATATTATGAAATCATATGACAACTGAATTTCACAAAGGGCACAATTAGCCTTTTTAATTGAAATTAAGTTGAGTACATAAAATGGTTCTGTATCATACATAGAACCATTTTCTGTACTTAACTTATTATTTATAAGAAAGGTCACTAGTGCCCTTGTGAAATTCAGTCGACATATAGCTTTTGTGATTGTGACTATTTTGTTTTTCTTAAATGATCAATTGATAGTTCTTCTATCATTAGTTTTAACCTTCAACTGATTTTTTCTGCTTGAAATCGATAAAATGCACATGCATCTATAAAAATTGGGTTGTGAAATAAACCTCACATAAAACGTCATACGAGCAAATCTTTATTTTATTCAGACCAAATGTGTCAATCAGTCAATAAAACTACATTTATATACACACACAATCAGAATTTTATTGTTGCTTATTTAGAGCGAGGTATGCAAATGGCAATATAATGAAATAGTTAAGCCAGCACGCGCCTCCACTGGCACCTTGTTAAGTTATTTTAGCGCGAGTCGAGGCAACTGACCCGACACTGTATTAATATTAATCCCCGAGTTATTTACACGTCGCCGTTTGCATCCCAAATTGCCGACATTATTTCATGGGGCTTAAATTAAATCCAGAGAGTGCACACATTCACGTACTATATATCAATGAATCCATCCAGCTTCATCACAATTGAATGAAATCAGTTACACGACCCGAGGGTCATGAGTTGGCCAGGCTCTATCTATAATGTGTCACGAGTTGCTTTTTTGTGATATTTTCATGACAGATCTTTTGATCTTATGTTAATCTGGTTAATTGAGTCATTAAGACTCGATCTTTCAGTCTCATTTTTCCAATTAGTTAGTCTTGAGTAAAGAAAAATCGTAACTGAAAACAGATCTTTTTACTCGTTTGATCCTCCTGTTAGTTAACTGCTCTAACTCTCTGCTATCAAAAGATATTAAATCGAGACAAACTTGGTGCAAATTGACTGACTAAGTATCGATTGAAAAGTCCAGCCCTCAGCTGTGATTTTTTTATCTATTGATTTTGACAGCTTTTATCAATTTGCAATTGAAAGATCGGGTTTTAATGAGTCAATTTAAATGTACAAAATCGTCTGTCTTTAGATTTTATCATTGATAAAGTTTGAGTCCCGGTTGTTGAATGACTGTTGTTGAATGAATGAATGGTATTTAAGGTCCTTGAAGGATTTTCTCACATGTGCGACACAAGTAATTTATGGCCGGAAAATTGATCGTATCGCGGTTTGAATATTTGTCGATTATCTGTTTGGTTGTTCTAAAAGTCTCATTTTATTTATATTCATATTGAGAAATTGAATTGAATATATGAGACTGAAATTGCGAATTCATTCCGTATAATAATTATACGAACGAAACACATAAAGCGAAACCGCGAAGATTAATGGTCCATAAATTATCTAATCGATCATGCAATATTGATAGTTAAACCTTAAAAGCTACTAGATTTAGCATCGGATAACAATGCGCAATATTTCTTCCAGCAACATTATTGTTTCTGAACATAACTCGATACTTTCGCGACGACCCGCTTATATTATACATTCGTAGATTCAACTCGAATATGCAAACGCTTGCAAATTTACCTATTGTTTCGAGAAACGTGATTGCAAACGTTGCCAAAATTAAAATCTATAACGTGAGAAACCATCCTAACCAAAAAACCCAAACGAAAAAATTATACGATGACGACATTTTGAGATGATGCATCTCGATTGTGCACACTTGGCTCGATTTTCTCATTTCGAAAGCTTTTATATGGAAATCGGTGTGCTTAGTTCGTGTGAGAATCGATGCAACGTTTTTGCATATTAAATCGGGTTTTACACGAGTGTCGAAAGCGACTTAACTAATAGACGACGGTCGAGTTCGCCCTTACGATTGCGGCACGAACGTTTAACATTTGCGACACGTAAAGATGTCGTGCGCACGCGAATATGTACGAATATGACATTTGCTCAAAAAGTGAGACATAAATCAATTTTAATAGAAAACATGCTTAGATTAAGGCAAGGTCCGTTAAGGTAATTTCCCATATAAGCACTTTTCCGGATGTACTTTCATGAGTTTTCTTTTTCTCATATTAACTAGAGGTAATTAAGACACAATGGCTGTCTTGCAATAAAATAGTACAAATGACAACTTTGCAATTTCTTAAAGGGAACTAAAATCAGTTGTCGATGTGCATTGCAGTGCAGTAATTAATTACGTGAATGTGAACAGATGAATTTAACCTAGAATAAAATATATGCAAGTACATTAAGGCTAGTTTAATATATTTTGAAGATTTTCTATATTTTTATGAATGAATCTGGACTATTATTCTTCTTAGAATTATGAATTTTTAAAATAATAATCTTTAAACAATTTGAGGAACTTGTGCCTTTTACAAAAATCTTGATTAAATTAAGGTTAAAATAGTTTCGTGGTGCATATTAAAATCATATTGCACGGAGTAATTTTCTTCTTATCGAATTCACCAGTTTAATTCGATTGATTAATCAATTTATCCAGTAATGTTTACAGCATTGAAACAAAGCACTGCTACACATGTATACTTGCGATTTTCAGAGTTGCTTGCATTATTCGTTCGGCCGCAAATTTCCTACCAATTTGCATACATTAAAACCGTTTTAGCCATTGTGGAAAATATTTGCGTGTCGCCGTTTCATTAAAGTCGCAACACAACATAGTCGCGATTCCTTCGATTTTTCCATTTTTTTTTCGTATTGTATAAGCCGACTACCCTATAAAGGTACACGTACACCACCGTATATTCCAAATTTAATAAATTTTAAAACAACTTAATTTACTGTCCTATAAATATAACTTCATTGCTAGTGTAACAGATTTCTGTCTGTAGACAAAAACGTAGCTTAAAGCGTTTATGTATGCCTCATTGGGTTTCAGTGTCTTTTTGATGCTGAGTTCAAGTCATATTAGATCCTGGTTAGAGTTTCAAATGTCATTTTTAATAATTGATTTAAATGCAATTAGAATATTTGATTCATTTGATTGAAAAAATATATTATTTTAACACTTTGTAAAAGGGTTCTTACTAATGGATCTCCCGCTTCATTTGTGTTGATTGAATTCGATCGAATTTAGACTCATCTTTCGTCCTCTAATTACTCATCTGAGTTTCTATTCTTAACTATGACTTTTTAAAGAAATTTTTAAAAATAGCTTCCAATATTTCTCAATAAATAAATAAATAAAATCCGTTCGGGTAAGCGTGCTCGTGCCTCAATAAGCATTCGACTGCGATTGCTCGCGGCCAACAATGGTCTTGGAGTTTAATTCGGTTTTAATTCGAAGCTCGAAGTCGAATTATCGTCGGGATAATGATGTCGTCATCGCTATTATCGGTTCGATGTGTTTTTTTACGGTTTGCGTGAATAAATTTGCTTGTATCCTGCGATCGGACGCATCCTACGTTTCGATCCGCACTTTAATCGGACACGACGCGAACTGAAAGCTTATTAGCACTCTATGGCCGAAGATAAGTGTAGGTTTATTTTTTTTATTTGGTTTGTTTCGATGTAAAAAATGTAGCTATTCATTGTGGCTTTGAGATAAAATTAATAAAAAAAAATTGAAAAAATCGGTTAATTCTGAATTAATGTTGAATTAGTCCGTTGGCAAATTGATGAACGTAACGGTTCGATTAGAAAGTTTAAATATTTTTATTGAAATTGTTTTATTGTATGTTTATAAATGTGAAAGTTAGATTGATTGTAAAAATATTTGTTTGTTTAAAAAAATGTGATTGCAATTTAAATTCGGTAATTGAATGATGAAGATGGCGAATCATATTTATTGAATACTTTTATTTCATGTAAGATTTGGTGCATATCTATATATTAAAAATATTTTCGTATAACAAATTTTATATTAAATAACATTTATTTATATATCTGATATCATGTTTTGACTTTTCTTTATATTAAGAAGTTGATGTAAGTGCACACTACTTTACATCGCTATCAAGCTGATTGCATACAAATCTCGTGTTAATGAGTCAAATGTCATAAAAATTATATTCAACAGGCCATTTATATTTTCGTCTACAGTTCGAAAAAAAAATCGATAATCATCGAAACGTATTAATCGCCAGAATAGAATCACGTCTCTAACACAATATATTCATCAACTATCCCAATGAGCACGAATCGAAAATTATTCCGACACGATCGAATGCAGCACAAGATCCTCGACATTAAGCCACATTTACAAACACTGATCACCACACAAATAATGACGATAAGAATTACAAATTCCTCATTACGTATGACCCAAATCAATCGCGAATCCGTTCGAACACGTCTAACAAACACAACGATTGTCGCAACGAGCTAAAAATAATCCAAAATGCATGATCTGAATAAGCATTAATCGATTAAATTGTAGCCAATTGATGATTTAGCGATATAAAGCGTATGTGCATACCGTTATAAGCTTTAGTATCCTTATTTCGTTAAGTTGAAGTCTTGTAAGATCTTAGTAAGAGTCACATTTCGTTTTTTTTTTCAATTGATATTGTGGTTCAATTGTTTTTTTTCAAATATTTAAATAATATGAAGTTTTAATTTAATACTAAACGAGATGATTCCTAAAAAATAATCCTTTGTCCATGTCGATTGATTTAAACGCCATTTTTCGTGGTTTAATTAATCTTTTGAGTTTTGAATCCTCAACGATTACTTTTTTAAATTAAAGGTAATGATTAATTGGAAATGGGTACCAATATCTGATACAATAACATCCAGCTGATGGTCATATTCCTTACTGATAAAGTGTTTGTGCAAACTGCGTCGATTCAACATACTAGGATGCCTAAATTCGAATCCTGTCGTTTTTAACGAGAATTTATATTTTTTCAATTGATTAATTGATTCAAAAATCGATCGTTTCTTTCAAAATTTTTATTCTAAAATGTTATTTTAACACTTAACAAAACACTTCACAAAAAATGATTACCTCCCATTTTATGTATTGATCAAATTCGATCGATCTTATTGTGCGATCTTATTTAGTGACTCTCTGGATTTTCTAGCTTAACGCCTCACTTATTCACTTTAAATCAAACGATATCAATTGACAAATATAAAAATTGGTCACCGACGAAAAAATAAGCACTTTTTCAATTCGTGGGTGTTCCCCGATCGTCTACAATGAGATATTATCGATATTGTCGTCGGAATTATCGCGAATCATCAATCTGCTCGGGGTCTATCGATATTTATTTATTGGGTACGAGATCGCGGGTCTTGTTGTAATTAACATAAATCAGAGGCGATCATCGCGAGTGTTCTTGAATTTCATCGTGTGTTTCATTTGAGATGTAACGCCTCGTTAGATTTATGCCTCGGCGGCCTCCAATCAGCAGATAACGCCTTGTGATGCTGTGAGTACAAGGTGCGCCATAAATTCTAAGCGTTTTCAATGTGTAGTCGATATTTTATATCCGTATGCACTTTATGATTTAAAATGGATTGATTTTTGAGTCGAGGAACTTGTGTATCATCGATATTATCGATTTATGAAATTCAGTCATTTTTGACTTAACCTAACTTAACTCAAAATGTAACTTATCCTTTTTATCATTTTTATAAAAAGAGTAAAAAAGTTCAAGATTTCTGCTTTCATTCATTCAGTTTTAGTGAAAGTGTGAGGTCAACTTTTGAGTCAACTTACATGATTTTTGAGAAGTTTCAGCCGATTCACTAAAAAAATTCTTCTATACACTTCTAAAACCTAATTAAACTTAATCTAACTTACAATTCAACCCAAAATAATCATCAAAAGTTTTTAAATCATCTGAAATGAAATATTATATGATTGTATGACACAAATAACATCTACACAACCTTTGTATGACCCATGAATCGTCAAGTTTTCTTTTGATGATTTCAAGTGATCAATAGTTCTATATTTTAATAGTTAACTAAACTAGCCAAATACTATCAACAAAATTTTTCAAATGAAATAAATATTAATCAAATTCATCTACTCAAACAAAAGTTTTTTTTTGTAAAACAATTCTCCTATTCAATGTAATCAACGGTCGACGCTCAGTGCTTGATGTTTACGCTTGGCTATTTTCCTTACAAAACGTGCTTTAAACATAAAGACGCACTCTAGTGAAATGAGAAATAAATAAACACATTAATAAGTATTAAAAAAATATACAGACAGACAGATTTCTTTGGAGGTTGGTGTAGATTTGTTGCTAACAACGTGTCACCGGCGCACGAACGGCCCGTGTTCGGGTCTCGATTCTCGAAAAAATCGATCGACTTAATTTATTAAGCGTTTTCGGATAAGCAACAGATGTTTATTTAAATGCGTTCCGATATATATTTCAATATTACTATACATATTTTATTTTTGTGGCGCCCCGCGGCCACAATGAGCCGCCATTAAGCCTCAAAGTCGAAAAATCTTCCAAAGATCCAAAAGACGAACCGTATTGCGACACATTACTTTACTTTTTTCTCTAGAAAATAAAAAAAATATATGACGACTGAAAAAGCCAACGGGTACAAGTGACATTTTTTCCAAAATCGCTTCTATGTACACATAAATTTGGCGGCAAAAGGATATAAACGAATTCGGAAAGTGTACCGAGATATATCATCAAATCACTCGACCGCTTCCTAATACATGTTCAACTATGAGCGCTATTTTCTTCGAAGTCACTTGTACCCCTTGGCCTTTTTATTCGTCATATAAAATTTATTCACACGTTTACGCCTTTCGAGCTATTTACCGTTTAGTTTTTATAGAAATGGCGTAATGAAAATACCGGCCGTAAATTTGTGTGGCGCATTTGAATAATTGAGTTGTCCGAACGGCTGGATTTGTTCGTATCGGTATAATTGTGGTTTATTTACACACACACTATTCTTTTTATATATTTTATTTAAGTGATTTAGCGTCCACGAAAAAGGTTAACATTTTTATGTAAAGTTAAGCTCGCGCTGATAAACGAGCACTATTAAAAAGTCACAAAAAATAATGTCCGATCGATTGACACGAGTATTGTATGACTTGAGTCGGATATTTATTGCAATATCGAGTTTGATGAAAGGTTAATATTTGGAATTGTATCATAACTTTCGAAGCGCAATCCGATAGCTCATTCTCGATCATTTGAATATTTATATGTTTGTTTTCGAGAGAAAAAGGTGTGTCTTTTGTATGAATTCTTCACATGATCAGTATATCACAAAAGAATCTCTTCTACGTGACACTATTTATAATATTTATAAATGATAATTCTAAA
This sequence comes from Cheumatopsyche charites, assembly GCA_024721215.1. Lineage (NCBI taxonomy): Eukaryota > Metazoa > Arthropoda > Insecta > Trichoptera > Hydropsychidae > Cheumatopsyche > Cheumatopsyche charites. The sequence goes on along the minus strand of CM045580.1, from coordinate 2,242,902 downwards.
TCTGAATACATTTTTTTCATATATTTATTATTTAACGAAATGTGCTTTTCACACTGAAATGACGACACTTTTTAAACGATTCTCAATATCTGCGATTTTACGTAAACAATCGTTTAGCAAATGTGAAAATGTACGCACGAACGCCTCTACAATTGCATTAATTATGCAAAGAGTACTTCAGCTTATGCACACGACTCTTATATAGAAAAAAATGCGTTTCTCATATAAATACATTGCACGCTTATTCGAATTCAAATGACGCAGTATCCGCTAAATTATAGTTAGAAGCCAGGGCTGAAAATTTCGACACTGAAAAATGAGATTTAGATGTATTAAAAAGCAATTTCAGATACTTGAATATTCATATCATTTTATTCTGATTTGATATTTTTTTGTATTTAATGAAATTTGTTATTACATATTCGTATCGTGATTTTTGAAAAAGACACATTTCATATGAGCAATTTAAGAATTATGTATCCCTCTCAAAATACATGATACATTTATAGTATATTGTCCAATTGAGAAAAAAATGCAACTACAATGGCAACTGTCATAATGTTAACGTCATATTGGATAAGTAGATTGATTCAGATTTAGATCACACTGAATAAAATGGTTTGATGAATTTAATATATTTTTTATTGTACACATATTATACTACATCCTTGTTAGGTACAAATGAAAATCACAGTCGTATCTTGATGGTGGTGAATTAATGGCGAAATGAGAGATGACAAATCAAACGGCATATCTATGGTGCGTGGGCTGCTTAAAATCTGCGAAGAGTATAAATTGCCCCTCAGAATAATATAAATATGCATAAATTTTACGCATTGTTTCCATTTGCATGAATTAATTGTTGTTAATACAACTTTATAGGTTCGATATATCACTGTCCCGAAAAAAAAAGCCATGACCTCCGCCATACAGTTTTGCCACCAGTTCTTTAGATTTCCCATTGAATTTTTCTCGGCGAATCAATAAAAAAGCGAGATAAGATCGCAGCTTTTTTTTTCAATATAACATCGGTATTTGGGACGAAGCGTGCCATACAATAATGTCCTTTATAATTATGCTCATTCCGTAAGTTATGAATTCATAATTTTAACACGCAAGAGAGCGTGGGTTTCGTTCTCCATAAGAAAAAATAAATAATCTGAAGAAAACGTAACCCAATTATCGCGATGAATAATAGAAAGCTAGATCTTCTCAGCAATCGGTGTCATAGACGACATATTTATTCAACTTATTTATACAAATTATAAAATGGAGGATGATTTGCATATTAGCAATTAAATCGACAATGGGAATTTGGAAAATTCCAAAATGAATGAATTAGAATAGACGCGGAGAATATATCGTAATAAAATTGCGCCCACGCGCGAATTTTTTCATTTTACGCGAAAAACTTAACGCTTTTGAAATCGAACGATAATATATGTTGTTTTACAATGTTCGATTTTGTAATTTACAACAGGCGATTTGCATTATGTAAATCCAGCACTAGATCCAATATTTGTTAATGTGAAGAAGATGAAATCGAATACGGCCGCAGCTGCACCACATGTACATATTTCAACCTTTCCATTATACAATATTATATGACTATGAAAAAGACCAAGAAGTACAAGTGACATTTTTGATAAAATTGAGTTATGCTCATTTATTTGGTGGCAAAAGGATATAAACGAATTCCGAATGTGTGCCAAGATATATCATCAAATTACTCAACATCCTCCTAATACATGATCAAATTTGAACCAAATTTTCTCGAAATCACCGCAAAGTCACTCGTACCCCTTGGCCTTTTCAGTCGTCATATGAAAAATTCAAATAATATATTTCAGATCCGATTAAAAGTGACGAATGATAGATGAGCGTTAATGAGTTTCGTGATACGTGACGAATTTCAAAGGTTACATTTTGCATATTCGCTACGATTTCGGCTGCGATAAATTTTCGAATTTTATTATATATCCAAAGCCTTGAAACTCGAAGACAATCGTTATTAATTGCTCGAGTCTAGACTGTGTAGAAATGTCACTTAGTGGTAATTATATGAGTGCAATTCGATCTATGAAAATTAAAGGCGACGATTTATTATCGAGCTTTGAAAAGACTCGTATAGAAATCATGTCGCGTCATCTTAACTGATTGGTTGAGACAACTGTCTTGAAGAATTTATATTGTGGCGATTGTATATGCGGCTTTTCTTGAGAGTGTTAAATTATATCTATAATGAATGGAAAAAGGATGAAACATAACGTAAGTTATTCTCGATGTTTGTAAATTTATGTACACTATTGTAAGAAATTAAGTGTACTAATAAATGTTGAATTTTTGTAAAATTTTTATTGAATTTGTTTGTGGTTTCTTTTATAATTTGAAGGCTGATCAAATATAGTTCTTAATATTGCATTTGACATCAAAATTTGGAATAATTTCTCTATGGGAAAGTTCGATAAAACATTTCTAGAAAGTAATTATTGTTAGGGTGTGTAAAATTAATATTTTATTGGATAACTCTTATTTCTATGCAATGCCTTGATCCTTCGAGACATAGAGTTTACAATAAAATCGCATTATCATGTACTCTGACAACTGTTGCATAGTAATTTCTTCTGTTGAATTTTCCATGAAAATTATTCTAAATGTTTATACAGAATGCAATAATAAGAATCGGACTTGATCAAACTCTTTCAAATGAAAAAATAAATCCTTTTAACATAAATTTTACCGAAAATCGCAACAATTCTCAAATTCATTAAGAAAAATGACTAGAATTAAAATAAACAGTGCACATTTAAAAAAAAAATCTTGTAGTTGAATTAATATTTTAAACACACAATCAAATAATATTGAATCTTAATCCAATGTACACACTTCTGACATTTTAGACAGAGCTTTATACAAAAGCGAGAAGACAAATATGTTTCCTCTTGCATATAGATTTGTCTCAAACTTCGAAATAACAGACCTTTTTTAATTATCTATCTCATTCACGTACATATCTCTGTCTCAAACTCACCAAAGCACAGCATTTCCTTAATGAGTCTGATTCAATATTTGAAAAACACCTAATTCACAAACGAAGCACACAGAATGCTCTCGTTTCGTGGTTCGTTAAAATGCGACATAACAGCCATTTGTGGTACAGTTTCATGACACCACCCGATACTGTGAGGCTTCCCAGAGGAAAAAAAGCTCGAAGCTCGCCTTTGATAAATCAGCGAGATAAGCGTACGTGTAAAGCATTGTTGTTCAGATCATGCACGAGCATTACTCATAGGATTATCGGCCGTTGCACACAAACATCGCATACAAACATCGCTGTAATATTGTACATTGGACGCTTTACCTACGCCCAGATGTGAACGACCCATTAACGGATGCACTTTTCATTGTGCTCAGGTGGGATTGATTTAGTTAGAATGTTTAACTATAATTTTTATCAAAATTTAAAGTAATTAAATGAATAATTTCATATTTTATTTGCTTTTGCATACGCGACCCATTGTGCCTAGATGTGAACGACCCATTAACGAATGTGCCTTTCATTGTGTTCAGGTGGGATTGATTTAGTTTTGACAGTAAAATTAGGATATTAATTAAATTTTACAGTAATTAGATTAGTGATTGTATCTACCTATATTTTATTCGCTTATGCGCATGTGACGCTTTACCTACGCTCAGATGTGAACGACCTATTAAAGGATGCACTTTTCTTTGTGTTGAGGTGGGATTGATTTAGTTCGATTGTCAGATAATTATTTTTATCAGATTTTAGAATAATTAGATGGGTGAGCATTAATTTCACCTAGATGTTAACACCCATTAATTGTGATGAAGTGGAATTGATTTAATTCAAATCTGAATGTTTACATGTATTTCATCAGATTCTAGAGTATTAAGTCTATATGCTATTGAACATTTCGTTTCATTCATTTTAAAAACAGCCTCATAAAGCATTTAATTATTATTTTTCCAGATCAAATCAAATTCGGAAGAAACAATCGTGAACGCACATCATTCAAAAAACAAAATGAGAACACATAGAAGAATTTGCAACAAATGCCGCAGTATCAACACTTCCAATGAGCCCAACACAATATGTAAGTACAACCTCTTAAATTTTCTTCTCATTGAAAATTCGATCGACTTTTACTATGTTCTACATTGTCTTAGAAATATTAGGCATTGTAATGTTCGTTTCGTGAAGATGTTCGCCGATTATTAATATTCGGCTCAGTATGTAACGGGTTATTTAAATTCGGACACACCTAACCGGACGCTCGTCATACGGTGATTAATCGTGAAAGCCGAGAAATCGCCATTTATCAACTAGCACGTGATCGTATTCTTAGTAGGATGATTATTTATATTTATCATTGTTGATTTATACCATTTACACCGCATCAGTAATTCAAACGAGCTCATTTTCGCCTAAAAACAACGAAATCGAAACGAGACTCGGTTCGTTTCTTTTGAATGTTTGGATTCATCTGATTCGAAAAAAATATTAATTAAGCGCTTTAAAGCTCCGCAAATGATCATCACCTACAACTTTCATATGTTTCGATTCAATTGGAACTATTTAGTGACACCTATGTGTACTAATTTACTCTTCGAAATAGTCTTGCCTAATGGTGAATTGTCTTCACTAAATAGCGAATGATAATTGTGTATAATTGGGTAGAAATTACCTGCATTTTGAATAACTCGGCTGATTGCGTCTGATTTATTCTTCGGTCAAAAAATAAATCTTCTCGTTCGTACATTGGGTTAAAAACGATACGAATCTAGTAAATAACGCTACCGTATTCATTGTTAAAGGTCGTCGTGTCATTTTAATCTTAATTCATGGCTCCGAATTGTATGGGAGCTTATTTAGTGGAAAAAAATATCACGGTCCGAACACATGTAATGTCCGTGTAAGTAGAAAGCGACTCTTACATATTTTAATTGAGAATTCTTCGACAGTTGTTTGCAACATTTTTTTTTATTGTAGTAAAAAGACAGATTGATCTAAAGGCGCTAAGTTAGCGGAACGTTTTCATATTTCACCGCGTCCTTAACTTAACGGCTAATAAATGTACGCAATAACAGTTAAGATTAACATTTATCCGAAACGCGTATATTTTGTATACGTATAACAGACGCTTAATCGACGGAATATTTTATCAATTTGAATAATAAGGTCGTTTTCCGCGTATGAAAGCACACATCGAATGGAAATGCGCCTTATTTATAAATACGTACCTATATATTGTATAGAGATAGCTCATAATTTTGGTATGAAGTGTTAGTGTATGCTGTGCCTAACTTCAGTATCTTCGTGATGCTGAATTGAGTCTTCTCTTGTGGGAGTTTGAATCTGATTCAATCGTTTCTTTCAAATGTTTGATTAAAAAGTGTTAATTTATGGCCGATATCTTCACAGCTCTAGTTAATTAACCAAAGAGTTACAGTTTGTCTTTCATCTACGAACTGTTGTAAGTTTGCAGAACAGAGACAGATTTTGATAGCTCGTAGTCAAAGAATAACTCTATCGTTAATTAACTAGAGCAGTGAAAAGATCAGTCCTTAACGATTTGTAAATATGGTTCCCTGCTTCAATGTATCGATCCATTTTAGCTAATCCTATTGTATTCTGATTGATTTTTGGAGTTCCCAATTCTAGTAGCTACTTCTTACGTAATTGAAATAATTATCAGTACCAGTATAAATCAATAAATGGTAATTCCGGGAGAGATAGCCATACGAGAAAATTCGAAAGATGGCCAGCTGTTATTTTTTTTTATGAAAATTGAATAGTGAACAGTGTATTGTGATTCGCAGGACGCTATTTACTATTTAGAGTGACCCAATAAACATTAGATGCACAAATTTAAGAATTTTTTCTATACTTAGATAGACTTTTCACAATTTCCATTGGGCAACCCTGCTCGTTTCGCGACATTTTCAAAATCCCAAAACGACGTCGTTTCGCCGTATCAATTGTCGTATTTTAATTTCGGCATTTACGGATGAGGAAAAATGCTAAAAACTGAGTCAAGGACCTCGACAATTGTACAGCTCGGCCCGGATTAGAGAGATCCTTGTCCCACGCGAACATTAATACAACAATATATTACGAATGTGCTAAGAATATCGCATTAACATTTTAAATGGACGAACCGAATCCGTCATCGATGGTAATTGGCATTTCGGATGGAGACTTTTTCGATGGACAATTATGCAAAGTCGAGTTATTTACTGTGTCGCGATCTGTTGTGGAATTCGTTGTTTGGACGATTTCGACAAATAAATTATGATCGTTTCGTAAAACGGTTCGGTAATAAATTCGTCATTGTTTCTTTGAGCTTTTGAATGAAATTAATGCGATTAAATAGGGTTGCCATGGGTTTTGAATGATCAAAATTATCGTCAGTTTTAAATTCTCATCTTAAAGTATCCATTTTATATTATTATTGATAAATGATTCGAATCTAGCATCACGAAAACACTGATCCCGACGTCACATGAACAAACTCTTCAAGTTGTCTAATATAATTTAAAATGTAATTAACTTTATATAATTTAAAATGTAATTAATATTTTAGACAATCTTCATATAAGACGTAGCAGCTCAAGTCATTGTGACAGACAGACAAATTAGAACTTTTATTTATTTTGTTGTAATTCGCTATTATTACTTTTATTATTCGCCATTATTATTTATGTTTTATATGCAACTACAAATATAAGATTTCAATTAAAAATTTTCATCTCTGGTTTGAGATTAAAACGAATTTAAACTACTCGCAGTCCCTCTAACTATGAGCTATAAAGAGACAGATATACTATAGTTAGTACAACAATACATACATTCATCTCTTTCCTCAGATTTTGACAGCTCAGAGAGATTGCGTGTAGTTTAAATTCGTTTTATTTTCAAACCAGAGGCGAAAAGATCGGCCCTAAGTGAAGAAAATTAAATTTTGGGTTGTTTTTCGTTTTTTGTTCCGAGAATAGGTGCATATTCGTGAAATATTTTAAATAAATTTGAATACGCTTATTTTTGGGTCATCTTGTCAAATTAGCGATAAAACCGAGAGCGACTGACCCATTAGGCACGAGCCTTCTTTTTTAAACACCGTTATTTAAAATACAATGCGTTTCATTATCGACGAATATTAACCGTCGGCATTCGAAGAATGTTTATTTGTCGTCGAATGTGTGAGAGAGAGAGAAAAAAATTAATAAACCCACATTCTCTTGTAAAATACAAATTTAAATATTTGGCAATAAAAAAGCTGTTAAAAGCATTAAATTTACGTATGAAAATTTTATATATTCGATATTAAAAACCTATTAATCGCGCGCGAGATGTTTGTCGCTTTTACGACGATTCCCTCTTCAACAGCCAAACAGTTTTGATATTCGAATTTTATTCACACTTGATGGAATCATCAAGAAAGCTTTTGATGACTTTAACACTCTTGTCTGAGCCGGCGATTAAATTCTCGAGTTTGAATTTCATCGAACCGAACTAAACATTTGAACGAAATATAAATCAGCACCTCAACATACCATCGAATTTACATTGAGAAATCGAATTTATTTAATCATTTCTGATTTCAAATTATGTCAAACTATCATTTTATTAAAATATTGCAATATTTTAATTTTAATTAGTGCATATACTGTAATAATCTATGTGATTCGTTCGGTGTATACGCTGATCAACTCTATGAAAGAATGATGAAAAATGTGTGTTGTAATCTCCAAAATATCCTTCATTATTCCTTTTATCTAAAGTTGTAGATATGCAAATTTCATTTATAATAAGCTACTGAAGTGTTCAATTTACATTAGAGTACAAAATTTCAAAAATTTGATAAACTAATAATTCATCAAAATTGAATGGTGCATTTAATAATCAAGATAACAAAACGCTTTAACTAGATTATAATCTAAGGATTCCGCCTTATATTCCTTTTAATGCTATTTCACATAATAAAAATCGAAACTCGAACACTTTCATTTTCGAAAAATGAGTATATTTACGACCTCAAGATACGATAAATGAATCGGATCGAAACAAGAGTTCTCTCGAATACATACGAGTTTTCAAATCTTAAAGGGGGTACGTATGGAAGGCTGCTTGATTTAGAGTCGCCGTAAAGGAAATTCCAAGCTTGTCGTAAAATACGATACACCCGGGTCAATAACAATAATTTAAGCTAAGGACATTATGAAGATATTTTAATATCCGACTTGTATAAACAATAAATTAGAGGCGGTAATGATGATGACGCGCGCCTTGGACCAACAGCCAACACACCTCGAGGTGCCCACACCTTAATTTAACGATTGTTACAGCGGACTTGTTCGTATCTCTTAAATCGGAATCAATATTCGTACTCGTCGTAATATACATATTGTAAATTTGAATCGGAGAAAAAAATTATATCGGTGCGAAACGTTTTGATTGAGCGTCTTCGGAGAGCACAATCAATCATTTGAACGTGCTGGCGCAATTAAAACTGAATTCTTCATGATCGGAATTGTGAAAATTTCGTTTGGACAGGGTTGTGTTTAAGTGTTTTAATTGATTTGTATAAAACTACGTAATTAAATTTTCCGTCTAAACCTTACTCCAATCCCTATATGTATTCTTTAGACTTTGCTCTATCTGACTATTTGATTCGATCTAAGAATCAAAGCATATTAGCAACACTTCTGTTTTATTAAATATGCAAGAAAGGTCTACTTTTGGATTTGATTTAAGGACGATTTATTCTTATAACACAAAATTATAGCAAAATTACAGAGCATTAATTAGAATAATTATTCTTGCACAACGAAGACCCAAATTTTATAAAAGACGGTGCAAATTCATTTGTGAACTCGATATAAATCTGTTATAGTATTATATATTTTATCAAGATCAAAGCGATTTTCATGCTGTTCTATCCTCTGAAAATAGCTTTGTAGTTTACGACATTGGTCGTTAATTAATAAAAATACTGATCATGTAAATAAAAGCTATTTTGGATATGTGCGTTCATGTTATTTTTTTAGATGGGTGTTTTAAAATCTTAATTTAAACGACATCATCGCAATAAAATCGGACGCGTTATTTTATCAATGGGAAATCACGCAGATAAAGCTTTGAATTTATAGTAAAAGCTAAGTGATTAATTAAATTGACGTTTATGGCTTTTGAAAATTTATACGTAGTCAAAGGCGTGATTTTAATATAGGTTTGTAGGTGCGATAAAACGAACATCGTTCGAAATAAAATTCAAAATAACAATAAAACGGATAGAGTGAAAAAAAAAACACGATTGTGAATCGTTTCTTATATGCATCGTTAGGAAAGTGCGCATTAAAACATTACATTTCATATGGCGTATCGATTTTGCATACGAAATTAACCAGCGTCGATGCAATGTCCAATTTATATACGGCGATATTGTGCAATTATGCATTTATAGCCAAGATTAGTTCGTATCGCATCGATTCCATCGTTGGAATTGCAAAAAATTCAGGCTACTTTCATATTTATTCAATTCGTAATCGTCGAATTTACAACCGTTTCCAATCGAATAATTCATAATTAATTTCAAAAAAAAAATTTCGATACTTAAACCGTACAAACTGGCCATAGAAAAAATTCATTATCGGGGATTAGACGCGAATTTAAGACCGTTCCCGTTCACTGAACAATAACATTCAAATACGAGATTCAAACGAATTTTACCGAGATTAGAGAATTTATATTATATTTGGGCATCTCTGATTTTTAAGAATGTTTTATTAATAAACAAACGACCGCCACACACGTACAACGAACACCTTCCACGTACATAAATTAAAACACTAAAAAATCACCTACTCACCTTCCAGCTCTTCAGATCCATTCATAAACGTCAAGATATATCGCCGTTAAATGTTTACCGATGGTCGAACTCGAAATCCGTATGAACAGTTGTATTGGGTTAGAAGGAAAAAGAAACAAGTAGAAGATGGTCGATATCGAAAATAAAAATGTGGAAGAACCTTTATTAGTCCGGCTCGCTTTTATTGTTTACATGTAAAAATGTACGTGGAAATTCGCCTTAAGGTGATTCAATTGAAAGTAATTAATGATGGAGTGTAATTTTATTAGCAAAATTTTAATTGTTCGAGTGTTGGAATGTACAATTTAATCATTAAAATAACTGTTGGAATTATCTGATAAATCTTAATGAAAAATGTTACTATAAAACTTTATTTAATATATTCATATAAAATACCGTTGTTACATGATAATTTTAATGGACGTTTAAGAATATCCACATAGGTACTACACAAACGAAAAAAAGCATTAAAATTTAATATCGAATAATCAATAAAAAACATACAAAACTCAATTTCATTCGTGACATTTAAAATTCTAAAAAAATTAAACAACTTATCATTATCTAAATGCATTCGAATGATTTACAATACGACAAACAACTTCCGTTAAAAAAAGTCATTTAATATTTTTTTTCCCGTGTATATTGTCATTTTTAATGCAGAATATTTATTTATTCAATGTCATAGGTATTTTATAACCAATTATTTTTCAAATTTTCGATTAGCATTAATTTTGAAGTTAATAAAATTAAAATCACTAGAATTCAACAGAAATCTAATCTAGCATATCGAGAACACTGAAATCTCGATGCTGCATACACAAACGTTACATTAAACTGACTTATTCCATCATGACAATCACTAAACTAGCGTATAAAATAACTCAAGACTCGACAAAACATAACTACCTACTCGCACCAGGCATCACGAGCACACTAACCCGACACAGCACGCACAAACGCGTCACACCTTTGACTTATTCCAACATTACAACTTCGACAAGTCAAACCAACGTGTAAAACAGCCCGATAATTGCACAAGTCCAAATAGAAGACGTCTCAACTAGTTTAGAGGCACGCGTCCGTCAACGTTCGCATGCAAATAAGGCTTTCGCGCTCCGACACCATGCTCGATTTTTTCCACTAGAAACCTCCCACGGCGTTTTGAGTCGATTGAAAAAAAAGGTAAAACATCGAATTTATATATTGGATAAAAAAAATTGGCCCGCGAGGTGATTAATTGCGCCACTTAGATAGACGTTTATATTTTTCGAACGCTCGAACAACGCTGCGAACTTGATGGATCATATGTGGTTTTTTTATAATTTTCCGGGTCTAAAAGTTTAATTAGTTCAATATTTTTATTATTATATTCATTAGAAAGAGTTTGATTAAATTTTTCAAATGAAAAATTAGGCCACTTATGTGAATGTTACGTCTGATATTTGACTTAATTTAATCGATCTTGAAATGTAATCTGATCTTACTTAAAATGTAATCAAACTTAACTCAATTCAACTATCATCGAATACCACTCATAAAATAAGAATTTCGATATAAAATTAAATTAAGCTCGTCTTTTTATTAAAATGAAAGTAATTTTAATCCAGAATTTTAATAAAGTATTCAACGAATATGTATAACATTTTCCTTCTTAATAATTTGACTATTGTTATCTATAACTAATTGATGAAATTCGATTGAAAAATAGGACTTAAATAAGTAGTATAATACTGCAATATAAATTACAGTAATCCCTTTGAGTACACAATTACTTTTCCCAGTTTTTTCGATACACGTGCGGTATTTTTTCGCAACTACAGAATCGAAACATAACTTTTGAAAAGGACACATTCCTCACACTATTCGTACAAAATATGCCATTTTAAAATGATATCTGAAAAGGCCAAGGGGCACAAGTGACATTTTTGCTGAAATCGAGTTATGTACAGGAATCGCTTCTATATATTTGATGGCTAAAGGATATAAACGAACTTGGAACGTGTACCGAGATATATCATCGAATCACTCCTCCTAATACATGAAGGAACATGATCAACTTTGAGCGCACTTTTCTCGAAATCACTGTAAAGTTACCTGTACCCCTTAGCCTTTTCAGTTGTCATACATATTTTTTTTTAATTTCTAATTGAAAATACAACTGAATTTAACCAGCAATCATCCATACTAATTAAAATTAACACATCGATTCGAAACGGTGAGGCTGTCGCGGGAAATTGGGCGTCGTGGCGTTGAAGTGTGTTTGATTTACGGCCCGTGTTTAACTTGTAATATGTACCATTATTAAACCATAAATTCTCAACTGGTCCTCGGCGGGTGTTTGGTTTACGGCGTTCGTTGCACGCACCAAACCGGGGACCTGTCAATATTTGACGTTTGCTTTTTCCACCGGGGACACATTGAGTCAATACTGCGCAGATGTCCCACTCGAGACTTATAGGTGGAAATTGTGGAAATTCTCCGATGATGTGTTGTGTGGTCTTTGGTTATGGGATTGTTTGCGTTTAAGTGTGAAGTTAACAGGTTGAATTATTGAGTTTAATATTGGTGATTAAGTTAATATTGATCGTTTAATTGCTCTGGTTGAATAAGCATACAATTTAAATCAGTTTTTTAGTTAAGAACTGTCTAAATTTGCCTCAATTCCGAGGATTTTTGACAGTTTGTAGTTGAAAGATTGATTGACTGTAACTTTATAGTTAGTCAATCTAAGCAGTGAAAAGACTGGCCATTAGTTAGATCATTTCTATGCAAGATAAGTTACTAATTGTTCATTTAATTCCAATAAACGTTGTCTTATATTACAGTGCTCATAATTATATATAATTTTAATTTATAATAAATATAAATACTTCAGTATCTCTATTTGTAAATTGCACATAACCTAAAATGAATTATCGTGCGAAGAACAGGACACTAGCTATTCGAAAACAGTTAACTAACACCTATAAATCAACTGATTTTCTTACATTTTTTTTTATAATCAAAGGACAGATTCATTTATTTCCTTTATTAATGAAAAAAAATCATTTTATATAAATATTCAAAAGATTTTTTTCACTAACATGATAAGTGAATCACATTAACATCTCACTCTCGATCTCGTTTCACACTGCGACGTTTCACATTCATCTCTTTATTTTCGCACACAAATCCCAGCAACACTTACACCGACCAATTAACATCTTAAGTGCAACGATTTCTTATTCAATAGTCTCGCTTAATATCGACGACGAATGCGATAAATTCAACCTTAAGCTTCTCGTTCGCTCGACAAAATCGCACGCTTCGAGACTCAAAACCGACAAATATTTACAAGAAAATACGATTACAGCCCAAGAAAAGTTACAAAACGCATATACGCATACAATTAGTGTGCGATTCGAACGGATATGCATATTCGAAAAGAAAGGGAATCGCCTCGGCCGCAATCATTTCTCGGTTTTATCAGCTCGAAGATGCCAATTCGATCGGATTCCTTCGAATTAGTCGAGAATGTATGGGGTAATTTAGACGGGTTAAGTGTCTGGTCCACGAGCTAAGATCGGCTCAGGTGTGACCAGCCAGGGGTAACCAAGTCGTGCCATAAAAGAGCGAATTGCTCCAAAGCGAAATCTTCGAATGGAATCGTCTAAATTTGCAAGGATTTGGATTTGGAAAGATTGATAGATAGGATTTAATTGAGGTATTTTAGGTTGGATATCTCTGATTTTGGAGGTATTGTGTTAATCTTAACGAGCGGAGCTTGAGTGCTTCGACAAATTAATTTGCATTTATAAGCGATATGTTTGAGACACGTTCGAGGTTTTTATTCGATTATTTATCTGTTAACCTTTCGTACGTGTATGGGGTAGAAATTGTTGGTTTTTCAATATTTTCATATATTATTGTTACAGGTTTGCTACTTAATATTTTTTTATATTCTATCAATATTATTCAATTTAAAATAGAGTTGCTACACTCGAAATTCCTAAAGTTACTAAAGTAAGAGTGCAAAAAATGTTTCGCTAAATCGATCGAATTTAATCGATACACATTAGCGGATTATTATCCATTCTTTGAAATATAATATCAATCGTGAAGAATTAAATAAACTCTTTTTTCCAATCAAATATTCGAAAAATACGATAGTTTCCATATCAACTAATCAATTAAAAAATAACATATGACTCACTAGTACCCAACAGCAATAGATCCCAGCATTAGGAGCATGCTGAATCTACGCTGCATGCATAAAAGCTTTATTATTAAAAATTAAAAACCACAAAACATACCAAAATGGGACCATTTCGATAATGAAAAAATTGACGTATCGAAAACACGCCAATTACGAATGCAGCGTGCGTTCTAAATACCGTCATTAAATAAGCGATATTTCCACGTCGAACATTCTACAAATTTTCACGAATCACAATCACCAAATGGAGACCATTAAGCTTCGGCAATAGAATTAATTCGTCGATAATCATTCCGCGCAGCGTAGGCAATTAAAATTGATTCCTTTCGGACACGCGATGTAAAATTTTCAATTGGAAAATTAAATTTGAAAGTTTCGGTCGTAGAAGGGTTACGATTATTATTATTCGAAAGATACAGTGTGTTCGATATGTTCGAATACTCAAAACATCGGGTAATTAAAATGGATGTTCGCGTTAAGACTCACGCCTCTCTCGGTAAGTGCGCTTCATCATTTTGATTGATAACAATAATTTACCATAGTATATCGTTTAAACGTTGCAGGTGTTTGCTTTTTGGCTCCGTAGTGTACTTAGCAGTACTTGTGTGTTTATAATATCTAATTATTATTTGACTCTGAGTCATAAATCAAAGCCTTTTCGATTACAACATCACGATGTATGTATGCACATCGCGCTGTATCGATTTTTAATTTAGCTCTCTATGATATCTGATGGAGATTCATATGTTGCGTTCGAATCTATTTTAATTGATTTTTTATTATGAATTTATTTTTATCATTCGATATGTATCAAATATTTTATATATAAACAATTTTTTTTATTAAAATGCAAACTTTCGATCGGCCGATAGTTTATTCGGACTCTTAGAGTTGTAATGTGTGCACTTCCATACTGTTAAAAGAGCTCGACTAGATTATTATCAGCTTTAATCTGCGATAGTCCTTAAAATCTACTCAAAAAGAATATTTGTACTCTGCTGATACTATAAAACGTTTGTGCATTCTGTAATGGGTTTCAGTATCTTTGTGATGCTAGATTCAAGTCTTACTGGATCCTTGTGAAAGTCAAATGTCATTTTTCTTAATGACTCGATCGTTTTTTTCTCGAATATTTGATTAAGAAATTAGTTAATTTAACGCTTTACAAAATGATTCCAAAATGAATGAATGAATCCATCGACTTTAGTATAAACATCCATATGCTGAATAACTACTCTCCAAAATTCTTTAGCTCTATCTGCTGCTTCTTTACTTCAAAGTGAATAAGTAATTGAAAAATTTTAAATTGAGTACCCAATACCTTCAAAATACAATAAGTCATCCAATTACGATCTGTCATAAATCAGTGGAACATAGACGAATGTATGTACTGCAGAATGTACTGTAGTACGTTTATCTTTGTCCTACCTCTGTCTGACAGTTCATAGTCAGAGGACTGACTGTAATTGAAATAAAAGATTTTATATTGATCGATACGATCCAGTCTTGATAAGTCGAGACAATCGAGTGCGCTAAGTACGTGCAATTAAACGGAACGAGTTAACTTTGAGCAATGGTTGTACGCACGAGCCAGATCAGACATCTCTTCCTTTATTAGTTGGCGCCAAACCAAATTGCTTCGAAGTAATCTTTAATATTGCTGGCCGCCCAAATTGGCACTGTTCACAAACAATCACTCTGATTGAGATCGGCTCATTCGCATCGAAAACAAGATCTCTATGGCCGCTTGCACAATTGCGCCAACATGTGAAAATTTCGATTCCCACTACGAATACTACTTTGTGCATTGAGAAAATTAAAGTTTTTTCATTTGGGTTGATTGTATTGCTTATTTAGATTGCTTTTTTTAATATTTGAATGTTTGACTATATAATTTTGCATTCAATATTCAACTTTTCTCGAGTATACATTGAGCTTACATCTTCAACCAATCAAGTACGACTGTTGATTTATTTTTTATAATAAATCAAAAATTTCATTAAACAATTATAAATTTGACTAACTAATCAATTATAAAATATAAAAATAAAAATAGTTTATTTAACAAATTATATTAAAAAATCGAAACAAATTATAAGTGACATTTTCCACTACATTCTGAGACTCGCTAGGACGTCCGTTCAAAATCATCGGAAAAACTAAATAAATTAACAAAAACTAATTTAAAACAAACAACTACATAAAATGTAAGCATCATATATTAAAAAAAAAAATATTCAATTATATCCAAAAAATCAAACAAATCATAAGCGGCTCTTCCACTGCACACATGAAAATTCTCGCATAACTGATCATAATCATTCAAAAAATTAATTAAAATTAAATTAATTAAAACCAAAAACGCAATTAATAAACAAAAACATTAAAAATAACGACTTCACAAAATGGAATCATCATAAATTGAAAATTTTTAATTTTATCAAACAAATCACAAGCGACATATTCCACCGCGCAGTCTAAAAACTCTCGCACAACCGATCAAAATCACTAAAAAAACTCTCAATAAATAAGCGAAGAACACCGAAAACAACGACTACACGAAATGGAAGAGCCATAGATTCAAAAAAAAAAAATCTGAAAAATATTCGAGTGCTGATCGAAATATGAAATGAACGACGTGCCTCGCGGTTCAAAGTGAAAACTGGCGCTCGGGGCCGAAATTAGACGGCGTTAATTTCGGTGTTCGGCATTAATCACGGGGTTGGTGTAAAACTAAAGCTCGTGTGAAATTAAAAATAATATATGTGTGACTTATTGCCGTGAATAACGACCGGCGAGCTTTTAGCGGCCCGAAAGCTTTCAACGCGGCCAAAATAAAATTCTAATACGCGTTATAAGCGCAGGGTGACTCATTGCGTTCGGATGCTGGAGAAATTCGCTCTCGTTCTTAGTTTGTATATGTTTTGCGTGTTAATGTGCTAATTGATTGTTGATTCGATGTTTAAGTTAGTTAGGAATGTGTTGTGAGGGAGAGCGTATTGAATTGTTTGACTGGAAGCTATTGTTTTTCTTGTTCTAGTGGTTGTATCTGGAATGAGAAAGGACATTAGATTTCAGGTCTGAGATGTCATAAAAGAAAGAGATAACCAACTATTCAATTATTTGTGCGAATGCAACTGCTCTTTGAAAATGCTCTTTCTTCCTTTTATGACGTCTCAGATCTTCTCAGATTTGTATGTTTCCAATTTTAAAGTAATAATTCAACTGAAATGAAAAATGTTCTCCCTAATAATCCATCCCTAGTATGCAAAAATGTTTCATTGGTATTAAGTTTATTTACTAGAGTTTAGCTAAAACTAAAAGTGTTATATGAACGATAATGGGGTTCATAAGTTCGTAGACACTTATCTGTTATTCAGTCAGCAAGACATTCAACTTAACCTAACCAAACTAAATTTAAAACATATTCCAACCTTAACAATTAATTCAAACAAAAACTTTACTTTATATCTAACCTAATTGACTGGATAATAGAGAAGTACCATTTAAGTTCCTCTGTAGGGTTAAAGTCGAATTTGAGATGAAACTTTACTGATTTACAAATACTAATAGATACATTTATAATATTATTTGATTCGATTGATTCGTTTAAAATTTTGAAAGTGAAATACATAATGTTTACAAAATATTTTTTTATATTTTGTATTATTCCGTTAATGCTCGATCGTCAAAAAATACATTGAATACTAATCGTCATAAGAAGAATATTTAACATATTTTCCTGCATATAATTTGCAAAGACAAAGGATTAAAAATAATCAATTCAATATCAAGCATCTTACGTGATAAGTATTATAAAAATTTCCATCGTATTTGTTTACAAATCGAATAATTATAAATTCGGACACTTCATATTATGTTCGTTGATTAGCAATAAAGCCGATCGAGTCGCGAATAATATTACAATCAAATCCTCGGTTTTAATTAAACATGTGCACGATACGATAAATAATTTAATTCTCATGCAAATCCATGATTAAGCGTAACGCTTTAAGCTCAATATTTGAAGAAAAAAAAACGTATACACATAATAATATTTCAGCATTCATCGAACGCGAAACTATCCGTTACCGTGCAGCACATAAAAATAAACCTGTTCGTATATACGAGAGTTAATCGCTCTAACACATTAATAAACGAATTTATACATAGATAATACACGTTTGTTTCATATATATATGTGAGGTAAATGGCAATATTGGAATACAAATCGAGCGAATCTCTCGATTCATATTCGCGAAAGCGCGCGTACATATTTCGTATCTCGAAGCTTTCATCACTGCAATTTTAATTCTGTCGTTGGGTTTGCGAGTCGCGTACGTTTGACTTGTCGTCATTTTTTTCCTTCAATCCATCGACAACATGCTTAAAATTTTAATAATTAAATAAGAGATGGACGCACGAAGAGAGGATTGCTCTCGCTATTACATTTTTTCTTACAATCCATCGACAATATGCTTAAAATTTTAATAATTAAATAAGAAATGGACGCACGAAGAGAAGATTGCTCTCGCTATTACAGTCTGATTTTTTTCATCTTCAATTCGAATCTATTCACGTATTGAAAATGAAAAATTCATATAAAATGCAATCGTTCATTCTTATTGTGTTTTCATTTTTCATTAGTCAGTTATACAATTTAATCTGTGCTCTTTTACTATTTATCTGATTACAATGAAAATCTTTCAGAGTTTCTGCTTGCACATTAGATTTTATAATCAAAAGATTTTAAGAATATTTGACATTAACGGAGAGATTTTTGTTCTTTATTTCATAACAAATATATTAAATACGACTTACACATACTACGTAATTTAATGTTTCGACAAATATTTATTATTTCATTGATAAGTATCTATATTATAATACTTCCAGCGTATTTCTATCTGTCTGATGTTTGTAAAAAATATCATTGAACATACAATAACTTATTATAAATAAAATATACGCGTATAATTCAATATAAATACTGTACAACAGTTAACAATCAGCTTATACTTCATAGTCTCGAATCACAGCAGCTAGTATTCTTATATTTCTAGTTATTCAACGATACAACCGTATATTATTTTATCCCATCTAATGCACAATACAATCTGCTGCATTCCCCCCATAATAGACACCCCATATCCCATTAAGACCAAATTAAAATCAATCATTTAACAAGAGCACCCACAGAATAGCCCTAAACACAAACAGTAAGTCAACTCGAAGAATACTTACGACATTCGCACGAAACATTACGCTACCACAAATGGCCACTAAACAGTTCCGCAAAGTGGATACAAAACACTTTAATGCAAGAAAGATTCTTTAGCCAAGATCTATTCTTCTTCTATCGAGAGTCGTTAGAAGACAAAGGATCGAAATGATATCTAAATTCGATTTTGAACGAGTCACGTTCGTAAGGTGACCTGAAATATTTTTTGTGCGTATCGAAATCATCGAAAGTCGCAAGCAAGTGTTGGAAATAAACGACTGATTCCACTTTTGGCAGCGGTCGTTTATGTTATTAGAAGAGTTTTTCTTTTCGAATTTTCTTTTTGTCTCGCTCGAAATCTAAATGAAAATATTTAGATCGTGCGTATAAATCAATTGTGAGATTTTTAATGACGACGTTTCATATTTTCCTCGAACGTGTTATGATTATTTTCGAAGTGATATACGCACGTGTATATTTGTCGATGCGTACATTAACATGGCAATAAACCTAATTTCTTAAAATTGGAAAATTCCTGTTGATATAATACTTTTGTTTGGATGATCGAAACGAAATCCTATTATATAAAACCAACATAGATCGTTTGTGCATACCGCATCGATCTTCAGTATCCTCATGATGCTGGTTTCGAGTTTTGTTAGAACCTGATGATAGGCACATGTCGCTTTTCTTAATTGATATAATGGCTTATCGTTTCTTTTGAATTTAAATTTAAAGTGTTAATTAAACTCTTTACGAAACAGTTCCTAAAAATTAATCTTTTACCTTGTCTATGTTGATTGAATTCGATCGATTTTAGCTCCACATTTGCGTTGATATTACTCTTGAGAGATTCTAACCTAGTGAGAGAATCTTTTCTTAAAAGTGTACATAATTTACATACTAATTAATATTTTTCAGTGAACCTTTGCAGGGTTATTTCCTGAGAAGGTTTCTGTATTATTATATTTGAGATTTTACAAAAAACGGGATTTTTATCGATTTTCAGTCTTCAAGGAAGACCTTCCGTAGTCCAGTCATGACATATATAATGCAGGACCTACTCACGCATAGAGATTCACTACTCAAACACGAACAATAATATATTTACAAAAGAGTCTCGAGCAATACCAGATTACAGAAACGAATACTAAATACAAAACAGATTTTTATTCAAATCCATTTCAAATTCGTTGCACCATTCAGCTCTAAGGGCCATCAACCTGCTAGCATGCAACCGCAATTACAAAACCCATACACACACACAACAATCTTGCACCTCTAGAACGCGGAATCGAATCAGAGCACCGTTTAAACAGTTCCTCGAGTCCAATAAATAACCTCGGACAACACAAGGAGAAATTGTCCGAACGGTGGCCCCGAGGCCATATCGTTGCCCACGCTCCTCGACGACAATGCAGACGAAGAGTGGCCATTCCGTAGCCGAGTAATGATATTGTGTGCAAAAATCATCTCGTCGATCTGGATTGCACAGTATTGTTGCGTTAGCCCGCATATTGTTGAGTTCACTCTATTGTCGACGCGCGGTTACCGTTGCGGATTACCCGCGGGTCCACTATTCGTGGTTGCAGATGTAAATTAAGGTTAAATGTATGATTGTGTAATATTTTTAATGAATAGTGTTTGTAGATATAGTGATCTTTCATATAGTACGAATTTCTATAAAATATTCGATATTTCTTCTATAGTACTTCAATATAGAATGGCATTTTCTTGAATGAATCGATATTAGAATGCATTGATTTTGTTATTAAGTTTCATTATATAACTTGGAATCAAAAAAGTAGTACTGGAAGGAACGCTTATTTTCTTTAGCTAGACTCTAGCTAGAAATTATTTCCTTTCTCACTCTAAATACCTACAACATTAGAGCAAGAAAGGTGATAATTTCTAGACAAATGATGAACGTTCCCCCTTGCACTATGTTTCAGCTTGGAACCTATTCTCATATTAATTGAGGATTTCTCACATTAGATTGCCTCCTCGAAAAAACGTTCTTTTTACTGTAAATTCTATAATCGAAAGATTATGATAATTTCTTTTCAAAATATTTTATATCTTAGCTGAAAATATGTTCCTTTCATTTTATAATTAAATACAAAATTACTAAAATATGAAACTATATCTTGTATTTACTTATTTAATCGATCAAGTAAACAATTTTTGATTCATGCTAATATTTTTCTGAAAATATGATTATTCGTTTAATAAACGAAATATTTATGATTATTTAAGTCATCAATTTTTTTTTTCATAAAAAATACTTTGCATATCATTTTCTTTATTGTTTAAGTTAATAAAATACAGAAGTGACATTCTATAGTTGCTTAAAAAAAAACATGAATGAAGTAGCTTCCATATAACGTATTGAGTTTCATACGAGTTTTGCGATTGTTAATTAAAAATGAGAATTTTAAAATCGCGCGAAGAAAAACATAAGAAATTTACGCTTTGCCATTCCATACATATGTATTCGACAATATAAAAAAAGTGTCAATAAAATAGAAACTTTCCTCCGAAACGTATTAATTATTTAAAACATAATGGCCCGTAAAAGTCATCCGTATATTCATTTTTATTGATATATCGAAGTTAATAAGTATTTATCGACTTTTTTCTAAGATGCGCGTACGTTCGCTAATTGAAAACTCGTTCCGAAGGCGCTTAAGTTAACTCAACATAGAGAAAAAAGTCAATAATTTATTTGCTAAATTGAAACGTATTCGAAGAACAAATTCGTCACATCGACGATATTATTACGTGGTTTTATGTCGTACGATATTTTAACGACGGTGTTTCAATACGACGAGTATATTATAATTCAACGTTTGACATTTATAATTATTCAATAAAATTCGAAATGTTTGTGGAAAAATTTACGTTCGTCGAAAGGGTTAATTAAGCAGATGAGACAGTTAATTAAAGCATGCGGTTAATTGACGCATACTGAAGACAAGTTTAATTGACATAATTTACATGTGGGTCAATTGAAGGGACGTCTATGAAAGATTCGACCTTATCCATGGTACGGACAGATTTTAAGTGATTTATTCCGTGTACGTGAAAATATGTCAGTACGTTAAAGTGAAAACGTATTTTTTTTTAAATAGAGACTCATAAGTATTTATGAAGCTTTAATTAAATTCAAACTCCAAACAAGTTCATATATTGAATGAACTTGTGGTCTATTCAATGAAAAAAATCGATGCCTTCGAAGCAGGTGTCGTGTAGAAACAAGCAATCTACAACGCCTCTAAACAATCTTAACACGCTGAATAAATTGAAACGTACATATAGAAAGTGTTAAAGACATCATCTACCTACTCTAATCAAATATTTAAATAATAACATAAATATCAGAACGCCTCGAATTTACATTCAATAGAGAGAAACCACGACGTAACAACGCACACCCACGCTCTCATTAAAACGCTCATATCGAACCGCGGCCCGAATTGGCTATCGTCTCGAATTTAGACTATAACCCAAAAATACAACCCTAAAATATATAACCTAATAATAAATAACCCAAAAATAAATAAATAGAGAATTTGTGACCCATTGATCACGGTCACTTAAACGCTTTTGGCGTTTTCTCTAGACGGTGTCGACGCGTGCTCTCTTCGGTCTTCTTTCATCCCCCAGACAAAAGTTCTTTAGGGGTTGAAACGGTGGTTGGGGTAGTGGTAAATTAGTACTTAACTGGGTAACCTGAGCGTACATGTACTACTAAAACAGGGGTGGTCAAGGTGAGACGTGAGGAAAACGATAGGGGTTGGAGTTAGGTGCTAGTCAGGTGTAAAGAGAAAGATGACACATATTTTGTTTGATAATTATATTTTTTTAATTATTTTATATGTATTTTTGCGTTAATTGTATAAGAAGAATGTATTAATTATTAAATTTTAATTACATCTGAAGTACTTTGGAAAAATCGATGTGTAAAATTTAGCTGTTTTTCTGATCAAAATTTTCATTTTAAAAGTCAATCATTTAAATCGAACGCGAATCCAAGATTTCCATTGATTCATCACACGGTCAACTATGAACGCGCTTTTCTCGAAATTACCGCGAAATCTCTTGTACCCCTTGGCCTTTTCAGTCGTCATATATTTTCTTAATTTTATTAAAAAAAAGAAGTTAAATATCAAAATACTTAAATTGTGCAAAAAGAATAACCATCACAGAGGATAAACTTAATTTCATATTGGGTTATCTATAAATTTTCATATATTGATTCATCCAAAAAATCAAACAGTAACTTTAGTCAACAATCTAAAAATACAATCAATCATCCAATAAAGCCTCCTAAAATTAACACCAGCCACAAAACCCAATTAACACCGACTGATTAATTAAGCCCGAGTGCAGCCTAATGCAATCCATCATATCAACACCCCCAAAGCAACGTAGGCGTAGCCAACCCACCCACAAGTCGTACTAAACGTTTGATCTCGACAATAATAATCATTAATACACTTCACCACCTATTGATTCGGCCCACTCATGCTTGACCACCCCTGGGCTCGAACTGGAACCCCAGTTTGACCACCCCTGCCGGGCAACAAGCCCATACACTGAATCGTATTAGTGCAGTGACCATGTTTTTTCAGCAGGGAATTAAGGGCTTTCAGGATTTTCAATGGTAGGAATTATAATAAAAAATATAAAGATTGGTTTTTAATTATTTTTATTTTGATAAAAAACAATTTGTATTTCCTAATTTTTAAATCAAAAGTAGATATTCAAACTAAATTCTAGTGGTATGAATTTTTAGAAGAGGTTCAAAAAGTGTTACCAGGATCGATCTTAGGGGAGAGTAAGGGAACTACTTAGATCCTTTGAGACGTTTGATTATCTAGGACATTTGATCCTCTGGGACTCTTGATTATTTGAGACACTTGATCCTCATAATTAAAATTTACTATTCTAAATTTAAAATTCTTAGATAATTGACCCTATATTTTTTAATACAATTTTCTGAAAAGGGCAAAAAAGAAAGAAGCAATCTAAGTGTCCCAGAGGATTGAATGTCCTTACTCTTATCTAATTTTGCTTTTAAGCCATCATATTAATAACACGTTATCAATATTTGAATGTTATTAAGCCTTCGAGAATATATGTATGTGTAGTTCATCAATCTGACTTTTTTTTAACTATCCAACGATTAACAGTTATTGCTAGACCAATTTTTTTTCCAGTTCATACTTTGTATCATTGCTTAATTTAATTAAAAATGTAAATTTTAGAAAATAGACAAGTTTAAATGACAGAACATGGAAAAATAGTAAAGTCTTCTTAAATAAAGAAAGTATGGTCACCTTAGGTGTATAAGGATATAATCGTGAACGTGTTGCATACACGCTCAGAGCGTTCGTTTTTATTAGTTTCCCCCGATCAGCTGCTTTCTAACACACTAGTAAATGTGTACATATACCGTTTTCTTATAAGAGTGTAGGGGTTCGTACGTATTCACACACGCGAGAAAAAAATAAGAGTGTCGGAGCTAAAGCGGCCCGCCCACGCTCGTTGCTAATTAGTGATCGTTATTTTTTTTAATTTCGAAACGTCGTGTGTTCGTTATGTTAATTGTTAACGTTTGTGGTTTGTTAGTTCGTGTCGGATGCGAGATGTATTTTGATTTTGGCGTGTCAGAGTTCAATTTTGATTCGTGTTGAATTTTTTTCATTTGCTCGATTCCAATTGAAAGAAACTATGCATGTTTTTTTTTAATTGTTGAATTAATGTAGTAATTATAATTTCTGTGTTGAATTAGTGAATGTATTATTTGTATAAATTAAAAGATTGATAATAATCTTAATGCAAGTATTCGACAAAAACGAACGTAATAGGAATCAAAAATTTTTGTTATCATTTGGATCTGAATTAAAATCATAAAATTTAATTATAATTTAATAGTTTTATATCTATGGCAACGGTATTTTTTGATCTAGTACAAAAGTTTACAGTTTATAGTTCAAAATAGTTTTTTATAGCATCTTAAAGACCTCTGCAACCTATGACCTACCCATCACAAATTGACCCATTCAATGATTTCAAATAAAATAACTTTTAACTTTTATTCAACATTTGACAAATAACCTAATTCAAATCGACATTAAATACAGTAATATTAAATATGCATTAACATTTTTATCAATTTTCATAACAAAAATCGAAATTAAGCTCAGAAATTCTTTATTAATGTATCAATGAATAATGTTATCTTATCTTAATTATGACAATATTGTAATTCTTATTTCTTTCATTTGAAGATATTCTATACTTACTATACAGAACACTCATATATTCTAGCTAGAAATTATTTCGATTTCTGTTCTAAATGCGAGGACAGGAGCACGAAAAGCGACTGTCCTTAAATCAAACACACTTAAATAATCCTATCAATTGCACAAAAAAATTTTAAGTACAAAATAATTGTAACAGATTAAAACAATGTGAATAGAAAAAAACGTTTAAGTAATATTTTTTTCAATTTTTCAATTATACCTCTGACATAATTAAGAACGTATTTATATCAAATTAACATTAAGAACGCCCACACACATTCTAAATTTAATAAAAAATCGACAAAATTACCCAAAAACGAAATTGCACCGAAAAAAATCGCAAAATGGAAACGTGCACGATCCGCACAAGGAACAACACACACGCGGACCAAAGTAAATACGTCCACCGAAAATACGCTGAGTCCACGTGGAGGGACGAACGACGCCTGTCGCGTTCACCCACGAAACCGAATTTGAACTCGAAAAGTGCATCGAAAGTCGAAAGTGCATCCCGGGAAATCTCGGGAAATCCCGAGACGCGAAAAAAATCGAAAAAATCTCGTCCGTTTGACAGCTGTCAAGAGTTTACATATACGTGTGCGTTGACGGTGAGTACTACACGTGCGAAAGCGTGTTGTAACAGTGTTCTGTTATTAAGCGATCGTTATCTTTCTCGGAAAGCGCGAGTATTATTTTAATAGTGCTGTATCGAAAAATAATTAGATATCGTTTCGCGTGTGTGACCTTTGGTGCTTATTTCGATAAGGTTCGTGTTTTTTAGTTTTTGGAGGTTTTGAATCGATCGAAATTTTTATGTGCGATGATGCTTTTTGATTTATGTTTGATGTGAAAAGTTGTAGCTTAATATGTTATGGAAAAATGTATCTTCGTCGTATTGACATTTTCGTGTGAGTCAACGTACTGTGGAACAGCTGATATTGATTTTGTTTTTGAACAGTTGAATACTTTCACTTGTATTGTATTTTTTATTTAGCTTCGATTCAACTTTATAAATTTGCTTTTTATTAAAGTTCAATTCGTTATTTTAAAACTTTATAAGAATTAATTTTCAAGTGCTAAAAGAGCTGTTCAGTACATAAAATGATTAACTCTATAAAACAAAATCGAGAAATACAATAATAAGTGTTTGATGAGTTTTTTAAGGTCTCCTTGATTCTCTTCTGTATTTAATTTATTTAAAATTGTATGCATCTAATTTCAATTATGATAAGCTTCGGAAGGGGTTAATTCATACTAGAGTACAGATTCAATAAAAGTGATATCTGAAATAAATGAATCATTATTCGGTATCAAATTAATGATATTTATCTTAATTTTTTCGGAAATATATTTCACACGTAAAAACGATTATACCGAGTGCTTTGACATTTAAATTTAATTCATCTTCAAAAATTGAATTGATCACTTAATGCCCAGAACGATTCAAATTATACGTTAAATCATCGAACTTACAATTAGAATGATCTGACATTAAGAGCCAAATAATCCAAGACATTAACAAAACTCTCATATTCAAATCCAAATCAAGCAAAATCACATATGACTCACAAACCAAAAAAAAATTTTTTTTCAACCAAACTATTCAAACAAATCAATCGAAAACGCATCAGCGAATTAGTCACCCGAACAGATCTCTCATCTCAAATCTTCCTATTAGTCTCTAACTCTCGTAAGCCACTCATTAAACACGAACGTTTTTTTTTACATTATTTAATTTCTTGCTGCGTGGCTACCTCATTTCAGTGAAGTGCCCCTCGCTACTTCACTGTTTACACTTAACTCAAAACTGTTTGTTCGGACGC
Source organism: Cheumatopsyche charites (assembly GCA_024721215.1). Lineage (NCBI taxonomy): Eukaryota > Metazoa > Arthropoda > Insecta > Trichoptera > Hydropsychidae > Cheumatopsyche > Cheumatopsyche charites. The sequence continues at coordinate 2,215,459 of CM045580.1, read as the reverse complement.
ATGTTTGTTGTATGTCCGTACGACGCGTGTTTGCGTTCACACAAACCTAACTCTTTTCGAAGACGTTTCACACCTTCTTATGCGAGGGAATTCATCTCGTGTTTGTTAAATTTGAACCGTCTATTATTGCTTCGGATGAATGGAAGAGTCTGGAGATGTGAGGTAAATGGGTTAGGCACGATCTTGATCTAGTTGAGGCAGATATTAGGGAGATTCTACAGGTTTTAAGTGAATCGTGTATTTTGAAAATACATGTTACTTGCATATGTTATGTTTTATGTTATATGACGACTGAAAATGCCAAGGGGTACAAGTGACTTTGTGGTGATTTCAAAGTTGACCATGCACCTACGTGTATTAGGAGGAGGTCGAGTGATTTGATGATATATCTTGGTACACGTTCCAAGTTCGTTTATATCCTTTTGCCACTAAATATATGAGTTGTACATAGAAGCGATTCCTGTGTATAATTCAATTTCGGCGAAAATATCACTTTTACCCCTTTGTCTTTTCAGTCGTCATATATATTTGTTATAGATATGCCTTTTTTAACAGTAGTGTAATGAGTATTAATTACACAACTATTAAACTAAACCAAAATTAATTCGCTAGTATTGAAGTGTATTGAGTTTAAATCGGTATTGTTTAGTATTTGTATTTTTTCAAATGATTATTTAAATATTTATCTTTGATTTTCCATATTCATTTGTCGTATGTGTGTCATTGAGTGCGAATCAATAAGGAAAATTAAAGGAAAACTATGTTTTGTGTTTTGACTAGAATAGTACAGCTTGTTGAATTTCAATACCAAATTTTAGTAACATGTGTATATATGAAATATTTATAAATTATGAATATAATTTGTATAAATTTAATACTTTTCTGGTGGAAAGTAAATTTCTATTGAAATCAATGTGTGGAATTTTAATGAGATCTGATGTGGATTAAAATTTTACGATATTCGATGACTCTGAATCGGTATTTTAATCTATTTAATAATCGATTATTTACTAAAATTACTTATGAAATATGAGAATTGTAAAGTGACAAATTAAAAAAAAAAACATATGAATCGATTCTAACTGTAAAACTTGATCAATCATTCATGAGTTAAGAAAAAGAATTTGATAAACCTTATAAATAACTAATTGGAAACAAACGATTAAAAGATCGAGACTAATTAAGTAATGTGTGCAAATAGTGAGTGATTTATTGAAAAATTCAAAAGAATATTCAGATTAACACTATTTTACGTAAAATTCGACATAATTTAGTTAAAAAATTGATTGCAGATACATACATATGTATTCAAAAATGTTTCGATTCAGATCATATTTAAAATTTAATCAAATTCTCGAAAATGCATTTCCAAGCTATAAACATCATAATTATACAAATTCGATTCAAACACAATATTTAAAAAAAAAAAACAGATTCGGTATCAAAAATAATCAAAAAACAATCAAAGCCTACAATACAATGCAATCGTTTCTAATACTTCACATATACGATCTTTACTCGCAGCCCACATAATCACCCTCATTCTCGCTTCGGCGAAAATAAGGGATCCGCACTAAAACCTCCTATATTTTTTCCTTCATTTTCCACAAAAGGGGGTTGTTCGTATTATGTGCATTCGGCTCGCATGACCGTAGCGAGTCAGAAGGCTTTCCTAATTTGAATATCTAATTCGTGTGTCGGGTTTCGTGGAAAACAACCCCCGCATTCGAATTAATACCCCGCGATTATCGAGCGGCTAAAATTTTAATTACCGACGCTTTTCCGAGGAAAAGTTATGCTGGATGTATGAGGAAAATTCGAGTTTTGTGTAATTAGTCGATTCGACGCGGTCACTCTATGGTAATGTTCCGATTTCTTTGAATTCGGTTCTGTGATTATGGTGCGATAAGTTTATATGGCTTTATAAATTGTAGGACCTAGTTCTTCTAGTTTTTTTTTCGTTGTGTTCGGGTTGTTATTATTTTCGTAATTGAAGATTGTGTAGTGCGATTTGAGTGTGTTTTGAAATTGCGCGGAAAATGTGTTCGTTTCGACGCTTTTAAAGTTTTCGCTAATTTAAAGAAAATAAATAGGTGTTTTCGGCTCTGAGTTTCATATTTTATGCATCGTTTGAACATAATTCATTAAAAATAGTAAAAAAAAGCTTCAAAAGAGTTGAAAAAATATTTATTATCATCAAACTATAGCCATTAACCTATATCCAATTTTTTACCATGATAGTTTTATGTGCATGTTCATTATAGAATAAAATTTATATGACATTTTATAACGTCGATGCCAAATTTTATTTTAAAGAAACAATTAATTTTAAAAATGCTCACAGTTGCAACTTAAAATTATTCGTACAAACGCATCTTATTTTAAATTTGGAACGTGGTTTTCGACACTTGCAATCGTTCGAAAAACTTAAATATGACTATTTCTTAGAGAAATTTAATTAACCATTTGAATTGCTTGTCGAGTGTGACTTGACTATCATTTGTTTCATACAACTCTGTCTTGAGTCTCACTCATTTAAGACGATATTTTTTGAAATTATTTATATAGATACCGAAAAATGATGAAAATGAGAACGAATTATTATGAAGAAATACAAAACATTCTAAAAATGTATGAAGCTGTTTAGTATAATTATAATAAAATTAATTTTATCGAAGCAATATTCAAGCTGTGAGAAGATTATACTCTAAATTTTGATATAAAACACATTCATATTAATTTTTTCGAAAGTTTTGTGCGCTTCTTCATGATATCGTTATCATTTGGGGCATTTTGCGATTCATTGATTCATTTTAAACATTAAAATATTCAAAAAAATAATAAAAATTTAATGAAAACTAACATTAAGAAAGGTTTTTCGTTTATTTTTTTACTGATAAATTCATACTAAAAAAATCGCCTAAAAAACAGAGTTGCGGGAAACTCTTCCTAAAATTTTTAAGAATTCAAAGGGTTAAAAATTGACTAATCACCATAAAAAATCATACAAATTTCGCCAGCTATCAACACATTTTTTTTCCACATATAAAAAAAAGCCTCTAACAATCATCCCTCGTGAGTTTCTTATGTACGAAATTAAAAAGTGTTCCCGGTGCGTGCCCTTAATGATGGCTTAATAACTACCGGCCGCGTTGCTTAATAGGGGCTGTCGCTTTTCCCAACCCAACCTAACCCAACCCCCATTTCTTAAGAGAGGGTGACTTTCTCACCGAAAAAAAAAGTTAAAAATAGTTACACGTAGCTCACGTCAAACTGTATTTTAATGTCCATGTTCGCCCCAATCATGTAAATTAAAAGTGGCCATAAAGGCCGGTAATTATACCGGGGGTGGTGGTGGCGGTCGCCATCTAAGAAAGTCCCTAATGAGTTCTGGCGCGGTCGCGGGCATTAATTTTGTTTTCATTGCTTTGAAAATATTTTTATGAGTGTTGCTTTTTTTCTCCTCGGTTAGTTTTCACGACACTTCGCTTCGACCTCCGTGTGACATTCGTAATCGATGTGTAGATCTGTAATGCTCTTAAGAACATGAAAATATAAAGAAATGCGTTAAAATATAAAAATAAGATTTCATTGAATGTATAAAAGTCGAAAGCTCTCTTCGTGCAATAATAATTGAGCAGCTCAGTGCACAAAGTGAACAACTTCACAAAAAATTTAATCTCAAATCATGTGAAAAAATCATGAATTTCTATGTGTGAAATATCTTTACTGAATAATGAAGATTAACACTATTAAATGACAAAATTTGCTTGTCTACTAAATGAATGAATAGCACAAAGGGTATAAGTGAACTTTTTCATCGAAATTGAATTTGTATCTGTATCTTATTTGGGACTATTTTTTGTACTTAACTCAATTTCGATTAAAAAGGTCACTTGTTCCCTTTGTGTTATTCAGTAATCAAATAATAAATCGTTCATTTCAGAAACCATTTTAATTAATTCTGTACTCAAATATAAACTGACCACATTTACAGCTTATTATAAACAAAATTTGTATTATAATGATTTCACATAAACGAAATAAAGAAGGCAAATCTTAAAAATGTATCATCGTTTTTCTCGACTTTTTGATATATGGAGTTAATATATTTATGTACTGAATGTCTCAATTGTGAATCTGCCTCAATATGGACATCTTAAGATCGCTTTCTCTCGAAAAAATTTCATGTTAAATCGACATCGAACATTAAGCAACATCGTATTAACGAAAGAACGGAATTCGTAGTGGGCGTTTTTGATAAAGCGCACAATTAAAGCTCAGATTGGAAATGTGATATTTTAAACATTACTTACTCGTATGTATGTGCGAATTTTCAAAATCGAAGAATAAAAAAACGCTTGTCAACGCTTCGTAAATCTTTGTTTTATTGCTCGTATCGTATTTTATGAATTTACATAATCGATTTTGACTCTTTTCTGTTTGGTTATACCTACTCGATTTTCGTTTGTACGAACATTCGATTCGAATATATGAGCTTTGACACTTCTTCGTCAATATCAGATATGTTTTAAATACAGATTTTAATGAATCAATTAAATTCATGTCCTTTAGAGCCAGTTTGACTTTTTTATAACATACTCGTATTGATGTTTTTTTCCTATTGAATTCGACAGCTATTATCACTGTTGACCTTTTATTGTTGACGTTTTGACCTTTGGACCAGTTGTCATAGAATCCTAATTTCTAGGATGTTAATAAAAGTTCGGGTCTTAATATTGAATCAGTAATCTTCATACTCATTATCAATTACATATAAAAATCAAGTCTACCATTAAAATAGCTAATAATCGAAAATCTACAATGGTCATAGTGGATTATATGGCTATAACTTAGTCAGATTAATTCCGAAGATAAATGGCTCTAAATTCATCAGATTTTCTTAAAATTTAATGATTTATTAAGTATTTTAGTGCTAAAAGTTAATATTGAGACAATAATAAGTATTTAAATTGTTTCAAATCGAAACACACATCGAGATTGCTTCAATTATAAAATTTTAAGAAGTCACATACATTGACGAGTCTACAGCAATTTACCTTAGTACGAGTTGAACACAAAATGAATTCCGATAGTCCGCGTTGTAAATTAGATATTTTTTTAATGAAGCTCTATCGTGTCTGAGCTTATGCGTCGAATTAAACGTTTTCGTGTAACACAATACAGCTTATAAATTCGCATTAAACCAGTTCAGGGAACGTCAATCGATCGCGCCAGACGTTCGTGCAAGATGGTCGTAAAATTAATTTTTCTTCATTAACCTTTACGTTCGTTCCTTTACTTTAGTTTGCCGCATTTTTCTTCTCTCCATTCTTACAGAACCACCCCGTTTTGCCCATCCATACGATTTTCAGAAACGTTCGATTCGATGTAAATCCGAGTCGAAATAATTTATGCCGAAAGTGTTTCATAAATTCTGATTCGGCTCGCGATAAGAACAACGCGACTGGGAACAAACGTACAATTACCCTTTGCCGACACTTACCATTTAAAAATATATAGTGAAAATAAAAATCGCCACCGCTAATTATTTTAATCGTATTAATCGCCGCGGTACGGTTATAGTTGTTAATCGAGCACTCATTAAAAAAGCGTGCGTGCTACTAATGGTACGATTTTTTTTATATTCGAAACCTTTACTAGAATACTAGAATACTAGAAAAATTTTCATTTAATTATACATGAAAAATTTTGCATCCTTCAAATTTAAAACCTTTGATCGGTGTATCAATTCCGTACTGAAATGTTTAATGAGTTGGAATTATTAAAATCGAAAAAAATTTCGATGAACTTAATTTTTTTTTTGGTATATAAATATATTTTTTGTAAAGAAGTGTTCGTACTACTATTCGTGGTGGTTCAAATTGATTTAACAATATTTTTTATGGCCCGTTATTTGGTCGTTATCGGACATAGTATCTCGTGTGGCGAGTCTGTTATCAGGCAACGATCTCTCGTATAAAAATTATAAAACAATTGTAATAAAATTATTTGCTTATGATAAAATCAGTACGGCCATTTGATCATGCGGATAAAGTGTTAGCCGGACGTCGAAGAAATTCTCGACGAAAGAGTTTTTTTTTCGGTAAAAAGTATATTGAATTCAATATGTAACATGATTTTTAGTATCCAATCTAATTAAATATACATTGTTACAAAAAATCTAAAAAGTAATTATTTAAATTAGACATGGACACTCTGCGTTAACGAGCAAGACCCATTAGGTAACGGTTAATTACATACAAATGAACTAAGTCGGTTACTGGAATTAACCGTCAGCTTTGGTGACTCGTCAATGTTGTAATCACTTTGAATGGCTTCAATTAGTACGGTAATCGAGTTAAGACCTTGCCATCGACAAATTGGACTTTTTTTCCTACCATTCGTACATAAAATTTAATTATTCGATCACTGCTACAGTGTAGTTTTAAATTCTAGACACTTTTCTTAATGAATTTTAGAAGTACAGCATTTTTCCATAAATTTTGTTTTATCAAGTATGGTTCTTCATATTGCATTTGGAATCGATATTTATAATCATTTTCATTGGAAAATTCGATTAAATAGAAACATTACTCGGAAGAGATCATTGTGCAACAGTTATTGAAGTGTATAAAAATATTTTATTGTAAAATGTACGTCTCAAAAATTCAAAGCAATGTTCAAACACAAGAATTTTCTTAAAATATATTGAATTTTCACACCTATACAATACTTACTTTCAAGTAATGATTTCATTTAATCCAATTTTTACATAGAAAACATACCAAATTTCAACTTCAAATTCAATATTAAGAATTACAATTGATCCCTCGTTAATTCACAAAATAATCTACAAATCAATTAAACAAAAATATTGAACGTTCAATGAAAGTGTTCAGAATTCCTCACAATAGCCTCCATTCGAATAATTACCATTTATATCAAATTTAATTGACACAATGTAATTTTAATCAGGCTAAGTTGTTTTCGGTAGTGCTAGTTATGGGTTATATATACGTTTATGATGATGTGAGCCATTACGTTATCTTAACCGTTCTTTAACTCTCCCCGTATATCGTGGGGTGGCTAAATACCGCACTGCTTAATACTTAAGGTCGGCCTGAAGATTTTTAATCAAATAATGGACTCTAATGTTCGTATAACGCCCCAACGATTCGTTCAATATGATTAATCATACAAATAAATAAATTAGTATAGGAAATTCGTAATATCGAACGAATTAGTTCCTCAATTTTCTGACAGGTTGTGTCGGAGGATCGTTATCTAAATTATTTTCATTTGCTATGAAATATTAAGTGTGAGTGTTCGTTTCGGTGAGTTCACGAATTTTCTAGTATGAATACACACATAATGTAAATGGTTGTAATATTGTAACTGTGTGACTTCGTTAGTTAGTATTAAAATTAAATAAATTTTAGCCATTTACCTGACTGTTGAAAAAAAAGTAAAAATCAATTATTATTTGACGACTGAAAAGGCCATGGGGTGTAAGTGACTTTGTGGTGATTTCAAGAAAAGCACGTTCAAAGTTGAGGATGTATTAAGAAAAGGTCGAGTGATTTGATGATATACCTCGGCACACGTTCCAAATTCGTTTATATCCTTTTGCCACCAAATAAATGAGCGTGCATAGAAACGATTCCTGTGCATAACTTAATTTCGGCAAAAATGTCACTTGTACCCCTTTCGATCGTCATTTGTAGTTGATACATGATATTTTTTTTCAATGCGCACATGCTGTTTCATAATTATTTTTCATTTTTGTCTTTTTAACAGAAATAAAGTAAAAAAAGAACACTTTTCTTTTCTAGCTAGAAAATATTGTCTCTCTAGCTCAAAGTGTGCGTATTAGAGCTAGTAAACAATCATTTATTACTAGAAATTATGAGAGTTCTCCTTAAATCTATTATAATACATCTCAAATCTGTGTCGTGATTCTCGATGAAACTTTTCATAGCGAAGCTGCGTTTTTAGTTCGAAAATATAACAGAATCTATTTTTTTAATTAAAAATCGAATTTTCACAGTAATTAACATCAAATGGGAAAGACATACGAATCTTTACATCAGACACGAAGTGCGCTATCGATCGCTTCTAAAACAAAATCGGCGCGTAAATATAAAAATTACTCACCGCCTCGGAAAATTCCTAAACATTTTCCGATCGAAATCACAACATCTGTCCGCTGAAATGATTTATAATCGCAAAATTGAATGCAACGATAGCGAGAGCGTCCAGATTTTCCATATGTATGAAAAGCGAAGCTGGCACGCGACTCACATGCGTCACACCGAATCCTCATAATTAACTCGCGCCGCAGACTAATGAGTCTCGTTAAGCCGCAACACCGAAACAAAACGATAAATCACACTAAAATAGACCGTATAATCGCCTTCATATGAATCAAATTCGTCCGAAGAATCTCCGCGAACTTACATCGTTTCAATTTCGAAGATCCGATGCTATATTTGAATCGGAATGCGCGAGAAATAATTAATTTTTCGCGCGCTTTCATACGTAGAATAAATTGGTCTTTATTCAAGGGGGTTTAAGGATTGGATTCGTTTGAATTTTATCGTATATCGGCAGACGCTTAACGGCAATCGGTTGGCGCCACTTTGTTTCTATTTCAAAACGCTATTATGATTCCACTTAGCGTGTATTTTCGCGTTCGATTTTCGTTGTAAATCTTTCGAAAATCGCTCGAAGCCGTATTTAATTCCGCATGTGCGCTTGACGCTTGACTTTTAGTGCGTTTTCGATGAAATCCTGCATCCGAAGTGAGCTGGTTAACTCTTGCATTCCGATCCGTGGTTTATATTCGTTCCAGATACAAAGTAAGCTTTCTGTGTATGGAATCTAAGTTAAAAATCATCAACGAATACAGGAGGATGGACAAAACGTATTCTGAAACCTATAACGACCAGAAAGTTCGTCGTTTTAAAGCTTTTTTTGTGTTTGTCGTTTATTATAATAATATCAAGTCTCAGTTAGCTGTGTGAAAAGAGTTGAGAAAATCTTTATAAGTACACAAATTGTTTTCGCAAGTAAAAATACTGTTCATTTTATTGATGCCTCGTTTAAAAAACGCTATCAGTTTTGAGAAATAAATATGTAAATCAATGCTCGTGTGCTAAATGCTTGCAAAACGTGGTGTATTGAGATTGCAATTTACCCGAAATTATTGCTAATTACCTGTAAAATAAACTATTTATTGGAAAATTAATAAAGAGATAAATCCATAATGCAATCCACAGTATTACAGCATGCTTTTCAGTCCTAAATTAGGTCGATGTTTATAATTTCACACAGTGATTTGAAAATAGTCCCATAATAACAAATGATGCCTGCAAAAAAAGCTTTCCAACTACGTAAGAATAATCATTAATATACTCTAGATATCTCATACATTATCATTTGTTCTTCTTTCCAAAAAAAAAATCTTTCAACTAAAAATCTGTTTTCGCACCGAACCAATAAACTACTTAAGCCCGCTCGATATAAAACTGCTGCAACGTGAAAAATGCAATTAACATCTTCACAATTTGCACAATTTGGCACAGACGACGACAAATCACACGTAAATCTCGTTTATAGGAATCTTCGCACGATATCGTAATTTCACCTAAAGCCACGGCAATAAAACGTCAACGCACGACACTTATTAGGACGAGTTCGCATTGTCGAAGTCGTTGATGTGAGAATCCATCATTTAACGTTAGAACGACAGTTTTCAACGGCGAATTTAATTCGATGTTAAGGTGGATGATTTACGATGGTGTAATTCACTGAAATTTCGTATTAAAAATTAGAAGTGTTTAATAAAATTTGTGATATTTTTAGAGTATGTCTGATGGATCATGGAATTATTTTATATGATGTCAAGTGATGTGTGGAAAAAACTTGAAATGTTTTTCTATTTCAAATGAAAATGCATTGCTCTGCCGAATTTTTCTAAAAATAATATGTCTGAAAATAGACTAACACGGCTTAAATAATGTTATCGAAAAGCTTCGTTACGAGAGATTTTAGAGAATATATTTGATAATTATACTAGTAATTCATTAGTATAGTGAATAATAGTGTTCTTTATTTCATTAAATCCTTAAGACACGTTTTATTTTGTGAAATCGTCGAATTTTCCTCATATTTATAGATTTCATTTTCTTTTTGAAATAATATTTTCTATAGTAAAACTCTATCTGAAATTTTAAGTTATATCTTTCAACAGTCTATAAATAGTCACTCTATATTCAAATAAGTTTAACCTTATCTAACCTTTTCGTTGAAATACACCTAAAATTACATGTGTGTAGGTTGTGCTCCATGTTCGATACAAGCTTGCTGCACAATTGCTTAATAACTCTTAGATCTTGATGAATTTATTTTACCAAAATCTTCATAAATGAAATTTTGAAACACCCAAACTCTTATTTTAATCAAAATCAACAAGATTCACATAAAATCAATTCCGATTAATTCATCGAACTTAACCTAGCGTGCTTTCTATGTACGAACTCTTCACAAAACCAACTCTAAATCCAAACGATATTTTCGCATTTATATCCAAAATATCAAATCAAAAACTTATTTTTACCAAAACGATTTTCATTAATTAATCATCGAACAACTTAATCTTACATTTCAATTGAAAATTTACAATAAAACATCAAAATTCATCCAAGATCGATCCATCGAACAAAATCTATCGCGCTCCCCATCCACGAACTCCGCACTCCAAACCGACTCTACAACATCTCTTCAACTCTACACCCAAACGATATTTTCGCATTTATATCCAAAATATCAAATCGAAAACTTATTTTTACCAAAGCGACCGACTTTAGCTGATTTATTTCGATTGGCCCGGTCGGCCGTCATCAAAGCGAACCGAATTAACGCGCGTTGATTTCGACAATTAATGGCCGCCGGTTAGTTTCATAGTGGATTTTTCAAATTCTGTTCAAAGTTGCCGATGACACGCCCGAGATGACGCTCAACAGACACGCTTCTGAAAATTTATATAAATTTGAATAAATTTTCAGTTCCAGGAATATCTCGATGGTTGCAAGAGAGCGGTAGGTTCGGTTATAGAACGCGGTTAACGTTAATTCGTTAAGATGTTAATTGCTTCGCGTTCGGTGAGTGATTAATCTTTGGAGATGTTTATGATTGTTGGTTTTGATTTTTTTAGGTAGTTTTGTTTTGGTTTGATCGAGTTGATTGAGTGTTTCAGTGTGTCTTCGAATGAATTTTTAGACTTGTGTTTTACTTGGAAAAGTTTTAATTACTTCAGTTCACTATAAATCATTTGAGTTTCAACGATCAGTAGGTTCACGTATTCATTGCTTAAAAGATTGGTCAATTTTCAAATTTTCATCAATCAATATTTACATCAACAAAGTTTATTGAAAAGATCTTAACTTTTAGCAATCTTTTACATATCAACGTCGACCAAATAAAAATGTTATCAAACAAAAAAATCATTAATTCAACCAAATTTTCGATAAATAGAAAGTTTGAATCTTGAAAATTAGTCCGCTTTGTATGCTGATATTGACGATTTAATTTATATCAAAAATGTTATGTGGAGGTTTAGAACAGTTTATGTGTCTAAATAATAGTTTATATAGATGTAATAGTATCTTGTCTGTCGTTTACTATAAATTAAGCCGTATTGTGATTCAAAATATGAATAAAATAAATTCGTATTGATAAAATCAGAGTATTAAATTCAATTCCGGAAAGAAATTTCGTCTAACTTCCCACGTGCCGAATAAATCCAACATCAATAAAACCATCCAGAAACAACACCCAATTTATATTCACATAACGAAACTGAGCATTCGACAATTTTTCAAAACTATCTCACACATCAGAGATACATCAAAAGCAACGAGACGATAAATTACCATTTATCCTCGCAACAACGAAAACGTATAAAAACGTCACGTGGTTTTCGCGCATTCCCGCCAAAATTAAATATCGCAATGTTCCCAAAGCTCGTTCTTCTCGACGTGAATAAATCACAAACTTCAGTTCCGAACGAAGCATAAATTTAATGGGAAAAAGTATCCTGTCAAACGCTCATATTATAATAAGATTCGTTCAGAGCTAAATAAGACTAACTCTATTAAGGAAGAAGTCGAGAAAAACGATAAAAAACGGTTTTTATTTTATTTTTCATAAATTATACACATAAAATTTTTGTTTATATTGAGCTACAGATGTGACTAATTCACATTAGAATACATAAATAATGAAAATGAGTTTTTGAAATAAATTATTAATTATCCAGTAGCCGAACAAATATTGTCATAATGGTATTTGTAGGAAATGTATTTCATATATAAAAAGTTATAAGTGTACTAAGGGCTTGTCTTTTCATCTCTGGTTTGAAAATAAAACGAATTTGAACTACACACGATCCCTCCAATTATGAGCTGTCAAAATTTGAGGAAAGAGATGGATGTATGTATTGTTGTATACATACATCCATCCATACAGTTGTAACTGTAGTAAGTCTGTCTTTTTCGTCAGCATTTTCGACAGCTCGTAGTTACAGGAATTGCGTGTAGTTTAAATTCGTTTTAATCTCTGACCAGAGGTGAAAAGACCGGCCCTAAATGTTTGACATTTAAATCTATTTTTTTTTTCAAAAGTAGAGTTAATCATTTATGCTCTTAACGGCTTAAATCTCGGCCATTGCTCGGATCGATTCAAATAAATTATTTTCCCGCGCTTCGCAACAACACTTCGCTTATAAGTAGGTGTGTTTTATATTGTGTAATGTAATACGAGAGTTCGATGCGTTGTTTATATTGTGTTGAAGACGTTAATAATTGTTCGGAGATGGGCAACGGATTTATTATGATTTTTTTGTGTAAGAATTCATACTTTTTTTTTAATCGCGGAAGAACAATCTATTTCGATTATGAATGGCCATTGTTGTATTATTGCGAATACGCATGAGAAAGGATTGACTTTTACTTGTGTCGAATTCATCATGCTTTCGTCGTTGCTTTCTATCGTAAATTAGATGATTTATTGTTGTTTTGGTCCAAATAGATTTGATGGTTTGAATATTGATAGAATCAATGTTTAATCAATGAACAGAACTTGATTTGTATAATGAAAGTTTCGAAAGAATATAGACAATGTGTGCGATAGATTGGTATTAAAAGTGATACAATGTATTGAAAATTTTCCAATCTTAAAAATAAAATAGAAAGCTTAATGTATGTATAAAAACAATAATCTTGAAACATATTTGAAAACGTCTCACTACACAATTTGATGCATTAAGTCGTGACATGAAAAAATTTCAATTTAATCCACGATGACAGAAAAATATCTAAATTCAAAATAAACACACTCATATTCATTTTATGTTCTGAAACAAAACACCTGACGATAGCGTCTCGATCTAATTAAGAAAATAATGAAGAAACCGTATCATGTGACACTTGAATAAGAGCTTTTAAAGATGAGAAATGTGATGTTTATTATGAAAATGGTGTAATTCCAAAAATTTTAAAAATATAGTTTATCTTTTTTTTAGATTCACAATATTAAAAATTATCATTTTATAATTATGACTAGCTTTTGTGACTCAAAGTTGCTTGAGACTTTTTAGATTTTAAGCAAGTTGTGAACTATTGTATAACTATAACTATTGTTTCTCAGCTTAAGCTTTTTACTTTTAACTTACCTTTCCATAGTAAATCCAGTCATGTGTGTAGATCATGCACAATATTTGCTATGACAATATTGGCTATGAAAAGACAATCTGAAGGCTTTCAAATAATATACATCCTTTTATTCGTAAAATGCTGAATGTAATGACCCGAAAATCTTCCTAAACGTACATATGATTTCTCTGAAAATTTTCACCTCTAAAGGATCAGCTGTTTAAGTGTCCATAAATAACATATGTATATACCTACATACGTTCAATATTATTTATATTTATAGATTTTAAAGATTTAAAGAATTCTTTCAGCGCGATTTCTATTATCTTTAACTATACGACTAATTGTTGAGTCAAACATAAAACATTAATTACTATCCAGATCGAAAAAAAAATTGACTTACACCATTTTAATAATTAACAATCACATACATAGATCAATTTCATAATAAACCAAAAACACAAATCAATTTAAAAATCTTCAAATCCTAAAACATATCACCGATAACGAACACCTATCAAGCCCCATCTCCGAAACTCCGACTCAGATCGACCGGCGATCGATGAAGAGGTCTTCGAAACGGACAATCCTCACAATATACATTGGAATAAGACAAAATAAGAAAAAAAGCAGAGCCTGAACAGATACAGTGTGTTAAAAAAGGAAGTAAAACGAGAGCCGGAGGTCTGATTTGGCCCACGCGCCGCTCATCTCCCGTCATTTATCAAACGCTCTTAGCACCGCGTGTGGGATTCTTCGCGCCCGATGCTTATTTTCGAAACGGAATACCGTACGCCAATTAATAATAATTTATAGACGTATAAGAGCATAAGTGAGTGTGTTGTGTATGGAGTTTTTCGGGTATGAAGGAAAGTGCGAATTTTCGTTTTTGTACATGGGAGGAATCGCGGAAGATTTGGGTTTGTGTGGGGAGGTTTTTGTTGGGTTGGTGATTGAGATGTTTTGGTTGTGTGTTTGGAATTATTTAGCGAAAGGATTTGTTGAATTTTATATGTGTATAAAAGCATAAGTGAATGTGTAGTTTATGGGGTTTTATGGGTATGAAGAAAAGTGCGAATTTTCGTTATTGGAAGAGGGAGTTTAGTTGTAAGAGGAATCGTGAAAGATTTAGCTTTGTGTGAGGTGCTTTTTAAGGGTTGATGATTGAGATGTTTTAGGCGTATGTTAGTAATTAGTTAACTAAAGGAGTTGTTTTATATAGAAAAGATGTTAATATGTGATTATGATTATAATTAGTTTGACAAACGATTAAAATGCTAACTTTTAATTTGTGTTTATTACACTTCTATTATCATAAAAATTATAATATCAGAGATCTAGATCTATCTTCTTTTATGAGTTACTATGATTCAATTATAAGCCATGTTTCAAGCAATTTCAAGAATCATATACCCAGCCCCAAATTATATGTAGATTTCACTATTTCTGTAGTCCATTTAAACCTGGAAAAATAGCTTGAGTTGTAAAAGATTTGGTTGCATAATTAAATGATGATAAAATTATTTCAAATTTTATTTAAATGCTTGAAAAAATGTAGTTGATATCTGATCGAAAGAGAAATAAAAGATCGACTCTGATCCTTAATTTTTATTCTTGCATTATGCTTTTCATTTCTTTAATATTGGGCGCTAATTTGAAATGTAAATAATTTTCTAACTTTATATACCGTCTTGAACTAATAATTTCTATGATATTCAATAACGAATCTTTTTAAATATTTCATCATAAATTTATAATAAACGAATCAACGCCAAAAAATGTCAATTCATTAATCTATTTTCAACAAATTTTCCAAGAAAATCTCACTTATTATAATACGTCGTCTTAAGCCGCCTTAATCTGCGAATTCTCGAGCGTCGCGCGTATAAATCACACACGTGAAAATCGAAAAAATTCGCATTAAAAACATCGAAATGAGCAAACTTTCATAAGCACGCCCATTTGTACGTATATAAGATCGTATCCGAGACGCAAATATCCCATTCTAAATTTGAAAGTGAATCAGTAAATAATAAAATAATAAACATAATGAGCAGAACACCGCGGTAAAGTGGATTCCGAAGTGTTTATTTGCGCACGCCAGGGATACGCGCATTTATGATAATATAATATAATAAAAACGGCTTCGGCGATGAAAATTCGCATTTTTATCCGATGCACATTAATCTGTGATTTTTTTCGTGGATATTTTTTCAGCAGTGTCCCGAAGGAGAAGTGCATAAGCCAAATTTATACGAGGCGAGTTCGCGCCAAATGTTCGATCCGAACGGTTATTATTTTGCGCGGATTTATTCCGAGCGTATATCAAACTAATACGTCAAAAAATTCAAAATAAAGTTTATTTAAAGAATTTTATATTTTTTTAAGTGTAAATATTCAGCGAATTCTTATACATAGATTTGAAGAGAAAATTACAAATAATTTCTGATGTACACTAATGGACACTCTTCATAAATTTTATAAAATTTTCACTAAATTGATTATTATTATTTTCTTTTACATTTTGATAAATGAACGAGTACGGTTTATAATATTGTACTTTGCAATAACATTCAGAATGATTTCATGAAAAAAATATGAATATTAATTAAATTTGTACACAATTGACTACACAGGTGAAAGTCGTTTGAATCGCAAAGCATTTATGTATTATTCATCTATTTTTTAAAAATATTTATATAATTGATCAATTAAATACGTCACATACTACGTATACACTAATGGCCATAGAAATGTGAACAACCGCGAAATTCGTGAATTTAAAATAATACAATGCAATGCAATTAGGCTCATAAACTAACAATTGATAACCTTCTAAGGATCTGAAACAAGGATTTGATCTATGATCAATCACTGAATTATTATAATTATTCTGAATAAAACATTTTCATTCAAATTAATTACTAAAAGCTGGTCTTTTCACCTCTAGCTTAAAAATAAATAGATTTTAAACTACACGTGATTCTCCAACTACAACTGTCAAAATCTGAGGGAAAGAGATGGATGTATGTATTATTATACGAACTGAAGTATTAGTCTCTTTCAATGGGTATTTTGACAGCTCATAGTTAGCGTAATTGAAATTCGTTTAATTCTCAAAGTAGAGGTAAAAAGATCGGCCTTAATTTAAACATATTGATCAATCCTAAATACGCCAAAGTTAATTTGGCGCTGATCCTCAGCAGATTATACGCCATTGTTCCGAATATTCGTTCTAATTACTGCGAAATCGGTTTATTAAGTCTGCGGATTGTTTATGTGAAGCCGATTCGGTCTATTTTCATTTAGCCTCAATTATGTTCAGATTTATTGGTGACCACGTTCGGATCCGCGAGTTGTATATCTCTGTCGAATACGGATACTCGCCGCTTTCTCGAAATAGAATCCAATTAGAACCTTGTTTAATTTTGAAATTGGAACAAGAATTCTCTGACAGATGGCGTTGTGTAAATACGCCGCAACGCCGCGATCATACGGAATGTCTAAATTTGAAAGATTTCTATCGAGTCACTTCTGAAATATTCGATTTTTATCTATTGTTCCTAAACAGTGGATTCTGGTTTGAATTTAAATTATGACGTCTAATTTCTTAAAAATTAAAAATTAGTAAGACTAATGAATTCGATATCGATTAGTGATTGTGTAATAAATGAATCATGACTGAAAAATCACATAAGTTCCATACATCAATACAGTGGTGGATGTCGATTGTACACATTTCGTATATCAAATGTTTACGATTAGATATTTGAATTCATCAATGATATCTCTCGGTTTCCAATGTCTTTAAAAATTTCCATTATAATTAATCAAATTAAATATTCGAATTGAAGTAAATTGATTCAATGTATGTGTACTAGAGCAATCGATTGAAAACACATGATAAATTTGATAATTATTGCATTTTTTTCGAAAAAGCATTCTGAATGTTTATGTAGAATACAATATAAATAACTACACTTGCTTATTTTTAGAAATATTTAAAAAAAAGTACAATCCCATTCAGTAAAAAATTAATCACATTTTTTAAAACTGTCCACAATTAAATCCACTAACGTATCTAACTACATACATACGTACATATATAAGAGCTCTATTCTGTGTGTGTATCTTTGTGTGTATCCATGTAATGCTCCAAAATTGCGTTAATATGTTCAACAGATTGAAACTGCGTTGATATATTCAACGGGTTGATCGCTAGTTAATACTATATTAATCCAAAAAATTCATGAAAATCCATATTTAACCAAATCCCATTCCTCACATAACATTTTCACATATCAATTACGCTCCGACTGCAAATGATTGTATCTGCGGTTCCCCAACTTTCAACTCGGTTATTCGTACGTGTATACAAGCGGCCGCCATATTTACAGATTTTAGGTGTGCTCGCGGCATTTTACGACCGAAACAAAGTTTATTTTTGTTTTTAATTACCGCAGCGCCCGTAAAAATAATCGACGCCTCCGAATATTTCGGCCGGTCGGCTCTGGAATCGAAATAGATGTAGACATAACTGTTATAAATGTAATATCACACACCTGCATAAATCGAACGCGCTTTTGAATCAGAAATTTATTTTGAACGTAAATAATTTAAGACGAAATTACTCATCAACTGATTGAAAAAGCGCGTCTAAGCATTCCGTTGATATTAGACGTTCAGTGTATAAAGTGATTAACTCAACTTTTTGAAGAAAAAACAATTTAAATTGGTATATTTCTAACTTTTAGTAAGTTTAGTGGTTAGTCCTTAACTACGGATTATCGAAAATTCAAGGAATAGAAAAGGGATATTGATAAATTGTAGTTGAAGGACTGACTAATTCTCTGGTTATTTAACTTAGTGAAAAGACTGCCTTTTTTGAAGAAAAAACTATTCAAATGACCAATAAATTGATTTAGTCGTAATTTTTAGTAAATTTAGTGGTCAGTCCTTAACTACGGATTATCGAAAATTCAATGAATTGACAGTCGTAGTCAAAGGCTGACTAATTCTTTGGTTAGTTAATTAGAGTAGTGAAAAGACTGCCCTTTTTTAACACATTTGTTTGGTTATCGAATAATAAATCATTTATTTCGGATGTAATTTCAATTAATTCTGTGATCTAATGAAAACTGATTATCTTAAACGATTTTTTTTATCGGATAAATGGAACAATGAAAGGAATTTCAAAGAATGCATCAAACATGTTTTATCATTTTTTTTTCATTTTATGGTATTAAAATCGTTATACACTGATCGACTCACATATGAATAGTAAAATCAGAAACTTTTATAAAGCAATCAATCTTGACTCTCGACCATCATTAACCGATGATTTATGCCTCAATCGACGTACAAATTAATACCGAAAATTCCTAACGTGCTTCGTAAAAACTCACCCTAACCAATTAAAATTAAAACCCCGAAAAATTCAGTGATATCTCGACTAATTTCGATTTAGAACTATCTAAGTCGACTTTTCGAGACTTTTCAAGTCGCGTGCCTCGGATATCGCACAATTAACAAATTTTATGGCCGCGTTTTATGGGAGACACATGGTTGATGTATGTACGTACTCTAATGATTTTTTTTTATTTCCGTTAACCGAAAATAACGTTCCACAACCCCATATATCCATAAGCTTCCATACACAGTCTCGTCCATTAACATAAAATTCGTTTATTGCTTTGATTAACGAAACACGGGGCCGATTTTAACATGCGTCGAAAATGAAGCGGTTTATTGCCTTGCTTCGATTTTAAGTGCGGTTTTGCGATTCGACGAATAAATGGGTCGGTTGTTTGTCTTCGGAGGATGTGTTTTCGAATGTTTGAAGTGTTGTTGTATTCGAGCGATTTTAGCGATTTTAGTATCCATGTGCGTATTGCATGTGGATATCGGCGACTTTGATCCGTGATTTATGATTGAGCTTCGTTCGATTTGAAATGCAGCGCCGATTTATGATTAGGTTTAGTTTGATTAATTTAAGTTTTCCTTTGATCAGTGCTAGAATTGTATTAGAAACTAGCTTCTGTGACTCTTCGGAATATACATAAATTTTTGTATAGTATTTCCTATTCTCGTATTAAATCTCGTTACGTGTGTAGTCCGTGCATAATTTGGGTTTCAAAAATTCATTTTTAAGTCCAAAAATTGGAAAAAATTGGTTGATTGATTTCTTGGTTCTCGTTATTGTAACATATGTACTAGCTTCTGTGGTTCGGAGAATTGGCTTTTGTGTGTAGGTCGTGCATAGTATTTGCTACGGCTGGGCTAGAAAAAGGCCTCCCTGAGGAATGTCAAACGAAAGAATTCCTTTTGTTTGTAAAATTTAATGATTCAGAAGTCTTTTCAGGCGCTCATACAATTTCTCTAGAAAGTCTCATTTCCACCGGATTAACTTTTAACTAATCTATAAAGAAGTTTTAGATAGATTATAAATAGTCTTATAATAGATTCGGAGTCTTGACCTATGGTTAAATTGTCTTCACTATACAATGATATAAATTTAATTACATTTACTTATATTAATATTTGAAAAACCGAACGATACTTGTCAAGACATATATCATAAACATCATAAACATAAACATATATCTAAACATAACTGATCTAACATTAAAATGAAAAAAAAACTCAAACTTGACCCAACCTTACTTAACTATCATTCCAATTGACTAACAAACAAGCACCAATAAAATCTAATTTCACACCAAAAACCAAAAATTTGAACCCCAAACGATAAATTCGTAGAATACCATTTTTACAAGACGCACTTACGTACAAAATAACAGAGGTATCCTACAACATTTTCACGTTTAAAAAGCAACAAGATCGTCACGGTTCGTCGAAGTAACACGGCGATAATTGAGCTTAACAAATTACAGGTGAGCATCGCAAAGATAGCCATCGCAAATATTATGACTTGTACAATAATGGTATAGTGTTTTTCGTTGTCTAGCTGGTTCATCTGAGTGTGACCATGCAAAGAAGAGGGTACATACAAAATACGAATTAATGCACCCTTAATTCGTTTTCTCACCTTTTTTCTTTTCGGCGAACATCGGCCATTATCTTAATTGTGTTTATCGTACGGTTAAAATTATACGTTGTACGGCGGCGATAACTCATTATGTGGATTTGTTAACTTAGCACATTACGAGCGAAGGCGGTTTTCATTAGCGAAGGTGTCGATTTGTGTTTTTATTATGAGCTGAATATATAAATTGCAAGATTGGTGTATTTTATGTGTAATTTTTAAATAATTATTTAATTGAATTATCATTTAGTTGCCCTCGTATTTCTACAAAATTCTATTGAAAGATGTGCCAAAATATGTCGGTCAAAATTTGTGAGTTCGCAGTTTAGATTAGAGTTCACAAGAGGCTTCATATAGGTTTCCATTGATTCATTGAAATTTTATAAAAATAATTCAGTGTAAATATAGACACATTACATTTCTACAAATTTTCATCGAAATCCTTGGAAATCTTTATTGAGTCTCTTCTCGTAAGATATAACGTAGACAAATTTCTAATTAAATAACTACGAACAGAAATAAAATCTTCAACTATACTAATCGAGAACCCTATTCAAGTACCAGACAATCACATACCTAAAAAAAATATGTAGATCTGATTCGAATTCGTGTACATTTGACCTCTGGCCACGAGTTTTGACATGGAACGTATCGATGGAAACGCATAGCCGCTTCGAATACACCACAATAATAATTTCAGTAATAAAAGGCGAAGAAAGCAGACCGGATAACGGAAACGAATAAACGAGATGTATAAAAAAAATATACCAAAAATTACCGAGAATCGTAAACAATAAAGAAACAACGGGAGAGATGGATCTCTTTAAACTATCGTTAGCCGATTACGGAGCGGCGATAATGCGAGCGAACAATCGTGATTGAAATCGTACCCTTTCGAGGCGTTTACATTCGTTCTTTATTTTTTATTCATTCCGCATTTTCTTCAGGGCTGTACGGTATTTAAAAAAATACTATTTTTGCTCTAATTAATATGTGATAATTTTAGGAGGGCTGCAGTCCTGCAGCCCTTTAGTACTGGCCGCTACTGACTAATAATTTTATTTAACAAATTATGAAATATTGTTCTCAATATAAAGTATGTGTTTGGGTGATTGAATTATGACTTTCGAAAATGACACATTTTGCATATATTATATAAAGAAAGTGTGCCCTTTTCAAACAACGTGATTCAATTAATCGAAATAAAGGTATTTACATGTAGCATGTGCATGTAGCTTTGTAAGGTTTTCTTAAAATCAGATAAATTGAGCGATCGTGTATATTTTGGTGATATATTTAGATTTGAAGCAATTTAAATAGGTACTTTATTATGAAATGAAAGATATTGTAAAATTACTTAATTTATTAATTTTATGAAAGTTCGACAAGGTTTTTTTATCCATGAAATTGACTCTTTAACGAGTTTTAACCATTTACTTTACATACTTAAGTATACAATCAATATTTCTTCATTTGCGAAATAAAAATAAAATTCAAATAACCAGGATTAGTAATAGCCTGTTCTAAAGGGCTGCAGGATTGCAGCTTTCCTTGTGTCGAAAAATAGTTACATTATTGATGATTATTACCGATTTTTCCAGAAATTCATATTATCGTATACAATTGCAGCATCTAAATGAATAGAAAACTCATTAAAGTCTGATATTTTCACCTCTGGTTTGAGAATAAAACGAATTTAAACTACACGCGATCCCTCCAACTATGAGCTGTCAAAATCTGGTAAAAGAGATGGATGTATTTATTGTTGTACAAACTGTAGTAAGCCTATCTTTTTCAGCGGCTATTTTGACATCTCATAGTCGGAGGGATCGCGTGTAGTTTAAATTCATTTTATTCTCAAACCAGAATTGAAAACATCGGCCCTAAATATCTATGACAATACATCAAATTCTAAACACAATTTTATCATGTCTAAAAAATTTACTGATCGTCTAAATTGGTGGCAGCCCTGATTTTCTCAGCTCGTGTTTGTTCAGCCATTTTTTTCATTTCGATCGTATTTGAATTATTATCGTTATATATTCAAATCTGTGGGGTCACGGCACCGTTAGAGCTCGTTTCGTGGTACGATTCCCAGAATTACCGGTGTCCATCTGCGAAGATGGTATCGTTTATCTC
The DNA here is from genome assembly GCA_024721215.1 of Cheumatopsyche charites. Taxonomy (NCBI): domain Eukaryota; kingdom Metazoa; phylum Arthropoda; class Insecta; order Trichoptera; family Hydropsychidae; genus Cheumatopsyche; species Cheumatopsyche charites. The sequence goes on along the minus strand of CM045580.1, from coordinate 2,192,560 downwards.
GGAAGACCAAAAGTCAGACACGTCTCAATATCGTCACATTCGGATGGATATCGTCCGATGGGAACAATGGGGAAATTTCTGTATATTATTCGACTAAAATTAATGTTCGATGTGGAGATGAGTTTCGCGTTAGTTCGGTAACGGGTCGTTAATTGTGGGAAGTTCGGTGAAAGTTTGATGTTTGGAAAATGTTTGAAATCTGTTAAGTATGAAGGGATTTTTGATATGATGAATTTGAGTTACGTCTAAATTTGAATTTTTATAAAAATCTGTCATTTGTATCAGATTTGAATGCGAAGAAATAAATCGATTGTGACGGTTAATGAGCCAAAAGCGTTAGTAAGGGCATCAGCTTTGATTTTCCAATAATTTGTGTGAATTTTGATATTGCGTTAAACGAGCATTTAAACCTGCATTTCTCATACATATAATAGTAACCAATCCTAACTTCACATAAAAATGAAGCTTATTATACGTGAAAATAGAAAAACTAAAAACTAAATTACAAATCTTTCGATCTTTAGAATTGAATTCAAAAATTGTCTTTGAATATATTCATTTGCTCGATTTCAAAAATACAATAAAAAGAATCGAAATCTATATTTAAAATATTATTTTATATCTTAACTACTTTCCAAAATTTCTTTAATCAAAATCGATCTTCAACTTTGAACACACCTTTCTCAAAATTCAACCTCTTCCACTTGTGTCCTTTGACTTTTAGCGTCTTTATACGACGACTGAATTTCACAAAGGGCACGAGTGACCTTTCTTATCTAAATTAAGTTAACTCAATATCGATAAAAAAAGCTCACTTGTGCCCTTTGTAAAATTCAGTCATCACATAACATTTTCCAATCTCAGATCGATCCCAATATGCAAAAACACAACAATCAGAACGAAACAAAAGCCGCAATCGAACCGAAAAGAGGACGTCCCCAACATCGATAGGTCGAAAGCGTTTCGCAGTAGTAGGTCGGTACTACACACTGTTTGTTATACTCGACTGTCAGCGTGCAATTAGCCCGCCGTACAAATATGTCAGTTAGCCGCTGCTAAACGACGAAACCGTATAATTACCGACATGAAAGCATCCACTGACAACAATACAACAACAAAAAGCCGTTTCGTTTCCTCGATCGTTTATTTCGCCATTTTTCTGACCCCCCCTCACCTCACCTCACCCCCTCTCGCCCTCCCAATTCATTATAATATATCGCGTTTATTATTTCTTTGCGTATCGGAAAGTTTATTTGCATCGTTGATGGTTGAAAGGCTCTCTTTTCTTTGGCGTCGTATCGTTGTTTGAGAAAAAACAAACAATGGTGGCTATGTGAAAAAAATTTAGGGTTGAGAATCTGTTTTGAGTGATTATGATTTGATTATTAATAAGTTATATCTAGTTAAAGCTATCATCTGATATTAGTCGATTAATAGAATTGAACTCTAAATTATCGAGTCGAGTTTCAGTGTCCTTTTGATGCTGGATTTGAATCCTGCTAAACCTAGAGAAAGTCATGTGTCATTTTTTTTGTAATCAATATGATGGTTTGATCATTTTTTTCGAATATTTGTTCAATTTGGCTTGAAAGAAGTATTAAATTAATGTTTTACGAAAAGATTCCTAAAAATGTTACACTCATCTTGACTATATCGATAGAATTCGATCAATTTTACTGTCTTCTTTCATTCCCTGGTTACTATTCATCGAAATTTAGAAATCAAACGGCTAATTTTTTAATCTTAAGTAAATAATTAATTTACAATTAAAAAAACAATTCCAGTACGTACTTATAAAAATAGATGAAAAATACATTCTTAAGAAAATTTTAGTGTAAATAGACATATTGTATTTTCAATGAATTTGCAATCGAATCGAAGTGAAAGTCAAATGCGAAGTTAAAAGTAGACATTTGATCTAATTTAAATATTATTATTAGAATTTTTTGTATGTATTGTGATGATTTTATTATCAGTAACACAACCCTGTTAAAAAAAGCTTGTGATTAAGTGAAAAATGGTCGCGCGTTTTTCTTTTGATGATGTTTCGTTCGTTTCGCGCGCTTATTAGTATTTTTCTTTTTTTAATAAGGTACTATCATGTCGATGTGTGATGATACGTTCTTTTATAAAACTGCGTTTGTGCGTTAAACGGTTATTTTTTCACGTCGATAGAAATATGCGAGCGACAAAAGGCGGCGTTCAGTTTGACAACTGTAAAGGAATTATTGCCGACGTTACAGCACAATGAATCGTTCGCTTTGTACACTAAAACGTATTTGAATAATATTTTTGTGCGAGAAAATAAACTTCTATTAAGAAAACGATTCAATCAGATACAAATTGGATCGATTTTAAAGAAAATAAACACGCAACTTGAATAATCTCGACAACGCATCTTTAGATTCGCCGAAGCGAAGCTTACTTTGTTTTAATGGCGCGACTTAAAATTAACAAAAAACTAATTTTCTTCGTAATTTTCTTTATTTTTTTTAACTATAAATATATAGTGAGCAAGGTTCGTTCGCTCATCGAACAATTTGACGTCCCACCCCCGGTGTTAATGGATGTATATTAAGTTCTCATTGTGATTTTATGTGGCGATATCACGCCATCCAACAAGAGATTTTCGACGCTAAAAAACGTGAAAAATTCCAAAAAGAGGAAAAAAGACTAAAAAAAAATGTGCGTTTCGGAATAACGACGTCTGTGGGGGAGATTTGGGGCGTATTGCTAATCTACGTGGGCCAGAACAACACAATGTATTCGTTAATACGTGCAGAATGACCCCGTAATAAGTGAGGACTTTGGCTATTATGTTCTTTTGCAACAAAACCGCAAATGAGTTGAGCCCTCGAGGAATGAACAGTTCTTTGTGAGATAGAAAGCACGTGCAACGATTGTCGTTTAGGGCTTTGATGATATCGATTTGGACATTTCTTAAGAAATAATCTAGTTTATTTTTCATTTATTCCCACTAATTCTCGATTTATTGAAAATTTTTCTATAAATAATTTAGTTTAAAGTGAAAATGCATTGTTAATGTTAAGAACTCTGAAGAATCATCAACGTACGAAAGATTCAATCGAATATAGACAAGATAAAATTCTATAAAAACTGTTTAGTTAAGCATTAAATTAACACTTTTTTCAAATTAATTTTCCAAATAAACGATCGATTCATCATATCAATTAATTAAAACGACATGTGATTCTCATCAGAATCCAATATGAATAGAATCCAGCATCACGAAGATGTTGGAGTCCGACGCAGTATGCACAGATATTTTATACTGCTACACTTGATAATAATAGTTTCAATTACATAACTTATCATTTAATCAAATTATGATTACTTAAAATAATTTCTGAAATTCAAAACAGCATATACCACTACACTATCATGTCCACAATATGAAATTTTCTCATTATACATTTAACATAAAATTAATTTTGGAAATTCGTTGAAAACTAACAACCATATGACATGTCTAATTAAAATTCGATTATTGAAAAATTTTGTCAAAAAAAAGAAAACCAGTCTTCTTGAATTTTCGTAAACGACCTGGCGAGCACCTGTTGTGCAACAACGAGGAACATCACACTCGGAACATTATTATTTAATTGGTTAACGATGGTATTTTTACACGCATGTCGATTTTACTTTTTTGTACGAAAAACACACAATAAAGAACAAGCCTTTCACGTAAGAATTTCTTAGCAGCGTATCGACAAAACTACCCGTTTAACGCGTATAATTTGCCATGTTTACGTAGTGCTAAATTCCGTATTATTACCGTCGTAGTATTTTCACGCTCGCTTGTTACGTACGATGATGCACTGAAAAATGCAGTGCATTTTGCACTGATTCTATCTAACGAGAAGCTTCATAATAATCCTTACCGATTTCGTTGAAATTTTATAGAAATATAATGTAAGTGAACAGTCGACCCCCATTTATCGCGATTTCTTCATATGGTTTTTTTTCAATACGCGTACGATATTTTTCCGAAAATATGCATTGATATGATGAATATTATTATGAGTAATCACATCAGTATTGAAAAATACCGTGTGAAGTACTCATGTTAAACGGGGGACAACTGTAGGCATTAAATAGTTGTGAATTGTTTAAGTTATAGCAGGATAAAATTTAGTATATTTTTTAAGTGCACTGACAAAATAAAGCCGGTCTTTTCACTACTTGAGTAAACTAATCAGAGAGTTAGTCTATCAACTACGAATAGCTGAAAATTTGCGGAACAGATACGTATTTTGACAGTCCTAGTTGAAGGACTGAATGTAACTCTCTAGTTTGTTAATCTTTGTTAACTTGAGTTAACTAAACTTAGTTAACATTGAAAATAATTTGAATTATTTCATATAAACATTAATTGTTAGTGCGCCTAACAAACATACTAAACTTCGACCTGAGATAGCTGAAAACTTATCGAAAGTTACATTTTCGTTCATTAAAACTATTTCTCGTGTATATTTTTACAAATTTTCAACGAAATCGGTGAGAATCATTATAAAATATTTCCTTGTAAGTTGAACGAGTATTCCTCAGAATCTCATTATTCTATTCAATTTAACTGCAGTTCGACTCGAGCGAGATTTCAATTGTATCGCACAATCAGTACTTCAATCATCACAAATTGAATATTTAATATAATTTATATTAATAATAATCGAATTCACATATTTTATTATGGTTCTTTATGAGCTTTTCTATTGTATACGATAAATACTAGAGTACTTTTTCCCCCTCGACTTGTACAAACGAGGATTCACAAGTGATTGCATTACATTGGCGACAGGACACGATTCACAGCATTTGATTTCACGAGTGGGCAATGCATTCAATGAAAAACTGGTCTTAATTGTTAACGGGTCTTAAAACTCGACTAAGCACTTTAGGGTTGTTACTTTGATCAATCGCACGCAACATTTCTATAGCGCTAATCTTTTGAGCTACAATGCAATAAAATAATGAATATTCATGACTCGTTTTTCTTTTTGTATGTTTAGAATAGGGTGTATCAACTTTATATTGTATCATAGATGACCTAAATGTGATAGTTAGAAGATATTATATAGCTCAAAAGTTGATGAAACGTTTTGTAGTATGAAAGTTCAAATAAATGTAATTCAGTAGAAATCTGAAAATTTTAAATGAAATTCTTAAGTTCTCAAGTTCTTGTTTGTATTTCTTAGATTTTAAGTATATGTATCTATAGTTGTAATAAGAGATATACCTTATTAGATTTTCTGATTTATACAAAAATGTATAGATAAGGTTCAATGGTCAAAACCTTATCAGAGAACGTAACTTCGTCAGGTTTTCTTAAATTTATATAGAAATTAAGCAATCTCGCATTTATTGGGTATATTTCTCGATTTAAAACAATTTAAATACTCTTCATCGTCTCAAATTTGATATTTTGAACCAAAAGTCATCGAATAATTGCTAAATTTATTTAATTTTAAGAAAACCTGATTATGTTTTAGTCATTTACCTTACTTATTGTTGACTGCTAAAGTATATACTCGATTAGTTAAAACAAAAACATCAACTTTATATTTCAAGATTATTACCATCTAAATTAGTACATATTTCAATCTATCTACTATCTACTGAACTACCAAACACCTTTCTATGCCATTTACTAAACTCACGAGAATTTTTCATATAATTTTTTACTAATTCGAATATAATATAAAATTCTATATTTTCCATCATTCTAATTTGATTAATATCAGTTCTATTTAGCTTCAATATAATAAAATAAAAATGCCAAAAATTTTTGAATTAAGCACACACATAACGACCCATTATTTATTCGCTCACTAATATCGCATTATGGTCGGAAATAATGTGCAACGAAGTCGGCCGGAATATGTTAATTTCGGGCACGTAATTAGAAAAGGGTCCAATCCATCATGTCGTGAAAGAACAAACTGAACGAATGAATGGCCTGGCCACAAAAGGTGGCCTACCAAAGTCTTCGTAATTACAATAATAATAAAAGTGTCCGGGCGGTCGTCGAAGGGTATAAGCGCAATACCAAAATAAACAATGGTCGCGATTGACCGGACAAAATATTGTGAAAAGAAATTACTGGTCGGCTAGTACTGTTCAGGTGTACTCAACTTGAAAGTTTTAATGAATTGGAGGGAGTTTTAAGGTCGGTCTTTCAATTGCTATAGTTGACTAATCAAGGAGTTGCATTAAGAAGTGTCAAAGATTCGACTTCGTTTTGCAGATTTTTGATAGATTGTAATAGAAGGGTTGTTATTGTAACTGTAAGGGAAGGACTGTAATTCTGTGGTTAGTTAACTTAAGCAGTGAAAATATTGATTTAAAAAAATAGATTTTATGAAAAGGCATTATTTTTAAACTTAGGTTAGGTTAGGTTAGGTTCTGTCGCTTAGAAATCTCATTTCGGATTGTTGCAAAATATTTAACTAAATGAGGACTCTAGAAGCCAAAGATTATAATTGATGAATTTAAATTATTGGAGTTGAGTTCAGAAATTATCTCTGAATGTCTATATTGTTTGGATTTCAAAAATATATTTTGAGGACTGTTTCGGTGTCTCTATTTATATCGTTAAATCACATAATAATGTTTCAACAGAAAGTCATAAGCTAAAAGAATTATTAGTGATTTTCAATATTATAATTTTTATAACATGTTCTATCAATCTGTCTGAGCCGTTGTATGCTCTTGTGCTTATTGACTTCTAATGATCTCTAATAATAATAGATAATTAATTGGTTTGAAATAAGATAAAACACTATCAAAGTTATGAATTTAAAATTTCATTGATTTCATCATTCGTAGAATTGAAAAATACAATGAAAAATGCTTCAAATCTTCTAAAATTTAATATTTATTCCATCATAAAAATAATTTTCATTCAGTGAAACAAACCAACTACCCTCCCACACACAAAAGCTTCATCGTTTCCACACACGAAACAAAAACGAAACATAAACAAACACCACACATAATAATAATAAAAGGTTGACGTTTCACAAAACTGCAAAAATAACAAAAAACAAATAAATAAATAAAAAACAACAGTTGGCGATCGCTTCCGAGCGCGTTTCCCCATTGTTTCTTTGAAACACAAAAGTTTCTTTTGTTGCGTTCGCACACAATGAACTTTATATGAGGGAAAAATAATGGCGCGCCCCGCAACATCGGCTACTTATAATCGCGGGCTAATTATGTTTCGGTTATAAAACCGAAGTCATATTCCGGATTCTAACCCCACCGGCCCTGTCTAGAGCGGGGTTAGAACGGAGCTAGAATGGGGATTGGGGGGTGTGTGTGGAACCTTTTAGGTGTAATGTGCTTCGACGGTATCGATTAGTTCAAAACTTATTATGGACGAAAGCTTTTGTTCTGATTACACGCGGCAGCCCGATGCGATGTCTGAGGTCGCAATTAGAAGCCGTTTCTAAGAAAATTCGATGAAAAGTTTTCTAATGAGGTTTTTTTTAATTTGGATAGTGTTTAGAAGGCTTTTGATGTATTACGACTGAATAGCATAAAGGGTACATGTGATATTTTTTATCAAAATTTATTCAAGTACAGAAAATGGTTCTTTATATGATACAGAACCATTTTCTGTACATAACTCAATTTCACCCTTCACTTGTACCTTTTGTGCTATTCAGTCGTCAAATGTATTTGATGAAATTGTGTTTGATTTATTCGATGTATTGAAAGTTCGGGTGAAAATTTTTAAATTTAATTTAAAATTCAATCCATTCAAAAATTCAAAAAAGTATAAGTTTGAAAAATGAGATTGTCTGATTCAAATTTTATGCAATTAAGGGCCGGTCTAGTTAACATCTAGTTTAAGAATAAAACGATTTAATACTAGTCCAATTATGAATTGTCAAAACAGCAGCTGAAAGAGACAGAAATACTTACAGGTCGTACAACAATACATACATCCATCTGCCTGCCCTTAAAATAAAAAAAAATCTTTCAAAATTATTACTAAAACGAAGGCATATTAATTTTGAGAAAATTAATTAATTATGTTGCCATAATAAATAGATTTCACTTATTATTCTTCGAAAGTCTATGATCTGAAAAAAACTTTTCAAACCTGATTAAAAAAAATAGTTTATCATAGATTATAAAACTTTTTTAAAATCCAGATAAATTCTTTAAAAGCAAAATAAACTTAAGATAAACTCAAATAAAAATTTACGCCGCTTGAAAATAGTTAATCCTGCATAAAAAGTTTACCTTGCGTTTGAAGCTTAACTAGCTTTTGTTTTGAAATAATCTTGAATAAACTACAAAATTATAAAATCTACCTAAGATGAAAATTTTATTTAAAAGAAAATGAACAATTATATTGCATTAAAATCACATTTAGAAAGTCAGTTCTGAAAAACTCACGCATGCAAAACACATACGAACGGTAGACTTTTACGCTTTTGTGATTCGACAAATGACATGCGTGTGCATCGTATAGAGAAATTCGCTCGTGTGCATTTCGTTTTATGCTTATTTTCATTGTGCATTTTCATTTATATTTTATTGTGCATATAAGAAGCATAGATGCGTTGCGGCGCATCGTCATTAACTCTAAAATAATGACCGACGTCTCCTTCGGACGACGTAATTGTAGACATTTGCATTGTAGACCGCTTTGCGTTATTCGCTCAAATCAAATTGCCACTCGAATGTGCTTATTCGCCATTGTGTATTTATCAGAACGGTGGAAAAGTTCATGCAGAAAATTCTTCTAAGAATGGCTGTTGCTAATTTTGACTGTGAGACTTTGAAACGTTTCGATTTTTCTAGTTACATTCATCGATTAATCATAATGGGAATCTACTAGTTTAACTCTCGAAAGTATGATCAATATGCTCACAGGTCAATATATTTCACGATAACGAAAAAGAAAAAATATATTCTTATTCGTCGCAATAGTTCAACTGCTAATAACCTAGTATTCGCAGTCGCATCGCCTGTTAATATCCCAATATTTTCAATCGCACCGACTGCATTTATTCATGTCCACTGTTTTCAATTTAATTAATTTTGTATTATTTAATACATCTTTGAAGTCTTTTGTCTTCTGACGGAATTCTACTTTCGAAAGCTTTACATTTGCACAGTGTTTATTTAGAACAATTTTGAAAATTTAATTTCGTAAATGAAAAATAAAAATGTTATTTTTTCCACATCATAATGATAATTTTATTCTACTATATTTGATTATTTAACTTATACTTCTTCTGAACTTAAAATAAAATTTAATAAATCCTATTTTATGCACTTCTCCAAAGATTGTTTTGTTTTTCGAGGTTAATGTTGTGCAACCCTATTTTCGAACATTTCAACATTTTTAAATCCTATTTTATATAAAAGTAGAGACTTCTGTATATATAAAAAAAATGAATTCAAGGAAATATTGAATTTACTTTAGCGAAAATACGTTAACGATGAATCGCCGCTCGATTAGAATACCAAATAAGAGAGCTTAATAATATTCATATTCCGAGGGGTGAAAAATCGCAAAATTAAAACGCATTACAGACGCCGAAGAATTAATGAAGTTTTTCATTTCGCACCATTTCGCTGAAATTTCATTCCAAGCGAAATAAATGGAGCGTCAACTTCAGAAACAAATATTTCACGAAAACATCCAATTAAAAAGCTATCAGTTTTTTTAAACATCGAATTACTCAGTTTGCTTAGAAGTGCGTGTTTTTTCGTATTGTAGGTACAGAAAACGATTTTTCTCACAATTTTCAGGGATATCGAAGCCCGCTAGCTATCCTTATACGAATTTATCATATTTTCATTTATTATGTATATATCAAATTATATGAATCGGGGGTTCGCTTCCGTTTTGGGTTGGGTTAATTCACGGCAATTACGGTCTCGTCCTCGGACAACAATGCGAGGCGGAACTCGAAACGCTAACGAGACAAGTCAAGATGCGTGCATATAATTTTGACTTGTCGTTCAACTAAATTGTATTTAAATTATAATAATTAATCATATTGATTGTTTAATCAATTTTGAATAATCTGATTATAAAATTTTTAGATTCACATTGAAATTTATTGGTGATTTTGACGATTTTTTGGAACATTATGTGATGATCCTAAATGAGTGCATAAAAGACATGTCGTTCAACTAATTCCTTAGAATTGTATTTATTTTTTAATAATCAATCAAATTGAATATTTAAGCAATTTTGAATTGCCTGATTAAAAATATTTTCGATTCAAATTGAAATAAATGAGTGATTTTTCATACATGAGGATCTTTAATGCATGCATGTAATTTTGGTATGTTGTTCGAATAAGTTCCTTAAATTGTATTTAAATTTATACAATTAATTATATTGACTATTCAATCAATTATAAATTATCTGAATATATATTTTATTTGTTTCGAATTGGTATCAATGATTTATTTATATAATTTCACACAATATGAGGATTCAAAAAGCAGAAGTTTTAATAATTCTTCATTTTATAAGCCTTTTAATATATTAATTATATTTATTCATTTTATCTTTAGAATATAATATATAAATGTTAGCAATATCTGTTATAATTTTTACGTATTGTCATATCACATAACAACTTTTTAATATTTCTATTGTATAATTTGTAATCGATATTAAATTTCAAAAAACACATCTTCAAAATTTGGTCGACTATGTTCAAATACCATTACTTTTAGTGATCTTGTATATTTTCCAACTTAAATAGATAGGTTATTTAAATTTGGTCCAAAATAAAGTGCTTCTCACTGAATAGCTTGTAATAAAGGTAGCATGTATAAATAACAAACACTTTCTAAATCCAGTTTTCGTTAAAGTCAAATATCTCAAATTACTAAAATACTCTGAGCATGTCGTTTATTTGAGCACCGAACTAGAGGTGTTAATGCTGTTCAAATATCACTCAAAAATTCTAGCTAGAAATTAAAAAGTTTACTATTCGAGCAGACTTCTGAAATTTTCTTAGTAAAACTCAATGTAAAAAAAGAAATATATCTTATAGATGAAATTAATCCCACCTAATGACACTTGAGTTGAACGAACTTCTACTTACAAAACACAATCGTCCATTTTCACCAAAATTTAAACAGCAATCTTTACTAACGATTCTCAAATCACTCCAGCATGAACATTAGAATAGAATCGCAAGATTTAGACCAATAGAAACGTACCGTTTCCGAAACGATATGCATACAAGAAACGCCCAAGAACGAAAAAGCACACGGCCAATGAAAATATAATTGACGACCAAACAGGCCAAGGGGATCGAGTGCATTTTTTTTCAAATCGAGCTAAGTTTAGAAATATTTTCATTTGTTTGGTGGTGAAAGAATATAAACGATTTCAGAATTTGTGATAATAAGGAAAGGTTTCATAAAGGTTTACCAACGATTTTGATGAATTTTTGTAAAAATATAGTTAATATCTAATTATGAAATAGTAGTGAAAAATTAAAATGCAATTCTCAATAGTATTTAGGTTATCGATGTTCAAATTTTGGTATATTTGTCGGATGCACTGAAAAAGTATTTTAAATGCTTTTTTTGTATGGTTTGTTCAATGTACAGCAATATTGTTTTTGTTGTCCTTATTTCTTTGAAAATATGTTGAAATACTTCAGATAAACCTTACAAATATACAAATCTTTACTGTTGACTAAATTATTTATTGAGAGTTACATTTTCGTTCTTCACAACTATTCCATATCTACACTTACATTACATTTCTACAAAGTTAAGTCGTAATCAATGAGTTATGAATCCTCTTCTTAATCAAATCACTTATCCTTCTCCTAATACATATGACGACTGAATTTCACAAAGGATACAAGAGACCTTTTTTATGGATATTGCATTAATTACAGATGATGGTTCTAGACAATATATCGATAAAAAAGGTCACTCGTGCCCTTCGTGAAATTCAGTCGTAACATAAGTACACGCTCAAATTTGACTGCATTTTTTCCGTCACTTGACCCCCTTGTCCTATTCAGTCGTCGATTTTTATTCCGTCGAATTTTCCCGTTTAAAAAGCGATCAGGCACGAGCTCGAAAGCCTCGTCTAGATTCCCAGAGATATTAAGCGGTTATTCCGGATATTATAACGTGCCGGTAATTTGTTACAATTATGCCAGAGCTTAGCGGCCGTAACCGGACGGTTCTTTATTGTTAAAACAATATGTATAATGTAATGCGTCCTTATCTGATAGATCTCGGGCTTCGCGATCCGTAAAAACGGCACAATTAAATCCGCATTAGTAATTAAACGCCCCGCATGTTGAAATTATTCGTACGTAATTGTTTGTATCGCATATACGTAATTATCGCAGAACGTAATTGTTTCGTTTACAAAAAGGAAAACATTGAATTATCGTGCATGGTGAGGTTCTCATGAATGGTGATGTTTCTCAAATTGTTTTGATTTAATGTGTTTGTTGTATAATAGAGCGATTCGTTAATGTCGATTATCATTTGAGGGGAGCTTGAATGATTTCAATTAATTTCAGTTTTTTTTTACAGGAACATAAATTAATCAAATAGTGTAATTCTAAATCATTCTTTCAAGATAGATTTTTTTGTATATGAACTTACAAACATATGCTTGAGTATATTTACTGAAGTAATTTTCTTCTCTGTTGATCACTGAAATTATTTATAATTTATTGCATAAAATATTAAATTCTATCTAGCGTACGTTTTTAATTTGTTTTTCAATATACAGAATTGATAATGCTTATCGAAATTCGAATTCATTATTAATTATAGTTTATTGAAGATGTAGCTATGTATATGCATTAAGAGCGATTATGAATGATTAATTACAGTTATCGCAATCGCAAATTATTGTCTATTTACAGTCGTTACAAGTGCATATAAATGACTATTCATAGTCGTTTCAACTGCATGTAATCGACTATTCACAGTCGGTTCAACTGCATATAATCGACTATTTGCTGTCGACTCAGTTGTGAATAATTGAATATTTGCACTCGTACAAATTGTAGATATCGAATTATTTGCAATCACATTTTCATGTGAATGATCAAATTATCCACATCCATTAATTAATTTGACAAAAAATCTCAACCAAACGACTTTCAACACAACATTCACCTAAAAGAAAACCCACAGAAGCCTCACTCGTGCACACAAATACACATCACTCGAGAACCTCGGGCTAGATAATTACGCGTGTTCGGAATCGGTAATTAAACGCCGTCTTCCTGCTACAGTGGAACCATTGTATAAACATTAGGTCGGCGAAAAGGAGGCATGACTTACAAGTTTTCCCGTCAACAATTTATCTTGTCGGTGATGATGAGTGACCCCGCGGACTTGCTCCGATTCACACCATCGATTTTCAACCCTCGACAACAATCTCGGTGCTTTCTTTTTTACATTTTTTATTAGTCATAATAAAGGTTATTTTTTTCATGTAAATTCTTTAAAAATAATTATTTTCATATTTCTGTTATTATATGAAAATTTATCGTGAGCAATATTATCAACACGACGTTCAATCTAACCTAAAACGCAATGTGAACTAATCTTACCGAGCACGATAAGAAAACTTAACCTAAATGTGTCTAAAACTTCACCAAATCTAGTCTAAAACTTTATCTTTCTTAACCTAGCCTAAAATCTTCAATAATCTAGTCTAAAATCTTATCTAACCTAACCTAACTTAACCTAACCTAGCCTTAAATCTCAGCTAACCTTACCTGAAATCATATCAAACCTATTTAGACAAGTATCATACCGATAAGAAATTCCACTAATTTCCAGTAATATCACTATTTCAATCGAAAAATCAAATTAGTAATTATGGATATGATTAATAAGTAAGACCTTTACTCTATCTTACCTTTATTTTAACTGAACCTAAGTCATTTATTAAATAAGGACACTCAAAATAAAAAAAAAACCTGACACTTGTTTGATATGTCATTGGCACATTACTCAACAAATCAAATGAAGTTATGTTTGGTTAGAATTTTGTTTACTTTAGGTTAAGTTAAGTTATTAATTATACCAATGGGATACTTAATTTAGGAATAATAAAATTTTTAACCTAACTCAATCTCACAAAATTATCGATAGAATAATCAAAAAAAAAAAAAAACTTCACTAATGAATTAATTGAAACATCGGTGAAACGATAATTGAACTGTTCGATAATTTCATTATAACATATATACCTATAGAATGAATATAGAAAAGAGCAAATTTTCTATTGAGAAATTTTCTCAATGTTTACACAATAGATTGAAAACACTCTAGTTGCAAGGTCTCTAAATGAACGGTTGTTATCCCACAGTGACACCCTTACGTTGAATCGAAGCACTTTGCGAAATCTCGATTTGTTTTCCTCGGTAGCCTACAATTACTCGGAAACCGATTAGAAAATTAAATAAACACAATGATCAGATTCTATTCAGGTTCGTGTGAATGCGGCGACATTTCGAAAGAATTCAGTACAAAATAAGGCATAAAAAAAGCGACCTGGGTTAGAGTTTTTATTTTGTTCGACGTCACGCGATGCACGACAAATCAATGGTAGACAGTGTAATTAAAATGTCATCATTACATGTATGTACATAATTATGTTTCATTATGTACGTGTGTGTGGATTTTTTATTGTCGTATTACGGATAGCGAAGTCATAATCAGAGTATAATTATAGCAGCCATTAACGTGCGGACGTTTAGTCATAGATTTTTTTGAGATGAATTAAAAAATCATCTTGTTTAATTGCGCTTAATAAGATATTGATTGATAGATTTCAAATGACGACTGAAAGGGCCAAGAGGTACAAGTGATTTGAGATGAACATGTGCCTACATGTATTAGGAGGAGGTCGAGTGATTTGATGATATATCTCGGCACACGTTCCGAATTCGTTCATATCCTTTTGCCACCAAATAAATAGAAGCGATTCTTGTACATAAATCGATTTGGGTCGTCAAATATTATTTTTACTAAATTTTCGACTTAATTACTTATAGAATGCGATAAAACTCGAGTCCAAAGTATAAGTCGTATACGTGTGTGTGTTTTAAGAAGCCGTTAGTGACAGTGCAGTTTGGCGTTTATTCGGTTAAAGCAAAAGTTACGGCGTTATCTAAATGAGACATCTTTCGTTATATAACCTAACTTAATTAAGAACTCACCAGATGAGATGGTCCTAGGTAGGGGGGCCCCATATAAGTTTCGCACAAGGTCCGCACTGGGGACCCAATAATAATTATATTATTTCACCTAGAAATGGCACCAAAGATACCGAGTCTACTTCAATTAACCCGAAATTAAACCAATCGAAATTTTCCACGTCCAGTTCGCGATTAGGTCTGGGAAACGTCCAATTCAGAAGGAAAAGTTTAAATGTTCCCAGTCTAGTCCGGACCTGCTCTTCGCCGCTGGGGCCATCTTCTTAATCTCTTGCTTAATTACATTTTGCGGGACACTTTTTTTACTATTTTAGTTCCACTTCCACAAGTTGCTTGGAGTAAGTAGAGGAAATTGTGTGCGGTGTACCGCGCGATTTTTCTTACGTGCGACAATTCCGCCTTTCAGCAAACATACACTTGAATCGAATTATTATACACTCGATTAATTTAATTTCGTGTTGTTTATACACGCACGTGTAATGAATCCAATAAATGTAGACAATACAACAAGACGTCGATTGTCTTGGCGCGGTAATCGCCACTTTCTCCGTGTCACCCCCCAACAGCCTTACCATTTTCCCGTAAATAAATAACCTAACAAACTAACTAAACTAATTTCGGCGTTCATCTGTCTTTTCTTACCCCCTAACCCCTAAAAGGGAAGGAAAAAAGGAGAAACGAGCGAAACACGTGAGGATGAGCCAACCTCCATAGAATCGCCCACGATCTTCGAATCAAACCTGATGCTGCCGAAAATTGCATGATGCATCTCCAACCCCTATCAATATATAAATATAAACAGTTTTTCTTGATTAATTAATTCATAGTAAATATTATTATATATTTTTTTTAATTTCTCAATCAATCATTCACTTTTGAATTGAAGAAATAGATCAGAAAATTACGAAAGATTGCACTGAAATCGATCGATACATGCAATAGTGTTCATTTTGTAAAACATAATATTTACACTTTTTTTGTTAAAAAAAATGTCACGAGATTTTTACTAGAATCAGTACTTTATAATTGGGTTTCACTTTCAGTGATGAGTAGCGACAGTAGCAGTATACGATAATGCGAACAATGGATACCTGAAGAAACAGACTCTATCGTTTGCATTGTGACTCTCTGTAGCTGCTGCTACCTATCACTGATTCGAAATCCAACCAAACCTACCATTAAAAAGACACTGAATCCCGACTCGGTATGCACAAACGCTTTATACAATATCGCTCGGCTATAAAATCAGCACGAGTTGTAATTAACCGATGAAATTACGACGCTCAGCGTCTTTGCCAACAATTTTTTCAATATGACGCACATATCGAATTTAGCATCCCGACGATGCGTCAATTAGATAAAAAGCATTCGGCGAATATTTCTCTGTTAATAAATTGTTATTATCTAAGCCGGGGGAGTTATTATAATTTTTTATTTGATGTTATTTTCGGGCGATCTATTTAGATTAACATTCCCGCGAGGTGAAAGTATATTTTCGCGTTCGCGATGTCTTCTAATTCTGATATCGTCTCCGAGCTACAATGCCAATTTTCGCACTCAAATCAATTTTTTTTTTTGTATTATACAGGTTATATCTACCCAATTATCATTAATTAATATCATTCACTATAAAGTGAAGACAAATCGACATTAGGCAAGACTACTGCGAAGAGTAATGGTGCACATATGTATTACTAAATTAATCGAAACATATGAAAGGTGTAGGTGATGATCACTTACGCTAAATCAACACTTTTTTTTAATCAAATGAATCTGAAAATTCTTAAAAAACGACATCATCTCCATATCAATTTGTGACACTTGACTCTCGCCAAGACAAGACTCGAACTCGCGCATCCCAACTGCGCTGAATCGACACGGCATGCACAAACGCTTTATACCACTTTATTAATTTAATTAAAAACAGAATTGTCTCGAACACGACAGCATCAAAACGAGTCAGTCAACAAATATACAAACACTCTCTTATATATGTACGTATGTCGATATGTATCTGAGATGCGCCATGGCGGCGACATGACGATATCGTCTTCTGTCTTAATTAATATTTACCCCCTCGATTGTCCTCGGCTCATTCAATCCACCCCTGGAAGCCCACACCAACCCTTGGCGTGGCACAGTACACTAACCACCCCTCGGCAAACTTATTTCTCTCCTTTATTACCAAACTAATGCGGCGTTCGATCTTCCCCCGAACGTATACGACTCCGCTGCAAAAATCACAATCACGAGATAATTTTGATGAAATTCCAGACTTTTTTCATTAATTGTTAATTAATATTAAAAGTTAATTTATTTATTTTTCCAAATGAGTTAATCACACGATATTTATATCATATTAGTTTCAGTGATCTTACGTTGAATTAATTGTAGACATTTCTGCCCATACTAATGCGGCGTTCGATCTTCCCCCGAACGTATACGACTCCGCTGCAAAAATCACAATCACGAGATAATTTTGATGAAATTCCAGACTTTTTTCATTAATTGTTAATTAATGTCATAAGTCAATTTATTTTTTTTTCAAATGATATTTACATCATAATAGTTTCAGTGATCTTACGTTGAATTAATAGTAGACATTTCTGCCCATACTAATGCGGCGTTCGATCTTCCCCCGAACGTATTATATACGACTCCGGTGCAAAAATCACAATCAGGAGATAATTTTGATAAAATTCTAAACTTTTTTCATTAATTTTTAATTAATATTAAATAATAAATTATTTTCTTCCAAATGTGAGTTAATTAAATAATATTTTTATCATATTAGTTTCAGAAATCTAACGTTGAGTTAATTGTGGATATTTCCGCTCAAAGCACAGCAGCCTTTTTATTTCTTAAATGCATAGAAATTAATACTCTGTTTCAAAAATTGAGCTAACATAATAATATAGCATTTCACTATACACACAAAATCGGTTAATTATAATATAAATTAAACTAAATATAAAAAAATATATTGAAACGACTTATATTTTACAATGTATGGATTCACATTCATTTCTCCATTAAGAACTATCGAAAATCCGTCAAATTGACAAAAGAGACAGACATATATACAATACATACGTTCATTTCTGTCTTACGTTACTTCCACAGATTTTTGATATTTCTTCAATGGAAAAATGAATATGTAATATTACTCAATATATTTGCTTCGACTTGTTTACGAAAGACAATCCATTTTAAAAGTCATGCATTTAAAACCCTATCGATTCTTAAATTTAATTTGAATTGCAAAATATAATGATACAAAAATCTTTATAAAGATGTACACAATAATTTTGAAAAATTTCATCACGATCGATAAAAGAACAAATATAGAATCCATACCCTGAACATATTCATAGCGACTTTAACGACTACCATTTTTGACGTCGATTTTCCCGCACACATTCCAATCAAATCAAAAATATTTTTAATCCATTCCATCACTAATATAACTTATTATTGTCTGCGAATAACTTCGTCTCGAATTTATTAACGTGCAAAGGGTATAATATACGTGTAAGTATTGAGGATTAAGTTGGTCGCCGCCCTCGCGTCGTCGGTCGGCGGCCCAGCACACAGATGTGTAGAAGCATCTTTGATAAGCAACTTTTCCAATATATGAAGTTGGTTAATTAATGTCCCCAGACAACTGCCGCCCCGGTTGTTAACCCCGATGGGAAAATAATTACTCGTCGCCAAGAAAACGACCAAATTCATTTCTTCGGCCGCGCGATAGCCTCCACCACTCCACTAATCAACCCCATGGTCTATGGAGTGTGGAAACTAATGAAAACTTAATCATCTGTTTTTATAAATGAAAAAATAATTTTCGTCTTACGTTTTTACTATTTAACGACTGAAATGGCCTAGTGGTACAAGTGATTTCGAGAAAGGGGCGTTCAAAGTTTAGTATGTATTAGGAGGAGGTCGAGTGATTTGATGATATATCGAGGTACACGTTCCAAGTTCGCTTATATCCTTTTGGCACCAAATATACGAGCGTACATAGAAATGATTCCTGTACATTATTCAATTTCGGTAAAAATGTCACTTGTACCTCTTGGCCTTTTCAGTCGTCATATATTATCTTAAAATTATCGTTAGATTTCGATCGACTTGTGTGCATCTAAGAAAGATTCTGCTTCAATACAACAGTTTTATGAATTACTTTGAAACAAAATAAATTTTGTACGTATAAAAGTTATTTTTTTATATAAAAATTGATACTTTTGTTTTTATGAATTTGAATTTCATAATCATTTCAATTTGAAAATTATACGTTTGTTGAACTTGGTTGCTTAGTTACGTCAAACTATGAAAGAGTATTGTAATCTCTCACATTTATAACGTACAATTTGACTTAAGCAGGTGCTGTTAATTAGTATTTTAATTAGATTTATTTATTCTATAATTGATACTTCATTACAATTTATAAATGTTAAAAGTCTAAGCAAAGTAAAATTGCTTGGAATCTCAAATAATTCAGGATCTTGCGGTTAGTTACAGATACCTTTATAAAAACTATGATTAAGTTACGATTAGATCTTTTAATTATTAATATCAAATTAATTCTTAAATAATCCTTAGTTAATTTAATTAATTCGATGATAGAATAAAATTTTGCTACTATTCCAGAATAATATTTTTCACAAAGATTACTAACAATATTAAAAATTAATCAAAATCGCACAATACGAAGTTCGTTGAAATATTTTCTTTACAAAAATCGTTCGATACAAAAACCCCACCCAACACACTTACATTCTCGAATAGGTGTGTGCTGTAATTAAAGAGTTTTCGAAACAGTCTGTAGGTAGTTTTCAGACAAAGGCGTTGATCCGAGATCCGATTTGTTCTGCTCTCGGGCGCGTGACGCGCACCACCCAACCACCCCCAAAAACCACCCCATGGCTAATGAAAGCTGCAATTAGAAAGCAGACACATATATACTCAATATATATACCCAGTATATACAAAAAGAGAGCTTTTCCGAAGCGAGGGCGGCTTCGCTTCGAGATCCTTATCGCGGCCGGTCAAAGGGCGCAAGGCCGATTAGCCCTTTATTGCTGTTTATTGGCGGCAAAACAAAGGATATAATGGAAGGAAAGGAAGCCTTTGTTGCGTTTTGTTCATTTGCAACAGTGACAGATGTCGTTCAATTGTGGAGAAGGACTGTAGTGAGGTTTGAGGCCGAGAGAATCGTTTTTGAAGGGAGGTGGAGGTTTTCTTCTAAGGAAGTGCTAGGTTGAGATGTAATGTGATTTTTTTTAGTTTTGATGTTTGTTAGGATATTGTGACTCGTCTTAATTGGTGTTGGGAAAGTGTGAGTCATGGGAAATTGTTTTGGGGTGATTTAGCCTTGTGCGTTGTCTGTGAGTAATTAATTAATTTGTCATTAGAAAAAAATGTTATATGAAGATCATAGAAGATAAGGAGTATAAGTATTAAAATCTAGAGTTGAGTGCAAT
The DNA here is from genome assembly GCA_024721215.1 of Cheumatopsyche charites. Taxonomy (NCBI): domain Eukaryota; kingdom Metazoa; phylum Arthropoda; class Insecta; order Trichoptera; family Hydropsychidae; genus Cheumatopsyche; species Cheumatopsyche charites. Next base: position 2,171,856 of record CM045580.1, on the reverse strand, counting down.
AATTGTATTTAATATGTCCATTCGTCTGGTAAATGATTTTGAGATCTGTATTAAGAACCATTAGATCACTTAATATTTTTTCAAATACATTAGATATTCAATTTTTTATATGGATTTGTAAAATTTGTTAATGTGCACTTAAAGTACAAGGCTATAATTTGGCCAGGTTTTGATCTCGTAGATAACCACAATAGACTTTCTTAAAATTAAATAAATCAAACAATCTTCCAATGTCAGTATTTAAATGATAAAAATAATTAAGTTCTTTTAAATCTAAAAAAAGTCGCTAAAATATGCTTGATTTATTCAATTTTAAGCAAACTAGACGAATTTACATAAACTTTAGAGATCAAATCAACTTTTTCCATGCTTCTAGTGTCCTCATACGTTTCACTTAAAAATTAATTAAAAATCAAACAAATTAACATTGAATAATTTAATAATCTGATATTTTCATTTAATAAATTAACTTTCCATGACATCCATTAACTCGCTTAGCGACACATTGTGCAAATTAACCCGATATCGAATCCGTGAATCCGTTAACGTGTTTACGCAATTCATACGTGCCGATTGCCTTAACGACCCTTCACGTACATACAAAACGCACCCCCTCGATATAAGGACAGGACGCTTCGGCGCCATTATCTCTTAATTATTTCCACACACACACACACATAGATAGAGATCTAATTATATTTATCGACGAGAAACGGAGCAAGACCAAATATTTGCTCCGAGCTTTTTTCTCACCTGTAGGAAATAATTCATTAAGCTTTCCGCGGGCCTCTCCGTGCTAGGTACGAATGTGCGAGGGTGGTAATTAAAGACCTGCGTTCTCTGATTGCAAGGTGGTGTTCGGTTCTTATACGAAACTTCTTGTAGGGGTAGTATATGTGTGTATTAGGGGGTTGGAGGAAAACAGGCGTTTAATTGGAAAACGTTTTTAATCAGCCGAGAAAACGTGTCGCCTTTTCTTTGGCGGAGAGTTAGTCGTGCAAACAAGTGTTCCTCGTGCGAAAGGCACTATTTACTCGCACGTACTCAACAGCACATACAAATGACTGATATATTCAATTTGTTTATAAATAGATTAATTTATTGTTAGAATAATTAAAGTTAGATTATGCATAATTGTTATACGAATGTTTTTAAAATTTTGTAAATATTGTGACTTGATTAAAATTATTAGTACGAATGAGATAAGAACTAGAGAAATAATATTGAGTGCGTTTTTATTTTTGAATCGTTTTTATGTATGTTGTATTAAAAATATAATTATTAAAACAAATTATTATCATGCAGTTCATATAATCGACTTCATAGCTTTAATTTAATCTAATTGTAAGTAAAGACTATTTTTTTAGAATGAAATAATAAATCATCATTTCTGATAATGAAACAAATACCATTATGGTTTTTGCTTCTCGTGTATTCCATTGATATGACACTCAACTTAAAATATAACCTAACCTAAAATGAAAAATAATAAAAGAAACTAACTTAACTTAACCTTACCTATCTAACACCTTGTCGATGAAATAGTAAACATTTTTTTCACTTATATGTACTTGGATGAAACACATACACTGCGCTCACTGATTTCAATGAAATTTAATAAAAATATTGAGATTTACCTTTTCATAGTTAACAATTATTTCTTATCTATCTATACTTAAACTACAATTCTACCAAATTTCATCAAAATCGATAACGACAAAAACATGCACTTCCCCCATCAAAAAACTTAAAAAACACATTTCATCACCAAAATCAAATGACAACTGAAAAGGCCGAAGGGTACAAGTGTCATTTTTGCTGAAATTGAGTTTCTACTCATCCTTATATATTTGGTGGCAAATGGATATAAACGATCTTGAAATGTGTACCGAAATACACCATCAAATCACTCGACCTCCTCCTTATACATGCTCAACTTTGAGCGAACTTTTTTAGAAATCACTTGTATTCCTCAGCCTTTTCAGTCATCAAACAATATATAATTTCCTCACTCACCACACAACACATCCAAACTATACATAAGCAAAGGGCGAAACGTCTTCGTGACCCGAATCGCCATCCTCCTGCGGTTCCCAAACACTCCGCGACAACATCAGCCGCCAATTAAACGTCCGCCCACCCCATATAACCCCATATAACCCCATACACAACCTTCACCACCCACTCCTTATAACCCCACCGCCCACATTCTAACCCCATTGGTGTGTGGTCCCTCACGTAGCGTCGAGAGTCGACCGCCTCCATTAACACCCTTCCACGCATTAGCTCCATTATGTGTCTCCTCCGTCACACGTGGTTTATTAAAAGATACATTTCGCTCCAATTGTTGCGTAATTTTCGCAATTGGATATCTCGTGTGTGCGACTCGTTTTTCTGGGTGTATTTTGAATGTTAGATAGGTTTGTTTTTGTAAGTCTGTGATGATTATGCTTTGGTCTTTTTAAAGCTATTTATTTGATTTCATATGACGAATGAAAAGGGTAAGGGATACAAGTGATTTTGAGAAAAGTACGCTCAAAGTTGAACATGTATTAAGAAGAGGCAGAGTGGTTTAATGATATATTAAGGCAGACGTTCCGAATTCGTTTATGTCCTTTTGCCACTAAATAAATGAAATGATTTCTGTGCATAACTCAATTTCGGCAAAAATGTCACTTGTGACCCTTGGCCTTTTCGATCGTTGTATGTCTGTCAGTTCAATTGTATATTTGGATGACTTTTTTTTTTATTGTGCGTTGAAACTTTTCGGAATCTGAAGTTGTTTTGTCTTGTCAATCTCTAGAATTTTGATATAAAAGGTTACTAGATACTTTGATATTAAATACTAGATTATGAATACTCATACTATGTGCAATTGCTAGATTACTGTTTGATTCAAATTGGCTGAAAATTATATTTTAAACACCGAATTCATATAACCTAGTACTCTCACTCACATTATACTCAAACAAGGTGCATATAACTTATTATTTCCACACGGAACGAGTACTCATAGCCTCGTATTACATTTGGCGCGAGTGCATATAATCACATACGATAAAAAATTGAAATAACTAGATCTATTTGTATTCAAATCTGTACCGTATTTTGAGTAGATTTGATAAAATTCAAATAAGTTTTTATTTAATCTATTTGAATCACAGTGCAGATGTAAAACTAAATAGCTCAAATGACAACTGAAAAGGCCAAGGAGTACAAGTGACATTTTTGCCGAAATCGAGTTATGTATAGAAATCGCTTCTATGTACGCTCATTTATTTGGCGGCAAAAGGATATAAACGAAATCGGAACGTGTGCCGAGATATATCATCAAATCACTCGACCTCTTTTTAATACATGCTCAACTTTGAGTGCGCTTTTCTCGAAATCACCGCAAAGTTTCTTGTATACCTTGGCCTTTTCAGTTGTCAAATATTTTTTTCTCAAAATATCTCAGTTTTTGTAAATTTTTGAAATCATTTGTTATGAATGCGTATTGGCTTTTTTTTTATAAAGCTAGTATTGCAGAACATATAAAAATTAAAAAACTTCAGAAACTCTAATAGATAAAATAGGATTATGCTACATTAGGTATATGTTAAATATCATTTCTGTCGAAATAATTGATTACAAACCAAATTTACACATATGTACATATTACAAGTAATACTCACCGATCTACGTACTTTTGAATATTTATGAAACGTACAAAATGTCAATGGTGCAAAATTAAATCCGAACGAACAGCAATTTGGAGCCGCATATGAAAATCCACTGTAAAAAAAAATACATAATAACAGACGCATATAAAATTTGAATGGGCTAACGATTGGCGGCTGTGCTAAAAAGCCATACCGGAAAATGGACGCCGTGTGTATGGAAAATGGCGAATTCGCGTAATTATCTATGGAAAATCGACGGATAATTGAGGGTGGCATAAATTAAAAGCGCGGTGCGAATTTTAAAGCGTTTTTGCACTGAAAGGGTTGAAATTGCGCGGCCAACTATCGCCGAAGCCATTGTTGTTGGGCGCCGATGTGCGAAAAAATTATAGCTTTTTGAAAGCTTTTGAATATTCGATTCGGTGATTTTCGAACGTGTCGAGTGAAAATAGTGTTGTCGACTATTTTGTCGGTGAATGAGTTTTGTAGTGTGTTGAAAAATCGGTGTGTTTTCATAGTACTATTGAGGGGTTGAACGTATTGTGAAATAAATGAACGTATGCTTTCAAATTTGAAATTTGTACATGTTGATTAATTTTAATTGAAAGTATTTTCTTCAAATGAATCTGCACGAGTGCATCTTATATTATGTGTAAAGTCGCGTATAAAAAAACGAATGCATTTTTCGCTCAATAAATTGGCAATTCTTCAGAATCAAACAATAATATTTATGATTCTGCGAAACGTAAAAATGAAATCACAACGAACCAAATTGAATGTATAATAAATTCGAAATAAAACGGTGCAATTATTTAGCAAAAAATATTATATTTTCGTACAACTGAACTGTTGACTATTTTACATTTTATGAAATGAATTAATTATTTGTGATAAGAAATTCTAACAAAAACTAAATCATTTCCGCTCGCATTTATATTGTAACAATTATACGTACAGAATGCGACAAACTAATTATTTATCGAACTATCGATATTTGACGACTGATAAGACCAAACAGTACAAGTTACATTTTTGGCAAAACTGAGCTATGTACAGGAATTGCTTCTATGTACGCCCATATATTTAGTGGCAAAATGATATATCTGGGTACACTTTCTGAATTCGTTTATATGTATCATCAAATCACTCGACCTATTCCTAATACATGCTCAACTTTTCTCAAAATCACCCTATAGTCACTTGTACTTCTCGGCCTTTTCAGTCGTCATACATATTACATTGAAATATCCATTAATTAAAGCCGAAAATAATTAAATCGCACATTCTAACAATTTCAAAATCATTATATTGATTCGAGGCTACATTCACAATACACTAATCCCTCTTCGCAAAACTTTGCACAATGCACATGGGGGTCGCAAAATTCCGCCTCAGGCAACATTTGTGCTTGGCCAAAGTAGACAATGGGGCCCTTCGCGACCTGACACCTGGTCATGGCTAATAACATGTTTACAATCTGACCGGCCATTGTGTCATATGAGCCGTTCAGGGCACAAAGTGATTAACCCTAATTTTTAAAAAAAAAAATTAAAATCAAAGCACTTGGTATAGTCATACATTTTTATGTGTTGAATATATTTACTGAATAATAAAGAAAAATACAATGAAATGAAAATTTTTGGAAATTTTGAAATTTTGAAAAATTTTGGAAATCGAATAATAAATCTTTTGTTTTATTTTTTTCAGGTAATTTCAATTAGACTCATTTATTTTAAAGTGAAGAAGTAAGATATACGACAGAGACTCCGGAGAATCAGTTAATAGCACACACATCTGTCACTAAATTGATCAAATATAATCACAACATGTATAAGGTAAGAGATATTAATGATCATTTTGTAACGCGTTAAACTAACACATTTTTTGAATCAAATGAATCCAAACATTTAAAAAAAAGGACTGAATTTCTATATCAATCAACCTATTAAAAAATGACGTGTAACTCTAGCCAAGACAAAACTCGAACCCACGTATCCCAAAGTATGTTAAATCGACACTAAATGCACGAATACTTTATACCGCTTTAAAAAGTTTCTTTTATTAATTCTGTACTACTAGCGATCAACCCGTTGAATGTACCAACGCAGTTTCGAAGCGTTACATGGACACACAGACACATACACAGAATAGCGCTGTTATATATGACGACAAAATTTCACAAAGAGCACAAGTGACCTTATTTATCGATATTGAGTTAAGTACAAAAAATCGTTTTATATATGATACAGAACCATTTTCTGTATTTAACTTAATTTCAATAAAAAAAAGTCACTTGTGCCCTTTGTAAAATTCAATCGTCATATATAGTTAGATAATGTAAACCGATCATATCCGTAACTTATTATGAACGAAATTTGTATGTTTATAATTTCGGATAAATATAATAATGAAAGGAATCTATCTATATTATAAATACGCTAACGCTGCTCGAAATTTCGAGCGTCTACTGTATCAGTGCACACTCGAAATATCGAGCGTGTACTGTATTAATGTAATTTTTAAAAACGTATCAAACATGTTTAATCTTTTTTCTTGGATTTTCATTTAAAAGAGTTAATCACGTTGTGCTCTGAACGTCTCATATCGGAATTGTTCGAATCCGGGTGTTCGCGCGGTCATCGTACGCGTGGGCGTCGAATTGTGCTTCGGAGGAATTTGGTTTTAAAAAAAAATGTTATTTTTTTGGATTTTTGATGGTGTCGGTTATGGTGGTCGTTTCGGTTTTTATCGAGAATGTGTCAAATCTTAATTCTGATCTGATTTGCGATGGCTGTGCGTTGCGGTTTTTCCGTGAGGTCTGTTGATGAGATCATGTTTGACAAATTTTAATGTATTTGATGAAAATTTGACTGTGGTGATTATCTATTATATGAATTAGCAAATGTAGACTTATTATATATATGTATATAAGAAAATTAAGTTCGGTTAGGCTGTAGATTATTTTGTTTTTGATAACGTTTTCGATAGTTTTAGAGTAGGCCATGGAAGAGACCATTAGATGGTTAGGTTATGAATTTCAATTGTATGAAAGGAGAAGGTCAGTAAAATTGTTATTAGATAATTTAATAAACGGAGTAGGTACTTTCTGATAAGTTTAATTATGTTTACAAAGTCGATTAATTAATTTTTATTTATGAGAATGTACAATAGATTAATTTCTTTGATTACTAAAACAAAAGAAGGGAATTTAATACTTGTTTAAAGTCACAAATATATAAGTTTTAATATGATATAGTATTATGTGATGAATTTACTTTATATTCTCATCAGCCAATCAAATATTCTTGAATAACCAATCAATACAAATCCAAAACTACAAACAATCCATAAAAACCTTAACCAAATCACAAAACAACCTCTATAAAAAAATGAACCGTATCCGATATAATTTTCGACATGATCAGAATTACATCAGCACAAAATTTAACATATGCAAACGTCTACATCACGAACTCGTGTAACCATCTCGAACAAACACGACGACTGAAAAGACCAAGAGGTACAAGTGACATTTTTGACGAAATTGAGTTATGTATAGGAATCAGTGGCAAAAGAATATAAACGAACTTAGAATGTATATCGAGATATATCATCAAATCACTCGATCTTTTCTTAATACATGCTTAACTTTGAGTTCACTTTTCTAGAAATTACTGCATAGTCACTTGTATCCCTTTCCAGTCATCACATATCCATACATGATGACCGAAAAGGGCAAGGGGTATAAGTGATTTCGAGAAAAACGCGTTCAAAGTTTTGCGTATACCTACATGTATTAGAGGTCGATTGATTTCATGATATATCTCGGTACACGTTCCAAGTTCGTTTATACCCTTTTGTAACCAAATATATGAGTACACATAGAAGCAATTCTTATACATAACTCAATTTCGGCAAAAATTTCAGTTGTACCCCTCGGCTTTTTCAATCGTCACATATCATACATACTAGAAGACGAGTCTTATTAACGCACGATCGCATCTAGAAAATAATAACAAAACAATGCGCACACGCATTTAGGCTGTTATTTGAATTATTGATTATATGCGCAGATGAAAAATTAATTATCAAATCGGAATGAATCGATCCGATCGGTACTCGGACGGAATGCGGGCCGTTCGGACACGTTAATATGTTTGATTAATGGACCATCGACGGTCGTAGATATCATCTCGGATGATTTGTATAATATAATATGCGATCGGAACTTTTTATAAATGAATATGTTTATGAATAAATGTAAAATGTTAAATGTATGAGTGTGTTGAGCGTGCGCCAGTTCGTGTATGGCGCGAGCGCATAAGAGATTTCGATGCGGAATGATAAGAGGATATTTTAATTAATTGATTCCGAAATCGTTTTAAAGACTGTCTTGTTAATTATTAGAGAGTTACAGTTAGTATTTCAACCAAAAACTGTCAAAAATTTACAGAACAGAGACGAATTTCGATAGTTCATAATTAAAAAACTGGCTGTAACTTTTTGGTTAGTTAATTAGAGCAATGAAAAGGTCAGCCTTTAAATATTAAAATTATTTATAAATCTAATCTTATATTAAGATTAAGATTATTTATTTGATGACTTAATAAAAGAAAAGGATCCTGTAACATAAATGCTGCATTTCTTATACTACTTACATTAAATTGTAGATTCAAACGATCAATTTTACATATGTATAGCTTATTGAAAATGACATACGAACTTTCTTGGATTGATAGAAAACTATTTAAGCAAAAACGATAACGTTGAACCAAGTACAATATGTTTAAACGGATATATCATAACATTATTGACTGTCCTTTAATTATATCAAATGAGTAATTAGTCTGTTGAAAATATCAACACACATCTGGTTAGAATAAATTTATTCAATTCATACACTATATGACAACTGAAAATTCCAAGGGTACAAGTGACTTCGCAATTATTTTGAGAAAATCGTGCTCAAAGCCGAGCATGTTCCTACATGTATTAGAAATGATTTGATGATATATCTCGGTACACGTTCCAAATTCGTTTATATCCTTTTGCCACCAAATATATTAATATACATAGAATCGATTCATGTACATAACTCAATTTCGACAAAAATATCACTTCTACTCCCTAGCTTTTTCAAATGTCATATTATTTGTGCCTACTTTATGAAATTTTCATAACAACAAATTGCATCTAAATATCACACGAACAAATCAGCACTGTTTCCATATTAGATTAGATCAATCGACTCAAAGAGCTAAGACGTGCGCATTCAAGAGTATCGATCAATTTATTAGCATTTGAGTGTTGTTTTGCCTTCGACGAATTCTCAAGTGCGTATGCACCATCATAGTCGTTGAACTCTCGAATTCGAGTCATGATCGTGCCGAAATCTGGTCTACAGTTGGGGTCACCTTCGAAACGCGCGACCCGATTAAGATGAAACCCGCTGATTATTATTTTAAGATAAGGATGTGTCCGATTGATTCGTGAACATTTTTTTTTTCGTTCATTTAGATTCCCATCTTCGGATATTTTCATAAAAAAAGTCGACTTATACTTCATATATCTATAAGGCGTCTATTGTTTCGTTTAGTATTGATGATACTCAACTAGACAGACCTAATAAACAGTCGTGGGCATAAAAATGTAAATGCATAAAATTCGCGAATTTCAAAATAATTCATTCGATTCATTAAAAAACTAATGATTAATAAAATTTTCTAGTACCCGAAGCTATTATAGAATTTAGCCCGTGATATAAAAGTCAATACTCAATTTTATAATAGTGATAAGACCTCTCCTAAACACTAGTGAATTTATTAAAAATTAACTCATTATGATCCAAAAATATTGCTATTATTACATTAAATTCAGAAATCAATGTAATTAGTGAAATACATATTTTAGTTCGCATCTATAAATTTCGTTCGTCCGCGAACAAAAATTAGTATGAAAATAGGATGAATGCCTTCATAGTAAAAAATTATGAGATTAGATACTAATATCTATCGATTGAGATGTTTATATGACGACTGAAAAAGCTAAGGGGTACAAGTGACATTTTTGCCAAAATTGAGTTATGTACAAGATACGCTTCTATATACTCTCATATATTTGGTGGCAAAAGGATATAAACAAACAATATAAGGATATAAACAAATTTGAAAAGTGTGCCGAGATAAATCATCAAATTGCTCGACCTCCTTCTAATACAAACGCACTTTTCTCGAAATCACCTTAAACTCACTTGTACCCCTCGGCCTTCTCAGTCGTCATATGTATTTTAAATGACGACTGAATTTCAAAAAAGGAACAAGTGACCTTTTTTATCGATATTGAGTCAAGTACAGAAAATGTTTCTTTAGTTTTCTGTTCTTAACTTAATATCGGTAAAAATGGTCACTTGTGCTCTTTTCGAAATTCAGTCAAGTACAGAAAATGATTCTTTAATTTTCTCTTCTTGACTTAATTTCAATAAAAATGGTCACTTGTGCTCTTTTTAAAATTCAGTCAAGTACAGAAAATGGTTCTTTATTTTTCTGTTCTTCACTTAATTTCAATAAAAAAGGCCACTTATGCACTATGTGAAATCCAGTCGTCAAATATTTTAAGTAGAAGGATCCCTCATTACCCAACATTTAATTTTAAATATTCAAAATTTCGAGCCAAATTACTTCAACTAGACTTTTTCATAAAAAGAAAACTGCACAAGACACCAACTCTCCCCAACACTCCCCCGAAGCAATTGTCTCCGGTCGCTTCAGGGTTAGAGCACAGAGCGTCATTTTAATATTTTAATGAGCATCCCCCCCCACCAGAGTGCAGGACACGCCCCTGGCCTCCCCCACCGCCCCTCCATGGCCCCTCCCCCCGCAGCATCCCACCCATACAAGTGAACCGGTGCACGTTTATGCACGTCGAGGTGTGCACACACTAGTGACAATGGCAAGTCTACGTATGTGCACTTTAATGGAATGTACGCACTTGTGTGTTCAAGGTGAGTCGTTATATCTTCGTATGTGAGTTGATGTCGTTCGAGGTTTTGAGGTGGTTATGTTGCGTGTGTAGGTCGTGCGTAATATTTGCAAATTGTTAGGCTATGGGAGAGACTCTCCTTTGAATGTCAATGTTAGGTATTATTTAAATTGTAAAATATGTGTAAATTGTAAGATGTAATGATGCGAAAACATTTTTAGATGTACATAAAATTACTCTAGAAAATTTCATTACGTTAGGATAAGTCGTTAAGTTTTAGATATAGTTTTCTTTTTTCGATAGTTCGATTTGATTTCTGTCAATTTAATTTGTTTAACAGAAATGATTCGAATTAGTAGGTTTCTGTTATTTAATTAGCAAGATGTTGGAGTTAACTTAATTAAACTATAACTGAACCTGACATAATATAAAAAAAATAAACAAAATCTTGACTAAACCTGAACTTTGACTTAATCTAACATAAGTGGCAGATCAATATTTTGCTGACTAAATGACAGAAAAGTCTCTATTCAAATACAAGTGCAATGAGATAAATGAAAATTGAATATTATTCAATGATAATGATATCGATGACACATAACGATCAAAAAGGCCAAGGGGTACAAGTGATATTTTTAACAAAATTGACTTATGCACAGAAATCGCTTCTATCTACGCTTATTTATTAGGTGGCAAAAGGATATAAACGAATTCGGAACTTGTGCCTAGATATATCAACAAATCACTCGACTTCCTTCTAATACATGTAGGTACATATTCAACTAAGAACGTGCTTTTCTCAAAATCACCGCAAAGTCACTTGTACCCCTTGGCCTTTTCAGTCCTTATATAGATTCTTAAATCTTTAATATATTTTCCAAAACTAAAAGAATATACATACAAATTCAAAGACAATCCACTCCACTAATTTAAAAATTTCACTCCACTTTTAAGATCCTCATATAAAATTTCTAAGTACCTGAGACAGCTTTTTATTACGTCGAAAACAATCTCGTAATATAATTTGCGATGCAAATAAAATAATTCGTAGTGAATAAAAGCATCTCATAATAGTATTTTCCGTACAAAAATTAATGCACACTGAGTGCTCGGCTCATAATTGGATGGCAACGATCTCGGAGACTTTCGAGTGCATTTTCAACAGTAGTCGAAAAATCGCAACTATGGAAAATGAAACTGAGACGTAGCTCGAATTGCATTACCATCTCTTGCATATCATCAGGATGCTGCACATTATGATGTCGGAATATGGAAGGAAGCCTCGAAGAAATTGTATTTTCCGCAAATTCCGACGCTGAATGCAAAAGTGGAGAAAAACCCCACTCTTTTACTTTTCACGGTGAAAACGAGTGCTCGACAAACACTGGAAAAAATCCATTATTTCAAAGAATCCTATATTATTTGAAAACGTGTCTGATACTTACATATAATCAAAAAAATGAAGGACATTCGTGATGAAGGAGGTGGGTGTTATATCAAATTTAATATAACAATAGTGCTAATTTGTTTGTGTCTATTCATATGACGATCAGTTTGTGAATTTCTGATGAAAATTGCATCTGACAGGTGCAGATATTATAGTGTATAAATTTTACAGCTTTATTCTAACCAAACGCTCATTGATATTTTCAATAGGATAATAACTTTTGATGTAAGAGAAATAATATAACAATATTTTAATTTTTGTAAAAAACTTAGAAGGCCTTTTTTTAACACGAGTATCAATATTTAAAATTAAACCAAAATCTTACATTTTAAATATTTTAGAAAAGAATCAAAACAAAGCCACCAACATCAACTTATATTTAATTTTTTGAACAATTGTAATTTTGTTAGTTCCTACATGATTGAAAAAATTATATAACGACTGAAAAATCCAAGGGGTATAAATGACATTTTTGCCGAAATTGAGTTATGTACAGGAATCGCTCCTAATATATGTATGTAGGTACATGTTCAACTTTGAGCGCAATTTTCTCGAAATCATCGCGTAGTCACTTGTACCCCCTGGCCTTTTCAGTCGTCATATAACACCGAACTCAAAAATAGATTGTTCATTTGATAAGATTATTCTTCTTCTTCCAATTGCATCTAATCACTAACAATTGAATAACGAAACTTTTTCATTTCAAATTTCGCATCACGAATTGATTCAACAAAATGAATGTCAGTTTTAAAAAATAAATTAATTCAAATATAGAACATTGAAATAAATGAACGTCTTTTCAAATAAAGAACTATGGTCACACGATATAAAATCTTTCGATATGAAAGTAATTAGTGAAAAAAAATTTTTTTTCAAATATACCGCGCATTTGATTCAAAATAGTCGACACGTACAAATGCTTGGCTCATGAATTATTTAAAATCGTTTTGTAAACATTTTCAACAAAAATCGCTCGCACAATAATAACCGGTAATTATACGGTACGGCGATGGCAATTTCCTCGAAAGATATCGAAAAACGGGGCACACACACGCCATATGTTCAATGAGTCGCCTTAATTAAAGGGGTGAAAATGTACTTAAGTGCGCCGAAATAATGACCGAAAATAAACACATGAAAAAATGTTTATGGACAAAAAAGATTGTATTAAAAAAAGTGCGTTATAACATTAGGAGAAAGTAATATGAGTGCGAGAGGAGCAACTGTTTCGTCGGCGAATTTAAATAATAACAAGTGCCGGTCGATCGTTAAACGGACGTTAAAATAACATATGTTGGGTTTCGGATGTGCTTTAAAATGTACGAGAATATCATAAAGTGTTGTATATTATTCTTATAGATGTTATATCGCGTAAGTCAGTAAGTTTATCTATACGATTTTGTGTGTGTAATAGAAAGCAAATTGTACAGTGATGTAAGCATTTGTATATTATGATGCTGATTTTGAATCTTGTTAGATTTTATAGTCACGTGTCGTTTTCAAAATAAGAACTTGTTCTCGATTGTTTTTCAATATACATTGAATTTAAACTCGATCTATTCATCGTACGTTTGATATTAATTGGTTTGCGATAAGAGCTATCGAATTATATGTAGAGAAAATAAGTAGTTGATTGCTAAGTAATTTAATATAGGTACCTACTGTTAATAAATTATGAATTGATTCATCAGAAAATTCGATTTAAATCTTTTTTAGTATCAATAGAATTATGTTTGATTGTGAAAATACGTCTCCTTTTGAGAGTTTGCTGATTTTTAATAGGTACCACTAGTAGTTCTGATTTCTCGAGAATTTTTGTACATTATTAATAAACTTCTCAAGAAATCAGAAACATTTACTTATACAGTAGCATTTGCAATTTGGCCAGATTCATTCCCTTTTATTACTTTCATCGAATCTAGTACTTTCTACTGCATTTTCAATTAAGTGATAACTTGATGTGTAGTTCTTCTACCATCAACAACATCCTCTGCCAAACTACTTGTGGTCAAGCATATTTTTTGCATACACTTAATTTTAACAATAGAATCAAATTCTAATTAAAAAAAACCTATCTTTTCACAAAACAAACAATCGAGATCGACCACTTCGATTAAAAGCGAATCGTCGCGAAGTACGCATTAACGCGTTCACAAAAGCACCATATTGAACCGGTTCATTCAATATTATAACCCACATTTACAATACAATATGAAACGAATAACAAAACGTATAAAAAGAGACCATTTTTGAGCCATTGATTCGATTGTTTGCGCCCATAATTAAGCGGGTGCGGACGCTCGAGGACAATGCGAGGTCCCCTCATTACGATGAATGAAATTATATCGAGAAATAAAGAATAAGGCCCAATTCACATGAGGAGGTGGATACGAGGCTACGAGGGCACCCTACGTCAATCAAAAATCAAAAAAAGGCCACGCTCTGTAGGGTTATAGCATCGTTTCGGTGGCCGAAAGCATCGGTTTGCTTTGTGATGCGATTTTTTCATTTTTTTTGTTCGGTTTTTGTTTTTAGAAATTTCGATTCGGTGAATGTTCGATTGTATGCTAAATTTGATAAAAGGTGTATGGTTTTTTTTTAGGTTGGTATCTGTTCGTTGAAAGGTGCTGCGGTATTAAAATGGGTGTCGTTTATTTAAGTAGATAGATTTTTGCAAAGTATTTAAAAAAATTTTTTTTTTGATGAATTTAACTTATACTGAATCTTGAATTAACATTTATGAAAAAATATGTGTATTTATATCTATATAAAATATTTATTCTTAATCAATTTGCACTTATGCGTTTTAAACAATCTGATAACGAACGCCCAACTGCAACACTTTACAAACCTTCATATTTTTTAAAAATTGTAAAATATTTGAATCCATATAATTTCTATATTTATTCAAAATTTAGTTAATGATTCTTCTCAAATTCTAAATCAACTTGATATTAACTATAATCTCATAAAAAGGTTCAAAAATAATCCGAAATTCAATCAAAATTTTAGCTTACTTACATGTTAATCATTAAATTTTTACACTGACTAAATTGTTAAAAAATTGGCTTACATACTATCCATAATACTAATTATATATTAAAAAACTGACAAATAATCAATCCATTTAAAATATTAACACACACCTGTTTATAAATTTTATACATTGTATTATTATATCTGCGTCAATTTTATGCAATTTTAATGTCAATACATCGCAACGAACAGTCAAATTAGTTCTTTTATCGTATTAGATAGAAAATATATTCATCACAATTATTCAAAACAACTAAAACAACAATCCATCCGATACAAATACGTACAAATATTATACAAAAGCAACATCACTAGACTTTTTTCGATTGTAGACTCAACGGCGCCGTCGACGTATCGTTAATAAGTATTTATCAATTAAAGCACCGTCCCCCAGATACCTCCTCAATGGCGTTTCAAGGGATTAAGTATGGATCGACATTAATGGGGGGGTTGATAAAATAGGTAGGGTGGCCACAATATCACCCGAGAAAAAGTATAATTGGCCCGAGAACACAATCCAAATGGAAGTGGTATAACTCAAGAGCAGAACAAAGTTCGTCCGCAGACAATGTGTAGCGCCGCCACAATATCGCGATATAATAAAGCATGCTCTCGTGGCTCCTCTGCAAAAATGTTTCTTATAATAACAAAGATAATAAGCGAAGGGGTCTGCTAAAAGGAGTCTTATATGATTAGGCGATGTTACTGTTAACTCGTCGGATAGCGAGTGCCGTAATACCGAGTCGGATTGTGAGAGTGCGCCGCACATTCAGTGCATACGATGTTGGAGAAATTCGATATTTTTTGTTGTTGAAATTTGATTATTTTCAATGAAAATGTTTCATTATGTTGTTGATTTATCGATCTTTTTGATTTTGTATAGTTTGATGTAAAAAGGCTTTTGTTATATGTAAAGGTTGAGTGTGCATTTGTGACGCATTGTTGCACAATAAGTAGGTCGTTAATTCTGTAACACGTATGTTAAAAGAATTTTATTCTAGAGACTAACCATCCTTAATTGCAAATCCAAGGTTTTGGAAAAGTTGAGGTACAGATAGGGACATTAAAACAAAGAAACTCATAAATAACTCTTATAGTAATCGATGGTTAACTTTAGAGTTAGTATTTCACACTACTCATACCAAAACAAAATTAAATTCAAGAGTCAGATACAGACTTATATAAACTTAAGTGATATGTTTAAAAATCACTTCACTTACGTATGTAGGTTGATTTCTAACTCTAGATCTTGATTTAGGTTTAGTCGCTGAAGTGTAAACTTACGTCACGCTTTAAAAATTCATATTGAACCTTCATTTTGTATTCTAAAAAATTATAATAAATTTTCATATATTTTTCAAGTTATTAATTTAAACATCGCATTCGAATTTTTTTATCAAAATAAATTAAATTTTGAATTTACTCGTGCGATTTATGTGCATCAATGCATACAGATTTCCTTATGTTTCTTAAGAAAATTCAATTATTTTCTTACTAAAAATTAAAAATATGATATTTTATTGTTTAAAAAAATAATTCTATGTTATAATTATTAAAAAATTATGCAACATACATAAAATCGAGCACAGTGTACGTACTCGAACTCGCGACCCGCTACCAACTCGCATCGTACGCAACGTTAGCATTGCATACAAAAGGAACAAAAAAAAAATACTTAGTGCCCCCGGACTTAATATAAGAAAATGAACTAATGGATTTTCCTGCTTTCTTTTATGTTTTCATATTATTACGGTAATATACTGGGCGAGAGTGTACAACCGATGAATGGCCAAGACAATGGCCGACGACCGACCCCCATTTTCACCCCCATTTCCACCCCCTTATCCGCACACAGACAAATTTAATTATAACCATAATGCGCCCGCGATGCTGCCACCCCAACTCTCTCTCACTCTAATGAAAATCATAATCACTACCCTAGTGGTATTTTTGTATGACGTTCGTTCTGGGTGTCTTTGTATAGTGAACCTTCGCGTCATAATGATGTGCTATTTATTTGAAGAGTGTTGCACGATTGTCGTCAATGAGTCGTGTTTTATTTTAGTACTTGGAATGATGATGATTGGTTGTATTATTGAGATTGATTCATAGAAAATGAAATGATTGCGAAATTTTTTTGGTCGGTCTTTTCACCTCTGGTTTGAGAGTAAAACGAATTTAAACTATGAAATGTCAAAACAGTCTCTGAAAGAGACAAACATACTAAAGTTCGTACAACAATACATACATTTTGACAGTCGATGGTTAGAGACACTAGTAGTTTAAAATCGTTTTATTCTTAAACCAGAGGTAAAAAGACCGATCTTTAAATATGAGTTTATAATACGAAGATTTTATGTTTTGAATAATTTTTCAGTTTTATTGTGTGGTTAAGTATTATCTATTCTATTGCAATTTCACACGTACAAATAAGGTTAAGTGAATGTGCACGAATCGCCAATAAATGCATATAATACCTGTTTGGAATATCCATAAAAGGATGTATTGAACGAGCACTCAACCGACTGACCAGTTGGTTAAATAAGACGATAGTGAATAACATCAGATTTTGTTTAAAATATTTTATCAAAGTTGTAAAAAATGTCATATGTGAAGATCGTACTAGATATAGAAAATCGTCATGTAAAAGGAATCACTGTAATCGATAGTGATTCTATATTCTTTTGAAGACATGATGTACGTATGACGACTGAAAAGGCCAAAGGGTACAAGTGACTTCACGGTGATTTCGAGAAAATAGCTCTCAAAGTTGACCATGCAACTACATATATATAATATATTAGGAGGAGGTCGATTGATTTGATGATATATCTCGGTACACATTCCAAGTTCGTTTATATTTTTTTGCCACCAAATATTATATATGAGCGTGAAATATAGAAGCAATTCCTGTACTTAGCTCAATTTCAGCTAAAATTTAATTTGTTCCTCTTGGCCTTTTCAGGCGTCCTATATTGATTATAGATCATTTATCATCTGATCCTTTAAGAGTAAAACGTTCCATCGTCATTTTATTCACGCTTGGTCAAATATTTACATCATCAAATTTTACAAACAATAGAATTTCTATCATTGAGAATTCTCAGGGAGGTCTTTTTGAAGCCCAGTCGTAGCAAATATTATGCAATACCTACATACGCAACGAGATTTATACAATAAATGAAATAATATAAATATAAAGTCCGAAGAGTATCGAGCAACGTCGATTCGTTGAAATTAAATACAGTAGATCCTCCAACTACGAACTGACAAAAATTAGCGATGTATATTCATATGACGACTGAATTTCACAAAGGGCACAAGAGACATTGACATCGACTTTGAATTAACAAGAGACATTGAGCCATTGATGCACAAGAGAAATTGAGTTAAATACAGAAGATAGTTCTGTATCACAAATAGAACCATTGTATTTAACTCAATATCGATAAAAAGGTCACTTACGCCCTTTATGAAATTCAGTCATCATATGTCTATTTTGACAGTTCATAGTTAGAAGCATCATGAAAAACCCATAGTAAAAAACACGTGCGCTATTTTGACGCTTGAACAAGAACGCATGCACCTTGGGCCCCCATTGCAGGCGCCTCCGCCCCCGAGGCTGCGCCCCCATGGCCCCCTTCCTGACCCTCCCCCCTTGCCGGACACCCTCTCGTCTTCCGCGTCTCGTTCGTGTTCAGTGCAAGCGAACGCGCCGCGGGGGTAGCACGGCCCGGCCGGACACTCCGCTCCAAAAAGGCACCCCCACGCTTAATTAATTAATCGATTCGATTAACGAGTGCATTTTTAATTAGACTATGAGTGCAGGATTCTTAAAAAAAATATATAAAGCATGTACTGTATAAGTGCAGTCGCGTAGGTCAGTGAGACACGTGCGCACGCATATAAACAAACTCGTATGTACGTGTGTTGTTTGTTGTTTTGTAGATGTTGATTTCGTTGTTCGTGTTGACGTTTTTGGTGTTGTTGTTGCTGTGAAAATATTGGTGAGTCTTTTTAATTTTTTTATGGAGTTTGACGTTTGAGTCGATGAGGTGTATCGTGTTTGGTTTTTAAGTATTATTTTAATTTTTAGTATCGCGTTATCTTTATAATTGCTTCCGTTGAAATGTAATTATTTTGATTTTTGTTTACAAAAAAACGCATTCATTTGATTGTTTTTATATCGAGTACACTTCCGATATTGATTATTTTGAACATTTTATTGAAAAATATTTCGAATTATTCAGAGCCCAATATTTTCATTCGTTTAACTAAATGTAAGTTAACTTAACTATCGATATTTTTTTCTATAGAGTTCGATACTATGAATTTCCGAACGCACCATGACAGCTGTCAAACTCTTATAGAAAAAAAAATGAATCCTGGTTCAATGAAAATATCAGCCATGAATAATTTCAATTTGAATTAATAATATGAAAATGTTAAAAATTTCATCCTATAATATAAAAATAGATTCTCATTTGTTATCCTGTCATTAAAATACTGAAAATGTACTTATGTATAACGTACCCAACTTAACATAATCTAACCTATACTTAAAGAAAAACTAATTAAACCTAACCTAACCTAAAATTTAAACCTAAATAACCTGACTGCACTTATCAAATTTCTATGTTATGTAGAAAAATATAATGACTTTATATTTTCTTCATACCATATTCATTCTTTATACTAAACTCACATTTCATTAACTCCAACGCCTTACTTTATCTAAATTTTAATCAACATTTAACAAATGGCAAAACCTTGAACAATCCAATGTAACCTTATATCCAAGTGTCATAAAGACGAATGAGATTCACATGTATCAAATCGGCTTTATAATTATACTTGGTCGCGTTTGCACAACATAGTCTTACGACGATGTCCACATACTAAAAATGAAAAAAACCTAACAAATTATTAGCTCGTATAAACGTGGACGTGATTTATAATTTACGACCGCATTCTTGCGTTAATAACACTGTTAAAAAGGCTGTTTTTTTCTTTTATCGTTTTGACATTTTAAACAAACACAGGCGCTATGTTTTATGGTTGCACTTGGGGCTAGCCTTCGGGCCAACTAAAGTAATTAATAATATTGAATTTTAATTATTAAAAATTTTCATAACGTGGGCGTCAAATCCGCGAATTTCGATCATTTATAATTCCTTCCATTGACCAATTATGTATTACATAAATTTTAAATTTGGCGCTTATAAATCACGTCTGGTTTCGACTCTCGAGACACATTTTAAATTAGATAAATAATTAATCGGCGCTTTACAATTTATTTAAAAATTAAATATTGGATTGCGTTCTTTACATGAAATTTAAATGAGTTATAAAGTATTCGCGATTATTTTATAGTGTCGTATTAACATTTGATAAAAACTCCACCTGGTTTTCGCATAAGCCATCCGTTCCATTATGAAAAGTTAAACAGCTGATTCGTTCGTAAGTAGAATTAAAATAAAATTCGAGTTTTTATACTTTATTATAACGTTTTTATGGTATCGCTAACGATAAATTATTTAAATGTCATAACATTACGAAAAAATACATAAAGGCTTTATCTTTTTTTATCTTCGTCACAAACACACAACAGGGTATTCATTGATCAACGTTTGGCATATAAAATCCATTAAAGTAACACTGGAATATTTTTTACGAGACGTAATTTATAATCTACACATAAGTCATGTGTTAAAATAATTAATTATGTATGACTTTAGACGAAGCTTCTGTAAAATTTGAATCCATAAAAAAATCACAAACGTTTGAATTTTAAGTTTTTTTAGTCGATCACAACTGACAATCCTAACTTAAAATATAGCGAGTCAAAAGCATTGTGATGTAAAGCATTTGTACATGCTGGGTCGGGATTAAGTATTCTAGTGTTGCTGGATTTAATTTCTGTCAAATCAGATTTAATTTTTAAAATATTTGATCGATTAGATTAGAAAAATCTTTAATTTGATGCTTTGCAAAATGATTTGAAATTAAAAAAAATATTTTGAAGCATGAGAACTATGTTTATTAAGAAAGCCTTGACTTTCTGCAGCCTTTGCTGAATTTCAGCATATATTAACAGTGAATTTTCGCTTAATGTGAGTTTCCGATTTCAACAATGACTGTATGAGACACCTCGGTCATATTTTGGAACCCAATTGTTCACATTGTATCTCATCCTATCACTGCGGAAACCCATCTTACAACATCACAATTTCAAGCACTCAAAACCTTCATACCCTTCGAGTGACTTTTCAGTCCACAAAGTCCACGTCCGCAGGTCATCCTTCGAAATACTATAGCATGTAATTAATGGGTCTAGTTTTTAGAAACCCGATTGTTCGCATTCTTCCTCATCCTATCGCTGCTACTACATGTCGCTTGATCGGAAACCCATCTAAAAACATCACTCAAAACCTTCGCACCCTTTTCCGGACTTTTCAGTCCACAAAGTCCACGTCCGCAGGCCATCCTTCGGCATACTATAGCATGTGATTAATACGAGTACGCGACTCGTTTAGCAATATGTGTCCAGTAATTTCTCATTTGCGGCGTCGGCTGTAATCTGCCGGCGACAGTGGTAATCCATGGGGCGGCGCCTTCCACAAGGTGGCGGACCTCTTCTAGGAATGGGGCCCTATGAGGGGGAGGGTGGAAAAGAAGGTTTTCTCGGTACGGTTTAGTGATGGGGCCACTTTTCTGCGTGTGTCACTCGAACGGTCGGTCACTGTCACTCGGACCCGCATATGCGATTTTGCTTCGATTTTATTTTTTTTATGTCCTCTAATTAACTATTTAATTAATACAAATTAAAATTATTTATATTTTTTTATATAAAAATTAAATTTTAATATTTTATGTTAAGCCATGTTGAGTGAGGATGAAAATTGGATGGGTCTTCATACAAATTCATGTATAATTTTGGTTTGATTTTATATTTTTACTAGATTCTGTCACTTGAAGTTGTTCGAAACTCTTTATACCGGTCATTTCACTGCTTATATTAACTAACCAAAGAGTAACAGTCAGTCCTTCAACTATGAATTGACGAAAATCAGCATAAAATAGACAGATTTTGACAGTTCATATTTAAAGACTGATTGTAACTCTATGATTAATTAACTATATCAGTCAAAATGTCAGCTTTTACACTTTAATTGGATTACTAACAATTTTATTTCCTTTTCTCGTATTAAATCCCGTTGCGTGAGTATACCTTGCATGATATTTGCTACGGAAAGACCTTATTGAGAACTCTTAAATTATAGAAATCATTTTATTTGAAAGATAATTTAATGTAAATTCTAAAATTCTTACGCAAAAATCTTCCTAGACATGCATGATAATTTTCACTGCTGAATAAAAATCCGTTAAAAATTCTATAAATTCTACACCCAGACATACATTAAATTTCATCAACATACATAAATACGCACTAATTAATGATATTATTACCAATTCGAAAAAAATCATATAAATTGACGTTAAGCCACATCGATTTCAGACAATAATCGAATGGATCTCGATTCGAAATCGCGTACAAAATCGTCACGTTTCGAATAAAACAAATAAGCGCATTCGAGAAAAACGTAAAGTGGGCGCACTTACGCAAAAGGGGGTGGTTGGGCGGTTTGGTGGGCGGCGATCGACCCTAATGGTTTTTTAATGCCGTCATTTTGCCCCGATATAGTCAAACGGGCCGATACCAGAGGCACTTTTGACCCACCCTGTAGTCGAGTGCGAAACTCGTATGAGAAGACTCATATGCTTGTGCTATCTGAAGATCGTCAGATGAAAAATCAATGTGACGACTGAAAAGGACAAGGGGTAAAAGTTACATTTTTGACCCACCCTGTAGTCGAGTGCGAAACTCGTATGAGAAAACTCATATGCTTGTGCTATCTGAGGATCGTCAGATGAAAAATCAATATGACGACTGAAAAGGACGAGGGGTACAAGTTAAATTTTTGACGAAATTGAGTTGGGTTAGGTTAAGTTATGAATCGATTCTATGTACGCTCATATATTTTGATGGGAAAAGGATGTTAACTTGGAACGTATACTGAGATATATCATCAAATCACTCGACCTCTTCCTAATACATATATGTAGGAATATGCTCAAGTCACTTGTACCCCTTGACTTTTTCAGTGGTGATATGTCATTTAGATATTTTTTATATAATAAGTGCCTCATGTTGTTTCGTTGCCTTTTTAAAACAAATCAAAATGAATGTGTTTTCGAAACTAATGTGTTCCTTTAACACTTATTCAATCATCATGAAATTTTATAAATATATCAGTTGCGCAA
Organism: Cheumatopsyche charites; assembly: GCA_024721215.1. Taxonomy (NCBI): domain Eukaryota; kingdom Metazoa; phylum Arthropoda; class Insecta; order Trichoptera; family Hydropsychidae; genus Cheumatopsyche; species Cheumatopsyche charites. Next base: position 2,148,408 of record CM045580.1, on the reverse strand, counting down.
ATTGGAAGATTTCTGCAGCATTATATTTCATATTTTACATCTTAAGTTTTAAAAATCGAATTGACTTTGTTAATATGACGTTCAACGAAGTGGTTTTCGCACACTAAGTCGTTGAAAACATATTAAGCATTATGTGAAAAAAACATATTTGATCAAATATTTTGCATTTCATTTTCTTTTTAATAGTGTTAGAGTTTGAATCGGACATTGGTCTTCAATTTTTTAGCGGTTTCGTAACCATGACTTTTTTTTGTTATGAGTGATTCAGTCCTTAAACCAAATAACATACAATACGAAATCTGATCTCAAGTCACAATAACTATTTAAAAAAAAAATGTGCAAAAAAATAAACATAATTAAACCCAACAAACCACACAAACACTTACAAAAAATTCCAATAGAAATTTTTAATCAAAGCAGTGCATCTCCGAGGCTCCAAATTAACAACATGTGGCGGTAAACGTCGGCAAGTTTAAGCCCGTCGAGTGCCAGACCCACCCCATTCTACGTATTTCCACCCCCTGAAAACCCACCCCGTTCTATGTATTTCCACCCCCTGAAAAGCCACCCACTTCACACCCTTCGACCTGTGAGATGTGCCCCCCTTACACCCTTAATTCGCCCCTCAGAAAAGAAAAGTCTGCACATACACACACATCTCGTGGCATTTTCTTAATTTCTTAACTCCCCCTGTACACCCTTAATGCTCGACGCTCTTTCGCCCCGAGACCGCTGCGGGGATTATGCTTAATGTAAATAAAACATTTTTATATTATTTGAGACTTGTGTTGAGAGCTTGTTCTAGTCGGTAATTGAATTGATTGCTTTATGGTTTTTTGATTAAATTATTTTTTTTTACTCATAAGGAGAGGATTCTTGTAGATTCACGTCGATTTTGATGATAATTTGTAGGAGTAATTGTAGACAAGAAATAGTCGCGAAGAATGAAAATGCAACTCTCAATAGTTTTTTTAATTGTTGCTGTTCATAGTTTAGTATATTTGTTAGATTCGCTATCAATTTAATGTTTTTTATAAAAAAAATTACATTGTTTGTTCAACACAATGATATAATTATTGAAGACATATAAATTCCTTCATATAAAATATTATTACTTTTAGTGTACTTAACAAATATACCAAACATTGACCTACACTAACTGAACAAATATTGAGAAATGCATTTTTGTTTTTGACAACTATCTCATGTCTTTTCTTACACTTCATTTCTACAAATTTTCATTGAATTTTTATGAAACCTCTTCATGTCAGAGTTTTCAATAAATTTCTTAAAATATCGAGCCTGACTCTACATGCAAGAAAATGCTGCTTCTTTTAAAGTTTAATTTTTAATTAAGAAAATTGCTTTGAAAACTCTTTAGATTTCCACATTGTCAATATGTCCTTCAACAATGAAGGTTGTCCTTATTTTCAACCAATCGAACTGATAGGTGTCTCAAATGAATTCATGCTCATGTGCATCATTAGGGAATCGATTTTGAGAGCCAAATGAGGTCACTCAAAAGTGAAATGCACATGCAAAGCCATCGTTATCAATTCGATTTGCAATGTAAAATTTTCATTTTTATTTAACTAAATCTTTACATGACGACTGAAAAGGACAAGGGGTACAAGTGAAGAGCGCGTTCAAAGTCGAGCATGAATTAGGAAGAGGTTGAGTGATTTGATGATATATCTCAGTACACGTTTCGATTTCGTTTATATCCTTTTGCCAACTATTATTTAGAAGCGATTTCTGTAAATAATTCAATTTCGACAAAAATTTCACTTGTATTCTTTGACATTTCCAGTCATCTTATGGTATACGTGTGTGCTTAAGAGAAACTTTGAACGAAACAAAATCTGGTTTACTAATGTCGCACTTCTTTATGATTAGTATATCAGCTAAATGATATGACGACTGAATTTCACTTAATTTTCCATTTTCTGTACTTATCTCAATGTCGATAAAAAAGGTTACTTGTGCCCTTTGTTAAATTCAGTCCTTATATACATATGTACATTTGACAAAGTACAATTGGCACTATGCATATTATCAAATTAAGTAAAGCTTACAATTAGTTAAAAATTTAGCTAGCAAAACTGTCTCTATGCAAATTTTGAATATTGAAGATATGATTCTTTTTCAGAATTATGATTCAAATATTAACTAATATCACTGTTTTGGACTAAATCCTGACATTTTCTGAAAAAAAAATCCTAATCATCTCGCTCAATCAAGGATTTGTTGCACCTATATTCGGTATCTTACACGACAACTCAGGTGTCTATAAATTGAAACATTGAAGTTATATCTTTTTTTCAGAATCTTGATTCAAATATTAACCAATAACACTGTTTTGGACTAAACCCTGACATTTTCTGAAAAAAATCCTAATCATCTCGCTCAATCAAGGATCCGTTGCACCTATATTCGGTATCTTACACGAAAACTCAGGTGTCTATAAATTGAAACGCGACGCTCTACGCAATTAGGGGAACTATAAACGTCTTGCCATGTTTACAAACATCTCATTCCGAACCAAACGTGGGCGGTTTGGGCGGATCTAAGACTGTGGGATCGATTCCGAATCATAATAAATTCGTTTGAAGAGTCCAGCTTCGAACGTCCGGAAACTCTTAAGACGTCGATGGCTCGTTGGCTCTCGGATGGACCAGATGTCTTTCTGGTTGTCTTTTTTATTTTTGGTCGTCCGAACGTATTTATTACCCGTTGGGTTCTTTTATTTTCGAATGCGATTTACATATTTTTGTCAATGGTCGAAATGAATAGTTTCTAAGATAGTGTAAATGCGCCTATTCATATGCCCCAAGGCCGTTCACGTCTCACTAAAAAAGCTTGATAAAAAATTGAATTAATTCGATAAAAATTAAAAATATATAAAGCTTCCAGACCACCCTGTCGTACAATAAAGCGCGCAAGCTTCCACGTTCATTAATTAAGCTCCGCATCTCTATCTCTCTTTGACCGAAGGAATCTTATAGCAAATGAGCTTCTGCGTCTCTTTCGCACGAGCTTTGCGCAAAAATTAAGCGCGCTTATACACACCGCACCTATTATCAAGATGGGTATTTTCCACTAAGAGAATGCCCGCATGTCGAAATCGAAAGAATGCAAGACACACTGTAATAGTGAAGCGAATTTCGTCCTTATTCCGCATCCGCATAAGGTGCATATTTGTGCAAGTATAAAAATTCGTTTAGTTCGTCGGACGTGTTTTTATAATTTAGACTTTTCCCAGTTTCCACGGGTTCCCTTACGTAATTGCATCCATATATGTAAATGTATCCTATGAGCGGTTTTTCCTCCTCATACGGATATGCGTTGTTTTTCCACGGGATCCAACACTTAGCGTAATTAAATCCGATAGTCCTCTTTGAATATGTGAGTTTTCCGTCTGCGGTTTTGAGGTTTTTAGCTGGAAAATTTTCGATGTGTAAATCATTTTGTGGGATGTGGCTCGCCGGGATGCCCGCGCTGAAAGGGTTAGAAAAGCAACAAGCTGCCGCCTAGTGTTATTTATTGCAACGCAATAATGCTTTGTTACTTCATCAACGTGTTTTTTTTTTTGCGAGTACGGTGTTTATTATGTTGTTACTCGTTCTAGTTGGAGTTGCAGTGGAAATTTTCGTCGAAAAGTGCATTTATACTTTGATTATGACATTTTTTTAAATTGAAATTATGTGGCTATTTTCAATATCCGAGATAATCGAATCTTCCAAAATTGATCAGAATCATTGTTGTTGGTTGAAACTATCTAATTATATACTGATTCGATTGATAAAAATTGAAAATCCCAATCGATAACATCACCATTTGGACGATTCACCTTAAAATTTTCCTCATTTAATCACTTTTACCGATAATAAGAACCAACAGTTCAAGAAAACATTTGATTTTCCTCTCCATTTAACTACTAATTTAAACTATCATCCGAATTTTTGAAAAACCAGCACTACGCCCAAAGCCAATCCCTCCAACAAAACAATCACTTTCAATGAGAGATTGTCACCAGGAGGCTGTTGATTTCTAATTTCCCTTCATCCTTAATTAAAACCATCATTCAAAAACATCTAAATCTAACACAGACCTATCAAAAACCCAGCACCATCTCCAACATCAACTCTTCCTAAACACAACCCTTTTGAGAAAAATCAACCTCTGAAGGCTGTTGAATTCTTCTTAAAACAATCAGTCGAAAACCTCCTAATATTCCATACCATAAAGCATCACCTTCAACTTCAACACTCCTTTCACTCTCCAAACGAATTAGACACCTTAAAACTCTTAACATCTCACTTCAAATGACCTATACCAAAAAGCATCACCTTCAACACCAACCCTTCTACCACTCTCCAAAAGAATTTGACACCTCAAAACTCTTAACATCTCAATCCAAATGACGTAAGCCAAAAAGCATCGACTTCAACACCAACCCTTCTACTCTCCAAAAGAATTTGACACCTCAAGACTTAACATCTCACTCCAAATGACCCAAACCAAAAAGCATCACCTTCAACACCAACCCTTCTGCCCCTCCCGAAAAGAATTTGACACCTCAAGACTCTTAATTTCCCACTAATTAAAACCACCACCTAAAACCCCCAAAAACCAATTAAAAAACCAACCCTCCAGACCGAAAAAAAGCCCACCCTCTCGAAGAGAGCGGCACCTGGAGGCTGGTAACTCGTCCCCCTCCAGACTATAGCTCGACCCCCAGAATCCCATCCCGGCGGTGCCAACCCGCCCCGCAGTGTCGCCGTCCGATTTGCATAGGCGGGCTTGGAGCGCGCTCCGTCCCTGTCGCGCCGACAACCTTTTAAATTCTAATTTCGCGTGCGCGCGCTGGCAAAAAAGCGGGACGGCACCACAACACGGAGAGAGAAGCCTCAAACCCTAGTCCTCTCGCCGTCTCGGTCCGCTCACGGCCGTACGGCATGGCGGCGTCCTTGTCTGCGTCGCGCGACCGTATGCAAATGCGCGCGCGGATATCTCCGACGTTAAAGGAACATTTTGCGCGGAGCTTTCGCCCCCGCCTCGCGCCGCCCCTGGTCCGCGGTAAATATATGTGTATGTATGACGGGTTTGAATGTGTTATTGTCGGTTGCCGCCCCCGCTCAGGGGCGCCGCGAGCGCCCAGAAGAGGGACGGTCGCCTCCCGAAACGGTCGCTTTTTAAATTTTTTCCCCATTTTTTCAAACGTTTTTGCACATTGGAAATTATTCATTTTCGAATCTCGTCAGTCTCTGCGCGCGGTTCGTTCGTTATGTTGGCAGCGCTACGTTGGTTTTAGAGCGCACAGTGTCGCGGAGTGCAGCGTTTATGTGTTTTTATTTTTTTGTTTTTCAATTTTTTTTTTTTGAGGAAAAGCTCTCGTTGTTTTTTATTTCGACGGTGGAATGTTGGAATGACGGATTGCTATTATTAAACATATGATTTTTTTACAAATATAAAAATTTTAATCGTGATTGTTTTTTAAAATATTTGATTTGTGTAATTGCATTTTTGAAATATATTTGTTTTACTAGTTAATTTGCAATATTATAAAAAAAATATTATTAAACATGCTTGCACCTTCTTGAAATTTTTATGTGCAAGCAACTTTACGATTGCACAATTTGAATAAAATCATAGAGTGCGCTAAAAAATCTATCCCATCAAAATATTTAAAAAATTATAATAATTAACAGTTTCGATTAAAAAAAAATAAATTTCACTGAATCAAAAACATTAATGATAATCATTATAAATTGAATTTTTAGATATACATGCATTGCTTTCAGTTTCACTTGAAAAAATGAGTGTTGTTGTTAGTAAAATATTGTATCATCATCGAACGTGTAATGCAATAAAAAAATAGTAAGCAACCGTCATAACCGAAGCTCCACCGCGTTCAGAGTTGTTGTGTACGTCCATAAAAAAAAGGTGTTCATTTTGGTAGCGGTGCATTCTACACCGGTGGTCAACGTCGAAAATATATTTTGACATATGCCACCGTTTAAGCGGTTTGATTTAAGCGTCAAAACATCCACATTAGACCAAATAAAGACCCGACGTTTTTTTTTTTACCCACCAATTCGATTTCACGCGCGCGCGCTTATAAACGTTCTACGCGTACACGTGTACGTTTTTTTTTTCATATATTTTTTATTTCGTTAAATTATTGAATGTGTCGTATTTTACGCCCGTATTCGGACGTAATAAGAATATTTTAATGGGAATTCCGACAAGTTGGGGCCCACGCCGGCCGCCCACTGCCGCCGCGGGCCCGAGCCTTTTTACGGCCCTTAAACCGTAATATATGGACATTGCTGACCAGTGGTCGATGGAAGGTGGTCGAAAGTACGAGTGGCAAAATTTTTCAAAAAATAAAACGGCCCCCAGGTGCGCCCCTGGACCCAACGCTTCTATATCGCACGTTCATTCACACTATCGATATCAATTCATTAATTATTATTGCGAAATTTATTTAATTATTATCAAAAATCTATAGTAGATGTCTCAAAACATTGATTTAGATCGGAGATGTAATTTAAGGGAGGACGCTTTTCTTTTCTAGTTAGACTCTAGATAGAAATTATTGAATTAAATGCAAGTACTTAATCAAAAAAGCAGTAGTTTTTAATTAGACTTATATAAAGCATTTCCTTTTGCACTACATCTCTGCTTCAAATCCGAGAATGGATTATGAGTGGGGACGCTTTTTGTTTATATAAGTAAAAACTATTGCCTTTTTCGCTCTAATCGTCATATTTAAAGCGAGAAAAGCAATATGGTTTCTAGTTAATATAATAAGGCTGAAAAACGTTCCCTCTCATAATCTATTCTTATTCAAATCTTCACCATATTCCAAGTTCATTTACAATAATGAAATCCGAGTAAGATTCTCATAAGAGATCTATGTACTTACACTGTGCGAATCTAATGCAAAGTAACTCGAAAAGACACTCACTTCAAATCTCTACTTATTAATTAATAATCAAAAAAAAAAATATTTCTTAAATTAATTAAATATTTCATCAACATATTGACAAAATTTAGATTTTTATACTGAACAGGACGTTTCGATTTTCGTAATCGAGCGAAATCTAAAATATAATCGCACATTTCGAATTAATTTATTGGTCGTTTAATTTTTTTTAACAATGTAATAATATTAATGGAACGTGTATCTCTGAATGCCTCATTTACAATCAAAATGGAAAAAAAGTCCAATTGAAATTTATTATTCTTGTCTAACGAAAAGTGTCGACCCGTCGGATACTGCACATTATAATGGATAAAAATTCGAAGGACGAACACTGTATGGAAAATATCGCTTCGAGTATTCAAATTTTCATAAAAAATATCAAATTAATTAATTCAGGTTTGATTTAAAAAATTGTATATATTTTTGTTAATTTTCATTCAGTAATCGTATAAAAACACGTTAATGTAATCAATGCTTTCGTTGATTTACGACTAGTCGAATATTTTAATCCATTAATTTTATTTACATCGAAATCACATATAAAAATAATAATTTTATAAATATTCAATAAGTAAATAAAATATTTTAAATTCCTAAAATTAACTTTTCTTCTAACAATAAGTTTTATTGTGTCAATATAAAGCGCACTTTTGCATCGACAATATTTTAAGCTACAATAAAAAAAAACGAATGAAATCATTCGGTTCGAATTAAAGATTTATGACAATCAATCGACACATATTTTAAGATTATTTATTCATAGTTAAGCCATATTATCGGATAGTAAGATTTATAGCGAAATTTTCGCAATCGATCAATCGACAAGGCGCCGAAATTGATTCATAAATTTGTCACAGAGCGAATGAGAAATTTGCGACATTGTAAATACACGAATGTAAAAAAAACTGTAAAAAAAAATGTAAAAAAAACGTGTTGAAATGTAAAATTGTACGGGCGTTTCGTTAATCGACGAGTCGTTTTTCTTATCGTTTATCTTTATGCGTTTTTAGAGAGACGTTTTCCGATAAACGCGAGCCGTAAATTCGCCGATACTTTTTCAGTTCGAAAAATTATAATCGATGGTTGTTTTTTTAATTTTTTTGAATTTTTCGATTTTGATTTTCGATCTCTTTGTGTGCAGATTCAAAAGATTTTCTCGAGAGCTTATATTGTGCGGTGTGCAGGTGAGCTTTCGAGAGGTGTTAAACGAGACGCGTTCAAAGATCGTAAAAGTTCGTTTTTGTCTTATTTTAAAGCATTATTTTATTTAGTATTTTTTCCCGACGAGACTTTTGGGTTGACCCCATCTGTGGTTTCGGACTCTATCGTACATATTTCAAAATGGTCAATCTTCGCTTTGACTTTTACTGCAACAGTCAACTTTCGATGCAATATGATATTCAATTTATTTCCATGCTCAGTACTTAACGAAATTGTTTTATTTTACTTGACTTTTTTAAAACATAAAATTACATTCGTTTAATTTTCATTAGAATATTAAAATTTTATTCTCATCTCATATCAGATTTTGTAGTGTTATCGACTCATTTGAATCTACACTAAGTATTGGAGTTAAATATGGATACATTTCATAAATAAAAAAAAAACTCTTTTTTTAATAGTATGGTTCTTAATATTGGGTTTTATATCAAAATTTGAAATAATTTTACAAAAAAAAATCTATCAATTTTATGAAGTGTCTATAATTGAATCCAATAGTGCATATGACGATCGAAAAGGTCAAGGAGTACAAGTGATATTTTTGCCAAAATTGAGTTATGCACATGAATCACTTTTATGCAAGCTCATTTATTTGGTGGCAAAAGGATATAAACGAATTCAGAACGCGTACCGAGATAAATCATAAAATCACTCGACCTCTTCTTAATTCATGATCAACTTTGAGCGCAGTTTTCTCGAAATTCACTTGTACCTCTTGGCCTTTTCACTATCTAATAATCACTCGAAATCGTATAAATTTCTTTATGAATCATTTAAATACTATAATTATGCAATTTTTTCAAAATTTCCAAGAGTATATAAAGCATTTTTAAAGCAGGTGATTTTCGCGCCGGCCTCAAAAAATCTCTCATATTGCATCCGCAGCTTTGGTCCTCTAAAGAATATAAATTTGAATATATTCAATAAAATATTTAATTTGTGCCCCGGGGCGTTATGGTTGTTTTATGTGTAGGGTGTGTCAGTGAGACTGGACCGATTTAATTGCCACTTTGACTGACGTTTACGAGCGAATCTCGTTAATTTTTTCCGTTTTTTTCTTACGGGTCGTCTTGTTTTAAACGCGTACATTTTGTGTTTGGTCCGTTTAGTTCGCACTCGAACAATGGTCCCCTTTTTTTTTTGGTTTTGAGAAATTTATCAATTTATTGTAAAATTGGAAGGCTGTCGCTTAGGGCCGATTTATACGAAATGTTGCATCGCTCGGTTCGCGCAACGGGATCCGTAATCTTTATCGATTTATTCGCACTTGCTTTAATTGGGGTATCTCATATATCTCTGTCTAGAGGTTGATTAAAAATTTTCAATATAAACAAAAATTAATAAAAATAAAACTGTACTAAATTTCATATAAATTTGATTTTAAACGATCTTATGCATGTTCTTAATTTTCTTGAAAAATTTATCGATTTTTGATTTTAAGTCTCGCAGTATTCATTGTCTTTCTGATGCTGAGTCACGTGTCGTTTTTCTCAATTGATTTAATGGCTTCGACGTATTTTTCAAATATTTAATCAAAAAAGATTTAATTTAACACTTTAAGAATCAGTTCCCAAAAGTGTATCTTCCATATTGTCTATATCGATTAAATTTGATCTTCAAAATCAATGTAGATATTTAATGTTTCTATCCTAGCTTCTTCACTGTAAAGTGAACGATTAAATAAGAAAATCAAACAATAATTGAGTAGTGATGTTAATGAATAAAATGTTCATCGTTTGTTTGACTAGAAATTACAGCGTTTTTTGCTATAGAATTCGCATTTACAGCGGGAAATGAAATCATTTCTAACTAGAGTCTAGCTTGAAAGTATGAGCAATCCCATTTCAAGTAGATATTATATATAAATATCAAACTTCAATTTATATGAAACTGTTCAATGAATAAAGTTTCATTCAAAAGAAGCACAAATCCGCAAAAACACCCAACAAAAACCGAACGATCGCCAAAACGCCTCTTCGTACTAATTCAATCCAAGCACTAATTCAATCCGTTCAGCATAAATGCTCTCGTACGTACATTAATTTCTTTATATTCGTTATATAATCCTGAAAGGTAATCGTAAATCTCTTATAATCCGAAGGCTCTCGAGCTCTCTTTAGCATAACAATACCGTTGACGTTCTTATCCTAAATTATGGCCCCGGTTCGGCTCCAAGAGCCTTAATTGGGCCCGATTTAATTCACTATCGCTCTAATTAATGCCGAATCATAATGGAGGCACTTTTGATTTACAATCTAGCGATGTTCGAGGTTTTAGGGCAAAAGGCACGATTGTGAACGTGACGTTGCGTGACGAGTTGACGCTAAAAGTCGATCTGTTTTTCTTATGTCGTGAACGAGGCCGTTTATTAAATCGGTTATTGTGTTCGGCGGTTAGTTTGTAGTTTGATGTGTTTAGATTTAAATCGGGGATGGATTATACGGGAGGACGCTTTTAGTTTTTGTCTTGATATTAACTAGATTCATTCTTGCTCTAGTACTTGCATTGTATCTATGAGAGAATGAGAAAGGTAAAAATTTCTATTAGGAAAATGAAAAGCATTCCCCCTTTTAATCTATTCTTAGTTGGATTATACAACGAATTGCTTAAAGTTTCTATCCTGATTCCGGTTGGAAACCATTGTCTCTATTTTTTTATTCTAACTAGATTAATTCTTGCTCTAATACTTGTATTGTATCTAGAATGAGAAAGGTAAAAGTTTCTAAAAATACAAATCAAAAGAATTCCCCCTTATAAATCTATCCTTGGTTGGAATATACAGGGAATTTTTTTCATTTCTAGCTTGATTTTTGTTGGAAATCGTTTTCCTTCTCGTTCTAGATGTAAACATTAGACCAAGAAAGATGATCGTTTCTAATTAGACACTTGAAAACTTTTCCCCGATTTATAAAAAATGAGATTCTATTGAAATGTGATGTTTTGGGTTCTTATTTGGTGGAAATATATAATTTGACTCAAAGAAAGATTATTGCTGATGAATGTATTAATAATTTATTATTCATTTATAATTATAATTTATATCAATATTAACTCCACTCGAACAATCTACATAGATGTTATTTAGATGTTCGACAAATAATTACATTTAAATCTGATGTTCACCAAATTTGTGTACTATGAGATCAATGCAAAACTTAACAAATCAGATTAGTTGAAGTTGAATTAAATTAGATTTTTTTCAATTAAATACAATTAAGTTAAGGTGAAGGTTCTATGTATTAGAATTTGGATCGATCGCATAGTACACAAACGACTTAAAATCCCCTTTAAATCACGAGAGCTTCATTTTAATTATCATTTTTTTCTAATTTTCACATACAGATCCGGGAAGTGACGAACATACTAAGATCGTTGAACATTCGCGTGTTTATACATTAGATGAATAAAAGAAAAGACAAAACAATCGGATGATTCAAACGTTGTGAACTGAACGCGCACAAAACCTCTCTTCTGAAGCGGATGACATATTTGAAGTTGACAAGGAACGACATTGACGCGAACCGATGATCGGGGCATGTGCAGTCAAAGACGATTCACAGGTGAGTCATTTTATATATTTTTTATAAATGAAGACCCTAGGAGCCAAGGAGTATAAGTGGAGAGTTTGAATCGTTGAAATCGGGCAAAGAAATCGCCTCTGAATATGACTTTTGTTTGGGCTTGAATAGGATATTGATGATTTCAGAATTTGCATTGATAACTTATGGATTGTACAGAATTAGAAATGTAGTGCTAGGTGGAACGTTTATCATTTGTCTAATCAGAAAATATTTCTTTTCTTGCGCTTATAGAGAAAAAGGATGTTACATCTAGCTAGTAAATGTGAGCTTTCTTCCTAGCGGTACATCTTTGGGGGAACGATTTTATTTTCTAGCTAGACTCTTGTTAGGAATTATTGTAATTCTTGCTCTAAATGTGAACTCTAGGTAGATTAAAAAAGGCAATAGTTTCTAGTTAGACAAAAAAGATGTGGTGCTAGAGCAAACACTCATAATTTCACTAACCAGAAATAATTGCCTTTTTTTCTCTAGTAGTCGCATTTTGAGCAAGAAATAAAATGATTTTTAGATAGAGTCTAGCTAGAAATCATTATTGTCTCACATTAAATGCATATTTCAAATAGAAAAAGTGAGAAAGGCAACAGTTTCCAGACAGACATAAGAAACACATTTCCTTCAGAAATGAGGTACTAGAGCGAACACTCGTTTCATTATCTAAAAAATATTGCCTTTCTCCAGTACAGCAAAGAAAATATTTCTAGCTAGAAAAAATAAGCGTCCTCCCTAACACTACAATCTGTTTGATCCATTTCAAGTGTCGATACACCTATAAAATACATAATCAAATCACTCAATAATGTTCGAATATCTCTTCAACTCCATCTGATAATCAACTTCTATCTTCATCAAAAATTTTCACACTTATACCCATTAGCATCTAGGGTCTTCATGTTAACAAATCGATACAGAAATGTTGAAAAAATTAGCTTTCGAGGAATCAGAGCCCGATTTGAACCCTATGCGGAAAGGGCGTAATTATCGGACACGCGCACGTTGACCGTTGCATTCGTATCGATGCATTTTATTGTGTTGCAATGACGTTTTAACATTGCAAGGACACGTTTCTATGGAAACATCGACCGCAGTAATTAGTGGTGATTCGAGGTGGGAAACTTTACGATTTTCGAACCCTCGAATTTTGTCTGTTCGAATGAATCGAGTGCTTTTAGGTTGTCATAAAATTCGATGCAGTTTTGAATCACTAATCCCAAAACAAACATATTGTGTGAACAATGTAAGGAACTTGTGCTCTTTTCGAAATTTTCACATTTTTTAACATTCGAGTTAGTTAACTGTACTAGCTCCCTAAGGTAGAAGTAGGTTTTTAGATGAGGAAGCTATTAGAGTGAGACAAAATTGGTGGGACTTATTGTCTCAGAAGTCAGTTTATTTAACTAACTTGAGGGTTTTAAAAATGGAAAGATAATTTTATAAGAATTAATGAATATTTTTTCAATTTAAGTATTTGGATATCGTATAGAAAATATTCAAATGTCTGAAATGGCACATGACAATTTTTTTTCTTAAAAATAATGACTTTTCAATGAATCATTATATTGATATTTGTAATTGGTAAGGTTTCTTCAATAATTCATATCCATAACTAAAATTCTAAATATTATTCCTTCAAAAATTTTAATATGATCAATATATTCATCAATTTCATTAGAAACACTAAATTGTTTTATATTACATTTCTGCAGTAAATGTACTATAAACATGATACAGATTCAAAACTATAATATATAAAAAGTCAATTATTAATGAAGAAGCTATCTATTAAAAAAATTTACTTAAGTCATATTCAATAAGTTCAATTTAATTTGATGTATAGTTAATTGAAATTCTAGATATTAATTAAAGTTAATCATCAGCTTCTTATGAGAAAATTAAACTCTAGAATGAAAATTCATACAAATAATTTATTTTCGTTCTCGATACTCGCTTTAGATTCGCTTTCGTTGTCAACCGGTCTGATTCACATTCGGAATTATCGATCCCATGGTGTATTAATATGATTTTTACAAATAATAACCGAAGTGTCCAAGTGTGTGTTTCCGTGAGAGAGCGAACAAATGGGGGGAATCGCCGAAATGTGCGCTACTTAAATCGAGGGGTGAAAAATATTGTGTCCCCATTTTTAATGGCGAAGCGTTTCCCTTATTTTGTTTCTATCGCACCAATACAACAAAACAACAATCCGTTCGATATTCTTAAACAGTATCGATACGTGACTAGAATTTTATAATATTTTTGAATTCGGTTCAATTTTCATATTATGAAAGTTTTGTATATGTGTAAATACTACTTTGTTGCTTTGAGAATGTTTCGTATTTTGAAAGTGTGTGTGTGTTAGACTAGATTTGTCTAATTACAATGGATAGGGGAGATATATGCTGGGTGCATTCGACGGTATTAAATATTTCGTAACGGTTAAGTATTGATTTTCAATCAATAATGTTTGTCGATGCACATATGCGACGCTTGCACACATTTCGTTGCAACGAAAATTTAATAAAATTTAATCGAAATATAATATATTTCAAAAACAAATCTAATTGAATTAATCATTACGAAAATAGGAATCAATCTAATCGAGTTTATTATTATAATATATTTTAAATTTCAATCTGTTTGGGTTAGATTTAAGGTTAGGTTAGTTTTGATTAGGTTGGCTACTTTTATGTGCATTTAGGTCAATTCAAGTATCTTGCCAGATAACAGATAAATATGTATCTGTATTAGACATTTATAAGACCTTACAAATATAAAACTTGAATCTGATATAAGTAAAAAACTATTAAGAAATACATTTTAGTTCTTCACAACTATTTCATGTCTGTACTTACACATTTTTAGAAATACTCACAGTGTACACTTTTTGTTAGATGCATTTAAGTAAGATCAAGCGCTTCTCCAACAAAATAACCAACAATCCTTCATCAAACACCACAAAACAATCGACTTTGCACCACAATCATAATTGACGACTGAAACCACCAAGGAATACAAGTAACATTTTTTCCATAAATGAGTCATGCACATGAATTTATTCTATATACGTTCATACATTTGGTGGCAAAAAGATATAAACGAACTTAAAACGCGCACCTCGATATATCATCAAATCACTCAACCTTTTTTCGCGCGCTTTTCTCGAAATCACTTGTACCCCTCGGCCTTCCCAGTCGTCAATTAAGACTGTACAATTGCGAGATGACGTCTTCTTATTCGTGTCTCACAAGAGCGAAGTCTAATGTATCTTGGGCTGCAGACAAACACGCATTAAGCGCCGACCGCCCGCCACCCCCTTAGGCGCACATATTGATTTTATTCCCGCTGATACACTTCTTTCTACACACATAATTACCGGGAGGGGGTCGTCGAGGGCTTAGGGGGTTGAGGGTGGCCATATTAATGAACACGCGTCAACGTGTGCACCCCCTCGTTGCACTCGCATCGATTTTTCTCGGAACGATGCCGAATCAATCTTGCAACCCGAAGAATCTCGCTAAAACCGATTTCCAATCGTATTAGATGCTCCAATTGTATTTTATGAAAAAAAAAAAATACTTGTGTGACTTAATGTGAATGTTCATATGGATGACTGCAACCCTGCAGCCCTCAAGGACAATTCATTATTGTATGTGTTATCATTATCAACACGATATTCAACTTAGTTTGATTGAACGAAAAATATTTTATTGCTAGGACTTTCTGTCGTGGACGTTTTGTCGTTTGGACAATTTGTCGTGGATGCTTTGTGTTCTGATTAATGCAACTTTTGATATATGTATATGTTTAGGTTAGGTAATGTTAAGTTAGATGGTTTAGCTAAACCTTTTTTTTTGAGATTTTTTAATGATTTAAGTTTCGTTGTTAAAATAGGAATTTTACTGCTTATTACTTGACTATATGAAGTCTCTAAAAACCAAAGAAATGAAAAATTCAATTCACTGCAATCAAATGCAAAAATTGTTCCTGAGTATATCCATTCGGTTTTTGATTTTGTTAAAGAAAATTAATAATTCCAACGCGTTTTTAAAACACGTTAAATACAATGACTAAATACGTAGATATCGTTGTCTTTGGCAGCTGTCGATTAATTATTATAATTTAGTCATAAATAATTGTCAAAGTGTAAGCATACCTACTGAAAAGCCCTATATATTATTAAAATACTTAATAACTTAACAAAATTCTTCTATTATAATAAATATTCAACCTTAAATACGCCTTTATCAAAAATTCATCTTGCACACTTTCACCCTGAATCTTCTTGAGTCCCCATTTAAACTTCAACAAATTTATTTTAAAAAAATATATAATTTAGCATATCATATGATATTTTCAATAAAAATACATCAAATTAAGCACACATATGGAAATGTCGATATATTTTATATTCGGATGCGATCTTCGACGCGTCCATGTCGACGCACTCGCTATTAACAAACATCGTTGCCCGTGATTGGATTAAACGCGGTGGAGGGTGGCTTTAGGGTGGAAATTAGGGGTGGCTTGTGGGTGGTTCATGGGGTGGTTTTAGGGGTGGATGAGCCCCACTGTCTTAGCAAATATCTTCTTTCTAGAAACTACTAATTAGCGTGCGAGCGTGTGCGTGCGTGCGCGAACTAAGATGCGCGATGAAAATCTATAAAAATACATTGTGAAAATTTTTAATTTTTAATTTGAATTAAATTTTAAGTAAATGTGTTATTTTTTGATTCTGTTAAGTTTTAGTAGGTTTTTGAATAGTTTTGTGTATGTAAATAATCGATTCGTGAATCTATTGTTGATTAATGACATCGATGTGTATTGTAATCAGTTCAAATATGAATCTAATCTTATGACATACATATTAAAATCAATGTAAGTGTAAATTATTGTTTTTTTTTTCAGTATGTGCTTTATAAACTCTTTAATGACTAATTTTTTAGTAATTAAACTTTGGAAACATCTTGGAAGGTTTCTGTATCGTTACATCAAACATTTTACTATGACCTTTTATGGGGGTATCTTAATCAAAGCAATGATGTAGAAATTATTATGCACAGTCTACATTCAACAAAACGAAAAATACTTTACAATTGACTTAGGTCTAGTCTTTTCACCTCTGGTTTGAGAATAAAACGAATTCAAACTACACGCGCTCCCTCCAACTATGAACTATCAAAATCTGGTGGATAAATATGGATGTACGTATTGTTGTATGAACTGTTTCATCTCTTTCAGCAGCTGTTTTGACAGTTCATAATTGGAAGGACCCCGTGTAGTTTAAATTCATTATATTCTCAAACCAGAAATGAAAAGACTGACCTCACAAGTGCAAAAGTCTCGATTAACGACTTGTCATAAAAGCTAGTTTATTAAAATACAACGCATCTAAAATAAAACTCATCCATCAATTATCCTCACACATCGTCATATTCCATTATCATCCCATACTCATCCATAACGACTCCTCGAACCTATTAAATTTAATATATCCGAATCCTCATGCGAAATAAAACGGCTTTGACGCCACACATCTTTGGATGAATTGCATCTTCTTCGGTCATTATGACCGAAAATCAGGGCTCAGATGGTGCACATAATACCCGAAGAACTAAGCCGATGGGGATCTGTGGTTGCAGTCAAAACGAATCGAACCCCTGATGAAAAAAATGTGACTCATCAACGAAAACCACCCTCTTACATATAAGGGGGTGGTCTCGAGGGGTTAACCTCAGGCTGCCCACTTTCGGTCAGTGGGGTTATCGTTGCGGCTAATGAGCGTAGGATAACAATTGCTTTTGACGCCTAGTGTGTTTTTGATCATTTTTCATATCGAATGAGGTGGGTTTTGGATCCAGCGACGGGTAGTAGTAGTGATAGTGTGCGATATCTCGGTCTCAATGTGAACAATGGGGTTTGTTTCTTAGAATCGTTATAGTTTAGTGTCATTGGAAGCAAAATCTGGCTTATAGGTATATAATATATGCAATTTTTTTAATGATATAAAGCGTTTGTGCATGCCACATCGATCTTTAGCATTCATAAAATGCTGGATTTAAGTCTTGTTGGACCCTAGTGAAAGTCACGTGTCGTTTTTCTTAATCGAATTGATATCTTTATCGTTTTTTTCGAATGTATGATTAGAAAAAATTGTTGATTCAATGTTTTATGTAACAGTTGATAAAAATGGACCTCTTTTCTATCTGTGTGCATTGAATTTGTTCGATTTTAGCGCCAACTTTTGTACACTGACCTCTTAGGAGTTTATAGTTAAGCAGCTGCTTCTTAACTTTATAATGAGTGATTAATTAAGAATCTTAAAAATAATAAGATCTCATTGCTTATATCAATAAATAAGCTATATAAACTAAAGTGCATATGACCGAATTTTAAGAAAGTCATACATAGGTATTTACGTATGAATAACTTTTGTATCTAATTAAAGAAATATCAAAAAGTTGTTCATTGTTCTGATGAAATATTGAAGATATTTATAGGAGGAATATAGGACAACTTGTTCTTTCTGGAAGATTTGATACCCTTTTTGTATTTTGTCTCTAACTCACTTTTAGAAAATCATATTCAAAAAATAAATAGTGTCAATCTCTAATGATTTTAATTTGTTACTTATACTCGCTAAATCGAGTCGATTTTTCGCTAAAAAAGATTGAGAATCGACATCGAACATTTTAAAAATGCTATTTTACGAATGCTGAATATTCATCGTCAAATTTGTTCCGCTTCGT
Organism: Cheumatopsyche charites; assembly: GCA_024721215.1. NCBI lineage: Eukaryota > Metazoa > Arthropoda > Insecta > Trichoptera > Hydropsychidae > Cheumatopsyche > Cheumatopsyche charites. Next base: position 2,129,872 of record CM045580.1, on the reverse strand, counting down.
CGAAAGGAAATTCGCGTTTTCTTGGCGAGCTTTGCGAAAAAAGCGAGTTCGCGTGCCGCGCGATTTGTACGCCGCTTTGTTTGTTCGTTTCGCTGCCTGTATTTTTTTTTCCCCAACTCTTTCTATGTCATATTTTTATTATTAAACGTTCGGATGCATATTTGCATAAACCGTAGGTTTGTCGATTGCATTTTTCGCCGCATTTCCCCCAAAAATGAAAAAAGCAAAAATGCGGCCGTTGCAATTTGCAATTTCGCAGAGCGCGCCTCGCCTCCGGCTTTTCGTTCGCGCCGTACAAATTGCAATTGTAAAATTTCTTGAATAATTACAGGCATTTTTTACAGTTGACATTCGAGACGTGTGTTTGCTTTGTGCTTGATTCGGAAAAGTGGACTTGCACGATAAACGTGATTCGAGAATATTTAGATTCGATTGTCGATCGAACCGTGGCAGTAACTTCGTGAGATTAAACGTACTCACACATACATATGAATTTTCTTAATTTTAAATGAGCCATTCAGATCTATATATGATTAACTCCACTTAAAAAAATAGATTTAAATTCAATTAGGTCCGGTCTTTTCACCTCTAGTTTGAAAATAAAACGAATTTAAACTACATGCGGTCCTCCAACTACTAACTGTCAAAATGTAAAGAAAAGAGATAGATGTATGTAATGTTATGCGAACTTTAGTATATGTCTCTTTCAGTTGCTGTTTTGACAGCTCATAGTTTCAAGAACCGCGTATAGTTTAAATTCGTTTTATTCTCAAACCAGAGGTGAAAAGACCGACTTTTAGTTATAACTTTCTATCTGTGAAATATAATATCTGATAAATAACAAAATTTGTTTTGCCACCTTATAATTAATCATTTATTTTGAAAATAATTCTAATTAATTCTGTGCTCTTACATGAATTGATTACAGTCACAGCTTATTATGAACGAATTTCATAAAAATTGAATAATGAAGGGAATTGAGGAGACTTTGAATAACTCATTAAACACATTTAATCATTTTTCTCGACTCCGAACGACTCAAATACAAATAAATCATCGATCCAAAAATGAATTCACACGATAATTCGTTAGAAAAAATAACTGAACCAAATATTGAATTACAATTTTAACGAATGGGGTTCAAGAATTCGATTTCGGTACTCTATTGTTCGATAGGTTGTCACCGATTTTTTTTCTGATCAATTGAAATCGTATTCAAATTATGCATACAATTGTTGTCCATACATACACCTAACATACATGTGCATTCAAATTTACCAATAATGTGTTCCCGATGCATATGCACTTCATTATCGAACGGTTACTTCAATGCACTTTAGTTATATTCGGTTCGTATTATACCTGTGTAAGTATTGCGATAAGTATACCTGTTCGAGCCTGTGAGAATAATCCTCAGCGGTATATAATACTGGTACGAATGAGTTTGTGAATCTTTCACTATATCGCTATTCTAAGGCTTCTTTCGATCGTTTGAATATTTTAATAACGTAACGGTAAATCATTATATTCATTAGATTTTCATGTATGATGTTTGAATTTTATCAATTGGGCAAAAGTGCATCGTATGCAATTTACATCGATATGAAATATTATTTATTTTATGGAACATCGAATTTAACTTATTATGGATGGGTCTTGCATTTGTGCAATTTGTCTACTGTCGAATTCAATGCCATTCTTGGGGGAAAAGCAATATATTCATAACATCATTCGTATAGATTTGTTTCGAACTTAAAATTTAATCGCTGTTACTATTAGAATTCCATTTTATGACTGAATGTTTTCCTTAAAAAGACTAACTTTGACGAATTCCTTCGTCTATAATGCATTAAATACGATATAAAAAAAAATCTCGAAATCAATCGTAATTTATGATTAATTTCTGAATTCATATTAAAAATTATTGAAATTACTTATTCTAACTAGAAAAGTCATAATTTTCCAAGTCTATGCCAAAATTTCATATTCATTCCATGCACAGGTCTAACGTTTTAAATTATTTACTTTATCGCCAGCTCGTGTCGTAGCTCGTGCTACGAACAAACGCAAATTCATAGTCATGTAAAAATTTCGGTCTAGCATTAGAAAAATATGCATACCCGTCTCGAAAGCTTTGAAATGTCAGTATGCAAAATAAACCCTTTCGTGCCCATCCTCCTTCGGCTCTCGTATGCAAAACGATCTCGCTATTTACCATGACATTAAAATAGCGCGTGCTTAATCCGACAAAAGGGCATCGAAATCGTACAAAAATGACTTAACATTTTTTGTAAAAATTCAAATCGATACAACGAGATTCCGTTGCGAATTTTAACATTTTTCTCTTATATTATATCTGCATGACAAATGAATAAACAGATGCACATAGGGGATCTCATCCCTCGTTGTGTGTCAAACTAGCTGAATTTTAATGCAAATTTTCTCACAACTAATTCTCGATTGGAGATGATCCAGATATTTCGGTGCGATTTTAATACATGTAAAAAAATGCAATCATCTTACAGTCGCGAACCCGACCCCCATCGGACCCCTTGACGAGGGTCTTTCGCCTTTTTTTATACATTATATTATACATTTTTCGTTTATTATGCGAGTTCGTATTATAATAGATGTGTATAATGCATAATATGTGTACCGCGTAAGGTGTGATAAGCGTTTTATAACCGTCAAATATGAAATTTCACTTTCGGTTGCGCCGCGAAACTCTTTTGTAGTGTCGACGTTGCGAAAATAACCGTCTTTACTACGACAATGACTTTTCCACGAGAAAATTTTATAAGAGAAATTAATATGTCGAACCGGCTTGAGAATGATAGATTTTCATATTAGATTACAGAGTCAATGTATATTAAGTTTGGAATATAAAAATAAGGCATAGCTCAAGTTTATAGAATGAAAATCGTATAACTATACTAGTGGAATCGATTGTAGGCATTTTTCATGAATTCGATAAAATTTTATCGAGAAATTATATTTTCTTATAATAATTGTATAATTATTAAATAATGATTAAGTACAGAACTTAATATTGCACATAAAACCAAAATTCAGAATGATTTTATGAAAAATTACTGATCAAAATGAAAGTAACCACTAAAATTCCAATAGTGAACGAAAGCAAACTTAAAAACATATTTTATTCAAAATAAATCATTCTGTATATGTCTAGCCTTAAATTTTATAAACCACATTTACTTAGATTATCGAATTTGGTGAACGTCTAATAAATCCGCATTCAATCGATTTATTATAACGTGTTTTAAATTCTAAAAAAAATGACTTGCGCCATAAAATATAACAACTGCATTAAACTCAAATTTAAAATTAATTCGATCGATCAAATTCATATGTTTACAAGCTGCACGAAAAAATGCAATTCACTTGCACTAGAAAATTTACATGGCATCAAACCGCTTTTCAGATTCAAATCTGCACGCGTGACCACACTATTTATTTAACATATTTTTTTATATCGAAATCACACCTCAGATTTGCATTAAAAAATCCATGGGGCGTTTTGAAAATTTTCAAAAAAGGTCTTATACAATACTAAAATATGGCCACGTTCCCACAAATAGGGTACATTATGCAACATTTAACATTTTTGCATACTTCATCTCAGCACAGTGCAATTGCACCCCCATATGACACTATACTTATATAGCACGGGCCAGTCTTGTCATTCAAATTTGAAAATTTTACATACACTCCCCAAGTCTTTTGACAATAATTGTATATCGGTACAATTCAAATGTACATAGAAAAATTCGATAATGAGGCTTCTTTTGAATGCGGGATGAACTCGTGCTGCATATGAGTATAAAGAGTTTTGCATATGATGATCCTACTATGCAATTGTCGGATGATATTACGCTTTTTTATTAAATGGGTCTTATTAGAATATTTTTAGAATTGTAATGCTGAAAATTTAATAAAAATATTAAATAAAATAGTAGATTTGAGTTACTAATTGCTTCATATGATTGAAAATGAAAAATGTTTGGCTGAAATGTTTTAATTTTAATTTATTATATTGTCTATTTAGATCTGGTATTTAAATTGCTTTATATAACTAATCAGAGAGTTATAATAAGTCTTTCAATTTCGAACTGTCGAAAATCTGAAGAAGAGAGACGATTTCTTTTAGTTCACAGTTGAACTACTGACTAAGTATCTGATTAGTTGATTAGAACAGTGAAAAGACCAGCTAAAAGAACTAGATAAAAGACAAATATCTCGATTATTTTAAAGAAACACAATTTGGGGAGTTGAATAAAAAAATACAAAAATAGCTTCAATGCACAACAAAGCTGCACTAATTCTATGGAACTGATCAAAACTACGTTAGCACGAATTCACTAATTATACAATCCGCCTAATGTAACACGCACGAATCGAAAATAAATCAAAATCATACCCATTGTTACACATACGTATAAAAAAACTGTATTTTTTCCTTTTGTAATCGGTTCGGTTAATTATCAAAGGACATTAGACGTAAGGCCATTTGTGCGCGCGCTGGAAGCTATTAGCCGTCGTCGTCCAGTAGCAATCATCGTCAACAATAAAAGTCACACTTGATAATAAATCCAACGTCTCCTCGATGGCTATCGATATTGGTCCCCATAAAACCAGAACAATGGCTAATGTCCCTGCACACCTCAGGGACAATGGCCGCGGCCCCGAGACCCTATAGACAAAAGCCTTCGAGAGGACGCCGAATTTGCCCGGGACGCTTCGAGACTCATTGTTTGAACTGGACGATGATAAAATCGATCTGAGGGGAACAACGAAGTGAATTTTTCCTTAAATAGCCGGTTGATGTAAGACGTTTGTGCGTGCCACTTCGGGCTTCAGAGTCCTCGCGATGATGGGTTTGAATCTTGTTGGTTTTTGTTCTGGTGAGTCATTTTTCTTATTGTTATTTGAACTAGGCAGTGATAAAATCGATCTGAGGAGGAAATTAAGTAATTTTTTCTTTAAAAAGTCGGTTGGTATAAAGCGTTTGTGCATGTTGTGTAGGGTTTCAGTTTTCTCTTGATGCTGAGCTTAAGTCTTGTCGATTTCTGGTGGGGCATTTTTCTTCTTATTGCTTGAACTGTTCGATAATAAAATCGATCTGTCGGAAAACAGAAATGAATTTTCCTTAAATAGCCAGCTGATATAAAGCGTTTATGCATGCTGCATCGGATTTGAGTGTCCTTGTAATGCTGGATTAGAGTCCTGTCAGATTCTAGTGAGTTGTTTTTCTTCATTAATATGATGTATCGATCATTTCTTTCGAATATTTGTTCATATAGTCAGCCGATAAAGTAGTGATATTAATCATTTGTGCACTCTGAGTCGGAATTCAGCGTCATTTCAGCTCATTTGATTGTTAGAAAGTTTTTATTTAATGCTTCACAAAAAAATTCCTAAAAAATGAATCCTCCGCTCCATTTGAATCGATCAAATTCAATAGATTTCAGCTGCAGATTTCGTGCATTCTTAAGAGTTTTCAACTCAGCGATTGCTTTTTTACTTTAAAGTGGATGATTAATTGATTTTTTTTAATTAATTAGGCAGTAACCTGTAGCTACAAATAAATTAAACGACTATAAAAAAAATTGTACGGATATTAGAGTGAAGAATGGCATTCGTTCGTGTAACCGTCGAGCATTGTTGTGAATGCATCCACCCGCCCAACAATGAGATTCCACCGACTAGACATTCCTAGAGAAAACAATTAATGCATTGTGCTTTCAGTCTCTTCGAAAAATAATATAAAAAGAAAACTTATACACGTATTTGAATCCGAAAGACGCTTTTTAATCTCGAATTGTCCCCAGACTGCGTACAATAATCCCGGGGATTAATTTTTCCCTTTTGATAAACTTCAGACTGTTAAGCTGCGGCTATTCTTCCGGTTTAATTTCAAATGCGGCTCTTGCACGAAGGCTTATTGTTTTATTGGATGTTAGAGGCGTCTGGGGACACATGTTTTGTCAGTGTCCCCTATTGTTCTATGATTGTGCCTCATTATGTACCTAGTGTGCCCACTCGCTAACCGGCTACGCTATACAGAAATCGTCAACCGTTTTATTGCACTAGTATCTGTCGATTTATAGCACTACTTAATATACATTTGATGTTTGTTCAACGATTTGTTGAATTTATTATTAGAAAATTAACATTTGATGATTCGAAAATCGATGGTTTTATACCGATGTTGTGATATATTGAAAGCGATTCGCTGACACGAACTTGTCCAACACGACCAGGTACGACATAACTAATGGCACCGATAGAAATTTCATTCGACGTTTTAACAATTAAAACTTCGCTTTTCCCTAATTTATTTTTGTATAATTAAAAAAGCTATTAAATAAATTAAATTATCTCGTTTTAATATTCTGAAATATATAAATTGCAATGCGATATTAGCTCACCTCTCGGCGACATTGTCCATTGTGAAATTGCTCTTATGAAACTGGATATGAGCCAACCGTTTTTGCTTCGGTTGAAATTGAACCAGAAGCTCATTTGGCTCCGCACTTATTAGAGAGAAGTTGAAAATTAAAAGAAAAATCCCATATCGGAACACGTGACCTAAAATTCGATAAGATTACACAATTTAATTTTCTTTAATTTAACGCTACCCATTTTTTTTTTATTCTCAATTAATCATTCACTTTGAAGTGAAGATGTAGTCGATAAGGCTGGAAAATCTGAACAACTAGCGGTCAATCCTTTGAATATATCAACGTAGTTTTGGAGCATTAAATTGGACATATACACAGATATATAGTTAGATAATAATTAGCGCACTAAAGACGGTGCTAAAATTGATCGATATAAACGAGGTGAGGGATCCAATTTTAGGAAACGTTTTATATGTTAAATAATTTATTTTTCGAATCAAATCTTCTCAAACTCTATTATATCAATCAAAAAAACGACTCGCGACTCTCATGAATTCAGCATTATAATGACACTGATCCCGACATAGCAAACACAAACGTTTTATTCCGCTTTATTATCGTCTATCTAAATTTAGAACAAGAGATCGAAGCAAATCAATCGCGATTAGACTTCGATCGCTTAACCATCTTAACGTTCTCCACAACGTCCCCCCACATAACACCCCTTAACAACCCCCCATACATAGAGTCATGCAAAAACTTTTCTAATTTATTTTATCCTTGGGTGAAACTTCTTTAATTACATTCCGCCGTTCGGAGCGCGTGTGTTCATCAATTCGTACACGTTCGAGTACACAAATTCGTACGCGAGTGTTTGTGGGGGTGTCGGATTACTTAATTACTCCGTCGTGTAGATCTGAAGCGTTGAAAGGTTAACAGTGTAATCTGACGTCTCTAATTCTTTAATCAAGCCCGGTAATCTAAGGCCCATAACCTAACCCCCCATTTATAGAGATTGCGTCACTGCGTCGATTTATATTTGTGTTTCAATTTCGTTCGAGATTTGCGTTTTTCTTAGGCGTATTGTATAACTCGTTATTACATATTCGATTCGGATTTCACAGTTCGTACATTAGACGACACATAAGTATTGTTTTTTTATGTAAGCAACGTGATACTGTTATATAAATCTATTACATTTTATACATCATCGCCATCAAATTTCTGGGATTTTTCTTATATAGATTCGGTTACGCAAAGCGGGAATATATATTTTTCTATCGCATAAAATCTATTTTCGATCGTACAAATTCGAAACAAACGTAAATATTACGTATCGCAAATATATTATTTTAGCGTAATTATCTAATATTAATCGTTAAAGCTGAAAATAATTAAATTTCTTATATAATTATTGAGACCGTCTACTGCCGAGTGAAACGGAACAGATTGTGAACATAGAAAAAAGAACGATAGCGAAATAAATGCCCTCTTCTTTCGTATAGCTGTGTCCCTAGTCCATTCCGTTCCACTTGGCAGTGGACGGCCCCCATTAGAGTGCGACACTTTTTTTATTCGTATTCCATCGCAATCTATAACAAGTAAGTTCATGAGTTCAAGTTTGTCATTAAACGATTCATGAACCTATTGCTTATAATAATTTTAGAATCATTCATGATAAAATTCGTTCTAATGAGTAATCAACCCATTGAAAATATCATCGCTAACTTAAGTAGAATAAAATTATAAGATTACGTGCATCTATTTATGCAATCTCACAAAACACAATGATTGCAGATTGAGCATCATTATGACACATATAAAAATTAATGCTATTATTGTATTAGACTCACAAACAAAAATTCATTCACGACTACCCACATGCAAAATCATATTAGAGCACAACGAACAGTACACACGTACTTTTATATATACAGGAGAGTAACGTTGCGTGTGCGTGACGTAGTAACGTTAGTGTCGATAAGGCTTTTCCTCGGCCCGACCTGCCCCAACAGACGGAGTCTATTTTGATAAGAGGAGAAAAGCGAGAGAGAGGGAGAGGCCCATAGACGTATCTCCGGTCAGCCGCGGCCAAACAACAAACAGGACAACCCCCGGTTGGCCACCCCATAACTCCTCCCCCCCAAGTCGGGTGGGTGACGTCTCGGCCCACCCCACAAGGGCCACTAGACGGCCGCACACGTGGCCACGTGGACCTCTATGGACGGTTCTCAAATGGGGATGTGACGTTGAGTCTGTTTTGGTTGAAAAAAACCGGTTTTTAGGTCAAAATTGATGATAGGTTTTTGAGTAAAAACCGGTTTTTGTTATAATTTAATTGGTTTTGTCTTGGAAAAAATCTATATTTGTAAATGGATGTTCTTGTAAATAAAATATTTTTAAATATAACTTAAATATTCAACTCCCACTGGGCACTAGAGGGTCGCACACGTGGCCACGTGGACCTCTATAGACGGTTCTCAAATGAGGATGTGTTATTGAGTCGGTTTTAGTTGAGAAAAACCGGTTTTTGGGTCAAATTTTCTATAGTTATGCCTCTAGTCCGTTCCGTCCCGCTAAGCAGTGAATGCCCCGATTAATCGGGTCCCGATTAATATAAAGAAAAAATTGTTTTTGGCAAAATTTGTTAAATTTAACATAAAAATCAGTTTTCGTATAAATTCTAATACGATCTCTATGATCTCTTGACGTAGATCAGTTTGGTTTTTCTAAATATGGTTGTTTTTCTTTCTTGATCGTGTATTAAATAATATATTAATTTTCCTTAAATGCTATTATGTGGTGTGTAATTTATCTTTTGAACGTTTTGAAGTGTGTGGACTCACGTGAAATTTAATGGATAGCTTCGATATGGAATCATCCGTTATTATGTTTGCTAATGAAAATCTACTATTATGACTGTGTACTGTGCAATTTTCTGTAATTATTCTATCAAGCTAATGATTTAATATGAAATATTTATACGTTCGAGATGTGTCCGTGCAAACTAAATTATACGTAAATTAATTAATATTTTGCTCAGCTCATCGTTTGTAATTGCACATCGACGTATATAAAATTGATATTGTACGTCATCGAAAGATAAAATACAGTTTAAATACAATGAACATGCACATCAATCGATAAACACAATATAAGAGTTTTGTTTATAAATTTTTATTTGATCTGACTCGACTTTAAGGAGTTTTAGCTAATTGTCAACTATTGTACGTTATTTGACGGCAAATAAAAACAAAAGTAACTAAATGTAAAATATTTGTCAAATAAAAATAAAATGTTACACTATACAATTGTATAATGTCTTTGAATAAAGTCGTAGCATGACGTCATTAATCATGCTATAATATAACCAGCGTTGTAGTCGAGTCGGAGAACAACGGAGCGCGCTCCGGCACCCGTTTTCGTTACCGGAGCGCGCTCCGGTAAAAAAAAATAAGGGAGATGTCTAAAAATCAATCGAAATTTACCACTACATTACTGAATATAAGAAGCATAAAAGCATATATTTTTTTCTAAAATCACAATTTGAGAAGCTCGGCAAGGAAGCGTGCACGGCTCACTCGTGGGGGTGGGATTAGGGGTTGAAATCGTGTGTATGGCCGGGGGTTGCCCGGCAGACGTAGGCCCGGTGAGGCCATTGAGACGGTCGGTCGATATATCGATTGCGGCCTCTAGACTTGAAGGGCGGATTTCTTGCGTGCATTTTTACGGCAACCCCTAACCACCCAACCCTCCCATCCTCTTCGAGTTTAGTGTTGGAGTCGCGAGGCACATGTGCAAAACGTATGCACCCCCTTTAGAGGGATGCGATTTAGTTTTTTTCATCTTAATCTGGTATTTAAATGAAGTTGTAATTTGTTGTGTGACTGTTGAGTGTCGATGAAAAAAATATAAGATTGATTTGCATGAATAATGAATATCTTGTGACTAGAGTATAGTAAGATACTTAAGTCCAACTTATGTACGATTTGAACTTTGCTTAAAGTTAGATTACTTAGATCAGATTGTTATATTGATCTAAATTAAAAAATGAATAAATCCTTTTCTCAATCGAGCTTTAGATGTAATTTAATCCAATCTATCCTGAAAAAATAGAAAAAGCTTACCTTAACGTAAAATAAATTCTAACGTAATCTTATTCGTTAAGTTTTGCTCCAATGATCTGTCTGAAAATATGTCCTGAAAGTCATTTCCATATTATATATTTAAAAAAAAATATATGTAATTAGTTCAATTAAAACATTTGAATGCATCACATGCGAAATTCCTTATCTGTATAAAAAAAATGCCATTTCTTGTGTCATTTTATTTCATACATACGCTTAAGCTTCTCTTTAACTATCGATAATATAATATTGAAAAATCCAAAATTTTATTTTCTAGTTAACTTTGTATAATACGTTAATAAGCTAAACTTAAATTTGCATCAAAACCAATTTATGTATCAAATAGATAACGTCACATCATACATTCACCAAACGCAACATACAATTCAAAACAAAATTCCTCCAGCACACAAAACAAAAACAAATTCCATCCCACACCACCCACAAACACAAACATATTCCCATCTAAAAAAAAATACTATCACGAATTCCGTAGTAGGCAGAAAAAGTAGCAAAATCGTATTTATCCGACCGAATGCGTATCTTTCACGAGAGAGCTTTTGCGTGAGCTTCGGTCGCTACTTGTTGAGCGGTCAGCTCGACGCCCACCTGAACGAAACACCACCCCAACCCTTACATACATACAAGAACACCCCCATACAAAGCCACCCCCGTACAAAGCCACCCCCGTACAACGCGGCCCCCTTAAGAGGAACGCCCCGCGGAGAGAAGCGCTTTTTCGGGAGCGAAGTCTCCCCGTGGGGTCGACCTGACCTACGCGTACTAAACTAAAGTTGATTCGATGTATTTTTTTTTAAGAAAGTGTTTTTTGTTTGGTGGTTTTTTTAGTTGTGATGATGGTGTAGGACTAGCTTGTTAAATTTTGAGATGTTTTGTGGCTTTTTTAGTTGTGATGATGGTGAGTTTAGCTTAAGTTTTAAGATGTTTTGTGGCTTTTTTAGTTGTGATGATGGTGTGAGTCTAGCTTGTTAAGTTTTGAGATGTTTTGTGGCTTTTTTAGTTGTGATGATGGTGTGAGTCTAGCTTGTTTAATTTTGATATGTTTTGTGGATTTTTTAGTTGTGATGATGGTGTGAGTCTAGCTTGTTAAATTTTCAGTTTGATGTTTTTGATTTTGTTAGGTGTTTAGTTGATGTGAGTGGACGTTTTATTGAAATGATTCTTTCGATTGTGCAATTTTTTAAAAATTAATGTATTTTTAGTTATGATCGCTTACAATAATTTGAACCAAATTAAAATTATTTATTTACTTTGTAATTTATTCTAGTCATGTTAACGGATATGACTTATTAACTGATAAGGCCGATGTTGCTCGAAATTATAGATTTTATTCAATTGATGATAATTGTTCCATAGTATTTTATTTCATTATATTCTTTATTATAAATTATATTCATTACAATGGTGAGTTTCCTTTAACAATACATAACATTTATTAAAAAAATAATTTATATATGTATGAAAAAAATAGAATTTACGACATCGTTACAAAAGAAACGATCGAGTTCTACAAATATATAAAATTCATATTAAATTCAAATTCATAAAAACAAAAGTATGAAATATGAAGTTAAATAAAATAGTTATCAAGTTAATATAATTAATATTTTTTATATAAAATGCTAAAATCAATCTTGAATAATGAATGAATTCATAATAAAGAATTGTTCTTAAATGTGATACTCGAACTCTGAAATCTTGCAAAGATTTAAAGAGAATGTAGAATACTCACAAACTGATAGACAAAATTGATTTATACATATACAAATATATAGAAGGAAGATTTAAGATACGTTTGATTTTAACAAATGGATATGTCTCAATCGTTCGCACGTAATAAACGCATAAAATCTAGGGTGAAATTCGCGACATAGAAACGCCCGAACGAACTGAAATCTCGCATTGTTGCTTTCATATTTATATATATTATTATATACAGGATGATGTATATATGAAATAAATGATAAAGGAATGTTCGTTTTCTTTCATAAATACCCGTTCGTATCGTACGTCAGTAATTCACGATGTAAGGACGCGCATATCGAGAGTTTGTCCTATTGTTTGATCAAATTTATGGTTGCATATTTCGAAGCGGCGTGTTGCATTTCGTGCCCTCGATACAGCCTGTTTATTAAATCTCTGCTCAATATTGAATATTGCATATAATACTCACATTAAATACCTTCAATATTATCAAAAAATAAATTAAAATATATCCATTTAAACTATCGAAATGAGAGCAATTTTAAACGACACCTAATTGTTAAAACTTCTTATAAAATCATCAGATTTTTAATGAGTTTTTTTAACAAAATATGACTTTTTATAACATTTAATGATTTGATGATAATTTTGGATGATATTTTTGATCAAAAATTTAATTTTTGATTATCCTGTACGCGAAATATCCATCGATATCCATTGATCATCCGAGCGTGACCGGCTGAAATTCATCTGTATCCCCAAATGCACCGGTTAAATGCACGACATAAAAAAGTATAACAACAATAAACACCGAAATCAAAGAAAAAAATGCAACAATGAAGAAAAAAAGCTACGGTAACAATGTGAAAAGTATCGTTGCTCAGGCCAGAAATTAAATTTACCGTCTGCAAACAAACAGCATTGATCCTAAGCACGAATCATTCTCATGTACCAATTTTTTTTTAGTATATAAGTATATATATATACAGGGGGATGAATTTTTAAATACGCTCTATTTTTTATTTTACCTGCTTTTCGGAGCGCATATGACTCGTAAAAAATTTAGTTCACTGTTTTTCGATTTCTCTTCGTCACATGTCATGCGTGTTCACATCATAAACTATGAAAAACCCTTCTTCTATACAAGGGGAGATTGAGAAGACGATGAAAAAAAATGTAACAATGATCTACGTAGATCCGAATCACTTGTACGAGGATGGATTTAATGAATAAATCTGTGAAAAAAACGAGAAATCAATTGCTTCGAAGTTGGGGTTACGTTGACAATGCAATTCTCAACGGCAATGAAATGACAGAGGATTCGACGATTTTATGCTTATTTTTTATTTTTCAGTAAATATTCTTGATTTGAAATTAAATATTGAATATTTTTAATGTATTTATACTTAAAAAAATCACTTAAATTACTTTTGTACAGAGCATTGTAAGTGAATGCAAAAATGTTTTCTGTAATAAAATGACAGAGAATTCAATTTTTGCTATATTTTTTTTTATTGATATGATACATCAGTAAATATTTTATATATTTTTCTGTATATTTGAATTATTTTTTATTAATTTGAATTAATTTTATATACCTTTGTGAGTGAATGCACGAATATTTCCTCACAATCCTGAACGGAAAGGATTGAAATTAGAGATTTACTTTGTGCAAAACTAATAATTAAGCGCATTCAATATTCAATGCACCCAAGTCTGAAATTAAAAACTTTCCAAACGGAAGTGCATTATGCATTTTTTCATTATGTATAATGAAAAATTGCACCCTTCGATCGATTCGTATCGATGCACGCCCATGTAAACCGACTCACAATGAAAATCGAGAACGGGTTGACATTATTTTTTTCCGATTCCGATTCCTTTGACGAGGGACTACTTTTTTTTACGACAATGATAATGAAATAGTGTGTCACACGTTTCGAATTTCTAATTTACCTGGAGCCGATCGATCAAATGTATGCGCGTGATATAAATATGCATGCGTTTTTAAGTTACCCATGGGAATATGTCGTGTTGTATTGGATTCAGTGTCTGTTATGTTCCATTATTTCATTACGATGAAATTGTTCATTGGTTAATATTATAGTTACCATTTATTTAAAAATTTTCAATCAATCATTCACATTTGAAATGAATAAGCAGGTAATAAAGATAGGAACTCTGAAAAGTAATCAGCGCACAAAATGGTGCTAAAATCAATCGAATTCAATCGATAAAGAGAAAGCAGGAGTTCGTTTTTAGGAATCGTTTCGTTAAGCATAAAATTCTCATTTTTTAATAAAATAAAAAACAAATGATCGAGTCATCATATGACTCTAACTAGGATCTAAAGATGGGTTTCGTTATCAGCGATGAAGAGTAACAGCGACAGACTGCGACATAGTGATCACAATATGAATAATAGGGACTCCAAGAAATATCTCCATTGTTTAGATTATGACCACCGTGTTGAACTTTGTCATTGTCGCTCTCTCGAAAATCAGCATTACGAGTTCACTAAGCTCGATACAGTATACACAATCGTTTTATACCACTATGTTATTATCTGTCTATATGTAGATATATCGATGAACCTTTACATTATGAAAGTTGCAAATCATATTGCAGTTACAGTAACTCCTCGGAATACGATGTCTCATTCTAAATAGCTTCATTGTTGAAAAAAACTCGCCATCGTATCCCGAGGAATTACTGTAACTGCAATATGAATGCAACATTCATAATCTAAATAAAGCTTTTCATTATGTGTAATTCGAGATTCGTATGAAAAATCGATATATGAAAGAATTCATTACTAACATTAATTTGTACATCACAATGGTCCCCCATTCGACTATTAAACGCAATTTAAAACTTCATCGAATTTTTTTTCGAAGAAGACAAAATCTGTGAGAGTTGAATGCAATGAAATATCGACGTCGCATCGCAGCAATTGTCACGGCAATATATTAAACTCTGGCTCTAATCTACACACAATTTTCACATTATTATTACGTATGTATGTCTATATATCCATATAGACACTAAAAAGGACCGAAGGGATGCATCGGAAGGATCCAATTGCTGTAAGGGCACCCCTCGTAATTTACGAAACGAACGTGTATTTGTAATAACAGAATTCGATACATATAATTTTTTTTTCCATAGCGTGATTTATGCAGCGGCGTATTTAGTCCATTGTGCTTCGGAATAGATAAATGCTAGTTTTTCGAATGATTTTATTTTTAGATATTAATATAATTTTTTGGTATTAATATTTATTTTTTTGTTTTGTTTCAGGTGAGAGAAACGTTTCTAATTCAATTCGGATCGGTGAGAATTAATTCGATTAAATTAATTTCGACAAGCTGAAAATAAAATAGATCAAATTATAAATTATTATAATTTAAATAAATAAAATATTGTATATTTTTTTCAAAATTTATGTGATTGCGATTGTTTCTGCAACGTGGTATTTCAAATTATGAAAACATACAGAGCGTTTTTGTAAATATTAGATTCTATTTTTTTAGTTTTTAAATTTTGTCTTTTATCAGTTGAATGCTTTTCCGGTCGATAAGACAATCAACAGTACGATAAACTATTTATTTAACAAATAAATTATTAAATTCAATGATTATTAATAAGTACAACGACCTATAATAAACTTACGATTAGTGCGACATGAACAATACCAAAACACTATCGATTCATAAATACTACATATAATATTTTTTCATCAAATAAAAAAATCTCAACAATTCAATAACTCATCTAACATAACTGTACCACTTTTCCATACACAAAAAAATCAAATTAAATCTCAAAAAAAAATCTAACAACTCATCATCTGCGTTCATTTCTAAATCCGTACGAGCGATTTGCGTCATTTTTTCAATGATCTCCACTTACGAAAATTATACGACCGTCCGAAACACACAATAAATATTTACGACGCCGTTAAATTAACGCCGTTTCTAAATTTCGAATCCGAACGGTTCCGAAGTCGTACCACTGTCGACGCGCAATTAAGACGAAACCGCAACAGCGGTACGAAACGGCGGTCCGCGGTCGACGCCGGAAACCAAATTAACCTCACGTACCCCTGGCCACGAAATAATACAATAATAATAATGAGTCGGGTAATAAATGACGACTGAAAAGGCCGAGGGGGACAAGTGACTTGGCGGTGATTTCGAAAAAAGCGCGCTCAAAGTTGAACCTATGTATTAGGAGGAGGTGGAGTGTTTTGATGATATATTGAAGCACACGATTCAAATTCGCTTATATCCTTTTGCCACCAAATATTAGAAGTGATTCCTGTGCATAACTCAATTTTGGCAAAAACGTCACTTGTACTCTTTGGTCTTTTTTAGTCGTCATATATTAAAAAGAGGTCGAGTGATTTGATGATTTATCTCGGTACATGTTCTGAGTTCGTTTATATCCTTTTGCCACCAAATATATGAGCGTAAATAGAAGCGATTCCTGTACATAACTCAATTTTAACAAAATTTCATTCGTACCCCTTGGTCTCTTTAGTCGTCAAATGTTAATTGCAATGACGGATTTCGAAGCCGACGTTCGGAAATCGATTTTTTTCGATGATTATTATTGAATTGATTTTCGTTGTTTGGGATTTTTTGTTATTAATTCTTTGAATTGTTATTGGTTTTAATTTGAATTTTATTATAAAAATCGTTATGATTTTTTTTAATAAAAATGAATTGATTGAAAATTTTAAATGGCTTCGCATTTTAAGTAATGTCAAAAACTAAGAAGTAATCAATCCGTTGAAAAAGTCAACGTATGCTTGCTTAGAATAAGTTATAAAATTTATAAGGTAAATAGTTATAATTTCATCAGTGTATGTAACTTCGTCAGGTTTTCTTAAAATTAATTAAATCATATTGACTATTATTCTCGATTTGAAACAATTTAAAACCTTTTTATCGTCTTGAACAAAAAGGTATGGCGAAATTTATTAATTTATTTAACCTGATGTTATATCTATGAAATCAACCTAACGAAGTTATAGACATTTATATAATATTGTGTAATTATTATCTGCACCTATTTTATGCAATATTAATAACAAAATTGTAGAGCAAATTGCACTCTAAGCGTCCCACAAATAAACACACAGATAAATTAACACTTAAAGAAGATTAAATTTTAATTTAAAAAATACCATATTTTTATGATTCGAATCATTGTATTAAATTTTAAATTACAATATTGCACATATAAGCATATTGTATATTCGGATTCGACAATAGGCAATAAATATGATCGTTCAGTTTCATTATAAAACCAATTTCGCAACGTTTTCGTGAAACGTTCGAATGTCGTTAACATTACTCTAAATACAGATTGTAATGAAGGTAGAACAAACAAGATAATAAAATTTAATAACCTCACCATTATATAGAAATATCGACGTATATTAGAAACGTTCGAGATGAACATCGGAAAATTTCTTTAATGCCATTAGCAAAGTAAGATTTACATTTTAGACAATGGCACATTACACATTATTAATATTCCCGTATTTTTTTCTTCATAATTTCATCAATATTTATATCGACTTTGTCCTCGTTTTGTATAAACAGTAGTGTTTCTCAACGCGATCGATTCACAGTGATTCGAACGGGTAATTACAAGCCATAAAAGAATACAATTTGTGACTTGTGTATGCGTATAATATTGGACTTTTTTTGTTTTGTTCCGACATTATTTTATTTTTGGGAACCGTCAGAAATCCCTGCTCAATTATAAAATAAGTATCGGCGGTATAATAATGCTGTAATTTTGGTTAACCGATTCTTTTTTCATTATTATACTCGATGATTCTAAGCGTCACAATGATAATCGATTTTTTTTGTATAATATTTTTTAGTAATCAATACTTCAAAATATATTTTTTACCTTAAATATGAATCATAGTGAATTCTAGATTTTTTTCTGATATTTAAATGAAGAATGTTTTTGAATAGCTTACCTAGAATTTTGATTAATTTAGGTCGTATTAGTTAATCAAATAAAGTAACAATTGTGTCAGTATTTCTCATAAAATTTATTTTATTGCATTTCTAAGATCGAATGCTCTTAGTGAATAATCCTATACCAATTTAAATGGCTATAACTTCATCAAATTAATTTTGAGGATGTAGTAGCTTCGTTAGATTTTCTTAAAATTAAATAAATTAAGTAATCTTGCAATGTTTTTTGTTTCAAATTTTCAATATTGAGATGATAAGTGATTAAATTATTTCAAATCAATAAAAATATCCAACATTTTTATTTAATTTTAAGAAAACCTGACGAATTTACTTACTTAAACTCAACTTAACTTAAAGAAGTATAATATATAACAGCTTTATATCTAAGTAAATTTTTATAACAAAAAACGCCTCACGAACCTACAATTGCTTAAGAATATCAATATGTTACTATTTAAGCATACATTCCTTATGTATGAACTCACCATTGTATTTATTTACTCACCAAATTAATCAAATCTAGCATTCACGTAAAAAATAATAAATTTGAAACGCGCGCATGAAAAACGCTCTTATTCTTAAAATGAATACGGTATAAATTACTATGCACTTCAAAATAGCGCCGCCAAACCGTAAAAAAATTAACTAAAAAGCAATTTTCACTACTTTTTCCTAAAAAATAGTTATATTCATGATTTTTTTGTATTTTTTTTAAGAAAAAAAATATATTCAAGAGCATTATAAATTCAATGAACGTTTTAGTCGTAGGAGTGGAATAGTATGCGCGAGTGTGCATCCATCTAACAAG
The DNA here is from genome assembly GCA_024721215.1 of Cheumatopsyche charites. Lineage (NCBI taxonomy): Eukaryota > Metazoa > Arthropoda > Insecta > Trichoptera > Hydropsychidae > Cheumatopsyche > Cheumatopsyche charites. Next base: position 2,110,788 of record CM045580.1, on the reverse strand, counting down.
GGGGTGGTTGCCCTCCGAGGGCTTTCTTATTGCAATGAGGAGTCCCTCCAAAACCACCCCATTCCTGTCCCTCATAGGCAAAACGTCGCATTTTTTATGTACGCAGGGGTTGAAAAAATAATAGGCTCCCGCCGGGGGTGGACAGCTTCTTCTGAATACGACGAAAAAAATATTCTAGAATGAAAAAAAGTGGATGCAAAAATTCGCTTTTTGAAAGTATATCTTGTCGTTTTTAGTTTTAAATGAAATTTTTGTTAAATTAAAAATATTTTTTTTATAATAAACAGAAGTATTTTCGCTTAAATGAATCGTCTTATGAGAAAATTTTGCAAGTCCAATCTTTCTTTTAATAAAATATAATATATTAGTCAATTTTGAAGACTGCTTGATATTTGCATGCCTTTCGTTTCATATGCATTCATTTTAAGACTGCATCATAACTAATTTAATAAAATGGAAGCATGTAAATAAGCCTTAATAATTAAGACTAATTTACATGCTATCACTTCGATTCGCGCTTATATTGCCTTTCTCATTTTAAATTTTGAATCTATCCTTATTTTACATTTTAAAATATTAGAAAGAAATAAATAAAAATATTATAGCAAGTGATACAATTGCAGTAACAGTATGTGATTGAATTTGAATAATTATGACTCACTTACACAATGCTATTTTGTTACAATTGCCTTTATCACTCTAGATCTCACATCTATCCCAATTTTGCATATATTAGAAAGAGATAAATACAAATACTAGAACAAGAAAGACAACAGCTTTTTCAGCAGCAGTATGTAAAAGAATCTTATCTTACAGTTAATAATTATAACTCATCATTTACATATTGCCACTTCAACTCAAGCTAACATCGCCTTTTATATCTTACCAAAAAGAGAAATGCAAATTTATATTAAGAGAACAACTGTTGCAGTAGCAGCATGTAAATAATATTTCGATACTTTCCGACGAATCATTGGTTCTAAAACTGCATTTTTTTTTAAATTTCTTATAAAAAAAATTAAAAAATTTCAAAAATACAACACAGGAACACCGTTTTGTGTCGCAAGGGTAACGTTATCAGCAGTCACAGAGTTTTCCCTAGTCGTATTCCTATCACCCCATGTAAACACCTTCGAATCCCACCCCTGGAAGCTACATATCGATCAGATATTTTTTATGCCCGAACCCCCTCAAAACACCCCCATACTAAGACGACCCCCAAAACAAAAAAAATACGAGGGTACGCTTCGACTAGTCGTCCGTAACGAATTTTTTAAACCGCTCGAAACTTTGTAATTACGAAATATGCCGCAAATGCGTTTTTGCTCCGAAAAATCTTATTAAAAACTTCTCGATGCCTAATGGACCGCGGAACACTCTTGGGGGGATGTGAAATTTTTAATGAGGTAATCGAGGGATGTCGTAAAATTTGAGGCGAGTGATGGATTTTTATTCGTTTGTTTTAAGTGTTTTGATGGAAATATGCTTTTTCATTAAGTGATTGTGTTGAATATTTTATAGATTAAAAAATTATACTGGAATTGATAGTGTGATTCCAAGAAATATGGGCATATGGGAAAGATGGCCAGCAGTCATTTTATTTTGAAAATTGGCAATAATTATTATTTTTTCGCTCAATTTGGATGTCTAGTGATTGCAAAACATTCGATTAATAATAAAAGATAAGAATTGTTGCCAATTTTTGGAAAAAATATATAAATATACATATAAATCATTGATCATCTCTCTCGTATGGTCATCTCTCTTGGAATTAACATATGCACTAGTAGAATTAATTGTGAACATTTTTGGACATGTTAATGTATACAAAGTGCATGATTATGAACTTTATTTGATCATTATTTAAAATATAAAAATTTAAATTTATCAAATATTATGAATTGTCCACAATTTCATTGGTGTATTGTTAATATACGTACTTGTGTATTATTCAAATGGTACGACACTAAGTAACAGGTTAGGTTGGGTTAAGTTAGGTATATTATTAAGATAGTTTTTGCTTATTTTTAATGTAAGGGTATATTGAGTTGAGTTGGGTCACTGAGTTATTCAATATTAGGTTCATAAAGTATCGCATTGATCTAATAGCTCACAAGTAACTTTAATCCATACATTCGCAACTTAAATTTTATAGCTGAATATTTCAATCAAACACCAAATTTCAAAAATTCAAATCGAAAATTTCCTAATTCAAATCCTCAACAAATGCATTCATGACTGCATTAAAAATTAAACATTTAAAAAATGCATCTGCTGCTCCCAAGCGATGCGATGCAGCATCGCAGACACACAAATGCAACTGTGATCGTTTTTTCTAGTTCGCTTGCAATTACACTCCCCCTTACATTTTTTATCGTTAAGTCTTGAGTATTTGTGCCAACAAAGCGGGTGAAAGCCTCTCTCATTCCACCCCAAAGTAGGGGTTGAAAAAAAATCCCATCCCCCGAAGAATCCTCGCGACGCTTTTCAACCTTCGAACGAACGACGTATAATACAAAAAATATCTATACATTGAGAATTCGCTTTAAAAATTCCAATTATGCACGTCCGAGGGGATCGCTTGTTTATGTTTGTATTCGAACGAAAATTAATTATGGATTGAATAATTACCGTTCAAACTGCGCGTATTTCCCGCTAAGGAAACTTCTAATTGGATAAATAAGGTATCGTACGGTAATTTCGGTGCTACTCAAATTAATCGAAGCGATGTTTCATTTGAAGCGATTTGAAATTTCATTTGAGAAATTATTGCTTTTTGATATTGTTCGAAATTAAACTGATTGTTAATTATTGTATAGTATTTATTTTATATTAAAAACATATCAAATGCAAAATATATGTTGAAACATATTAAGTCATGTTGCGTGAGTACGACATTTGCTGTGGCTCAGCTATGGTAAAAGCTCTTTCTTGAAACATCACATTTTAAAGTCAATCTTTTTACTGCTTTAGTTAACTATATTAGTTAATAGTTAACCATAAATTTAGTCATTCTTTCAACTAAAGGACTTACTGTAACTTTCTAGCTAGTTAACTAAATCAATGTAAAAACGGTCCTTAGAAGTTCTATAGATTGTAAAATGTCATGATTCAAAAACTTGGTCAAATATGCATACAATAACTGGATAGTTTCATCGTGGTAAGATAAGCAATTGAGAAGCCTAAAATTCTCAAACATTAATTTTTATATAAAGATTAGTTGTATGAATTAACGCTATGCTTAATGTATTTGCTACGATTTGGTACGTAAAGGCCATTCCATTAAAAATCAAATAATAATAAAAACTCTTTAAATTGCAAAATTTCAATTATATTAATGCAGATTTTTTTCCAAATATATATACGACAACTCTAAAAAGTTTCATCGAAATCAGATAAGCAGTAAATGAAGACGATTTTTTCGACAAAAATCAATTTTTTAACAAACACAGATGCAAATTTCAATCACTTTTTTCACCAACAAATTCAACAATCTACAATCACTTTACAGTTTTCTCATTCTGGTCGTGTTGGGCACTCAAGCACCGATCAAATACCAATTAATACCCCTCACCAGATACAATTGCCAGATAGCACCTCGTGTCTCGGTCTTCTCTCTTTCGAGTTTTGCTTTTTCCGTTGCATTCGATCGGTCCTCGGAATGAAAAAATGCACACACACACTAACGTATATATGTCCTGCCCGTTCGTATATCTAATATCTGGTGGATAGCCACGTATAAATGCCCGGGGAGAGATAAATAAAACGACGTCTTAGCGTTGCGCCGATTGTTCGGAAGCGGTCAATCGGCAATGAGAAGTGTTCTGTGTGCGCCGCAGGGTTTATTTGTTTAATTAAAATATAAGTTTTTTTTTATTTTATTCAGTTTTAAACATAATAATTTAAATTTATGGTTTTACGAATGTATACTGACTTATTTTGGCACCTAAGTGAGTCAAATGTCTACTGTTTCTATCCGTTCGTTACGTAAAACATAACCTAATCTAATCGCATCTTAACCTAACCTAACCTAACCTAACATTAACTAATTTAAAACAATCATCGGTATGTGTATAAGTACCAAAATTGTTTTTCCAAAATTATCACAAAAATAATTTGATTTTCATAATGTGAATTCACTCGGAATTACCCTACATCTTCTCAATTTTTATTGAAATCATTGTCTAATATGCATTCGGAACCTTAAACTTTATAGTCTTCTATTTTAAGGTCACATTAGTGTGCAAAGATAATTCAATGATGTCATGCTTTGTTTACATTCGGAACTCTTCAATCTCATACACAGTACATTCCAAAAGTATTTAGTAAAATAATTAAAAATAATTGTGAATTTATTTAAATATATATTTTTTAAATGCAGTCGTCTCCCGTTTAACACGATTACTTCACACTTTTTTTAACACGCTTACAATATTTTTCCAAAAAAAAATTCATAGCAAAATATATAATGCATATATTTTCTTTTTTCAAATTATATTCTAGTCATAGATATAATAATAGACTTAATTTTCATCTTATGAAAAAAAAACATCTTCGCAAATAATTAACACCGATGAATAGACGCAAATGACTCCCCCGCCTCACTGATGATAAAGAGCGGACTAGCAACATTCATTAGAACAAACAAACAGACAAACAGAAATACGCCACTTCCCCATCAATTTGGCTCGGTGAACGATCGTTTTCTTAATTTCGCGCATTCATCCCGCAAAAAGGATTATTTGTCATAAGACAGAGCTCGAGGGCAGCCTTGATTCCAGCGACGGCAAAAGCAGCAAAGGAGGACATTAAGCTGTCGCCGAGGACCCGAAAAAGAATTATTCTCGTTGTTTTTCAACGGACTGATTCGATTAGGGGTGGTTTTGTCGAACTGTGGGGGATGCAGGGTGGAAAGTGATTCATTAAGCGGAGCGGTTATTGGCAACGGCTAGACCTTTCGGCGCTAATCACTGCTCTGTGTTTTAAGGATTCAGTCGATTTTTGGGATTGCAGAGAATATTTTTCTTTTCGTGTTCGAAAATTTTAAGTGTGGCTCGAAATTTGAGTGCAAAAGATTAAAAATTGTCTGACAAAGCAGTTGAATTCAAATCTCAAAAAATTTCCAATTCGATGATTCGTTCTATTAGATTTTACAAGCAGCTTAGATTAGATTTCTTTCTTTATAATTGTGATTTTCTTGAACCCCATGATTCGTGTTCTGTGGATATCACTAAAAAACTAAGATTTTTTAAACTCACTTGTTTGACGACTCATATTCAAATCTCCTACCAAAAGTCTAAGGAGTTGTTTGAGAAGAATAAATCCTCAGTACTTCGAACACGATAACTATTTTTCGGAAAAATGTAACTGATTTCAATTCACATTGCATTAATTTACAACTAATTCAATTAAATTCATACATCTTAACATTTTCAAAGTTCTACCAAAATTGAGTTATGTGCAGAAATCGCTTCTATGTAAGCTCATATATTTGTCGACAAAAGGATATAAACGAATTTGAAATATATCACCAAATCACTCAATACATACATGCTCAACTTTGAGCACTCTCTTCTCTAAATCACCGCAAAATCACTTATACTTCTTGACCTTTTCAGTCGTCAAATATTTTCTAGATCAACTGAGATATCAGAAGTACATATACACCCAACTCTCATTTTACACGGATTTTTTTACACGGTTTCAAAATAACACGGTTTGAAAAAATGAAAAAATATTTTTTTTAGACGATTGATTTGGTCGAACACGGTTTGTTTGAATTATATAATGAATATCGCGAAATAAAAAATGACACCTTTTTTACACGGTTTTTGCTTGGTCCCTATCCACCGTGTAAAACGAGAGTTGGGTGTAATTGTAAGAATAATCGAAACACACTCTTCCATCAAATTAATCCTTAAAATAACTCAACCCATAATTAAGATTTATAGAAAACAATCAAACAAAAAAAAAACACCAAGATATACATATAGATAGATCAGTGTCCCTCAAAATGGAGATGTAACAGTGTAAGGTTGGCTATTAATTCCGAGTTGTCCCACCTCGGTCGCTAATTAAAAAGTTTCCCTTGTTTACCACGTAGAAAATGCAACGGCCCTGGCAAAAGTGTGACCGCACAGGGGCGAACTTTCCCGGCAATGCGACACCGCTTAAATAAACGTGTTTTCGTCGACGTCTCAAATTGGATTAGCTTTGCTTTTTCCTTTTTTTTTTTTGGTATATTTTCATCTCTGAATTCTTCAAATTTGGCAAGTGCTGTATTTTTCGAGATTTTACGCCGTTTTGATTGCTCTTTTTATACTGAGTCAATTTGAAATATTTAATTCTGTCCAATATAATTAAAATTGTACATATATTTAAGTAATTAAAATACTGTATCTGCAAATAAACATCATAGGATAGTTCATTTTTAAATATTTTTGTGTATAGTCAAGTATTGACCGATTCAGATTGTACAAATAACCTTTTATCAGCAAATGTAGTATCTAATATACTAATAGTCAATTGTTAACAAATGAAGTGTCTGCAAATAGTCACAATCTATTGGGAAATTCATATGTAGCTGTTGTATTTCGTATATCTGTCACCTTTCTTATTCTTATGTTTGCATTTATCTCTTTCTTGCTTATACGAAAGTGAGCTAGGTGTAAATGATAATTATTGAAAGGTAACGGCAACATAAATAGCAACAGCTATATGTAAATTGTCCGTATAAAGTCAATGACTCATCAGTGTATGTAATTTCGTCGGAGTTTTATGAAATTAGATAAATTAAGTCTTATTGATAATATTCTGAACCGAAAGACATAGCTAGATTGCTTAATTTATTTAATTTTATAATCTTTACAAATTTGTATCTACGAATTTAACCTAATGAAGTTATAGCCATTTACCTTAATTAATAAAATTAGAAAAATTACATATAATAAAAACAAACTATTGATATCTAAAATCGAATATATTGCAACTTTTGATCGTTTTAAGATAGGTATCGTTAAAATCGTGAATTATCCTCGAATATTTTTCATTTTCAAGTGTCGATTAAATCCGAATCGCCCCAGGGCAAACGGCCAAACAACAAAAGGGGAGCAAGTTGAAAATTTCGAATCACTTCTCGGAAAAGCGTTAATGACTCGAGTCGTGGAAATCGGGGTCGTAAGAAAAGTACCCCCCTGTAAACATTATACATGTATACATAGGAAAACTCGACGAGACCGTGAAAAATAAATTAAAAAACGACCAGGATTTTTCCAATTGTAATTTTGCTCCTTTTGTCTCGTTAGCGATATTGTAATTCGATCGGCTTCCTCGGCGAAATTAAGTCGCTCATAAATGCCAAGAGTTTCTCGATTTTTTTTCCTCTGGCAGAAATGAAAAGAGTCCTTTTCGTTTTATTATTATTCGTTTCATTTTCATGGGTCCGATTTTAATTAGAGGGTGGAAAATGAAGATGTCTGAAGAGTGAGGGCTCAATTACTGGGAGGTTTCGCTCTACGCCGTTTTAGGGGAATGGGATGTATTCAATTTCGTTCTGATTGCGATCTGACTTGATTAAGATATTGATGACGAGGCGATGAATCAAATTACACGATCTTTATTTTTTATTTGGAAAAATTTGATATTTTTTCATATGACGACTGAAAAGTCCAAGAGGCACGATTGACTTCGAGAAAATCCTGCTCAAAGTAAGGAATGTGTTAGGAGGAGGTCGAGTGATTTGATGATATATTGAGGCACACGATCTAAATTCGTTTATATCCTTTTGCCACCAAATATATGAGTGTACATAATGACTGAAAAAGCCAAGGGATGCAAGTGATTTCGAAAAAAACGCGTTCAAAGTTGATCATGTATCAACATGTATTAGGAGGAAGTCGAGTGATTTAATGATATATAATATCTCGGCACACGATCCAAACTCATTTACATCCTTTTGCCACCAAATATATGAAACGACTATTGTACAGAACTTAATTTTGGCAAAAATGCCACTTGTACTCCTTGGTCTTTTCAGTCGTCATATAAATTAATTCGAATTGAGGATGAATAGGATTTGATTTTAATTGGGGTTCTACAAATGAAAAAGAATGTACATAATGTAAAGCGGCACATGTTTACTGTTTTATTTACACTCAATCAGGTTTAATTTTAAATAAATTAAAATTTTACTTTGTAATGCGCTTTTGTGTTCCGCTTTGAATTGCTAAAGGATATTTAGAATGTTTCGGAATTGGAAGAAATGAGATCACCTGTGAATAATGCTCATTTATGGCATAATTTGTATCTAACTGTGATCGAGTAACATTATGCTAACATTGCAAAATCAATTAAGTAATCAATGAAAGATTTATGACTATTTTCTTAAATTTAAATGTCGCGACGGTTTCGAATATTTTATAGTATCACGTTAGTAAACTATGTATTTGAACTGTTTCAATAAAATATTTTCTTTTGAGAAACGGTAAATTTAATATAATATTATCAATTTTATTTATTTCTATCTGTTTTTAACCAGAAGAATTCAATTTGATTTTAAGTATTTAAAATTCCATTGAAATATGTCATATGTGTTAACCATACTTAATATCATTGCTACATGAAAGCCAATCTATTAAATATCAATCATCTGCAGTTTCGATGCAGAAACTTCTTCATATGTGTATCCGTCATATTCACAAAAGTTTAACGCAATCTGATAACTGTTAAAGGAATATATACATTCATTTTCATTTATAAAAAGATTTAATCAAAGCGTTTCGCCGAAGAAGAAAAAAGCAAATTAATAATAGGAAGATACGAAAGATTTTTCACAGTCAAATTCGGGAAATTAAAGTCCGCAGGCGGAATAAAGTGATAGAAAATCCCCCCAGAAATAAATCGTCTTCACGGACATTGTCTAATTGCGGTTTCGGCCAAACGGATCCATTTAATATTCGCGGGCCGATGGTGCGGCGCCCCTGCAATTTACGACCGACCGAATTGAATTAGCGTCGCTCGTTTCGCCGGGGCCGCCAAACTCGGCACGCGAGCCTTAATTGTTTTCCGAACGCGAAAACTTCATTCGCGATCTGCATCGTGCAGGGCCGGCTCTATACCCACAATTTGCAAATATGTGCGCCCCTGAAAAAATAATTTTATAATTACTTAAATATTGAAATGTATTATTATTTTAAAATATTTTTTAGATTTTTTTTAATTATGATTTGACATCTGTTTTTTTATTAAATATGACACCTTAAGTATTAATTCACATCCCCTGAGTAATATTTTCAAGTGCATTTGTGTGTATAAATGATGATACATAAGTATTATGGATATACTCTTATCAATTGTCAATTGACTTTAATTAGCATATTATTGCTAATAATGAATGAAATGACGTTTTTTGTTTTTAAATATATGAAAATGATCAATCCGTTGAATTCATCAATGCCAAGTTTTGGAGCGTTACATAAACACACACACACAGAATACCGCTATTATATAGTTAGATTGAAACAAATTTAGTTGTTACAGTAATATTACTTCAGACAGGAACCAAAATAACAAACTCATGGATTATATTATATCAAATTTCTTATCTTGCTTACTAATAAACATATTTAGGTTCGATTTTTCAGTCATTTAAAACATTCAACAACGTGTTAATTATTTTTTTTTTCTTTTAAAGAATTTGACAATTGTTATCAACAACATGCTGCTAAAATACAATCAAAATATTGAACCATAATCTATTCAATCCGTACGAGTAAAATGTATAACTCGTTGAATGTTAACAAAATTAAACAATATTAAATTAGATACATTATCTTTTGTAGATTAAATTCATTATCTGTGAATAATAATTTAATCACATTTTCAATTGAAAATTAGTCCAAACTAACATGAATACACTGAATAAATACAATTTGAATATCACTAAAAAAAATGATAATCGACCCATCTTCGAATTATCATCCACCTTCGGCCAAAAACAACAATTTTTTTCCCCCATCGGCGTTAAATAAATTACCTTTATTATCTAACCGAGCAAAAATACGTATTTACCCCCTACTACATACACGTACATACGTAAAAGTGGGGTGGTTTTGTGGAACGAGTTCCAGGACGAAGAGCATCCATTTACTTAATTGTTGCCGTCCAGACTTAGCGCGGTGATTAATCCTGAACAGACTCGTTCATACGAACCGGCGGGTCTTAAACCGGGCCCCCACAAATCGCCCACCCCCTGCGGCCGCCCCTGGACGTCTTTTATGCCACTTCTGTGGCTTGGGATATGAGGCTGCGAAAACATCTTCGTCTCATTGTCAGTGCTGGATTTTTCAGTCGAGGATTCATTGTTTCGATTGGTATCTTGGAAAGATTAAATGACGAATCAAAAAACCAAAGGGTGTAAGTGAAGTTTTTAGCGAAATTGTCATATATATGTATGTATATATCATCAAATCACTCGACCTCTTCCTAAGACGCTCGAAATCACTGCAAACTTACTTGTAACTCTCGGATTTTTCATTTGAAGATTCATTGTCTCGATGGTTGTCTCGGAAAGATTAAATGATGAGTGAATAGGCCATGGGGTATAAGTGACATTTTTGCCGAAATTGAGGCATATACAGAAATTGCTTCTCATATATTTAATGGTAAAAGGATATGAATGAATTTGGAATGAGTGCTGAGATATATCGTCAAATCACTCGATCTCTTTCTAATACATGCTCAAATTTGAGTGCAATTTTCTCGAAATCATCACGAAGTCACTTGTATTCCATGGCCTTTTCAGTCGTTGAATTTAGTTTAAGTTTTATATTGATATAATTTATGTTAATCAACGTTCGATACAATAGTAATGTTTTATTATTAGATTTATTTTTTTATGTAAAATACGCTCTAATCATGGTATAGACAGACAGTCAGACATATATACACACACTAGAAAAATTATAATAGGGATATAGACATTTTCTGATAGTTCAAAGAGATTATATTCAATGAAAAGTCAAAATTGTAGATAAAATCAGTGCCGTATCAACCCATTTTCACAATAAACTCATAACAGATATTAATCAATGATATTACTGAATTACATGAGAAATTTTTCCGTTATTAAATAATATTTATTTTCATCATGAAAATTAAGATAATATATAAAAACATTGTTCTAAATATTGAACTTTTGTAAATGTCATAAAAATAATCTTGTTCGAATCGAAAAATTTTATATTTTCTTATAATACACTACTGCTACATTAATTTATTTTCTATTTTTATAAAGTTCAAGACTATTCAAAGCTTTTTAGCATTAAATATTAAATCAAAAATATATGTATTTATTATAATATAAACGCTAAAAAATACGACACAATCTTTTGACATTTTTTTCGTACCTAGTCAAAAACTGGAGACCAAAAATAATCTATTGGAAATATAACTGAACGTATAAATTTTCTTAAAAATATTATATGTATAACACTTTTATATTCAAGCATAAAAACCTCATTCATTCAGATTAATCGAATGAAATTTAAGATACTTTCACTCAAAAAAAAAATTCGATATCCTAAAAATTTTCGATTATACACTCAACGGCGTTGATTTTTCGGATCGCCGCCGACTCTCCCCCAATTTGTATACAATATAATGTATTTTTTAATTGAATTTTTCATCACCGCTTCTAAAATGGGGAGGAGTTTCCTTCGAAGGGCTTTATTTGTCCCTCCGATTTCGATTCAAATTAGTCGCTAGAAAAATGCAAGGCACGCACCGTCGTTAATTCTACGAGCTGTTTAATTTCCTAAAGGCGAACGAAGGGCTGTGTGTAGACACTCCTCCCCTAGAGTGAAAATTAAAGGTTCCAGTTCCTTTTTCTAAGATTTTTTTTTAACGTCATTCTTAGTACTTTCTCGCCCCTTCGAAGCTGTTTGCGGTACAACACAAAAAATGAAGGGAAACATGTAAATCTCTCGAATATTCACGCTGCTTTAATACTCAGAAATAATATAAAAAAATAGATCTAGATACGTTTAAATTATTCATAAAAAATAAATATGCTTCTTTTGCAAACCTTTCTTCGGTAGAAAAGGGAGCTTCGATTTTAATTATTATTTTTTGCTTCCATGAATCCTCGAGTGGTATTAAAGAGGGGTAAAAACCCAAATATTGCGCTGACAATGGCTTCGTTAAGTGATCGTTGAGATTTTTAATTTGTACGTATTTTTATATACGTATGTATGTTTGGATATAAAGCGATGTTGGAAAGATGAGGGTGAAGAAATGTACGGCATCCTTTCTTTGATTATAAACCGCTTGGAAAAAAACGAAATGGGTTTGCGATGCAATATACAAAATACTTTCCTGACACTGGGTATTTATTGCCGTTTCAAATTATTTTATATAAAACGATAGAGTTTTTCATTAAATTTTGTTGTATCTACACATCATATTCATAAAAATAAGTATAGCGTAAGATGAGCAATTAGACATGAAAAAAAAATAAAATCAAAATTAACTTACAATTAAAGACTTATTAAGAATTGGGTCGATTAAATAATGCAACTATTTCTATATGAATAGAGGAAAATGGGGCAAGACGAGCAATCAAAAAAAATAAAATTTGAATAAATCATTTACGTTTATTTATACATCATCTAATGTACAATTGAGATAGATACCAGATGATGTACAAATATACAAAATTGATCTATTAAAAAATGTATATTTTACTCAATTTCCCATCTTGCCCTGCCAATAAGAAAATAATTGATATAAAAATACTTATCTTGATGAGTATAATTAGATTTAAAGTTAATTAAGGATTTGTGTATGTCGAGTTAGATTCAATTTTCGTTAAAAATTTCAGAATCAATCAGTCTAGATCAAACGTATTGATCGATACTACACACTATAGAAATATCGATTAATTATATACCTGAAAGCTACAAATATTAAATTTATACATGACGATCGAAAAGGCCAAGGGGTATAAATGACATTTTCGCCAAAATTGAGTTATACACAGGAATTGCTTCTATGCACTCTCATTTCTTTGGTGGCAAAAGGATATAAACGAATTCGGAACGTGTGCCTTAATATATCATCAAATCACTCGACCTTCTCCTAATACATGTAGGTACACAATCAACTTTTCTCGAAATCATAGCAAAGTCACTTGTACCCCTTGGCTTTTTCAGTCATCACATATTTTTAAGATTATTCTTATATCAAATCTTACAAAAAAAATCATATTCAAATCACGTCCAATCACACGCATCAACTCCATCAAAGCTCGAACCAATCCCAAAACGCTCATTATAACAAAACGCTCAACTTCTAAGAGACATTACACACCACCCGTTCACCTCCCCCACGAATATAAAAAAAAAGCACCAAGTCTCCCCAAAAATCACCCCTCATTTGGTATGCTAGAGAACCATCGCAGTCCAATCATTACGGTCTGATATCGATTATATACTTTTTTTCGGTCGCGACATGCGCTTTATGTGTACCCGAACCTTCTTCTCCATTTTGGTTCCTTTTCCGCCACCCTTTGCTTTTTTTCACATCCCTTTAGGGAGTTTTTCGTGTCTGAGTTAGCATATCGTGTGTGTGAGTGTGTGGCCTTTGGGCTATGTTCGAGATGCATTAGATACTTGTAAGTGTATGTCTATAAATAATATTCAATGTGTGTTCTTTATATGCTTATTCGATTATGATGGAACTTTTCTGATGGAATATATTTTTGAAGATTTTTGCATAATTGTATTTTAAATATCACAATCGATAGTATTGTGAATGTTTAATGAAGTGACTTTAGTGCAACAAGACGTAGCAAATATATTAAGAGCGGTCTATACATTCAATTTTATGTTTCAAATATTTTTTTATATTTATTTCTAGCTTCAAAAATCTGGGATTCTTTGAACTCAAATTGATTTTTTAGTTATTTGAGTATTTCCTTTTCTGATTCCTTATTAAATTCCGTTGCATGTGTAGGTCGTGCATAATATTTGGTACAACTGGGTTACAAAGAGGTTCCTCTAAAAACTATCAAATGATAGAAACGCCATTGTTTGTTAAATGATAAATATAAATTGTTAATTATAACGATCTAGAGACGTGCATTTAACTACTTAAGAAATTTTCACTGTTAAAGTATCTGCCATTTATAAATCTATAAATAACATACAAATCAACATTTTATTTAATTTCTATAGATAAATACTATAAGACACTTGATAATCAGCTTAAAGTCAATAGACTCTAACCAATTTCATAATAAATAACATTTGAAATGCATACAATTATGCATTCGCGTTTATTAAATTATCAATACTATTGACACTTCGTGACCAATTAATTCAACATTGTTTATTACACAATTTATTACAAATCTAATGTCTTCATAGAATTAAATCATCGATTTATAATTTATCAATAAATTATATGAATATTCGCAAGACTAGTGCACAGATTTGAATACGACTTTCCTCCATGTGCAGTAAAAAGTCACATGTCTAAATACTTCAGTTTAAGGGTGAAACTATGCACGCAACCCCTACACGATCCGAAGGGTGGATATGTCCTTTATTTCTCTTTGTTAAAAGCTTTTTCTTTCTCTCCGATCCTTTTAAGATTCGAGATTGTATCTCCGGCGATCTGTAACATTTTTTTAAGGAGGGAGCACTCGATTGCGCCACTTTCCATCATAATAACTTTTTCCTCGTATTGATTAGGACTCGGAGGAGGAGTGAAAAAAAATTTCGCGACTCTCCTCCCTCCGATCGATGAAATAAGAATAAGGGGTGAACGCCTCCTTATATATTCAAGAGAGACTTCTTCGTCGGGGATTTGGCAAACAGACCGCTTCCACTGCCTGCAGGTAGTCACTTTTCTTAGGGTTGTTCTCTACATGTGGAGATGGCTGTGGGGGTTGGGGTTACATCATTAAAATACGAAAAAAGAACCCTCATTTCCTTGGAGACTGCTCTCGCCCAGGAAAAGCGAATGCGCTTTAATTTCGGAGTATTGAAAAAAAATACGTCGACTGACTGATGTCGCTTGAAATTCTATGGAATTTAAGCTTATTGTATAGTTTTTATGATACAAAACAAATTATGTGCGAAAATTTGTCGTTTGTGTAGGTCGCGCTTAATATTTTGGTGCATGAAAGTCACAGTAATGCGTTCTCGATCAAGTCGATTGTAGAATGTAATGATGCAAAAATCTTCCTAAATGAGTACATAATAACTTAAGAAAGTTTATTTATGATTGTATAAGTGATAAATGAGTGAATAAGTGCTAGTTCATTCAAAACCAAAATCATGAATGTACGAATAAAACTTGTTTATTACTAAGAGCTGATCTTTTCACTATTTTAGCTTTTGAGTTAGTTAACTACTCTGACTCTCTAAGATACGTAGTGAGTGTAATTAACTAACTCAAGGGTAAAAAAGTGAAAATATCGACCATAAGTCGAAAATGTCCTTAAGTGTTTTCATTTTGTTTAATTTTTTAACTGTAGTAAAAATTAGACGTAAGGTACTATCATATAAGGTTTCTCATTAAAAGTGCTTGATCTTTGAAAAGAAAGTTGTAAAAGTAATATAGACACTTTTTTTACATATTTGATTCACTAATATTGTATTATTTATTCAGTTCGAACGCACCTATTAAAAAGTCCTATACAATCGAAAACATACAAATTCATTTTCATTTATACAGAAAATTATCAGAAACACATTTTCGTGACTGCAAACCATCAATAACCTATCGTTTACCGAGCGGAGACGATTAAAAAAATTCGATTAAATTTGATTAATTAGAAATCGATTCTCGTTTCCTTAGAACGGGTAATTTACGTCGTCGATTCATTTGTCTTTTCAACCCTTCCACGACTTGTCACTGAGAAGATTGTTTACACAATCACGCCCCTTGCTTTAGCCCCCCATTAAAGGGTTATTATGAAGTGTTAAAGTCAAATTTCATAATCTTAATTAAACTGTTGGGGTGCGAGAAAGGGTTGTTCATCACTTGTTTCCATTATACGATATTGTATGCATACAAAATATGACCCTTCTCAATTAAGAGTGCACTCGAAACATAAATATTTTCATCTGTATTCAAATAGTAGAACAATTCGTTAAATTTTTTCATCAAATTTTGATTAAATTCTCGGAATGTGTGCGTATAGTCAATAAGTCATGAGCCCAGCGTCTCGCGTTTTCTAATTTACATTTAAAAGCAGTTTTCCTTCGAGGGGAAAAAATTGAATGAAGTCGAAGAAAACGGGGGAGTTTCGTAGAAGAAAAAAATAATAAAAGAAAGAAGCGGTGTAAAGTCGTTTGACTAATTAATTTCTTAATGAAAGAAAAGGAAAAAAGGCGGGAAAAAGTCGGAAAGGCCACTTTTAAATGTTTTTTCACAGCCGGGGCGGAAACTTGACACTTAATAAATGTAATTTAATTACCCGGTTATTTTTCCTTCCTCTTGCTCTTATTCATTAAGACATTTATTCTTCTTTCATTAACGAGTTCTTTTTTTTTCTTCGCCGAAGCTTTCCTTTTGCCTACGCAAAAGTAACGAATTAAGCCCACCCGAACACAATGGAATATAATGGATGCTTTCTTTGCCATTGCGATATAATTTATTTGTTCTTCCACATTGAATTTAATGGTGTATTTTTCAAATCATTAAAGAAATAATAATTATTAAAAATATGATGAAAATTCCAATACCACAATGTGAAATCATTTGACTTAATCATTTTTTTTTATAAATATTTAATTTTGAGAATAAATCTGTATGTCATTTACAATTTGAGCACCTAAAAAATAGTTTAAGAATTAGAATTTAGTCAGAATTTCATTCTAAAGTAGCATTCACAAGCACCATTTCTAAACGTTCTCTAACGTATTCTTTTTCACACATCTATCCTTTCTATATTTCTGAGAAGATAATGCGAAATAGACAGAAAAAAATGTAGTTTGTGAAACAGAGCACGATAAAAACATCCAGAACGTAAATGATACATGTATGCGTAATTTGAAAAATAAAACAAACAGTAACTGAATAAATTATGTACACTTTTCATTTGAAAACTATCCACAATTGATTTCATCACTGAACATTGTGTGGATTAACGTTCGTTAATAAATTATTCTATCATACATGAATCAGATATGATTTAAGAAAATTCATCAATCAACCGATATATTTTAAAAAAAATCTTGGATATAATAAATTTCAAAAAATATATAAAATTTTCTAATAATATTCTCTAGTACCAAATTATAAATCCCCTCCTTAACAAAAAAAAAAACAAACGAAATCGCAATTTATTTTCAGCTTAATTTGGGGTAGCGCTTGTTAGCGCTGCGGTACAAATAATTAGCCGAGCTTTTTCTTAATTTGTACAACAGCGTGTTTTAAGCCCGTAAGACAATGTTATGCAAATTTGATTACGGGGGCGCAGTGCACCCTTCCCTCAGCCGGCCCTGGTTAAATGAGGGGACGTTTCGAGGGCTTTTCAGATTTTTCAGAGGGCGCCCTCTTTTACTCTCTGATGACATCCTGCATAGCGTCCATTAATTAAAACACAATTCGTTGACAAACCGTCCACTTTGTAATGCGATACTCTTCACAGTTAAGAGGATTTTTTTGATTGATTTTTTAATCGTTAAAAAATTAAAAAAAAAAATTCAACTTATCATATAATAGTGCTATTTTGTGTGTGTGTGTCCATGCAACGCTTCAAAACTGCGTTCATATATTTGACGGGTTGAAATTGCATTGATATATTCAACGGGTTGATTGCTAGTAAATAATAATATGCAGATTAGATGATTATTTTATCAATATGTTTATTTAATTCTGATATATTAAAGACTGCCACACTTGTCTTATAAACTTTACTAACCCCATGAGTCTTACTTTTCCGAATGATCCTATTTGAGTTTTTAATTGATAAGTTAAACGAATATTTAAACGTAAATATATTTATTAATTAAATAAATTATCTCGTAAAATAAGTAATTTGGTTATTTTTTAATTACTTTCTCCATTCATTATAAGGTTTTATCTTATAAATAGAATCATTTCTATCCAAAATATCTCTTTTCTTCGAATTCAATTTTTGATACGATTTCTGACATTAAAAAAGTCACGATAAGGATATAGAAAAATCCTTAAAAAAGTTTTCAATTACAAATTTATCAATAAAATTAACAAATAGAAATTCAAATAAATAAGTTCAAAGAAAATTAAATCAAATTTGAAATAAACATAACACATTATTCATAATCAAACTATTCATCATATTTTTTGATCAAACCTTGCATATGTACATCTCACATAACTCACAATTACCTTATTTTTAATCAATTCACAACGCATCATATGACACATCCATTAAATACAAAGACGAATCAATCACTTCATTCGATCTAAAAAAAAAACTTACAAACACCCAGTTTAATTACGACATCGTTAATTTTCCACGTCATAAATCGGAAATTCGCGTTCAGCAGCAATTTCCGATTCCACCATAATAATTTTCAAAAGGCGTGTTTTGTGTTTCAACCGTCTAAGTGAAAATCCTATTTTCACCCCGAAGGGTGAAAAAAAGCAAACGAAAAAGGACGACCTAAAGGAAAAAAAAGCGACGACGAGTTTTCCCACACCGGGGAGGCTTTTCGGCTCGACCGACGTTTAATTTACATTGTAATTAATTTCCACCGACCATGGGCTATATAAGGCTATGGGGGATGAAACGAACACCGAGGGTGGTTTTTTTTAATTTCGTCGCGTGGGAAAGAAGCCGCAAAGTCGTTAAATCTGCTCCCGATTTCGTCCAATCTAAAAATGTAATTAACGCCGCGTTAATGTCGCCTTAAGTGGCACAATTGAAAAATGAGATTTTACGTGATTTTACGTGAAAAGGCCAAGGGGTGTAAGTGATTCTGCGGTGATTTTGAGAAAAGCGCGTTCAAACTTTAGCATGTACCTACATGTATTAGGAGAAGGTTGAGTGATTTGATGGTATATCTCGGCATGCGTTCCAAATTTATTTATATCCTTTTGCCACCAAATATATGAGCGTGCATAGAAGCAATTCCTTTGCATAACTCAATTTCGGCAAAAATGTCACTTGTACCTTTTGGCCTTTTCAGTCGTCATATATTTTTTATTAAATTTTAAAAATATGTATTGTAGTAATTTAACAGTTTGTATAAATATTACTTATTGCTTGATAAATTTTATTTTATTTTTGGGTGTGGCAATTTACACTCGGCTCGTGTGAATATTGCAAGCTATGAGTACTCACATCGGGTGCATATATAATGTTATATGCACTCGATTCGTGTACAATAAGAATTTAAATACCAGTATTATTAAAAAAAAACTTCTCTGACTGAATGAAAAAACTCTTAAATGACTGAAAATTTCGTTAAAAAAAATACAAAACAAACATAAAAATAGATAGATTTACATAACTATTGGTATTCAAATTGTTTTCCGTCGTACGTTAAATACAATATTATATAAGCTTCAAATTGCAAACCAATCCATATTTGACATCTCAATATTATCTTATTACGAGTAATCAACCCATTAAAAATATCAACGTACGCTTGGTTAGAATAAATTAATAAAATTTACACATCAATCACCTGCAATCCTCATAAAATCAGCATAGAATATATCGTAACTCAATCATTATTGTAACACAGAAAAATTATCACTATTATTATATTATTAAAAGATATCACGATACACACAATTAAACGAAAAACATATTGATTTTATTATACTTCAGATAACAAGATCGAATTTAAAATGGCAACATTGACACTCGAACACAAACACTTTAGGATCATACAAACGAACGATCGCATTTGAATTTATTGCGTTCGAAGTGCATTAGTTGTGTAGCGGTTGTCTTGTCTTCGTACCTTCGGCTGGCAACCGAACACAAGCCATTATTATTTCCCTTCGAACCAGATAAGTTTTATATGACACCGTTGAAATGTGGGCGTGAGCCACCTCCAGATAGCAACGAGGATGCACGTGTGGCTGCATAAAATGCATCTCTACAATCTCTAAAGAAAAATATAATATCGCTTTGAAAAGGATCAGCGAAAGTGTCTTTCCACCTACAATCGAATCACATCTCAATTAATATATTTTTGGAAATTTCGATATGTGAGTACATATAGTCAGCTGTGCTTTGAGCAAGTTTTCGTTCGCGTGGTGTGCCTACTTAAGCATTCAATGATCGACAAATTAAAGGCGGAAATACAACGTCTGAGACGTAATAAAAGAAAGAGATGAACAACCATTCAATTCTTTGTTTTTTTATTTTTTCATGATTTTTTCACTCGCACACAAAAAATTGAATAGGATGCTTCTCTTTCTTTCTTTTATTACGTCTTAGACGGTGTGTTTCTGATTTATGCTTTCTTATTATTTTATGTGCTCTTTTTCCTATTTTCATCTGTTATTTTTCAACTTATTAAGGGCCGATCTTTTCAACTTTGGTTTGAGAATTAAACGATTTTAAACTACCAACTATCAACTGTCAAAATCTGAAGGAAAGAGATGGATGTATGTATTGTTATAATAACTGTAGTATGTCTGTCTCTTTTAGTAGCTGTTTTGACAGCTCATAGTAGGAGAAAGAGATTGTAGTTTAAATTCGTTTTATTTTCAAACCAGAATTGAAAAGACTGACTCTAAGAGATTTCGTAAAAGTTCTTACCGATTTCGATAAAAAATTGTAGAAATATTTTATAAGTACTGTCGAGAAATAATTGTCAAGAACAAATGCGCAATTCTTAATAGTTTTGTAGTCTTATAAGTACGATTCTATTGAAAGTTTCGTTTTCATTCTTCACAAATATTGCTTGTATTTATTGACACTACATTTCTACAAATTTTCATCAAACACTTTTATGAAACTTTTCGTATAAGTATAAAAAGAAAATTATTTTTTTGAATCATCACATAGAATATCAAATCCAAAGCCACCCATGTAATATTTCAAAACTTTGATATTTTTTCCATCACAATTGATTCTAGACATTAAAGACAGTCTTATATTACACAACCAGGTGCATCCGTGAAAGTGCAATAAAAATGCACGTCGTAAAAAAGGCGGATTAATTCAATGTCGGCTCGATATAAAACCGGCGTGTTTATTGCCGTTTACACTGTTTACCTAACAATCGTTTACTTTGAAAGTTATTTATTCATTTTATCGCCCGTTTATGATTGGGCCTGATTAAAGGGGCGCTTGATTTTCTTTAGTTCGGCCCTGGTTGTGAGCTATCAACATGTCTCCCCGACAATTTATTCATTTGCGGTGCCCGCTGACTAATTGTAATTTGTGGAGCGGATATTTCACACTTGTGCTACACCGCATGCTACGCAAAGGGCTAAGTGCAGAGGTGGACTTGGTCTTGAGGATTGATTTTAAAATATTTGTGGAATCCATTCGAGAAAAATTTGAAAGAAAAATTCTGAAAATATGATGATTTATGCATCTCAGACGATTTTTATTGCTCTCGTTCTATTTGAATGCTGTTAGCGAATTGCATTTCTGCGAATAGTCGTGCCAATGTTATCGTGAACATTTTTTTATTATATGTGCTTAGATTCTTTTGAAAATTTTTCTCGATTTTTGTAAAATATTACATATCTATGTGTATTTAAGAAAATG
Organism: Cheumatopsyche charites; assembly: GCA_024721215.1. Classification (NCBI taxonomy): domain Eukaryota; kingdom Metazoa; phylum Arthropoda; class Insecta; order Trichoptera; family Hydropsychidae; genus Cheumatopsyche; species Cheumatopsyche charites. Next base: position 2,089,055 of record CM045580.1, on the reverse strand, counting down.
CACGTTTTTATTAATTTATTTTGTGAATCTGAAAATTTAAATGGAAGACTGAGAGTAGAAAATTATTTTTTTGGGTTGAAAGAAATGAGCAATTTTTTTCTAATTATTCATATAATTTAATAATCAAAAAGCGTATTTATTAATAAAATACTATAATTCGTTGTTAAATCAATATATGTACATATATGTGCACTTTTTAGATATATTGACATTTTAACTTTCACGGCTAGTTACGAACCAAAATTTCATATAAAAAGACTAGCTCTTATACAGCATTTACATATGGTTATTCCTATTCCTGTTATTGTTTATATTCTCGCTCTAATATTAGCATCAAACTCTCTTTCTTCTCCGCATTCACAAATACAAAAGAGAAAATACGAATGTTTAAACATAAAAAAAAACGACAACAGGAATGACAATAGCCTTAATAAACGCCATATAAGCATTATAATAGAATGTGATTGATAAAAAATGTCATTTTCATAGAATCTGATCAATAAACAGGTAGAAATATTTTTTTTACAAAATTTCACCTGCCAAATATAAATATTTGACACATTTTATTGATTTCCAATCATTTAGACCGATCTTTTCACTGCTATAACTAACTAACCATAAAGTTAATTATCTCTTCAACTACAACCTGTTAAAAATCTGCGAAAGGAATCGAATTTAGACAGTTCGTTAACTGACTCTTACTCTACTTTTATACAACCAGAGCAATGAAAATATCATCAAAATTTAATTTTTTCAACACAAATTCGAATCCTGCGGCCACAAATAAGTCTCCCCAATCCGGCCCTGTCTCTCTCGAAGCTCTCAAACAAATAAAGGTGAAACAAATTAGCCGACGACGATGTGTTGGGCTCATCAGGACAACGTACTTCTTGTTGTGCTTTTTGTACGGTCCGGTCCAGGGCCGTAATTAACGCGGCCAGCACACAAAGGGGACACACACACACTTTTTTGTGAATAATTAACACAGGACATGTGAAATATTACAGGACGGGGCCGAATTAATTCATTAAAGCCTTAGAGGTTGTCGACAGAGGTACGAATTCAATTAGACGTATTTGGGCCCATGAGATGCAAGTCACTTTTTTCAATATTTTGAGTTATTGCCACCAATGTTTAGCATTTTGTCTATTTTATTACATGTCCTATAAATAGTTGGGGGGACTTATTATCAGTTCGATTAGCCAAAGAAATTTCCTCAAAAACAATTTGATTTATGATATAATGTCTACTAAATGTTTTGTATCTCGAAACTAGGTATGAGTGACTTATGCCATTATGCATCTTATGGGCTAATTTATTCTAGAGACGATTGACATGATTTTTTTGCTGTTTTTGATTATTTTTAATAATTCTTTTGTAAATTTGTGTATTTATCTTTTTTGGTTTGTGTATTTTAATTTTTGTAAAAAAATTCGCGGTTTTAATTAATATCAAAGTTCGATTTATTAATTTCTTGCATAATTTTCAACAGCATAATATTATATAAGATTAATAAAATTAACGGTGTTCCAATATATTGATAGATTAATATATTTTTACAAAAAAATTATGAAAATCTAATCGAAATAATCCAATACAATGATTTTCGTGTGACGCTCTATTACTGTGACAATTCGATTTTCGAACGATTACAATACTTGTGTAATATTTATCTGTCTTATGTATTTAATAAGTATGGCTACATACATATATATTTGTTTACATATAAAAGTACCTGTGGATATCTAAATATATAATAGCGCTATTCTGTGTGTCTGTGTGTCCGTGTAATGCTCCAAAACTGCGTTGACATATTCAATGGGTTGATTGCTAGGATAAAATAATATTCAAGAAGTGCGATTTGATACTCACGAATTGATTACTCATTTGTTTATAAATAAAATATTCATATTCATTCAATCACTCTGTATAGAACCTTCAAAAAAGTAATTTATTTTGATACTATTTAATTTATTGACAAATTACTCTTTTTTTGCTAATTATCCCTCGCAAATATACGTCACGAAAAAGACAATCTAAAATTTTGATTAGGCAATTAATTTTTTGCCCGCGAATCAATAATAATATTACATTGCAATGAACGTCAGCGAATGCACATTGATCCAAGGCTGTTTCGCAATTATAATAATTTAATCGTCGCCTCTCATATTCGTTATATTCGAATATAACCCAGTTTTTACGAAATGCACGTTTGCAATCTATCGATACAATCAATCACTTCGCTATCTGTGCGATTATTGAATATTAAAATATTATGAGCGAATGAATCTCACACGAAATCGAATTATCGACCTTTCCTTATAAATCTCGAAGCGATGAAATGGAAATATCATCGAATTAAAAATATGAGAGGATCGTTCTGATAGTTCTAATTTAATTTTTTATTTATGAAATGTATGAAATATATTATATGACGACTGAATCTCACAAAGTGCACAAATGACATTTTTTATCAATATTGAGTTCAGTACGAAAAATATTTCTATATATGAAAGAGAACCATTTTCTTTACTTAAATCAATTTCGATAAAAAAAGGTCACTTGTGCTCTTTGTGAAATTCAGTCGTCATATGATAGATGCTATTGATTCTAATCATTTTCATTCAATTCATGACTTTTATTAGATATTTTCCATATTTTTGTTATCAAAACTAAAAATAATTTCAAGAAAAATATTTATTCTTATTCTTTAGTGCTTCATCTTGATCTTATTCAATAATATTTATCAGAATCGAAAGATTCAAAAAGGGAGTCCTGGAATATTGAATTGGAAACTACGCTAATTCTAAGCAAATAGATTAGAAATTTCCCTATATATTAAACAATTATGTAAGAAATCTAACAAATTATATTCCAATAACAATTATTTTTGAATTCATAGACAAATAATTTAAGATTTTTAACTCAATTTTTCCAGCAATCTCTGAGAAAGAATCTATTCTACTTTCGACCCACCGATTGTGAGCCAAAATTTATCAATTTTAATAGATTTTCTATAAAATTTGAATTAATCTCTAATTCTATCAATTCTTACACAAAACGAATTAAAAAATACAAAAAAATAACTATCCAAACAACCATCTAACCTACGATCCAATCGTGATTCGAAACGTACACATAATTGTAAGGCGCGAACGTATCATTTTTATTTCGTGTTTTTCCGTAATTTACGCACCACGAAAACTAGACACACTAAGCCAATTAATCGGTAATTATTCAAATGGCCATTTGGAAACGTACAACGTTAAATATATCGACGTGTGAGAAAAAGGCACTCACACACCCGTCATTATAAGGAAACAAATTCATTTCGGTGCCGTTTTTCTGTCTTACCTGTTTCGTTATCTTAACACCATCTTTCGAATAAATGTGGGCTCGAGTTACACTCGAGGGCCTGATATCCGAACGATATGTGACTTGAGGAAAATGGACGTTTTTTTTTTTAGGGAAAATGTTCGGATTTTAGAATCGGTGTCGAAAGATTGTGTGGTTTCATTATCGGATGTGTGAAGCGATTGGTTTGATTGAATAATTTGCTTTGAATTTTTATTTTCGAATAATTTTGGTTGTTAGCTATTTATATGCAGATAGTCTTGTTTATTATCGATATATTGAGTATGTGCATCTAACTTAATATCATTAGATACAGTATGTACGTATAGCCAGTTATTAGTAGATACAGTATGTGCGTATAGCCAATTATCAGTAGATGCTATGTGTACGTATAGTCAATTATCAACACATACATTATGTGCATATAGCCAATTATTATCAGACACTGCATCTGCGTATAACCAATTATCTCCAAATGCAAAATCTGAATTTTTTTTCAATACTAGAGATGAAAATAATGACACGAGACTCAGTGAGTTGGTTAAATTGGGTTAGATTTTAAATTAAATAAGGCTAATTTAAGTTAGATTTTAAGGAAAGTTAGGTTAATTTAATAATGACTTTTATTCTATTTAATTAAGTATTTTATTTAACGTGCTCTTTTTGTCTATCTTTCTGTCTATCCATTTGCCCATTTATTTCTCTATCAAGATTTTTGTATTCAAACTAACATAAGTTTTAAATTTTGACTCAAAATTGATCAAGTTTCATTTTAGGTTTAATTTCTTTAGATCAAGTATCAATAAAATACTCTACTATTTTTATATCAATTACGTATAAGAATATATTTCATGAATAAATCTTACATTTAAAAAATAATTTTAATACACTGTGATGTGCTCTCAAAAATAAATGACGACTAAATTTCACAAAGGGCATAAGTGACCTTTTTTAATCGATATAAAATTAAGTACAGAAAATGGTTCTGTATCATATATAGAACCATTTTCTCTACTTAACTCAATTTCGATAAAAAAAAAGTCACTTGTGCCTTTACGAAATTCAGTCGTCGAATAATATATTCACAAAGCTTAATCGTTCGAAACAATTTCATAATTCCACACAATTTAAATGTAAGAAATAGGGAAAGGCTCGTTAATTAAAACGTCCAACAGCATTATTAAAGCGAGCTCGTGTGTCAAAACTCATTAAGGCCTCCACCGCAAAGTCCGATCAGATAAGTGAATTTTCTCACCGTAGCTTTTCCGACGAACTCGGAAAATACGGAAAATTAACACGGCCTTTCGTTTTAAATAATAAAATAATAACGCGGAATAAAAAATGGGACAAAACGAAGTACTTTTTCGAAAAACGCGTATCGAAAAGTCGGATCAAGTCGAATATCGCGACGGCCTTAAAAGCCAAATAACCCAAAGGAATAATAACTTAAAATGAATATATTCGTAACACAAAATCCGGTAATTTGCATTAATGCACTGCTCAGTTTTTTCAGTATTCAATTACAGTTGAATACTGATAGTCGGAATAAATAAAAAATCGCTATAAATTCAAATAAGAAAGAAGTGATTCATTTATTTTTTAGAATTTATATTTATCAAAAATAATTTGAAAATAATTATACTTGATTATAATATCGACACCTTTTAGCAATAATGTGCTCAGGTGTCGTAAAATTACATGGAATTTTATATGTGACTTTTTGAGTCATCAATCTGTTTTTCGATTGTAACTATTAAATAAGTTTTACTAATACGTATAATTCAGTAAAAAATCAATAGTTATAAAAAATATGATACTTATCTGCTATTTTATCTGCATAATACAACAATTTTGATTTGGGCTATATTTTAAGTAAACTTATGTCAGATTTGGTTAGATTCTTGCATCTTTTTTTATGATTGATTGGATTTGTTTGTGTCAAATTTTGTTATCCTGACAGAATAACAGATAAGTACTATAAATATAGTCAAAATAATATTCAAAATGACCCAAAATAATGAACTTATCAAAGCTAACCTAAAACGAACCAAAATATCTTCCTATACTTTTAATTATTTCGCACTTTAAGTGAAAAATTTCCCGATCTTTCAATCATATTTTAGTAAGCTAATTAACAGCATATCGACTATTTTTATCATATAGAATTTAATAACATTAATCACTAAATTATTGCTAAACATGCTAAACATAAATCAATCCACAAACATCAACGAATCAAATCAGAACTCGACTATACAAAATCGCATTAAAAAAAATCTCACAGCACTTAAAATTTATACAGTTTCGCACATATTGAATACATCCTTAATACCATGTTAATGTTGGTTTTTTGACTTTCACAAATTTGGGGGTCCGTCTTATTCTTAACACATTAAGGGGTGGCATCGCGCCGCCGTTAATTAGCGCGATAAGATCGATACACCGAGTGTGTCGATTTCGCGGTAATTGCGGATGCGAAGGGTGTAAATTTTGGGCCCTTCGAAGAGGCCTTAAAATATAATTTATACAAAACATGACGACTGAAAAGGCCAAGGGGTACAAGTGAATTCGAGAAAAGCGCGTTCAAAGTCGACCGTGCACCTACGTGTATTAGGAAGAGGTCGAGTGATTCGATGATATATCTCGGCCCACGTTTCGAATTCGTTTATATCCTTTTGCCACCAAATATATAGATGTTATTTCTGTACATAGCTAAATGTCTCTTGTACCCCTTGGCCTTTTTAGTCGTCGTATAAGGTTCGTAAAAGGCACACGAGCGTGCGTAGTAATGATTGGGTACGCGACCGGATTGTACCCTCATTAGGCGAGGTGGTGAGCTTTCGTGTCGATTAATGAAAGTTTCATTTTTTATTTCGTGTATTGAAAAGTCGCGTTTTGTGTGTTTTTTGTACGTTTGTATATTTGTTGTGAATTTTTATTGTATTTGAGTAAATTGTGTGGAAGCAAATATGAAGAGTTTAGAAGTTAAAACCAAATTCACATGTCTAAGCATAAAATAAGACAGATCTATATTCGTAAATGAGATATCTATCTATATATTATTATGTTGCATATATAGGTCTGTCTCTATCTATTTTGATTTAATATTAGTTTGGTAATTGTTGTATGCACTCTGCCTAAATAATTCAAGTGCACAGTGGCACACGATTGCAATTTTGCAAAATCATCATGCAAAACTGTTTTTTTCTTCGTATCTAATTTATTGCTACTAATTATTTTATTTCATTGAATTAAACATTCAATTTTATGTAAATAAGCAGTTGTTAGAGTCAAAAAAATTCGAAGATTAATCAGTGCACAAAAAATGGCATTAAAATCGATCAAATTCAATCGACACAAACAAAACAGGGGATCCATTTTTAGAAACCATTTCATAATACATCGAATCACCTCAGCATTACTAGAACACTGAATCCCAACGCGTCATGAACAAACGAATTATACATCACTATCAATCAGTCCTAATATAATTTTCTCTTGAATTGAACAGTAAATGTACAATACCATTTAAACGCAGTCTAACTAAACTAATGCCTCGTTTACATTATGACTTTTGCCGATGTTAAAATTACCTTTCTCACTCCAAAATTCACACTAAACTTTCCCTTAAATACAAAAGAAAGCTATGTGCAAACATTAAAAAGGCAGCAGCCATAATCTAAACGCAGCAAAACTAAAATCACTTCAGACCCAACTCCTAGCAACCCGTTGACATTTGCATCATCCTGATCATCAGCGATCTGAAAACACAAAGAAACTCAGCTGATTTATATATCTTCGGACAACAATGGCCTCCAGATCCATCGCCAATAAATTGTTAAACTCGTCCTTTTCGAACGAAGGAGGGACCCACGATCTCGTCATACATTTTGCATCATGGACCAACCGACTTGGATCGCGTGTCACGTGATGTGATCTTTTCGGTTTTTCGAAAAATTTGAATATTGCATCGATCACGTGTTTTTCTGACCGAAGACACAAGTCCCGGGTGGCTTTTTTAAACGATTCTGCGTTCAACGGTCGTTTTGAATATTCAAGCGTTTTATTCATAGCTAACGAGGAGAATGCATACATTTTGTAGAAATGTAGACTTAGTGAAGATATGAAATATTGATGAATGTCAAAAACGCAACTATCAATATTTTTTATAAAGAATCACATCAAAATACTGTGATTAAGCGATCGTATTTCAGGGAAGCGTATTCAGTACATAATTATTTTTCTTAATGATTTGATTTTTTTGGAAAATCAATGAAAACAGGTATTTGTGCTCTCTTTGGGTGAATACCCATTAATGTCCTCACTGATTTTGTCGAAACTTTATAGAAATTAAGTATATTTGCAGACATAAAATAGCTGTAAAAAAACAGTAGAAATGAAAAATTCATATGACGACTGAAAAGTCCAAGGGGTATAAGTGACTTCGAGAAAAGTGCGTTCAAAGTTGACCATGTATCTACATGTATTAGGAGGAGGTCGACTGCTTTGATGATATATCTTGGCACTTATTCCGAATTCGTTTATATCCTTTTGCCACCAAATAAATGACCGTGCATAGAAGCGATTCCTGTGCATAATTCAATTTCGGCAAAAATGTCACTTGTACCCCTTGGCCTTTTCAATCGTCATATACAATACATAAAAAAATCTTAGCGATGATTTTATTTTGTTGGAGAATCAACATAATGAATGGAAACAGGTATTTGTGCTCTTCTTAAGCAAATACCCATAACTGTCCTCACTGATTTTGACAAAACTTTATAGAAATTCAGTATAATTACAAACATAAAATAGCTGTAAAAAAATAGAACTAAAGAATTCATATGACGGCCAAATTTCACAAAGGGAACGGGTGGCATTTTTTATCGATATTGGTTAAGTAATGGTTCTGTAGGGTCACAGATAAATTGTCGCTAAATTTACATAGATTTAATTATTGTATTTAATTTATTTTAAAACCCTCGATAATTAAGTAATTAATTAATAATGTATAAAATCGATATTGAATAAATTTAGTCTTAATTGAATCGTCTTTCAATACACAAGACCCAAGATGTCTCAGCCCACAGTTCTATATAAGATACAAAACCATTTTTCGTACTTAACTTAATTTCGATAAAAAATGCCACTTGTGCCCTTCGTGAAATTCAGTCGTCATATAATACACGTACGAAATAACTTTCGAATTTGCTTCGTCATTTTTTTTTTTGAGTTTGCGGTGTCGCGTTAGCTTTTTGCATATTTCACAGTGTGCACGTCAGGGGTAAAAAACAATGGTGTACGAAAGCGATCTTTTCTTCGCCAGAAGAGACGTTCTTCGACTCTATTTGAATAATTTAATGGCGTCTCGTCTGCGACAAGAACGAATTCAAAATTGCACTTTTTAACCAAGTCGGCGCCTAAATGTTTGTAAATATTACAACGGAGAAATAAGCTTTCTTTCGAAAGTCTCCGTTGTTTTGAGCGAATTAAATATTTAGCAGTAACGTGGAATTTTTCGAAGCGGAAAAATGAAATATGAAAATGCTATTCTTTTCGAAGAGAATGTATGTACGTTTGCAACGTATCGATTCTTGATGCAATGCCGGTGATTAATAAGTCATAATTGGATTATGAAACACGTGGTTTTAATAGTGCTAGAAGTGTCAAGGAGAAATTATTTTCTACCTAATGGTATTAAATGCATTTGCAATATTGAACAGTTACAATTGTACATTTAACTGCTTCGTATTATAATGACTCACAATTTAGACATTCGTAATAAAATTTTCAAGCTTAGGAACTCGCATATCGTCATTTTAACTTTACACTATTTGGATTATTTAGAAATTTAATTGTCTGTATCATTCAAAATTGAAATTGAATAAAACTTACATTACAATTATGAAGTTTCTGTTAATTAAATCGTTTCATTACGTCACCCAGAAAACGCATTGTGAAAAGTCTAGCGCCTTTTTCGGGTGTGTTCATATTTAGCGTACAGACTTTTCACTATGTGTTTGCAGACTGACGTTGCAGGATTTGTAAATCTATCTATATTGTATTAGTGTGAACAAATCAAATCTGCTGAATCAAACTATACACGAAATTTGGCCAAATCTGATAATATTTTTGAATAAATCTCAATTTATTTGCACGTCGTTTCACAAACAAATGGCATAAACCACCGAAGCGTGACAATAGACGAAAACTTACACCTGCCCAAGAGAGAAACAAAGAGACAGACAGGTATGCGCTCGTGCATTTCCATCGCTTTCCCGATACCCAAAGCTCAATTATACACCTTAATTGTGATTGCGCAAACGAGTGTAAGACAATAACGTATTGTTAGAGAGTAATCGCCAGGGACGTGTAATTGCAGGATGTATTTATTCACGGCTGGTAACGCGTTTCACATTGTGTTCGTCTTGTTTTATACTGTTTTGTCGTTAACAAAATGTATCACTTTTGATACACATCAAATCCAAAAGTGAAATTACGATAATTGCGATGTGGAAAAATTTTGTCGAATACGCAGGGAAAATTGTACGATTCAATTATTATGTGGGGAGCGAGTAACCGATGCGTTTACGATTGTCCCGCGTTAATTGTGTTAAATGACCGCAAATTTGTGTTTTTTTCTTCTTTTTTAATTTTGAAGAAGTGTGTAATTATTTTGGATGATTCTTAAATGGTTGCTAAAACGTAAATTATATAGGATGAGTTGATTGTTTGAATAGATTTTGAGTTAAATGTATGGGGAGATAAATGGCGTTTTGTACGTAGGGTGCTTATTGAAAGATTGAAGAATTTATATAATTTTTAACAATATTTTCTGTTATATCATTTCTAGCTGAGTGTTGTTAGTTGAAGTTTTTGAATATATGTTTCAGAAAGAAATACAATTAAATATCAATCACCAAATTTCACCAGATTTTGAGTCGTTTGATGCATAAAATGATTAATTCCATGAAAAAAATGGGATTTAAATATTATAGACATGAATTATGGTTGAAATATATTTTCCTAATACTAAGCAAAAATATCATTGAATTACATTTCTTTAGCTACTGAATAATAAATTGATAATATCAGATACTATTTTAATCATTTCTGTACTCCGATACAAACTGATCTAATCCACATCTTATTACAAACGAATTTTTTGTGTTCATAAATTCAGATAAATGAAAAAATGTAGGAAATCTTGAAAAATACTTCATTATTGTCGAATTTAAGTTTCATGGAATTTGAATGGAAAAGGCTCATTAATTGAACGGCTCTATTACACAAATATAAATAAACTAACGATCAACCCGTTGAATATATCAACGCAGTTTCAAAGCATTACACACACACAGAATAACGCTATTATATGATGACTGAATTTCACAAAAGGCACAAATGACCCTTTTCATCATATATAATATAAAACCATTTTCTGTACTCAACTTAATTTCGATTAAAAATATCACTTGTGCCATTTATGAAATTCAGTAGTCATTTAATAAGATGAAGCTTTGAAATTTAAAATAAAAAATATGCGAATTTTTTTTTAAAAGAAATCTGAAAACTTCTTAGCGAAAATTGGCCAAATTCGATTAAAAACCCACCTGAAGCACCTCAGTGAAAATTGGCCGTTAGCGGTTCGGAAAAGCGGCAATTTTCCGCTTTGGAAAAGTCGAGGGGTGCCGCCACAAAGAAAAAGCCAGGGGTAGTCAACAGGTGGCGCCAACGGGGCCCAATTAACCCCGCAATTAGTCCGCCACCCCTGGCCCCCTAATTAGGGGACGCTGATTTGTATGCGAGAGGAGACTGGGCTCTTTTGTACCTACGTGTCTCGTACAAAGTGAGCTATGTTATGGTGGATGTCGTGAATTTTCGTACGACAGGTGTTTTTGTTTTACGGTGTCGTAAAGTTATCGAATGCGATGTTTTTACGTTGGAGGTTTTATTGTTTGAATTTTTTTTTTGGTTTGAATTTTTAAAACTAAGAAATTGTTTCGATTTATTGTTATGATTTAAATTTATGAAAAAAAAATCATTGACTTCTGAATGAATTGAATATAAAATTTTATATAACAAATGAATTATTATGCAATAACTCACAAATATAACAATAGCATTCAAAAATTATACAAATCTTACTAAATTATTTTTTATTTGTTTCAGGTACGTGCTTCGATTTATGTCTACATTCGAACCAAACAATACGTAGGTGCGTAAAAAAACTTACAACACTTTTTTTTACAAAACCAATATTTTCCAAATTTAATTGACGATCGACCATCTGGACATTTAGTGCGATTAATCCGATTCTAAATCATTCCAAAACGAGACCAGCATTCTTCCATAACTTAAAGTGGGTGTAAGACTTAAATGAGTCGTTCAGTACACAATGTGATTAACTCTTTTCCATTAAAAAAAAAACATTTTTTATAAATTATAAAATATTCAAATTTCGATATGATCACATTAGAGTACAGAATTAATTAGAATTGAATCAGAAATAAATTATTTATTATTCAGCTGCAAAACAAATTTTATCATTTAATGATATTTGATGACTGATATATGAAACATTTTTGCCGAAATTGAGCTATGTACAATAATCTCTTCTATGTACGTTCACATATTTGGTGGCAAAAGGATATAAATGAATTTGAAACGTGTACCAAAATATATCAAATTACTCGACTTCCTCATAATGCTCGACTTTGAGCGCACTTTTTTCAAATTTACTTGTACCCTTCAGCCTTTTCAGTCATTTATCTTTATTATTTAAAAAAATCATACATGAAAATTAATGACCACACCAAGTGCTTTGACATTTAATTCATTTTTTTTTAAACAGAATTAATTAATTAATATACTGAACGTCTTACACAGGTTCACCACATAGGTGGCGAAAGAAAATGTTTTAATTTTCCGGCTAGTTTTCCTCAGATATTTCCACCCTCGACCATAGATGTCCGGTGGGGGATGTTTTTGCGGTTCTTCTACTGTCCGCTAACGTGTGTGGGCGCCACTATAGCTAGTGTGGGGGTGGATTTTTCCCCCCAAAGGGTAGATTTTTCTCATTCTCGCCAGCATCCGGAAAAGTGGTCGGTTTCTGTGATAAGGGTGCTTCGGAAAAACGCCACCGATGGCGACACCTTACGAGTGAAGAGTTTTCCGTAAATAAACTGATTGTTTAAAAATAGAACAATTTATTTATTTATTAACTTAATATATTAAAAATATATTAATACGAATTATTGGGATTAAATTAATTGATATTTTCATTGTTGGTTAGTAATTAGAAGATTCTGAAGACTAAAAATGTTCTATATAAGTATAAGTCACTAATCAAACTGTTCTAGAAAAATATTACATTTCAAATTATGAATCAAATTATTCATCATTTCATTACATCATATGATTCGAGTTGAAAATAAAGTATTATTTCGTACATAAATCGTTATCATTAAAGTTTAATTAAACTCTTTAACATCGGACCAAATTTAACGAATTTTCAAATGATTTACTAAAGAATAGTTGAAAGTAGTAAAATCAATGTCCGATATTTGTTTTTTTATATAAATTACGAATTAAACTTTTAAAATAATAAGACATTTATGAATCATTTAAAAAATAAACCCAAAAAAATCTGAATAACTTTTTTTTACCGATTCTAATGCAACGACTCATGAGTCATAACTAAAGGATTAAATATGAAAAGTTATACATAGCAGATTTTGATTATAATTTTAATTATTATCGACATAATCATTCAAATTGTAATACTTTTTATAAATAATAACATATAATTCATCATTTTGCACAATTTCGCGATCAATCTGAACTCTAACCTAACAATCCCTTCACATCAAAATATCAATCTTAATTGATTTCAATCAATCTTAATTGAATTTAATCAATCTTAATTGAATTCAATCAATTAAAAACCAACAAAATTACATTTTCAAATCAATTTAAATCAAATTCGACACCAATAACCACTCAAAAGACGACCATATTTAAACAAACACAGGTGCGTCAGTCTGCAAACAGTTCATCTTGCGCATTTTCGTCCTTGCCAAACATAACGTTGAATACCTGAATTTAAAAGCTCAACTAAGGTGGTCTCGTTGTCCTTTATTTATCTTATTTTTTGTCTCTTTTTCATATGTACTTGTCCTTTTCTCCGTTTTCTAAACGTCAGGTCTTTTACGACGACAACAAGCCGAGAATAGGAGGGAACATATTGTCATAAAAGTGGACAACTGTATACTGGTTGCGTCGAACGTGTATATAAACTTGTAATCGTAACTTATTTAATGGTCAGTATTTGAATTTATGTTTGGTCTGTGTATAAATTGTCTTTTGATTGGAGTGCGAATCAATTTTTTGACAGAGTTTTATCATTGAAAGAGTCTGTGTGAAAATTTTGATTGGTCAATGTACTGATGAATTACTGATTAATCAATATGAAAAACTAATCAGTCAGTATGATAATAATTAAAAAAATGGATGTGCTGAAATTTGTGTCAATTTTGAATAAGAAAGAAAGGTATTTTTTGAAATCCCGTTAGGAGATCAAATATTTGGTTGGTCAACAAGTTGGACACGGTTTGAATCTATTTACTGATCATTTGAATTTAAACACTGGCTATCTGGTTTAAATACAGCCTCAAGGGTACTAATTGTTGAATTTAAATACTAATCATATAAATTTTAAATAATCATATAATGGATTTTGATTCAAGTCAATAAATATTAATTGTAAGTTTGTTTCATAAACCAAATTTTTCTGACTGTTCAAATCTCAAAAAACTGAATGCTTATAATCTGACTTAATAGTACTGATCATCAGATTCATACATTATTGAATGTTTATTGATCGAACGATCTGACTCATTAAATTCACATACTGACCATTCACAACTAAATTAATTTAAAACTAGACAATTTACATCAACTAACCATTGATTTTATACACATACCATCTTCTTCTTATACTGACCACATAGATTAAAATACTGACCACCAAAACACAATCATTATAAGCCTACAAATACTTATTTTCATCGCTTGTTTAACCCAATATAATACAAGAAACATCGATTACCATAATGAATCGATTTTAATGCCGCATTGTGAATTTTTCGAAATGCGCCATCATTATATCAATACATAGGCAATGTCCAGGTTTAATTATATTTTATTACCAAACTTACCTTTGGTATTTTAACCCATTATCCGACGGTCCCCCTCCCGATTAATTGCGTCATTTATATTTATGTTTAAAATATCGCCATTACATTGTTTGCTTAGCGAGTGAAAAATGGCCGCGTGGGCGAAACCACACATATCTAAATGACTAAAAAAAATGGTGTATCTATACTAAAAATAACTAAAGAAAAAATCGACAGACAACATAATGCAAATTGTACTAAAATTTATCGTAATTGTATCGCGTATACGTTTTTATCTAGATGCAATTAATCTCGCGTTTTATACGTTCGTCGTATTAATTTGTGCCTTTTACAATAAAGCGTAATTTTTATTGTTTCCATTTTGGTTTTTTTAGTAATTTCTACGATTCTAGAACTTTCTTGAGTTATTCAGTGAACCCGTTTAAATCAATCAGCCGTCCATTTTCACGATCTTGAACGGACAGCCGTTTGCATCGAAAAGTGCATAATTTATCTTGCTTCTATTTTCAATGAAATTAACATACGCCACTGCTTCACAAAGTTTCTGAAACTGTTTTGGTACAATTATGTCAAATATTATAATTTTTAATTATAAAAATTAATTAAAAAATATGATTTTTAAGTGAAATTACTCAGCGTTCATTGCTTTAGATTTTTTTGACTCACGAGAACACACATACTTTTCACTTCCGATTTTAACAAAATTTGGAATAAACTTAGTGTGAACATAGAAAATACATCTCTCAATAATTTTACAGTTAAAGTTTATTAAATTCATTTAAAGCACTAAAAAAAATGACTGAAGAAGATGATTTTATTTTCATATAGTTTGGTTTGCTAAATTTCATTTGAATTTTTTAGAAAAACTATTGAGATCTCTCAAAGTTTTCGATGTTCATTTTTTTTATAGACATGCTTTATTTTTATCAAGTTTTATCAAAATTGATGAGGACAGGTTCATGTGTTCTCATTGTAAGATCATAGCTACAAATCGATGCTTAAGATAGTTATATTCGAATTTGATAAAAAAAAATAGTATTTGTCCATTAGACATATGTCATTATCTTAATTTCACCCAAATCTTATTTTAAATAAATTCTTATTTAATAACAAAACATTCGAATAAATGAAAATCCTTAATATTAGAGGAAGGTGGGATCGAACGTTCCTGGAATAAATTGTTCATTCTTTAACCTATTTATTAATAGATTAACATTAATAAAACCTAAAAATTATTGAAGATATTAAAATTAAAAATTAAATTTAAAGTCAATTGTAACGAATCGGAATTGAGAATGTTCAGCGTTAAAGTCGCCTACCGTCGCATTTTACATAATGCAAATATAAGCTAGATGCCGTTTCAACGATTTTGTGTCGGAAAATCTGTTGATTACATACACACTACCGTTAAATCAATTTGCAGGACATGCTCGTAAATCAGCGCGTTATGATAATCGACAATAATTATGATTTGTGGCGCCGATCGATAAAACGTCAATTACACACTTAAGGAAGTCTATTGATATGGTGTTAAGTTAGAGAAACTGGGTTAAGCGATTTGAAATTAAAAAATAAGCCATATTAATATTTAACGCTGATTTGTATACGCCAGACTAAATATTTGGGGTAGGTTTGAAAATATATTTTGTATTTCGAAAACAGCGATTTGTTAGTCAAATCGTTTCTGGGATCACTTGGAGTTTCTAGAGATTTCGAATCTTTAAAGTAGATGTGGATTGTGTTGATGTTTTGTAAATGTTACATAGATAACATAATATCAATTTAAATCAAATTCAATTACGAATTCATGATTTTTGATAACTTAGCTTAAAGTTAATTTATGTTGCTGATTTTAATAGTTGTTTATTGGAATAGTCATTTTATTAGAAGAAATGTTTGTAAACTAGCAAGTGATGGGATTAACTGATCATTGATTGCTATTATGTGTCATTTTATTAGAATAGAATTAAATTTATCTCAAAATGAAAATTATGATACTTTTCTGTTATTATGTTAACATATAAACTTGAAGGATTTAATTGGTTAAATTCAATTTTATGTTAATTCAAGTTATATTATGATTTTTTTATGTTAGGTTAGGATACAATGTAGATACGTTTAGGTTTAGTTGACTGTCTTATTGACATGATATCAAAATTTTTCAGATATTAGATTTGATATTTCTCATGAGTTGCTTAGTAAAATTATAGTTTTATTAAAAAAATAGCAATTTTAACGTCAATTACGATTTCACAGTAACACATTCGTAAATTTAAAATTTATCGATAAGGAAATCCTGCATAAAAAGTTGAACAATCTCAAACTTTTGCGACTCGTTCACTCGGGAGCTTTAAAAATTCCATATATTTTTTAAGTCGAAGACCAGACGTTGTGCCGCCTATACTTGTGTTCCCCTTTAACATCCAGGCGTTCTCAACTCGAAAATAATAAATTATTATAATAATAATAATCATATAGATGCCGAATCGCGTAGGTATCATAGTCTCATTTGTTCGAATTATTCATATTTCCAATTAAGTTGTAAATATTAATATGCTGTCAATGTCGCCACATCCAAATAAATCAATGAGACCGAGGTTGTCTGACTTGCACTTAAATGTATCGATCGCATTTTTAAAAAAAACCTGTTTTATTCACAATATATTGTGAAAATATTTATCCTCGTTCAGTTTTAATTAGTCGAAAAAAAATGAATTCAATATTTCTGTTAATTACCAGTTGAATTGTTCAGTGGTTAATTCAAAAAATGTCAAAAAACTAGTCATATTTTTTATGTGTGAAATATCTTTCAATATAAATACTATTTAATGACAAAATTTGTTTGATCACCTAATAATAAATCATTTATGTCAGAGGTCATTTCAATCAATTTTTTACTCTATGATAAGATTATTAAAACTTAAATTTGTGTCTATAATTTTGCATAAAGAGAAATGAGGGATATTTGAAAAATACATCAAACATATTTCATTATTTTTTTCTTCTATAGAATTTATCACTATATGAATTATGAATGATATTGTTGTTGAATATTGATGAATTATTCTTAGTGAATCTTTATAATAGAATTCATGAACTCATAGTGAACTGAATAAGACATTTTTATATTGAAAATAGTACCGTCAAGGTTAACGTTACAAATGCCAATACGGTCAACGACCATGTTCGTATTTGTATACAGTTTTTCAACTAGAAATACCCGTATATTATTATATTTTCCATTTAGTGTAGTCGCTAATTAATATGTAATTCGTTTTTAATTAAAATAATTTTAATGCAGATTGATCTGTATGTGAATTTGCGCCACATTTTTGTAATGTTGGGTGATTAATTTGATTTGAATGCGATTAAAAAAATGTTTGCAGATTGAATGGAACGATTTTAAATGTAATGATGGTCATTAATTAAATATTGATATTTTTTTAATGACTGTAATGTTTACCGAGTGCATCAAATGAGTAATTAATTGCACAAAGGATAATCAATATTATTTGGATTTAATTATAGAAAATAATCATAAAATGAATCGCGGGAAACCAAAAAAATTAAAATCAATAATGATAATCTTTTATTTAGTTATATATCGTACTCTCGATTATTCAGGTTAACGTTTGAAAGGAAAAACATGTGTTGTCGAAAAACACGAAGAGTCAGAATATTTAATTTTCTATTCGTTTTTTCACTCTCGAATTGTCATAATAATCATTCAATACATGTTATTAAATTCAACAATATTTACATTTTAACTGTTTTTATGTATTCATGAATTGAAATTAATATTTTTCTTCATATAATTTACTTTTATTGTTAGTAGTAAAAAAGTAATCAATTATTTAGAATTAACAATAAATGTGCATTTTCGTTGAATACTAAATTAAAACTTATAAACAATACCGTCAGCACAATATTCAACTTCGAAATTCAAAGCAATCTAATTTAACTCATTGAGTATCAAATTGATTATGTTATATTATTTGTACAAATGTATCAATTAATTGTTTATTACGTATTTGCACAATTTAAGATGCACTCTAAATTATTTTAAAATTTCAAATTCAATGAAATTTCATTCGATAGATTTCACTCAAATCATCAACTAACACGAAAATCGTCAATTGCACAACCGAATTGTTAAAGTACACGTCAAATTGAATAGGAAAAATATAGTACAAGGGAGATCGCTTTTCATTTCCAACTAAACACCATCAAGAAATTATTCATTTTCGGCAATAATTTTCGATTAAATAAGATCAGGTCGATCGATCGAATTAACGACAATATAAAGCTCGCTCATCCAAACAGAATGAAACTAAAATGTATAAACTAATCACCATTACAATCACAACTCTAAATACATACATCAGAATCGAAAAAATTCCATAAGCACCAAAATCAAACGAAAAATAAATACATAAATATAAAAAAAAAAAAAAAACCTTTAAAACAACCCCTCATTTACAATAGGCACGGCACAAGTTTTCACCCGTCGTCACACACATACATACACCCGTCCCTGTCTCTCGACTCCCCTCCCCACCGCCCCACCGCCCCTCGCCACCCGCCCGCCTCTTATTATTTATACAAAAGACGCGCGTAAGATGATTTTTTTGTCTCACTCCCCCACTCCTCTCGCTAATAAGCGCGCCGAGGCCCCGCCCACGGGGGGCGGGGGAATGCCCCCTCCCCGCCCCGCGCGCGTCCCCCCCCCTCCGGTCCCCCCCCACCCCGCGCTCGCCCGCCGTGCGCAGTGCCGCGCCGGACGCCGCGGTGGACGCACGCGCGCACGTCTACGCCGCCATTTTCCTCTATTATTATCATATTTACTGTATTATTGTATTGTTGTATTGTTGTTCGAGGACTACACGCTCGTTAAAAAGTCGCGCACGGTTGTTGATTTTTTTTGTATCGTCGAAATCGATATTGTAAAAGGATTCAGTGCTTTTCGATACGCGGTGTGGTGTCGCAAAATATATAAGGGGCCCGCAACACATGCTAACAGGTCAGCGTCGTGTCTACACAAAAATTTTTTGAAAAGTGTTTTTAATTTTTTACAGAAAAGTGTTTTTTTATGTTGTTGTGTTTTTTTTTTGGTTTTGTTGATTTTAAAGTGTCGAAGATGTGTTGTTTATGAGTCGAGATTCTTGTGTTCGAATTTAGATTTGTGTATGAGCTTTATTCGAGGGTGGATTAAATTGTACATCTTTGAAAAAGCATTAATTAAATGCAATATCATTATTTATTATATGCATTAATTTTCATTATGTAGATACACAATGTCATTCGAATTTAAAAATTTTATTTATTAGTGCGAATTCGATCATAATTTTTCATTAAGATGTGAAATTTATTGCATTTTCAAGAAGTTCTTACAAAATTACATAAGAAATTCGTTCATAGATTCGAATGTGATTTTAGTTCAATTCGATTGCAATCATATCGATGTTGATTTTTGTATCGTTTCGATTTTGTAGTGTTTACATTAGTGCAATTTGCGATAAGTGTTTCGATGCTATTCCAAATCTAATATAAAGCATTCAATTATAAAGTTAAATCGATAAAAAATCATGTGTATAAACAATCGTATTGTTGCACAAATCATATTGTTAAAACGCGTCGTAGAATCTATCAAACACATCTTCGACCTTTCGCATTTATTATGTTTTAAAACAAATATTTGATTCGTTTAAACATTTAAAACATTTATTTCATCCGAACACAAATGATAACTTGTGATGTAATGTGTTTACTTTTGAACCGGCATCGTGAAAAAAAAACAGTTTTTTTTGGAAAAACTTTTGTGTTTTCAATATTGATCTATGTGTTTTAAACGTTTTTTGATTCAAAAATATTGAGTGAATCGTGTGTTTTGTTCTTGAAAACTCAAAAAAAATGATTTTTTGGATTTTTTCCAACTGGAATTGCACAAATGCGTCGGTCGAGTCCAGTTTGAATTTAACAAAAAAATAACGACACTTAAATTTTCTATAAATTACTTCGTAAATAAAGCAATAATTATCGTAATTTATATGTTTTTCAATTAAAATAAAACATGAGAAAGCAACGAATTATGACCGTGTTGTGATATTTATCGCCTATAAAATGGCATCAGTGTCAAAATCGAACTTAAAAATAACTCCGCTTTCAAAACAAGAAAAATTTAATGTGTTTTATTTTTATATTTAGATATTTGAGAATCGCATTAATACATTTTAAGAATTATTAGTTCAAACGGCATTTTTTCTCGTTCGATTCAAAAGTGTTTCAATATTGAATCAATTCAAATTTAAAGTGTTGCAAAATTGATTCACCTTATGAACAACTCATACAATAAAAATGTTTACTAATGAATTTTATAATTAAGTGTCGAAATTTACTTAATCATAATTAATCTAGATCGCTATTTTTAGTAACATTATTCAAACAATGGCTAGACGTTAATTAAAAATTTCGATTACAAAACACATAACGTTGATTAACGTTTCTATGGAAAAACAATGGCCGTCAAAACGGAACACATTACGATTTCACACCTCTCCATTATTATTAATTAAAACGCTTCGATTTCTGATTACTGATTACTGATTATAGTGTGAAATAAAAGTCATTTCGTATCGAAAATTAAATAAAAACTATGTTATGTTCTAACGATATCGAACGATCGCTCGAGTGCATCTACGAACAGCTTTCACGTACGTATTTTGAAAATTATTATCGTTTTGATTAAATAATCATTTTGACTTTATCATAGTCGTTTGTTCGATGATATAATTGCAGCTGTTACAATATTCAATCGAGTTTATTACAGTCTTATTTGCGATTAAAATAATACAAAGTTATCTGCTGAGAAACTGTTTAAAGCACTATAATGAAAGATTCATTCGATGCAGATTTGTTTAAACTATTCGATTGTAGAATTGTTTATAAATTTATATTTAAATTGTTGTTAAAAGATGTTGAGGAGTTTGAAAAACTTTGTGATTTTTGACACATTGAGGGCCGGGAGTTCAATCATTGATTTAATTGCGTGACCTTTTTTTTATATTTTTGATAATTTTTTTGTTGATATTTTTATATAAATTCATGTCGGAATTATTACAGTTAGATGTTTAGTTAAATAAGACTTATTTTTTTAACATATTAAAGACTTATGGTTTCATTGATTAAACAATAAGACCATAGTTTTTCTATTTTATATAAAATTTTAACAAATTATTAATCAACATTTTAAAAATTGAACTTTAAATTAATTCGATTTAAATCTGATTCTTTCTAAGTAACGAAACGAATCAACAAACCTACGAATAATTTTACACAGAACTAAACGAATCTTTCATAATTATATTTAGTTAAGGTTTTCTCAGTGCCAGAAAACGTGAGGATACACGCAACGGGGGTTCCCAGAACTGACTCCTCTTATTCATATTCAACTTTTTTATATTACAATACATAATATATTGCTATATTCGTATAAATATGTGGTCTCTCTTTGGGTAAGCGGCACGCAACTCGGCTCTCGTTCCAATTTATGCCCGAACCAATCTGTATCAGCTTCTTCGATTGCCGTAAAATAATGCTAATCGTTCCTACTATTCGCATGAAATACCATAAAAATTATTATGGACGCCGTTTGATGTCTGATTTAGCAATTATAAATTATTTAATAGCGATCTTTGGTGCGTATGTGTGTCCAGATTGACGCTTTCGTGCTCATTTAGAAAATTTAGGAGTCAATTGATAGATATTAGTAATCTCATGATTTTTTACTACGTCGATATTCACCACAGATTTAAGGTTTTCACGGATTGATTTCGGGATTTAATGTGATCATAATAAGTTCATTATTATCTAATTTAAATGTGTTAAAAATAGGATCCACTCTCATTGTCTTTTCTGATAAAATTCGATTCAATTGTTGGCAATACATTCTAAGCTCATCCTTCTAATTAGAATCGCAAGGATATTGCATATCGACTCTAATGTTCAGATGTTTGTCATTTGATAACTCTGACTATAAAATGCGCAAGTGAGGATATAAATGTACCTTTAGATCATACAATTTTATTCTAACTTGATACCGAATGCGTCGATTATTATAATTCGCTTCGCAGCAAAATTGATACGATCGAAGAATCTCGCGGAGCTTTTTTCCATCGTCCGGAGAGAAAATCGATATGAACAATAAAGTGTGACAAGTTTGATACCCCTGGCGGACCTTTGACCTGAACGGCCTCTTTTTTAGGGCCCAGACAGGCTGTTGACCGCCATTAAGCGCTAACATTTTTTTGCGTAACTTTTTATGTCGGGCTGCGCGCGCACAATACAACTATACATACGTGCAATATTGTTGTGCTTAGATATTCCTTTAAGTTTATTTAAGATTTTTAATTTTTAATAAATTTCATTTCAAGTGAATTTAAATTTGCTTTAAATACTTTTTAAATATTTTCGTTACTAAAGTTCGATGTGATTGTAGAAAATATGATCATTTGAAATCGTGTGCTCAAGTAAATTTTTCTAGAACTGATTTGAATCATTTTATTTTTTCTTTAAATTTTTCGTATTCATATTATTATTATATTTTAATTTATTACATTGGAAAATATTATTTAATAAATTTTGATTTAAAATGTTGCGTGCACAATTTTGCACACCGGGCCTCAATGTGTTAATGTATGTAATGCAATATTAAAAATGTTTTTTATACGAAGCACAAAAAATAGATTATAATTAAATATAAATTATATTTTATGACAATTTATACTTTATTACATATGTATTTGTAGTGTGACATAAAAATGAAACATTTTTTCAATTTCAATTCATTCAAAATACAGCCTGAAGCAAAAATATCTAACTCAATTCTAGCATTAAATTTTAAATAAAAAAAAACTTATTTTAATTTATAAATTCGATTTAAAAACCTTCAATCGATTCAGATAGAACGAATTTGGCGAAACAGTATACCATAAAATATATGTTTGTAGAAATTGAGAGGACTAAAATAGAGGGGATTGGGGCGAGGTGGTCCACTCCCCCCTCACACCCCACTTCGTCCCTACCACATAACAAGGATCCCAACAAGGTTTAGTGCCAGATTTTATTAACACATAAACTACACCCCACTGATAGTGTTCGGATAACCGGATTGCCTTTTTATATCTGTTATGGAAACTCGCAACCAGACCATCGCAACTCGAAAATAAATAAGACACGATCGACTGAATTTAGTTCGGTTCAATGCAGATTGTTTTTCTGTCCTTAATTTTTCATAAAAAATCTTGATACTTACTTATTATTATGTCAGCAAAATTTTGATTCAATTTGATTGAATCTAAAACGCAATACAATTTATTCGAATCTAATTAAAAGGAAACAAATATCTAATATAAACTTACATAATATATCTAGATAAGTCAAATATCTTTGCTGACAAGATAACAGGAAAGTACTAAAATAATATTCGGAACTTAAGAATATTACGCGTTTCAGAAATTAAATGTTCATTTTCGGCATATACTGAAATGATAGAACATATTTAACATTATCAAGTATTTATTTTAAATTTTTGCGTTTGATAATATAATTAGTTGGCTTGAGTATGATTTTTGTTACAATTAGTGCAGGATTCAATCAATATCTTACAAATTAACAAAAATATCTAATTAGTACAAAAATTATGTAATACATAACAGCATAATAGCATTTTTATAAATGTATTTATTATTTCTGATATATTAATGTCATTTGTACTAGTTCCATGAACCGCACTTACCTCTATCAATTAATTTTTAAATCAAAATCAGCAAATTAATTAAAAATGTTACAAGCGAAATATTTAACATTAACAAATATCGATAACGATTTAAACATTTCCTGCATTTACACAAAATTAATATCTTTTAACTTTTAAGCACCGATTCGATTAATGAAGGTTGCCATCCTCTTTGTGTGCACTAATCGATGAAAAATCGCAAGTTGCCACAGCATGGCGTTGAGCCTTCGATATTTATAGGTAATATACATAAATGTGTCCAAATGTACGTCCCGAATGACGCTAGAGGTGTGCGAGAAGGGGTTAACAAGGTGAGATAATTGTACCTGCATACTGAGTTTATTTAGTAACACGCTGTACGCCATTAAAATATATAAATGATAATTTACGATTTAATAAAAACATTTTTTACGACCCCGTCGATAAATATTCAATATGTGTACTCAAAATTATTTCGTCTATGTCCTCAAATAACTCGTTTATTTTTACACTTCTGATATCCAGTCAGCAAAACTTCAACCTAATTGTACTTAAAATGCAACTCATCAAGAAAATTTTCGAAGTGAAATTCACTGATTTCAATGATTTTTTTTTAATGTAGATATAAAATAGTTGTGAAGAACATAATAGCTCTTTAGTTATATTTGTTAAACTTAAAATCTAAGTATAAAATGTATTTGCTGACAGAAAATAGCTTAAGCAATGTTCAATTCGTGTACTCAAAAAAATTAAGACAATTTCGTCTATGCGTTCGAAAGTCCTCGAACATTAAACGTCTTATTAACTCGTTTTTTTTGTGTGTAATAATAACGTGTGCAATTGCTATAAAAATAATTTCATAGCTCATACGTCGCCGATGT
This sequence comes from Cheumatopsyche charites, assembly GCA_024721215.1. Taxonomy (NCBI): domain Eukaryota; kingdom Metazoa; phylum Arthropoda; class Insecta; order Trichoptera; family Hydropsychidae; genus Cheumatopsyche; species Cheumatopsyche charites. The sequence continues at coordinate 2,063,850 of CM045580.1, read as the reverse complement.
GTAATAATCAACAATAAAATTTGAATCGAATCCGCTAATCATAAGATTCATTTAGAATTTGCATCTTTTTCGCATTGTAATGCGATGTTTTCGAATTGACTATGATTCGAATGCTAAAAAAAAGCTATGAACTTTTTATTACTTAGAATTTGTAAATGTTTTCAGATGAAAAAAAATAAGCACTTTCGATGCAAAGATAATCTTTGCATAATTTTTCAGTCATAATATTTGCGTAGCCTGAAGCATAATTAATTTCATCGTGATTATAATACTTACATTTTTATGCATATTTTACGACTTTAGTACTTGATGTACTCAATATTAGACTTTTATACGTTTACATGTGAGCTTTAGCACTTTCGATCGAAAGAATATTTTATGCAAAATATTATTTGTACAGAGGGCTTCAAAGTGTTTGTATTGGATTTATAGCGAGATATCGATAAGTGTGAAGATTTGACAGGTAGATTTTAGATTTAAGTGACACTCGAGTCAGAGATAATAAATCATAAAATAATAATTTGATTTTTATATTTAATTTTGATTTAAATAAATTTAATGACTGAATCTTGATTAGTGCGTACATGACGTTCGTCTTCTACTTTTATCAGTCGTATGTGATTCTTTTTAATGTTATCAATGATTAGTGCATAATTGAAATCTAAGTGTTTTGCGTCAAATTTATAATTAATCATTTAATCTCTTTGATTACATTATTGCTAAATGAATTAATTGTGTATATTTTTCGATAACGCAATAGATCGAATCTGTTTATGTAACCAAAAAAATGTAAATTGCGTCGTAATTTTTTTTTGCTGATAAATAATTACGTGAAGTAATATGTACGTTTATGTGATTTAACATAAATTAATTAAGACTAGTACAATACTCTTTTATTATAAAATGAAAAAAATATCGAATTTTTTTAGAAGATACTCGTACAAGAACATTTTCGATTTACTTTAGTTTTGATTCGATATGAATATTTTTTGATTAATTTAATTTGGTCAATGTGTCATTTAAATACATAGATGCACAATAAATACAATAATATAAAATTTAAATTATCGTTGACAGTGTTTTTTGAATTGAATTGAAAATTTTACAGAACATCAATAATGAAAATTTGTGCTCCTGATTTACTTTGAGCAGAACTTCTTCCCTTCTCTATGATTCCACCTAAAATTTCTATTTTTGATTAAAATTCATATTGTACTCAAATCACAACTTATAAACCTCTGCCAAAAATCAAAATTGAATATAAAAAAATCACATTTAACATTACGGGAAACGATCAACGGATGAGTCCTTTACGGCGGCCATTCTTCTCCATATAAGACGATAGACGTCGGCAGATGTTCGGAAGACTGGTCTCTCTTTCTTTCGCATACTTATCGATAAATATTACAATAAATAAATATTATATAATGTGGTACAATATGTCTCTTGCCGAATCTGCAAGTCATTAATGGAATGAATGGTCCAATAGACTGGAGATAGATCGAATGGAAGATAGTACTTTTGTAATTTATAGTGAAAATGTTCATATTCGTGTTGACGTTTATTTTTGATAAAAAGTTGGGTTTGATTCAAAATGATGAGATCTTAGATTTTTTTGAGTCTTTGTTAATCCATTCATTTTGTGTTCGTAAAAAGTAGATGTAAAAAACATTGCAATTGTGTGCAGCTAAAATTTTGTATGCTTAATACATGCATTAAAAATCATTAGAAGCTAATGAAAGATTCATTTTTTTGGTACTAGTTTTGCGAACTTGTATAATATTAAGCGAATTAAAATAAACTAGGTATATTTTATCGATGAAAATTGGTTTACTATTGAAAATTTTATTTTCGCATTTGGATTATTTTTAGATAATGTCAGATTATATCTTAAAACTTACGAAAATATGTTAAATTTATCAATATCAGTCGATCAAAATTTCGATATCTTTCATGAAAAAAACATTCTAAAACAAATATTTTTTAATCTAATTTGATTCGATTATAAATTTATAAAACATCTAACATGTTTCATTCACACCAACTAAAAAAAGAAGGCATCCTAATTAAACCTATTCCTGCACTTTGCGCAATAACGAAGGCTCGCACGTAAAATTAATGTGACTCATTAGGATTTTTACGGGTTTAAATTATCTCATCGGCTAATAACCCACTAATAATGTGTTTTTTTGTTATTTTTTTGAAGAATCAGACCCGTGTCCTTCTTAATCGCAAGCAAAGGTACGACAGGACGCGACCGAATCGTTACTGATATCGACCGAACCGAAAACATTACGTTTAATGGCTCTTCTTATCGATAACTTTTTTTATTTTTATTTGTTTTCATTGAAAGATTTTTGATTTTGTTTGATTTTTCATATGAAAATTTTTGGTTAGTTTAAATTAGATCAGTGTTGTGTTTGGAGGCGATTTTCAGTCAGTTATGTAGAAGAATGGGTGACAAATTTGGACCTAATGTTTCGTCATTTTTGAACCAAAACTTGATTTTTTTTTAATAAAATTAATCGATTCTCATTGCTGTCTATCTTGTTTATAAATTAAACAACATTGAAGTGAAATATTTTCATTAAATATTCAGAAAGTATATCGAATAGATGTATGAACATTTCAGCAGAATCTTACTGCCGATGAAAATCCAAAAAAAAAGCTTATTTTTTCATAGAATTTCAAATAATTACACTGGAATGATACTTATAGATTGAAAATTTTACAAACACTTGCTATCACCTTATCAAATCGATTCTTAAATGAATAAAATCCATACTTCAAATCTTTAGAATTTTCTAATCATTATTTAAAATTTTATAATTTTACAAGCGTTCACTTTTCCATGTCCACTTCTGCAAATGAACTAAACTTGACTCTCCCTTACGCAAAATTTCAATACATTCCTCACTATTTTGTACACAAATTCAAATTTAATTCACAATTTTAATACATTTGATTATTTTATATTATAACACATGAATGGATGCTTCGATGACTCGATAGTTCTCGTTCTCCATACAAGGCAGCGATCGAGTTTCGTTTTATTTGGTCTCGTTTGAAAAATCTGTACGATCGGCCATATTGTCGTTCAGATGGCCATATTCATTTTAGCACCATCTCATTGTTTGAAATCTGCCTATTATTATTATACACAGATGCGTCATAGATTCTATGACTGTGCACAATGTAATTCGACTAATCGATCTATCGACAGTAAAAATGCACTGTCGAACGAAGCCAGTTTCTTATTATTAAAACTCGTTTTCGTATGAAATTCAATACTGCGTGCGTGTCTTGAGATCTCTCTTGTACAAAGAAATTCTATAAACTATGCATGAAAAATTTTGTATTTTTAACACTTTGATGCCCGGTCACTTGTGCATATAATTAATTTTTATATTAATGACTGGTGATACAACATATGAATCATATTTTTAAAAAAATAGAGACTCAATTTTTTTTTCGCTCGTTCCACTAAACATGCCATAACTCTTTATAAAACATACATCAACAAAAAGTCAATCATATCTAAGGACACATATATGCTTAATATCGATAAATAAGACTTATTTCATTAAAATTTTATTCGGTTATCGCAATGTTTTGAAAAAAAATACGATTCAAACCCACTTGGCCATCTCACCTGTATCATCTATCATTATTAATTTAGGCGTTCGTGCCGCTTTAAGCCACGATAGAGGCGATTCTCTAATTAATTTATGCCTTTCGTAGGTGCGCTGTTAATCCAGCATAAGTAAAAATTATTAATTTCCTTCGCAGTGCGTGCATAATGTATTTTTATTCTTCGATTTTTCGACACGTGGCTCGGCAGTGTGATAAATCGATCCTCGCCAGTAATTAACGGCCGAAATATACCGAGAACGTGTTTTTCATTCGCGTTACATACGACCGGAATTTGTGTTTTTATGAGCATTTATGTCTTCCTGTGAGATTTTTATCTCGATAATAAAAACGTACATCTCCTCCTCTAAACTAAGGATAAATAGAAAAAAATATCCGATTGAAAACTATCGCATAAATCACGCGACTTTCGAATGGGCACGTGCTCGATAAGACTCAACTAATGTTGAAAAATTGCTAATAGCACGCTATTTAATTGAGGAAAAATGCGTCTCTTAAAATTCTCTAAAAAAATTACATTTGATCGATCGACGATTCATACTAACGGTTAATTCCTAATCTAAGAATGTTATGACAACTGCGGTCGTTTTTATCGTCGAATTAGTTTCGACTTGTTTCCAAAACAAATTGGGACACATTCGATATACGTTTTTTTTTACATTTGAACCTTTTTCGAAGGATATCTTTATGTCGATTTAACGCAGACCTCTTCCGCTCGTTATAGCAGACACCTCTTCTCTTCGTGTATCTTTAATTAGTCTTATAATTATGTGCCCGGTTTGAAACCGAACACGAATAATGACGAAAGGATTTCGTGTTTCCTTTTTATGTTATTGGACTTGTGGGCAGATAAGGCTTTAGTGCTGCACGTCTTCGAATTTCCGATTCGATAATAATTAAATTAATATTTTATTCTTATGCAAATTTTTTTTCCAAGCAATGCTATTTAAATTCCTCGCCGATCGTTTTCGTAAGCATTTATAATATTACATATTAATTATTATCAGTATAATAGTTTTTGCATTCCGTTAAGTTTTATATTAAAATATTTAATTGTATGAGCCTAAACATTAATTCGAATATATGGAAAAAACTTTTTTTTATATAAAAAAAATTGGCTCGTGCTTATTTTAAATATCATTTCTTATTCCCCCGAGTGTAATAAATACTTTTTTGTTAATAAAAAAAACAGTCGCGTGGCCCCAAAGTGTTGAATCGTGAATCTTTAAATCTCTCGCTGCACACGTCTGCATATTCATCGACTTATCTATGCACCAGGAGTTGCATTCTCATTCAAATAAGAAGAAACTTGCATATTTCGACACGCGACCCGTTCCATATGTATTTTAAATGACAAACATGTGAATATTTTAAATATTTGCAAAATTAGATATTTTTTTTATTGTAGTTAGACACGGCTTGTTTTAGCGTCCGTTTCATTGCGTAACGAGCGAGCGCGTTAAGTATCATACAATTACTCCTAATGCCACAGGATACTTCAATTAAAATGATTCAAATGAGGAAATAATCTTGGGACGTGATGGATTCTTGTAGCTATGTCGTCTTTTATTCACCTGAATTGTGGGATAATCAAAATTACTGTACTCTCTCGAAAAATAACTGTATTTAAATATATTTTTGAGTATAGAAGTCAAATCTTAGACTTTTTTAATAATATTTATAATTGTGCTTATCTTCATCATTATAATAAATACTTTCACAAAATCTTCGAAAGTGTTCTATTTACCACTAATTATTAAAAAGTCATAATTCCATGCAAAAATTTACCACAGTTAAATTTTATGTAAAAATTGCAAATAATCGGCTCACCCTAATATTAGTGTTCCGCGCATAATTCTTCATATTAATCGATCCTTTTTCGAACTGAATTTACGAAACTGGACCGAAAATTTAATTTTCATATAAAAATAAATTCAATTTTACATTTGTAACTCTCATTGAAATATCGAATTCAAATTCACGATTCATATGCAAAGCGTCGCACGCGTAAATAATAAAGCTCACACACCTTTTGTACGCATCCTTTCCTAAAAATTTCACGGTGCAAAGGGTTAAAGCACACAATACTAAAAAATATTTTAAGATGCACCGAATAATAACGGATTTCAGTACATTATTATGTATGCACGCTTTGTCGGTGCGCTAGACAAAAGCTCGAGCTTTTCTCTTAACTCGGCCACATTTGAATACGCGAACGAGTCCTGAAAAGAAATGCTGAAATAAAGAAGAATGATGATTTCTCTTTATGCTTATTTTTCTATATTTCTTTGCTCTCCTTTTTTATTTATTTATTATTAGGTATATTTTACGCCCGACATCCCCGTTCGAAGATCACGCGTCGCTCGCTCTACGTGACGCAATTATCGTGCTTTTGAATCCGTTTCGATTTCTCAAGGCGTATATAATAAATACGTTTCGTTATTATATCGTGGGACACATACGTATTCGTATTTCTATTCGGAAAAAAATATATAATAAATAACTTAAGAGTATTATTATTCTTTTTCGAAAGCTAAATGCGACGTTTAGTGCATAAAGTGATTGAAAAAAATTAGATGTAAATGTCAATGCACTCTGTTTAGTTCAAACTTTTCATTTATAAGACATATTTCCTTAATAATGATGATAAATACAATTAAATGACAAATATAAAAAAAAAAAATTATTTATTTCAAAAGCCATTTTAATTAATTCTAAACTCAAAAGTGTACTGATTACATTCGGAGTTTATTAAAAACGAAATTACTATTCGAAAAAATTGAATTTTTAAAAATTAATCAAACATGTTTTATTGCTAGTTTCAACATTTTGTTTTAGCAGTCAATGACATTGTGCACTGAAAGGATCAAACACAATATTGTGCAATTTTCAAATCGAATCTTTTTAATTATTTTTTTGCCAAATTAGACATTAGAGAATTCGTTTCGCACTATTTGAATGCGAATGATATTTTCCTGCTCTATACTAACTTTACTAGTACAAATTAACGCTTGAGGCCACGTTTCCGCACGAACGCATCGAGAAAAATATAATTTTTTACGCACAACGATTTTCGATGAAAAAAATTGATTGCTTCCGATTTTGAAAAATCGCTTTATTTAACAATCTAGAAATTCCGCTATTGCACAATCGAAAAATATTACAATTATCCCTTCTACACTACGAATTTTCATAACGCAACCTTCCATAACGCGTGCGACATTCTTTCTACGGCAGCACAGTGTTAGATATGCGTTTACTTGTAAGCACTCCTGATTTTTTTTTTTATAATAAATTTTGTGATTAAATAATGATATATTTTAAATTCTAGATTTGTAATGATCATTAGCATTATTATATAAAATCAATATATAATTTCTTAAAACATCTAGACAAAAAATTTTGAAGATCTTTCAGCCAAAATTTTCAGATCTGATTCGATGCGTTCTTTCAAATTAATAATAGGGTCTTTCAAGCGACTTTTCTCCGCAGTTTCGTGGGAACTTCGAATTTCCCCGTCACAGCAGATTCCTCATCTGAATGGATTTTAGCGTCGCATTCTCGGACAATTAATCGCGTCGATTTTTTATAGTTAGCGCTGCTTTCAGTTGTCGGCGAACGCGCTATCGGCCATCGCTCATTCTCAAACTAGATATACATCTTGGTTGCGGCCCACCCGCGTTACCTACCACTGATCTCTCGCCTATAGTGTGCTCAAAATTGCCTGGCATCACTAAAAAAAAATCATCGAAAAATACCTTGTATTTAAAGATATTTGGTGCTTGAAAGACGTGCGAACTTTGCACGCAACTATGAGACGAATCGATGAAGTATTTACAGATTTTGATTTAATGGTAATAATTTTATCATATTTGGTAAAAAATATTTTTTGATTTGTTCTGTAGGTGAATGCACAGTTTATAAAAAAAATTGCTAGAGCCGCGCGGAAGTTTGCCTCGAGCGATGTGTGTTTATTTTTTGTGTAATTGTTGTTGTGTTGAGTTATTTTTCCTCGTTTGTTCGATCAAAGTTTAGATTTTCTATCGATTGTTGAATTTTTCGATGATTTTTCAAGGATTTTTTTATTGTGTATGTTTTTTATTTATCTACATTGAATTTATGATAATTCTTAGCTATTTATTATGTGATGCATTTCAATATGAATAATTTAAATTATTGAATTCGAATACATATTATAATCTATTATAATTTGTTAACTAATTAAATATGTAATATTCAAAAAACAAAATGATATGCTACGTCTAATGTTGTCGATAACAAACTGGGTCGTTGTACTTATGATAAATCTCGAAAATAATACAATTAATCTCATTATTTTACATTCAATACATATCAACAACAATTATACATATGTATTATGCAAAATTTAAATTAGGTTGTTTTTTTTAGATTGAATCACATTTTAGATTAAATCAAACGTCTTACTTATGAGATAATATACAAGTATCAAAGTCATTTTATATTTGCACAGTGACTTGTGCAAATTCAATACATCGAAAAAAAATCAAAAAGCTCTCATCTAAAGTGCATTCCGATAGAATTCTTAAATCGAAACCAACGCCAATAGAGCACAAACGCATTTGATTTAACACTCAAAAGGCCGCACGTCAACAATGCCCACCACCGAACCGGGTCCGGACAGCGGTTATTTGTATTTCACACTCGTGCATTATTGTTTCGGTCACGCCACTAAGATGAGGACTCGGACTCGGACTCCAAACTCGGACTCGGATTCATACTCGAGAGAATCTCTCGCCTTAGCCTTTGACCACTTGTGCGGGAGGTCCTCAACTTGTGGGATTGGCAACTCAACTTGAGGTCAAATTCCTTTGAATCAAATCTTTAATCAAAATTAATCATATATTAAATATTCTCTTAAACCTTTCGTCCTATTTTGATTAAAGTTTCTTAGTGAGATTTTTCCTTTTAGGCATAGAAACTTAAGGGCCCAGTCAACTAAGTTTGAGCTCAATTTTAGATTAGGTTTGGTTTTAGTTTTTTCATGTTAATTTAGATTTGATTAGATAAGGCAATATTTTAGGTTAGATCAAGTATCTTGCTGTTTGTAATCAAAATGACTTTTGTAGAGTTTCAAGTGATGTCAGGCAGCAGCAGTTAGTTCTATTAAAGTGCATCTATTATTTTATTCGTGGGAATGAGTATTAACAATATTTCATCGAGAAAATGGATCACGCTTAATATCAAGAGCGATCAATTATGCTCGTTGTGTCAAATTTCACGCGCTTCAAATTCGGTGAAAGTTTTCCATTTACGCGACAAGAATTGATTCGTCTTTTTTTCTAATCAGAATAAAATATCGACTCAAAACGCAAAAGAATCGAGCATTTCGCAACATCCTACTCAGATTCAATAATGAAAATCGTGTTAGCACCATTTTACAAGCTGAAATCCGCATTGGAAGTGTTTACACATAATAATAAAATCGCGTGAAAAGCGTCGGTGATTTTCCGCGTTTTATGGCCGGTCTGGTCTAGCCGGCCACACCCTGACCATGCGGCAACTTTATATTCAATGTAACGATTCGACAATAATTTATAAGGACCGGTCGGACATTGTCACGTCTGTAACACACTACTAGAGTTGTCCGACACTCGTCCGAAGCGATTTTGTCGATAACGATAACAATTTAAGCCTTAAAATATAATATTTCCGACTTTTAGTGCCATATTGTAGATACTTTTAACAAGTTGAATATCGACATTGCTTGAATCGTAGTACAACGATTCTCATCTTAACGTACCCAACTTTCGAGGTGAATCGTAGTATTGCAATTTTTACATTTAAGATGTGGCCGCATGGTGAATTGTGTCATTATGACCCCTGCCTTGAATGTGTTAAAAAACAATGGTTTCTCAAGCCATTTCTTGTCATATGTACATATGATGAATTTGAACTTGGATTTGATAAAAAATATAAATGTTTTAAGTGAATCGTGGCACTACGATTTATGAATTGTAATGCTATGATTCTCGCTTTGTATTAAACAACATTAAATTCTCGAATCCTTTCTTGTCATAAGTATGATAAATTATGACTTGTGAACCTTCTTTTAATTACGAATCTGTTATTTTGCTTTAATGAAACCAAAGTTCAATTTGACCAATGGTGGTGCGAACCACGCCCACTTCGGCTTTTCCGAATTTTCATTGGATGGTGAAAATTTTAATTTTCAATTCAGTTTGGCGTCTTTCATGCGAGTAATTGCTCAATGTGCGTATAAATGGAATTATCGTATTTATTATTCAGTATTGATGAGCGAAAGCACTAAACGTGCGCGATTCGTTTTATTGCTCGAACATAAATTTCGCATAAATATACAAAAATATTTGATTGAAACATTCAAAACGATAGATGTAAAAATTTCAAAGACTGGGTGGCATTTTGCGAATTCTTTCGACGTGTTTTTAACACTTCGAAGACCGGACGCATTTTTGTGCAATGGCAGGTACCATAAAAATAATTTCAGAATATATTCATTTCATTCAATAATTTTTGATTTGACATTAAAATACATTCAAGATTTAATATTATTTTTGCATATTTTTCTTACGATTTATGTATATTTTTGAGCAATTTTTGATTTTTGAACATAAGTTTTTTATATTATCGAATTTTTAAATTATCTTTATTATGAATTCCGTAGAATGTATAACTAAACTAAAACAAAAATCTATTTTCTTCAATATCTTTAAAAATTTCATTGAATTGATTCACTAACAAAAAAAAATTCAAAACATGCCGTCTTCAACAAGTTAACAGATTTTTTTCTACAACATCACACTAAGCGGAAACTATCAAATGTATACATTTTTTATTAGATAATCATATGCACTTTTTATTCGAACGGAACTTTTTGCATCTCAAGATCAATTTTCTCTTAGTGTGGTCTGAGCAATAACACTTCTGCGTTCCACGCGGACCTCCTGCGTTCGACGACCACCATTTACATCATCGTGACGATGATGATTCTCGGCAAATATTTTCGCTCGTTTCATACGAATGAAAAGACCCAGGGGTACAAGTGACATTTTCACCAAAATCGAGTCATGCACAGGAATCGCTTCTATATTTGGTGGCTAATGAATATAAACGAACTTGGAAAATGTACCGGATGTGTCATCAAATCACTCGATCTCCTCTTAACTTTGAGCTCGCTTTTCTCAAAATCACTTGCACCCCTTGGCCTGTTCAATCGTCATATACGATATGCGTGTCTCCCGCATGCCTTAACACCTTAACGGCCGTGATTTGCGCACCCGACCGCCTCATAATGAGTCTCTTAAATAAATTTCGCGACTCGACTGAAAAATACGGCCCGAAATTCCCAAGCGCGTGCTCAAAATCAATTATGACTTAAAAATGAGGAGAAAAAAAGACGGCCGTCAACGTGTTAAAATGTTGCCCACCCGAGGTTTATCGCTAATTTATTTGTCGGATAACCGAAGATGCATTTTAAATTAACGATTATTTATACGGCGGATAGTTGAGAATTTCTGCAATTAAGTTACACGCATGATTTGCTTATGTGCACAGTGTGCATATGTTCTTTTATTAAGAGGACACTTATTTTATTTTATAATTTTATATATTTTCTCAAATTTTCTTTAATTTTGTCAAATCTATGTTAGGTTATCTTTCCTCTTAAGAAAAAAAAATAGATGTCCTTTATTTTAGTCAAAAAACATGTTCACTGAACTCAAACGCTAAGAAATTCCACAGATTAACTAATTTTTCTTGCAGTTATTTTAATGTTACATGATCGCTTGTTTTCCGCGATCATTATCAGCTCAATAAATTTCACAATTCTTTTTTTTTATAAATAAAATCGATATTTTAAAACCGCATAACGGATCTTGTGAGCGTTTAAAGGAAAGGTGTGCGCAAAGTTCACGATAGAGATCGCATAGTTAAGTACGCGTAGGTGTGACTTGTCATCGTAATTCCACATGTTTGTCTTTTTTTCCTAAATATTTTCATTTAAATTTCGTATACGAAAACCAAAATATAATGACGCGTTGAATATTCAACGATATCTTTTTCTATTGTCGGGTAGATTTCTCTCGGTCGCGCGATCGCTGCTGCTACCGACATGCTAATCGATGGGTTTTTTTTTTCTTTGTTCAAATTTTTAATTTTTATTATTCGGCAATAATGTTTTTCTTATTCTTTAGAAAAAAAACGACGTAATCGCCGTTTAACATACGACGAATGTCCTCGATGTCGATGCATAAATAAAAATTTCACTCGTTTTAACATAAATGTTTGTGTATTCAAGTTTAATACGTCTTTTTAACTATTAGGTTATAAATATACGCATTCAATTAAAAACATCGTTTATTATGCATATTAAAATTTCATAAATACTCAACGCATGTTTCGAAAGTATGCAAGTGTTGAAGTTCTGGGTCCATAACCTTTCAAATTGTATAAAAATCATTACTCTTTTTTTTTCAAATGATTGAAATTCGTTATGACAAACACATTTTCTTACATTTTAAAAAGTTTCAGCTCTAATTGTGCAAACTTTAATACCGACTTAACATCATCTGCTTTCTTCCAAGCATCTTCAGACCATCATTATAGAAGATTCATTGCAACATTTTCAAATCAAATATTCCTCAGATCAGTAAATCAAGTCAGTCGACTACCGTTCGTGGGTAATTACAGTCGATCGATACTTTTCATACATTTCGTATAAAGCGTTGAAAATCCACGATCGTCAATCATTCGTCGGTCAACGTTCTTAATCAGTGTCTCGTTGGAAACGTCCCCGCCTTAATTGGCGGTCGTTTATGTAGAAAGCACTCCATTGTCGTCGCTGAAAACAGTCGTTGATTCATTAACGCTGAATATCGATCACTGGCTGCCAAACAAGAGAACAAACTTGTACACAATGTAAGTGTGTCACGATTCTAACTCCAGTGAAAATGTAATTAATCATTTTTTTTTCAAATTGATTGATCAAAAATGTGTCTATTGATTGACGCACTGAAGTAAGCTATAATAGAAATTGATTTTGTGTAACTTTCACGACTGCAAATTTTGTTGAAATAATTGAATTCGTTCGACTTTAGTTTCAGGTAAATAGAATTCTCGTTAATTAATTAATTTTATCTAATTTATGCACAAAGTTAACGGATTTATCTTTCGAAATGAGAAACTCAAATTACACGTAGTGAATTGCGAAATTTAATTGGATTATTTGTTTGAGAAATTATTTTCGATTCGATACGTGTCAAAAGCAGGGCTGTCAAATCGTTCGAATTAAAATAATTATTTTTTTAATTTATTAATTTTAGATTCAAATACAGTCTTATATTCATTTAGAAATCATCCAAATGTTAAAATACTTTGGAAGATAATGGCGCATTCATTCATTCAACAACTTTAATCAATTATTCAAATTTCTTCATAAGTTTTATTTTAGATTTCATAAATGGAAAATTTTTAACAATTTTGAATTGATATTGAATTTGGCAGCCCTAAAAATGCCAAATACAGTCACATCGAAGTGCGTTGACGCCGAACGATAAAAAACGAAAAATTTATACGTCTGTGTCGAAATTGGTCGTAATTACTTCGGCTGCGATTGCTTTACAATGTAACGCGATATTGTATATAATTACAGGTGTAAATGCGATTTGATCCGCGACGGCCAAAACCGCATCAATCCAAGACGACGACTATCATGATCATGATCATGATGATGATGATGCTAAACAATGTCGGGATATATACCTGCTCAACCACTTCCTGCTTATAAAATATTTCCAAAAAAAATTTTAGTTTCGTATTGTAGATAATTTTTTTTTGTGAGAGTCAAATGTCACGAAAATACAATTAAAATACGATTAATTTATTAAATATAGTATCAATTACGTGTTTTAATTACACCGATATTCGTCAATATTCGTAAATATTTACATCGACAGTTTTTATCTTGAGCGTTCTTTGTACAATTATCGCTTTATACATTGAAATGTACGCTAATGGTGTTGATTGTGGACATTTTTTAAATTTTCATTTTTTTCATAAAATTTTTGATAATTTCTATTGTATTATATTTCTTCAATATTTTAAAGTACAAATAAGTATGTTTCTTAATATTGCACTTAAAAAAAATCATATTTCCTCAAATATCAATATTATTTCATAATTTATTTTATGAATCGTATTTTTTTTCTTGAAAAATCTTTTGCATTGCGAATTCGATTGTTGGATCGCAAAGCAATTGAGCTTTTGAGAATCGCATCCGGATCATTGATCGCGAGCACCATTCAACAAAAATAAACGGACGACCGGTAACTGTTGAAAACGGAAAATTTTTGTATGGAATATATATATATTCATAATAATTCGACTGACCAATTCTCGTTCTTGACTCACGCCTCTCGAGAATTCCATTCAAAAATCTCATGAATGAATCGCTTATTGCTATTTTCGCTTCGGGAGGAAAAAAAACGCACACACGCGGGGAATACAATAAATCAGATATTTACGACACCGGCCAGTTTTATATCGAAAATGCGAACTGTCAAAGCGGGTGATATAACGGCAGTTCAAAATAGACCGCATCCTGTGATTTTCGTCATAATTACCCGAAAAAAATTATAATAATGTTAATGGTGTCGCCACCGGAGAGCACTTAGCAACGCAAATAAAAAGAGTTTGCTTTACAGTTACGCTGTAATAATTATTGTCCACAATTATGGTTTTTTTAATACTTTGTACAAATTGGACTTCGGCGGACGTTTTCCCAGACACGTAATAGTGATTGAAATAGCAATTTCGAAAAAGGTACTACTTGCAAAATTTCACTTAAATTTTTTAGACGCATCTCTATGTACACTAGTGATATGAATTGTGGACACTTTTCTATTTATTTTTCATTAAATTGAATTATAGTTTCTTTTACATTTTAAAGAATGAACAAATACTGTTTCTAATATCGCACTTAACACCAATGCCTATGATGATTTTATGAAAGAATATAACATTTTTCTGATTTATGAAAGTGTCTACAATTAATTATTTGTATGTACTTTGAAAATGTCTTATCTATTGGAGATTTGCTTTTTTTCTTATTCGTTGAATTTAAATGAAAACTAACAGTAACCTGAAGATTTTTTATAGAAATACTTTTACACATAATCAATTTTTAATACCTGCAAGATTATTTCCTTTTCTTGAAAATGCAATTTGTGATACATTGTACAAATTGGACTTCGGCATACGTTTTTTCAGGCATGTAATCGAAATAATTCATCCTCATAAACGATTTTTTAAACACGGGTCCAGTGAAAATGATGTAATTACGGAGGCTGCCCTCCCATTGTGCGAGATATGACTTTACCTGGGACTGTGTCAACCAAACTGGTTCCACGGAGGCTGCTTCTCTCACATATTAAAACGTGTGGTTATATTTTTCGGTTGTTGACTACGTTATAATATTTGAATAACGCTCGGACATCGTTTCCAGCATCACCTCACCGTCTTACACACACGCTCGTTTTCAACCCGCTCGTATATACGGTATTATGTTTCGTATAAACACTGGATGGGAAAAAATCGGCGTTAATTTTTACGACAAATTTGTCCGGCGTTTCGGACATCGTTAAGATTCCATCATCAGTACTGTACACACTAATAACCGAGGACCACCGGAATGTGAGATGACTATAGTGTGTAGAAATTAATTGTGGATACTTTGCATAAATTTTCATTTTTTCGCAAAATTTTACTAAATGTGATTAATTTCTTTTATATTTAAAAGAATAAACTAATTCACTTTCTTAATATTGTACTTAAAACCAACATATGGAATGATTCATAAAAAAAATGAATTTATAAAAAATGTCTAGAATCATTTCCATTAGTGTATAATTTTGTTACGACGATTTGTATTGAATAGGTACATTGTGCAATATGTAGTTTATTTTTATTATAAGGTGTTTTATTAATTTGATTGTATTTTAATCATTTTGTGTGCTTTATTGAAATTTATTTTATCTCGTATTTAATAAGCGATGATAAAAGTATTTTTTTGTTAATGTACACTCATTGACGCAATCAATTAAATAATTGTTTTAAGTATTTAGATTAAGCGACAATATTTATTTGTAAACGATTAATTTTCATTACTATACATTATTTTTTATGTTGCAACAATTTTATTTCTTTCAAAATATTTAAACAAGATAACATCTACACAACTTTGATTATCCAAACTATCCAGATACGAATCGCCAAATCCACAATTTTCCAATCTGTTCAATCGATTCATACATAATCACTTTCTTATACAACTTAACTTACAAGAAAAGCAATCAAAATCATCCTCGCCAATTTCAACAAAACTTTGCATAAACATAAAAAACTCAACTCTTGACAATTTTTTCGATAAATTAGATCAATGTACTTTCTCATAACCAAATCAAAAGACACATCTTCGTTCTTTGAATTATTTCCTGGCTATAACTAACCGATTTTCACAAACTTTGATCAAAATTGGCTTGGAAAATTATGTGTTTTTTTAATTAAATTTTCAATATAGACCGCGACCCACAGTTTCACAACATCTGAGCAATGGCCATGGTCCGGTCCAGACGACTACCGGTTTTACACGCGCTCATCTCTCGCCCGAAACACATTAAGGCCCGTCTATTATGTCCATAAGTTTGACTTTAACCAGCTTAGAAGCCTTCGACTATTATATGTATGCGAGCACAAAACCGGAGATTTTCATTCAGAAATTTTCCACAACTCGGCGTTTCTCACGTTATTTTTTCGAAAGCGTCACGAGGTGAAAAAATCACGGGTCTTTCGATCGACTTAACTGCTGTATAAACCCAGATTATTCTTTGAATTGGTATATACTGGTATCAAGTCGATTGATCTACTTACCTGTCTTTAATGTGTATATATTGCATAGTGGTATGAAGCGTTTGTGCATGCCATATCGGTCTAAGTATCTTCCCTATGCTAGGTTTAAATTCTGACAAGAATCACATGGATTTTTTAAATTGATATGATGATTTAATCGAATATCTAACTATATATATAGCGCTATTCTGTGTGTCTGTGTGTCCATGTAATGCTCCAAAACTGCGCTGATATATTCAACGTGTTGATCGCTAGTATATTCATATTTTTCTTACGTATAGATAAGATGCTATGTAATAAGAACTCTTCTTTATTCACGTAAAAAGGTACTTACATAGTATGATCAAATGAATAGGTTAATCCATTTAATTCAAGAAAATGTGTTGATTTGATTACTGTACCTAAAAATGAATTGATTTTAGTGTCATATTATGTAAATTGATTACTCTTTTGAGTTTCTAACAAAATCTGCTGCTTTTTTACTATAAAAAATGAAACATTAAATACCAATACAGAATATTTTCATTCTGAAATTTCCCAACTTCGTTTCTCACGATATTTTTTTAGAAGCATCACGACCTTTTATATCTAAAAAATATTTTCGAGTATTATTAATTGAATCGACTTGAATAGTGTACAAGTGTGAGATTTTAATTAACGCACGTCGATCGTTCGTTACGTGCTTTGACTGTACGTCGAACGGTAGCACAGATGCCTATTAATTCTTCCTCTCGAGGCTCGCCCGTATTATTAATATAATGATAATATATGTCTATAATAAAAAAAGGCATCTTAGTTCAAAAAAAGAGCTACAGAGATTATTAGAAAACATTTCTCGGTAGCCGCCTTGGATACAAAGTACAAAAGGTGATTTTTTAATAACCCCGCTCTCAACAAAGGATCAAAATTTTGAGTAATGAGACTTCTAGGATCCGCTTCGGGCTATATCCTGTATATTGTAATATTCATAGTTGTGTTTAAGTTCCATTCATATAACGTTCATTAATGACCGACGAAGAATCATTCAGTCGAAAGTAATGATAATTTGACTGACGCTCTTTTTTTAAATATTTTTGTTCTGAATCGAATTGAAATAGGTTGGTTTATATACTAAAAAAAATTGAGTTGCGGTTGTCGCATATTTGCGAAATTGATAATTATGCAATTGCATCATTAGATATATAGCACTGTACGATAATGACAATAATAAAAATGGTTATTTCGCTCGAGTGGTAGTAATAACTATATATAACGCTTTTTAAATTGTGTTTTATTCCGCTACAGTTATTATAACATAACAAAAACTGACCGAAATAATTATGCGCGTAGTCACGATTTTTCGGGTTTTATAACATTGAATGTATAATAATGGCAACGATTAAAAAAACACAATGAAATAGTTCATTTGGTAGCTTCGTAACGACCGAAAAATTCGAAATCGCGCCATTCAAAAAAATTCATCGATAAAAGTCCGAAATGAATTATATCCTACCTTTTATGTGTTATTGAATTTAGCGACATTTTGAATTCGTAATCATAGAGATTTCGCGGTTAATTGTGTCGAATCCCAATCCGGTACATATATGCATTTTTCCATACAAATTACGTCGGACAACAATGAAATTTTTTCTCACAAAAAATATAATCGCTTATACGACCTCGTCACCCGATGATGGATGTTTACTTTGTGTCAACTTGACAGTGTTTTGTTCCTTTTTTTTTACAGAACGATTATCCACATTAATTACCGAAACGATTCACACGCATATTTACGTTTCTTAATACGAAACGTTTGTTCTACAATGAATTGTCGCCTTATATTATAAACATTTTGTCTTCAGCGTCCTCTTGATGCTAGATTTAAGTCCTTTCATTACGAGAGTTACAAAATCATTTCAAGATAGATTTTGTGGCTTAAATATTTGAGTCATTTCTTCCCGTATTTACTCGAAAACTATAAGTCCTATCAAAATAATTGTTTAGAATTTAATGGAAAACATAATTGTCTTCGACAGTTTTCTCGAATCTATAATAGTTTTTGCAAAAATCTAAAAAAACCGCGATCGGACACTTTTAGAGGTTGAACATGGGATAAAAACATTCCCTTCGACGTGTTCCCCTTTCTAGATCCAAATGCACGGCTAAGACCTACCCTTACTCAAAATCTTATGCTCTCTGCCAGTTTCGCGTTAATTTCTCGTAGTAATAGAGAATTTTAAAAATAATTTTCTCGCAGCATCTTTCTAAAAAGAGCGCTTTCGCAATTTTTCGATATCATAATTGATTTTTTGCTCGGCCAAGCGAAAATAATTCGAATTTGCGGTTTTTGCTTATGCTGTGCCTGTGGCGTTTTCGATAATTTCGCATTAAACAGTTTTAAACGTCTTGTTTTTTCTGGGGTTTTTCATATTTAATAATTGCGGCACGATCTAATTTATAGCTTTCCGCGAAACATCTCGAACGTTTACAGAATTAAAACTACACTAATATTCCATATTTCCAAGAAATTTCCCATAAAACATTTCGAATTCAAAGCGCACTTCGCATTCACTGTTTTCGTTGATTTATATCTGTGTTGATTCGATTTAAAGACGCGCGCTGATTATTAAGTGCAAGCCATTAGACAGTGCACAAAAGAGTCGGAACAATTAAAAGGACATCATCATGACAGAGTAACGAGGCACTCGAGCATGTTGTTTGACTGTTTAATTGCCCTTCACTCATTAATAATTATACCGACTCGGAGGTGGGTCTGATTTTATGTGACGACTGAAAAGGCCAAGGGGTACAAGTGATTTCGAGAAAAGTGCGTTCAATGTTGACCATGTATTAGGAGGAGGTCGAGTGATTTGATGATATATTGAGGCACACGTTTCAAGTTTGTTTATATCCTTTTGCCACCAAATAAATGAACGTAGATAAAAGCGATTCGTGTACATAACTCAATTTCACTTGTATCCCTTTGCCTTTTCAGTCGTCGTGTGGAATTCACGGTGATTTTTCAAATCCTAGAATCTTTGTCGCTGTGACGAATCGATTCATTTTCACGTTTTTACCGAGACGTATAAACATCTGTGAGCATTTTTCATTCGTTTTGTTAAACACTAAGTCGATTAATTACACTAGAAACGAGTCACAAGGAATTTGGCACTTATTTAATGCCTTTGATTTTGATGAAACTTTGTAGAAATGTAGTTTAAGTATAGATGTAAATAGTGATGAAATATGAAAGTGCTACTCTTAATAGTTTTTATAAAAAATCGAATCAAAGTTTAATATTGTTTGTAATGTATATGCACGAGTTCAATCATAGAATAGTATGATCTTTGATCTGATTTGTTGAAAGAATTATTCAGAAATGCGTTTAATGTATTAATCATTATTTTATATCTAGAGGAAGAGTGACAAATATGGATTAGAGACCAAATTTATACCACATAATCGCTATATTCATATACTATTCGTTTCTATCAAGTTTCATAATAATCTATGAGGACGAATAAATTGACTATCTTTGCACATATTTTTGATTCGATTATATCAATAATCCTTATATAATTTCATTGAATTTACAAAGTTATATGACCGACTTTAAATATCCTAGTAATTGTTAATACGCATTTACCCAAATCCTAATCTAAGCAATAATACAAAGTTTTCTTGACTGTATTTATATCATTGAACGATTCTAACAATTTAAACATATCTAAACACCATTGAAAGATTAATAAATTTAAATTTCATCCAGTATTTAATCAAATGCAAATTCCATTATACTATCAACAAATTGATCCGCAGATAAATCAAGTTCGATAGCGAATCTAACAGTTCGTACCTCGATAAATACATCGGAGAGCTTTTGACGCCTCCGTTTTAAATATAACCCGCTCGGTACACTTTAACGTTATAATACGCGATTGTATTGAGATTTATGCATTCGTAGACGTATCAATTTATAGTGACAGCATAATTCTCGCATTCGCCATAGCGAATCAATGGAAAAACTTTTACCATTTTCAGAACATAACCTGATTGTGAACGAGCCGATTCGTCGATGTGAACGTGTCGTCACATAAACATGACCACTTTAAACGCTTAACCTTTTATACGTTATATTTTATTAAATCCCACTCTTTTATAAGTCGCTTATAACTAAACATGATTAACTCCTCAAATTTGAGAAAAACGATCGAATGTGTTTTTCGAAAATCTTTGAATTTCAGATATTTTTAACATACAAAAGAAGTGTCATAACAGATTAAAAATATACCTCAATCGATAGGTATTAGTAATCTCATGATTTTTCACTAAGAAGATATGGATTTTTCGTGTAAAATTGATTTTAAATCATTCCAAATGCAGAAATACACCTTCTGAGACGTCAAATGAAAGAGATAAACAACTATTCGATTCTTTGTATGCGAATGCGACTCTGTAATTTTCTCACTCGCACACAAAAAATTGAATGAGTTGCTTCTCTTTCTTTATTTTATGACGTCTCAGTCGTTGTGTTTCACTGATAAACATTTTTTTTTTACGACTAAATTTAATTCGAATTGAATGTAATCATTGCAATATTTTAGGATCGTAATGATTTAATTATTATCAAATTCACATATGTTCAAGGGAAAGTTCACTTGCCATAGAAAACTGCACATCATACCAAAAGATTCGACTTTTTTTTAATGGAGTTAATCACATTTAGTTTTGAACATCTAATATGTACATATGTGTTCGATAATGGTCACGATTATGTCCCTATCCGAACGCAAGCGCATCCACTTTCCGAGTAAAATTTAATAATAATAAAATGTGTAAAAACGTATAAATTGTTAATTTATTCCTGTGCATAATTGCTTTGTGATGTTAAAACGTTTCTAAATTCCGATTTTTATTGTGCGAGTTAACGGCGCCATTAAATAGACGACGTCTCCGAATCCAAATCGACGCACGTGTTTTTCGATTCTTTCTGATTCCATTTTCGATTTTTTTCTATAATCTTTTATTATCAGGCGTTGCTCGACACTCTATAGACTTTCTGTTGATTGTATAAAATAATAAAACATATTCCTAGAAGTACGATGGAAATAGGTTCTTGAATCTTTGTTGAATTTCGATGACTATGTATAAATTTAAAATATATGTAGAAATATTTTAATTATTTTGCATGTGTAAATCGTGCTTAATATATTTGCTTCAATTTGATGCAATAAAGCTACTCAATTAAAGAAACATTTATATTGCAAACCACAGTGCAGATGCTAAAGAAACGTTCATATTGCACGGAAAAAAATGGAATCATCTTTACACACAAAAGAAATTGCTATATAAGTATCTTGTATATAGATCTATCTCTGTATTTTTCTGAAAAATGAATATAAACACTACTTAAATATCAATAGTTCTAATTCATAATATAAAATGATTCAAAAACTTTCTAAAATGTACACACAATGTACATGCAAAATTTCATCGACATCGAATAAGCGCTGAAAGAAGGTGTAAGAAACATACGTAAACATTAATTTTTAATTATATTCTTTGGATTTTAAACTTGACGACCCCTGTCAGAGGCTTTGGCGTGTTAATTTTTATTTAAATACCGCATCGTCTCCGCGCAGGCGAACAAAGTAATTTACTAATTTACATGCTTGAATTGACTGCTTGATGACATTTCGTCGCGATGCGAGAGCAATATGAAGTCGTTTCAAATAATTTCAAACATAATTAAAAAATACCTCGATATTTTTTCCATCGACCAAAATATCTTTATACACGTGTATGATTTCTAATAAATCTTTATATTTTTTGTATTCCATTTGAAGAGAGGTCAGATTTTTTTCGCCACAAGCGTAGGTTTTTCCACTTAGCGCATAATCGCCTTAAGCGCAGAATTTCGCTAATTGGTACCGACGATTCTTTTAGGATTTTCGTATTTTAATCGAATTTACATCGAATTTTCGTGTTGCTTTAATCCTTGTGCGATAGCGTGCACTTTGTATTAATACAAAGCTTGTTTTCTGTGTACCGTTTTAGCTTTTTGATTAAGCGAACACGGTAGCCTGATTGAATCGTGAAAATTGTTTTACTGAGCGCACGTAACTTCGAATTTGTTAATGCATTTTTCAAACAGCTCATGTTTGCTAACTGAAAAAAATTCCTAACGAAATGCTACTCTAATTAAAATGCTAGAACGTGACCGACGTATTGAGGCTTTGAAAACTGGCCACTAAATTAAGCTTGTTTTTGAAACTTTTTACTAAGGATGAAACATGAGTTAGTTTGTACGAATATCCTTATTTCTTTGTACAATTGTTGAATATGTCGTTTTTTTATATGAATGCATGTGATTTTTTATATGAAACTTTACAGAATTATTGTGTGCTTATCTGGAAGTATTTTGATAGAAGTTTTATTTTGAATTTATTATTGATCCTAAAGGAAAGTGTAGGGTTGAAATTTTTTGAAGTTGTTGCAATTTTGTTAGGAAAAAAAATTCCATGTAAAGAGCACAATTAAAGCATTAGGTATTGCGTTATTTTTGTAGTCATTTTATTATTTTATTCAATTTTAGTTGAGTAATTGAACGAATTTAGAAAAACTTATCCTTGGAACATTCAACCCCGTTCTCCCCTAATTTCAAAAGACTATAAAGTCTTATGCAGCACAAAATCACATTAGCTAGAAAATAATAAATAAGCTTCATATTTAAGTAACATTTTTAAGCAATAAATATAGGGGAGTGTGTGAAGACTTGATCCTTTATTTATTTTTTTTCCTCAAACTTATTTTTATTGAGTCATATTTTGTTAAATAGTCTCAAAACAATTCCAAATGTATCGACACTAACATTTCAATTACAATTTTTCTCAAAGGGAGTTGGAGGCTAAAAATAAGAGAAATGATCAAATTTCCTATATGAATCAAGTCTCCCCATGATTCTGAAGCCAGTTTAAAATTCGGTGGCCACGCTACACATAATTTTCTCATGCATATATATGACAAAACAATTAGAACCTCGTTAAACCACCAAATTCGTGTGCTGAGTCCGTGCGCAAACACGTTCAAGCATTCGTTCAAACACTCGTCCGGGCTTCGGGTTTGTTCAATAAATTCTCAACATGAAACGCGTTAATTGAGTAATGTTTCGGATCTGAAAAATAGAATGTGTTCTCTTTTTTCATCTGCATACGGAAAAAAAATGTATTTCACAGCCAGTTTGTCGTTCAAATTACCGTCCGGTCACGACGGATCGTTTAGTCTGTGTTACGTGCATAGTTAACATTTTCAAAACTTAATTAATGGATGCCTTTCTCGTTTCTATAATATGTATATGTGTGAAGCTTTTGGGATGTGAAGGTGTTAAATTGGTTAGGTTCGTATTCGTATCGAGCACGCGTTTGGACCGTAATGGTTAACTCACGCGTTACAGTAATAATATTAGAAGCAGATGTGTCTAGAAGAAATTGTTAAATAAGAATCGTAATTCTGAAATGACTGATGATTTTTGTATTGCTTAGTTCGTTTGTGTGTAGTGTGTCGGGATTAGTATTATTGTTATGTTAGGTTCGAATCCTGATGAGTCGTTCAGTGTATAAAGTTATTGATTCCACTTTTCGAAAAAAGTGATTCAAATGTAAAATCGCTTGATATAGTCATATGTTTTTATAAAAATACAATTAATTGACAAAAATTCTTTGGTCTTCGAATAATAAATCGTTTATTTTAGAAGTCATTTTGATTGATTTTATGCTCTAATATGAACTGATCGCGTCTCCAGTTTATAATGAACGAAATTTGTACGTTAATAATTTCGAATGAAATGAATTTTATAAAACGCATCATACATTTACATCATTTTTCTCGACTTTTTGCTATATAAATCTCAGATTTTTCACCGAATTTCTCATATAATTCATAAATTGATCAAATTTTCTTTCATCACTTACATCAGCAACTCTTCCTTTACTTAAGCGTCCATTCAACGCGTAGTTCATCTACCACTATCTTCGAAATCTGACCGTTTTCAACAATTCAAATTATCAATTTTCTTCATAATCTAATTAGACATGAAAATTTCTTAAAAAATTCCAGTTGGAAAGCTTTCCATTGACAAAATAATAAGTAAAATATCAAGATTGTGTGCGAGCGTGAAGTTTCACATCTTCCCCGTTGCGCATTCTTCGGGTGCATTTTATCAACGTCGGAATGCGCTTCCATTGTTCGATCGCACTTTTGTTCCCCGAAAGCCTTTTCAAATGCATGATATAAAAGAATCGAATCCACACACACGACACACATAATATCCATATACATATAAATAAAAATTCATTTTCATACGACTGAAAAGACCAAAAGGTGCAAGTGATTCAAAAGTGCGCACAAAGTCTTCATGATGCTCTGCTTAAGTTTTGAATTCGTTTTAAGAAACTGTTAGTTTAAGTGTTCAATTAACTAATTTTTCAATCAAATACTCTAATTTTCGTTAATGAACTGTTTAAAAATCATAAGTTTTATTATTTTTTACAGTTCTTTGATATAAATCTGAATATATTTGATTCGAAAAAGTGTTGATTAACCATTTTATGAAACGTTTCCTTAAATGAATCTTTTGTCTTATTTGTGTCGATTGAATTCAATCGATACATATTTCGTACACTAATTACTACTCTTTAGAAATCCTAACTATATCGACTATTTCTTCACTTTAAAATGTTAATAATTAAACTAATAGATTCAAAAAAATACATACCTTTAACAACAAATAAATAAGAATAATACACGCCTTGAATCTCCAACTAAAAAATTCGCGATCCAACACACAATCTATACATTTAATTGTGTTAATTGTGAACTATTGTATTGTAACTTTTTTTCGAATACCAAGTCCTTATCGCCTCAGGTCAAACGATGAAACAATGACCATTGTGAAAATAAGACACACGTGCATATCATTTATGACCCTTTTGTGCACGATTCTTATTTCGTAGAAGGCGTCGAGATAATGTGCCTTTATTTCGTTCTTTTATCGTAGACGATTTCGTTCTTTTTAATTGCTCGAGTCTCGATCTTAATCTATTGTGTTATTGGCGTTTGATAACATTCTTAATATGCAGATGTTCTTCTGAGATCTAATATTGTGTCTGATGATAAAGTTTTTGTCTTGGATTCTGTGAAACTTATGAATGGTCGTTAATGAAATTCTCAATTTTATATTTTTTTAATTGCAGTTTTCGCTAAAGTATTTGAAGCATTATATGCATTTATGCAAAATTAAGTTCGTCGTTAACATAAATCTGATCTTATCTAGAGCTATGAATTCGGAATCGGATTTCGTTAAATAGCTGAATCTATTTTTTAAACACGCGTTTTATATCAAACTAATATAAATTTTGAGAAATGGAATTTGAATTGAATTTTTACAAAACCACCAACCTTGATTTTTTATATCAATACCGAACATCATAATAAATCTTGAACTTAATACATTAAACCGTTAAACAAGAGTAGGTTTATGAGTCGATTCTACTGCAAAAAAACGTGAATCTAGTTTCTTAATAGTAATAATATAATATTAGAAATCAATCAAACTTTTCTATTACCTAATTATCAAGACAATCGACCTTAATTAAACGAATCTTAAACGTAACCTGACTTATCTGAATCAACGACAAAGTACAGCATCTTAGTTACAATGTGAACAATGAAGATCTCAATAAACAGTCCCAATTGTTCGCATTACATCGCACCTTGTCGTTGCTGCTACCAGTCGCTCGTATCAAAACCCATTTTTACTCAATAAAATCAACAAAATTCCAACTTAACTTAATCAAATCCAACAAGTATCATACCATCTTAATGTCATACAAATCCATGCATCATCGAACAAAACGAACTCATACATTCTACACCTCACTATGCAAACTAAACAAAGAGACAATCTCGCATTGTATCGAGCACGTATTCGAGATAAAGCGATCGAATTAGAGATACACAAATATAACACAATATCGCCTTAATTGTGCCCAAAGTGTACAAGTGGGGAATTCGTGTCCCACGGTCATCCCGAGGGACGATTTCGTATAGGGGATCGTCTTCTTGTGTGTCACACATTTTCTACTAATTCGCCCCCGATCTCTATCTGGTGGCTACACACTCTTTGTGTTGTCCATCCAAGGATATATTCATATTGTTGGGGTTCGAGCTGTCAAATGTCTGCGAAGTTGCTCGCTTTTTCGGTAGGGGTTGGTTTGTTTGATTTCTATGTGGGAAATTGTATGTGAGTAGTTTTGTTGTATGGGAAAATGTAGTAGTTTCGTGATGTATAGGGTTTTTCGATAGTTAGTGAATCTACTACTAAACTTCATCTAAATGCCAAAACACCTGTCTGAGACGTCGTAAAAAGAGATGAACAACCATTCAATTATTTGTGTGTGAATGCGACAGGTTGATGTTTGTTTGATGCTCTCTGACTTTACTTAAAATTGAATATGTTTCTTCTTTTTTGACGTCTCAGTCTTTAATCAAATTGAATCAAATGAAAAATGTGAGTATTACTTCTACAATCTGACTAGTTTAGATTAGGTTTTTTGCACAAATTCTGCAAAAAAGGTTATATTTGAAAAAACTCAATTTGAATGAATCTCTATAGTCGAGTGTTTTTTTATGGGACGTTGCATCAATGAATTATTTTCACAGATGAATGTGCGTAAATTTTGTAATACGATCTGAATCGATAATTTCCCACGTTTCTTTTGTTTAAAAATTGATTCAATAATCAAAAAAAAATGTAGTGTCGTATAAATATTCTAAATGAATGTAATCAACACGCCGATGATTCAAATTACTAACAATAAGTGTTCAATCAAACGAATCAAAGTAAATAACAATATTTTTTATATTAAAAATGCGTACATATTCTCACGCATCAAATAACATAACAGGAAAAACGTATCATTACATAAAATTTATAGAACAATGTAAATGCAGAAATACTATTCCTATACTGTATTGTTTTACATTCGACACACTTTTCTGAATGAAATCTAATAAACCACCGGAAAAAGAAGGAAATGTCTATGATATAGGCCAAGGGGATCAAATGACTTTTGAGATAACTACTGAAATTATTCATAGAAATCCATGTGTTTAGTGATTAATGTGAACGATTTCAGATTTTGACTCAATTTTTTTTTGAAATCATACCCATATCACTTGATCCAATTGGCTTATTTTGTGGTCATATACAGTTTTGATTCGTTTGCTTATGCATCATCGCGTTGCAGTCTGCTGCACTCGAATCGGATGCATTTTTTTTATTCAAAACTAGCGATGCATGTAAGTGTATGTATTGTTGGAACATTCCAAAGTTTTGTTTTTTCGAATCGATAACATCACTGAATAAAATCATTTTAAGCAATCAGATCGTTTTGGCGGTCATCAAATCAGATTGTGGTCAATCGCTTGTCCGAATCTGAAATCGCATCGAAATAATGCGGACGAATCAATTACGATTATGGCTATGTTAATTTTCAGGTTTTATTTTATTTACAGATACAGTTAGGATGTTGTGATTTTGCATTTTTATTGTCTGATACAAATCATTGTTTCAAATGCGTCGAAAATTCGATGGGGAGACAAGGTTCAATGAACACACATGTAAAGGGCTTAAAACTTAAATATATAAACTTGAATTGAGTCGCCCTATCTTTTCAATTTGATTGTAAAATGTCTCCATTGAAATTCGATTCAATCTGCAGAATATCTAAGCAAATAATAGAATTTTCTTAAACAAAATTAATTCTAATCAAATCGTAATTACGTTCGAGTGCAATTTCGCTAATTTAGCAAAGAGAACGTCTAGAGTTAAGTCAACTGGGCGAAGTTGCACAACGTACCAGGCCGTATTCAATTAACTAATAACTAGTAAAGTCGGCAACCAGAAATCAGAACTGTCGTACGGCTATGTTTTAATTGCGAAGCGGCCATAAATCCCGATCGCCATCGCGAGAGCGGCCATTATAATTTATGGCGTCGCGCAAGATGGCCGCCGACTCGGAAATCTGCGGGAATCCGATGCTAATATCGACCAAATACAGTAAAACTAAGATTAACTGGATTTTAGATCGATTGAAATTTAAAAAATCCACAGTCGATGTAGAGGAATTGTCCTAAATATGGAACATGCGCCAAATAGATATGGAACATAGCGATATTTATTACTTACAGTTTCGATAATCTGATAATTTTGTATAAAATCAGTCACTAATAGTATTATTGTTAGATTTCAAAAATAATAACTACAATATCGATATTGAGTCTAAAAATATCGAGGATTGAAATTTTACTAGTTTTTTTTTAACAATATCAGCTATAACATTGAAATGTGATATTTTTTTAGGATATGTTATAAGATAACTGCTGGCGATTTATTGGATCGAAAACGCATTACTTTGAAATTAAATTCAGTATTCCATATTTGCCACCCTTTGACTATTTACTATTTTAAACACCACCGTCCTATATTTGAGACACGTATGAAAAATAACGAAAAAATAATTTTTCAGATATCGTCGTTTTTTTCATATTTGAGAGATAATTTCTTCCTTTTACTATAAGTATATTAAGCCTCAATCTATTTCTTAAGAACGTTAATTATTATTCATTTTTGAAAAATACACACTTAAAGCTTAGATGTTTCCATGTTTAGAACAATTCCTCTACATTAATGTTAAATCTTAACACTTAAAAATCCAAAATTTTTATTCCCAATCGAGGCTCTATTCTAAATTACCTAATTAATTATTCATCACTCAAATTGGGCAACGCTACTTGGCTCAATTGGCATTAATGAATATATTTGTTATGTCGGCCTTAATTTGTCGCCGAGATACATTCATACAATCTCTAAAGCAGATTGAACGTCTCCTAATTGCGATTTATTAAGAAAAATCACCGACTCTGATTCCAACAATTAAGAATCGCTCTCTTGATTGATTTAATTAAGCGGTCTCTTATCGTTTTGTAGCGGACCCGCATTTATTGCTCGATTGAATTATCCACGGAGTACTTTCTAATTGTAGATTCGATGATTTTTCAACGTATTGTGTGTATATTAGTTTTTTTATGTGTTGGATAAATTGTGGCTTTTGTTTCGATTCCGTTGTGCAATTCGATCTTTAATATGTCAATGAATTTTATCTCGCATCGTAAAAATATTGAAAGGAATCCTTTCACTTTTTTTTATTGATATTGAATTGACATATTTTCATTATTAATTTAATCGTGATTATTGTATTGTATTGTTTTTTTATATCGATTTCGAAACAATTGTAGATCGCTAAGATAAATGCTAATTTTTAGATCTTTAATAGTCAACGATAAAAATATGACTCAATCAAAATTTGTGATTAGATCGAAACAATTATCTCAACCCGCATTTCATCCTATCTTTAGCTATCGATAAATTATAGACGAAACTAAAACTGGTTACAAATACATACAAATCAATACCTCTTCGATACTAGAAATTTCAGATTAGGTTAGGTTAAGCTTTAAAATTCTTGACAAATTTCTCGAAAAGGCAGTGCAATTCTCGAGAATTTTCAAGAAATAAAAAAAACACTAATCGACATCTCATATTAGCAATTTTATAAACGCATTATTTTTTCAAATGTTTTATTATTTTCAATCGAATATCAATTTCCATCGAAAAACATTTCACAGCAGTTTAGCGATTCGCACAACACGATCGGCGCATTATACGAGTGTATAATGGTAAATCACCGCGGCCGCATAATAAGACCGTATCGGTCCAATCGCCTTATATTCTTACATCGCGTATCTGTGTAAGGCCACTTTTCTATAGTACGATCTCAAACAACGCATTATCAAAATCGAATTAATGCGGCCTCTTCGTTTTTGGTGGCCGCGGGCGCGGTTCAACCCCGATGATCTCCTCTCCTTCTGTCACGTCTAAAACGCAGCTTCTCAAACTTTTTAGTGATAGAAATATGTTTGAGAAGTCACTCGCTTACATACCAAATACACTTATCCCTCGATTTACGCGGTACCCATTTTACGCGGTCAGTAAAAAATTACATTTTTTGAAAAAATCATACATATTTTGTGGCACACGTCACACAAACGCGTGTGTTGCATCAGATTCCACAAATTAGAATATAGCAGTGAAAAGGCGAAATAATAAATTTACAATTATATAATTATGTATACATTTAACTTTAAACATGTTATAAATTTGTCGAGCTATTAAATCTATAAATTTTCTTGATAAAATTCTCTTTTTGGAACCTAGTTTTCTGGAACCTATCCCCCTAATTTATATGAACTTGATGTATCGATTTACGCGGATTTTTATTTCCTGGAACCTATATTCCGTTTTTATATGAACTCGGAGTCTCGATTTACGCGATTTCTCCAGGAACGTATCTACCGCGTAAATCGAGGGATGAGTGTATACTATAATCGATAATTTATTCAAATCATTTCTAATGATATGTGTAATCTGTAATCTCGGAACTATTTATACGAATATACGAAACGAGATGGCCTAATTTTAAATACAAAAAACACCCATACGCATTAAGAATGCACACCTATATATAAAGTTTTGAATAATTCATACGAAAATTACGAATTTCTAACGAACTCTCATTACACATAATAATAACATATTAAATTGACGCCTCGGAAAGCCGAAAAGAAGATGACTCCGCCCGATAATCCCACATCTTCGAATGCCATATGTGCCTTAGATTATGAGAGATGTTCAAGTCGATCTTTCTTTGTTTTTCTTTTGTTGTTTTCGTTTATTTATTTTCATTCTCATTGTGCACACAGTTTTGCATAACAATCAAATCTGCTATAGATACGTACGTTCACGACGCTTGTAATGCGAACCGTTTATTGTGTCTCAATTCGAGCATTATAATATCGAATGAGTTCGTGTCGATTCAGATTTGAATTTTATTTATTTCGATTCAAAATATATGACGACTGAATTTCACAAAGGGCACAAGTGAATTTTTTTATCAATATTGATGTGAGTACAGAAAATTGTTCTATATATGATACAGAAACATTTTCTGTAATCATCTTAATTTTGATGAAAAAGGTCACTTTGTGAAATTTAGTCCACATATAATAGTCTTATTCTATGTAGTATCTATATGATTCATGAATAATCAATTCATAGAGTATTATTTTTCTGATTTACAGGTACATTTATACCCATAAATGATTAATCTATAATTATAAAATATCGATGAACACATATGTATACCCAACTCTCGTTTTACACGGTTTCAAAATAACACGGTTTGAAAAAATGGAACAATATTGTTTTTACACGATTTATTTGGTTTAACACGGTTTGTTTGAACTATATAACGAATATCGCGAAATGAAAAATGTCACTTTTTTACACGGTTTTTACTGTTCCCTATCCACCGTGTAAAACAAGAGTTGGGTGTACCTATTACAGGTCATATTGATGTCCAAAAATATTTATTTAGTTTGGACGATTGTCTAAGTGACGAAATTCCATATGGACCATCTGGTCCAGCGAGAAAAATCTTCGGACGTTAAGTCGCAGAATCGCTCTCCTCGATTCAATGTTTTGATTTTTCTCGAAGTTTGAGAGTCGCTGACGTTTATCTACAATTTCATCTGGCAATACGGACAGTTTGAGAAGCTCTGAGCATAATTGCGGCATAGTTGGAGCAGTATTGTGTGGCTCGCGGGAACAATTAATTCGCTCTCCGCGATCACATCACGATCGGAGTATCGGGCCCCGACAGCTAATTGCAGGCGTTGTCAACCCGGGGCCCTGTTTCCGTACGAGGGCCATTAACGATCGGGTCGTGCGTGAACCGACCACTGCCCACGGGTTGAGAGCCGCAATATTGCGATGTGCGTTCTTTCTATTCTATTGCCCTCTATCATTATAATGGTTTAAGTCCTTATTTTTCATTGTCTCCATATCAATTTTTATCACTTAAGAAAAACGACATTTTGACACTCGCCAAAATAGGACTCGAACTCACGCATCCCAAGTATGCTGAATCGACACGGCATACACAAACGCTTTATACTGCTGCGCTGTTTATTAAAAAAAAATCACCTAAGAGTATCTAAAGATTCTAACATTTAGTCCTTACTTCTGATACACAATTTGAAGCCAATCCGCCATCTTTGTTGGATCTATCACTCTCTACTCTGCTCGATCATTATAATGGTTTAAGTCCTTTTTTTCATTGTCTCCATATCAGTTAAAAAAAAACGACATTTTGACACTCGCCAAGATAGGACTCGAACTCACGCATTCCAAGTATGCTGAATCGACACGGCATGCACAAAAGTTTTATACTGCTGTGCCGTTTATTAAAAAAAAATCACCTAAGAGTATCTATAGATTCTATATTTAGTCCTAACTTCTAATATATTATACAATTTGAAGCCAATCCGCCATCTTTGTTGGATGAAAATCACCAAAACGCGGAACGTTTCATCAGCGCACTTTTCAAACACTACGATTTTTATATACAATTGTTCTGAAAATTTTTACACTAACACATTGAGAATATAAAGCTAAACAAAACATCAATTTTTTTTATATTACAATAATAAAAAATATTGTTTAATTTGCATAAATTAGTTAACGAACGAAAAATCGCATGATCGATGAAATGCAAATGCGAATTTTTATCGTCGAAGATTATCGAATCGATTATAAAAAAATCGTTGTGTAAATATTTACAAATCGTTTGTGCGATCGGATGCGTTCCAGTACATGAGCATTAAGTGTAATTTAATATGTAATTAATATAAATTTAATTGCCGACACGACCGTACAACGAAATTGTATTGTGAGAACAAACAAGAGCGGCGTAAAAAAATCCGTCGATTCTAATTGAAACGAGGTTTGAAAACAAATGTGACTTTAATTGGTCGACTCACAAACTCACATACGAAATTTATTGCCGCACTGAAATCAAAAAAAAAATCGTTTATTCAAACAGTGCTTTATTACAATTCTTCCTAGCGAATCCGGTTTCACACGAAATCCGGTTTCAATCAACCGGAATCGCTCATTTCCGATATCGTCCATTTACGACACGAATTAATTTCATAATTACACCCCTGATACGAACGAATTTAGAGGAGAATGGGCAAAAATGTTCTCAAAGTGAAATCTTACTGAACAGATTTAAAAAATCTCAATTGATACCTAAAGATTTTTCACTACGACTTCAGCCATAAACTTAAGATTTTTGTGTAAAATTTAATAATCTTTTTAAATTGATTGATTCATTTGACATTTTTGGGTTGAAAATGATTAGTATCTTTCTTTTGAATAATTGTTCAATAGTGGGACAGTCATCATACACTTTTGCCCATACTCTTTTCGATACAACGACCACCCAAATGTCCGAATAGATAGATTACGACCAGCCTCGAGGCTATTGATCCCTATTTTATTTATTGTTTGATTATTATATAGTGTTACGGCATCTTAGAAAGTAGATTCCTAAAATTTTAATTCGAATAAATCTTTATGTGTGTCTGTATATTTTTTTACAATGGTCTGTTCGCACTGATGCATATCGGCAATTAGCCCAGTTAAACGGTCGCTCATTCAATTACGCTAATGACCACGTGAATGCGTTTTGTATGCGCTTGCGCAATTAAACGAGTGCATTATACGAATGCACGCGAACGCTTCTCGTACATAAATCGACGTAACGAGGGAACTTTGTCCCGTTTCCCGACTTGTCCCACTCTACTCGAGAAGGACACTAATTGTTACCCTTGTCCCGCTACCTTTTCAATCCGTATAAAATCAGATTTTAGTCAGACATTTCGGAAGATTCAAAATGGCGGACTGATAGAATCATCGTTTATTGAATACATTTTATGAATTTTAGTCAGACACTTCGGAAAATTCAATATGGCGGACTAATAGAATCATCGTTTATTGAATAGATTGTTCACATTTTAATCAGCAATAACTGATACATTTCTATCGATGTTTATTTTACTTAAAAAGTAGCCTCATTTAATATACAGCACATTGTATAACGTATAGTAATGCATATACTCATCAATAATAGCATCCGGCGAGTAATCAAAGTTTAATTATTTAATTTAATTATTCAATTATATATCTATGTTCCCTCTTGATCAATCCTAACTTAATAAATTTTTCTCACATGTTCAAATAAAATATGCTTAGTTAAAACAACGATACAGACCCAAAGTGTCTTATACGATTCTTATTGGATTCAACCATGTTGCTTTGGCCAATTTCGATTTTTTGCACAATTATCCGATTCAAAGTCAAACAATATGGTTAGAATAGAAAATATACGACGTAATTACTGTCATTTAACAATACTCATCGATCAATCTTCAGTTTCTCGTCTATCTATCTATCTATCGAACCGTTACTTTGAATGATCGAAACGTTTCGCACGAGCTTTATGCACATTCGCACACTGGGGTCAAAGTTCATCCTTCACAACCACAACAATCATCGCCGGATAATTACACGTGAAAATCATAAGCACCGCTATAAATTCAACAACGAATAAATCGAAATTCGAAATTACCCTGCAAAATGACAATTTTTCATATTATTACACTCGAGTGCCGGTATTAATAGGTGCGCTCGTTACACTT
Organism: Cheumatopsyche charites; assembly: GCA_024721215.1. Classification (NCBI taxonomy): domain Eukaryota; kingdom Metazoa; phylum Arthropoda; class Insecta; order Trichoptera; family Hydropsychidae; genus Cheumatopsyche; species Cheumatopsyche charites. The sequence goes on along the minus strand of CM045580.1, from coordinate 2,028,576 downwards.
AACACCGATACGATAAATTATTCACAAATTACACGAAGGGGACACTCGACTGTCATTATATTATATGATAAGCCTTCGCGAACCTTTTAACACTGTAGTGGCGGCATAAATTTATCGCAAAATAAGGCTTCTTTTTCTATAATTTCGGTCATTGGCCATTGAAGTGTTAACGACGGAGTAACAAAAGAAGAAAAACTGTCACGTATCGAGACGATCAATATTATCTTCAGTATATTTTCGTTAGAAACGTCATAAACAGGCTGCATTGTTGAATCGATCATTTGTTCTGTCGAAACGTTCGTTTGATGAATGCATTTGATTCGCCTTAGGGTTGAACAAATTTTATTTTGAATACATTGATAAGTAGCTTTACCGTTTCTAGATGAATTCTGTATGGAATATCTTCTCATTTTTCATCTTGCATTCGAATGAAAGACTTTTTTTATCTTATTTTTAGATCTCTTGTACCTGAACGCACGAGGCTAACCGCTTATTGTCCTCAAAAACGGCTAATTCTTTTATATGTTATTGGCCCGATTGAAATCCGATAGTTGTGCAACTCTACCACCCACTATCAAATGAAAAATATTCGATTTCTCAAAAAATCTTTAAATTCGCATCAAACTCGACACCGTGTCCTTTCGTTTACATTTCGTAAAATTGCGATTTTATCGTACAATGTTGCTTAAAAGGGCACAATTTTTTCAAACGGATTTACAAAAATGAAAAAAAAATAACGCAACTTTTTTCCTTCGATCGGTTCGATCTCAGAAATATGCGCATACTCATTTGTTCACAATACACAATGGGGACCCGCGTATATTTAGATAAGTCCACGAGAATGGGTAAACATTTTCGAAAATAAAATAATTTAAAAAAAAAGCAAGCAGGTGTTCCCAATTTTGGGTCCCTTTGTCCATTTTTTTTATATCATAGTCTATGAAATTCAGATTTTTTGCGACCGTATTAATTATTCCGGATCATTAGGGGCCACCGTTTTCTGGGAACTTCCCAAATTTTTTTTCTCGATTCATGTTGAATATATCGCCGTTCATATAAGAGCTCGTATAAGAGTTGTCCATCTCTTGGACGTCGATTCTGAACCTCGACGTCTACCAAATTCCTTGTTTACATCGGTGCAAACCCCATAAATAAAGGCAGCAAAGGGCCACCGGTAAAAAATTGAAAAGAGTCACCGATTCGCGATACAAAAAAATATCTTACCTTTTTTTGTATTTCTTCTGCACGACGAAAAGATGCTGCCGAGTATATCTGATCGTTAGACATATTCGTACATCTGTTGATGGAAAAATTGATAAATTAATGTTGGTTGCATTAAAAATTAATTTGGTACTTTTTTCTGTCCGGTCAGCTCAGCATTTGACGTATTAGATTGTGTTGTTTTATTTTATTTTAGGTTAGATTTAGTTAAGTTTTAAGATCAATTTACATATAATTCTAGCAATACTAGTTGCTAGAGATGTTATATGCGAAAGTAGCAAGAAAAAAACGGTAACACAAACAGTAGAAGTTGATTCATTTAGGTTATCTCAAATGACTTTCTGATTGATCAGTACACATCTACCACACATTTCTATAGAAACACTAAAAAAAAGATATACCACGAACTGTAATTAAATCCATTGTGCAAAATTTCCTAATTGGTCATTACTCAGCATCCTATTAGTATTTTCCTCAACAACTCATCGTGCAAAAAAAGCGCGAATTAACACATCGAATGAATCACGCGTCTGGCAACATTCCCTTTCGCTTATCGGCAACAAAATACGATTTTATCGACCCTTCGAGCCTTTTATGCTCGATATTTATACCGGACTTTTCAGTGCCAAGGTCCACTGTGAGGTGGCATCCCCATTCTCCCCTTTTTCCAGGGGTGGCAAACCTAACCTGGCCAGTGTCCTTCGTGTCCTCCGGTAACTAAATCCCGGCGTGTCCATTCACGGTGCGGAAATAGGATCTGACCAATTGCCGATCCCCGAGTTTTATACAACCTTTGATCTTTATAGAATTTTCCTCCTTCTTCTTCTTCTCCTTTGGTAGAATTTCTTCTACGGTCCATTCATAAAATCCGCAGATTCTCGGAGGCTTTATTTTCGGACGTAGGTTACTGTTTACGTTGCCAGAAAAAATAGTTTTTTTTTTGCCCCGACGCGTTTACGTTTCTATTCGAGTGATGTAAAAATGAGATTTTCAAAAGTGTTATCGGATAAATCAGATAAAAGTTTTTTTATGTATTGAATCGTTACAATTCGATCTTTAAATCGAATTATTCTAAAGTTCATTAGACATTTCTTCTATAATGTGACGTTTTATAAATTACATCTCGATTTTTGGTTGTATAGAAGATACTCTTACTATCACTTTTTCTTTAAAAAATATTTCTTTGGAAATAACTTACCCCTGGAACATTTAGCCCCATCCTCCTCTATTTCTATTAAAATGCTTCTTTACTGTGATTTTCAATTATGAATTGTGTAAACAATGTAATTTACTCAAAATATTTTTTTGAAAAAATATATCCTTATTTCTGTTCAATCAAATGCAAATGCATGCAACTGTGTGCATTTATGACTTCCAATTTTTTCTATAACACGAAACTTAACTTTGTATAATATTAGGATAGTTTTATACATAAAAAACATTTCAATAGGATATAATTTCGTTCAATCTTGCAATTACGTTGGCTATTTATAATAAAATCGATGCCATGATTCATTCACAAGGATACATAAAATCTGACGCATCGTTTTTGATATTTATCTATTAATTGCAGTCTCATTATTTTAATGGCTGAATTATTAAAATGTTCTTTTTTTCTCTTTACAGGTAAATTCGAGTTCAGAGTTTCGACGATCATTGAAAATGTACACACAAAGGCGTATCATTACGATGATGTAAACGTAAGTTGAAAAAAAATCGTGTACACACATATACTAATCGTAAACCAATAATTACACTGTGACAGGCTCTCGAAGCGATTTCGTCATTATTTTATTATTCTTTAATTACTGGAACCGACCGTTTTCCGCTTCAGCTATTAAACATAATTATCGATACACATTTGTGCTGTAATTTCGACGTTTCAAATCACGAAAATCTATATAAATGTGCCTTATGTATTCCTTTAATACTATAAACATTTTATAACAATTGGTGCACGTCTGAAAAAAATTGCGCAATTTCATCGACAGGACGCAATACGTTAATTTTTGCATACTAAACTTACTAAGCACGACGTACACTCACATTTAATTTATTTTATCTTTTTTTTTAAATACTATACAATTTTTCAAAGTTACCGAGACTAGTCTTAAATATTTTCGACTTTAGCTGTCGGCTTATTATAGTACCGTATCATTGTCCTATACATATTAATTTGAATTTATAAGGTCGCGCATCCTTCTTACGATAGAGAATAAATTATAAAAATGAACATTTGTTCCGAGGTATAGTAGCCAGGTAAAATATTTCTAGAGATTCCTTTACATTGTGTCGTTCAGCTTTACAAACACCAACGCGTTTCTTATATTTCGATTTTTCTAAGAAATAACAGGCGTCAGTGGAAGCGTTAATTAATTTTTTGTCCGAATTTTTTACGACGTTTCTCGGATTCAAAAGTTGAATCACAATTCTTATGCGGATTAATGTAAAAAAAAAAGTAATTATCCAACATATTTTAATAACATTTGATTTTTTTTCAATGAATAAAGCTTTGAAAACATTCCAAATTTTACATCTCTTTCGTTTCTCAAGTGAATGAAAAGGACAAACTTCGAACAAATCACTGCTTTATTGAGTAGGTACGAGACACGAATGCATTTTTGTAGTAGCGCATCTCCTCGTCATAATTTATGAATTTATTTTAAAAGGCGAGGTGAGGCCGATCGTTTCTTTTTTATATTGCCTTTCCCCCTTTTTTTATACACAGTCGTTTTTTTAACTTTACGATTATTGTATTTTATATACAAAATTTTTTTTGAGCAGTTCCTTTCGGAGGCTTCTTCATCCGTTTTAATTTGTTACTTTACGAGTCTTCCTTTGTGCGGGACCTAAAAGTTTTTAAAGAACCCATTCACGCGTCCGAGGGTCTTCGATATAATTTAACAAAACGTTCCCGTATTTATGTGCTATGTGTAATTTATAATTAACGCGATGCACCCGAAGAAGTACGTGCATTGAAATCGAAACGGACCTGGATTTATTTATGTCACATAGTCGACTCAAAAAAAAACGAGTAACGGCTTTTTATTAATTATTGAATTTTTTTAGTGTAATAAAAGTATCGCACACAAAAGTGCTTCAAGGTAAAAATCCTCAACCGGATACAAGCTCACCATAAAAATTACTCCCCCGCAATTTGACACCTAGAAATCTTTTATTGTGTTCTAAAAAAAATTCTAGATTTATATACCGGGTGAGTTCAATGCTATATTTTTTCATCGGACGCGTAATTATGTGACGTAAAATAAATATTAATAACTTTTCATTGTGCTGTGTGCGCGGACGGTTGATTATTAATCGAAAAGCCATCATTCATTGTCAATAAAAGTTGCTCATTATTATGGCATTAATATCCGTAGTTTGACGCAACCGCGTCGGTAACTATGTAAGATTTCAGATAACCCCGTCGAACGATTCGTGCTTTATTCGAAATTATGAGCAAAGCTTGCGAGGTACTTTCGACCTATTATGTAGTAATTTGTACGTAATAACGACGCCGAAATTATTCGTAATGTGAAGAATTTTGATACAACACAACCCCTCCATACAAATATAAAAATACGCCCACCCCTTGGAAACTTTCTAAAAATCCTCCATTCATGATGTTCCTTTCAATGTCCCCAAAAGTCTTTAACGGAAATTTGTATAGATGTTAAATTTTAAAATTGGAAAGATTACTCCATCCCAATTTCGAATTGAAATTTACACTTTGACAGAAGTTTTTCTGGGTCAAAAATATGAATATTGGAGCAAATAATTTTTGATTATCAGTCATTTTGCGGATTCTGGAAATGATCGGTCACATTTTCCATTCATATTCGCTTTCGTTCTCAGATTTATGGCATGTGGATGTAATGTATCGAAGCTCTCTCTCGTTCATTCGCATTCTCGACAATAAATCGTCATTGATTGTGCGACTCGATTGCAAAAAAGCGCAATTTTCCGAAGCAAAGTCTCGCTTTAAGAGAGCGACAAAGAAAGAAGGACACCCGGTCCCAGGACGACCCGCCTACCAATGCGACAAACTCGATTCAACAATCCTCAATCGTTCCCTAATAATTATATATTAAAAACCAATTAATAATATAGATTAACATAAAATAAACTATAACTTTAAGTATTAGAATGAAAGAAATCCAATTGATGCCACTTACAATTAGATTTGACTTGATGACATTGAACGTGTTGAGTATTACATGCGAATATTCATATGAAAATGTGTACCCAAGTATGTTCAAAACCATTTCAAATGATGCTATGTGTATCTGTTTGTCTGTCAATTTTTTCAAATCTATCATTTGGGAATCACAGTTGCATATATTCGTACAAGTAGTACGTTGATGCACACCCGAAGAGAATCGGTGCAGTCTGACTGCTTTTTTACACTCGCATTGTGCACACAAGTGTGTAAAAGTAGTATTAAAGTGTATTTTATATATTATATTATATTTTCACATATGAGTCGTTTAGAGCTAAATGTGACTAACTCTTTAAAGCAAAAAGTCGAAAAACTCGATTGATGCATTCTTCAATAATGCCTTAATTATTTCATTTTTTAGATATTATAAAGAAATTTTGTTTATAGTGAACTACAAATGTGTTCAATTTACATTAGAATACAAAATTAATTAAATAAATAAATTTCGTCATTTAATGAAATTCATCTTTATTATTGTAAAAATATATTTCACACATAGAAAGTTTTGATTATACCATGTACTTTGTCATTTCAATCTCAATTTGTGATAAATTTGAGTTAATCAAGTTTAGCTCTAACTACTCACATGGGGACAATTCGAAATGAAGTCTTTCTAGCTTCGATTACAATTCGCCATTTTTTTCCTTATTCTTCGTTTCGATTGCGTTATCGTTATTCGAACCATTATGGAAATAATGGCAATAGTTCGAATAGTCGTTTTGTGTGGACGATTAGGCAAACCGTTGTCGTGTTCCTGAGTTTTTTTTTGGTCGTCGCGTTTTTTATGCTCCACTAAGTTTTTATACGACATCGATTCGCGTTTACGTTTTAATTTCGATTCGTTTCTTTTGTGCTGCGAAATTTTAATTTTGAGTTTATGTTGATAGTTTCAGTGACATCTGTGAGTCAGTTGATTAAAAAAACGCGATGTGTCATTATTTTTTCTGCATTTTTAATTAGATTTATCAATAGAAATTATAGGTAGTAAATTTTTATTGCACATTGAAACAATGCCAGGTGCTAATTAAATCTTGACACACATGACGCATATTGGTTTGGTTGAAATCACTAATTTCTCTTTCGTGAATAAATATTGAATCACCATCAACTACGACTATTATTATATGGAAAACACCAGTATTATGCTGCAAATTATTGAGTTTGACCAAGGACAATTTGTACTGGGAATCAAATGCGAATAAATTTCAAATGAAACATGCGACTATAAAAAAACGTCAAATATGTCATTTAGAGTATCATCAAATTGTATGATTCAACTAAAATTTTCATTTGATTTCTGATATTCATCAAATTTTATCGACTATTCGTATACAAGAATAAGTACACTAATGTTAAGGCTAGTTCACACTACGATGATAGAACTTCAGTTAACGAACTGTCACTATTTCATCTCAATGCTAGCGACCATAAACAACGATCGCTCCTTAATTAAACTGTTTATCCAGTTTTTTAATTCGCTTGTGCACAAAACTGCCCGAGTGTAAACTTTTCTCAATTTCAGAGTATTCATTGTTTATTGTCGCTAGCATTGAGATGGAAAAATGACAGTTCGTTAATGACGTTACTAGTGTATATAGAGAAAACCTTCTACAATAGAATAGGTTTGATTTGTGAATAATTTTTCTTTCGTCGCCGTAATGTGAACCACTGATAGTTTTTAAGGACGTTTTGCATATCGCGGACAAGCAGCAAGAAGCACGCAGCATGCAGTGTTGTCAGCAATCGGAATCCTAAGAAACAAATTCCATTATTGACTATACTTCTTGTTGATTATCGCGGTAAGCAAAACAGGCGCATTTAATGCCATCAATCTTTCTGCGCAACTTTTGTCATCCAACATAGCTTCAACACTTTTACCTTCATTCCACGGATATATAAATATAGCGATTATCGTATCGTCTTCTCTCTGCGAGGCAAACTCCCCTCCGGGTGTGGCTTATTTGCATATCTCATTGTGATTGTTCGGTTAAATCCGCGCTTGCTCCTCGCCACGTGGGCGTTCGTCTGGTATTACGACCGCTATTTTCATTAACTTTATTGTTATTATCCGAAGCATCGATATACGATCTGGTAGTTGCCTTGCCCAGTGGTCATACTGTGCTGAGAAACGATCGTATAATGCGAACAAACGTGCTGAAACATCGTTGTTTAGTGTAAATGTTTCACCTCCATACAGAACTAGATAAAACGATCTTTCGAGTTGCTCTACTCAATCTATAAATTTATCTGTTGAGTATCATTTTCGCAGTTGTTACAGATTTTTATGTAGATTAAAAGCTGCTAAACACTAAGTTAGTATTAAACACTACAACTCAAATAGATGAAAGGCTATTCTTTCACCTCTGGTTTGAAAATAAAACGAATTTAAACTTCAGCTATAAGCTATTAAAACAATCGCTGAAAGAGACAGACATACTACAGTTCATACAACAATACATACATCTACCTCTTTTCCTTAGATGTTGACAGTTCATAGTTGTAATGATCGCGTGTAGTTTAAATTCGTTTGATTTTCAAACCAGAGGTGAAAAGACCGACCTTAAATTATACAAAATATTTGCTTGAAAATATTCATTTAAATGAAATATTATGGATAGGCGCACATGCTGCAATAATTAACTAAATTTTTGATCAATTTTAGTGTTGACAATCGGCATTAAAATTGATTAAACCTAACCTAACCTAAAATAACCTAATTTAAACTGCTACTCTGCTCTACAAGTACCAATTTTCATCCTAAAATTCCTTTCTTTACTCCGAATGGGAAAGTTCATAACTCCACTTCTCAGCTTCAGATCTTCATATTTTAGAACTTTATCGATTTATCGATTACATCATTGCAAACTAAACAATATTCCTAATCGATTTATTATAATCTTAGCTGTTTATGCTTTCTAATTCACTTCAGCTATAAATGTGTGCATATCTCGGATTTATGTTTCCGAGTTTTACGCCAGTCGTCCTTATTAGGAACTAAATGAAATCACTCTCGTTTCGAACTTATACACTTGTACATATATAAAATGCGCGAATTAATGAGCGCATATAAATTTTAATGGATCGATACGAAATTGAGAAATCTAGTTAGTGTCAGCCGCGATCGAGTTTCTTCGATATGTACCAGTTTCTCTCTACGCAGAAGAGGCACTTTTCAAAATCGAATTATTAGTACGTATCGGAAAATAGAATACATAAATTTGAATTTTGCATTTTATTTTGAAACATATGTAGTTGATTCGAATTGATTTTTATACGCTTTAATAAATAATTGTTTCAATGGACATTTAATTCGTCACGAGTGCACACTTGAAAGCTTCGCGTATTTCCCAATTGGAAATTGCGTCTCGATCAATGTTCGTTTCGCGTTTTATTCTATTGAAATATTGTAGTTGAATAATTCAAGTGAATTAATTTATATCAAAAGGCACGTTTTTATATGGAACTTTTATTCTGAACCACGAAATCTCAATTTTGTTTTTTTTAAATATGAAGTTTGATATAATTTAAATTTTTCTAGTGAATGAATAATTGAATTAAATACAAATGACGATTTAAAAGACCAAAGGGTACAAGTGATTTCAAGAAAAGCACACTCAAAGTTGAGCATGTATTAAGAAGAGATAGTGATTTGATGATATATCTTGGCACACGTTCTAAATTCGTTTACATCCTTTTGCCACTAAATATATGAGCCATCATAGAAGCAATTCATGTATATAAATCAATTTCGGCATAAATATCACTTGAACCCTTGGCTATATCACGCTTCATATTTGGTGACAAAAGAATATAAACGAACTTGGAACGTGTACCACAATATATCTTCAAATCACTCGACTTCTTCCTAATACATGCCTGATTTTGAGCATACTTTTCTCGATATCACTTGTACCCCTCGTTTTTTCAGTTGTCGAATATAATATTGAATTTTTGCAAATTTTACTCAGCAGCCGCGTTCGAATATCGGAGACAATTTAAAAGTCGTTCACGTCTCGAAATATATGGAGCGCACTAAATGTGTCACGCGATAAATTAATTTTATTGATTTCCAATATTCAAATGAGCATTTTAGAATCGTTTAATTCGCCGTCGTCGCGTCGTACGTACGTACTTTACGTGTACGTGTACGTGATCGGTCCCATTGGCTAGTAATTGATAGCCATTAAGGGGCGCCCCGTGATTGTTTGTCGGAGTGTTCCAATATTAAACAATTAGAATTGACAGACTCATTGCCGGCCATTTAGCGAATCAAGGACACCCTGTTTATTACGGAGGAGCAGATTTATGGCTTTTTTACGCCGAGGAGCTTTCCAAAGACAGGGACAGATCTCAAAGATGTATCATTATTCAAGTACCAAATAAAAATTAATTAGATGAGTCAAAAAACCCAATTGATTAAATTATTGTCCTGATTGACTTTAGATGAATTCAGTTTCATTTATAAATTCATTCTACTTACTTTCAAGATAAGATTTCCATAATTTGTAGACAATCAATAGTGCAACGTTATAATCGTTGTTCTCAATCAAATGTTCTTGTGAAGCTAAATTCAAATCTTATCAGATCCTAGTTTAAGTCGAATGTTGTTTCACTTAATTGATCAATAAATATTAATTTTAAATCGTTTCTTTCAAATATTATATTTCAGTTCAATTAGTTCTAAAAAAGTGCACATTTTAACACCTTACGAAACAAATCCTTAAAATGTACCTCCATTGTCGTTTGATTTGATCGAATTCAATAGAGTTTAAAATCATCTTTCAATTGCTGATCCTTTCAAAGTTTCTTCACTTATGTTAATAATTTATAGAATAATCAATTTTGGATATTTTTCACAAACATTTATCAAAAAAAAAGCATCCACAATTAATTTCATCCAAATTTTCCTAATGTCTGAAGGACCATACATATCGCACAGCGCAGCGCAGACACAACAGGAAAATATGAAAGCTCCTTAACACTAACATCAGCTTTAGTCAAAAGACTCATTTATCTACCATTCATCTACCACTACCTTCAATCTCAAACTGATTCCAATAAAATTAAAAATACAATTCCTTATAACTTCCAGAATTCACCTCTGTCTGTCAGACGCTGCAAGAAAATGCAGGCAGAGGTCATCCGTGCGTCGATATAAAGTCCAAGTCATCACGAATCGGGCATTAAAAAGACCCAGGCCGTAAATTAAGCTGGACACAAATATTTTTTTACGTATCGTGCGGAATCACGAAAATCGACCTGAGAGTCACAATTATCGCCTAATCGTAACGACCATACGATGATGACGCGTAATTATGGACGATCGCTGTTTAGCCCCAAGCGACGCTGATTAGATGCAACACGATGATTTTTCTGCTTATATAGGCACTCCTTTATATTATAAGTGTGTAATATAAGAATCTTTCATAACCGCTCGTTTCGGAGATGGTTTTGTTTCGAGTTTGTTATTAAACGCGTCTATTGCCCGTCTGGGTTTTAATTTGATTATGGACGGTTTTGATTCGTGTGTATTCTTATTAATCCATCGTCTATTTGTATTATTTTTTAATATTTAATAGAACGGATTGAAATTTGATAATCGAGGCATTCATAACTTGCATAACTTGATTAACTTCATAAAATAGTCAAATAATATGATGAAACATATTTGATGCGTTTTCATTAATTTCCTTCATTATTCCATTTTTTTGAATTTATAAGCTACGAATGTAATCAGTTCATATTAGAGTACAAAATTAATTAAGATGTCATTTGAAATGAATCAATTAACGATTGAATTACACAAAAGGCAAAAGTGATATTTTTTATCGAAATTAAGTTAAGTACAAAAATGGTTCTGTATGATAAATATAGAACCATTTTCTGTACTTAATATAATATCGATAAAAAGATCACTTGTGCCCTTTGTGAATTTCAGACGTCTTTTCCAATTTGATGACCACACTAATTTGTCATTTAATTGTATTTATCTTTATTCAATAAAAATATTTCACACATAAAAAGTCATGACTATTCCAAGTGCATTGCCATTTGAATCTCATTTTTTTTAAGTGGATTTAATCAATTTCTGCATTGAAAGACTCAATTCACATAAAAAAGTTAAATTATACTCAATCGACTTAACCCTTTCCGCTCGTAATTCTTTCGTAGTCTTCCTTATTTGTGGAGACATACGAGTGGAAAAAATTAAAATATGTTTAAAAAATCATATATTTATAAATAATTTGAAAAAAAAAACTATCGATCGAACAATCAGTGCTCATTCGTACGACAATTAATGCGGTTGTCATAGAAGCGCGTTCGTGACACATTTTCAGCTTCTGAATTAGGGTCACGTCTTATTAATTCGGAATGGACAGTTTAACAGATGTACGATCTGTCCCAAGTCTCCCCACTCGTCTTCTCTTCCATCCCCACCTTATATCTTTTCTTGGCTAACGTCAATTATTAAAATTGATCGATGACGCACGCGGCCGTTAATTAACGCCGATTTGAATTTCAAATTTGGCAACAGATCGATTCGGTAGTCGGAATTTAAATTGCGGACTCTTAAGTGCGCTAATTTTAATTAATTTTATTTTTGAATTAAATTTATCGCAAAAATTAATAGGTGCGTTTCTTTCTTTTCGTGAGCATCGACATTTTTGAGACGTATTTAATAACATCATACGAAGCATTCCAATCATCAAGGGTTAAGCGAGACGAAGCAATTTATATCATAATCGGCGAATTAATTCGAAAATAATCATAGGTGGGGCCATAATTTGCGAGTTTCGCGACGAAAACGAACCTCGCACAAAAAAAAGGTAACATTCGAAACAAGAACGCGATCAAAAAGCTCCTTTGATACAACCGATATTATAGCCGTCCTGAATTTGCATATGTAATTCAAACGCCCAAAAGCCAACTCCAATCAAAAAACAATTTACATTCGACCGAACCCCCCTTTCCTCGCATTTTCCACTTATTTTTTACATTTTTACACACATATAAATAAATTCACGCACATTTCGAATATGTCCAAATTATACAATAGAAATTCCTTTAGCACGCATCTTTGTAATCGGTGGTGTAGTACTGAATTTTGAAATACCTGCACGTTCTATTTCTCTCTAAAATACAAAACCTCAATATCAAACTAAACTATGTATATTAATTAGAAGTACTCGGAAGCATAGGACTTGATGTTCCTGGGGTAAGTTGTTCAAATAGGAATAATTTTATAAAAAAAAGATACATATAGTAATTTCACGTGATAGAGGTAATTAAATCATAAAGTATGAAATAACTATGTCAATTATTTTATTAACTTTGGTGACAATGCAATCGTTGGTGATGGTTGGAACAACTTACCCCCGGAAACATTCAGCCCCAAACTTTAGTATTCATTGAATGGAAAGAAACCAAATGAGAAAAATATAACAAACAACAGCTTTATAGAACCAAGTACATTTAGAGACTTTCATGATATACTTTGATTTTTGACTTTTTATACCGGTGCTGTTTAAAGTTATACCAGTTCGGCTACACCCCTGATTATAACGATACCATATTATAATGCGACAGTGTGTAAAATAACGAAAAGCTGTTAATAAGAGAGACGCAAACGGTCCAAACATCGCACTCTCGAGCGGTCCTAAAATCGTTATCTGTCACCCCGACTTATTTTAATGACGCCGTAAAGTAAATCACGATGAGGTTCTCTTATTTTGAATTCGACAAATTGGCGGGACGAGTTTGCTCCGAAGATGCGTTCTTTTGGTGAACCGGTAATTTCGAAAAAAAAAATAAGTGCTACATATCGACGTTTTGGAAACGCGGACCAATTCGACGGTCGCATTATCGTAAATATTTAGTTTTATTGTGCAACACTAACACTGTGCAACAGATAATTGCGCTTATGTTAGAGAGAGAAAGAAACTTAATATCAATTATTTATTGAATAACGTAAGTCGCTTGAAAAAACTAAATGACGACTGAAAAGGCCGAAGGGTATAAGTGACATTTTAACCGAAATTGATTCATGTACATGAATCGCTTCTATGTACTTTAATAGAATATAAACGAACTTGTAACTTGCATCGAGATATATTATCAAATTAATCCATCTCTCCCTAATATATGCAGGTATATGCTCAACTTTGAAGTCACTTGTGCACATTGGCCTTTTGATCGTCAAATATTTCACAATAAAACTGAACATTTGCATTTATGCGAATTGGTTTCTAATTTCAAAAAAGCAATATCATACAAATACTATGTTCCATTATTTGTTGCACAGTGTAAGCGATGCATACAATTTACAATCACACTAACATTTTCAATAGTTTGTATGAATTAACTCCGTACAATATTACGCAATAAATCTTTTTTCATTTCCTTTTATACGAACCACCTTCATCTCGAATAATCAAGATTCCACTTCACATCGCTTATTTGTAATCTTATACAGGTGGACCTCACACAAAGTGCTATACTAGAAACTCGTAGATAAACTTACACGGCTCAAAAGAGGAACTGAGCAATTCATTATTCAAATTGGCTAATTTTCACGAAGCACCATAAATTGGTCGTACACGATGTGACACATTTTACAAGATCGAAAAACAACTCCGAATTACTGAACATCGAATATAAATCGAAGGTTAGAACAATTATAGAAAAGCCTGTCTCGCCAATTAGCACTTTTAAAAGAACGCGCGCGACTTTTTTCGGCGAGATCGGATTTTTTTCGCCGAATTCTAATTTTTTTCTTAGAAATCATTGTTTTTTTCTGTCGATCGTCTAATAAATTATCGAAACGGACTCGTGTGATCGAACGTCGGGGCATGTAAATTTTTTTCCCCCATAGAAACACACACGCCATGGTAGTATAATTAAATATGTTGTATGTGTTTAATTCTCGTTTCGAACGGACCGTAGATCTTCGTCTCGATCGGCCCCAATCAAAGTAATTACATAAATCAAGTCGAATATTCGTCGAGTCCATATTGATCGGCCACGGGCTGCACGCGGCCCATCAATCTGAAGCCCTGCACTATTATCGAAAAATCCCAGAGGCTTTCAAATCTCGTTTTTTTGTACAAAGGGTTGAAATTTAGAGACTTATGTTCATGTTTTTCGATATGAGCAAAGCATTTTATATTATATATAATTTGTTTCTAATTATTGAATGGAGAGGTGCTGCATTACAAAAATAGGACCTTTCTATGACATTTGATACATTTCTTCCATATTTAAATTAGATTGCTTTCTTGAAAATTTCAATATTTTTACTGTCACTTTTGATCATCGATAATACAAAAAAAATTGGTTTAAATGTATTATATTCAAAAGACGAAATATTTTCTTTTAATTATTTTTATGCAATAAAAATATCGTTTTCGTGTAATTTTTGCGTATTACTTAAGGCAGAAATACACCGTTCTGAGACGTCAAAAAATAGAAATGAACTACCTTTCAATTCTTTGCATTCAATTGGCTTTCTTACTCGCACATAAAAAAAATAATGGGTTGCTTTCCTTCTTTATTTTATGACGTCTCAGAACGGTGTGTTTCCGCCTTCATTCTCAAAATTTCATATGGATTCCTTTTATCTTATAACATGGAATCTATCCACGTGCTAAGAGTCACATGTACCAAAAAACTCAAATTCTCATTCTTATCATCGAAATGAACTGAAAAATCTAATGAATACACAAAAAATCAATCCTTTTTAATCATTATACACATCATAAAATTTAATACATATCATTATTACATGACTTATCGATCATCGAAACTATCGAAAGTCCAAAACCGATCTACAGCACGTCTTCGACTTTTCGACCGAAATCGTGATTTCTCAATCTGCAGATCGAATTTTCGCACTGTTAATAACAATCTTATGAATCGATTGCGTAAATTTCGAACAGTATTTCTGGCAATTTTTTTGCCGTTTTCGCGCAGTATTGTTGTTATAATGCGACTGTTGGATCGACGCTCGCGTTTTGAAAGATCAATGATCAGTCATATTTGACGTTTTGATTGGCGATCCATAACCGCGGCCATTATGGGTAATAATTGTGGGTTTCGACGATCAGAAAAGTGTGAGAAGCGTATATATGCCACGTTTTAATTACGGGCCGCGGGCTCTTTTAATTTTCGTTTTATTCACGTTTTTATCGGAGCGGATAACGATGGACTCATTACCGATTTCGTCGATACAGTTCGATTTTTTTATAATAATTTGAAAAAATACGATTTCGACTTTAAGTTAATCTGAAAATCGAATAATAATGAACCTAATTCAATATTGAGTCTATAATTCATTCTTATGATGGTACAAAATTCTATGTATGCCCTTGTGCAATATGATTTGTTCCGACTCTTCATTGCTATCAAATTGCTAAAAAAAATCTTTAGGCTTATTTTCAATTCTTTGTATTAGGTTAAATTAAGTTAACTTGAGTTACATTTTAAGTTCGATTGACGAAAATGTACCTTAATACAAAACATATGCGCACACTTCACACGTCTACTAACTATGTACTTCACACTGCTACTAAACTTTAATCTATTTTTTTGAAAGAACTATTGAGAGTTGCATTTTTATTTTTTACCATCATTTTTATCTATACTTATGTTACATTTTTGTAAAATTTCATCAAAATCAGAAGTGAGTGACATTTATGGTTTCTTCGTAAATGCTCTGATATGATAATACAAAAGTACTGAAACTTATTTAAAAGTTAACGTATCAATCAAATATCTTAAAAAATGTATAAGGCCGCATCCCTGAAAGCTATATAACCCCTATCCCGAGGCAGTTTCATACACACAAGGCTCTTCGCTTTCCACTCATAATTCACATTGTTCGCTCGATGCGTCTAGAGATAATCGTCCGTCGACAATTACAGGTCGAATTTATTCGATTCGCACGACAATAGTCCGTTGTTGTGCGCTCGTTTGTATAAATCATGGCCTAATACGCTTCCACGTCCCACGCTCACTTTTCGAAAATTGACGCGTGGGAGTGTCACACTCGGGGCACCCTGTAAACGCGTACGTATAGCCGCATTATGACCGCGTACGTACAGTCGCATTCTGTGCGCGTACGTTTAGCCGCATTCTATGCGTGTGCATATAGTCCCATTCTATGCATGTGCATATAGTCACATTATGAACATGTACGTATAGTCACATTATGATCGTTTATAGTCACATTTTGTGCGTGTGCATACAGTCACATTTTCCCTAAACGTGTGCATATAGTCCAATTCTATGCATGTGCATATAGTCACATTATGATCGTGTATAGTCATATTTATTCGTGTGCATATAGTGACATTCGCTTTTAACGTGTGCATATAGTCGCATTCTATGCGTGTGCGTATAGTCACATTCTGAACGCTCGACGGCCTAATCGACGCCGATTAGAGTGTGATTAATTTTCCGATCCCTTATTATGCAACGAAATTGTTTTTAATGCGCCACAAATTGCGCTTCTCGGAAAACGCAATTAAGTCCTATTTTGACCCACCCTATATGCAGAAGTATTTAATTCAAGTTGATAAGGTGCGCCTTTTAAAATGCTTTTGAAAAGCTCAGAGTGCAAAGGGTTATAAGGAGAATGAGTAAAAATTTTCTTGAAAAATCAAATTTATTATGTTTCGATTGATAAATATTATATTAGTAGCCTGATGATTTATCTTTATGTCAAGGATTATACTCCGTGGATTTAGAATTTTCATGAATATTTTATCAAAAAATTCTATAGACGATTTTTTTCTCGAGTTTCATTTTGGGGTTAATAATGATTTCCACCTTTCTTTTGAACCATTTGAGGAAAACGAACCCAAATTCACCTACGAATACACACTTTCATACATTTTCATTTATGATTAAATGCACAATTTTAAATCTTATGAAAATCTAATATAATCTCACGTCTAATTGTGAGAAAGTTTATGCAGCAATTTAACAATAATAACAACAATATTTCCAACGAAATCAAATCAGACTAACAATATAAATGGCCCCTAAAATCTTGACGATTTCGTTTTGTACCGCAACACATTAAAATACATATTAAAATATTATACATGCACAGTGGGGCCACATCATTTTTTGTCGTAGTCATAATTTTGTTTTATCTTTCGATCGGCCAACGCGCTCCCTTTACGACTGATTATTATGTAGCATTAAATAATTAAGTTTCGGGTTTTGTAATTAAGCTAGACTTTTTTTTTAGCCGTCGCTTTATAATTTTCGGTGTGTGCGTTCCACGAATCGGTGTGAATATCGTGTCTTTTTGGACACGCGAAGTTTTATATCGACCTTTTAATCTCGTGTACGTTTTTATTTTAATTATATATCGCTTTTTTACTTATTCGAGGTTGAAATATCCGAGAGCCTCGTTCGTGACAAACCGATTCACGCGTTCACAATTAAATACCGATACCCGATGACCCGTTCGTAACGAGATACAAATTGTTCACAGCATCTCGCCTCGAATATAACTGGACCGTAAAAAATCGACTGAAGAATCATTTTCGCTTTTATGCCGAATCGATTCGAGATTCTTTCAATAAGTCCGATCTGCCGGTGCAAATTCGAAAAATCCAAAAGTCACCGTCCTTCCAATTAAGATCGATCATTTTTGTTTTTTAAGGTCGCCAATTCATCTTTCGTGTGTGCACCTTTTCTAATCGCCTTTTTTATCGCATATTTGCTCGATCGTTAATTATCCTGTGACTGGACAAGTTTTCTCTATAATATTTTTACACGAATCTTTCGTATCTGGTGAAAAAATCGGCACATCCATTATAAGTATTATGCCTTTTCAACACTTCGTGCAATTTTTTTTCCACATCTATCCGATTAACGTTTATTATATTACATTACTGGTAATCAACACGTTGAGTAGTGTTTAACACGATTTAATCCACTCAACACTTTTAACACCCAAATCGTACGGAATAAATACACAAACTTTTCAAATTACACCAAAAAATCGGGATTCTTATACCTTATTATTATCTCAAATGTAGCTAAATCTGCTTTCGATTCGTTTCGACTTTTTCAAATTTTCTGACACGACACCCCGTAAATATCGTCCCAATAAATACGAGTTGGCAATAAATCGCTTTTTTTATCGTAAAAAAGCGTTTAAATCGTCGAAATAGCATCGGTTTAGAGACATCGGTGTCTGGTCCGGTTCGAATCCAGTTTTAAGGGATTATTAGATGTCGTGTGTTCGTTCTGAGCTAACAGCGATTCTACACGCGAACGTATTTATGTGAGAAAAATGCAAATTAATTGCATACATTGTTAATATTAGTATCGTTTTATATTAGCTCGAGAGTTTTGTGTGCTTTTTTACCGAATATATTGTTTATAATGGCGGTCGTAAATTTTCGATGCGGAAGTCGGAGGTTAATTCGATAGGTCGTAAATTGTGGTCAAGTATTCCATCACATTTTGTTGCATTGTAAATGTGTAATAGAGACGATTACGTGCAAATTTTTTGCACGTAAATACCTCGACTTGTATGCTACTATTGACTTCCGAATATCATTAACGAAATCTAAACATGGAATGAAATACAGTGCGTATTTTTTACAGATTGTCACAGCGTGCTTCTAAATCTAATCAAAATCATAAATAAACTTATAAAAAAATCGATAAAAATAAAATTTTATTCTGAATGAGATTCGTAAATATCTTAAGGTCAAAAATTCAATTAACACTTTGATATCCAAAAACGAAATATAAAATTTCATTTTAGACTCATTATCATGATTGTGCATTTAAGATGATTTTTAACTAACTTTTGTGACCCAGCGTTGCTCGAGATTCTTTAGACTTGAAGCTGATTTAAAAAAAAAATATTGACAACTGCGTTTTCATTCTTCACAACTACATTCCTTAACCTTAACGCGCACTCTCCTTATTAGAATCAACGACTGCACCAAAATTGCACCGAATTTAAAGCCGACCCTAAAGGTCACGCACTTTCGACTACAATTTCATATGAAAAAAATCCAATAAATCACCACTCAGCACGTACTCACACGAGATATTTACAATGTGAGATTTTATTAGTCGGCGGTTCCGATGATTATTGACGCGGCGGCCAATCACGCCTCAACGAATGTGAAATGCGGAGGAAAAGAAAAATATTTTGAAGGCGATGGTGTGTTGTTCCTTAACCCCATCACCCGTACCGCATGTGATAATTACGTTTAATTCGGACTAACGACGCCTCATACAGCCTCCGCGTCACGCTTCGCTCGCGGACCAGTCTCGTTACGGACATACTACATACAATGTTGAGGGTTATCAAATTTTTTAAAATTTTGATTGATTTTTTTTTATTTTTTTTTCTTGGTTGATTTGAAATTTGTTAGATTTCGGTAAGGCTTTTGATTTATTTGGATTAAGTTTTTTTAATGAATGTTGGATTTGATAAGTTTGGGCTGGGTTATATCGAACGTCTTCCCATTGTGCCGAAATTATTCATAGTAATGTTTATTATGGATTTCGATTGTATTGAAATTCATTGTAATGACGATATTTTGAGTCATAAAAATTCAAAAAATAATACATTTTCCTATTAAATTCTTTAAATTTTGTAATCTCACACATTTTACAAATATTGAATTAAAAAAAATCATAAAAAAAATGTTTATTTTCATAAAAGCAAATTTCTCTATACATACTGAAATGTCATATAGGTACTTACTGTTCTTACATATGTATTTATTGACGATTCGACAATAAACTTATGTCGATGATTTCATCATATGAAGAAGTATTCAATGAATCTTCAATTGTATTGTCTGTATAAAAAAAATCTTGTGTATGACAACTTTCAGTTAATTGATACGACTTCAATTTCCGCTCGAATCACTCCAGAGACAATAATCATAAAGCCGTAAGAAATTTTCGAATTGTATAAAATAATCAAATTATTTGTTTAGCGATACTTTCATCACATCGCGTCCGTTTATACGACTTTCTCTCGTCAACGACCGACTGCATAGTTCGTGTCTGAGCTCATTACCGTCGCACAAATGAAATTGCACCATTAGTCACTTTATTACGTCTCAGTGAGATATTAGCTCTGATTCTGGCTTAATTTTCAGATGAATGATACAAAACGTTTCTGCATACCGCATCAGACTTCTGTATTTTTAATGCATCACATGTTTTCCTTAATCGAATTTGAGTAGAACTAATGCCTTCGAAGAATCTTCAGATAGATTTCAGTTCTATCTTTTGTGCATTGATTATTCTTTCGAGTTCTAGCCATAAAAATTGTTTCTTTACTCAAATTGTGACATAATATCTATTAAGTTAATCGATGTGTGAATGTGAATGAAACTCAAACTTAGCATAATGAAGACACTAGATCCCGATATGGCATGCACATATGCTTCAACCTACATTCATATCAAAAATCTTTAACAAAAACTTAACCTCGATTAAAATGAATTCCAATAACTATAACAATATTTGAATTATTTTTTGTATGTATGTCATTTGGCTCCTTAATGATATTTTTTCGGCAATGAAACATTCCAGAATTATTTTATGCAAGTCTGGGAAGATTTTAGCATTATTACATTTAACATTTTACAAACAGAATTTCTATAATATGACAGTTCTCAGAGGTGCCTTTTCGTATCCAAGTCGTAGCAAATACTTTGAACGACTTACACTTGCAATGGAATTTACTACGGAAACGTAATAAAAACACATTTAACTTAAAGCCCAAAGATTTTTTAACATTGCCAGATCATAGAATCTATAAAATTAATTTAAAAAATCAATCTGGCAACCCTATTTTAGTCTTGTTCGTCGAGCAAACGCCGACACGACTACGCTCCTTCATCTCTCATACTTTGTGATTAATATTTGATCTTTCATTCCGATTCCCACGTAGCGGTCGTAAGTTTTACTCTTATTATTTATTCTTATATATTTTATTTTATTAAGCATTATTGTTGTTGTTCACTCGTTCGGATCATTATCGGCTCGGTATGGATTCGCGAGTGTCGATTTTTTTTTCGACAACTTTCGTTCGATTCTTATTTTTTAGTCAAGTCGTGTTATTCGTGCGAGTAATTATCTTACTCGTTGCGGCCGTGTTATTATATCATAACCGTTTGCTCGAAATTACCGACGAATAATTAAGCCTTCGACGTGTATACGAAACGCACTCTTGCAAGTGTTCGTGTCTAATTTTTGTTTTTCCAATGTTGGTTCTCCTGTTTTATTTTTTTCGGTTTCGTTTCGAACGTGTCTAATTTTTTCTTTATTTAATTATCGCCGACTTTGACAGCCGCAGACATGACTGTGTGTCGAGTAATTAACCCGTTGCCGAACGGTAACTGATTCTGACTTTTTATACGATCAGTATTTTGTATACTTTTTCGCAGTCCATTTATTATTGTTAAATTACAATTATTTTATCATATGAATGTAGGTTGAAACATCTGTGCATGACGTGTCGGGCTCTAGTGTTCTCGTTATGCTAAGTTCGAATTATACTAACATTCACACATCGATTTTCTTAATTGATATGATGTCATTTGAAAATGATATAACAATATCAAATCAAAAATGTATTAATTTATCACTTTTAAGGCTTGTATTTCAATTGACTTGATAGTGGTATATACTCAAGCTATCTTTTCATTTCTAATTGACACCTGAATTGCACAAAGGTTACAAGTGACCTTTTTTTATCGAAATTGAGTCAAGTACAGAAAATAATTCTGTATCATAAATAGAAAAATTTTCTATTATTAACTCAATTTTTATAAAAAAAGGTCTCTTGTAACCTTTGTACTATTCAGTTGTTAATTGTAATTGGAAGGTTTTGCAGAGTATATACCACCATTAAATCAATTGATGTAATGACAACTGAATTTCTTAAAGGGCACAAGTGACCTTTTTATCGATATTAAGTTACCTACAGAAACTGATTCTGTATCATATTTAGAACCATTTTCTGTACTTAACTCAATATTGATAAAAAAGGTCACTTGTATTCTTTGTGCTATTCAGTTGTCTTACATTATAGACTAAAAACGATTCCAAAAATTGAATCCTTCACATGGTCTGTATAGATTGAATTCGATCGATTTTAGTGCCACATTTCAAACTCTGATATAACTTCTAAGTTTCTAGACAAGTACCTGACCTTTATTTTAAAATAAATCATTAATTAAAAAATAAAAAAATAGCAATACACGTATCAATAAATTAATAACCATAACGTAAATGACACAGATACGCGATATATCTACGTAAGAACCATGCAGCGCCATCAGCGTTTACACGATTAAGCAATTTATCAATAAAACATAATAGTTGCACATTTACAATCATCAAATGATAAAAAAACACACATTTACACTATCATCGAATCGAATCTAGATCGAACTGTGAATAATTGCATTTTCGGCTCGGTTCGGAAAATTTTCTTCGGTCCGGTTTGAAAAACGCGTCGACCCGTATAACGCGATTAATTATACAATTAACCCGCCGATCAATCGTTCGTTTAACCGCGTTTAACATAAATTAAACCGATTTGTAAGCGGAGGCTGACCGCCGTGAGAAAATATCGCTTTTGCAGGGCGAACGTACACTAAATGGAAATCGCTCATTACGAGCGCCGATCTGCATAGTCGTTTTTGTTGCATCGCATACTAAACTAAACTTACTCGCATTTCTTAGAACTAGAATATATGTATGTATGTATGACGACTAGAAATGCTCAGGGATACAAGTGATTTTTTTGCCGAAATTGAGTTAAGTAAAGGTATCACAGGCAAAAGGATACAAACGAACTCGGAACGCGTAACTCGATACATCATCAAATCACTCGACCTCCTCCTAATACACACATTCAATTTTGAGCTTGCTTTTCTCGAAATCACTTGTACCCTTTGACCTTTTCAGTCGTCTTACATATGACGACTGGAAAGGCCGAGGGGTACAAGTGATTTCGAAAATTCAAGCTCAAAGTTCTACATGTATATTATGTATGGAGGAAGTCGAGTGATTTGATGATGTATCGAGGTACGCGTCACAAGTTCATTTATATCCTTTTGCCACCGAATATACGGGCAATTTCTGTACTTAACTTAATTCAGGCGAAAATATTACTTGTATCCTTTGGCCTTTTCAGTCGTCGTATGTATTTTTAAGTTCATATAGATTTGTTTTTTGATGAGAATCTGTTGAAAAGTCAAATCAGTTTAGGGGTAGTTTAATCAACAGCGACTAAACCGAAACCAATACCAACAGAGACATATTTATATACATAAGTGAGATAACTATATTAAAATTTTACTTCTTTTCACTTGGTATATTAGATATATTTCTAAAATTTCTAACATAGTTTCAAGTGTATTCAGATCTACAAAACTAGAAATTTATTATGTGATTTTAAGATTCCTTATTAAGGTCCAATCTTTCAAACAAATGTTGCTAATTATTTTGCGATAACAGTTCTTAAATTCGAGGTAAAAAAAATGCTGAATAACTTAACATACAATTGAAAAATCAGACTTGATTATGATTCATGCAACGTTCACAATTTGTACAAAAATTCAATGATAAACTTGCATCAAAATGAAAATTTTTAGATTCGATCGCTCGTTGGGAGCAATTAGTCGCTCGATCGCGTCGTTTTTTCTCGATAAACACTCAACAGGAGATCCCTAAGGTTCTTATCCTTTCATTATTGGCGAATTATGTGGGTGTTATGTGGTTAAGAACCGCGAATAAAGGAATACTGATACAGCCAATTATATCCATCGACGTTTTCTCACGCTCCAACGCAGAGAGAACCAACTCGTATGTTTGCCCAACATATAATATATTTTACATGCATCTGAAATGCACATATTTACAGTTTTACAGAAAAAAAAATTACACCAAACGATAAATTTAAGTCGTCGCTCGCTTAATTTACACCCCTCTTTGTCGTACGACTCAATTAACGAAATGTAAATTTGTTTTGTTCGTTCGTTGAGCTTTTATTCGGATTTACGTTCGGTTCGAATTTACGTTGTGAGATTTAAAATTTACGGTTTAGATGAGAACGATGTGATTCTACAGCTGGCCGTGACATTCGATGTACGGACCGGTCTTGTTCGGGCTTTACAATTATTTTATATGGAAAGTGTATAAGATAAGAATGTAGGAAATATAAATAAGAATGGGTAATATTGTAGAAATTTTATGGATCGCGATCGATAGATGTCTCGTATCGATTTGATAAAGTATTCGATTAACTTTTTACGTGAATTACGTTTGAGTGGATTTCGTTCGTTTCAAACTTTTCAAGATTCAGCGGACTTTTATAGTGATCTGTTGTGTTTTTTTTTTAATTGAATTTAATTATATCTGTGTATTGATTTTTTATCGTAAATTATAATTATGACTGAATTTCGTAAAGGGCACAAGTGATCTTTTTTTATTGATATTGTTTCTGTATCATATATAGAACCATTTTCTGTACTTAACTTAATTTCGATAAAAAAGACCACTTGTGCTCTTTATGAAACTCAGTCATCAATTATAATTATTGTAATGCTACAGAAATCTTATCACAATCAGATTAAAACTCTGAAAATTTACATTAAAATCTGGAGAAAGATTTAAGAAATAAATACTTACAGATATTCGAACTTTCGATATCATGTGAATGTGAACTTCATACCATTTAATTTGAACCATCTGATTTCATACAAAATCAATAAATAGTATAAATTTAGTGATTTAAAGTTCATAATAAAGCACTGGTCCATATTTTTCTTACTTCCTCTATATAGATAAATAACAATAAATTCGATCAGTAAATCAATACAATTGTCTATTTTTCAATCAGCATGAAACTCGACAAATCCGATTATTCTGATCTAAGTTTTCGTTTATTCTTTTAAATCCAGTTAAACTTAACTAACAATAAACTTAACTTCGATTAAGTTAACCTACGGTTTAACTTCGATTAAGTTAAGCTACGTTTTGACTTCGATTAGTTGATTCGAAGATATCACCGAAATTCAAGCACCAATAAATCATACACACATGCAATATTTTACGACCGAATAAAACGAAGCAGCTGATCGAATCGATATATTTATATAATATAACCCAAACAAGATGCTGAAGCAAGATCGAAGGGCACAAGTTTACGATATCGTGACGAGCCCTTGACGCTGGGCAAAGGCACGAAGTCGGTCCTTTTGTGCCCACAATATACGAAAAATATCCCCGATACACACGAGATAAGAAAAGCAGAAGGGCATGCGACAAATTTACAATTTTACGTAAGAGAAGATCGCGGTGTGGGGAGACTTGGTACAAAAAGCGGTCGATCGCGAATTTATCGGACTTTTGTTTTGGCGCTCGCTGATTTATCGCGAAATTCCTCAAAACGGGCTCGACCACTTGAAAAGTCAATCCGACTCCCGTTTTGGATGTCGAATTGAATTTTCTGATTGAAAAAGTGGTAATTATCGAATTGGCGAAAAATTTGGGGAATTTTGAGGTACTTGTATCGATGAGAAACTGTACAAATCGAATTAGATTAGGTTTTTTTTGGATATCTTGATAGATTAGATCCAATTGCGCTGTGTTATGTTTTACAATTAGAAGTTTCATAAAAGTTTTCACTGATATCGATGAAAATTTGTTGATGTGATTCAAGTTTAAAGAACGAAAATTCAATAGTCCTTTTTAGTTTTTAATATTTGTTAGATGCACTAACAAAATAATGTTTTTATCCATATAAACAACAACAATAATTTCGCTATATTGAACAACAAATATTCATTAAAATCTGTGGGAATATTTATGAAGCTTCTCCTTGTTAGATTCAATTAGGTTAGGTCGAGTGTCGTGACTTAGTACGGTTCATTTTTTTTCTAAATCTAGGTTATTTCCGTAGATTCTAGGAAATGTATTGAACGATT
Organism: Cheumatopsyche charites; assembly: GCA_024721215.1. Lineage (NCBI taxonomy): Eukaryota > Metazoa > Arthropoda > Insecta > Trichoptera > Hydropsychidae > Cheumatopsyche > Cheumatopsyche charites. The sequence goes on along the minus strand of CM045580.1, from coordinate 2,002,140 downwards.
CGATTGTTTCTTGTGCGAATTGGAAAAAGTCGTTAGATTGTAAGTGAATCCTCACCTGAGCAAACATCACTTATGAACGAAACGATTTCACATTTACAGATATTACAATCAGTTGATTGTTGTATTAATGCACGTATTACATCCTACTGAAAAAAAAACTATTAATAATTCGCTCTAGATTCAAATAGACATTATCACTATCCAAACATTTTCATATAAAATTTCCAACCGCACTTTGAATATCGATGAATCGTTCCGTTCTTTTCAATCGAAGTCTCCATTGTTCCGATCGATATTCAGATCGTGTGACGCGTACTTAACATAATACAAAATCATTCAATGCACACATTAATGGACACATACATACGACTGAAAAGGCCAAGAGGTACAAGTGACTTCGATAAAATAGCGCTCAAAGTTGAACATTTGATTTGATGACGTATCTCGGTACATTTATATCCTTTTGCCACCAAATAGATTGAAGCGATTCCTGTATATAATTTCGACTCAAATGTCATTCGTACCCCTTGGGCTTTTGAGTCGTCATGTGTGTGGGGATGATTAGGCGTTCGCATGTCGCGCTCATTATCGCTAAAACGTGCACCGTAATTGGCGTACACCGTACTTAATTCCCATAGATCGCACAATGACTATGGCTATTCGATCATTTGTCGATCGATGGCCATTGTCTGTCGGTTAATTCGTCGACATCATCGAACCAATGTCGAAATTTGTAACGAAACAAATGCGCACAATTTCCCATCGGATGCATACAATGGGTCACCCACCCACTGAATCACATACACTTTCTATGCTTAAATTAGTTTTTTTTATATTCTAATTAAATATATTTAGTATATGATTAAGTAAATTTTGAGAAAGTCATGTTCAAATCTATTGTAATTGAAAAGTTGCGAGTTCTGATGATAAGTGAGCTGTTCAATGCATCAAGTATCCAAAACTAAATAATTTGCAAAATAGAATGGACACATTAATATATTCAGGATTTTAATGTTACTTATACTCTTCGGTTTCTAAGGTCCTCATAAAATATTTTTTCGAATTCGATTCGTTAACACATGGTAATTACTAAATGGATACGTCAAACATTTCCGAGCGCGAAAACATATTTGACTCGTTAATGCGGAATCGAGAGAAAACACACTTAACTTAACAAATTTGTTATTATACAAAATCGTCAAATATTTGAATAAGTTACAAATTTGCGTTATTTCATACGCCATATTTGCACGCCTCGAAATAAGGACGTAACAATGGCTATTTTTCCACCGATTTTTATTTCACTTCGTTTAACGCGACTATTTAAATTTCGGCGGCAAACATCTGAAAACGATTTTATCATACATTTTTTCATATTAGAAAAGCTCTAATGAAAATCAGTCAAAAGTAGCGAATTGTATGAGCAAACATTCGTGTGTCGCCAATCAACCGTTGCTCAATTAAATTCGAATTTTTCACACGTACGATTTTCAGTGCATTTTAGTAGATCGCGAACTGCGCTTTACACGCATTCGAATAATAAAATTTTAAATAGAAGGAAAAAAAGTCGCTCTGAATGAGCGATTATTGTGGGCGTAACTGCGGACTTCCTGTGAATCGCCATGTGAACTGTCATTCTGTACACATGTACCGTGTTTTGTAATAGAACACTTAGTGCACAGGTATGTCTATGTACCGGAGAGTTTCATTGTTGTGTGTATGCGCAATCGAAATTAGACAAATTGCTCTCTAATTAAAATAATTACCGCAGTCGAAATGTGCGCGGTTTATTCCTAACGGTCCCCAAATTCGTGTTATATAAGTATATGTTATGAAAATGTATTGATTTGACAGTTCGTTCGACCGATTAATTCGAATCCAATCAAATTTTAAATTGTCCAAAAGGTAATTCCGGGAAAGATGGCCATCTCTCTCTGGGAAAAATGGTCATCTCTCTCAGAATTATTACTTTATATACTGACATTTGAAATGTATACTTATTGTTGATCGATGTTAATAAACGAAATCAATTATTATCGAGGACATCTGTCGTTAATCAATTGTCGCATTTGTTATTGTCGCTTCGATTTAACGACGCCATTTTGCAACAACATACATATATTTACAATCGGATCGTTTATACAAAATGAAAGAAATGCATTCATTTCTATGCGGAATAGATAAAAATGAAAATCACACGCATTTTTCACGAATCCAACGATAGATAATTAAATATTTGATGTTCGTTCAATGAGACTCCATTTTGTCGCAATGGCGTCACTATTCGATAAATATTGTCTATCTTGGAATATCTGCTTTCGTTAATAAATTAATTTTCGTCATCTCGACGACATTGATTAATGTCGACCATAATGGGAGAGCAATTAGCGATAGAATCTTCTACGTACTTTTTTCAAAGCATTGACATTTTCGGCTTCGATGATTGATCAGTTGCTAATATACTGTTCTATTTTTTATATTAGATTTTATTGCTGCATTCGATTCGTTTTAGAGATTGTGCTTTGTTTTCAATTAATTCGAACGCTCTATAAAACGGTTGATATGTAATTTTCGATATGAAATTTTCCGTAGTAAACAATTACATTATAATATAATTCTATGTAGGAATTAGTCACGGTATATAAAGATATTTAACAATGAAACACATTAAGCTACGGACAATTTTTTTAGACGTTATTATTTCTGTTTCGCAACGTTTTGTCATTATATTTTAATACGTTTCCATGCAATAAGAAAAAGAAATGCATAGCGCGACGCGAAAAAAGCGAAACAAGAAATGTTTTAAGGTACATTAAGTAATAAATATAATTTGTTTTCGTTGCAATATTATTATGTTTCAAAGCATTAAGTAGAGCATGAAATGAGAAATTCTGTATATCAAGAGCGATTGTTAAGGCATCTTTGTTGGAAGCCTCGGGGCCGCAAGATGAACCTGTCTTTCGATCTCGGGAAAATATAATAATAATACAAAATAACCATTCTTGAAATATCCTTAAATCGTCAAAAATCGGCAATGAACCGAATCGAATCCTCCGTGCATATTTTCGTTCGATCTTCTTTTGTGTGTTGGCTCAATAATGAATCGTGCGTAACTCGATTCGAAAAGGTGTCTTTCAAAGTGTAATAAGCTCAATGGATACGCACTGTATTTCAACTTAATGGAGTTTTTTTCAGAACTCGATCGATTTTTTTTTTCCATTTTGGTATTTATTCTCTGTTAATACTTTTATTCTCGATTCGAATCCGAATCTGATGGACAGGGTTGCGAATCATTCAAAGAACATCATCAAAAGTCTATTCAAATGTATCAAATTCTTTTCATCTAAATGTATTATGAGAGATACGGAAATCTTTCTCGTATGGCCATCTCTCCAGGAATTATCCTGTATGTTATATTCGGTCGATAGCATAGCAATATAAAGGAATTGTGCATGCTGTGTCGAGTTTTAATGTCGAGTTCAAGTCATGTCAGATTCTAGAAAGAGTCTCAATCGATAAATAAGTTTCAAAAATGGAAATATTCTTCTGAAAATGTCTCAAAATGTAAAACCACAGCCCTGTTGGACACCATGGCCCAATCGTCATGTTTCTCGCATAATCGGTCACGTTTTCGCCGGTTTGCTACCCATAGCCGATTTCCTTTGTTCCGATCATTGCACGAATAATATTGAAATACTTCATGTTCGTTGTATACGTGTAATATAGCGGCTGAAAGAAGGAAAAAAATGCCTACGAATAAATTACTTTTTCTCAACTGGCGATGAAAAAAGAGTCCAATCGACACTGCCGTTGTTAGATAAGTGATCTGTGAAATCGAAAAGTTTTCTCTCTCGGTTGTGTTTAATTCTAAGTGAATTCCATCCGATATTATTGTTGAAGTCGTATGCGTCGATTTATGAATCCTTTTGTGCCTTGTATGCGACAAAATAATATATAACGAAACGAGAATAAAAAAGATATGTTCGGACAACGGCTCACGCTGAAAATAAATAACGATATTGAAATGAAAGACCGGTTTTCTTCCGATAAAACAATGGCATCAGATTCCATAAGGTTGCCAGTACATAAATATAAGCATAAATGCAGAATGCGTATGCAAAATCATTTTTTACATCGACTCGACTATATTTATACTAAATCAATTTATATAAGATTTTAACTTTAGTATAATTGTGACTTTGGAAATCTTTAAAGATTCTTTATGATTGATTGAACGGTAACTTAAGTTATTCATATTAAATTTTTTCTTAAAGTTGCTCAAAACTCTATACACTTTAAAATGATTATCAATTGTAGTAATTCTTGAGATGAAATGAGCGGTAAAGGAATCTATAAAGAGCATACATATTACAGAGACAAACAAGAGACGAGTGAAATGGAATGGACTAGGGACACATCTATACTAAAGATGAGGATAGCCATATAGGCGTCCCTAATCCTTTCCGCTCGCCAGTGGATAGTGGGTTAAACGGACAGACGTAAACAAAAACAAAATCAATTGACTTTCGTCTAAAGATTGGTATCGAGACAAAAAGAAGCAATAATTTAGTAATATGATAGCTTTTACGTGGCGTTGGAGGAACAAAAAAGGTTTGGAGTTGCGTGTCGGTGACCGGTTTTTGCGGTTGTAACACGTCTCGTGACACTTCCCCAAATCGTGTGTCGATCTATTTTGATCGCCACATCGAATTTAATTATGATAAGGGGGAACAAGATGGATGCGAGCGACCCAAGAGATGAAGGATGTTCGGCTACTTGGGTAGCCTTACAATGAATGATCCCGTGTTAAAAAAGTGTCTTAACCACGTTATCCGTTTGTCAGCGTGAAGTGCGCTCGCCAACGTTGTGTTGGAATCCCGTTCCGATATCGAATATCTTCCATTTTTTTTTCACCCAATAACACCGTTTTATACACCCACGATCTTTTAATATTGTCTTGAAAGTGTTTAGTCGAATTGTAAGCTGATCTGCTTGTTTAAGATGTATTTTCACTTGTGCAACCTTTGAAGATGCGTGATTCATCTGAAAAATGCTATACACTGATGTTCGAAAGTGTTAAGACTCCTTTAGAGCAAGTTTACATACATGTGTCCAGTCTAGAAATTAACTTGAACTAGATGGTTATATAGTTATATAGGTCTGTCTCAATGGTTTTAGTTTGAAAGCATGCGTGTAAACTAACTTGTAAGCGAAACTGTTAACTACATGCTACTGGAATTCAGTAACTAGACTAAATAAACAAGATTCCCTTTGTTTGCTAGGGGTCGAAGAATAATGTCTACTTAACCATCTAAGTCTAAATTACTCATCAAGTGCAAAAAAGGCTTTAATATTTTATCAAAATTTCTCAGATCGAACAATGGATTTGTTAAATAAAAAGAATGTTGCAAAAATCGCACCCCTTTTCCATTTTTTTGACAAAGGGTCCAAAACGAAAGACATGGGTCGCTTTATGACACTGACGGCATTTTGGCAAAGTACCCGATACATTATCGACCGAGTAAAATGATTAATTTTAACTGAATTCAATTGTTGCATCGATTCATCTCAATGGGGCGATCTTTTCGAAGAGAGGCATTATGATGCTTCGCTCTTTCATTTCAGTTTTTTTCATTCGATTTTTAAGTCGGCAACATGAATTGGAAACAGAAAGGGGGATTTTTCTCGCCGCCATAAATCCGTGTGTGCGACTTGTCACACGAAATTATGGTTTATGTTCTAAAGAAGTCGCGAAATCGGCCGGAAAACCATTCTTTATTATTAATGGTGTTACATTATTATTTTTTATACGTTATTTTTTCAACGGAGATTCTTACGTCAGATTAACCAGCTATGCAAAGGTTTAATTTATCGCTTGTCTCCATTGTGCAATCAGTTATACAAATACCCTATATGCTGCACACAAAACACGTGACGAGCCTTCGGATTGTCAGCGCTAAACAAAACTAATCAATTCCGAACAGTGCATTGTAGTATCGGCATAATTAATGAAAGGTTCGATTGTTTAATTATTCGCGGTTATTCGAAGCAGAACAAGTAACGATCGGAGTCATTTCCGTTTCCTGTTCGAACGATTTTTTTTTAATCAGAGGTCTTGATTGGCGTTTTTACATTTGTGCTGTACAAATGCATCATTATTACAGTGGTACGACTTATAATTCTAACCGTGTGTACATTTAAATTTAATGGATTACTGTAAACCCTTGTATAATGACGAAATATCGAAATTCTAATTGAAATTTTCGTGAAATCATTTTCTAAAAATCTGGTGCATTTTAAGACTATTTATTTGGGGAAATGATTTGATTTACTGATTTCCGTCAAATAAAAAAAAAATGATTGAAAAATGTTCACCTTCTATAATGAACAGGTCTAGAATGACCTCCTTATCTCGTCATTATACAAGGGTTTACTGTATTTAAAATATTTAGCAACTCTTAGTAAGGATCTAGTCAATAAGATATTGAATTTATAGCATTTAAGTTTAACTCTTTCTTACAAATATGAAAAAGAACTAAATGTGAGCACTAGTAGATGAGAAATAGTGAATGTTTATCTTACAATATGAGAGTAAGTGTATTGAGACTTTTTTACATGTTGTCATTAATTTTCTTGCTCTAGAATTCGCATTTCACTAATTTTGTGCAAATCTGAGGAAGGATTATAAGTGAGCTCTAGAGTGAAGCTAGGTTTGCGTACCGCGACAGGCAGCGAGCAGCACGCAGCATGATCAACATTGGGAACAATATAGTGTGTTTTCTTAGGATTCTTGATGCAAAAATCTAACTTTTTTGGTTTTTGATGTTCGTATTTTATTCTAAAGTCACCATAGAGACATTTTTCTAGTTATAGAGCTATATATTATATAAACAGTTAAAATAGCTAAATAACTATTTTTGGGGCTTTTATGGTCCTTTAAGTCCGTATTTCATTATTAATTCAACAGCATATACATTTTCTAACTATATAGCTGAATCAAATCAAGTGAAATAGTATAATAACTATCTTTTTGGGGCTTAAAAATTTTTGTAGAGCAGGATATGTTTGAGGAAGGTGAAGGGATGTTAGGATTGATGTTCGAGGATGCCGTTTCAGACATCAGATTAACGTTGGACTTTTTGGTTTTCGCAGGGAGGGATGTGATGCCGTGCGGTAGCAGGCGCCATGCCGAGCCCGCTGCTGCCCGCGGGCGGCCAGGAGTCGAGTAGCGGCGCGCGCCGGCGCAAGCGAAAGCGCGACGACCCGCAGACGTCAGCTCCGGCCGAGCGGGAGGACGACGACGAGGACATGAGCCCCGAGGAGGAGGCGGGCGCGTCGCCCCCGCGCGCCGCCCTCGCCGCCCCGCACGCCCGCCACACGCCCACCGGCACCACCCACGACCACGACGACCGCAGCCTCTCCTCGGACGTGGAGCGCTTCGACGGCAAGATCGTCTACAACCCGGACGGCTCCGCGTACATCATCGAGGAGTCGGAGCTGTCCGACGAGGAGGCCAGCCTGGGCGCGCTGCCGCGGCTGCTCGGCGACGGGTGCATCGTCGACGGCAGGGGAGTCGCCGGCGACTCGCCCAGGGACTTCCCCCCTATAGCCAGCGCCGTCTACGTCTCCAGACAACAATTGTACGGTGCTTTGTGTGCCCTGGGTGCTCCTCCGAGGGCTCCAGATCCACCTGCGGTCCACACTTACCGCGTGTTCAGCTTCCGCGACAAGACGCGGCCCGCGCCCAACCACGACCGCTTCCAGTCGCGCGACTGCCTCAGTGTGCCCGTGAAGCCCATCCTCATGTGCTTCGTGTGCAAGCTGAGCTTCGGGTACGCCAAGTCGTTCATCGCGCACGCGCAGACCGACCACGGGCTGTCGCTGTTGGACAGCGAGAAGGACGTCCTCGGACGCAAAAACTCCTCGGCGATCATCCAGTGCGTCGGCAAAGACAAAGAGCCGCTGGTGTCGTTCTTGGAGCCCGCGGGGCCGGCGGGGGCGGTCACCACCCCGTCGCTGCCGCCCGGTCCCGCCGACGTAACGGAAGTTCCTAATTCTTTAATGAATAAACAGACAGACTCTAACGCTAGTGATAGTAATAATGATAGTTTACTCGATAATGGTTCCTGCGAGAGGCGCGACGAGAGCGAGAGCGGAGGCGGCGACAGGGGGAGCGTGGGGATGGGCTGGGGCGATCCGCCCCACTCGCTGATCACCGTGCAGAATCCTCAGGCCATCAACGCGTCCGTCCGAGGGCGCAGCCCCGGTTCGCCGGCCACCCCTCTGCCCCCGGGACTGTCGGGGATGCCCACGATACCGACGCCGCCCGCCTTCCTCTCGGGCACCACCATAGGCGTGTGTCCCGACCACCTCCAGGGGAGACCCTCGGCCGCCGACTGTCCCAAGTGCGAACTCATCCTCGCCTCGAGTCGGATGGGCGGTCCGCTCGCCGGCATGCACAGCCGCAACTCGTGCAAGACTCTCAAATGCCCCAAGTGTAATTGGCACTATAAGTACCAAGAGACTCTCGAAATACACATGAAGGAGAAACACCCGGAGGCCGAAACTAGCTGTATATACTGCATCGCCGGGCAGCCTCATCCGCGGCTCGCGCGAGGCGAGACCTACACGTGTGGCTATAAACCGTACCGTTGTGAAGTGTGTAACTATTCTACGACCACCAAAGGAAACCTTAGTATACATATGCAATCGGATAAGCATTTAAACAATATGCAAGAGTTGCAGAACGGCGGCGGAGGCGGAGGCAACGCCGGCGAACCCTTGGCACCTCAACCTCCACCGCATACTCCTCCAGGACCCCACAAACCGCCGCCAGCGCCTCACCATTCTCCGGTGACGTCGCACAAACCCAAACCGACCTTCCGTTGTGACGTGTGCAACTACGAAACGAACGTAGCTCGAAACCTCCGAATACACATGACGTCCGAGAAGCACACCCACAACATGCTCGTCCTGCAACAGAACGTGAAACACATGCAGACGCTCTCGGCGCTGCAGCACCAGCACCAGCACAGTCAACAGCAACTCGAAGGCCTCCTCCACTTCCATCCGGGCTTGATGCCCAGTGACAAACCGTTGCCTAATGCGGAGGCGGCTCTGGCCGACATGGCGTACAACCAAGCGCTGATGATCCAATTGATGACCGGAGGACCTCTGCCGGGTCACGGTCCGCCTGACCTGGCGCCTCATTTAGACCTAGGTCTCAATCCTGAGACGATGGAACCGCCTCCTGAGCCTGCGGATCCCGACCCTGACCGGACTTATACGTGTTGCGTGTGCAATTGCTTCTGCACCGATTCGCTGGAAGCGCTCGCCCAACATCTGGCGCAGGATCGCACGAAGGTGAGAGAACAGGAGATCCTCGCTCTAGTCGCCGGCAACTACGTGTGCAAACTCTGCACGTACAAGACAAATTTAAAGGCCAATTTTCAATTACACTGCAAGACTGACAAGCACCTGCAACGGCTGCAGCACGTGAACCACGTTAAAGAGGGTGGACCTAGAAACGAGTGGAAGCTGAAGTACGCATCGGCAGCGGGAGGAGTGCAAGTCCGATGCAACGCCTGTGATTATTACACCAATTCTGCACACAAACTGCAATTACACGCAGCCGGTGCTAGACACGAAGCCGGTGCTCTACTATTGCGATTGTTAAGAACGGCTCCGGCAGGTACACGTGCTCGTTGTGCCCTTTGCGGATTTGTGGCACGAGCTCGTCTCCAACTGCTCCAGCATGCCAGATCCCTCAACCACCTTCAGATGGAGCAGATTCATCAGCTGCAGAGAAGATCGGAAGGCAAGGACATGCCGGCGGATATCAGCGAAGTCTTCCAACTCATGGCGCAACCGGACCAATCCTTCGGTGAACCCGATTCTGGTGAGCATATTTCATTAATTATATAAAATTTATCGATCGACTTACGTTTAGCCCCAATTTATTGTTAAATTTTTTTCGCGGTCCGACAGCCATATGTTGATACGTTTACCCGAAGGATAATTATCAGGACTCTCATTATTCCTTTCAACGCAGAGTTCACTCACTACGTAATTATGAAATTGGGAGTCGATAAAAGAATGAATATGAAAAAAATGCAATCATTAAAAAAAAGATATAATGACGCGTGAATTAACCCCGAAAACACAATGGCCTTATGCAATAATGAACCATCTGTTGTGCCCGACTTCGAAACGTCCATGTGTAATATTACATTTTTGAAAGGCACTTTGCAATAGTGGAAAAAGTTTAGGGATATCTTTTTATGCTCCTTTCTAATAAGAACTCTTCAAGTGAACTCTAAAGGAATCTGGTTTGAATTGATGAGGGGGACGATATGAATGTAGCCTTGTTCAGGTAAAATATTCGTTTACAATATTCGAATGTGTCATAGTTTGTTTTGAAAAAATAAAACGGTCGTTAAAGCGTTTTATCTCTAGATTGATAAATTTATGTTCACATACAATCACTATAAACACAGACAGGAATATCCTGACACGATAGGTCGCTTTATTATGACCTTGATCCCTTTAAAAAACCTTTAATATTGATTTTAGATAGACTTACCACTTATTTATTTTGTACATTTCTTCGTAAATGTCTTGAAATCCCCTCGTTATTTACATAACTCAAAATAAACGACGCCAATAAAAGTTTACTTACTCGAGTAAACCAATAAGAATCTAATTGCTCAAGTATTTTTCTGTTTAAATTCTTATAAGATATTTTTTTTTAATAACCAGAATCAATTAGTGTTTTGTAAAAATAGCGGAAATACTTATTTTGTAAAACTATTGTACGGACGTGTCTAGTGACAGTTATAATTTCTTCGTGGTTAACTTGCACAACGTACCTCAACCGAAAGACAACAGCATTGTTATTTTTATTGTTATAATTTTGAATTACTATGAGTTTCGAAACAATATTTTTTCGTTAATTCACTACGTAATAACACTTCACAAAAAAAAAAAACAATTGTCATATTCTTTTGATTACCAATAGTTAGCATGGAACAAATTCGAACATTGACGTGCGTATTATAAATATTATTCAAAATTTTTTACTAGATTTATTGAATAATCACGAAATTTCGTAAATGAATCAATCACGATTCTTCGGAAAAAAATACAGTTGCGTTGAAACAAATTTAATTTGAATACACTCATCCCTCGATTTACACGATACCCATTTTACTCGATTAGTAAAAAACTACATTTTATTTAAAAAATCATATCTATATATTTTGTGACACGCGTCACACAAACGCGTGTGTTGCAATAGATTCAACAAATTAAAATTATAATGTAGCAGTGAGAAGGCGAAATAATAAAATTACAATTATTTAATTATGTATACTTTTAACTTCAAACATGTTATAAATTTGTCGAGCTAATAAATCTATAACATTTCTTAATAAAATTATTTTTTCTCACCTCGTTTTACGCGGTTTTCTGAAACCTATCCCGCTAATTAATATGAACTTAAAGTATCGATTTACGCGGATTTTTATTTCCTGGAACCTATCTTTCGTTATTGTATCAACTCGGAGTCTCGATTTACGCGATTTCTCCAGGAACGTATCTACCGCGTAAATCGAGGTATGAGTGTAATTTGAATACTTAAAATTTTTTTCGACTCTAGTATTTTATTGGATTCTTTTAATCAGAATCGAATCTGAAAAATCGAATTGATAATAAGCAACTCGTCTGTTTTACTGTCAGCAACTCAATTCGACTTAACTCAATCGAATCGAAATTATATTCTAACCTAACAAATTCTCACATATCTTAAACTAAATCATCATAAATTCTAACCTAATCCAACTTAAATTTTAACACATCCATCCAATTTCAACACCGACAGGATAACAGAAAAGAACCTCAGTACGTTTTTAGACGTGACGCAATAAAGATGGCAAAAGTCTCGACAGATGCTACCAACAATCACACACTGTTTAAAAATTTAATTTAAATTCGAACATTCGGAAACTGGTTTGTTCGCGATCTCTGATTGGTCGAGCGGTCATCAGGCCACGCCCACCGCCAAAGAGCGAAACAAAACATCTTTAACGCTCAAGTGAGAGCGAAACAACGATACAACCAATGACACTCCTTTAATTAACCCCTTAATGACGCGATTAATTAATTAATTAATTATATTTTGATTTTTTTATCGATTTTCATATTTATTTTTCATACAGGTTATTTCGATTCAATTTTTTTATATTTACATCATGTATTTTATTCGGTCGTAAATGACATAGATAACCTGAATAGGTAGTATCATTCTATTAACGAGACTCCTTAATTAAGTTAAGTACACATATAGGTGTCACTAAATAGTTCGAATTTGCGGAGCCGTTTCTTGAAGCGCTAAATTAACACTTTTTTTCAATCAAATGAATTCAAATATTCGAAAGAAACGATCGAGTCTCCATATCAATTAAGAAAAATGACATGTAAACTAAATAGGACTCGAATTCACGCATCCCAAGTATGCTGAATCGACACAGCATGCACAAACTATTTATACTGCTGAGCTATCGGCTTACTGTTTTTTTACATTCGTCACTGTTTAATGACATTAAATTATCTATCAAATATTAAATTACAAATATTTTATTTAGTCATCGATGTTTGCGCATAAAATGAGTTTCCTTTTCCTGTCACTACCAAAATTTATTTTCTTTGTGTTTCATTTTCTATACTGGAATGAATCCGAATGGAAGCTGCGTTCCATTAATTTTTTTCCACCGTACGAATTGTGAGTTTTGTGTTACAATATATGAAAGTTGCACGTGTGCTCTAAAAGAAGAATAACAGATATTTTACCTGAACGTAATTGTTTCGTAAGAAAGGCGGTTCACACGGTCGATGGTCAAAAATCTTTGTTTCTATTCAACGCTTCTTAGTTTCTCTTCAAAACGTATATAACAATTGTGCTTTTTTCAATTTCTTTGTATATTCAGGTGTCTTTACCGTTTGACAAGCATTATTCTTATATTTTACAATAATTTTATATTTTATTTATTCCAGATACAAAAGAGCCGATCGACCAAAAACCCGAATTGAGTCACGAGCAGCAAATGCTCAAATTCATAGAGCAACAGCAGCATTTGCAGCAAATGCAACAGCAAATTCAACAGCAACAACAACTGCATCAACAGCAACAGCAACATTCTCAACAACAACAGCAACAACAACAACAACAACAGTTGCAAGAAGAAAACAATGCAGAATCCCACGCATGTCCTTTCTGCAATTTCAGTTGTGACTCTGAACTTAGACTCCAAGCTCACGTTGTAGCCCAACATGGAGCTCCTACTCCGACTCCTCCTGCTTTCTCTTGTCCATTGTGTCAAGATGGATTCAGAGATAGACCATCACTCGAAAAACATGTCATGCAAATTCATTCAGTCAACTCTGAAGGCCTTCAGCGACTTTTGGCTCTCGTGGACCAATCTCATTGGCTCAATAATAGACTTGTCAGTCCAGATTCGGTGGCTAGTAGTAAAGATTCAGCTCAGAAGAACGATTCTGCCAATATGGAAGAAGAAAGAGAGATTACTTCACCTCACAGCGAAGAGAATACTGAATACGAAATGGAAAGATGTACGACTTGTTTGAAAAATTTCAGAAATATAGACGAACTGTGCATTCATCAGAACGAAACGGGTCACTTAGAACTGAAACAAACCCCCCAAGGGCCCGGATATTTATGCTGGAAAAAAGGTTGCAATCAGTATTTTAATAATGCTCAGGCATTGCAGATGCATTTCAAAGAGATTCATGCCAAAAATTCGATATCGAACATGTCCGTTTCGGAGAAGCACGTTTACAAATATCGATGCAATCAGTGCAGTTTAGCCTTCAAAACGATGGAGAAATTACAGTTGCATTCGCAATATCATTTAATAAGGGATGCTACCAAGTGTGTTCTGTGCGGTCGGAGTTTCAGATCGATTTTAGCTCTTCATAAGCACGTCGAAACATCGCATTCTGAATTGACTGATGAGGAAGTCGCAGCCTTCAAACAGAGCTTAATGAGCAATCCTCTCCTATTAGCCGGACTTCAGGGACAAGTTTTGGACAGTTCGACGAACGAACTTCTGAAAAAGGAGTCTTTGAAGTTGACCGAGGAAGAGCTGATGGAACTAGAAGAAAACAAAGACATGAACAACATAAGCAACGACGATGGAAATCAAGTCGACGGCGAAGGCTCCGACGACTCAATCGTGTACAAAGATCAATTATTTTTAGAAGACTATTTAAACTCGCAAGCGATGGCCGAAGACTCGTACAACGATCCGAACAGAAAATACAAATGTCACCGTTGTAAGGTCGCGTTCACGCGCCAATCTTATCTCACATCGCACAATAAAACACTGTTGCATCGAAAAGGCGAAAAACTAACTTACCCGATGGAAAAATATTTAGACCCGAACCGTCCTTTCAAGTGCGACGTCTGCAAAGAATCGTTCACGCAAAAGAACATACTACTAGTTCACTACAACAGCGTGAGTCATTTACACAAATTAAAACGAGCCATGCAAGAACAGCAGCAACAAAACAACAACAACGTAACACCAAGCTCACCAGGAGTAGGCGGCGCGTCATTAAACGCATCAAACTTAGCACTAACCCCTAAAAGCACATCGAGCGAAGAAGACGACAAAAAGCGCTACAAATGCAACATATGCAAAGTGGCATACACCCAAGGCAGCACGCTAGACATCCACATGAGATCAGTGCTACATCAGACCAGGGCATCAAAGCTGCAAGACCTGGCAATATCAGGTCAGATCGACCTATCGAAACCGCTGATCGAGCAGCCTGATAGTAAGCAGTCCAGTAACGATCCTGCTAAAATCTTCCAAGATATGCTGTCTCCGAAGAACACATCCCCTTCTTCTTCAAGCAGTGGAGGGGCGAGGGGTGGTTCTCCAGGGGGCGCGCCTTCCCCCCCCACCTCAGCCCCGGCCTGTGACAAATGCCACGCGCTGTTCGCCACTCAGGAGCAGTTGGCCGCGCACCGGGCTCTGTACTGCTTGTTCGGCGCAGGCAGCGCTGCTCTAGCCGCAGCCGCGTCCTTGGCTCATTTGGAGACGACTAATGAAGACATGGTCGCCAAGGCCAACCTGCCCAAGAGGACCAGCTCTCAGATCTACAAGCATCTGCTCGAAAGTTTCGGGTTCGATCTCGTCATGCAGTACAACGAGAATCATCAGAGGCGACAGTTGAAGATTCAGAGAGAAAATGAAGAGAAGGAAAATGCGAGGGTGCCTACTCCTCCTGTCGTTCCTGAACCGGAGCCGGAGGCTATTAAAGAGGAAGAACCGGAGATTGAATTGCCTGAAATTGCCAAGTCGACTTGTCAGCATTGTAACAAGGAATTTTCGAGTGTTTGGGTGTTGAAGACGCATTGTGAAGAAGTTCACAAGGATAAGGTTCCGCTTGAGTTTTTAGAACAGTTCGCCGAGCAATTTAAAAATGAATATGAGAAGAAAACTGTAGTTGTGACAGCTGCTACGTCTTCTACTGTTTCTTCGAGTCCACGTGTGACGTCTCCCGGTGGCGAAGCAGCCAGCGCGGCGCCTTCGACGACAGAAGCCGATTCTATCGAAGAACGATCCAACAACAACGGCAATAACAACAATAATAGCAACAACAACAACGCGAATTCAAACGACCCCGAACGTCCGCCTTCGAGAAGCACTCCGGCCATGCAATTAGCCCAACACATGACAGAAATGCAAGCGGCTTTAGGAGTGATGCAACTTCAACAACAATTGGGACAATTGCATCCAGTCGTCGCTCAAATGTTGTCGATGGGATTGCCTTTGGGATTGAACATGGGTGCTTTGGCAGCTATGAATTTGCAGCCTCCTTTGGTGCCTCTGATGTTGCCTCCTCCTCCGTTTGATCAGCTGCCTTTGGCGCCAAATTTCTCGCCTCAGGAAGGTCCTCAGGCGGCTCTTTTGAAGCAGCAGCACGCGATGATGCAGCATCAGCAAGTGGTGAGTGTAATTTGCTCGAATATATATTGTTTATTTGTGTAGTGTTGCCCAAGTTTCTATGTACGTTCACGCGTATTCGTTTAGCGCCTTCGCTTCGTCTAATTGCCGATATAATTAGAAATCGTTTCGTTTCGAGTAGAAATTTGCGTTTCGTATGAAATTTTCGTGTGTGTCGTGAATCGGTTATTATCGTTCAATTTTTACGTTTTCGTGAATGACCTTTAATTTTTTGAAATGTTTCCTTCTAATACGCTCTTTGCTTTAATTCGTATAATTATTTGTTTCAACATTTAACGAAGACGATGTAAATATTTCGACATACAAAAGTAATTACATATAATTAATCGTTGATTGAATTCACGTCGCACTCATTACAACAATACATTTAATATTTTGATTCGTTTCGATATAATGTTAAATTTCTAAAACTCGTTCGAAATAACCGTCGTTTTCTGTAAATCTGTACCGTTATCGGGCCCAAAAGCAATTAGCTAAGATCCTTCGAAGATCCATTAATTTTTTGTCATCGTCATTACAACCAGTTTGAATGAAAGAAAGAACAACCCAGGTAATTTCATCGGTACGCATTTATTTCGTGTTCTTGTTTCGAATTTTTACGACCATCTTTTTTTCGGAAAGCCGTTGCTTTTAGTAAATGCACTTTCGTATTGTTCTCATAAATTAACAACGCCCTTCCCAGAAGCGAAACAAACGATCGAACAACTATTGTTTCTCGTAGACACGACAGGAAACAAATATTTCTATTGAACGATCGTAATTTATATACGAGTTACTTACAAATTCCGAAGCGGTTAAATTCGATGAAATGTGCACGTAACTAAACTCGCATTTATATGAGCCATTTAGAATTGTTAACTCTTTTCTGATAAAAATGAGATTTAAATTGGTATAACTTTCTTATCTATAACTTAACTTTCTTTGTGTGAAATATATTTTATGAATAATAACGATAAATACCGTCAAATGACATAATTTGTTTGGCTACTGAATAATCAGTAATTCATTTCGAAAGCTATTTTAATTAGTTCTGTACTCTAATGTGAATTAAATACATCCATAGTTTGTTATAAATAAAATTTGTATGTTATAATTTCGAAAAAATGGAATAACTAAAGGAATTTTAAAAAACGCGCCAAACACGTTTCATCGTTTTTCTAGACTTTTTGCTTACAATGAAAGGTTCCAAAGTAGTCCTCAATGATTTCGATGAAAATTTATAGAAATGTAGTTATTTGTGAATAGTTATTTAGTTATCGTATATCAATGTTTGTTATATTTGTTAGTTACGTTGATAAAATTTCGTTTTATATGATTTTTTTTACATTTTTTATTAAATTTAAAACAATATTATTATCGTCGCCTTCATCCCTTTGAAGACATGCTAATTACTCTTGTTAATGCACCTAACGAATATATCTAAAAATCGCATTTTCGTTCATCACAACCATTCCATATAAGAATTCAAACTACATTTCTACAAAATTTCACAAAAATCAATGAGAACCAATTCTTGTTAGCCACATTCAGCTCAACTCATATACGTCGATACGTGAGGTTCCTTTCATACATGTTGAATTTATACCTGGCCCTAAAAATCATCGAAGGATCTCGTCATGTAGCTAATGTGAATAATGCGACGATATCATCTTTGGCGGAATAGGTGCACGGGGACGTGTGCATTGTCCCTTGTTTGTATAGGGCCATTCTCCCGGTGTGCACTATTGTAATGATGTGCCACAAAGGGCGACAGGGGGACGGCATTACGCTCTTTTGTTCCAGAAACTGAAATTTAGACTAAAGAAGGATGCGTTTCGCTATTGACATTTTTACCTGAGTTTCGTACGCTTGTGTGTATCGAGATTAATTTATGTTTATTATAAAGTCGCACTTTGTGTTTGCAGGCAAATGCAGCAGCTGCTAATCAGAAGCGAGCCAGAACCCGCATCACTGACGATCAATTGAAGATTCTTCGAGCTCATTTCGATATCAACAATTCTCCGAGTGAGGATGCTATTCATGAAATGGCCAGCCAATCTGGTCTGCCGCCGAAAGTCATCAAGCATTGGTTCAGAAATACTCTGTTTAAGGAGCGCCAAAGGAATAAGGATTCGCCGTACAATTTTAACAATCCTCCTTCGACCACACTGAATTTGGAAGAATACGAAAAAACTGGAGAAGCGAAAGTTACGCCATTGAATTCATCGGCAAGCTCTGACGAGGGTAAACCACCACCTGAGAAGAAACCGAAACCGTCTCCGACTCCGACGCCTCCGAATTCCTTTCATCAGCCTGAAAACTTAGTCAAAGTCGAACCTAACGACGACATCAATTCTGAAGAGATCAACAAATACAATTCGTACGAAAACAAACATCAAGAGGACAAAATGTTCAACTTTCCCATGGGCCTTCCACCTCAGAGTCCAGTTTCGAGCCTCGCAGGTTCGGAGCATCACAGTCAAAATATATCTCGACCTACGACTCCAAATCATATGTCTTTGAGTTCTATAATTCAATCTCAGCTAGAATCGATTCCGGCATCGGCGATTCCTCAAGTCCAGCAAGGATCGAACCATCCTTCGATGCTCCCTCCGCCGAAACTGGCTCCGCAGAATTTTGCGTCCCCAAACAATTTGCCCCCGAATGTCTTACCTATGACCCCAAACAGAAGTTTAAGTCCTGGTCGAGGCTTAAATGAATTCGGACTTTCCGGGGGCAATTCCAACGGGTCAAACAGTTCCGGAGGCTCTTCCGGAAAGCGAGCCAACCGCACTCGATTTACCGATTATCAAATCAAAGTGCTGCAAGAATTTTTCGAAAACAATGCATATCCCAAAGACGACGATTTAGAATATCTATCTAAACTTCTCGGATTGAGTCCCCGTGTTATCGTTGTTTGGTTCCAAAACGCAAGACAGAAAGCTAGAAAGGTTTACGAGAATCAACCTGCTGTCGAACAACCGTTGCCTGGAATTCCTGATGAAGCCGGTGCTAATCGATTCCAGCGCACTCCCGGTTTGAACTATCAATGCAAAAAGTGTCAACTGGTCTTCCAGCGATATTACGAATTGATACGTCATCAGAAAACTCATTGCTTCAAAGAGGAAGATGCGAAAAGATCTGCACAAGCACAAGCTGCAGCAGCTCAGGTAGCTGCAACTCTCAGCAGTGAAGATTCAAATTCTAGTACAACGACAGTTGAACCTCATCATTTAACTCAACAAATGCAACATCGAGAGAATGCACCTCAACACCATAGCGTGCCAGCTAGTCCAGTGATGAATATACCTCAACAACCCATTACTCCGACACCTTCGAGTTCGAATTATCAAATATCTCCAGTGTCGACACCCACGCCCAGTGAAAGAGGACAAAACGACAGGGAACAAAAGGAGGGTACTTTCCAGTGCGACAAATGCAATCTAGTCTTCCCTCGTTTCGAATTATGGCGAGAGCATCAGTTAGTTCACATAATGAATCCAAATTTGTTTCCCACATACCCACCTGATTCTCCGTTCGGAATTCTTCAACAGCATGCTCAGCTGCAACAATTGAACGCAAGTTTGGGAGCGACAGATTCTATCGGCGTACCGCACCCTCTAATGTCCATGTTGAACAATCAAGTCAATAAGAGAAAGTTTGACGAATTCGACGTGGAAGTCGATTCCGGCGACCAGCCTAAAGATAAAAGACTTCGAACGACAATTTTGCCCGAGCAACTCGATTATTTGTATCAAAAATATCAAGTTGAGTCGAACCCTTCGAGAAAAATGTTGGAAAACATTGCCAGAGAAGTCGGTCTCAAGAAGAGAGTCGTTCAAGTCTGGTTTCAAAATACGAGAGCGAGAGAAAGAAAAGGTCAGTTTAGGGCTCATGCGCAAGTTATCAATAAGCGCTGTCCCTTTTGTCCCGCGCTTTTCAAAGTGAAAAGTGCACTGGAAAGTCATCTGACCACTAAACACGCCGATCAGTGTTCTAGAGGTGAGATTAATATCGACAATCTCCCCGATGAGGAATTGAGCATGGAATCGTCGCCGAGTTTCGGCTCCCAACAAAGTGACAAGCCGTCGAATTTTTCGCAAGGGGGGGCAAATATGATGCCCCCCTTATTCCCGCCATTTCATCCAGATATGGAGAAATTTATTAAACAATACAACGAAGAATCTATGAAGCGATACATAACCGAGCTTCAAGCGCACGCAGCAGCCCAACAAAACGGAGGAGAAACGAAAGAAAGCACTCGCCCCGAAGGAGAAATCCCTTTAGACCTCAGCAAACCGGTGGACTTATCTCGTCCGATGAAAGTGAACATGGACCACGAACGCAACGCATGTGAACCAGGTCCTCCTACAGATTTAAGCGAAAGATCCTTATGCGACGAAAGATCCGATAGTATGTCGGAAACTACAGAATTCTACGACGACGAAAGCAATCCAACATCTCCTAGCTCAACCCAAAGCAACCAGCGCCACAACTCTTCAGCAGGATCCAACAAACGCTTCCGCACCCAAATGTCATCACTCCAAGTGAAAATAATGAAGTCCTTATTCTCAGACTACAAAACTCCAACGATGGCAGAATGCGAGATGCTAGGAAGAGAAATAAGCCTTCCTAAGCGCGTAGTCCAAGTTTGGTTCCAAAACGCTCGCGCTAAAGAAAAAAAGCACAAGCTTGCGATGCAAAAGACGAACGGAGCAGAGATAGAATCTCGAGGTCCCGAAGACTGCAAGTACTGCCAGTTCAAGTACAGCCACAAGTACTCGGTGCAGGACCACGTGTTCACCAAAGGCCACATAGCAGCAGTCAGAGCAGCGCTGGAGGGCAGCGGGAACAACAACTCAGGAACAACAGGCTCAGGAGCCGCTCAGCGGGAATCGGCCGACGCAGGAGCCCTGGCCCTGCTGATGACCAGGCTGGAGGGGAGGGACGAGGAGCTGCTGAGGAGGCTCTGCGCCTCCGCCCCCGGGGCCCCCAACAGTCGCCCCCTGCTGCCCACGTACCCGCCCAACGGTGAGTGTCCCACTTAGAACCGTGTCGTGTCTCATTGCTGTGATCCTATTATTTTATATGTATCTATTAATTTTTTTTTTCAATGTGTATTTTTTTTTTGTAAAATTTTCGATTTGTGATCGTTCTCTATATACAATTGATGCCTCGCACTCCTCGTATTGTTTTTTGTGAACGATGATCGAGAGTTGGTCACTCTCATTAAAATTACACTGTTCAATTTTTATTTTTTATTTTGGATTATGATTTTTTTTTTTTGATAATTTAAATTTGATTTTTTTCTAATAATTTTTAAATAATTGAATTATTAATGAATATAATTGTCATGCATCTGCTCCCCCGATCTTATAATTACAATAATCGTGATTGATTGTAAATTAGACTTATAATTGTATTTATTTGTATGTCACGTTTTATTTGCATTTTTTTTGTTTTCCTTATAAGATAACTAGATGAAAACTATTATTTTTTTAAGTTTGTATATAATATTATTAATTATATTATATATCTGAAATATATAGACGTTTATCAAAATTATTTTTTTATATTTTGTTTTATTTATTTTTTCATTATTATATTATTTTTTTATTATTTCAGTGCACACTATACATATTTAAAAATCAAATGCAATTTCATATGAAAATTGTAGAAGCTATATGATATCTTTAACACTTAAATTAAATACAGAAGTTTCCTCTAAATATGTTCATTGTTTTACCAAAGGGATTTAAATTCAAAGTTTGTAATATTTTTATTAAATTATGATAGATTTTCTTCTTTGAATTTAACTTTTTAAATTTTGATCCTAGCTTCTAGTTCCTCTTATTATAATTTCTCTAACGTGCATCTGTGATTCTGTCGCAACATTCACGTATGAATTTTACAATACAAAACAAAAATTGCATCTGATTTTTCAAATACACAAAATTTACGAGTTGACCATCCAAAATCGACACAATGCTTTCAATTCAACAGCCGATTAATCAGATTTTTTTCCACTAAACACGAACGTTTCATTCCACAAGAGTTCCCACGACGACCCTTCGTTTAACTATAATAACGACCCTTCATCGGAGACATCCATGTGTACATATTATACATTCGAAGAGATAATTACTCGCGAACTTACCCCCGTTTGATTTCAATTGAATTACGAAACTAGTTTAGACAAAGAATCGTGACGGAAAAAAATCGAAAAACCAGTCGTTATGACAAGACTGGTTAACGAACTTTATCCAAACAATGATAATCGCTAAAAAATTGACGATGTGTAAAAAAATTTTCGTGCGAGAAAATTCTCACGTGCGTTTTAGTTAAAAAAAAATTAAAGCACTTTTTTGTTTAATGAAAATTTGAAATTTAAAATTGTATTTGATATAAAAAAATACATTATTTCGATTCTAGTTTCCGTTGCAGATACACAAGTCACATTTTTCAATATTTAAATCGGAATTTGATTTAGTTCAATTTTTTAGAGTAAAGTATTGACTTATATAAATTTGTATGTAAAAAATATTAATACACTCATCTCTCGATTTATGGGGTAGATACATTCTTGGAGAAATCACGTAAATCGAGACTCCGAATTCAAACAAAAACGAAAGATAGGTTTCAGGAAATAAAAATCCGTGTAAATCGAATTCAAGTTCATATAAATTACGGGGATGGGTTCCAGAAAACCGCATAAAACGAGGTACAAAAATAGAATTTTACTATGAAATTTTATAGATTTCATAGCTCGACAAATTCATAACATGTTTAAAGTTAAAAGTAAACATAATTACATAATTGTAATTTTATTATTTCGTCTTATCAGTGCTATATTCTAATTATAATTTGTTGAATCTGATGCAACACACGCGTTTGAGTGACGCGTGCTACAAAATATGTATGATTTTATAAAAAAATCAATTTTTTACTTACCGCGTAAAATGGGTACCGCGTAAATCGCGGGATGAGTGTACAAGTATTAAATATATAATCTTTAGTTTCGATCGAACGTTTAATTTTGCACGTGTTCCGTTTTTGTCGATTTATTTCATTTCTAAAACGCCAAAGAAACAGTCATGTACAAATAATTTATTATTATTTTTCTAGAGCGTGTCAAATTTTTCTAATGAAAACGCCGTTTTGCAATTGTGTACGATTGTATACATTTTTAACAGCAGAAAACACGTAAATTGAATGTTTCGCAATACACTATTTTTTTTCGCTACAGTTACTAAACATGCTTTGATATTTTTATAAAAGTCGCAACGTGCGTCTGTAAGTCTGTATGCCTGTCGAATTTTATTTCACGAAATTTAAATTAATCGGGTACTCGTAATATATTTTTATATGATTGTAACGATCTAATATTTTTTTTCCATCGAATTTCATTTTGCAAAGACAGTCCAGCAAAGGGTCGTTTCATTGAAATCATATTCGAGGGGAGACAGTTCGAAGGACAGAGGGGAATAAATGAGCAATTATTCAAATGAAAATCTCATTGTCTACGATCCGGTAAAGCGGACAAGTTTCCAAATCAAATACAATACACACACATACATAATAAATAAACACACCTGGTCATTATGCGATCCAACACAACGTTGCATTTCGGTCAGGACAATATGAGGGGAATACTTTTGAGATTTGTGAATGACCGAATCTCGTCCTGTCCTTGGTTTTCGTAAATTTTTTTTTCGCATTATAAGATGGGAACTTTTATATTATTCAATGTAATATTCACATATAAGATACGAACAATGAATGTGTCCAGATTCGGCAGATGTTTCGCAGAGAAGTGATAAACAAAAGGTTTGTATTGTACACGATATGCTTACAACATGATTCATATATTAACTCAATTTTTTGAAAAAAGGACTTAAACGTCATATCTTTAATATCTTTTAAATAAATACTCAAAATTTTAGTTGATCTAATGTGAATCGAACACATTTGTATGACTTCCGAAAAATTTAACGCATCTAATACATTCATCCGTTTTTCTCGGCTCCTTGCTTGTATAGAATTACTTATGAATAATTCAAGAAAGTCACACTTTCTATCGGTGCAAATATTTATGCATTTGTATGCAAATATTTACACGCAATTCTGAGGTTTGTGCATTTTGAAAGATCTAACCCTTTGCATTATTTCGCAGCACGCGTTCGATTCAAATTCAAATATCCGAATTTGCATCATCGAAAGTACATAAACTACTTTACTTTTTAGCATATCGATACATTTTTATTGAGTATAAATATAAATAATAAAGGTTCGATTCGTTCTAGTTTTGATTCGAATGCGTATACGCATTAACAACTTATTTATTGTGTTTTTTTTAACAGATAAAGAACGACAGATGTTTCGTTTCGATTGCTTTGCTTACTTAGTTATCTGTCGTCTTTGAATCGAAAATCCGTTCGATTTCGTTTTGAAGTTTTATTATTAGTTGAATATTCATTTGAGTGTTAAAAAAATTTAGTATTAGAATGTTTTTTATAAGGTGACTCATTTTTGTTTGTTTTTTTTTTTTTTACTTTAATGTAAATTCACTGAAAGTATGTATTAGATTAGTTGATATCTAGTTAATGTATATTTAGCAAAAATAACATTGATAAGGCTAAGTGCGTGTGAGCAATGAAATATTTTTGATTGATATAACTTACGATGTTTTCGATATTTTAACGAAAAATATAATTTAGTTTGAATCATACAAAATATAAATTTATAAGAAGAGAATAATATAATCTAAAACTTTTTCTAAAATATTTAATCAATGAATTGAAATTTGTACATCAGATATAAGCTTTGGATAAATGATATCAAATTGAAACATTCACATAAAATATCAATTAAATTATCGACTAAATTCAAACATGGCCCTAAAAATCTTCGATTTAGCACATTTTCTTCCAGGGTCGGATTCAAAGAAATACCATGTTGCAGTGGCGTATCTTACCACGAATGTATGTAAAGCATCCAAGCTGAAATTCTCAGAAACTCAATATGATAAAAATATCTTTGAAGCAAAATGTAAAAATACATTTTCGTATATTTCGAATTAAATACAAATACATACAATGATCCGTATTTAGCACAATCCAAAAATCACACCAGACGCATATCTGAGTATCGATCAATTGCCAACGAGTTATGTTCGCAGCCCAAATGTATTGCGTTGGATTTCCCGAATTCTGAAATTTGTAAAATATGAATCAAAAATACTCATAATTTAAATTGCTCAATGTATTTTATACATACCATTCCAACATTTCGGTCACTTTTTTTGCTTTCAGTCGTAGCTTTAAGATTTCGGAATTCGGACATATGTATTATCTTCTGTCCAAGATCCAAGACCCAATATCTGATTCTTGAATCTATATTTGAATCAAAACTAGATAAAAAATCACCACCTTTACTTCTAAGATTCTGAAAATACAAAAATGAATTAATATAAGAGAAATTGGTACTGTAGATCCTCAAAACTATAACCTTTAAACTCAAAATCTACAACAAGTCACCTCTCACCCAAGATATGATTCTTGAAACAAGAACCATGAATACTTTTTGAAACTAGATACATATTCATAGAAACATATTCAGAAACAAACTCCGCACCCAAACCCAATGATTCAAAATCACTTCTAAGATCCTTCACAATACGAAAACGAATTCAACCAAGAGGAATTGGTTCTGTAGTCTCCATGTAGACCCACAAGAGCATAACCTCTAAACTGAAACTCTTAAAGACGTCACCTGACTCCCACCCAAGATCTGATTCTCGAATCTATAGAGGGAACAAGAACCTTAAATACTTTCAAAAACTATAAAAATGCACAGATTCAGATTCAAAGTCACTGTTAAGATCCTCACAATACGTAAACGAATCCATCTGATTGTGAGATAAATTGGTAATGAAGTCTCCGCATAGACTCTCAAGAGCATAACCTCTAAACTGAAAGTCGACAAGACGTCACCTGACTCTCATCCAAGATCCGATTCTTAAATCTTAAGACAGAACAAGAACCATAAATTATTTTCAAAACTAGACGAACGCACATATTCCGATCCTCACAATACGAAAACGAATCCATCCAAAAGGAATTGGCACTGAAGTCTCTACGTAGACCCTCAAGAGCATAACCTCTAAACTGAAACTCTAAAAGACGTCACCTGACTCCCACCCAAGATCTGATCGTTGAATGTTGAGAAGGAACAAGAGGCATCAGATCGTTTAGGCTGTCGACACCGAAGGCAAAGGTCACCGACTCGCACAATGGCCATATAACGTAACTGTATTTCGCGCTTGTCACGTAATTGGCACCGCGGAATAAGTCCCCGTTACGTTTACGTCTCTCGACATCCATCTTTCGGTGACTCCTCCCCCCCGTAATTAGATTGTAATAATTGTGTGAGAAGCCGTAAAAACGCCGTGTAATTTTATCTCGATTAGAGCGAATATGTAATTGCGGGTAACTGCCGAAGACGCTTCGCAAACTTTTTTCAAATTCGTCTTTGGCGATCGGCTGATTGAGAGTTTGATTGAAATAAGGATGTTTTTATTCGCAGTTGGTGCGGCTGTGAATGGTTGGTTATTTGCAGTTGGTACAGTTGTGAATAGTCGGTTATATGCACTTGGTGCAGTTGTGAATAGTTGGTTATATGCAGTCGATTCAACTGTGAAATAATTGGGTATTTTGAGTCGAAGGGATTGCAAATATTGTTATTTGCAGTCCGTGTGGTTATGAATGATACATATTTGTAGTCGATGCAACTGTGAATAGTTGGCTAATTGGGGTCAAAAGGATTGCAAATATTGTTTTTTACAGTTCGTGTGGTTATGAATGATATATATTTGCAAACGATTTAATTGTTAATGTTGGCTATTTGCAGTCGATGCATATGTGAATAGTTGGTTATATGCAGTAGATTCAAATGTGAATAATTGGGTATTTTGAGTCGAAGGGATTGCAAAAATTGTTTTTTGCAGTTAGTGTGGTTATAAATGATACATATTTGTAGTCGATTCAATTGTTAATATTGGTATTTTTTGTTGATACGATAGTAATTAATTGGATATTTGCAGTCGATGCGAGTGTTAATGTTGGCTATTTGCAGTGGATTCAATTGTGAATGTCGGTTATTTGCAGTCGATACATTGTTTTTATAATTGCATTGAATTTCAGATTAGATGATTTAGATTTAATTAGTTTTGGTTAGCTTAAGACGAGTTGCACAGATAGAATAATACATGAATACATACCTTCCAAAAACACTTTTTTTTTGTTCGAAAATATCTTGGTAAATCTAAGTAATCTTGAATTGTTTCTTTCGATCTGAAAATTTTCAATGTTCATTTTACTTTTAACTATTACCACATCATACATACCTATTCAATCACCACACGCCCCCCAATTTGAGAACCTCATCGTCGCTAGAAAATAGCGAGACTCACTCGGCGGGCACATTACACACATCTATCTGTCTTTTCTGTAAAACTGTACCGCGCATTATTTTTCGGAAGCGAGTAGTGGGGCCAACGCGAGTAATGAGCTGTAATTCGGACAAATTAAGACGAATTAAATTGACATTAGTATACTTTATTCATGTACGAAACTCCGACACCAATTAGTGGACTCTCGTGCGACGACCATTTTGTCTTCTTGCGTCGTTTTCTACTCCAAGAGACGCGTACCGTTTCTTGATTTTTCTTCTTCAGATTGTTAATTGCGGTGTAAGAGACGGAGAAATGTATCATTTTTAAATCGTTAATGCTTTTACGGTTGTTTCGAGTTTTTTTTTTGATGAAAGAATGTCCCCGTTTTAAAGTAAATTTAGCGAGAAATGACGTTTATTTATATCTACTTATAGTGTCTATGTAATAGATTTTCATTAAAAGTACTCTATCTTTAAAATAAAAAAATGTGTAAGTGATATAGCCAAAATAGATTTTTTAATTTTCCTGCAATTAACTGTCAATCTTTGTGCGTACTTATTGATAAGCCCTATATATCATATTTTTTTCTGGTTAGTCTCTTTTTTCAAAAATAGACCCTAGCTTAATATTTTTATTCATATCTTCGAAATGAGTTATTTCCTGAAAATAACTAGTAAAAACGATTCCAGGTAAAGAATTCGTAAATAGTCATGACCATTCATCCTTCATTTCTTAGTATTAAAGCTACTTTCTAAAAATGTCTTTTTATCTTTTATTTTGTAAAACATCAAATTTTTCTGATCTCCTTGAATCATATTCTTTCTTTGAAAAATATTTTAAAATTGAGCTTTTCTGTAAAAATATAGGATCTATCAAATAACTTCGTCTAGATCCGAAATTAATATAAGATCTGATCTTTCTTGTAATAAAACAAGACATGACCAATTTTATTAACTTCTTATGATTACAAAATTGAAATCATCAATTAGTACGATCAATAATTACGTACTCAAATCGATTGAGCAACGCGTAATCTCCAAAGAAAATGACGCAACCGAAAAGTGCATTTGAAAAGTGAAATCGTCTCGATTTAAAAGCTGAATCGAATAAATTTTTGATTTCATTCAATCGAAATTGTTATATAAGAAAAAGGCGACATCGTATAAACGTACCCGAGTGACACAAACGTCGAAGCTACCTAATCAAAGGCGAATAAGCACAATTGTACTCGTCGCCATTATTCCATTTTCAATCGAGCCGATCATTTACAAATACACGAACTGTAAAAAAAAAGTACACGGCCGACAGTTTATTGACAGTCGGTGTCAATGAAATACAAGATTTTTTTTTACAGTTCGTATTAGTTAACGTTTGAGCAATCGAGAGTTTAGCGAACCTCCTTTATTATAGAGGAAAAAGTTTATAAGTAGCTCGTAGTGTAAAATTCTGACTAACTAAATTCTAAAAACTGACCATATTTGTAGCTTATTATAAAAGAAATTTCAAAGTCAATAATTTTGAATAATAAAGGAAATTTTGAATTTATCGAGCATACTTCATCGTTTTTCTCGACTTTTTTTATTTAATGGAGTTAATCACGTTTCGCACTGCACGCCTCAATTAACACAATGGACAAGTCGTAGATGGAAATAATGACAAAAAACAATTCTTGCACAAGTGTGACGGAAATTTTATTTGAATTTGTGACCGTTTAGTTGGCGTATAACGCGTTTTTCCATATTGTAAATGTTATTATTGTGCAGTGCGTTATTATTATTAGGAAAGCGATGTGTTCACACAATGGCGACGAGATTCACAATTGACTAATGTAATGAGATTTCGTTTCCAAATGACTTGATACGTAATTATTTTTACCGGAATAATAATGTACCCGCACGAAGTTGTTTCGTTCGTTATTGTTAAGGCTCTGTCCCAAGTATTACACTTTTATTCAGCCATTGAGTTACAACCCTATAATGACTTTTTTCCCTCTATACGCTAATACTTATTATATTATTTGATTATATTGTGATATGAGTATTTCAGAACTAATCGTGATTAACTCCACTTTTCGATAGAAATCAGATTTAAATGTCAAACAATTTGGATTAATCATATTTGAATAATAAGGTAAATATTATTAAATGACAAAATTTGATAATAAATCAGATATTTCAGAAGTCATTTTAATTAATTCTGTACTCTAATGTGAATTGAACACATCATATGAAAAAAAAATGTATGCTTATAACTTAATGAGTTTGTCATGTTTTTGGTTCTAATCGGTTCATATGAATACATATTTTTTGCTCTTAATTTCGATTTAATACGTCCTTTTATGAGATTCGTTACATATTTTCACTTCTCGATCAAGAAATTATTTTCATCGCGATACTTAATTAATCTCATAAAGTTTCCGGTTTTCGATATTACAGTCTTCATTATAAAGTAATTACAGGTAAAATTGCGCGATTATGTAGTTTTTAAACTAAATACACGTTGTATATCGAATTCTTTCCATACACTGTTATTAACAATGTTTGATTTATTTTTCCGTCGTTAAAATTTAACGAGTCGCATTAATTGCCCTCGTTCTTGTACAATTGTAAATAACATATTTTTTGCACAAAATTGCAATTTAATTCATTCGAATGCAAATAACACGAAACTTCGGTTTTTTCGAAACAATCTCGCAATTGAAACGTCCAGAAAAAAATGTCACAACCTTGATTAGTTTATCTTTTATTGTTCCAATTTTATACAGAACGTGACTCTGGCAAGAAATACAATTTTACATGTAAAATGTAAGAAAAAAATCATTCTACGAAACAAGCACAATACGAGACTGTAATAATAACAGTGCGTGATCGCTGCGAAACTTCGATTTCTAACTAATTATGTCACGGTACCTAGTATTGTATGTAAAAAAAAATAGAATGCAAGTTTTTACAGATCGTAATAACTTCGCCTTTAGAAATCTGTAAGCAATTCAACGAACAACAAACAAACGGCAGATGCGCAACGAAAAGCTCAGGATCGACGAACAATAAGCAATCATTTCCGAATCTCGAAAGCTCCTATAGAATTTTATTTTGCTCATGAGGAGACTATTCGGACTTGTTGTCGCCGATTTTGATGAAATTTCGTAGAAATGTAACGTAAGTATCGAAATAAAAAAATTGCGAAAAATGAAAACTCAACTCTTGTTAGTTTTACAGTTGTTTCAGATTAAATTTTAGTACATATATTTGTCCAACAATATTTCATATGAATCGTTTTGAAATATCATCAAATGTATAATAGTAGCAATAATAATATCGGAATATAAAAAAAATATGATTTAAAATAGCAATTGCCATTTGTGTTGTCACTACCTTTTTCACTTGGCATTTAGATTTTTCTCGTATATGCAAGAGTGAGCTAAATGTAAACGTTAGATTGAAAAAAGTAACGGCAACTAAAATACCTGCTAAACACTTTATAGCAAATAGAGGATGACGGGGTTCAAAGTTCCAGGGGTAAGTTGTTCCGCAACACCTCGTGAAAGACAATTTTTAAATATTATTCATTGCTCAAATTTGACTATCGAAACAACTTACCCCCGAAACTTCCATTTTTACTCTCCCTTACACTTATTACTCACTAAAAAATTTCCATTCTTTAACATAATTTCACATCCATAATTTTTCACAAAATTTCATCGAAATCAAACAGCCTCTTCGTCGAATTTAGACCAACTCCACATACATAAATTGAGTTTTCTACATTTCAAATTCAAATCGGAAACGACGCTCACCTCCACCATAGTGTTGTTGAACCGAGCTGACCTCTCTTCTCTCTACGGTCTCATTAAATTATCTCCCACTACTTACTTCTAGGTACGTACATATCTATAATAATATGAGTGTTGGCTTGTGCCAACAAACGACTGTTCAAATTGCAAAACGTTACACGGTGAGTCCGAGTCGTGCCCGCAGGTGGATTCCGTTTGATATCTCTCTTCCGACGCGTTTTTCAAAAATGAAAAATTCGTAGAATATGACCAAAATTGACGTAATTGGATCGTTGTACAAATAACTTTATTATTTCGTAATTTATGATGCGTTTCGTGAT
This sequence comes from Cheumatopsyche charites, assembly GCA_024721215.1. NCBI lineage: Eukaryota > Metazoa > Arthropoda > Insecta > Trichoptera > Hydropsychidae > Cheumatopsyche > Cheumatopsyche charites. Next base: position 1,970,547 of record CM045580.1, on the reverse strand, counting down.
AGTGTAGAACTGAATTGTTGAGCGTTTCACGCATTCATTTTAACTAATCTTGCATAGAAATTTTTGAATCAGTTGCAAACACATCAAAACGTCAGTTCACTCACTTGGCATGAATTAAACGGATCAAAACTTGGTACTTCATATTCTTATACATCTTTAGGTATAGTTTAATACATATTCACATGATGAAAATACTTTCTAATAAAAAAAATAGGCTATCCCGTTTTGTCCCACTATCCCGTTGCACCCTTATTTTCCCTACATGATTCATATACCTGCACAATCTAGAGCTCACTTCACATATAAAAGTCCTTCTGTATAGTGTAATTATCATTGGCATGTAGCACATTTTAATAACGCGATCGTCACAAACGTTATTTATTCGCGCAAGCAATCAAGTTAAGCTCGCGATTGCTTCACGGGAGGAAAAAACTCGAATCCGCTTCGCATTGTGAACGACGAATTGCATCTTGCGAGAAGAAAGAGAGAGACACTTATAAATAAGCAATAAGCTGGGTTCTGCGGTCGACTTATCATTACCAAGTTAACAGCATTCAGATTAGCGACTCGATGATGACGATTGCAGCGGACAGAAGGTTAAGTTCGTTGCACTTGAAATCATTAATTCTCGGCAGTCGGACGCTGACATCTTTTATGCATACTGCTATAACCGCACTGATTGCAAACAATTCGTAATTAGACCCCCTTGGATATCGATTTTTTTCGTATCAGGGTCCAAGAGGGCAAACGGTATAAGTTACTGAAGTAAAACTGTCCCCATTCAACGATTAAGCCCACCGAACTTTCATATTCATAGTATAGGACTGGGAGTTTCGGGGGTAAGTTGTTCCGAAAGATTTTTATTATAAGGAAAATATATAGTAATGAAAAGTAAAGGGCATAATTAAAGTATTAGATGTTGCACAATTTGGCAATAATTTCAGTTAATTTGACGAAACATCTTCAGAACAATTCAATCCCGGAACTTCCAGTCCCATATTCCCCTCTTGATGATTTTTCATAGAATCCAAACGGAAAAAACAAATTATTTCATATATCAAGTCGTTTCATACAATAAAGCTAATTTTCATTTCACATTATTAATAAACCATTATAGTTTTGAGATAGAATATATCACAATCAAATTCAACTATGCCTTTATTTGTAAACAGCCTTCATACATTTTTACCCATGATCCTTCAATTTTTTATAGTTGAGCGTATAATTTGTCTCTACGTACACATAATCTATAAATTTTATTTTAAAAAGGATATAAAAGATTTCAGGATCTGTATAGACATACATTTTTATATTTTTTTATGATTCAAAATTAAATACGACTTTCTCAAAACGCACTCACATCACTTGGCTTCTAGAATCCTCATAAACGAATCGGTCATACGATACTTTTGCGCCCTTAACTAAAAAAAAAACCCTGTTACAGTTACCGAAAAATTCGTGGGAAAAGAAACAATACCAAAAATCAACCCCTAGCTCTTCTGCGATCATACATTTAATTCGAATTCAATAGATCGAATCTAAAAAAAATAATATCCCACATCGACTAAACAGAGAACGTGAGTCAGAAATAAGCAATCGAATTAATTCGTCTGGATACGTGATAAATGACGACCGAAAAGGCCAAGGGGTACAAGTAAAATTGAGTTATGCACAGGAATCGCTTCTATGCACGCTCATTTATTTGGTGGCAAAAGGATATAAACGAATCCGAAACGTTCCGAGATATATCATCAAATCACTCGACCTCATCCTAATACATGTAAGTCAACTTTGAACGCGCTTTTCTCGAAATCACTTGTACCCCTTGGCCATTTCAGTCGTCATATATGAGTTTTGCCTTTTTTTTAAGAGGACAAATAAAATTTTTGATTAGTGCATCCCATACACGATACAGCACGCATTTCGGGTCGTTGTTTGTATCGTGCACGACGATCTTAATCTGGGTTAATCCTCGACACAAACGAAAAATGCTGGTTCGTTTTGTTGCATATATGTGTATAATATATTTTATAATACAATACGTGTATGTGTCTCGTTTGCTCTGTCAACAGAAGCGGGACAAAAACGACAGGTTTCTTTCAAGGATTAAAATCCCAAGCGAAGGAGCTATATAAATTAACGACCTTCTTATTTTAGATTCGATCGGTATTCATAAAAATATTTTTGTAATCTAAATTAAATATTATATATTCGATCGAATTAAATTGTAATATTTGAAATAATTAATTGAGTATTTGATGAGTAATATTAATTTTAGGATTTAAATTAACTTCTAACTATTTATCAAAACGTTTAAAATTATATTATATGTGTATTCCATGCTTAATATATTTGCTACAACTTGCTCCGCAAAAGACAAAACCAGTAAACGTCAAACATTCTAAATTTTAGGTTACCTGTCAAAATATTCTGAATTATATCGTGTGTTGTTGGTGATTATTATACATATTTGCTTCAATTTTCTGCAAGAAAGGTACTCATTTTAACATCAAACCTTCGGAAATCTACGCTAAAAGGTAACCTACGCTATTTGTTTCTAGTAAATCTCTGATTTATAGTAAATCATGTTCATAATCTATAAAAACTGATAAATTTTGTGCTATATCGTGATATACTTGAAATTGAGCTATGTACAGGAATCACTTCCATGTACGCTCATATATTTGGTGGCAAAAGGATATAAATTAACTTGAAACGTGTACCTCGATATATCATCAAATCAATCGATATCCTCTTAATATGTACATGCTCAACTTCGAGCGTGCTTTTCTCAAAATCACTTGTACTTCTTGGCCTTTTCAGTCTTCGTATAAAAGAATAAATTTAAGTGCAAGTGCACGCATGCGATTCGTTATGGTTTTAGGACACGTATTTATAAGAAGCTCTGACGGCAGGTAATCGCATTTTTTTTTACAAAATGCACACACGCAAGACACACTCATTGTTTAAAAAATAACATAATGACGCACCCCCGAGGGACCCGTATTATTTATTCTGTCACAGCCAACTTATTGAATCTCTTTCATCAGGGGACCCTCGTTAATACCGACTAGAATTGATACAATTCTCTCGATTCCAAAGACACCTGGAATGCGAGCTTTATATTTTTACATTACTTGCACACCCTCTTTGTAATTGTATCGTGTTGTATTTATTTTTTCGACAAAGAAGATTCAGTGGCGTAACTAGAAATTTTGAGCCCAAACGCAAAAACTTTGGAAGAACCCCTTTAAGCAACTCTTCTTCTTCCTTATATTAAAACCATCTATTTTTTTGCAATTTATCTTATAAAATTAATTCTAAAAGTGCTGTAAACGCCATAGGTGAATTTTATTTTACTAAAAAAAATGATTTTATGTTTTCCACAAATTAAAATGGAACACTTCGGTTGAGACGTAATAAATGAAAGAGATGAACAAATATTTAATTCAATTCAATTCAATTCCTATTCCGTCTGAGTGATTTTCTCACTCGTACACAAAAAAAAATTAATGAGTTGCTTCTTTCTTTTATCTAGTGTGTTTTCTCTTTTAGATAAAAAGATTCTTAAGTAAAAATTTAAAAATTATCACCTCAGGCGATTTTTTTTTTAATAAAATTTCTATTATTTTCATTTTTTTAATATAATATCAGAAGTTCTTAAAATAAATTTACAATTAAAAATATAATATTTTTATTAGTTTTCTCAAATATAATGGATATTATTCTGTTTAGTACAATTTTATGACAATTAAAAAAATATTTATCTGATAAATTGAACTCTATATGGGCCCGGATGCTTTGCCCACCTTAGCTGTAAGATAGGTACGCCACTGGTTATTGTATAGAATGCGTGAGATATGTTTAAAAGTTCGATTTATTAAATTTTCGATGGGTGGAATTTGCGATTGGAAATCGGCGAGAACATTAATCATGGTAGTTATTATGAAGCATCGATCAAAAGTATTCGCATTACGTACGAAATAAATAATAATCGGATTTTAATGAAAAAAATCAATAACGAAGTGCGTGATTGATGAAGCTTTCGATTTAATATAATACACGTGTGAAAAATATGTTGAATTTTTAAATTCAAATAGCACTATTCAATGTGAAAGTTTAAATTTTTGATTGAATAAAAATTAAGTGTAATCGAATTCACGTTTCTTTTCGTAAGTTTTAAAGGTATTTTGTTTATATGATTAAACTCATACGTTGAAAATCGCACTTTTTATATTAAATATTACAGTTTGGAGAACGATATAATGAGTCTTCTTGTAATAACATTCTTTTTACAATAGTAATTATCTTAATCGTTTACATGTGAGTGAGCGTGTTTAACCTTTGTAGCGCGCCCATATAGTCTCATATAATTTTAGTTTCGTATAATTTCGCAGTGGGGTTTTATTTTGCAAAAATTCAAAATGAATACAAAATCATTTCGATACGATAATAATAATAAATTAATATTTTTGAAATTATACGTACATATTCATTTGTCATTAGAGATCATGTTGAATTAATATTTTTTTAAGGATGTGGTTATATGAACATGTTTCATGTGTAAATACTTGGTTAAACATACCCGGACAGTGTACGGGTACTGGATCTCGAATCGAACCTTGGCCTCAATTTTATATCTAAAATAAAAAAACAAACGAAATCAACCCCAAAATTCACATAATCACAAACAAAAATCACAAAACACCAACAAACAACCCGATCCTTTCACTAAAGCCTCATCGCACTGTGATTATCCCACCACCTTTCCACATAGCGACTGAAAAGACCAAACGGTACAAGTGACATTTTCAACATACAAGAATCACTTCTATATATTTAATGTCAAAAAGATATAAACGAACTCAAAAAGTGTGCCTCGATACATCATCAAATCACTCGACCTCCTCCGAATACATGTGCGTACTTCGAGCGCGTTTTCTCGAAATCTTCGCGAATTCACTTGTGCCCCTTGGCCTTTTCAGTCATTATATATAAACGCATACATACATTCGATAAATGCGAGTTTAATACGAAATCGCTTGTAGTTTTCGAGGTAGCCATACGCCACGGCGCGAATACTAACCGCCTCATTTCTCTGCACCGCACCGTGGGATAATCGCGATCCAACGGCCGCCCTCCGGCTAATTGATCCAAATTTGTATAAATTAAAAACGACACTCGATCGGATTTTTGTTCTTGTGTGAGTTTATAGTAGAGCCTTGATTTTTCGATCGTTCGATTTAAAAAAAAATTTGGAAATCTGAAAAATTGGCAGATAAACAGATTTATGCATGTTGCGTACTTATTGAAAAAATAGGTTTTTGTGCAATAGATGTGACTGCAAATAGTTGGATATATGAAAGTGATGTAACTGTAATTATATTGGGGAATATTAACGCGAAGTGATTGCGAATACTAGGTTATATGAAAGCGATACAACTGCAAATACTAGGTTATATGAAAGCGATACGACTGCAAATACTGGGTTATATGAACGCGACGCGACTGTAAATAATTGGGTATATAGAGAGCCGATGTGATTGAAAATAGTCGGTTTTATGAAAATGATGAAACTGCAAATATTTTGAGATAAATTAATACGATGATGTTGAAAATACTAGGTTATATGAAAGTGATCCGACTACAAATACTGGGCTATATGAAGGCAATTTGACTGTAAATATTTGGTTATAGAGAGTCGATGTGACTGCAAATACATATATTCGTACTTCTATAATTGATCTGTCGAATATCTACGTGTGTATTGAAAGACAAATATGGATCTGTATATGTTTATTGTATTTGTATTTTAAACCAAATCGGATTTTTAAGTGTTTTAATGGAGACTTAAATGTAGAAATTAGATTATAGATGATTCAATTTTCATATAGCGAGTTTAACAGTTCAAATAGGCATTTTATAATGTGAAAATTCGTGCATATGCGTAAAATATTCGCATTTGTCCCACCTACAGACTGCAAATAACCCTGAATTTGCACTCTAACTGTCTTCATATACCTAGCTTAGTATTTGCGTCTCACCAAATTTTATAGGCACATCAAAAATAAAAGAAAATTTACTAATAATCAATTCATAACTACTACCAATATTTTTTTCAATTATCCGAAATTTTGAATATCAATCTCATATTCATCCCCAATTTTCCATGTTAATCGAGGTTCCACTGTAGTTCCAAATTGAGGGTGCTCTCTCGCTTTGGATCCGGCGAAAGCGATTACGGTTAAATTGCGGACGAGGAGATGTTAATTTCATAAGTTTTTGACATTTGGGCCTTCGAAGGTGTAATTTTAATGTGCGGTGTCAAGAGTGCGAGTATTGAATTTTTATGGCTGTTCGACTCTATTATGACGGCATGTGCCTTTTTTTTAATGTCTCAACTTTTGTATACTGTCACGTTTTGTATCAATACGTGCATGTTTATTTAAATCAAGTTTGAAAAATAAAAATATTTATAGAGTTAATCGTCAGTTCTATAATTAACTTTATTAATTTAATCATTTGAATGTGATAATAATGATTTACTCCAAAAATATTGTCGTTTATTTGTTCACTTAAATTTGCAATTATAGAGTATATGTGACCTTATAGTAGAAAATTGGTTCCGTTCAATAGAAGGATGTGTTATAGAAGAAACTAGTTAGCATTTATGACAAGTAGAATCGTAAAAGCAAATGAAAATAGTACCGTTAGATTCAAAATCTCTATAAATATAAATTTTCATCTTCGAATGATTTATATGCAGAGGAAGAGCGACAAATAAGTACCGGTGCTTAATGAATGTGAACTTTATACAACCAAGTTTAGACTATTTATCGAATTGGGATAAGATCACTAATCAATATATGAATGCATATGTATCAGTAAATAATTCATCCATCAAATAAATATTATGCAAAATTAAGATATGGTCTAAATTCAGATGTATGTATAAGGTTCATAGTGGTCCATATGTGTCGCCCTTTCTTCTTCGTTATTACTTAACTATATTTTTGATTTAGGTACGTATTATGTATTATATCTACTAAAATAAGCATTGATAAGTTTATTTAATCTTATTTTCGAGAAAATCGTTCAATTACATCCTCACAAGCACGAAGTTTCCTTGCGCGACATCACCAACGGATCCGATGGCACATTTTTCTTTTAATTCGTATCGCGGGCATAAATTCGGAATACAAAAACACACTTTACATATAGAGCGAGTGTTCGCCGGTAAATTATGCACATATACGCTTATAGGATATAAGGGAATCGAGGGATCCAGAGACAATGCAAAACGGGATCGACCCGTGTCCGTCATCCGTCAATCGATCGGACAAACACACGGGTATAATTCAATAATAAAATCTGAACAAAAAAAATCACATATGGATATAAGTATCAGTATACAACAGTATAGAATGAATGGTCAGTATTAATGAAGCGAGCCGCCGCGATGCATAAAAGACACTTTTCGGATGTGCAGGGACGTGTGCTGATTGAAAGTGCAATGGATTGTCTTTAAAATATTTGTTTATATGTTTGATCATACTGTGTATAATTTATATTTTAACTCTACTTAAGTTCTGATTTAATTGACATTGTAAATCTTTCGAAATTTTGCACTTTGTACTAACAGGTTGACGTTGAGCGCTTAACAAATGATAACAGATAAATACTATTATTTTGTATTTTCATATAAATATTATAGCAAAGGAATTATTAGGCTCTTTTTTCGCATACAATTAGTTCTAGAAAATTGTACAAATAACGAAATTTTCTAAAGTAGAGTAAATTAGGGTTGTCAATATCGACCCGAAAAAAGATATTTTTTGCAGAAAGAAAGTTCATAAAATATGTAAATACATAGTTTTTCTTATTTTATTAAAAATCAGATGAAATAAAAGCAAATAATAGAATAAAATAATAATCACAACAATTGAATCACCGCATTAACTTTTATTTAGCAATTCTAGATGAATGTGAAAAATTATTACTCATATCATGGATTTTATCAATTGAACATATTTTGAATCAATTTAAATCGTACGTAATGTACTTTCTGTAAAAGAACATTATGTATCAAGCATTGTTTTTTTCATTATTCTCGAAAATATTTCACAAAAATGAATCTTCAAATAAGTGCAATAATAACGAATTGTGCGAAATTAAGGATTAATTCCTTAGTTCACAGTCCAGAGATCAACAAGATAATCCTATATACCTTAGCTAAATGGCTCAAGTTTATAGGATTGTCTCGATAATTTCTAGACAGGACTTCTATGTGTAAACTAGCTCTAAAGTCTTGTAATGTAAAAATGAAAAAAATCTAATTTCTAAACAATTTTTTGGATAAAAAGGCGTAGTTTTTTGTCCCAAAAATTATAAGGCCGCCACTGATGCTGTGCGTATATCATTCGCGTGTATCTCTCGAGTCCGATTATAATTTCTGAAGTAGCAACATCCTCAAATGCTGATTAGCTTCCGAAGAACAATCGTCGGCTGGGGACGTTTGATTTATTCCGGGGTTTTCGTATGCGCCGCTGCAGCTCGTTTGCTATGCAGAAATTAGGCGGGACTCGCATTCGACGGATACATAAAATAAAAACTAAGAAAAAATCACTAGTATAATGCGAAAAAGCGTCTCGGGGAAAAACGGGACGCCGATCGCGACCGATAATTTATTATTATGCGATGAAAAAATATGGGTTCTATTTGGAAAAATAGTATAATGCGAAAAAAAAGCGGAGCGCTGCGAAAATAAACTAAGGTGAAATGCATCGATTCGTTGAATCGGATAAAAAACGCTTTGATCTTCGAATTGGGTCCGAATTCAATCGAATTTAAATATTCGGCGATATCATTTATTGTTTTATTAATACATATACACAACAAGAACGATTCATATTTAATTGTGTACATTAATTGTGTAGCTTTCTACTACAATTCGTTATTTTGATAATATTCTTGTCATTTTTTATTTTATAAAAATTGCATTATACTTACAAAAAATACATTAATTACATCGTAATTAGATTCAATAAGTTCACAATTGAAGAAATTAGTACGAAATTATATTTTCATATTCGTTTAAGGTTGCTCAAAAAGTCAATGTAAGGATTTTGTCATTGTAATAATTATTTTATTCTATTGTTTCCTTATTTTACTTAAAATCCTGAATTTGCAATTTAACATTATACTATAACATTTTAGAAAAAAAAAATTAGTCAATCAATATCGACAACCCTAATTATTCTATCTACTGTAGAACATTTCAAGAGGCAACTTTAGCAAAATTAAAGTCGCTCATATGATTCAAAGAAACAAAATATTTTTAAAACAAAAATAAATAAAATATAGCACATGCCCATTTCGCAATTTTTCAAAGTGGCCACACTTTCGTGTATCGCAGGGTGTCCCGTGAATGATGGCAACCCATAGGATAAAATGTGCGCCCATCGCCACTTTAATGTCACACACAGCAAGGGCGGATTCCCGATAATGTCCACAATTTCTGAAACTTTTCAGATTCGACACTTTTTTTACCCAAAAAGTCTACTTTCGAATCAAACAGGCAACCGAAAAATCCCGGGATTAACGCTTCGTACCGGAATCGGATTCCCTGATGGCGCAATTACCGCGATTATTCATACAATCGAATAACGTATGTATTTGGGGTTTTTTTCACCGATCGATCGATCAAGGGCGGATGGCGTTATCGATCATTACGAATATACATTCGGAATATCCAAGATGGCCGCCGAGCCGAGCGGAGAATTAATCGGGCGATGCATACGCATTAGAATACATAAATAAAATGTCTGGACGATTGCGTCAACGTGTTGGTGGAGAGTGGACCTTATAAATAATTCAATGAAATAATCATTTAAAGCGTCTCGTAGTAGGAAAGATTACCTATTGATGTATTTATATATTTCGGCACTCTTTAATCGGATGCTGCTCAATTATTCTGTCGCGTATGGACTGCTTTCGAATCTCCATTTTTCCGGAAAATATGCATGTATTCACATTCAGTTCTGTTGCTATGAATTTGACCTGTTTGCATTTTGTATTTTTTTAGAATAAGGATAATCTAATATTTGAAATTTATGTTAATTTAGTTTAAACGATGCTCACTCGTGCTAGATAAGTTTTGAATTTCAAAAATGAATTTTCTAATTCGATCCAGAAATTGATTTGATTTTCAATTGTTTATGTGATTTGATTCATTTATTCTGAATTAATCGTAATAATTGATATATTTATACAACGATTGTTATAATGAGTTTAAATTCAGCTTTTTTTATACTTTTTTAAAATCAGTAATATATAGAGAGTCACAGAAGCATATTGTAGGATTTATTATAATGATAATATCTATGTCGAAATGTGTAATGAAACGTAGAATATTTTTTATAGAGAGAGTGGAGCTGTTTAATTGCTTCGAAATGAATAATTTTGTAAGAAAAAAAGATAATAACACCACGTAAAGGACATAATAAGAGCATTTTTATAAAAAAAAATAACAATTCAGGCGAAAATAGTTGAGTCGTTGGTTGGAACAACTTACCCCCAGTACATCAAACCGCATATTTCCCTACATAAAAACTAACGTACATCCAAAATAATTTTTAGACCACAATATTAATGACAAAAACGAACTCATCTACATATCCACATATATAAAAAATGATGCAGCACAAACGACATTTTGATCTCGAGGGGGTGGCTATACTAAGAGAGTAAGAGAGAGAGAGCGCCCTTTACTTATTCGTCGCATAATTTCGTGTGCGCCGAAAAGGGGAGTTTGGGGCGACTCGGGAGGGTAGTTCGGGGTGGCTTGGCCCGTACATACCTGACGGAATTAGGACCGCCCCGGTCGGCCCTACGTGCCCTAAATAACAACACCGGACTGCGGAGACACGTGACGGTTCAAACCGAAAGACTCAAGTGAGAGACGACCATTTAGCATACACCTATACACCTGTCGCTGGGATGAATTATTCAAATGTCAGGGAATTTTTTTGTCAAAAAAATTTTTTTTAGTATTTTTTTTGAACAATTTTATTTTTGCGATTTGTAAATTTCGACATTTTGATGAGTTAGGTTAAGTTAAGTTAGGTTTTTGGTTAGGTTAGGTTAAGTTTTTTATGTTGAATTTATAGAACACGAGCAGTTTTTGAACGAATCCTTGAAAAATCTTTCGTTTTCATATCAAAAACACTAATTCTTCAAAATTATGAACATAGTAGATATGAATATTGAAATAGACAAAATATTTTTGCAATAATTAGTGCTAAAAACATAAAAGGTTCAAAATTATTAAAAAAAAATCAATTTAATTCAACTCAATAAAAAAATCTTCATTTTTTTGTGAAGCGTAAACAAATAGTAAATTTGATTTGATGAATTAAGAATATATATCAAAAAATTAGACGAATATTTGAGAATTTGGAAAAACTTATCATAGAGCTAAAATATTATTTTTATTCATATTTATAAATTTGTAGATAATCATTGCCATTAAAATCATTTTTAAAACAATAATTTATATCGTAATCAAAACATCCTAAATTTTCTTACATTCTATATTCATTCCACTAAAAATTCAACACATTCCAAACATAAAATATTCAAAAACTTTTTTTGTTTATTTAGAACAATCTCTTTTAAATAGGTCAAAACAACAAAAAAAAACGACCTCAAACTCAAATTTACTCAAGTTATCAGAATCTGCTTAACTCGAAACTCGGCATTGAATTCTCGAACCAATACACTCCGAGTATTTTTCCTCTGTATTTTCCTAATGAGGCACCGTATTAATGTATGAAGGATGTAGGGCCTGTATGGGGGGAAGTTGGTCCTGTATGGGGATTCTAGTCCTGTATGGGGGTTCTGTATGGGGGTGGCACAAGATGTCACGGACCGTCGATCGTATGAATTTTTAAACACGGTTCCTCTGAGCAGGTGAAGAGGGATCGGCGAGAATAGATACAAACACGAATGATTACTAGACGTGCAACGGAAACGTGGAATTTTTCCTACGCAGAAGGAAAATGGGGTTTGAGTAGGTAGAGTAGGTTCAAATTGTGACAAATCGCCGTTCTCTCTTCGTTTGTTACTCCAATCAAATTTATATGTAGTTGTATTCTGATATAAACTATGTGACGACTGAAAATGACTAGGGGTATAAGTGACTTTGCAGTGATTTCAAGAAAAACGCGCTCAATGTTTAGCATGTACCTACATGTATAATATTATGGGAAATCTTAAATCCACCCTAGTAAATCTTAAATCCACCCTAGCGACAGTGGCGCCGCCGGTGGCTAATTGTCGAAACCGACCCAACTGTCAAACGAACTGTCAAACTAATTTTGTTTGTTCCAAGAGATTATTATATTATAATATAGTTAATGATTTATCATTATGTTTCAACAGTAATTATTGAAATTGAAAAACTTTTGGTGTCTCACTTGATTTAATAATGATTTATTGATTCCAATGATATAATGATCAATTCACTAGATTCCTCCCAAAGTTCATAAGTATATTTCAGATATAAAATGAGATTTTAGCGAGGAATGAGTATATTAGAAGCTAAGAGTGAACCGAAGTGAAATATAACATATATGTTATGTTTCACTTCACCAAGTGCTCCGCTGTTTTGAAGTGTAGGAATATATATTCCTACACGATCACACTTCAAATCAGCAGCTTGGTTTCATCCGATTTTGCATTTAAAACGCAGTATCCTATGAAAAGCGCATTTTTTAACAATTTCCAGAAGCAATTTGAACGATCGGTAGGTAATTTCTAGGATCTATGCAAAAATCAGCCACTAGGGGCGCTAGTATTTGACAGTTGGGTCGGTTTCGACAATTAGCCACCAGTGGCGCCACTGTCGCTAGGGTGGATTTAAGATTTACTAGGGTGGATTTAAGATTTCCCTAATATTATTTTAAAAGGAGGTTGAGTGATTTGATGATATATCTCGGTACACGTTCCAAGTTTGTTTATATCCTTTTGCCACAAAATATTTGAGTGTACATAGAAGCGATTCTAGTACATAACTCAATTTTGGCAAAAATGTCACTTGTATCTTCGGCCTTTTCAGTCATCGTATGACATTAATTCATTTGTTCAATAATTATTATGGTCGTTTTGGATATTGAGATATTTTAAAGAATATTGATTCTTATGTTTTGATATATGATTATTATAAAATCTTTATTGTAGTTTATTTGTGTTCAGATTCTTTTGTCCTTTGAGATAATTGAATTTGTATCGTTAAATTATTGTTTGATATTTTATGGACGATTGAAAATTTTAATGTGATTGATTAGATTTATATGAAATTAAGTTTTCCAAGACCGTAAAAATATTTGTATTTTGTAATTTATCAAATTTCACACTCATAACTAGTTATTACAATTCATATTTATTTATTTGAATAAAGATTTATCAGCCAATAAAACAGCAATTTTAAAACGATCACATGATATTCACACAAATTGTTTTTCATTGAAAATCTATATTGACTTTTCATAAATTATATAATAGTTATTATATCATCATGCCAAATTAAATTCAAATAATTTATAATCATCAGTTACCAATTTAATCGTCAGATACCAATTAAATAAAATAATATTGAATCTAGAGCTATAATTAAATAATTTATTTTTTATTTAGATAAAATAATCAATTTTCAAGATATTTGAGAAAGAATCAAATAGATTATACGATCGTTTAAAATATATGCTTAAAACTGCTCAACTGCTGCCATTTTCAATCCTCAACTCAACAAACAAAAACGTCAAAATTCACTAGAATAATAAAAAAATGTATACAGATTCGACTCAAAAATAAAATTGAATAAAAATTAGACCTAGTATAAAAACATTAAAATCAAAAAAAAATCCCGAATGAAAAAAAGCTTGAAATTCCTCGATTGCCGCCATTTTCAATCCTCAACTCAACAAACAAAAACGTCAAAATTCACTAGAATAATAAAAAAAAAAAATACAGATTCGACTCAAAAATAAAATTGAATATGAATTTGACCTAAAATAGAAATCAAAAAAAAAAATCCGGAATGAAATAAAGCTTAAAACATAATCGGGTCGCCAGCCGTCACATGCATACGCGCCACGGTACATTTTCCATTCGATTCCCGGGCGTCACGTATGCGACTCTACCTCGCCGGAATACAGAAAATAAGGCAGTAAAATTTATTCCCGGGTGACTTGACGTTCAATCATTGACATCGGGTTGGTTTTCCTCGGCAGCCGCCCCCTTTTCACCCCCAAAGGGTGGCGGCCGCCCCCAGCCGGTGGTGGAAATAGCTGGAACCCCTTCGCGGATAACTTTGTGTCTTGAATACTAAGGAGCCGAAGAAAAATTACCGCGATATAGCATGGGCCGCGTTTAGTCACTGGGAATGGGGGCGTGTGTGGGGGCGTCATGGACCCTGGATATGTCTTATTTATTTTTCCCTTTTGTACGGAGGATTCTGCCCCGAACGTGTTTTGCCACCCCCTTTTTTTTAGGTTGAGGATAGAGGTGGTGGCTTCTTATTCTTGCGAGTTGTCCGTGACCGAAAATTAACATATTGTTCGTTTGAGGGGATGTAGGGTTGTTTTGGTGTTTTTTTTTATATAAAAAAATCTTGCTGATGGGATTTAACTTTGATAGAGATTTAAGTAAATTTTAACTATTTCAGAGTATTCAGAATACATAATAAAATTGAATTTGATTCTATAACGACTGTTGCATAAGATCGTTACTGCATACAAGGACTCTTGAAGCATAGGGAATAGATAAGTGGACTCAATTGAATTTTGAGATAGTTATATTTAAAGTCGAATAATTATTATACGTAGGTATGTAATTTTAAGAAATATTAGAAATTTGTGAAGTTATTTAATGCTATATTTTAATACGAATTCAGAAATTATTTAACTAATTGTAAATATTTTTTGAAACCAAATGAATCGATATATTCAGAGACAATTTATGTACTTAACTCTAATGATTAAAAAACGTTACTTGTCCTTTTTAATTTATATATTTACCTAAAGTCCTCACTATAATCGTTCACTACAAACGACTAAATACTTAATCTTAAAAATCGACTTAATATTATATTACAAAAACCTTCCCAAACAATTTTATCAAATCTAACAAAGAATTTAAACGAACATCGATACAATCATTGATTTTTATACGCTTTGATTATTTTTTTATTAAATTTCCATGAACCGAGTCAACGTTTCGTCGTTTTCGAAATAAATTGCTCGTCTTTATTCGCTTTCAAGTACGAGGAAACCCATTTAAAACTGCAACGAAAATATGGCAGGTCTTCAAGCGCATTTCCATGCATATGTACGAATGCATTCGCTAAGAAATTTACTGCAATCGATTCCAGCAGATATCTTTGCGAAATAATCGCCATTATTTACGAGAGGCTTCAACGCGAGCACATGTAAGAGAATTCACTTATAGATATTCACTCTCGTTACACATATAGAGCCTTTTGTATGCCGTATGTATAATATGACGACTGAAAAGGCCGAGGGACACAAGTGACTTCGCGATATTTTGGAGTAAAGCGCGCTCAAAGTTGTGCATATATTATGAGGAGGTCGAGTGATTTGATGATATATCTCGGTACACATATAGAGCCTTTTGTATGTCGTATGTATAAAAAAGGACAATAGGTGCAAGTGACTTCGCGATGATTTCAAGAAAAGCGCTTTCAAAGTTTTGCATGTATTAGGAAGAGGTCGAGTGATTTGATGATATATCTCGGTACACGTTCGGAATTCGTTTATATCCTTTAGCCACCAAGTATATAGAAGCGATTCCTGTACATAACTCAATTTCGGCAAAAATATAACTTGTACCCTTTGGCCTTTTCGATCGTCGTATAATATAATGTGTGTTATATCTGAATGCACATAATCGATATTTCTCGTATATTAATGCTACGTCTGAGCCCTTGTCGTGAGCGACTTCATATCCACCATTAAGGATTATATCTCGGATCCCTCCCTGAAACCCACCCTCGATTTCCTCGGGGTTTTTTTTTCGATTTCTTATTTCTACCCTCCGTTTATCTCTCGTCGTCTGTCTTTTTTAGTCGCGTCTTATCGCAACGTTCAGGGTCATTTGATTCCTGGTATAGGAAATTATTTACAAACAACTCTAGATGCTGATAAAAGCGGCTGTGTTAGTTTTTTTTTTCAGTTCGAATTCGTTCATCCACAAATATTTGATGTGAATATATTAAATATTTATCGGATATTATAATTGATATCGTATGTGCGTAATGTGTCGGGTTTAGTGTTGTTGTGATGC
This sequence comes from Cheumatopsyche charites, assembly GCA_024721215.1. Lineage (NCBI taxonomy): Eukaryota > Metazoa > Arthropoda > Insecta > Trichoptera > Hydropsychidae > Cheumatopsyche > Cheumatopsyche charites. The sequence goes on along the minus strand of CM045580.1, from coordinate 1,954,185 downwards.
TTAAATCGAATCCGAGTGAGATTGAAGTTTAAATAATATTGAGAATTTTCATTCATTGTTTTTCAAAAAGTTTTAATTTAATTCTTTACGAAAAGATATCTCGTATGAATTGATTTTAATTTGAAAATAATTTAATTACGACACCTGTATAAATTAATTTATTTCATATCCAGTCGTTAGCGCAACATTATTAAGGAGCATTCATATTGCACAGCGCAGTGCAAACACTGGAAATTTATAGTTTACTAGCGATCAACCCGTTGAATATATCAACGCAGTTTTAGAGCGTTACACGGATACACAGAATAGCGCTATTATATAGTTAGACACAGATGGCTATATAACTATAATCCTTGAATAAATCTGTTTCTACATTTTTCTATCAAGTCTGCATTGCGCTGTGCAATAAGAACTCTCCTTAAAGTACAAGTGCATACCATGTCGGACTTACCGAATTCAAATACTATCAAACTCATAAAAAAATCATACATGATGACTAAAAAGGCCAAGGGGTACAAGTGACATCACGGCGATTTCGAGAAAAGCGCGTTCAAAGTAACCAAGTACCTACATCTATATTATTAAGAGGAGGTCGAGTGATTTGATGATATATCTCGTACACGTTTTAAGTTCGTTTATATCCTTTAGCCACCAAATATATAGAAGCGATTCCTGTACATAACTCAATTTTAGCATAAATGTCACTCGTACCTCTTGGCCTTTTTGATCGTCACATGTAATTTTTCTGAATTGATTAATACACAAGGCGATTCGATCGTTCCAAAAAATGATATTAACATCAAAAATTTCCCAAATAAAAATATGACAAAATTTCTTAGATAGAACAAAGACACTAGAAGCAGTGTTGTAGTCGAGGGGGAGCGCACGGGAGCGCGCTCCCTTACCTCTTTCTGGCCGGAGGAGCGCGCTCCCCCTTGAAAATTTCAAATAATCAAAATAGCATCAAAATTTCAAACGTATTGAATTCTACAAATCTAGACAAAGGCAATGAAAGCACCTTAGAGTACTCTAAGGGGGTGGTGGTGAAAATCAAGCGCTCCCCCACCTCAAAATTTACCACTACACCACTGACTAGAAGGGTGTATGCGATAGGTGAGGTGTGTAGGTCGACATTAGTTTCTTAACTAGTTAGGGTGATGAGGACGCGTGCGCCGCACAGCCTCCACACAAAGACACGCCCACACGAGATGCAAGTCTCCCCCGATTGGCCGACCAATTAACACCCCCTGGACAATTACCGGCGCCCAATTAAAACACAGGGGGGTGCAAAGGGTGGCCGAATGTATAAAGCCACGCCCGGAAAAGCCGGAAACGCGTTGGGGTGGAAAACTCGTGTGGGTTTTCCTACGATGTATGTAGGTACTCTTTGTATGTATGAATGTTGTTTCTTGGGTGAAGGAAGTTTTGATAGGAATGCCTTTGTGAATGTATATATTTGATAATACGGATGGATTTGAATTTGATTTTTTCATTACGATTCGAAAGAATTGTCATCTTCAATTTCAAAATCGTTAAGGTTTGTCCAAATATGACGAATTTAAAATGGCTGTAGGGGATATAAAATGATTTTCCAAATGATAAATATAATTTTTTTATGAAAGCTCCATATCTATAATAGATATCGTTACGTTGAAAAATCTTCAGGCTGTTGAAATATACTTGAAATTAATTCTTAAGTGTGGACAATTTAGTTCATTTCAAGAAAATTAAAGAAAACCTTTAGCGATTATATTATGGATTAGCTTCTCTGACTCAGCATTGATCGAGATTCTATGGACTTTATGTCAATTGTTAATTGTTATAATTACGTCCCAAATACTCACTATGACTGTAAAATTCTATAGATTATAAAATATCGAACATAATGATACTGAAATTTTTCATTGCAAAAGAACAATCCTATATATGACATACATGCATACATTCATTTTTATTTATATCGAATAATCTTATGAATAAAATTGTCACCGCTCGAATGCAGAAATATCCCATCGCACAATATTCAATTGCATTTGCATAATATTCGTTTAATACTCGAGTGCGGCGCAGCGCATAGGAAATTTCGTCGATTTTTCATTGTATTTTTCCCCTCATGCAAAAATGTATTCTACGTACCGACTGAGATATTCAATGGCATGCTAACAAGAATCTCGCATGCGGCTTATTTGCATCAAAGCCCTTGAGCACCGTAGAGAGAAAATCTGACGTTGCACCATCGTTTCGCATCAGACACACTTTTGCGAATATTATTTAGTCGACGTGTGTGTCACGAAAACATGTTGTTTTCCATAACAAGATATTATTTTCATGATACATAACAGATCTTGGAATTATGAAATTCGCATAAATAAACATATTGAAGGGATTCCGCCGAATCGGAACATATTAGGTATGTTTTTTTTTTAAAAATGTTAGCTCACAAGCCTCGACGTGATTCTTGGCAACCCCTGGATATAAGGGATGGGAAACTCATCCCTTTCGACCCTCGTTTTCCATCCCCCAGGGCCGTCTAGGGGATAGAATTTTCCATAAGCCCGCACAATTTCAATTCAAAGCCCATCTTCGAGACGCTCTCGACGCCGTTCACTTTCTTAACGTTTTTCCTATAAGCGTTTCATTTTTTTTGCCTCAATAAAAATATTAAAATCCTACGCCGAGGATTGATTATATATTTATATCATCCAGACGATAGTATAATGTATAAAACGATAGTGCATGCCACACAGGGTTTTAATGTACTCATGATGCTAAGTTTGAGATATTCGCGATAGTCGTATATCGAGATAATGGCTTTATTGTTTGGTGATTAGTAAGAATACGTATGTATATTTTTTATATAGTGTAATTCCGGGAGATATGGTCATATGAAAAGGATAATCATACAGACAGAATATTCAATTGTGTGCAAAAAATAATAATTGGTGCCAATTTACGGAAAAATGATCGTTTTCATCCGAAAATTTTCCCGTATTTCCATCTCTCCCGAATTACCTTAACGATAGTTTACTTTTATCCACTTTTACTCTTACTTAGTTATTCTTATTTTAAACTAAGCCAGCCAATGACGTAGTAATATGATTCGTTTGTGTATGTCGCGTCTAACTTCAGTATCCTCGTGATGCTGGATTCTATGTAACTAACAATAAACGCATGTCGTTTTTCTCATTTGAAAAGATGAATCGAACCTTTTTTTCAAATATTTGATTAAAAAAAGTAATAATTTTATACTTAAAAAAATAATTGCTAAAATTAGATCCCTTGCCTTATCCATATTTCTTAAATTCGATCGATTTTAGTACACTTTCACTTTCATACACTGATTACTCTCTAAAATTCATAGCTTTACTTATTTTCTTTAAAGTGAACGTTTAATTGGAAAATTCAACAAATTGAGTACAAATACAAGTAACATTAAATAAATAATTCAATCATCGTCTCGTCGAACGAATGTAGACATCGATTCGCATACTCGCGTACGTCTTAATGGGTCAATATAATTTGGGGAGTCTGGATTCCTACGAAACGTGTCACTCGAGTGGCTTATAACTCTCACAGTGCAATGTTAACTGCCCAATAAAATCGTCGGTTATGAGCCGTTCGAGTGCCGCCAAATGACATTCTCGACATTCTGTGGTATACCCCGAAATCAGATTGACAATCGTACCGGTCCTCAAAAAATAAATTGCGCGGCAAAAAAGGAAAAAATTGAAATTTTCGAAGACGGGACGACTTCCATGCGCGGAGACTGCGACGCGTCTCGGTACGAAACCCGTATTTTTTACGTTATGAACTTTTTATTGCGCTTCGATCTTAATCGACGGATGTATTTAAACCGATTATCATCTGCCTCTTTATACGCTCTCATATTTGTCGTTCGACATATGAATCGCGTATAAATTTGAATGTAATGAGCTTTCTGGATTGCGATGTGTCGATTTCGCCAATCGAAATTCAATGGATTCGCAAATCTATATAAATTAAAATGAATGTATATGTTTCTGCAATATGTGTCCCTTGTATTCTTTATTTCATAAAATTTTGTGAATATGTTGCACATCTATGATGTTTTATACATCATTACATTCAACAATCGTTTGGCATATTATATTAAGGGATTTCGAAACATATCTATTATATTATATTAAGCACGAATTATACATACGACATAATTTAATATGCTCCGTCAGACGTTTTGTATTAATTACGAAAAATAATCAACCCATTGAGTATCAATACTAATTAAATTATCTGCGCCTATTTTATGCAATCTTCATAACAGCAGTGTAGAGAAAATTGTCAATTGAGCGTCACATGAACATACAATTATTCTCTAATACACAACAGTTCACTTTTCAGCAGTTATGTTACCATGGATCTTTTTAGTTGAGGGTAATTAGCCTCTAGACCGATTAAAGACAGAATTCAGCAATTAAAAAATACTATACAACGATTCATAATCAGCTTAAATTCTGACAACGCAGCTATATAACACCGGCAGAACATTCGTCTATTTATTGATCCAAGCAAAGGGATTCGTTAAATTCTTCTGTTGCAGCGATAAAGGGTTGAATCACACGCTTCGACAAACCTTCGAACACTTTTATCTTTACGTTGTATATTTTTTTCTGACACCGCGTGCAAAACACAAACAGTCGGTTAGTTAAACCCAATCATAGACGTAGTAGAGCAAAAGGGGATCCTGATTACACCCTCCTCCATCCAGCATAACCAACTCACCCCCACAGCTTCGATTCGAATCCTAGACCGAATAGAGAACCCCCGTAGAGCCTTTGATCAATAAATAGGCTGATGGCACAAAGAGACGGGCGAATTTGAATTTCTCGCGAAAAATCGCGCGTCAATCGCGCAGAATTTGTTAGGCAAATATTTCGCAGATTGCTTCGCGAGTGCGCCTCTTTCATCTCGCAAATTGGAAACCGAATGTATTTTTTTTCTCTCGTGCTCTTTCTATTTGACTGCCGCAAAATTATCTTTGCCGAACGATCGAAGTGCGCCGCGTGATTGAAAGGCTCCTAGGAAGGAATTCCGCCAAGGATATATTTTCCGTTGGAGAGCACAAAGGGCGGGAAGCTTTTGACGTGTAAACTTTTTTCTTTACACCTTCCAATGCGCATTCGACTTATTGATGTTTTCTGTAAACATTCGTTTCAGAGATCGGTCGGAATGTATGTATTTTTTATGTAAAACTAGCTTTTGTGACTCGGCGTTGCTCGAAACTCTTTGGACTTTAAGCCGATTGTATAGTACTTTCCTAAATCCTGTTGCATGTATAGCGCATGCATATTGTAATATTTGCTACGGAAAGGCCTCCTTGCTAATTATCGAATGATTGAAATATCGTTGTATATAAAATGTTAAATATAATGAATCTAAAAGCTTCTCAGACGTACATATAATTGATTCACTGCCAAAAGATAAGCTTTTAAGAAGTCTACAAAGGATATATATTTCGATTGTTTCTTTGAAATGATAAAATTATTAATTCAACACTTAATGAAAATTTTCTGAAAATAGATTTCCTTCCTTATTTGTATCGCTTTAATTCGATCAATTTTCGCTAATTACTCTTAAAAGTTCCGTAGACCTAGTGACTGCCCTAAACCATAAAGTGAATGATCAATTGAGAAATTTAAAATAATTGGATAGAAATACCGATAAAAACAAATAAATGTCTTATATTTCCGAAAAAGAATCTTTTGTATTTAAACTTTATGTTTGTGTTGAGAATTGAATCGAACTAAAAGTCGTTCTGTATAAAAATCAAACTGCCGGGAAACCTTTGACCTATAAAGTGAAACTGGCATTAAATAACAGCTCCGTAGAAAATAGGAATGAAACGAAGTATTTTGTGTTAACGACTAAACTTTTACAATTTTCATGGCGACCGAATACCACCCTCTTTTCCTCTACAGTCGCCATCCCACTTTTTAAGATGGCCGACTACGAAAAATAACCACTTCTAGAGGTATGTGCACTTTGGATACAGTTTGATCGAATTTTTCGCCAAGAAAAGAATCCGAAGCACGATAATAATATTAAAAAAGATAATAATTCCTCCATACACGTACGAGAGATTCGGCTAATGCAATCTGAAATTGAAATCTCCATTGTGTCCCTGGTATGATATCGTCTTTTATTTAACTAGACGACCACGATGATGGGTATTCGACTTTTTGTATTTTTAGGCCGAAAACAAATAACTGTGATAAGATTTCGAGGATTTTCAGAGGAAAAAAAGTGGCGTTTTAGTCCGAGTTTATATTAGATATCGCCTTCGAGCGTATAATTGAGGCCTATGTAAATAGGCGAAGAATCTCGAACCTTTTATGCAATTCCTAAAATAACACTTTTTTTATTATCTTTTCGACACATTTTGAGGCAGACAAATAAAATGCTTTCTTTAATTAACAAACTTTTAGAATACATGTATATTGTAATAAAAACAAACGAAAATTAACACCTTTAGGGTTTGAAATATGTAACGATAAAGATCTAAATTTTAATATACAGTCGCGCCTAACAAAAGTACCCATTGAAAATCTTTCATTAGATATTTTTCGTAGTTTATACAATCAAAATGCAAAACGAAGTCAGTTGCATTTTTCTTGATCGAGGTTTTAAAAAATTTAATCGTAGAAGGTTTAAATTTGCTTCTAATACCCCATGGATTCTAATGTTCTCGAATATAATACAAATAGTCCTCTAATTATGCGATCGGCATTTTATAGACAAAAGCTATTAGAGCGAGACAAATTCGGTTCGTATCTGAGATCTCATTCTTAGTTTATCTCAATATTAAAGCTAGTTCACACTGAGAACAGTAGACAGTCATATTGACAAATATGAATACCCGATTTGAAGTCAAGTTAGTTACATTGGTCTAGTTGACTATCTAAAAAATAACAAACAATCATCTGGACCAATGTTAACACAAACTTGTCATCAAATAGGATATTCATAATTGTCAAATCGATTATATACCGACCATTTGACACTAGATAGTATAACAAACAATCAACTAAACCAATATCAATACAAACTCATCATCAAATAAGATGTTAAAATTGCTCAAATCGAAAATCTTCAATCTGAACCATCCTCGACACCTTCCATCTGGAAATCCCCAACAAATCCAAAACTGGATCTTTAACCTTCCTCCAAGCAAGAGAACCTTGATTCCCAACGATGACGATTGATGAAAATGACGACCTTGGCGTCACTGTTTTGCATGAGGATGGGTGGCTTCGTGGGGGTGGTGGGTGGGTGGGTGGTTGTGTGCGGTGGCGTGCTCAACAATGGCCGTCGAGCCGTCACATTAATCAGCCAGAGGCGGCCATACCTCAGTGAGAGGGACACAGCACACTCATCTGTCGCCTTCATATTTTACATAATGTGGCCGAGGGACACACTGTGCGAGAAAACAGAAGTCGAAAACCCCCGATGCTTCATCGCTGGTATTTGTCATGAAAAATTCGAATTTAATCGATTTATCTGAATTATTATATTTTGGGTAATTTGATTAGTATGAAACGTTTATGTATTCTGTGTTGATTAAATATATGTATTTAGGATCTGGGTTTGAGTCCTGTTGGGTACTAAACAGAGTATATACTCTATGGGACAGAGTCACATGTCGATTAATTGATATGGAAATTCAAGCTTTTCCTTCAAATATTTAATCTATTTGATTAAAAAAATATTAATTGAATACTTTACGAAACTATTCCTAAAATTGAACACTACTCGCATTGTTTGTATCAATTTAATTCGATCAATTTAACTACACACATCGCGCGCTTTTAATTCTTCTGAGTATCTAGTTTAGAAGATCTATTTCCTCACTTTAAATTGAAAAATTAATTGAAAAATATAAAAACAATTAAAGAGACATACCTTTCATAATAAATTGATAATTTATAAAGCCTTATGAAGTCAGGAATTTAGAGCAAATGTCTTCGGTATATTTAGTTTTTTAGATCTGCATCGTGCTTCAAGTAATTTCGATAAAAATTATATATGAAATTTATTAAATCTATTTAAAACATGATAAAAATTTAAATCAAATTAACTAGACAATATAATAGCTTTAAATTTATTAATTAAATCAACTTAAATTGATACGAAATTTTGATCAATATCACACATTGACTTAAAATTGCGCAAACTTCACAAGACAAATATGCTGGATTCCCTCAACTTTTCGAACTTTTTCAATTTCGACATCGACTCACCGATGTTTCAAGTCACATTAGTTGTCAACATCTGCAGCATAGGTAGCATTAAATAATCTCAAATCTGCGATTGAAGCGAGACGCGCACGTCCGTCGAGTCGGCCTGGCCATTACTGCTATATCGAGGGTCGATTGCGATTCGATTTTGTTGCGGTCCCCTTCAGCATCAGACATTGTTTTTGTGCCGGGAAAGAACCTCGGTTATCGTCTCATTCGATTCGTTTTTTTATACAATATTTATTATCGACGTCGTCCGCGTGATTTAACGGCGTCCCCACGAACCCTTTGTTCGAGAGCGTCAATATAACGCTGTGCGGGGTAGTCGTAATAATGCGAATCGCTAACTATTATCGATTGAGAGAGTGCTATTAAAGGTATTCGATTGTGTATATGAGAGTTCGTATGTGTGTATATGTGTTGTCGTAAATCATACGAGAAGGTTTTTCAATCACGCTTCTTCGTCATGCCTCCGACCATTATGAACGGCGCGCACAAAAGCGCTGCCAAAAAGTCATAAAAACTCGCGGGATTTTTCTCTCTTTCTTGTGTTCGGCTCAATCGACATTCTCTACATAGGATGAAGAATTAAATTTTAGTCGATTTTAAGACCGATCCTCACGAGAATATTAAGGATGAACTCAAAATCAATTGAAATTAAGTCAATATCGAGCGCATCACTTTGATACATCAAAACAAGTAATGACTGATCTTAAAGACTGGTTTACATATACATATGTAGCTCTAATAATTTGTATTGCATTTTAGTTTCTTTGTAAACTTGTATCACTTTTATAAACAGCAAAAAGAATGTCTAGAGTAATATGTAAATTAAATTTTAGACTCATTCATTGGCTACTTGCATTGAAGTATTGATGTAATACTTTTGCTATTGATTTAGTACATTTTTTAATTGATATTAAATTTAAAAATAAGTAGGTTCATGTAAACAATTAGATATAACTCTGAAGATAATTTATAACGTATAATTTAAATTTACACATTAAAAATTTTATGATACACAATGAATAATAGCTTCATTGCTAAATTCTTAAAAAGATGATTACTTTCATATTATTCGATAGACGTAAAATTCGAGGTTAAGTTAAGTTAGGTTAGTATTATTATTATTAGTTTTATATTGGGTTAATAAATTCTATCTTCTTTCAAATTAGGTTAGATTACTTTCTATGTTCATCACCAGATCTAGTGTTGCGTTAATTAAATGATACAAAAGTACCAATGTAGGATCACACAATAGGCATTAAAAAATATTTGCTTAGAAACAAATAATATACCATATTTTTTCAAATTAATCAAAAAATATTATAGAATATGCAAAATTGATCTTAAATACACATTTCGACAAAATTCCCCAAATAAAAAGGGTAATTTTGTGAAGATAGCTCGAGGTCCTTCGTTGCATGACATCTGAGCATGCACACGTGCACAAGTTCATATCTCATATACGTGACGATGATTATTATGAGTTTTGTGTGTGCTCTGTTCAGCGACTGTCAGCCTCCTTCTATAAATTTTATAGGGACAGCTTTATAACCGGCGGCTTTGATTAAGCATGCTTATTCTCGGAGGGAATCCTTTGTTGTAAAACTTTCGGAGACGACCCACTAATGTTTTAAGCGTGGCCGCCTAATTTATCGCTCGTTATATTGTAAAGTTCGTTTTAGTAGCTATTTCGGATTAGCATATTTTGAAAAAGTCGATTTTATGATTTTTCCCCACAATGATTGTCAAGGGTCTTGTTTCAAAACGTTGCATTGAAATACACTCATCCCTGAAACGGAAGATAGGTTCCAGGAAATAAAAATCCGCGTAAATCGATACTTCAAGTTCATATAAATTAGGGGGATAGGTTCCAGAAAATCGCGTAAAACGAGGTACGAAAAGAGAATTTTACTAATAAATTTAATAGATTTAATAGCTCGACAAATTTATAACATGTTTAAAGTTGAAAGTGTGCATAATTACATAATTGTAATTTTATAATTTCGCCTTCTCACTGCTATATTCTAATTCTAATTTGTTGAATCTGATACAATACACGTATTTGTGTGACGTGTGCCACAAAATATATAAAAAAAATGTATTTTTTTACTGACTGCGTAAAAGAGAAACCGCGTAAATCGAGGGATAAGTGTGTTTTGAAAAAATTGCGTCGATTTTATGACTTTTGCGCACAATGATCGTGTCGATGCAACGGGTCTTGTTTCAAAACGTTGCATTGAAATAATATTTTTTCCGTGTTAAATAAATTAAGATTTGTGTCGCTGATTAAAAAGGCGATTTCTCAGAAACGTTCTAGATCTTTTCATATAAATTTCACCGTCTTGTTTGATTTTTTTAATAGTATGAAATAGCCGAGTGTAAATATGATTAAAAAAAGCGCGGAATACGAAGCCGTCCGAATTAATTGAATGCTCCGCATTCCGATCCTTTTGTCCCTTGACAGTTTTAATTACAGTCGTTTTGGACGATTTTTGGTCTCCCCTTGTAGAGTTGGTCGCCGACAGAGTAACATTTCACGTTATCTTGAACATCTCCGGTTTGATTTTATTTTTTCCATTTGAAAGCCGAGCTGTGCTCACAATAAAAATGTGTAAACACGGCTTATTTTTTTAGATACGAAAAATTAGTAACGAACACGTATCGCGTTCGAACATCGTAAGAGCGGAGTGAAAGTGCAAAAGATTAGATCGTCTCGCTTGTAAAGAATTATAGTTTAACACTTTTATCGGCAACTCGAATTAATCACCATGTGAACGATCCAACGTGAATATATCAGATTTATGGTGTTTTTTTATTCTGGGAAGCCGTTGATCACGATTATGTTACATCCGACACGTCACAGATGTGATTTTTAACGTCGAATAGATTTTGTGAATATAAAACGTTTTTAGTACTACTATATAAGTCTAATCATACTGTGATTATATACTGATAAACTTCAGCAAATACTCGAACAGCGATTTTTAATTTATTGACGAAAAAATCTGAAAATTTTCCATACAAAGTTTGTGACATACAAACGAACAAACTGATGCACTTTAGTACAATTATAATTTAGATGAAATCTGGGATCAAATGTATTTTCATTTCAAATCTGTAACATGATTTAAGTATCTAACTATGTTAATAGCGCTATTCAATGTGTGTGTGTCCATGTAACGCTTCAAAACTATATTCAACGGGTTGAAACTGCGTTGATATATTCAACAGGCTGATTCCTAGTCTAACTATATAATAGCGCTATTCTGAGTGTGTCTGTGTGTATCCATGTAACGATCTAAAACTGTGTTGAAATATTCATAATTAATTAGAAACATATGAACTTTATGTACAATTTACTTAAGACTTGCCTATCTCTTGCATTTGTTAGAAAGAGCTAGATGAGAATGTTAAGCTAGGTTTTATCTCAAGCGACGGACAAACAATTAGGTCGATCGGACAATACTATGATAATGTTATATGTTTTACATTAAATTATAATATTTTTTATATCAAAAAATACGCGTGATTGATATATGCGTACGTCGGTCGAGTGAAATGAAAAAAAGCAGATCGGAAAATGAAATTACGCTTAAGCGATCAAAGCGACGACGGTTGGCTTTGGCCCTCTTTCCCTATTTTTCTCCGAGGGTGAACCTGTCCCCTTTTAAGTTCTTTTTACCACCCCCCAATAAACCCACCCCCGAAAAATCCTTCCCCGTTACACACGGTTCGCACACTAGAAGCTTATTTCAATTTGAAATTAGACCGTTTCGGCTGCCCTCGAATCTCGGCGGCCATTTTGTCACGCTCGATTCAGCGCACACGAGAAAATCGTTAATTCGCATTAATTTAATGAAAAATACTGAATTAATTCAATTTAAATTCACTTTAATCGATTTTTTAAAATTATTATTAAATTGATTATTTTTGAATTCATTAATAATTATTTTTCGTGACCCGACGATGCTCAAAACTTCAGTTTTAAAGTCATTCTCGTACTTAATCTAACTCCATGTGCAGTCCTTGCATAATATTTGCTACAGTTGAGCTATAAAAAGGCACTACTAAGAACTGTCAAATGATAGAAATCGATTCGTTTGTATAAATAATAAATGTAATGATACAAAAATCTTTCAGGAATCTGGAAAATTTCATCGTCAAATCTTTCAATAAGACTATGAATAACTGATATGCATACATTTAATTTTATTTACATATAGATTTAATATATTTCGTTTTTGTATAATAAAAAAAAAATATAATAAAATTAACATATAACTATATACATTTTAATAGAAAATATAAATTTATTATTTTGATCTAATGAATACTGAACTTTGTAATCGATTCAAATCTATTTTAATGGTTTTTGTACAAAAAATTAAATACATTCAGATATAAATTTCAATAAAAAAAAATCAAAAATTATTTAATTTCAATTTTTATATTATGACGAACACAAAAGGGTGGTAAACTTTCCCTCGCTTTTCCATAGGAAAGGTGTACGCCATATTGAGATCTTGGAACGGGAACAGGGGTGGACTCGGAAAGTGAGGGTGGGTATAAAAAGGATAAGAAAAGCCACCGAACAAGAAAAAAAGGGAAGGTTTTGAGGAATGGGAGCTGCGTGTTTTTTAATATTTCAATTTCCTTGCGAAGAACGCAACCTGCAAATTTTTATCAATCGGAATTTTCGCCCAATTAAAACTTTCGATTCGAGATAAGATTCCGCAAATTCGATCGTTCTCGACGATTGCCTTTTTTTAGAATCTGTTAATTAATTAACGAAAAAAATTCAATTTGGGCACATTTTCAATCAATGAGCACGATTTCGTATTGAATTCATTTCTGTCACTTAAAAATAAATGATGATGATGCGTTTTCGGATCGTTTCCTTATTCCGCGTCAAAAATGGGCGGATCTCTGATTTCTGATGGAAAATACATTAATTTTACGTTCCCCTCTCGCTTATAATATTACAAAAAAATTTTTTTTTGATATTCCTTTCCTAATGATGGGCACAAAGACGTCGGCCTGTCCATTTTTCAGCATTACTGCAAGTAATTGTACAATATTGCGTGTGCATATCTTCAATGTATTTCAACAGTCACGGTGAATTAATTTATCACTTTTTTCGCGAATCGATCGTATGATATTTTGTATTTTTATTGCCGAGATTCGGGGAGAAATAAAGGTCACAAGGAACGACCCCAACTTAAGGTTAATGACTATGGAATATGCGACACATATTCAATGAAAATATCAATATAGACTGCGATTAAAATTTATGATATTATTCATACATTTTTATGTATGAATATAGAAAAAAGTTTATAACGAGTTTTCTAGGAAAAATTTGATGGCGGAGTCGCAGCCAGATTTTCCGACAATCCGGCGAATCGCGGATTTTTCCGACGTCTTTTTATTTCCAACAATGGAAAACATAATAGAAAAATGCGAAATGATTTAGTCGCACATTACGTACGTACGAACAATACAATCCGCCATCTCAAAGAGAAACGAGCAACAACAAAAGTGACTAAATGTTTACACACGGAATATTTCTTTTCGCTAATGTTAGATTCGCCTCAAAGGGCAACCAACATTCGAAGCAATATTTCGAAACGCTGAATCCTTTCACATGTTAAATTTTCATGTTCCGAATCGATTTTCAGCAAACTGTGCTAGAGTCGAGCGTGCATTTGAGTCGCATTAGTGTTTCCGATACGATAATTTTCCAGTTTAATTTATGGGGAAATGTAATAGGTGCACCGACAAACGTCGCATTATCCACAATTACACGAACGGATTAATGCCTTTGACGCTCTTATGACATTTTCACGTGGAATGCAACGCGAAGCACGAACTGCATAATGCAACTGACGAATGAAAGTGCATAATCGATCTATAGTATGAAACGATTGTGCATGCAGCGTCGAGCTTCAGAATCCTCGTGATACTGGATTCGAGTACTTTTGAGAGTTTCGGATTGATCGATCGATCATTTCTTTCAAATGTTTTTGATTAAGCGACAAGTAGAGACAACGATAGGGTGCTACATCTTAGTAACAATGTGAACAATTGAGCCTGTTTTTAGAGGTTTCCATTGTTCATATTGTGATCAAAGTACCACAACCTATTTTCGCACTATTTTTTGCATGATCGGAAATCTAGCTTAACACTTTACAATTCTTAAAAATGTGTCAACTATCTTGTTTGCGTCAATTGCATTCGATCGATTTTATTGTCATCTTTTTTGAGTTGATCATTTTTCGAAATTTCTATCCCTAACAGTTGATTTTTTACATAAAGATGAGTTTCGCCGCCAGTTGATGAGTTTAACAGTGACAGAGTACGACGAAAAAGCTTATAGCAAACAATAAAAGCCTTAAAAAGAGCCCAATTGTTCGCTTTATGACAATCTGGTCGCACTCTGTCGCTGTTGCTCTCCACCGCTCGTTCGGAAACCCAACTCAAAAACAAACGATTAGAGAAATTTCAATAATTGTGCACCCGTAGCAATAAATAATATTCTACAACGGCGCTAAACGATCCATGGGAATTTATAAAATGCGAATTTATAGAGTGTCGAGGGCACATCGTGAGGGTCATATCCCGAACGTACCGTTATTAGTCATCGTTTCGCGCCGTAACTCGAGTAATACTCGTGTTACTTTTTTAATTTTATTTTCAGATTGCGAAAAAAAAATCACCCCTTTTCCCTCGATACGAAACAAAACGCGATACTTGTTAATGACACGTATTAACACGCGAAAACGTGTCAAGGGTGGTCTGCGTGGCGGTTTTTTGCTTTCTAACGTTTCACAAACTAATACCAACGCTAATCCGACTCTGAGCACTTGTCGGATTTCGCACACGGTACGTAATTGCATTTTCGCGACACCTTAAATTACCATAATGCAGTTTTAATGTATCTATGTATGTATGTATGGATTTGCACTAATGCGGCGGTGACTATTCGCGGTTTTATCAGATTAGGCAAAGTTGGATTTTTTTAGTATGTAATGTCTCAATTGTTGAAACTTTTGATTTGAATTGAGTGAAAGTTGATTAAGGAAAGGTATTTTCACCTTTGGTTTGAAAATAAAATGATTTTAAACTATACACGTTCCTTCCAATTATAAGCTGTTGATAATCGCCGCAAACAGAGACAGAAATACTTACATATAACAATACATACATGTGTATCTTTCACTCAGATTTTGATAATTCATAGTTAATTTAACTTGAAATCGTTTTATTCTCAAAACAAAGGTGAAAAGACCGGCTTTAAATTATTATTGAATGGATATTTAGAGTCAGTTACTTGAATCTCTACTTACAAGTGTTTCTACAGTAGTGGCAAATATATTTTTTAAATGTACTCAATTCTAGAAAAGTCGATATGCAAAAGTGTTATCAGTATTTCATTTGTAATTTCTATGAATAAAAATTGAAAATAAAACATTTGAATATTTAAATTAACAGCGATCTTGACAAATGTTTTCTGGGGTATCAATATTCTATTAACTCCCCAAACGTGTGGAAGAAGATTTGAATTCATTTGTTTATATAATAAATACTGATTAAACATAATTAAAACTTTGAAGTCATGTAAAGTATAAACTAAAGATTGTTATAAAATTAAAATTATAGAAAGGGAAAGCAATTTCTATATATTTATATACCCAATTGAACAAATTTTTGATTATAGAGTTTTCAAGGATTTAAAAATTTTCAAAACTTTGTAGTCTAAAAAGATTGAATTAATTTTTAAAGCATCCGGATTTAATTTTTTAACGTTTTTGACATATATTTTAGAAATAAAGACATACAAAGGCAATCCATATAATTTTTTGACAGTGTGCGACTAATGCGTGGGCGTTTTGTCAATAAAAAAAGGTAACCGATCGCGCCGAGAGTTCAAACGGCACGTTCTTCGCGCTTCCAGGCATCGGGTGGCCACATAAAAAAATAATAACCGTCCCCCCCGACATAAAAAACGGGGAAAATGCCAAGAAAAAACTGTACACACCCACAGAGGGAAAAAATCCGAGGGAAAAACCCGGGTAAACAAAAGGGAAAAGGCGGAAAAAGCATTTCGCACGATCTCTACCGCACCTACGTGCAAACAAGTCTCCCCTATACGCTTTCTTCGGGACAAATTAAATTTATTTACTCACGAATTAATCTAGCGATTTGAGATTTATTTTTTGTAATAATGTTTTGTCGATGTTTATGTAAATCGCGAATGTGTTAAATGATAAAGATTTTTTGCAGTCGACGCGTGTAAACGATTTGTAAAACGATGTTGCTCCGTGTGATAATTGTGATCGTTAAAGAAATATGTAATGGTGAAATTTGGCGATTATATGTAATTTTCGACACTTAAGCTTCAAAGTCGTATGGTAATTCATCGATGAGTTATAATTATCGTCGAATGTAACACTTTTGAATTTTAATAAATTGGTGTTTTTCGATTTTTTGTTTTGACTCCGTTGCAAAAATAATCATATTTGTAAGCAATAATTTCGGTCATATTTTATTACGCTGATGTGATTTTTTTGCTAATTGCTCAAAATGTTCTCGAGTTAGTAATTTGCTTATATTAAGCACATATTGCATAATGTAAGTGAAATAAAATAACTTTTTGTTGTATTGAAATGACATCGGTAACGTTCAATTCTACGTGCGAAAAAATGTACATTAAACGCTTTAGATGAAATACAAAATTGATTAATTTTTCCAGAGTTCAGTTCAAAAATCAAAGGCAGATTAATAAAAAATATATACACATTATTTAATTGTAAGCAAATCTTTGATAATTCCAATTCCAATAATATAACACTAATTAAATCTGCGATTAACATATTATAATTAGACGTTCGAATATAAAAATCTTTAATGAAAATTCTAGAATGCATGAAAATAGGTTTTTAAGTAAATTTTAAATAAGTATATAAGTAAATCGTAAGCAAAATATATAAATATTACAATCAAATAAAAATTTCAAAGTTGTGAAATGATAAGATAAAATATTTTAACACACTAAGAGCGGGAATCTAAAATTATACATTCACTTTGACAGCCACGTATTGCGATTGATTCACCTATATTCAAAATTTTTAATTATTCCATATAACAAGTAGAGATTTGAACAAATCAAAAGCACGATTATCGCCGTTCCCAAACTTGATCTTTGGATCAAAATTTTAATAGAATGAGACAATAATAAAATTATCTATTTTTGAGATGATATTCATCGTCTCTACACCCACATTTTGAATCAAAACTTCATGAAAATTCATAAAAACGACCATATTACACCCCCTCAACAAATAAAAAAATATCTAGAATGATAACTTTTATCTTTATATCGAATATCTTCGAATCAAATTAAACCTTAAAAAAAAGACTTCAACATACACTTCCTTGACCAGCAAATCATAATACAGCCTCAGACGCTTATAAAATTATTTCAGAAATTTCTCTAGATCGACTTTTATCTTTGAATTAAAATTTGACCTGAATAAAAAAAAAGACTATAACATACACTTCCTTTATCAGCAAATCACAATACAGCTTTAGACGCTAACAAAATCATTTCAGAAATTTCTGTAGACCGAATTTTATCTTTGGCTCAAAATTTGACCTGATTAAAAAAAAGACCTTAACATCGACCTATGATACAATACATCACAACACCACATCCTAAGTCACTAATGAAACGATCTCTTTGTTTTGTGGGCATCTATGGGTGAAGGTCCGACACCTCGCCCACAACAACAACAGCACAAGACCCCCATAACACATTGAGGACGGGGGCCCCGAGGTGCAAGAACGGTTGACCTCCGAGTCACGCCGTTAACCCGTTGTCGGCCGTCCCTTTCGCGCGTCCCAAGGGGCTACCGGCTTGTGGTCGTGACGCTCAAACATGGCCCCGATACAAATCATACCTGAATCGGACAGGAGTGTCTTTAATTTAACACGAAGACGTATTATCGCCGGGTGGACACGATGCTGAAAGCGTGCTGGGCCTTGCTTTTCGCATGGTGTGCGTTTTATGTTCATATTTTAGAATTTTCATTGAAAATTTCGTATTTGAATTAGATTTTTTAATATTTTGTGGGTTGGGTTTCGTGAGATATTGCAGAATAGATAGATGAATAGAGTTCGTAAGGTAAAGCAGTATTACTAGATGAATAAAACTTGTAAAACAGAATGCGATAGAAGACATAAAGTTCCGTGTGGATTTAACCAAATTGCGTGTACACGAATATGTGCGATGCTAAGTTTTCATCTTGATAATATCTCTAGATGCTGAAGAATTTTTATAAATTCTTTCGTTTTTTTTAGAGATTTGAAGACGATTGATTCATCTATAAGTAGACTTATTTGTATTGACACATTGACTAGTATTTTTAGTAAATTTTCATACGTATTAATTAAGTTCTAAGTAACTTGTACCCAATCGAAATTCGACAAAATTTTACATTAATTTTTTAAATCATGTCTCGTTATTATTTAAAAGTACGATTAGATCAATACAATTAATTAAATAGATACATTAATTTATAAATTAACAGTGAAAAAATTGAAAGAATGATTAAATAAAAAAATAATAAAAGTCGTGACATTCAATGAAGATTTCCTCACAGTAAACAAATTAACCTCGTTATCGAATATGTTTCGATTTTTTTTTTTTTTCAAAAACAAAAATACATAATGACATGAATCAATACGAATTCGAAAGTAAATCTTATGTAAAAAAAATAATACATGAAGCAAAAAGCGTTGCTTATTTGTAGTATTGACTCTCGTGAGCGTAATGAGATCATCCACTTTTCAAGAGGCGATAACTCAATTTTTCCAAATTTCCCATCTCACGAACCGAGATAGACACACAAAGGTACACGTGCACATACATGTGTATATACGACTATCTCAGCACACTTAAATACGATAATACACGCGGAAATGATGGTAGCGTGTGGCTGATGAGCCATTTTATCCGTACGAAGCGTTCAAACGCCATTCGAGAGCTAACTACACACTACACGACGAGTACAGTACTGTGAAAATTCTAGACACTTTTCTAAAATGAATTTTGATATGTGTTTCATTTTGAAATGAATGGGTTTATTATTTGTAGAATGATCAATTTTAGTTGTTAATATTTTTTTTGTAATCAAAATCTGAAATTATTTTCATGGACAATTTTGATTAAACGATAACATTACTTCGAAAAGAATATTGTACAACAGTTGTCAGAGTGTAAAAATAATATTTTAATATAAATTCATTATCTTAAAAAACCAAGCAATGCATAAAAACAAAAGTTGTTCAATTAAAAAATAATTTTATGTACCCTGACAAAAATCTCTTTCGAGTAATGTTTTCGTTAATCGATTTTTTTCATGGAAATCATTTCAAATATCGAGATCAAATGCAATATAAGAACCTATTCGAATTACAAAAGAAACTATGAATCTATTTAATAAAATTTTTGCTAAAATCTAACATTTATCAAATGTCCAGAATTCTTCACAATACTGCTCACTCTACACAACGAGCAGTAAATAACGAGAGAACACACACCCACGTTTCATATACACATATATAAGAAACAAAATGGAAGTAGAATTACGCGGTCGAGATATAATTAGGGCCCATTTGCTAATTTCCGAATGAGCGTTTTAACGGTTTGATTGTTTTAATGCGGGGGCGCGGGTTTGCGGTCGTGACTCGGTTCGAGTCGTATTTAAATACCCCTGCAAGAAAGGAACAATAATGATAAAAGGCGATGGATGCTCCATTACTATGGAATTCGCTCAATTTGCTAAACTAATGCGAGCAGAGGTAACGAAGGTGCGATCTAAGAGCGGGCGCTTTTATTTGCGCTTAAGCGTGACCCGACTTTTATGTGTTAACGTTTCGTTTGAGTTAATATCGATGTCCAATGTAAATTGTATTGTTTTTATAAATGAAAAATCTTGGTTTGTAGATTTTATTTGGATCGTTTGTGTTTATGCCGAACGATTTGGATGGCATCTATCAGTAGACGAGGCTTCTATCTATCTATGAAGAAATAATTTTTGCCCTTGTAGGCTTTTTATAGCTAATATAAAGTTAGTCAAAGTACTACCGAAAAAAACCTTGGATATGAAACTGCTGAAAAATTGATGCACAAAATTTAGATTGTAGCTCCAAAGAAAATATAATGAATGTGTGGAATAATTATATGATTATTCGATCACAATGAAAATTATTTCAATGAAAAATTAACATGCACAAGTTAACGTTTCATTTGAGTTTTTATTAATGTCGCATATAAATTATAAACGAAAATTGCGAAATTTGATTTTCATCAGATCCAATTCATCAACTCGTGATTGATATTTAATGCATTCGCAATTCAAACTTTTCATTTTAATACATTAACGACTCCGTCAAATTGGCACACGCGAACGACGAATCAAGCTCTGATAAATTAAAGCACCGGCAATAAATTAATTTGTTACGTTGTTAGCGGGTGTTTTAACAAATAGATCTCGACTCGTCGGCGTTTTGTAGATGTGTAGACTTTAGAAAAAAATGTGTATTTGATAATAAGACCAGATTCGAAGGAGCAGGTTTTACTAACTCCTATTATCTGAAATTTTAATCGCGAGATTAACGCAGACACCGATGTTCGATTTCGTCGAACGATAAAGAAGCTTCAAACTGGTACCAACAATATCATCGCATTAGTCGCACAATAAGATATGAACAATATGACGATCGCGTACAAATAAAAAGTGATGCATACACATTGTTAAATAACCTCGATTGGGTCGTCCTAAAAGTGCATTAAATAAATTTTTGATTCGTTGAAAAATCACTTTATTCTAATTCGAAATTTCAATAGTTATAGTTTATGTTTTTGGTACTTGTGTAGGTTATGATCGATCGACATGACACTTGAATAAATCTAATCGAATCTTAAACGTAATCAAACTTAAACTAACATGAAAAAGAAGAATAATGCCTAACTTAATTTAATTTGAAACTTAACCTAACTTAACTTAATTTGAATCTTAACCTTACTTAACTTAGAACTCAAACTGGATGCAACGAGTATTAAGTCGATTGCCTAAAACAGAGTCGATTTTAAGCAATTTCAGCACAAATATGGTATAAAAATAGTGAGATAGACCTATATACATTCATTCCTCTATTTACAAATTATCAAAAATCCACTAATGAGGAAAAATTTATGTACAAAAAGTACGTCTGATTATATTTTTCTTACATGTCTGCACTGCGCTGTGTAATATGAACGATGCTTACAATTAGTAAATGTATCAAACTTTTTAATAGACAATATACATCTGTACTAAAACTCTGTCTTAAATTGTTATTTCATTCACATTAATGATTAGCGACAATTGACTCATATCGAATAATAAGCTCTCGAAAAAAAAACTTACAGAACGACCTCGAACTCAGATCAAACTCATCTACTTAGCACAAGCGAGCTTCGTACTTAAAAAAAGCCTCATATCTAGATCGACCTCATCTAATTTCTAGAACTCGGCGTGAATTATCCCACTATTAATTAATCGGAATGCTAAGAGCACGAATCGTCGATCCGAACTAGGATAACGAGACTGACACTAGTGAGCGTTGTACAGTGACGTCCCATCCAGTAGAGCACGTCTCGTCTGATGGACACCGTCAGATCAGTATCGACAATGTGGACAAGTCTTATTCCTTGATCATTCGGTATTATGTGACGACTGACAAGGCCAAGAGGTACAAGTGACATTGAGATATGTATGTACAAAAATCACTTCTATGTTATAGCAAGGGCGATAAGTATGAAACATGAGACAAGTTTGGAACATTGCGATATTTATTACTTACAGTTTCGACTATCTACTAATTTTGCATAAAATCATTCATTTATAGTATTATTGTTAGATTTTAAAAAGGAAAACATTAGGATCGACATTGAGTCTGAAAATATTGAGGATTGAAAATTTACTAGGTTTTTTTAACAATATCAGCTATAACTTTGAAGTGTGATTTTTTTTTAGGATTTGTTATGAGATTATTGTTTGGCGATTTGTTGGATTGAAAATGCATTAATTTGAAATTAAATTCAGTATTCCATATTTGCCACCCTTTGACTATTTCGTATTTTAAAACACCACTGTTCCATATTTGATACACATATGAAAAATTACGAAAAAATCATTTTTCAGTTATCATCATTTTTTTCAAATTCGAATAATTATTTCTTCCTTTTACTATAATTAACACATAACTAAGTATTTTTGGCTTCAATCTAATTATTTTTCATATTTGGAAAATACACGTTTAAAACATAAACGTTTCCATATTAGTCGCCCTTCATATAAACGAACTTGGGACGCGTACGGAGATATATCATCAAATTACTCGACTTTCTCCTAATAGATGCAAGTATATACTTGACTTTTCGAAGTCACTTGTACCCCTTGGCCTTTCGAGTCGTCGTATGGCAGAGATCTCACTGCCCAATTCGTGCAGAGCAAACTGGTCCTCGTGCACGTACTGCGTGACTCGTGTGCCTCAACGGAGATCGTTTAATTAATAGGCGATGTAAGATTGGAATCTCGACTTTGCCGGATGATGGATGTATGAAAGATTTAATTTGCTAATTTTAGAAATGGTAAAGATGGGTTTGATTTTGACATTGTCGTTTTGAGTTTGCATATTGGGTGGAAAGTGTTTTTTTTTATGGATGATTTATATGTGGCTGTTGATATTCGTGTTGCTGTTGCATTTTTGGTTCAATATTTGCATCTAGTGTGTATAAAATAAAGCTAGATTAGAATATTAGAATGAAAAGTGCAATTGAAATACGAATGACAACAGATACATATATGTAAATAAGTAATAAGAATCTCTATTTAGAGTGCTTCATATTGAGGATAGTGGAAAGTAAATTTGAACAATGTGAACAATAAATTGATATTAAAATAAGGTGTTAATATTGATCAAGTTGACTATTTACTGACCTCATTTTGAACCAAATCTTAATTGTTGCATAATTGCAAAAGAACTTTTAAAATTAAAATAAAGCTTATCTGTTTATTGTCGATTATTATGCTTAACTACTGAAATGACTCAATTCTCGTCAATTTTCATACGTTTTCGAAATAAAAATGGCATTTCATGAACAAATAATTTGTCATTCAGGAAAAAAACGTTTAACGTTTCTAGCCATAACTCTAAGTTCATGCACATACGTTTACCTGCGGTTACGAAAAATAATACCCAACTGGTTCATAAGTAATTTCCTAACGTTACCTATTCTGATTGTGAGATAGTTTAAAATTCGACAGCACAATTGACAATACGTTTACATATATCACGTGGCAGGTATTTTTCTCAGTACAAGACGCTTTCTTTCCTTTTGATAAACAATAACAATAGCTTGTTGCACGTCCCTATATATGAAGGACTAAGCATAATCTCGCATTTTTGTTCTATACGCAATAATCCCCACAGAGGAAAAGCCGACAATGCGCACACGGCCTTTTATGCGAATGTCTTATTTTTTTCAACAAGCCCACGTCGCATTCTTACCTATTGTATTGTTTTCTGGTTCGAAAGGTAATTATTTCCAGCATTGTGCTTAATTTTGCCCGCCATTACACAGGTATTGTAGGCTTTTGTCAGAGGACAAGATGGTCGTGTCGAATCGTGCGACCAAAAGGAAGCTGAACGCTTTTTGTTAACACCGAATGGGTGGGACCACACCTGAGGGGTTTGAACAATTGACCCATATTTTCTTTTTAGGATGCGTCTTAAAACCGACTTTCTACTCTTTGCATTTTGAATATGCAATGTGAGCTTTCGAAAATATTTTTTTCATGTCGAAAATTGCGAAAAAAGAATCAGATTGGAATCTTAGTTTATTCAAGTTTAACTTAAATGATCAAAGGTTTAATTTAATTTGCTTTGTCTATCCATCTCTTCATAGGTTTAGATGCATGAATATTCAGATTTATTAAATTGAGAGAATATAATATTTGAATTTAAATCATATTTAGATCCGATCTTTCTTATTTTAAGCTGTTTAGCAACGTGTTATAGTTTTCAGCCCTATTGAGTTTGTTGAATTATATCTTTAATTAATCGGTAATATATGATTGAAAAATCGATCTATGAAAAAATATAAACAAATTGAAATCTTGTAGTTTGAAATTATAGGACAAATGTGTGGCTATTTGTTTCTATCCCTAGTCAACTCGTGAATGTGACGTTTACATATGGGTGTTGTCTTATATGTTGCCGTTGTCTTTCTCATTTTAATGTTCACATCTAGCTTTTTCGCATTTGAAGAAAGAACTAGATATAATTATCAGATTGAGAAAGAAAAAGCAAGTCATATGTAAAGGCCATAATAAATTCGCTAAAGTTATTTCTTTGTATAGAACGAAAATCACATTAAAGGAAACCAAAATTCTATCGAAATTTTTACAAATGATACATTCACATTCCTCTTCGACCAAAATTCGTAAAATTCATTCAAAAAGCATTATAAAAATGTATGTTCGGTCCAAAAACGATAATAGCTCACACGCCAAATACGATGAAAAAAAAATTGTAACAACCTCCTCATTGTATTAGACGTCGAACGAATGATCCGTTCCACGAACAAAACGGAAATCTTCAGATTCGGGGACACATTTCGCCAGCAAACATTAACAATAAGAACGCTTTACCTGAGCCACCCCATTGTCTTCTTTTATTATACACACCTATACTAAAAAAATAAACTCAAAGGGCACATATCATATTGTACACGAAGAGGCGATATTTTATCATCGATCATTCGATCGCCACAACGGGGCTTGAAATCATCGCAATCGAGATATCTTCGAGTGAAGGATTTCCATAGTTATTTTATTATTGTCGTGAACACCTGGGGTGGTTCTTGGGATGATAATGACGCGGTTGTCGTAAATAATTGGGTTCGAGCGGATTTATTGCGCGAATCGCGAATGAGCGGTAAAGATCGTCATTATGAGGTTTCTTTCGATCCATCGATCGATCGATCGATGTTTATGTGTAAAAGCTTTGCAAAATGTCTGTGTGCATTATCGATCGATAAATTTGTGCTTCGGTGTATTTTGTATTATAATATTTAAGTTAGAAGACGACGCGATGGTTGTGCAATGGTTCATTGTAGCGCTTATTAAAGGTTGTTGTGTAATACGTTGTTAGCGTATCGAGAGTTGCTTTAGAAATTTTCTTGGATGGTTCTAGTATTAAATAATTAAAGTTTAGCGATTTAAAATGTCTGTGCATGCAGGATAGGGCTTAAGTATCCTTGTGATGCAAAGTATGAGTCCAGTCGAATTATGACAAAAGTCTTTTCATACGATGGCTTGATCGTTTCTATTGAATATTTGATTAAAAAAAGTGTTAATATGTCGATTCACAAATCAGTTCTCAAAAATGGATCCTTTATCATAAATATGATCGATTTTAGTGCCACCTTTCGTATGCTGATATTATTCTTTAGAATATTATAATCTAGCTACTCAGCTTTTTTACTAGTGAATGAATATTTAAATAACAATACCTGAAATAATATGGACGAAATAATGAGATTTTTTTAATTAGTTCTCATATTCATCATACTGAGAAAAATTTACATTTTCAAATATTGATATTTGAAAATAAAACGTTTCATTCAAGTGAAACAAATTCCGACATGAAATTTGTTTTGTACGCGCAAAATAAGCGATTCATTATGCAAACCATAAACGCATCCACTCATTAAAATAATGCGTTAATTTCCTCACTTTCGCAAAAAAGCTTGTAACACACAGCCACACAAATTATGAAAAAAGTCGAATAATTGCGAAATTGATGCTTTCGCCGACAGAAGAACAGTGGAGCAGCTCCTTAACCGCACAATCGCAAACAACACAGAGAAGGATCATGACCGCGAACAGGAATTAACCGCACTTCCTCGCCAGGACATGTTTGACCTTTCTCAGCATAAATAAGGGAGACTTGAGACGGTTACTTGTCCCTCAAATATACATAGTGTGTCCCGAAAGTCATGAAATGTGTATATTTTCTGTGCTCAAGATCAAATTAGTTGAATTAGATAGCCAAGACTTTCGGCTTTATAATCCATCCAAAATAGACTCAATATGAACATAAATCGAGTATAAATCACTGTTTTACTATGACCCTATTTTGAGAATTCGTCATAGTGGATAATACTAAGAACAATCCCTGTACAATCCTGGAATTTTAACTCTCACAACTCCAAATTACTCCCAAACTTCAAACCGAAAGAATTCAGGTATTTTCCATCTACTCATGCTAAAAAATTAAGTAAAAGATGTCATAGTTGAAGTCATTTAAATGGCTATGATAATAATTTGAAAAGAAAGTTCTTTCAAAACCTCCTTAAAAGAATACCAAGCATGAAAAAGTCAGCAGAAAATTATTTAGGTGCTCTTATAAAGCTGATTCACACTAAAGAGAATAGCAAGTCAACTAAATCAATGCCAACACAATATTTGTATCAATTTTGCACTAAAATTAGTTCAGATGAATATCTATTATCTACTTGACAATAAATAGAACAGTAGACAATCAACATGATCAATTTTAACACTGATATGATAACAAATAGTATGTTCACAATTAGTCAAATCGACTACTGTCCACTTGACTTCAGAACAAATCAGCATATAGAATATCGACTTTTTTTGCAAAAATCATATTAAAAAATATATTTCATGACTTATGAGACACACTTAGTATATAATATTGTACCGAGATATGTCCAAGGGACGAATATGCTCGGGGGTAGGTTTCAGTCGGCATTCGCGCGAATATTTGCCCCAAAGTCGATGTTTATTTAGGGCTGACCACCCCTGGCGTATTTATTTTATTTTTAAGGGGCGAATCGTGAAAATTGAATGTTTGCCTTTGATATTTCTTAAATATTTACTGGGATTCTTTCGGCGTTTGTTTGCCGCTCATGCGACGCGTCTAAATGGATCCTCTGACCGTTTTATACCATCCAATTTTTTTATTTTGAATTTTATTCGGATATTTCTTTTAATATTATAAATAATAAGTACAGCCAACATTATAAAATTAAAAAAAATCGATCAACCCTGGCAAAAATATCAAAAGTATCAAAGGGAGGGACGCGCCGGTTTCGGTCATTATTTAATTTGTTGCGCTTCTGGTTTTCAAACGAAAATAATATTTTCGGTTGAAATTTCAAAGAAATCATCCCCCATCCATCACAGCCTGTTTATAAAGAATGGCGAAAACTTGTATTCAATGTTTCTTATATCCCTAGCGAAACGACGCACATTCAAACAATGAATCACTGTTAAATGTTTTCAATTTCGATTTATTTATATATTTTTTATATATCTAATTACATATTATATGTATGTATAAAGAGTTGATAGTGTGATATAAAACATTTGTGCATGCAAAGTCTAGCTTCAGTGTCCTTGAGTTTGAATCTTATCGGATTCTGAGGAGAGTCACGTGTTTTTATAATCTGATATGAGTCGTTTTGATTTAAAAATGTATTGATTTAACCTTTTATGAAATGTTTTCTGAAAAAAGATCCTTTACTTTATCTTTTTGATTAAATTCGATCGATTTTAACGCCATCTTATATCGTTCATCAAAGTTTCAAGTCTAAAAGTCGGCCTTTTCACTATAAAATGAAATATTAATCGAGGAATTTAAAATACATAATTAATTCTAATTTATATGATTGATCGTTTTAGAATCTTATTTTGTACATTATTGAAATAAAATCATTGAAACATACTGCAGGTAATAAATGGACACTATCCTATTTCATTACTGACATCAGCGTTCTTCAAATATTTGTTTAAAAAAATATTGATTCAAAGTTTTACGAAATAGTTCCTAAAAGTGAATCCCTTAATTGTCTTTATCAATTAAATTTAATCAAATTTAGCGTCATCTTTTGTAATCTTTTATTACTCATCAGAATTTCTATCCTAGTGACTATTCCTTCATTTAGCCTTAATTCACTTCTAGTACTGCCCTTAAAGTGAATGATTAATTGAAAAATTCGAAATAATCAATCTTGATTAGTATAATAGATCGATTTATAAATTAATTTCGTATATAATATAAATAAAATTCATCGAAACACGTCAGTTTTATGCATCCTGGAAGGTGACAAATAGACATCCAGCCCCTTCTCAGTACCAAAAGCAGCATTCTTTCGGTCGGACCTGTGTAAACAATGGGATCCGGCTCTAAATTTCACCTTAATCATTGTGATGAGGCCCTTTTTTGTGCTTGCACAGTTTTGAGGCACAAAAATGTATATTTTTACACCGTTTCCTATTGTGTCCCGAAAGACCCTAGGGACGAAGCCAAAAGAACGCACGCATACTCAAAAATATACAAACTCATATGTGTATATTCTTCTTTCGAAAGAATGAATGGATACGTATTTTATATTATTGTATTATTTAGGCGATCTTTTCCTTTTGTCGATATAGGAATCGTTTCGTTTTGACGAAGAATCGATCTTAAACTGAGGAAATTCGTTTGATGGTTTTGTTCGGATGCCGCGCATTTATTGCGACTTTCATTCCATGATTATAGGATTAAATGAATTTTGTATTAATTTATGGGCTTTATGGCTTAGCGTTATGGATTTTATGGCATATCGAAGCCATTAGTTCAATCGAACGACATTTTCAATTATTATAAGCGCGCGCTGTTTCGATTTTGGAATGCTATAAATTAAATTTGGAAAAAAAAATTAACTCTTTCATGGCTTTCCTCCCCCTTTCATGTTTCTAAAACTGCTAACGTCACGAATATTGAAAAATTTCTTTATATTTATACACAATTCAATTGAGAATCTGCGAACTGTACGGTCCATTACAATGGACTTGTGTCGTGTGCAGATTTTTGAAAGCTCATATGGAATTGTAAAATTTATTAGTTTTATTGACAGCACATTAATTCTATCGTGTATCAAATATCTAAAATTAAAATTATTATTACTACACATAGATTTTTTTTTAAATAAATGTATCGCCATTGTTATCGGCGGGCCGTTATTTGTATATGGGCCATTAAATTTTTTACTCCCCTTTTTGTAACATGTAACAGTTTGCTCCATATACGAAATCTTTAAATATATAAAAAATGCCATTATTCAATTTAAATCTGTATCGTTCGAGATACGATTTATGAATATTCATCCGTTTTATCCGATGAATCTATTGTGTTTTTTAATATATAAGGATCGATACGAAGCACATAAATTTTGTGTCGATCGATCGAATGAATCAGAAATAAATTGATAACTAAAAAATTGATTCGCTGAAACGTAGTTTGATTTTGATATGGATTTTTCACTTAATTTCAGCGTTCGATCAACCATCTACCCAATACCCCGTCGAGATCTTCATAGATTATACGCGAAAGGTCAGTGATAACAAAACCAATCTTTTGAAATGAAAATTGATATTATTGCATTATATATTTCTTATTAGAAAAAAAAATCTTATAAGAATCGAAAGCCATGAAAAATTGCTTGAACTTTTAATTATGCCCTCGAAGTTATAATGCGTCACCCTTAAAATTACACCCCGGCAATTATTTCACACCGCAAAAATACTCATTAAGCGTTCTCGAAAAAAATTACATAAAAACTAAAAGCAACCCCCCAGGGCTGTCTCGTAATAAACGGCGCGAAAAAACTGTTCTACATGCAAAAAAATCTTATTAAAAAAAGCAATCAAAACATCCTTGTTGGTGTATCAAACTCTATGGGGAGACCAGCCTATGCCATTAATTTTGCATCACAATTAAATCCGGCACTCTACGATTTTTTTCTTCGCCTAAGTAACGACCCCCTAAAAAGTTTTTTTCTTATCGACAACTACCCTCTAATTGCGTTTTTTTCACACACAATACAATTAACATATGAATCGATTCCGTATCAAGATTCAATATTGAATCAAAAATTTTAAAAATTTTATAACGAATCATGATGATTTTTGCCGTTTTATTTTTTTAACAGAAGAGCATTATCTATGACCGATTCATTATGACACCATTGTTTGCTCTCACCCCGTCGTTTTCAACCCCCATATAAAAGCTATGGAAAAAAATCCGCGTAAAGAATTGAAACTTTTTTTGTGTCGAGCCGCTTATTGTTTGCGATTGCGAATCGGATATTGTAATTAATGTCGGTTCCGTTCCAAGAACAAAAGTCGGCCTTTTTTTTGTCATAAGCTGCGACAAAAGAGTCAAAGCATATTTTTAATGCCACATTGCGCCATATAAATGTAAATAATACTCGGTGTTTGTTACAATTCGCACAAAAGATCCGAGCACGCATAATTATTCGCATGCGAGACGTGGCACGAATTCAAATTCGACACATAAAAAAATTTACGTGTCAATTATTCAAGGAACTTGAATGAAAATATTTTAAATATATTTAAAAATCGCATATATATAGTCTTAAATAAATTTCTATATAAAATAGCACTAATCTGACTGTATTTAGTGATTAGATTTTGGTATAAGAAGAAGAAACGTAAATATGTATTGCTCTATGTGTTTGATTTGTATGCAGTTTTATTGAAATGATTGCAAATAAATCTCATTAAAATTATATTATTATGAATAAAAATTTCATTAAATTAGTATTGAATTTATAATCGATTTTCTTTCCTTCGATATTCAATGAGTAATTTATATTTTTTCATCCAAAATACGAGACACCTTAAAGCTTTTTATTTAACTTGCTATGTATATCTGTCTATCTGTCTATCCATCTGTCTATTTTAATATAAGCACTATCTGAAAATTAAACCTGGCAAAAAATAGAAAGAAACCCTATACTTGCATATATCACAGTCTAATTGTTAGGCATGTATGAAATTTTGTCTAGTTTTTTTTAGTATAATTAAAATCAACACTAGAATGAAAGTCTTAAGTACCTTAATTAGATACAAAATCGAATATTATTTTTGAAAAAAAGTTTAGGATAAATAACGACTGAAAAGGCCAAGGGGTACAAGTGACATTTTCACCAAAATTGAGTTATGTACGCTCATATATTTGGTGGCAAAAGGATATAAACGAACTTGAAACGTGTACCTCGATATATCATCAAATCACTCGACCTCCTCCTAATACATGTAGGTACACACTCAACTTTGAACGCGCTTTTTTCGAAATCCCTTGTCTTTTTCAGTCGTCGAATAATATTATATAATAGACATAGATTTTCGATATTAGTCATAGATAGTTCTACTCGACCCCCATTATCTCACACTACCGTTTTCTATGTATCGATTTAAACAAAAAAAACGCGTCATGAAACAATGCATTGTCTCCTATGGGTGGTGCTTTCCTATCTGGCGCAAGCCACCACCGCAGGGGGAGACAAATGTGTTTCGCCGTGGGTTTCTCGGTAACTCGTTTTTTTAATGGGTTCCATTTTTTTTTCAACCCCCAAAAGGGGTCGTTGCATCCGAACGAGGGGTGGCATCGACGAAATGCAATTCGCGTGCAGCTATCGAAATAAAATACTGAAAAAAAATATATGTACATCGGCTGCATCGAAATTCACCCTTCTTTTTTCGCTAACGAGTCGATACTTTAACATTTTGTGCGAATCGATTCCGTTCGATTTGTAGGGGGGCTAATTTTTATGTTAGATGCAGACGTTTCGAATGGACTTTAAAATTTTATATTTTAAATTTCGGTATTTCTATGTTTTCTAGTCAGTAAAACATCAGATTTAACCTAATTAAAGCTAAAACTTGATTGAATTTAAGACCACATTTAGTCAGTCTTGAACGACTATTCGTGAACGAAAATATTAATTCATAATCAAGTCATTATTTTATCAATTTAGGTTAGGTTAAGCTTTTAGTTTCTTTTGTCTTTAGTCTAGTCTTTTAAGCTAAGGTTTTAGTTTCTTAGATTGAACTGTTAGTAGACCTGAATGAGAATCTTTGATCGAAAATATTCAACTTTGTCAACAACGACGTAGAATTTCAATCAATGTTTTTGATAACAAATTGTCATTGATAATTGACTATCTATAAACAATTAAATTTAAAAAACTATAACCTAACTTAACTTAACTTAACATCTAAGCCAATTCAAACTAAGCAGGCCATTCAAATGTCTTTCTGATTGGATTACAGAAAAGTATCTAAATCTGAATAACTATAAGTAATTCTAATGTATTGTAAAAATGTATTTTTCAAGTGAACTGAAAGTATCGAGAAAAAGTCGTTTCTATCCGTAGTCGATGTTTGGTTGTAATTTATACTCCCTCGTAAAAAAAGCTATAATCTCTTTTTTTTAATCGCGTCACGCAATTTAAAAGAAGATCGCTGCGCATAAAAATAAATAAGCTCTACACAGGCGAAGATGAAAGTTTTCCATCGGGGTTGAATATATGTATATAAAGGAAAAAATAGGGGAATGCTTTTAATGTTTTCTAGGCATGACGAAATAAAGCGTCTTCTTAGAAAATGAATCACGTCACATTTATATAAGAAGACATTTTTAATGAATACACGAGCCTATCTCAGAACTTTATTACGACATACTGAATTAAGCTTCTCGCTTGTGCTTCTAAATTATTTTACGTAATTTGACAACAGAGTGAAAATTTAAATTTATTACACGAATCATGACTCTCGAGAAGGACGTATGTTCTTTATAATGTTCATACAAGATGTGCTCATTTAAAAGTCATAACTCATATGAGGAAGATACAAAAGCACACCATATTTGAAGTTGAATATCTATTAAAATTTAAGAAATGTTGATAAACTTTAAGCGATTACAAATTCTGAAGCTATTTAAATTCTTTTCGATAATCTCATATGTAGTTTAAGCGCTCAATTTCGGCGATTTAAATTTGTCACTTACACTCTATCGACATTTACTATCCTCATTTATCTTTATACGTATGAAAATTGATTTTCAGAGCAATTCGAGAATGAATCTGGTACGAAATCTAAAATTTATTCAGAGAAACGATCGCCCTCGTGGGGTTTTCTCACACAAAAGATTTTCACGCGAGAGTCAAAATGGGATACTCGCTTCTGCAAGAAAAGCATACTCATATGACGATGAAATAGGCCAAGAGGAGTATTTGAGATGGCAGCGATTTAAATAAATGTGCTAAAAATGAAGCGTGCCTTTGTGTATTGGAAGGAGAATAAGTGATTTGATGATATGTTTTACAAGGAAAAACTTCATTAATTTTGATGAAACTTTGTAGAAATGTAGTGCAAGTGTAGATATGAAATGGTTGTAAAGAATAGAAATGCAGATCAATAATTCTTCGTTTATCGTAGGTTAAAATTCAGTATATGAAGGAAGATAAATATGGAAACATTTAAGTTTTAAACGTGTATTTTCCACATATGAAATATAATCAACGATCTTGAGAAATATATTGAGGCCAAACAAACTTTTTTATGTGTTTATTATAGATAAAGGAAGAAATGATCATTCAAATTTGAAAAAAACGACGATAACTGAAGAATTATAAAGAATTGCATCTTCCGTCTTCACAACTATTCCATATCTACACTTACACCACATTTATTTAAAATCTTATCAAAATCTATGAAAACCTTTTAAATCCTCTCCTATCAACACATACTTCGAAATCATTCATCTTTTGCCACAAAACAATATCTGTACACGACTCGAATCCGCCAAAATCGTTACTTGCTCCCCTTGCCCTGCTCTGTCATCATATACACAATATCATCGAAATCTATGGAAACCTGAATCCTCTATCAACATAAATTCTGAAATCATTCATACCTTTTACCACAAAACAATATCTGCACTCGACTCGAATTCTCCGAAAAACGCCACTTGCTCCCCTTGCCCTTCTCGGTCGTCATATACACAGTCAACATCCAAACTTAATAATAACCGAGTCTCGGCTCGAGTTTTCCATTACGCGGCCGCATCATTCGCATTACGTTTTCATGAAAATCTACTATGCAATCACTTCCCATTGTGTCCGCTGGCGAAATATTAAACCCACGTCTGCTAGAAACCCCCATACACGACCCCCTTAACACTTGGGGGTGGAAAAAGGGGGTGGTGAGGCTGTGCGTTAACGTCTTATATAATATTTAATGTACATGCCCCTAGACCTGGGAAGGAAAGTAGAAATAATTGCATCCAAACATCGCTGGAGTAGCTGTGTCGTTATTCATCTCATTTTTTCTTTGGTTAGACAGAGGTGTCAAATTTATTAATAAGAGGATGATATATAATATTATAATATATAGTTAGTTGAAAAGTAGTGGTATGAAGTATTTGTGCATGCTGTGTTGATATTCAGTGTCATTGTGATGTTAGATTTGAGTCTCGTCAGATTCTGGTGAATCACATGTTTTTCTTAATCGATATTATGACTCAATCGAATCTTTCGAATATTTGATTTAAGAAAAAGCATTGATTTCACATTATACGAAAAAGTTCCCTAAAATAGAGCCTTTGATTTGAATTCGATCGATTTAAGTACCTGTATTTTCATTTGATCAGAATTTGTGTAGATTTTTTTCTATAGAGCTAGACAGTTGTTATGGCACTTTACAAATTCACAGTTTTGAACTCTATAAACAAAAAATGCAAGTTAACTAACATGAGAGTTACTAACGAGTAAAAATACCGACCCATATGTAATTTTTCATATGCTTGCAACGCAACTACTTTTAGTCTTCGAATGAACTTATCATCTGTCTTTTCACTTCAAAATGAATGATTAATCGGGAAATTTAAAAATAATATAATAATAAATAAATAAATTATTTAAAATTGAAAAAAAATGTTATTGAATGCTTTATTATCGTCTGTATCTGGATTAGGCACATCAAAGCTTCGATTCGACGCCTCATTGTAAAGGAAACGCAATTATATGCAAAAGAAGATCCACCCACCCTATTGATTTACGTAGCACACAAAGGTGTATAATAATTTAGTTCTGCGAGAGTGAAAAAAAAACTGCTAAGGACAGGGGAATGTTTTGGGATGAAAACGCACCCTTATCCTGCGCTCGGTAATCTCTTTTTCATCCCCTCGCACTTTCTTTAATTTACAGGGAAATTTTTGTATGCGTATGCATATTTATATACAAATGAAAAATTGATTTTTATTTATAAAGAAAATATATTGAATTTCTGTTGTAATTCGAGATTTCGTTAACCGAAAAATTAATGCGAAATATCGTTCGTCTTTTATTCTCCGTACGTTATGGGTTGTTACTGAAATAATGAGTTTCTTTTACGCGCATTAAAAAAGATAATGCCATATTCTGAGACGAAAGATTCTTATTTTTTTATTCTATATTATTTTTATTATTATTATAAGCGTTCTCCTCTCTCATCTTTTCATAACTAAGGTGGTAGGAAAAAGTCGAAGGGGAGAAGACGCAGAAAAGAAAGCGCGAGGTGGATGCCCCCGAACGGTACGTGTTTCACTCTAATAATAACTTAGAAGGGTATAATTTTTCCTTTTAAAAAAACTTTTTGATTAGATAAAATAACGAAGGAAGATGAAGAAAAAAAAAATTACACACACACAGAAAAAGCGAAAGGCAAATAACAAAAGGAGTCCAAATTGGCCCTGGGCAGGTTCGGCGCCCGAAAAGATGGATGATTCCGTTTCATTATACCTAATATAATATCGCAAGAGGGTGGTTGGGTTATAATGGAGGAGGTGGGTTGGGTTATAATGGTGGGTGAAAATTTATATTACGGGAGGAAATTCGTGCGTTCTAAGAAACAATAGGACGCTTTTCCGATTTCCCGGCTTCCGCTTTTCTTTCGGCTAATTTAAATGCGCCTTTGGCATGAGATAGCAGACAATTGGTCGGTTATTTATTGCCTCGTTATTATTAAAACGACTAATGTGCTCGTTTGGAATTTATATCTATTCATAGCCAACAAGTATAAAGCGTTTGTGATGTCGCGTACTTCAGTGTCTTCATAATGCTCGGTTCGAGTCTTGTAAGATCTTTCAATAGTAACATGTTTTTTTTAATGTTTTGATTGTTCTTATTGAATGTTTCATTAAAAAAAGTGTACATTAAACTCTTTAAAAAACAATTCTTGAAAATGGAATCTGTATCAATTAAATTCGATTGATGTTTTGTGCGCTGATTATTCTTTAGAAATTCTAACTCTAGTGGTTGCTTTTCCATTTTAAAGTAACTGATTAATATTAATATTTAAAAATAGAATTAAAAGTTGTATTTACTCAAGTCTTAAAAGCTCAAAAATAGATTAAAAGACCGAGAATAATGTTAAAAATGTTTCAATTCTTTTACTAAGCGAGTGACTTAACATGATTTGTATGTATATTTGCCTCTATCTCGTTTTTGGAGATCTTTACAAAATATTTCAAACGATGCTTATACTATGTAAATCCAATTAAATTCCAACTATTTTGAAACTATTTTAATGAAAATACGATAAAGAATTAAAACAAAGTATAACTCTATGTATCCCTATTTCGTTTAACTTAACTTAATCGAATTTCGGATTCGTAGAAAATTTCACACAATCAGAACTACTGTTAACGTATGTTTTTTTCCCTACATTATTTGTCGGCTCTTATTGTGTAAAAAGTGTTTGTTCAACAGAACAAACGAAACCGTAGGACGGAATTGAAAAAAATAAATAAATCGATGCCGCTTTGTCGATTGTGATCAATTATTCAGCTCGTAGTCGTTGTTTGCACTGAGGACTTATGCCGAGGTAAAATTTAATTGTGTCACATTTTGTGTCGCAGCAGTTTTGGTCTGTATACCTATATATATATAATACAAGCACACTTTGTAAATACACTTTATTGTGTAGCGATAGATAATACAATATTATCAATCAATACTTCAAAACCGTATCGAACGCGTGTGCACCCAGTTTCTGTAACTATTGTTCATTGGCGTACAAAAAAGATTCAATTGAATTTGATTCAAAAATAAAATTTGATTAATTAGATTTGGAAATGATTCGAAGATTTATTTTTGGATTTTGAGTATGAAAAAAATTATATTGATTAAATGGAATTTTTGCATTATCGTCTTCGCCACCACTGGTCATCTGATTGGTATTTTTCTCCCTGTTTTGTGGGGATAAGGGGTGGTTTTTTTTTTCGAGACTCAAAGGGGTTGCGTCCTCAGGGAGTTGTATAAATTCCGCTCGGCTGATGCTCGTTCGTTCTTTTACATAGAAAACCAACTTCGTAAAACTGATTATTGCCTCCTGTGTCGTTCAAATGGAAGCTATTGGAAGCAGCTTCGTAAAAATACTTAAACTTGATTTTTCAAATACGAAACTATTAACTTTTACTGTAAAATTGTATTTTTTCTAATGAAGTTGCTAAGGATTGTAATATACATAGGTACTATCATACTGGTGAATTTAACCGTTTGTGAATATGTTAAGTTAAATATTTATGGAAAGATTATAGTCTCAGAATCACTAATGTTAACGTTTCTATTTGATACAATACATATGCAACTGAAAAGACCAAAAGGTATAAGTGATTTCGAGAAAATTTCGCTCAAAGTTTTGCATGTATTAGAAGGAGGTTGAGTGATTTAATGATATATCTCGATACACGTTCGTTTATATCCTTTTGCCACCAAATCTATGAGCGTACATAAAAGCTGTGCATAACTTAGTTTCGGAAAAAAATGACACTTGTACCCATCGACCTATTCAGTCGTCATATAAAGTCATCATTTACATATTTGCAGCTCAAACTCGACTAAAAAACTAGTCGTACTAATATTGAAATCTCAAGAACTTACATCAATTATTTTTTTCAAACGATTCAATAAATACGTTCATATATCATTATTTATATAAATATTTATATTTTTCGATCAAGAATAAACGTCACAATAATATTTCGATACAAATTTGCAACATTGTACACCCCATCATAAGAATAATTGATATTGGTTGAGTCATCGCACCCCGATACATAGTAAGTAATATTACATACAGAAATCCCTTAGGCCACAACTCACCGGAGACGTCCACAATTATGTCCTTTTTTAGCGTTGCCTAGGCCAGTAATAAAAACGGCTTGACCCTTTAATAAGTGCCCTTACATAATATATGACCCTTCGTTGCCGAGGCTCGTTGCCGCGATGTTTTACCATAATTATGGAAAGTGCTCTGAGTTATATGATGAGTCGCTTTCGAGATTTACACATATTCATATGTGTGTATTCTATAAAAAAATAATTATTTCTATTGTAGTATGAATTTTTTCGATATAACTATATAAAGTGAACTATAGATTTTACTATAGATTTTAGATATTTGCATGGAGTTGCATACTAAAAAATGTCATTTAGTTTCCTTATTTTGTATAAATATTTAAAAAGAACCTTAAGTGAAAATTTGTTAAAATACAATTATTTCTTTTTTATCAGTTTTTTTATAATATTTCTTCTATACATACTCTTTTATAGTACATTTTTTAGATATGATATTTATGTGTATAAAGTTATTCACTCGAAAGTGTTAAGCTTCGTATCCTTATTTTGTTAATTTGTACAAATTATAAAGATGAACCTTAAATGATTTTTTTTATAAAGTAGTCATTCGTTTTATTATAAAAGGAATTTCTCTAGTACGATTATAGATGTGATATTAATTTTTATGAAAATTTTTACTAGAAAACGTTAAGCTTCGTTTCCTTAATATTACTTATTTCGGTCGAATAACTCGATGTGAAAAAATGTATAGATTTTCTTAATTCTATAAAACGTTAATTCTTTATTAATGAATTAATTTAAAAATTAAAGCATTGCAATTAAATCGCACGAATTTATTAACACTCAAAAGCGATAAATCATTGATTAATCAACGTTTCCTCACTTGTACAAACAGCTATATATTTTCAATTTAGAACTCGTTTATCGAATTTACGTCTGTGCCCCGATACAGTGATATACAACAAGTTCCATATAATACATATAAAAGGAGATATACCCCCATAAAAATCCGATCGGCGGCTAAAACAACAAATCATCCATTTTATCTTTTCAAATTACGCTTTTAACGCGTCCCCATTTCAAATTCAACCGCCCACATATCAATTAAAGATACCCCTCCCATGGCTCGATATAAAAAAGAGCGCGAACGCTTATATCATTTAAAAAGAGATAAACTGCCGAGGAGCAGCCCACCTCGTCTGTTTGAACAGATACAAAAAATTAATAAACGAGATCGTTTAATAAAAATTCGAATTGAAAAAAGGCGGGTTTTTTTTTCGTATTTTTTTTCAAACAGAAGGTCGGTAGGAGCTGAATGAACACGTCTTGTGAATCTTTATTTTCGTGTGAAAAGTGCGTTCACGCCCATTCGCGATATATCATATGGTTTATGATGAAAAAAATTTGAAATGATTCATAGAAACATCTGTGCTTGTGGATATTTATGTTTAATATTATGTATAATTTATTACATTATTGAAAAGACCAAGGGGTACAAGCGATTTTGCGAAGAAAAATGCGTTCTAAGAACCTACATGTATTAGAAAGAGGTCGAGTGATTTGATGATATATCTCAATACACGTTCTGAGTTCGCTTAAATCCTTTTACCACCAAATATTATATATGAACGTAAATAAAATCGATTCTTGTACATAACTCAATTTCAATTGTATTCCTTGGCCTTTTCAGTCGTCTTATTATGAAATACGTGTATAACTATTAGACTTTTTAATTCAATCGAAATATTTGAATCGAATTCAAAAGATTTTTTAATGAAGATTCTTAATATTCAAATTCTAATGATAATTCTAGAATTCTAAACGAAAATTATAAATTCTCTAACTCAGTAAATGAATACAGATTTTAAAATTTTCATCTCAATTAAAATCAGTTCTAACGTAATATTGAATCCAATTTTATTCAACTTGCCTTTTTTTATTTAATGACTTTCAAAGCATATTATTGGATATGAATTCAATAAATCCACAATGGAATTGAAATATCACATCTATCACTATTTTACTGTAACATCATAAGATATTGCTTAAAATTAACTCGAGCTTAAAAACAAGACCCTGTTTTAATTCGTTATATAAATGTTAAACAGATTAGGGGCGTATCTGGCTTATTAATCAACGCATTTCAAACCGCCCCTTAAACGCCCCATCTGCGATAATAATTATCCCTCGGTTAACACCCTTCAAATCTCTCAAGATGAGAAGGGTTGAGTGGATTCAAATTAAACACCTCGAAAAATAATTACAAACCTTTACCGAATTAGCGTCTTAATTAGCACAATTGAGGCTTTTTGTTTTCGCACCGAAACAATCCGAATTTCTCCGTGAAAATTCGGTTAACCGACGTGATTTAATTACGACGTACAACCCCTAGGTTGAAGGGTTAGTTAACGTTGTAGGGGGTGTTAAGCGGCATGCAAATATTGTCCGTGTCGGTGCCTTGTAATAAAGACGGTGAGAAAGGGTTGAGAAGCCAAATCTGGCAGCTAATGAAAGGGCTATTATACAACCCTAGACAACTTTGAAGGGTTGATGTGGTCGTGGAACAGATTTCATTAACCCTTTAACAAACCCCTTAAACCGATGCGCTTTTCCTATGTAGGGAAATTTCGAGAGTTTCCACGCGAATCTATCGGCGTATATCGATGTATTTAGGTACAAAATTAATTTATATTTTTGAATTTTCAAGTGAATCAAGAATTGGTTGAAATAAAAGAATATGTGAACCGTTCAGATTTAAACGTAATTAACTTCAATTGTTGAAAAAAAAGAGAATTGAATGTCAAAGCAATTGGTATTGTCATAACTTTCTGTGTGTGAAATATCTTTTCTGATACTTTTAATCGAAGTTTGATCACCGAATGATTCATTTAATTAACCATTTTAATTAATTCTGTACTCTAATGTGAATTTATCAAATCCGCAACTTATTAAAAATAAAATTTGTATGTTTATAATTTTCGAAAAATGAAATGATTAAGGGAATTTCGGAAAACACGTTTGATAGTTTTTCTTGACTAGTTAATGAAGTTAGTCACGTTTATCTCTGAATAGTTCATATTTACGTTAAATAATCATAAATAAAAATTGACGTTTGTAGAAATTTTCCCTAAAAAATTAACTGGTGAGAATTACGTTTTGAAGTAGAGGATTTGCCCTTAATTACAATTCTGCACGACGTTGAAACGATGTTAAGCATTTTATAACGAGCCGTGAATTTTAATAACTTAATTAGTGTCACCCTCAACGCCCTCGAGCTCAACGGGAAGGAAAAGGGAAGCGGAAATTAATTATCCAAAACGGTGTACAGAAAAGCCTCGGGCAAAGTTAACGCCGCTAAACAACCAATTAAGCCTGTGAAAGTAATCACGCTTTAATTTTTTTTAGGTCTAAAAAGAAAATTTTAACTTGAACTTTGCACGACTCGGGGGGCGATTGATTCTCTTTCGCAGCCAAATGTCAAAAATTGAACGCGTCAAAAATAAACCGAATGGGGGGAGTTTTTTGAAATTTTCACGGAAAAGTTAATCCCTTCGGCGAATGGAAAAAAATCGCCCCTCTTTTTATTAAAATAAACGAGCGTCCATCCATCCCCTTTAGCGAAAATCCCGATGTTACAAAACACTTTTATTTTTCCACGTTTCGGAACTCATTTACGAACCCCCCTCTGTGGGCGTGACTCAATTTACACCCTCATTACGAGAATTAGAGAGCTACCTTTAAAAAAAGAGGAAAAAAGTAGAGAAACGTTTTCTTTTAGTGTGGGGTTTTTCACCTGAAACGTTAACCCTCTTCGGTTACGTGGTGCAAGAGTTTTCCGTGGAAAACTCGAGGAAATTGACACCAGTAGACGTTACAGATCATTTTAAACATAAAAATAATTAAATTTATTATTTGTATTTGTAATAAATATTTAAATCAATTGAATTTCATATAATTTCAAGTTTAATTTGGTTGAATTAATTTCAGATTCGATTAAGTTAGATTGAGTGTCTAAAGCCAACTGTACAAATGTACCAATTTTTTCATTGATACTCAATAATCTATAAGATGAAAGGCTTTAACTTTATCAGTAGACATAACCTCTTCAGCTTTTCTTAAAGTTTAATAATTATCAATCTCACATAAGTTAGCTATATTTCTCGACTTGAAACAATTTAAACACTTAATCATCTCAATACTGATATTTCAATTCGAACGACATTGCAAGATTACTCAATTTATTTCATTCTAAGTAACTTGACGTATTCACGAAGATAAATCTAACAAATTCATATCCATTTACCTAACATAGAAAATTTAAATCAACACACATATCAAAGAAGCCAATTTTAGATTCAATCCGTTTTCCACGAGTGTCACTTGACTTACCGACTAGAGAAGTGTCTCCCGCTTTTAAGAGGTGTGAGATTTCGTCCGATTGTTGTTATTTTTCCTCCCTTAGACCCTTAGATGTGTATCGAAAGTTTCTTCGTGTCTTAAAAGAGGGTTCGTACGTGTCGCGAAAGCAAATACGACTTCTCATTGTAAAAAAGGGGAAATGGCCGCTTGTAACCGGACGGGGCGAATTTCTTCCCTTTCGTTAAAATAAGACCGTGATGCAATTTTTAATCGGATTTTAGATTTGAATATTGCGCCGAGTTTGTTTTTGATGTAAGCTGTATGGCATATTGAAGACAATTATCTCTAAACAAGTATATCCCTTTTAATGTAATGAGCGTATACGATGCCAGGATTAATGAATTGACCCAGTAATGTGGCACGCGAGTTTGACTCATTAAAGACGTTTTCAGTAAATTAAATCGTCTACGTTATCTGTCGGATAAACTAGAGCGAAGTGAAATAAAACTTTTTATAAGAAAAAAACGAATAATTAAAATTTCATTGTGTGTTGAAATGAGTTCAATTTTATTCATATAAATATCTGAAATACTCATCGATGACGAGATTTAGTACAAAAGAGAAACGATTTTCTTTTCTAGATAGAAATTATTACCTTTTTCGCTTTAAATTTTAGCACTAAAGTAAGAAAAATAATTTCTAGATATTCACATGTTGATCGTTCTCAAACTTACTATATTTCTGAATCACAAATCGAACTATGATTTCAATAAAGATTATTCACATATTGCTCATTCTTTTCAATAACGTCTTATATCAAAACTCCGCGACTTTAAAGACAACTTGGCTCTGTATGTTTCTCTTAACTTTTAAAATAAAAGGTCTTTATTTCAATTGTTAATCATTCTAACATACTTAGGGACAGTCTTTTCACCTCTAGTGTGAGAATTAACAATTTTAAACTAAACGTGCTCCCTCCAACTATGAACTATCAAAACAGACTCTGAAAGAGACAAACATACTAAAGATAATACAATAATACATCCATTCATTTTTTATCTCCAGATTTGGATAGTTCATAGTTGAAGAGACCACGTGTAAATTGAAAATAGTTTTATTCTCAAACCAAAGGTCAAAATATCGACACTTAATCATAATCAATTGACAAATAAAAGATCAGACTTAAATATCTAATCAGAGACTCAAGCTAAAACGAATTCTCCTAAATATTTTTTTGAATAAGATAGAAAATACTGACCGATATACTAAAGTTGACGACCTCTGACCTCATACCACAAACTCGACGACTAATTCCAATTATAACACATCCCGTTAACTAGCGACGATCGTTTTAATTCCCGCCTAAATCGCATCATAACGTC
Organism: Cheumatopsyche charites; assembly: GCA_024721215.1. Classification (NCBI taxonomy): domain Eukaryota; kingdom Metazoa; phylum Arthropoda; class Insecta; order Trichoptera; family Hydropsychidae; genus Cheumatopsyche; species Cheumatopsyche charites. The sequence goes on along the minus strand of CM045580.1, from coordinate 1,910,062 downwards.
ACATCCTCAACCCACGTGCGAAAACAAACAATACTCATCAACGTCTTCCGGTCAAAGTTCTCATATCACAAGGTCTTATACCCGAAAAAAAAATCTTTAGGAAAACTCGAATTTTCCTCAAATTTTCGATACGAAATTAATACCGGGGTTGAAATGCACATCCCCTCGCTTCGCTCGATAACCGAGAGGGGTTGTGTTGGAAAAGCGCATTTCATAAATTGCGAAAAACGTCAACCGCGATTTTCGCTTTCGCCTCCACCCTTCGATTTTTTTTTTATTTAGGGGTGAGAAGACGTAAAAATCGACATATCTGATATCGAAAGAGAGTACGTCTCTTAGTGTGTGTTATAAGGGAGGTTATAAGTTCGAAAACGTGCGAGCTATAAACGTAAATTGTGCTTTATTATTTTCAGAAAAATACGTATTAAACGTCTTAGAATGTAGTATAAATAATTTTATTCGATTTTTTATCGAATTTAGAAATTATTAATTTATTAAATTAATTAATGCTCGATGTTTAAGATCAACGATTTCTTATAGACAAACAACAGCAAATGCACTCAATTCAAATTATAATACTGATTATTATTTCGATTCATTTGAAAAGCAATTATATTTGACGACTAAAGAAAACAAAGGTTATAAGTGACCATTTTTATCGAAATTAAGTTAAGTACAGAAAATGGTTCTGTATGATATAATATATCACACAGAACCATTTTATTTTATATTAGAACCATCTATATTATAGAATCATTACCTGTACCTAACTCAATTTCGATAAAAAAGGTTACTTAGACCCTTTGTACTATTCAGTCATCAATTATCTATCACATTTTAGTTCGTTGATTGCATAACAATGTAAAGCATTTATGCATGCCGAGTTAAACTTCAGTGTCCTAATAATGCTGAATTTGTTTATTATTTGTTTCTGGCAAGAGTCTCATATCATTTTTCAGCTCTATCTTTTTTTTAGAATTTTTGTTTCGAAAAAAATATTGATTCAATGATTTAAATAACGGTTCTTAACAATGGATTTCAGCTTTGTCTTTGCAGATAAAATATAATAGATTTCAACGCTATATTTTGTACACTGAATATTTTTCAAAGTTAACAATTGGTTGCTTATTTACTTTAGATTAAATAATTAATTAAATAAAACCTATAACAATAAATAAAAATCTCTTAGATTCGATTAAATTTACGCAAACTTTCGCAATCACCTCACGAAATAACATTTAACATTTCACACCCAAAATCCGATTTCGTTCAAACACTCGAGAGAAAAAAAAATCTCAGATTACAGCCGCGTAATTAAACCACCCTCTTAAGATTCGTTCCCGTCTCACGACTGTTAATCTTCCTTTGGCGCACGCTCGACCGATTTAATTGTTTGCTTTAATTAAAAAAAATCCCGAAAAATAAGATTAGGGAACTCGGAGAGAGACAGAGACAGAAATATATTCACTGCGATGAAAATAAAATGAAAAAAGAAAACGCAATCAAGCATTTTCTCTCGCACCGACGCTCCTCTTCCGAACCGAACGGGGGTGAATTTTGGGGTGGGTTTTTTTTTCAAGGGATGGGTTTTTCTTATGGGGGTGGGTTTTTGAGATGGCTTTTGTTGTGGAAATCGCCGGGCAAATAGTATAAAAGGAGATTTTTTTAATTTCAAAGTCGATTTATTTCTCGACTTGTTGCCGTCCCGTTCCGTCTCGTCGAATCGCGAAATATCCAATTATTATGATACGCCCGTAATCCTACGAATCTGAAAAAATGTTCGAAATTAAACGAACTTTTCGTATTTATCGATGACCGAACACTTTTATGCGCTTATTCTTATGGAATTTACCGATGATTCATTTCTAAGTTTTCGTGAATCGCTTCGATCGTAATGAGCGATTAAAAAGGTATACACGCGCGCAATTATTATTGTTCGTTCGAAACGACCTGTTATTAAAATTTTATTGTCTGTCGATAAACATGGACATATCCGCGTTGGATTGAAAAAAAAAGCGTTTTCGGAATAATTACAATACACAAATGAGAGCGTGTTTAACTACGAACCATTATGCGCGTATCGAACAAAAAAATCGTTTCAGTACATTCGGCGGAAATTAAACACGGCAATTATAAATCAATTTCTGTGAACTTTTTCCGTCGCACTGACATTTTGTCGTCAAAGGACAATCGCGTAAGGTCATCGCGAGCCACACGTGCGTAACAAGAAATAAATCAACATAGACATGAATTGGAAAATTGCTCTGCTTTACATTGGAAACATTAGCTGAAATCAGTCGATAGTGTAAAACGTTTGGACGTGTCGCATTCAGTGTCCTCATTATGCAGGGTTCATTAGTCGCTTTTCTTAAATAGATATGACGACTGAATTTCACGAAAAGCACATTGACATTTTTTATCGAAATTAAGTTAAGTACAGAAAATAGTTCTGTATCGTTTATAGAACCATTTTCTGTACTTAATTCAATATCGATATAAGTTACTTGTACCCTTTGTGAAATTCAGTCGTCATATGATAGCTAGATCGTTTACTTCGAATATTTGATTAGAAAAAGTGTTAATTTTATACGAAATGGTTCTTAAAAATGAATCATTTGTGTCGATTGAATTTGATTTTTTTAAACGCTTTCTTTCGTGATGCTTACTTTTGGTCGTATCTTCTAAATATTTGATTTGAAATAAGTATAAAATTAATTCTATGAGAAACGGCTATAAAATGTATTTGCTGACTTTTTCAATTGAATTTCATCTACATACTTTAACATCATCTTTCGTACTTTGATTGCTCTTTAAAGTTTAGTCATTCATTATAATAACTACTTCTTTTCTTAACAATAATGATTTATAGAAAATTTTTAACTGTCAATAACGTACTATACTTAATCAAAATTCCTTTCTCTTTCCTATGCTTGCATAAAGTTAAGACTGCGTTTTTTATCAAATGTTTGTAGTTAATCTACTACTTGCGACTTTTATCACATGTCTAGTTAATCTACAACTCTATTCGACCTTTAAACGCACATTTTTAAAATAATTTGATACTAGAATCTATCTTCCAACATAATAATATCACTAATTTATGTCTTATCTATCTATAAATTGAAACTGACACTCTGGACCAAAATTCGCTCTACACGAAAATTGCACAAAACATTCGCAGATACTACAGCATACAAATCTCACAACTTCAATCTAATCGAACATGCATCAACATTTTCAACTAGCTATCAACCCGTTGAATATACCAACGCAATTTCAACCCGTCGAACATTTGAACGCAGTTTTGGAACGTTGCATGGACACGTACACAGAATAGCGCTATTGTATAGTCCGATTTTAATAGTAAAAAAAAAAATTTTTTTTTCGAATTTACTAAAAAATTTCCAAGCATATTTTCATCAGTACAAAAAAAAAATCCCGGGCATTTCCGTACGTGTTTTGTCGGACTCGTCCATCACACGGCGAGAAGGCAATTCCTCAGCATCACATTACTCCGGCATTACCATCCCCGGCAGCGAGACGCGTGATGTATAAACGTCAAAATTAACGAGCACGAGCCCATCTCATTTCGCGATAAAAGAATACCATTCTCATCCGAGTCTCAACCCACCCTAAAAAAGATGGGGGTGGTGTACTTGGGGATGCCACCCCCACGAGATTCTCTCGACATCCACGTTCTCTGCGAAAGCGTACATATATTATGAGGGAAAAGAAGCGGTGGTTCTCTCTCTCTTTGTAAGGGTAGTACTATTGTACTGGGCGATTCGGAAATTATGCAGCTTGTTATTTTTTTTGTTGAAAATTTTAAGTCTTTTTAAGCTATTTTGCTTTATTGAGTTAGTATATGATTCGAATTGAAATTACTATGAGCGCTTGAATTATGTCGAAAACTACACTAACCACACTTGCTTAAGTGTAGTTAGGTTAGGTTAGGTTAGGTTAAATGATGAATGAAAAGGACTTCTTCTTCTTCTTTAGAAAAAGAAGAAGCTATTTTTTTAGAAGCTTTTTAAGCTATTTTGCTTCGTTGAGTTAGTATATGATTCGAATTGAAATCACTGTGAGTGTTTGAACTATGTCGAAAACTAAACTAACCACACTTGCTTAAGTGTAGTTAGGTTTGGTTAGGTTAGGTTAAATGATGAATGAAAAGGACAAGGGATACAATTGATTTCTAGGTGATTTCGAGAAAATCGTGTTTAAATTTGAGGATATATTTGCATGTATTAGGAGGAAGTCGAGTGATTTGATGATATATCTCGGTACACGTTCCAAGTTAGTTTGTATCTTTTGGCCATCAAATATATGATGCAATTCCTGTACATCATCAATTTAGGAAAAAAATATCACTTACACCCCTTGGACTTTTTAGCCGACAATTTGTATCATTAGTAAACTATTCGAATAGCAACTATGAAGACTTGAACTACGTAGAAAACTAAACTAAACACGCCTAAGCTAGATAAACTTATGACGTGACATTTTTACTGAAATTGAGTTATGCACAGGAATTGCTTCTATGTGCGCTCATATATTTGGTGGCAAAAGGATATATATGAACTAAGAACATGTAACGAGATATATCATCAAATCACTCGACCTCTTCCTAATACATGTAGGTACATCTTTTACTTTCAGCGCGCTTTCTTCAAAATCACTTGTATCTCTCGAACTTTTCAGTCATCAAATATAATAAAACATAATTTTCATAATAATTAATTAAATAATAAAAAATGCAACATTTCCGATCGTCTCTGTATATGCACATGGTCGCGCCTGTGTGTAAAACATCCACGTCTTAAGTTATATTTCTTTCATCCCTCATTTTTGCAGCCCGCGGCAATCTCAACCAGAAAGGGGAGTGTGGGGCGAGACTAACCACCCACCCCCACAAGATCCCCACCTTCCCCGCCGCGGGATAGCTATTAAAATCCGTCATGCGAGTAAGATAGCAGGCAAACCGAAAAAAAATTTCCTCCACACGGGGGGTGGAAACAGGGGAATATGGGAGGGAAATATGGATCAACATTTTTTTATTCTCCTTCTTCTTTAAAAGGGAAACTCGCCTCTCTCCGAGCCAAAAGGCGTCTTAATGGCCCGAAGATCAATACTTATTACGTGCGCTATTGAGAGTTTATATCGTTCGGGAATTTTTTCTTCGCTTTCTCTTTTTTTCGAGGGAAATTTTCGCGCCCTTATTTGCGCAAATTGAAAACTCGCGCGCCAACTCTTTTCGGCGTCGCGACGCCTCGATGAACGATTTTGGATGACGCCGTACAATGAAAATGCCTAAAATACCGTGCGACGCATATTTTTATCGAATGTGCCTCTCTCGTCTTATTCAATGTGAAAATCGTTAAAAACTTTTTTAATATGAGGGAAAAATTCGAGCTGATAATGCGACGCTTTATGACTATTCTTCGTATCCTGTGTGAAAACGGTTATTCTATTGTAATGGTGGATATATAGTAACGGTATGATCCTTGTTGTAAAAATGTATTACTTTGATCTTTTCGAGTTTTATTTTATGAATAACTTATTTTTACTTTATTTTGAAAATTTCTCGTTTATTTATGTTATAATAATGCCCTTTATTTTGGAAAATCATTACATTTTCCTCAATTCTGTGAGTCTAACTTGCCTTCTTTGCACGAATATTTTTTATACCTAACAAAGTGTTACGTTAATATAAAAATAAGATTTCAGATAGTGTTTTTTTCTATAAAAATTAACAGTCCGTCTGAAAATATATAATAGAAAGTTTTTTAGAACAAACTTAATGCATAATCAAGACTTTTATTCTGGAAAACACATTATAAAGTCTCCATTCCAACTTTCTTCAAAGAATTACGTCTTACGTTTTAATTCAATTACGGTTCAATTAACGATTTAACAATCCTATATTTTATTTATTTAACTAATTTAATATTATAACCATAATAAAATTCAACCATTTAAATCATCATTAACACTTTACATCAAACTCTAGCCGCTTTTAACTTGAAAATTAATAAATTCCCGCCCTAAATTCGAAATTAATCTTAAAAAAACATCAAACGAACGAATCAAAAAATAAACCTGTGTCGAAGAAATGCATTAATAATTAAAGTTTGTTGTTCGATCGTGGGGTGGTTTTCTTGGGGAGGGTTCGGTTTAGAGACCGCCCAGGGGTGGACTTGCCCGCTTCGTTAGCCGCCAAAGACGTGAATCCAATATATTTTTATATATGTACGTCTAAAATAACGTATCTACGTGTGTATTTTAGTATATGTGTGTGTATTTTGGTATATTTGTGTGTATTTTCATGTGTGTGTATGCGAAGGCGTCGGAAAAGCCGACCAAATTGAATCCTATGAAAGTTTCCCCAAACACTAAATTGTACCCGTTCGCGTTATTATATCGAGTAATGTGCGCTGCTGTATATTTTATATGTGAAATATTACGTTAGAAATAATATAATAAAATTTTTGATTCATATTAAAATTTATGATAAAATAATAGGATTGTAAGTTAACATTGATTTGATAGTAAGTTAGTCTGTATTAGACCTAGAAGTCAAAATAAATTAAAGCTAATTGTAGAAATTATCTCTGAATATGTCCATTTGTTTTAATTTAAAAAATATACACTGGATACAACGTCAGATATATATTATCATATCACTTAATTTAACTTCTGAATATCTAAATATTTTCATTTGAATATAGCTTTCTCAAAATTGATTCATGTATGCCTCTTTATACCTTTTAGCTTTTAAAGTGCTTATTTAATCTATTTATAAATCATTTCATCACATTTTAAATGAGAACATATAGATTCAAAACTCTAAAGATAGGTTTCCGAATACGCGGCAGGTAGCAGTAACGACTTTGTTCGATCGATTCAATCGATCTACGAAAAAATTAAAAACAATTCCAACAAAATTCAACATTATAAATCATGCAAATGCTTTCAAAATCAATCCAAATTCGAAATCGAAGCATATAAAATCGTTTTTGCATGTCTGAACCGTAAGCAAGACAGACACGCATACACATATCAGCGCTCGCTGAAATGTGTATTTATTGTACGGGGGTGCGACGTATAGAACTTTAGTATTTTTCGCAACATACTTTTGCACTCGTAATGTCAAATTTGTGTCGAGAGAGAGAAGAAGGCACCCCCATACCAAGTCTCCCCATACGAGGCCCTGGGGGTGAAAGTGGGGGCGAAAAGTGGGGGACTTGGGGTGGCACCACCTCGTTCCCGAGGGTGCGACCGAGGAAGAGGGTGTCAGCTTGAATGGGGAGAAGCTTAAAAGTAAAAAAATAACGATTTTTGGGCAAACGCGACGAGAATATTGAATATATAATAAAAAAAAGGCATCGCGCTTAAACGTATTTTAATACAACGTTATGAAATACTTAAGTCAATTTGGATTACATATGTAAGTCACACTTGTCATAATTGGATTCTAATGCGAATGTTATGAGTGAAACCTTTTCTGAACAATTCTAGTTATTTGATTATTGCCATATGTCCATTTGGAACGGTGTGAAGCTTAATTCGAAAGAAGCCTTTGGTTATTCATTCTAGATGCTGCATTTCGAACATACTCTTGCAATTTAATTTTTTATGTGTTTTTTCCACCCCTAAGCCTCCCTTTTGCTACCCCGAAGCTTCTCTGTGTCTCTCGTGCTTTTTTTTCGCTTTCGAGAATAGCGTGGGGTGCGGAATGCGATATTATGGAAAAGATATGGGAAATGGGGGACTAAACTGGGCGATTTCGTTATGGTTTGTTGAGAGCATTTTTAATTAGAGGCGCGGTGGGCTTTTTGCGCTTTGAAGATCGGAAAAATATGTGCGAAGAAAGTGATTATTGTATTTTTATGCTTCCCTTAATGCTTTAGTCACCCTAGCGCGTAAAACACTTCTGAGAATATTCTTTGATTTAAAAGCAAGTCGTTTTTTAAAAAGTTGATTTGGGTGGCATTTATCAGCTCCCAAATATGACAAAATGATAAGCTTCCTTCACATTCGCTCTTATGCACTACTCTGTGCCATTTATAGACAATGGTCTAAGAACTAACCAAAAAGAAGTCCAAGAATATTAAATGCTGGAAAAAAAAACTAATTTTTACATCAATTACGTTCGATACAAAGAAGCCTCTAATTTATGCCCTGAAACTAATAACGGATGCAACTTGAGAAATTTATGTGAACGTTCAGAATAAATTATTCGCGTAATTCGCAATAATGCCGCACGCTTCATTGGGGTGTGTCACTGCAGTTGCACTTAGCACAAAGAATACATTAATGATTTTTTTTTTACAAAACACCACCCCCTACGTTCATATTTTAGTTCGTTATGAAAGCGACCCCTCACTTTTTCGAATGAGGTGTCCCTGGCGCAGCCTCCTCTTTTTAGAGAGACACAATGTCCAAAGATCTCGTGTTGTTTTTTTGTCCCTTATTCTGGTGGGACATTAAACATTCAGGAGGCACCTGCGGTTTGAAATTTCAACATGGCCACCGCTAATGGACGAGGGGGATGAATTCGCTAGGTGAAAGCGATGCCACTACAGCCTCGGATAACTCAGGGGGTGGAAAATTGGGGGTGGAAAATCGTGGGAGGGAAAATTGTGGGTGGTTCGCTATCGAGAGATGGCTAATATAAAAGTTGCGAAAGTTTCTGACGATGAAAAATGACTTGGCGAATTTATTTCGCGCATTATTATTCGCGAGCGCGAGTCAATTACATGCGAAAGGTCCACAGTTGAAAATTTGATTTTGTCGACGGGACGAGATAACTGAAAATATCGTCGTTAAGAAGTTGAGAAAGCTCACTTAGAGGAAATTCAAAAAATATATAAAGTTTAAGTCATATTCATATCAGTTCGAATCAAAGATTTTACGCAACCTTTTCAAGGCACTCAGATTTTTGATTCGTACTTTTCGGATCTAAATCATGCTTAAGATAGTTTCGATAGGAATTGTATATGATTCTTCTTAAATCAACTAGGACTATAGTACAGACATAATACTAGATAACTCTAAATTTGAATTTTCAAAATATTCAAATCATATCATTCATTTGTTCTAAACATTCATTGATTTTTATTTGAGTCATATTGATCTTATCAATCTTAACTTTTCATCTAAGCATATTTGACGATCGAAAAGACCAAGAAATACAAGTAACATTTTTGCGAAATTGAGTTATGCATAAGAATCGCTTCTATGCACGCTCATTTATTTGGTGGCAAAAGGATATAAACGAATTCGTAACGTGTACCAAGATATATCATCAAATCACTCGACCTCCTATTAATACATGATAAATGGTCAACATCTAATACGTTTTTCTCGAAATCACCTAGAAATCTCTTGTACCCCTTGGCCTTTTCAGTCATCATATATAATTTTTCGTATATAAATACTTATATTATAAATGAAATCACATAATGCATCATGAGAAATACAAGAGTAATCGATGAAGAATTAAAACTCAATTGTACGCGCATAAGTATGCATTGAGGAGGTTAATATCGGATTTATAGCCGCGATAAGATCTAAAATCAAACTCAGATCGAAAATTCTTAAAGTCGTTAAAATCAAATCGAGGTCGCGTATAAATAATTGCCATGTGTCCGACAATGAGCCATTATCGATTATATGGATTTCCGAAAGCGCGGCGAGGCACACAAAGCCGCAATTACAGCCTTCGATGGGGGTGGTAGCTTTTTGTGGAATATTCAATTACACGAAATGTCATTCGAGTCAATCAATACCGAAAGAAAAAGAAACGAAAGGGACGGAAAATACCTATAATATAAGAGTATGTGTGTGAATCTATCTATACTCATACAGCTCGATAATGATTTGTAAATGAAGGGGCGTTGCTCGGCGAAAGGTAAACATCGCGTTCGACCATCGCGAAAACATCAAATATTCAAATCGACGAGGTTTTTCCACGATTCGTATTTCGATACGTATTATATACAGTGGTGTAGTCGGTAGACATCTTTGATCAAAACTGGAATGCGATTCGATAAAAAATCATCTTAGTATGGAAGTATCTTAATGTCTGAAAATGATTAATGTATGGATGAAATCACGAGAGTTGGTACGAACTACACATTTATACTTTAGCTGTATATTTGAATTAATTTGTAGTATTACGTCACATTGCGAAAGCATTGTGATACGTCTGTTTATCTTGTTCGCTCGCAGTATAGCTTATAAGTACAAAATATGTGGTCCATTCCAATTCTAATACGTTTTCAAAGTACATCAATTAATAATTTTATCGAATTTCTTTACATCTACGTTTTCTTAAATCATATTACTCACTCGATCCCCTTTCGTCCCACAAAAATATAAGTGAAAATGTACTCACTAAATAGTAAAATCTACTAGACACTTTAAATGTATCTTAATTGAGAGATAAAGGTAATATAATAATTTTTCTCTATAACTACATCCACTATAGATTTAAAATTTACATGAAAAATCAAATTTTATCATTCGACAAGTTATGTCATAAACTTTTTAGTCCTTTTTTATGCAATTTATCACGAATCTAATAATTATTATCATTTTTGAGATCATTATGAGTTGAAAATTTTAAATTCACGAGTTCGAATGCTTAATCGCTTATATTCATCGACGAGTTCAAAAATCAAACGCACTTTCCTCAACAATTAACATAGTTATCAATACCTAGTTTTAAATCAGCTATCGATATAATACTAGGGGATGCAAAATCAAAATTTAGCTCTACACCACTGGCATGTATTATAGGCTATTTAACGGTTCGTCAAGTCGGGGCAGAATGCGATCGGCGCATGCAGTATGCATGCATGCAATATTCAAACGGCTCGTTAAAGCCCGTCAAAGTTCAAAGATGCATTTAACGAACGTGGACGTGGACGTCGTTCGCCATAAACAGAATATATATGTCGGACAACAAACTCAAAATAATTGAGAGCACGTCGATCCGGAATGATTTTGTATGGAAATTTGCGCTCTGTGCCATTTGAATAATGTCGTGTGAAACGGAGACTCGGGGCGTTTTCGCACTCGTCGTTAAATCTTCCATAATCGAACTGTTTTGGTATTGTATTAAAAAATGAATCTTATGCCTTATATTTATTGAATTTGATCGATTTTAGTGCTCTTATCCACCCGCTATATTCTCAGACATTACGCCTTTAAACTCAGTTTTGATTTTGAGCGATTTTTGTATTGAATCTAATGGCCAGTAATTCTTATAATATTAATGATAAGATAGGTAATAGTATGAAAATTCGATAAAAAATTATTAAATAATCAATTTTTGTATAACAAAGCCTTAAACGATTATATTATTATTGAAATCAAGTAAATTGAAGTATTAAGGAGACGAATCCAGCACTCAGTTCCAATGAATTGAATTCATCATATAACAATCAGTTTCTAGGGTCCTCTTATTTCTCATTTTATAAAACAATATTTCTCAAATCATTACTTTATTTTCAACGATCACAAACATATTTTGGACTCGACATTCTAATTGCTAGTTAGAAATTAGTCTGTCTAATTCTATAGAGAAAATATTTAACTAATAATAAATAGCTTAATAAATGATTGAAATACTGATGCTTATTCTTATAAAGAAATAAAATATATGATTCATTTTAACAAGTGTGAAAATCCCCTCGTCTTCTCGATCGGACTCCGAATGCGCTTTGCATTTAATGCAACCGGAGACAATGAGGTCTCGAAATAACCGAAAAGGAATATTTCCGAAAGCGTCTTTCCATCTTCAACTTCATCTCCTTCTTTTATATACATCTTCGGCGATTCTCTTTTCATCTCGACACACGGGAGTCATTTGCATAATTCCCGAAAAGAATGGCGCGCTTTTCGAAAGTGTCGCGCGTGAGAAAAGCCGACAAAAGGTTAATGAATCGTGTACGAGCGAGTACAATGCTTAACGAGATGTAAATTAGTCTTAAGCCTATGCGACACTCGGTCGACTTATGACAAATATGTACATACACAATAATATAACCGGGTTCAAATCCCCGGGATTAAGAAACCTTTTAACTGGTACGTGTGTACAATTGCGCGACACCAACGGTCAGCTTAGAATCGTTTCATGTGTATTAAAAAAATCAACTTAAGTGGTATGAAACGTTTGTGAAAGACGAGTCGAGATTCAGAGTCCTCACAATGCTAGATTAGATTTATGTGTTGTTTTTTTCAACTGATATGATGTGGATTTAACCACATTATGCATTGAATATTTCAATTGTTTCTATCAAACATTTGATTTGAAATTAGTGTTAATTTAACATGATTTTGATTCGAATTTTTTTTGTTGTTGATTGCAGTGAACAGCAACGCTACACCTGGTGGAGGTCTAGTCGTAGAAACTGGATCCGGAGCAGCACTCTTGGACCTTCCTGGAACAACTTTGGAGCAAGTGCGTCACATCGCAGCAGATCCTGGTCTGTCAACCCTGCGTCTTCCCAGAGCTCCACCATCAGCTCCTCCACCAGCCAGAGACGTGGACTTGGAAGTATGTTTCGTCTGCAAGCATTGCAAAGTGGCTTTTCTTACCGACCACGCTCTTCTAGCTCATCAGCGCCAAATTTGCTACGCAGGAAGAGAAAACGAACGAGGAGTCATCAGAGTCGTTCAAACTGGACTAGAATGCAGAGCTTGTCCCAACGCTGAAAAGTTTAAAACTTTGCAAGATTACAGGAAACATACTGAAACTGAAATGCACCAGCGAAACCACATGCCTCTTCCTCCTAAAGTCGGACTTCCACCTCCTGAGTCTCCGTTGAGTCACGAAATGGAAGACGTCGTCAATCAAATAACACTTTTAGCTGCTAGAGCTGCTCAAGAATCACCTTCATCAGGACCTAAGGATTCCAATGCCAATATTCAAAGGGAATTCTGTGCTCCAGGTCCAGCTAAACCAAGATTTCCACCACCAGGCGAACTGCTTCAACAGGCCAGTGCAGGCCACTAACAATTATCTTTGTACCAGCGAATCAAGAGAGATCACCTCAAATGGAGATGCTAATTGTCCATTGAAACCGAAATCGATGCGTTCTAATTTTATGAATGATGTTCCTATCGATCTTCTCCCGTTCGTTCTATTTTTGAGAGCAAACGCGCGGAATCTATCGCTTCTTCGATTCCATGTATAAAAAAATATGTATTTTTTGTACATATACATTTTCAATCGGTGATAAGGTGTTGCAATATGCGCTTTCGCGGTTTCGTTTCGAATTTTGTAATTAGAGAGCACATATTGGAAAAAAATGACTCCTATTGATAAAGTTCCTAATTCAAAAATTAAAGTCAAATTAATCGTTGTTTTCCTATTTGTAAAAATTGTTGTTGAACGCTGTTTCGGTCATTTTAGCATCTCCGATTTGATTTTCCCGGCAACGACTTCCCGATCGACTTGATAGGAGTTTTGAAAAAGAAGTTCATGTTGCACTTATTACTATTTGACTTTATGGTTTTACAGAAAATCGAAATTGAGGTGTATATCATTGTTTATTCATATCTTTTATTATATTGTAGAAAAGAACCTGATTCACTAGGGATGTTGTAATTTGGTCAAAAATGATTCTATCATATTATAATTTAGACTCGACTACTAATGTGACACGAAAATTTTTTCATCTTCTAATTACAATTTTTGCTTGATACTGTTTGTAATAGAAAAAGGCTTATCGCAATGTTTTCATGAAAAAAAAATTGATTCCTATTTCTGTGAATTGCTATGAATAATTTTAATTGCGCTTCTTCTCTAATACGGAGTCGTTTATCTTGTGAAAATAGTTGACACTTAATAGTGATTCAGTAAATTAAGAATTGTAAATATATCGGTGTAATTAAAAAAAAAATTATATAGATTAAAAAAATGCAAACAGATTCCTTTCGGCATAAAATATGTGTACGTAGAATAAACGGGGGTAGATGTCTGTTTTAATTTAGTTTTATTCTTGTTGATCAATAGTTGTTTGTGTAGTTTATATTATAACTCGTGTGAAAATAAAAGCATCACCCTCTCAGAGTTCCTGGTTCGAAATTCCTATTTGAAGTGGACATAAGCGGTCGGAAAATTTAAAATTTTAATCAGACTTAATTAACAAAGCGTATATTCTTGCGCATGACGTTTTTGTGGAAAAAAGAATATTTATATTTATTCGAAAAAAATAAGGTTTTGAATCTCATTGAACTGAGTTCCTATAACACTGTTCCGATAGGAGCGGAAATAGAGTGTGATTTTTCTTCCTTACTAAATATAATTTTTCAGTGTGTTTAAATGGTAGATGTTGACGCTGAATTAATATCAAATATTATCTTCCGCATTTATTGAAAAAAAAAATTATATATAAAAAGGCTTAAAATTGTCAATCCTTGATACTATGTATTAATTATTAGTTTCAAATATCATGTGTAAGATATTGAAATAAATAAAACGTTTCGCATTTCAAACAAATGAAATCGCATAAGAAACGACTCACGACAAAAAAAAAGACCACGAAATTGACGATGTGATTAATTGATAATTTGACCAAAAAGCGGTTAAGCGAACGCCACAACGACGTTCGGCTACCACAAACTAAATTTGCAAATAAAATACAAGAGAAATGATTAAATTAAATTAATAATTTAATATAAAAAAATGTTTTAAAAAAGGCAAGCCGCGTCGCGTACTGGGGGGTGACACGGCGGCCTGCTCTTGCGCAAAAGGAAAATTTTCATTCGGAAAATCGGAAAATTCTTATATGAATCGTTACAGTTCGTCGATTTTGATCATATCATGTAATATTGTATATTTTGCAATATTTTATTTAATTTTCGTCTGTGGCGATTTGTGTGCGGATCGCACGCGAAGGATTTTTAAGTATGTGCGGCGAATTAGTAACGATTTTTTATCTAAAATCTAGTAATCGATGATCATTTTCCATATTAGCGTCCATCGAGAGCGAGGATTATATTTGTGAAAATATATAAAAAAAAAAATTGTAACATCAACCCCCAGGAAAGCAAGTTCCTATCTTTATAGCATATAATATTATAATTTATAATAATACTTACATAATGACTATGTAATACATATTTAATCAACTAACGATAGTTATAATGTTCTTGTAAGAAGTTCCTGATGCATCCGAAGTAGCTATATATAAAATGTATTGATTAACATTTATATATATAGAAATCGAGATGTCAAAAATTATAACGTTCAATATATATATTGTTTGTTTATGATTGATTCTTATGAATGAATAATACGATCAATATATCAAAAAAATATATACTTTAGTGTTTCTTTTTGTTCTCGTTTATGTAATGTTTTGACATCATGCAACACTTTCGTTGCAATATACGAAAAGAACAGTTGAATTGTATTGAGTGCATTTAAAAATTGTCTATGTTGAAAAAAAAAGCTTAACTTCATAAATCACTACTGAAGTTTACTCACTGTACACAGTTCAAAGCTGCAATAATATTTGAAAAAATGAAAAATCGATAGTGTTGCATGTTCTATGTCAAAGCAAAATGATAAAAAAAAGTGTTTGTCTTATAATTGTATAATTTTCGTGAAGTGTTTTATATATGCAGTAAATTGAAATATTTTATACCCAATACTCACTGGTCGTTCGCCAGAAAAAATGAAAAAAATTGGTTCCTATAATTATTAATAACTATTGACATATTATTATAAAGTGAAAGAATATTACTACTGCAAAATTTTTAGGTATTTAAATGAAATAATACACACTAAATTACGATGTTTTAAGAGGTTAAATGTGAAAAAAAAAATAATAACAACAATTGAATCGCCGTTTCTTCGATCGAACTTTCGGTCCAGTATCGAAATGTGAAATCAAAAGTTTCGGCGGTTTTAATCTGTATTATTGTACGTAACGTATTGTAGATGTAATGATAATAATTGAGAAAAAACAAGTAGAAATAATAATTACTATTATATCGTAGTTATATTCCAAAACGAACGAACTCGAAACTTGGGCCTCGCACTACGCGGGGCCTACCTCGCAAACAAGTGAGTTTATTTTGGAACTAAGTGTGATTCTTGGATTTTTATTATTATTATTATCATCATGATGATTATTATTATTATTATTATTCTCATTATTATTGATTGATTATTAATTATTGTCGACAAAAGATATTTTTTGATTGAGTATGCTTAGATCCCCGTTCCGTAATGCGCCGCGTGAAGAAAGAAAGTGAACCGGATAATTTTTGCCAGATTTTGTCATAATAATTATCATGGCAATTACTAATTAATGTAATTTCGGGTAAAATTAGAGAAATTTCTCACGGGCGTTTGTATGCAGGCTATTAAACAGGTGCAACATTGGTGCATGCGGTGCATCATCTGTGAATTTGAAACTATTACAACATTAATTCATCGCATATATACTTTTTTGTGTAGTCAGTGTATGTGTGTGGAGTTTATCATTATTACAACATTATTGATTGAGAATTTTATCACGGACTTAAAAAAAAAAAGTTAATTTAGAATTTGAAAATCAGGGAGCGCAATAAATTTTTATATCTTTTTTCGAAAATTTGTTTTTTCGTCTTATTGAATTGTTTCATTTTAGAATTGTTTCTATTGTACTATTATTATTGAAGATTGATTAAGTATAAAATTCTACTACAATATTTTTCACTGATGATTTTGATGCTTTATTAAATCAATTATTAAGTAGATTAATAGCCAATAAAATAGCATATTTTACTATTCAATGTTAATATTTTAGTTTTATATTCGATAGCTTAACGACATGATTTTTTCATTGCAACATACATGACGTAGAGACAAATCAAATATTCAGTTTCTAATAATATGATAATTCGATTCGATGCAAGATCTTATTTTGAAAACCCATTCAAAAGTGGCATACATACATTTGAAGAAAAAAAGCGCACGACTATATATTATATGATTTTGAATTAAAAGTGAAATTTGTTGAATGTTTCGCGTGTTCTATGTTGCAATTAGCTGAATCTTAATTGACACATATATTTATATATTATTATATTTATATATATTCATATATATATTAAAGAAGTGGTGTAATTTTATTTTGTGTTGTGAAAAATGCTGAATCGTTGAGACGAAAAAAGGCCAGTGTGTGTTGGCCGATAATGGTTCCTATGTAAATTTCATATCTCTATAACTTTCTGTGTTTGGCGAATTTTTCTATGAAGTTTCAATCACCTGATTATATATTTAGCCAAACTGTTTTTAATCGATAATATTTGTTGAAAATATTTTCTTAATAATTCGTGTTTTTAGTGAGGATCGCTTGTATAGCATTGCACTCAGAGGGACTGCGATTTTTTTATTCATTTACTTTAATATTTACATTGCGTATCTATTTTGTAGTTGTTCTATCAAAAAGTATTGAAATAGTAAAAAACGTTAAAATATTATTTGCACAATGGCAATAATTTAAGTTTTATATTGTAATTTGTATATATTATTTTTAAAGTTTGTCTAATTTTTTTATGAATTTAATACTATAATTTGTAAATTGAAAAGTCTCCATAGTTGTATTATATTATTTTAATTGTTATTTTAAAAGTATTGATTGAATTTAATGTATGATTTTCGCTAAAATTAATTTTAATGGACGCATTATCCCTCGGTGTCATCAGTTTGGCAGTAATGTACCATCTTGGAGCAGCTCACTTTCAAAGGATACAATAAACTGATTGAAAGATGACAATTTGAGAATTAATTTTACTACATTGTCAAGTGTAATTGGTGAAATAAACTCAATGCTAGTTTATCAGAAAATACACAATGTGTTTGATTTTTATCCACAAAAACGCAACATCCAAACATACCTAACTATCCTTGTAAATTACATTATCATGCCAAATCCTTTCAAATATATCTAAATTATGTGATTATTAATATCACTTACACAAAAAAAAAACTTAAAATGAAAAAATATTTCATAATCCATACTTAATCATTAGAAAAGCTCATTGGAAACTCTTTTTTTCGACACGTAAGCAATATGGATGAAAGGTAAGTTTCAAATTAAAATAATCAAAATCACTCGATTCACAATTCATTACAATCTGATTCATATTTGGACACTTTTTATGAATTTAATTTTCATTTTTCTGTAAAATTTTCATTAAATATGTATAATTAAAGTTTATTTCACACATATGCGAAAGTGCATCAAAAAACATCATTTTTTGGAATGAAAATATGATAATAAAAAATTTGAAAATTATCCATAATTAACATCACTATTATAGAAATTCAATTACACTTCTAAATATTGTACTTCACACCAACATTGACGGAATAAAAATTTTAGAAAAAAATTTAAATGAAAATAAATCAAATTCATGAAGTGTCCATTATCAAGACCACTAGTGTTGAAACTTAATTACACTTTAATAAAAAAATCAAATAAGACAATAACCCATATAACAACTGAGATGCACAAAGGGTACAAGTAACCTTTTTTTATCGAAATTGAGCTAAGTTAAGTTGAGTTGAGTGCTACAAAATGATTCTGTATCATATACCTATAGAACCATTTTCTGTATTTAATTTAATTTCGATAAAAAAGCTCACTTGTAACCTTTGTCCGATTCAGTCATACATTATAAAACATTTCACAAATCTCATTTTAAACAAAATCAAATTACACAAATCCAAAAAAAAATAAAACCCCTATACACATTCGATATAACACATAGGCGAAGTCACACATGTCGAAGCAGTGCGGCGTGCGATTTGTGTACGTTATTGATTATATCGGCAATGGGTGGGTAGCACATTTTTGTGACAGGGGGCGAATTAAGCCCGTCGCGTATTTTAAGGGCTTAAACTTCAATGGACCAAGAAGGGGTAACAGGAGAACTGTGGGGGGTTAAGGGCGAAAAGACGAAGGTTGAACCCGGAAAAAATCCAAGGGGCGGCCCTGGAAAGGAGCTCGGACTCGTGGGGGTGGTTGGGGATGGGCGATCTGAATCCGATTTTTTAATCGAATTGAATTCCATACGAGCGGGTCGTGAGTCATGCGAGATGAGGATATAAATATAAAGGGGAAGATATGGATTCTGGGTGGGTTTGGTGTAGGTAAGATGGCCGTTCGATGGTGATGATTTTTGGTATGTTTTTGTGTGTAAAGGGTGATTTTTGTATTAAAAATATTTTTTTGTATGTATTTGGATGTATGTGCTATAGATAGAGACAAGAGTCAATGGTAGAAAGACTACGCACTTAAGAGAAGAAATATATGTGAAGATTAGACTTGATACAAACATCAGAAGAAAAGAATCGAATTGGATCACACATGTCATTGAAAAAATAATCACGGAAATGTCTCAAATATCGGTACATAAGATAAATAGTTATAGCCTCTTCAGGTTTATTTAGTAAATACAACTTCATTAGGTTTTCTAAAATCTAATAAAATAAGAGATCTCGCAATTTCTTTTGGTTCAAAATGTCAGTGGATAATTAAATTGAGACGATAAAAAGATATAAAATTGTTTCATATTGAGAAATATTGCCAACATATGCTAGATTACTTATTAAATTTTGTTTTACCAAAATCTGGTAGTCATATAAACCTTTGAGATTATATCCATTCATCATACAATTCAATTTTTAGCTATTTTAACAAACCGGGGATACAAATAGCTATTTAATTAAGCATCACAGGTATATTAACATCAATTTCGAATCAATTCGAAATAAACAAATTAATGCAAAACTACTATTTTCATAAAATATATCTATGGAAAACTTATCAAGATTCAAATTCAATATCATAACAACATTAAACCTAAAACAATACCTATACACCGCTGCACTACAATCAACCTAAACGACAAATGAAAAAGTAATTTAAACGAAAATCATCGATTCCATAGCTCACGTCTGAATCAAGAACCGCTTCCATTCAAAGCTCGAATCGGAACCATTTATTATTATAAAATTTAAATATCAGATCACAATATAGAGAGAGATCCACAAACCACAGTCATCGAACAATGGGGAGGGACACCGTTAGAAAGCAGTCGATCATCAGTCATTCGTTATGCGATCATTATTATGCCGGCACGACTCATTCCCATCGCAGTTTTGAAACAGATGGATATACAGATTGTTAGATATAGCAGAAATCGTCTTCATGACAACATTGTCTCAGATCTGTTGGACTTAATTATTATTAGAGAACGGTTCGATTCGATGCACGTCGTTTAATGGCGAAACGTTGTTGTGCGTAATCGATGTTGCTTCATGTAAATTATCACCTGGGAAAATGTCGGATCGATCGATTGATCTATGTATTGTATGAGAGTGACCTTTTGCTGTCACATATTATAATCAGTACTTTAGGTTTTAAAATAAGGTAAGATATTTCAAATATAAAAAGTCATAACTATATCAAGTACTTTCTCTGCATCACGGGAACGCTGAACCCGACGCAACATGCACAAACACTTTAACCCTCTAGCTATTTTAAAATTCTTTTATTCTTAAGTCACTAAATTACTACAATTTTTCACAAATTAATGAAAATTTATCACACTTCCAGCTCGAAACGTTCTCGAATAAATTCCGCCCGGTTTGCATTCTAGAACAATTTGTCTCTTAAATCAGAATCGAAATTGCACCCAAGATAAATTCACACCCAACTTAAATATTGAATATTCGCCTCTAGTCGACTCGCCTGTCTTCAGAACCGATTTTTTTCCTTATAATAAATTTGCATGCAGCCGTGATTTATGGATCGGGCTCGAAATCAAGTCGACAATCGCGCAATAATAACACGTAATAATGTCGACGTTGAAACAATGCAAAGCCTCTATATAAAAAAATCCAAAAAAAAACAGGCAAATCCGAATTGCGAAATGTCGTTGAACCGACACACCTAGATCTATCCGCAGGTACAGTCATTTTGTTAATTGATCGTCATTATAGATCGTATTTGTACGGAGTATTTCGAACTATAATTAACCGTTGATACGTCGATAAAAAAATATCTAAATAAAACAATTTGAAAATGCCGCAATTAAACCCACTTAAGCTTCGGGGCATTAGTTTATATAGAAAGTGGACGATGATCTGAACGTGTCTAGAATCACCTACGCTTGTATTTTACTAAGATTTTAGATTTTGTTCGATGAATCGTATCTGTATTGGTTTAAAGTATATCTCAATTCGGTCGTTTTTCAGTGTCGAAATCTATTCAATAAACTAGTTTTTTTTTGTAAGCATATTGCTCGAGTATCATAAATATTTACAGCTTAATTACTGGATAATTACACTATTCTGTTTTGGTTTTGTTAATTGCCTTCCGGCTGAAACGAAAATGGTATAAAATTGTTACTTAAAAATCAAATACTCAAAGCAATAATTTGTTAAAAAACATTATTCAGTACTCGATTTCATTACTACTCAAAGTTATCTGTGTAAATAAAAATGAATGTGTGTATTTAATTGTGTATTTAGAGGTTTTCTTATATTTGACGTTTCACGAAAGGGCCTTTGCCATAGCAAACATTATGCATGGTCTACACACGCAATGTAATTAAACATGTTTTAATAAATATTTTGAATTTCATTTGATTATAAATACTATACAAGTTTGGAATTGGCTTAAAATTCATAGTCTCGAGCAATATTGAGTCACAGACGTTAGTAGTTAGGGGAATATGGGAAGACTTGATCCTTTTGGGTGACTTGATCCCTTTTTTGTTTTTTGCTTTGTATACATTTTTGATAAATTTTATTTTAAAGTATCAATCAATACACATGGAATTTAATTGAATTAACTTTGAATCAATTGATTTTAAAATTTTCTGAAAGGGAGTTAGAAGCAAAAAAACAAAAGAGGGACCAAGTCTCTCTATTTCTCTTGCATCATAAAACATATGAGCATAATCTTGATAAGATCGACCAAAGCAAATTACGAATACAAGACAAAAAAATAGATTAATACATAAATAATGAGAAATGCGAACGATCCACCTTTCAGCACGAAGTCAGTTGCGGTCAACCGCAAGTTTCAGCTTCGCCCAAGATCCAACTCATCTTCGTATAGATCGTGATTTATCGACATAGATCAGATCGATTTGTTGCGAGCGAATTCGATCGATTACGACGGACAATAAGTCGACGTTCGATAATTCTCGTAATGCGAACCGTAAGTATGCATTGTAACTCGGGAGAGATGAATGCATCATATTTACAGTGCGTCCTGATGTAAAATGTATCGACGATTTTCCAGCATCGCCTTCATACATCACACGGCCGCAATAAATTTATCGTCGGTAAGACTTTGCCTAATAAAATTTCATCAAGTCGTGTAATTTGAGGCGTGTTTCGCTCCGGGGACAATCCGATCGGACGCCTTTTGAAAAAGAGCGCTCGATCCACAAATTATATAGTCGGCCGACTGAAAAGATGCGTTAATTCCTGTAAAATATTATCGGACGTGTCGTTGGAGAGTGAAAATTTATTTAGAATCGAAAATTTGGATCGAATGACGCGTTTGTGGTGTGAAGACTTTCGAAGTTCTATTGTTCTATGTAAGATTGTCGAATGTTGATTGTTCGATGAAATTCGATGAACAGGTTTTAAGATGACATTTCAGCATTAAATTGATTGAATAATATCGGAATGAATGCGTAAACTATAATTATGGACGCATTTACTAACGTACAAAATATTTCTAAAATATAAACTGCAAAGAAGTAAGGGGTAAGTTGTTCCGAAATAAACAATTTCGCAAGAAAAAAAAATAGTTATATCAGTTGAAAAATATCATTTAAGCATTATTTATCGTGCAATTTTGGCATTTTAGTTATTCTGACGAAGATGGTTTAATGATGAAACAACTTTAAAACGACTTACCTCCGGAACATCCAGCCCCATCCTCCCTGTAACATAAAAATTTGGTGAATTTTGCATAATTATACAATCAGTTAAGTGCAACTCATGGGGAAAGTGTAACTAATCGTCAATATATCAGATATTTACAAAGATATTGAAAAAAATCTTTTGGCTTAAATTGATTCATTTTTGAAGTACAAATAATTGCCAAAATTATTCAATGAGTCACAATTACCCCAATTGAGTCGATATTTACTATAAATGAAAAACAATTTGTAGAATTTTAACGATACAACATCTGATTGAAAACGATCAAAATTGAAATTGAACTACAAATTTCCTCTAAAATCATTATTTTTAATTAATCCCATCACTTAAAAATTAACAAATCGCTCACAACGAAATTACACGTCATCCTAATCACAAACAAAGCACAACACAAACATCTCACTGCAACTGAAACTAGTTCATCTGAAACGATCTGTCTAATTAAAGCTTCGAGTTTCGCATACGCTGATTGTCGATAAAAACGGCGAAAAGCTCGAGGGCTCTCATATTATATTATACAACAGCACATGCACAAAACTATGCAATTATATTTATTAGCCGGATCGAGAAACGCACCTAAAAGCCTCTCGTTCCAGTTAACGGTGTAAAATCGTAATTTTGTCGAGCGGGGCCCCGAGTGAGGCCCCCCAGGCCAACTAAGATGGAATACGGGCCTGGCGAGCGGAACAAAGACGGAGAAAGGGCCCCCGCGAGAATTTGATTTATCTGGGATAATTATCGAATAATATCTGCTTTGCATCTCGCTCCCTCTCGTTATGCCATTATGATAATTTCGACCCATTACCGGAGCACGAGTGCTATATGCGTCTTTCGCCCTGTCTACCTCTCGCTCTGCATGGTGCGATCAAAAACTTATGAAGCTTCGAAAAATATTGAAAGATCGAATATTGGATCGGTCGAATTCGACTACATATGACTGCTGAATTTCATAAGGGGCACAAGTGACATTTTTTATCGATATTGAGATAATTTCAGAAAATGGTTCTATATATGATACAGAATCATTTTCTGTACTTAATTTCGATAAAATATGTCACTTGTGTCCTTTGTGAAAATCAGTTGTCGTATAATCTTTTATAGAGTTTCTCAAAGCTAAGATACGAAAGAAGAAGAAGGCTGCTTCAAAGTTTTACTATTTCATTTTTTTTAAGCTATGCTTTTGCAAGTCGCAAACGAATCGAAATTAGTAAAATTAGATGATTAATACACTAAGCTATACAACACATTGATTTTTTTCTAATTTAAGCATGAAAGAAGTCAGAATCGTCGATTTAGTACCTTTTTCCTTTTGAAACTATCTCACGAAGACTATTGTGGAATAAAATTGAGCAGTGCTTCACTATACACACTTAACTTTTGCTCTTAAGACACCTAATATTCGCTAATTTTAAATTATATTAATAGACTTCAAGCTATGGATAGCTTATTTTTATAATTTCAAACGAAAAAAATACTATTATGGCTCATTTGAAGCTATCCAAATGGCGAAAAAATGTATCTTACAATTTACGTTGCTTTCTTAGACTTTTTTTAGCTTTACTGCTTAGATTTTCAAACTTTAAAATATATTATAGAAAAACAAAGACATAAAAAAAAAACTCCAAACTGTTAGAAATTAAGTATTATTCACATTATTTTCACTCCTTGGACTAAAAAAAATAAATCAAAAGTATCCAATTTGGCATAATTGAAGATATTCGAGCGATTGTGACAAAATCAAAAAGAGGTTCTTTTCAAAACCTCCTAAAAGACATACCAAACACGGAAAAGTTAACAAAAAAAGTGTAGATATTTGTAGAAGAAACTTTAAAGAACTTTCTATGCGATTTATTGTTCGTTCTCTCAAAAGATATAACAAGCATGAAAAAGTCACGAAAAATATGTAGAAACTAATAGAATATAATT
The DNA here is from genome assembly GCA_024721215.1 of Cheumatopsyche charites. NCBI lineage: Eukaryota > Metazoa > Arthropoda > Insecta > Trichoptera > Hydropsychidae > Cheumatopsyche > Cheumatopsyche charites. The sequence continues at coordinate 1,885,158 of CM045580.1, read as the reverse complement.
ATAATATAAACTTTCTAAATGATTTTTGTTAGTTCTCCTAAAAGACATACCAAGCATGAAAAAGTCAACAAAAAAAAGTGTAGAAAACTCATAGAGTAAAATTTAAAGAATATGAACTTTTTATGTATATTTTTTAATGTTTATAAATAAATTTAATAACTTATTGAAAGCACCATGTACAAAATAGGATGGCATCCCTCTCGCACTCTCGAATCGCCAGTGGCGTACCGTGCCGGCCGGCTATTATTATCTTTCGCCGAGGACCAGCTCTCGCAACAACCGGGATAATGTCCATTTTTGCATGGGAGGTTTTTAATTTATGTATTGTTGTTGCTCTTGGTGTTGGTCGGCCGTTTGTTATCATTATTGTAATGGTTCGGAAACGATTCGGACCGTGATGGACGTTTAGCGTTTCGCCATATATCGATATATGATAATTTCGCGGAATTGACGTTTCCTAGTTTTGCCTAAATCGCGTGGGAAATTTTCTGCTTTCTCGATGTGTGTTTTGTGCGAAAATTGGGGTTGCACGATTGGATATTACTTTGTTTTTTGCAAATCGAGACAATTTTACAGTAGGTACAAAATTTTGTTCAAATCGGTAGAAACAGACCATGCACTTTCTTTGTGAGACATGATCTTTCAATTAGTAATAGAAAATTTTAAATTACACATGACGAGTGAATACCATTAAGGTTGAAAGTGACCTTTTTTTATCGAAATTGAGTTAAATACAGAAAATGGTTCTATAAATGATACAGAACCATTTTCTGTACAAAACTCAATTTCGATAAAAAAGGTTAATTGCAGTCTTTGTGCTATTCAGTCGTCATATATCTATAGCAAAGAAAAATCTCTAACTCAATACTAATTAGCTTAAAAGATAGAAAGATCAGATCTAAGATTTGTTATATGTGACAGTCCAAAATTTCAAAATCTAATCGACGCAATATTAGATCTAACTTAACAGAATCTAACAAGCAGAAGCTGCATCAAAGTCTTCTTCGAATTTAATGAAACTATAGAAATGTAGTGTAAGTGTAGACACGAGATAGCTTTATAGATAAAAAAACGCAATTCTCAATAATTCTTCAGTCATCAATGATCAAAATTCAGTACATTTGCTAAGCATGAAAGGAATGCTTAAAAGACCTTTCTAAAGTTTCTCCTTATAAAACCTTAATAAATGTATATAGATTTAGTCTAATATAAAAAAAAACTTTAAACGTAATGCAATGTAACCTAACTTAACTTATCTAGTGTCAATCCGATCAGATAGTAAACAATTACAGACAATTCAATAAAAAAAAATCTATTCACACATTCCAATCTAAATTACTATACAATTAACGAATACATATTTCGCGTACAGTTTATATATAAAATCATACGATTAATCATAACGGTTAATTTATCATTCATGCGTCAGTAACGCATTAAAATAATCGCCTCACATAAATAAATTTCGAACATTAAAATCGAGATAAAATCTCGCTTCAGATACTTTAATCGTTAACAGACCGAAACTCGGTAAATATTGAAGCTATAAAATAAAAAGTTGCGTTTCATTTGTTATTTATTTTGTGCGCAGGTGTCACTGATTAGTGATCCAAAGCCACGAACACTATACATAATTACTGAGTGTTGAATCGTGAGGCAGACGTGATGCACTCAGGAATGCATCTGCTGCTGCTTTTGCCCTCAAGATACATTTTAATCATATTTTAACATTATTGCAAAATTCTTTAAAATCTTATTTATTCGCTTTTGTCACAATTTTTTGAATTTCTTAATTAATTGTTCATTTTAAAATGAAGAATCAGCAAAAAGGTTAGAAATTCTGATGAATAATCAGCGCAAAAATTGATCGAATTTAAACATTTATTTTATTAATCGAAAAAAACATCATCATCAAACATCAATTAATTAAAGTGACACGTGAATCTAGCAAGAATTATAACTCAGCTTCACGGGATACTAAAGCTCGATCCGGCATACACTAATGATTTATACTGCTACACCTTACATACATGTAAAGACCAAATAATATAAAGGGTACAGGTGACCTTTTTTATCAAAATAAAATTAAGTACAGAAAATGATTCTGTATCATACATATAGACATAAAACTATTTACTGTACTTAACTCAATATCGATAAAAAAAAGGTCACTTATACCCTTTAATGCTATTCATTTGTCATATATGTAGGTACACTCAGTCCTCCAACTACGAACAGTCAAATTAGAAGCAGAATGAAGACAGAGATATTACAGTACATACATTCGTCTCTGTCTCACTAAGATAGTTGTTAGTTATAGAACCTACTGCAATCGTAATTTGCAATGTCTAATTAGTTTTTTTCGTGCGAAATTCTGATCTTTAACTGATTATAGATTAGATTAATTTGCATATAATATTTCTGAGTGTGTTATTAAAATATTGCGGTCATCGACCATCAGATATTAATTTCTGCTTTGATCCTGGGTAAGAAATCGTTTTAGATATACGATGTTTAATTGCGTAATGATACGCTCCTAATATCGTGACTTTGATTATGTGAAACAGTTCATTTACACCGATGGTCGTAGAAAAATGTACATTCCTTCAACGACTAAAAAGGGCTGTACAAACTAAATCATAAATTTAATAATAAACAAAAATTTAAATCTTAAATTATGGATTTCGATTTGAAATTTTTTTTATAGCATGATTAGGGCTGGTCTTTTAAACTCTGGTTTGAAAATAAAACGATATTAAACTACACGCTGTTCTCCAACTACCAACTATCAAAATCTAGAGGAAAAAATTGGATGAATGTATGTATAATTGTATTAACTGTAGTATTTTTGTCACTTTCAGCGGCTTTTTTGAAAGCTCATAGTTGGAGAGAGCATGTGTAGATAAATTCGTTTAATTCTCAAACCAGAGGAGAAAAGACGGGCTCTTAATAGTTTATTTTGATTTTATTTTTAAAAAATACAAATATTAATACATTTTCAATATAATGTCATATTAAATTAAATATAATTTCAATCAAAAATAATTGAAATGTATATTCGAAGCGAAGCATGCGGTCAACCCTGTCAACGGCACGTTTCAGCCTGAAGCGTATCGAGCACAAACAATAATTAAATAAACGCTCTCTTTTAATAAGCGATCGTTACGAAGACACAATGATGCCTAATATGAAGACAATATTTTCGAATTACGGCCACGTATAATTAAATTAACATTTGATGATAACGTGGGCCCGTAACTCTCACGCAGATACCCATCGATCGATCGATCGATCGATGGATCGAGATCTATACGAAAACTGGCTCTCGGATCATTGAATCAAACGAACATTTACCGCGTCTATGTAATCAAAAGATCTAATAAAAAATGTTTTTTAAATATTTTAATAACGCATTGAAGAGATTTTTTTTAATTTGAACGTAGTGTTTGAAGCGTTTGTGTATGTCGCGTTTATGTCCTTATGATACTAGGTTCAAATCTCGATAAAATTCATGTGTCGTTTTTCTTAATCGAGCTACTCATTGTCAGTGCATAAAGAATAATAATTAATTTTGAAAAATAACACTCATTTCATAGTTTATTATGAACGAAATTAGTATATTTATAATTTCTGATGAATGGAATAATGAAGGAAATTAAGGGAATTTTGAAAAACTCATCAAACTTGATTCATCGTTCTTATCAACTATTTGTTTTATAAATTGATAAAAAAAATATTGAATCACATTGTACATTAAACATTTCAATTGATATGATAGCTGAATCAATTTTTACAAATATTTGATTCAAAAAAGTGTTCGTTTTTTATTTACGAACAGTTCCTAAAAATGAATTGTTCGGTTCCTAAAATAAACTGCTTCGTCACCATAAAATGAATGATTAGTTGAGAAATTTGAAACAATCAAGTACCTACCAGTTACTTTAAAATAAAATAATACCAAACTCATAATTTCAAGCACGAAGAATTCGGAAATCAAGAAAAATGGAATATGAGGAGTTTATGTATCTATCTATAGATAAAGTTTATTTTAGTACCATATTTCGTGTGCAGATTACTCTTCAGAGTTTCTAGCTCTAGTAACTGCTTCTTCACATTCAATTGAATGATTAATTGAATAATTCGAAACAATCAAGTACCGGTATTTACAAAAAATATAAAAATAATGAATTTTTTGATATTTCGAGCACGAGGAATTTGGAAATCGAGACGTATGGAGTATGAGGGGTTTATGTATAAAGTTTATTTTGGCCTCGGGGTGAATTAAAGCCAGCTCCGCTTATTATTATCGACGAAGAAGCACCGACACGTTTGCGGCCCACGCTTACGTACGTACGTAACGCAATTATACGTACCGAGCTTTACATTATTATGTATTATAATGACCACCAATCCTCCCATGGCTATAAGCGATTTCGCGTACTACGTAGTTTTTTACAATACGATCGATAAATTCGTACTGTATGAAGAAAAAAATCAATATCTAATTGTCGGCGTAATCTTGAATCGCAGCGTCCGGGAGCATTGACATAATTGTTTCGAGTGTGCGCATGCTAATTTACGATCGATTGATAATTAATCCAGTTATGATTTTTTTTATAAATACATTGTATTGAGATTTAATTTATACGCTAGTAAAATTAATTGTGAACTGATAAGCAACAAAAGAACATATCTATAAGAAACATACATTCAATGATGCAGTGGTAAATTCTTAGATTTCGAAGCACTTGTTTTTATATTCCACCTTTAAAGGTATGAGTATTCGTTATAGGTAGCAAATTGTTGGAATTTATTTACTTTCATTGCCTTTGTCTGGATTTGTAGAATTAAATTCGTTTGATATTTGAAATATTAAAGCCGGAGCGCGTTCCGATAAGGATAACAGATGACGGAACGTCGCTCCAGTGCATTTCGACTCAACTACGACACTGAATACATTCATTTTAATCCATATAGATATTAAATACGTTAATGATTCTGATTATTGAGTTCGATAATATTATACAAAAGTCGCTCAATCTCCGCTACCGATATAGTTCGGATATATTTATACATAAAATGGTTCGTGATTTGAAATGAAGCATCCGATCTCGGTCTGATTGCGATGTCCCTGGGGCAGGATGGTCCTTGAGCCGCGAACACCATTACCGTAATAACACAATGCACCCATTGAACTCGAGATGATGGTGTTCCGAGACCTGCCCACTGCCCCTCGCCGACACAATAATCAAATCGTTGAAATATTATCACAAAACGACCGATCGATTTTGTATAAGACGACGCAATCTTGATAAAAATTATCGATTTGCAAAGATCGATCTCGAAACGTTCGACGTTTGAGATTTGTCAAAGAGAAATTGTAGAAGTCTTGATTTGAGTAATGAAATCATAATTTGACTGCAGAATCATGAATTCGTTTCATACTTGAAATTAATGAAATCATAATCATAGATAAGACTCAAAAGAGGTAATTCCATATGACGACTGAAAAAGTCAAGGGGTACAGGTGACTTCGCGGTAATTTCGATAAAAACGCGCTCAAAGTTAAACATGTATTAAGGAGGAGGTCGATTTGATGATATATCTCAGCACACGATTCAAATTCGCTTATATCCTTTTGTCACCAAATATATAAGCTTACATAGAATCTATTTTAAATTTTGACAAAAATGTCACTTGTACCCTTTGGCCTTTTCAGTCGTCATATCAATTCACTTTCGTCGAAATATCGATGTTGTTTATGTAAACTATATAATATTAATAGATAGTTTATGATTTATGATGAATTTTATTTACAACGGGGAAAAAAAATATTTTTTTTGTACTGACATCTATAATTTTAGAATGTTTCTTCACAAATAATTGTCAAATTACGAAAATTCTACATTTAATCGACAGTAAATACGTTATAATTTTTACAAATTTTATTATTCTTCGTAAAATATTAACTAAATAGATTTATTTATACTATCTTCTGTATTTCAAGGAATATGAACAAGTACGGTTCTTAATATTGCACTGTACTCAGACGTTTAAAATAAATAAAAAAAATCTATAATTTATCGAATTTCTACAATTAATTCCACAAATTTGAATGCAAATCGGATAAAAACAAGTTAGTTAAAGAATGACTTCACTAAAATCTTCATTTCACAATGAAATATCAATGAAATGATCTCAAGTTCAATGACAATCATTACATTTTTTCGATATGAACTTATATCCAACACAAAATATTCAAACGAATCAACATAATCACACGAAAAAAATGAATTTAATGAACGTCGATCGAGGCATGAGAAAATTTCGAAAAATCCACTCGAACAATCGCCATCGTAAACCACGAAAGATATGGTGAAAGCTCGATTCGACGAAATTATACGGGACGTGATCGATTTCGGCGCTAAATATGCCCCAATCATCGATGATTATACAATTTTTCATTTAACGGCGTCGACGTGTTAACGAACGAGTAACGATAAAGCGGAAAATTTCGTTAAATATTCAAATGATAATTCGGGGACGTTAATTTTCGGGCTCTTGACTCACTGTGGATAATTACTGTCGTGGAGCGTCTTTTTCTGTTTCCATTTTGATGCGAGTACGTATTATAATATTATCGAAGAGTTCCTCAAACTAAGATACGTGAAAAATCATAGTCATTTGAATAATAAAATGATTGTGCATGCAGTGTCAAGGTTCAGAGTCCTTGTGATGGTAGGTGAGAAAAATTGATTAGTTGAAAAAAATGGTTATTTTCATTGATCTTGTCAGAATAGATATTTAATGAGTCTGGTTAAGTCAGACTAAGTTAAAGCTTAGATCAAGTTAGGTTAGGTTAGGTTTTAATTTCTTTGTTCGAGTCAAATAAGATTTTAAATAAGTTTGTCTGTGTTTTGGGTTTAGTTAAGTTAGGTCTAATGTCTTATTGACCAAATATTAGACAATTACCGAAAAAAGACGAGTTTCAAAAAAAAAAGAGGAATCAAATATATTGTTTTAATCACACAGAGGTAACTATTATGACTAGAAATTAAGAATAATTTCAACTAAAAATACATGCCTAACATTATTTACGATAAAGTAAAATACGGATTTAATACTCAAAATTAAACAAAAGCACTTTTTTACGAATTTCAAATTAATACAAAGCTCGATACTCAATGCTTGACAATTTCATATACAGATTAGTAACAGACAAATACCCACCAAGAAAATTATAATAAAAATTAATGAAATATTTCATATTCATCTTAATTGATGATGATGAATCATTAATTTTCATACATCGAGATTATCTTGTGGCAAATGAGAAAAAAGTTCGGAGGGAGTGCGGCGTGAAAAAGTTTGAAAAGTGCTGACGTAGAGTAATTTTCGTGTACGAAATGTATAATTTGTCGAGCACTAATGACAGCAAGGACGAAAAAATCAAAGCCTTGACAAACGTGACAGTCGAAACTCCCAAACTTCCCAACATGAAAGTAAATTAAACCTACCCAAACATAATTTGATATTAATTGCGGCCGCTCGTCTCCACAGTGTGTTTCCTTTGTTACCGAATCACAAAACACGCTCACTGTTTGGACTACTTTTAATAATGCTTCCTTATTATTATTTTTTTTAATAATTTTTCAAATCGAAATTATTCAAAATACATGTATAAGAATTATTCCGTTCAGCTTCAAGAGTTTTGTTGTTTTATAATTGTGTGAAATCAAGCGAAACATCAATGCAATTTTCGTTAGTTCATTCTTTACAATTTTTATTTTACATTAATTTTTCAAAATTATACTATAATTATAATTAATGGAACGACTATTTAGTCGATTCTACGAAATCGACATGTGTGAACCTTGATTATGATTGCCTCGTATGACAGTGTCAATTATAATTACATCAACCCTAAATAAATATGAAGCGACTATTGTTGACAAAATGTGAGAATTCTTACGACACAATTAAGCAATTGTGTCATGATAAATAACGACATTGATTAAAAAACTAATTTATCTTTTACACAGCTATCCGAGAATCTTCACTACATGATTATTTTTTTGAATAAATGACATAAACCTAGTATCATGAATGTACTGAACCGACACAGTATACACAAACGATTTATACATGCACCATATTTGATATATTCTAATATTTTCATGCAAAAAGTATCAAACTGCTCAATAAGAGTTTTCGCCCAATTAACACTTTAATGGCCGCACACACATTTGCGAAAATATAAAAATGATTCATTTATTTTTTTTACATTTTTTTAAATAAAACAAACAAAAGCTTACACATCATATGTTAGACATATTTTCTATGATTAATAAAAAAAAATCAGAATGTATGAGGCAACATTTTTTTTTGCTTGGAACGCGTCTCTAATTGTTTGTGTTTTGGGCGTCCATTTGGCCTTTGGGTTGGCCTCACCTGTCCGTTAGCTACATTACCAGGTGGCTTCCGTCTGTCGATTATGTACTGAAATCATTTTATAGGAAATATTCCGTCAATCATCCCATGATTAATTTGATGAAAATTTGCAGCACGAAAGCATCGCTCGATGTTTCCTAATTACGCTAATTAATCACACCGATTCGTTAGCGAGCTTCGTTTATTCGTGAAAATAATACAATTCGAAAAACGCAAGTAATCCTCGAATTTGAAACCAATTTCGTATTAATTATGTTTTTTTTTTTTGGTCGAAGGATGCACCCCATTTTTTACGCAAACACTATTAGCGAATTAGGTATAAAACACATCCGCTTTTTTCGAACGTAATTTTTTTGTCAATTAGTCGCCGGAAGATCAACACTCTTGATAATTAGCGGCAATCTTCTATAATAACAATTAAAAAGCAAATAGTCTACGTGTGTAATATAATGAAAAAAAGTTCACTTTGTGTGTTTTTTTTGAAGGGAAAAAAATGATATTTTTCGATGCGAAAATGTTGCCTTTGCACTTACGCGAAAATTGCTCCACTCGACGTTCGACGGGGCGAGATTAGCTTTGCTTATATTTATCGAAGCATAAATATATTACGCTCGCTTTTTTCAAAAGCCTCTCTCTCCCATGATACGTAATGAAAACCTTTTATAAAAAAAGCATGTTTTCCATTATACTGATTAGGGAAATGGAAATTCGGTACCTGCGAAAAGCCCACTCGAAAAATTGGCAACATATCCCCGAATATATCTTTCTACACTCGAGACTGATTACGAAAACGCCCCTTGATCGTATAATTATAATCGCGTCAAATATTCATGGGATCGTAATAAAAGTCTGGCTGGAATATTGTACAATAATAATCGAATGTCCCAATAAATAGGAGAGCCACCCTACTCCGGCCAGGGGAGGAAAACGTTCTAAGCGAGACAATAAGGAAGCACATGTGGGCCCCAATAAGAGTGCTAATAAATGAACATAGTGGCTGCCATTAATAATTTAACACATTTTATGAGATAGTCATAAAGCATAGAGGTTCGCGCTCCTGGGGTTCCTAAGAAACAGGGGTGCGCAACTAAGATTGTACCATAACGATAATGCTTTTAATGCTCGTAAAATCTATCTAGATCAATAAATCATCAATTAATTTAACAAACTAGTTTTATTTCAATTTGATATAGTGAAAATTGAAGCAGTATTAGGATAATTTATGTAAGGTAAGGCATGTCTAAAACCTATTGATATTTTTTTAAAATTACTCAATTGTCCAAATTAATCAACTTGAATTAAAAGACATTCAATTTGAAATGAAAAACATTTGTTTTATCACATTAATTGTAGTTTGACCTAGCATTACCGCTATCCAACTAGGCCAAACTAATAAGTTGACATGAAATTAGGAACATGTAGCATATTTATTATTTTTTCGTGAATGATAAGTTTCCTTTTCAATACATTTTACCAAATCGTGAAAAAATATTAACATTCAAATAAAAAAAAATCACAATTTACGTCTTCAAATTGTAGCTTAAAAATTATTGTAAAAAAAAAACCAATTCAATAATTTTGGGAATTATATAAGAAAATCCTATGGGATAATTATGACGGAAAAAAGAATAAATCTGCGGTCGGTTAGCGAGTGCGGGGCCCCGGTGATATAGTGGGGCCCCCTCGGGGGCGGAGGCTCCGGCCGAGGCACGTATTTAATTACGGCCGCGGCTCGTGGCCGGGGCGCTAATGGGGGCGTTATTGCGCCATCCATAACCCGGGCCTGCGCCCCCTCGGACAATGCGCCCCCACTCTAAACAACCGGCCGGCCCTGTTCAATTTTAACTACGCAAGAACAAAATCGTCTCATTTTTTTCATATAATGCATTTTTATTTTATTTTAGGTTATTTAGAGGAAGTAAGGCTCGTGGAGCAAGTGTGAAAAATTTCAAAGTAATAGAAATCGACAAGAGTAAGTGTGGATCATGGAGCAAGTGAGAAAATTTTTAGTCACAAAATTCAACAAAGATATTAAAAATGCCGTCATGTAATAAGCAAATTGTTAATTGATGGCTTTTTTATAATAGATTTATCGAATTTCTGAGATATTGGTGACTACAGTACTTGTCTTATGATTTGTACTTGCGTCAGTTGAATACTTGTATATGTATTTAGAACAAAATAAAATGAGAAGAAATTAAAAATCAAAATTGGTTCTAAATGTATGATATTTGCATTCAACAAAATACCTTAAAATAATTACATTCATATGAATTTTCAGAGTATTCGATTTATTATTTCAAATATTAAAGAAATTAGTTAATATTATAAACTATAAAAATCATCTAGTTAATGATCAACGGTAGAGTTAATTGTATCAGATAACAATCATATAGATTCAAAAAAAAGTCTGCACATGCAATTAAGCATACCGGCCCTAAACGTGTTAATGATTCCCCCGAAAATCATTTAAGTTCAAAACCTTGAAAATTCCTATAAAATTCAACTTAATCAGAACAATTTCCGACTTCTTCGAATAATCACAAGATTACACCATTTATAAAAAAACACGATGAAGAAATATTTATGAAAATGAACCGAATGAATGAATCCGAAGTGGATCAAAGGCATCCCCTCGCCGCAGCCCCGTCCCCGTCCCACCTCGAGGCCAGTGATTATCAACCTTTTGTGGCCGGGCGCAGACGAACATAATTGTTATTGGGTTATTAAAAAAGGCCGCCCAACATCGACAGACGGGTCAGGTACACGCAGCCTGTGACGCCAACCTAATTATATAATTACTCACTATCTACGTTCGAAGGCATATCACATGTGTGTATAACCATTATTTCCTCGTATACGTAAAAATAACGATTTTCATTTTATAAATGTGAGTATTTAATTTTTTTCGCAATTAAATATTGGGCATTTTTCATATTGCGCAACGTACCATGTGCAAATCTATTGCACTTAATATCGCTCATAATGTAAATCAAGCATTGCACATGGTATGTTGCATAACGTAAACGACAACGAAAAGCATTTAAAAATTCATGTAATGACAATTTTCAATGATACATAATATTCATTTAAATAAAAATATTATTATTATAAAATACTTGAAATGTTTTCTTCTATATTTGATCTATCTATATAAAAAATATTTAATGTGTATTTTATAGACTTCTTAAGGGCTGATCCTTTGACAGTGAAACTTTCCAGAGTTAATTTGGGCACATCTAAGAAAAATTTTGCATCGTTAAATTTAAAATTTTACATACAATGTAAGTCTTATCGTTTGACGTTATCGTTTATCAAGGTGTCTCTTTAAAGCCCAGACGTAGCAAATATTATGCAAAATGCTTAAAACGTCATCTATATTTTATCAATATAAATAAAATTGAATGTTTATTTTATAGACTCCTTAATGGCTTATCTTTTGGTAGTAAAACTTTCTAGAATTATTGTGCACACATATAAGAAATTTTCTGCATCGTTTCATTTAAAATTTTACTTACAATGTGATTCCCATCATTTGAAAGTTCTCAGCGGAGCCTTTTTGTAGCAGACTTAGCAAATTTCAGGGATTTATTACAGGAACGAAAAATTCAATAAAACAGTTCAAAATCAGCTTAAATTCTAAATAATCTCGAGCAACTCCGAAAAACAGAACTTATCATATAAATAATTTTGTATTAATTATTCGTGAAATTATTTATTTCAAAGGTTTTGAACTTTTGGTCACCCTGATAGCTCTATCCGTCCAAATTGCGTTGTGTGAGAAACGCCATACAAATTAGTGCGCGCATATCGGTTAATATCGAAATAATTGAGCTTATTAAAAAGTATCGTCTATTTTCTGTGATTATATATTTTTTCGATCGATTCTCATAAAAGGAAAAAGAGAATCAGAATTCGTTCGAAAGGGGGGTTTTATAAAATTCGATGCACGCTCGTATCAGACGCGGTTCTTATTATTATATTTTTTTTAAGATTCGAAATAAATTGCTAGAAGTTGTTAGTGTTTTGATCCAATTTGATGTTTTGAATGATAAATTGCTCATTAGTGCGAGTTTTTCGTTCGATCTGAAAAAATAACCTTTTAAGTTTATCGCCGAGATTCTGAAGCTCGTAAGTTCAAGTTCAATGTTCGTAAAGTTCACATTCGAAAGCTCGATAGTTAAATTCATTTTTTCGACATACTTCTTCACGTTTTAATATCAAGATTAGTTTTTATGTCCGAAATAAAAAATAATGACCGAATTTATTATCTCGTAAATCATATTAGAGTCGAATCGCGAAAAATCCGAGGCTCGTTCTGCTTTTCGCATTTCGTATGCGCAGACCAATAAAACTCTAATTTACAATCAATCCCCGAAATTGAGAATCGACTACCACAATTATCAACATGCGAATGTTCGAATCGATTCGAACTAAAATATCATCGAAATCGCGTTTCGTTTAGATTTCTACGAAGCGACTCACCGACCACCCATCATTGTGAAACTTTAATTGCGACCCGAATCATCACCACAAATAGTCCTTTCCTCCAAATGATATATTTTTGAAGTTATTACCTTTCGATTATTTTTTATATTTCTCAATTAATCAATTATTTTGAAGTGAGAAAGCAGCTGCTGGGGCTAGAAACTCCGAAGAGTAATCAATGCTTAAATATGGCTCTAATTATAAGATTGGTCGAATTTAATCGATGCAGATGAGACGAGGAATCATTTTTTAGGAATTGTTTCGTAATGTGTTAAAATCACTATTTTTTCAAATCAAATGTTTAAAATAATCAATGAAATCTTCATATTAATTAAGATAAAACGACATTTGACTCTCATCAAGAACTGACAGGACTCAAACCCAGCATCACAAGGACACTAAATCTCGACGTGGTATGCACAAATGCTTTATATCACTATATTATTATCTCACTAATAACATCAACAACTAAAACAACCTTGATCAAAGAAAATATAGAAACTAATTTTGAGCTCATTTCGATTGGATCATTACGATTAAAACACACGTAACCATGAGCTCTAAAATCGAACAAATTTAATCGATGCAGTTAAGATAAGGTATCCATTTTGAGAAACTGTTATATAAAACGTCATATTAACAGATTTTTAATCAATATCTATATCAAATATTTGAAAGAAACGATCGAACCGATCATATTAATTGAACTCTTTTACTTTGATCATATCAATTGACTCTCGCTAGTATCTGACAGGACTCAAACCCAGCATCAAAAGGCCACTGAATCCCGACGTGGCATGCACAAACGCTTCACGCCACTTCACAATTGGCTCACTAATAACAATAACAAGTAAAACAAGCACCGAAGGAAGGATGGCAACTAATTTTGCGCTCATTCCGATCGGATCATCACGACCGAAGCACACGTAGCCGTGAGCCCTAAACGCGAATAGTTGGCGGATCACAATTTCAAAGATAATAATCACCGTCGAGATACTAGGCGAGGTTTTAACGACTCACGAGCGCAACACAGAGAAAGATATTTAACGACGAAATGACCGGACCACATTGTATTATATTATATTATATATAGGAAGAAAGGCAAACATCTCTCGGTCAACTTCTATACAGCCTCGGGGGTGAGAAGACCGAGAAGTCACGGACTTAACGCCGTACAACTCGCCGTTCATTATTTTATAAATAACGTATAAATCGGTGCGATGTCGTAAAATGTCGCTTTTTAACTCGCAGGAGAGGTTTCGTGATGGTCGTCGCTGATTTTGATGAAATTTTGTAGAAATATACAGTTGGGATGGATGAAAGCGCAACTCCATATTTTTTCAGTTGTCGCTGGTTGAAGTTTTGTATATTTGTTATGTGCATTAAAAAAATTAGTTTAGGCCGGTCTTTTCATTGCTTATGTTAACTAATCAGAGAATTACAGTCTGTCTTTTCACCATGAACTGTCAAAAATCCGTCTCTGTACCCCGGATTTTTGGAAGACTGTCTGCAACTCTTTGATGAGTTAACTAAAGCGATGAAAATATCGAGCCTTAAATGAAAATTCTCACATAGTTTGTTCAGCGTATATTATTATTGTTGACTTAAACTTTTAAAAATATGTCCAAACCCTTCATATGAAACTCTATTTTATTGGTGCAACTAAAAATATGCCAAACTTTGAGCTGATAGCTAAAAAACTCTAAAGAGTCTTATTTACGTTCTTCACAAATATTTTACTTGTATATTTAAGCTAGGTTTTTCAAATCCCAATAAGCAGCAAGCAGCACACCTCGCTGCGTGATCAACCATAAGAACAATGGAACCTTAAGAAACAAACTCCACTATTCCTTTTGTTGACCAAGCAGCGATATGAGTGCTGCTTGCCGCTTGTCGCAGCACTCAAAACCTACCTTCACTCTACATTTCTACAAAATTTCATCAAAATCGGCAAAGACTTCAAATCCTTTCCTTATAAGAAAACCCTCAGGACATCGCTCGTTTCGCAGTACCGCGATGCATAACGTCAATTTACGATCGCGCTTCAATTATCAATATTATTGCAATCAAACATTTATATACTCGATATCTTATTTGCTCGATCGCTCGAATGTCCATCTATCTATATTTTTATTTCAAACCGTCGAACAAATTCTAATCTGATCGATCGAACATGGATAAATCGTCGCTGAAAGTCGGCGCTTTTCGATCTCACGACTTATGATTGAAAATGGTTTTAGGCTATGCTTTATCGAGGAGTTATCCTTGTCTGGTTCGGTGTGAACATTCCTCGCCGTCTAAACTAAGAACTTTCATGTCAGGATAAGACATTGAGGGACGTTTTTTAAATTATCCTGTCTGGCTTATCGCGCCTTTCGCAAATTTGCTTAATGCGGTTTGTTTTATTGCTCTATGCACACAAACGTCTAAAATACCATGTACACATTCAGTATATTATTTTGAACATCTTCAAAGTTTGCATATTTCATTTTGAGCATAGCGTGAATCCTAAGATTCATACGATTCGTGTACAACTCATCCGCACGTAAAACACGCATGTTGCAATGATACCGAATTTTTTTTCAAAAAATAAAAATTAGTATACGAAAACCGTCAGAAACGTCAAATTTATTGTTGTCGTATTCGAAATTTCGTGTAAACTGCATTCGCAACAAAACCGTTTACATACCCGATAATTCGAAACGTTTTTCGGCACGACACGTCAAAATTGTTTCGTGCCGCTTCGATACGAAATAAATTGCAAAAAGTTGCACTTTTATATCTAACACCCTATTCCACGACCTTCTATAAAGTCTGACGTTCACCAGACTATTATCAATTCGCTATTTCGTGCTGCGAACACGTGAAATGACACAAGTACGGACGAAGAGTCGCTATCGAAAAGTTCAATAGAACTTTTCCCATGGCGTATGAGTGTGCGATGCGCATTATGGTGATATTTCAATATGTGGGTTTTTTGGCGCGTTTAAAAAAGGTTTTTCGGTCGGCAGGCAACATAATAAGACATGGTTACAAATATGTAACGATAATTTAAATCTAGGACGAGTGTGTCGGCTACACAGTCCCTAATCACAGGGCGGGACCACGGCCGACTAATTGTCTTGATCCTCCCACGGGATACTTAATTGACATGAGGTTCGAAAACTGCGTCGATCCAATTTTATATATAACAATCTTAATATTTCAATAATAATATATTAAAAAATAATTTAAATAAATCAAATTCGATTAGTACAAAAAAAAATGAAAACATCTCAACTTTGACTCAAATTTTTTCATATAAATAATCAAAATTTTATTTTTTAAAAAATACACTGAAATAAAGCATATATTTAAAATTAATATTTTAATCTTGATTTTGTAATAAAAATATTTTATTTATATTAAAAAAATTCATATTGGTTCGATCGCCGCAGTGTTCTGTTCTCTGTGTGTGCGTTGCCCGCAAGAAGGATGTACGACTGTCGACACGTTTGAGTTACAAAATTGAAATATTACAAAATTAAAAATGAAAGGGTTCACTGATTACTTTCGAAATCAATATTCGGAAAATGCCGAAACGTAAAAAATACAATTCGAATCTTCGCGTTTTTGTTATTACATTTGAAATCGACACCGTTTCAATACAAACAACTTTTAAAATTGCAAATCGATTTTACATTTTACATAAGCTGAAACTGAAAAGCTTTCAAACAACCGAATGCATCAGACAAACGAGCGATTCAACTCGACTATTTCATACGGCGACTAAACAGACCAAGTGGGTCAAATGACATTCTTCAAAATTACAAAAATTGTTACCTAAGTTTATGTTTGGAAGCAAAAGGATATGAACGGTTTCGGAAACAATACTGAAATATATCATCATATAAGGATCGCATCATCGATTTACCGGTAATTATAGGTAAATTACAATCTCTATCATCCAATCACTTGTCCTTTTTCAAATACATAATTACATTTGCCTGACACTTTCTTCGTGTAGTTGTATCAGTTGCACAACTAGTATAAGCTCAATATGAACTTAAGCGCATTTTTCTCTAAACACCGTCACGTTACTTAAACCCCTTGGTCTATTTCACCATCACATAAGTACACAGAAACAAATCAATCTACGGAAACTTCAAATTCAATCAATTCAGCAAACAAGCTCACATAAAAATCCTTTTGACATTCACTCTCGAGGAATGCAAAGAACTCGCTAAAAGCACTTTGACCAATGATTTGTCGAGTCTCAGTGGCGATGCTCGCAATTACCACGGGCATCCCGACAACGAACTGTTGTTGCAGTCGTTGTTGAGGTTGTAGTTGTTGTATTTATTGGTGTTGTAGTTGTTGGTGGTGTTGTTGTGCACAATCGGCGAGCTGTCGCCCAAGGTGGTACTCCTCCAGACTCGGCTTTAATTATCGGCGAGGTCTCTCGCCCACCACCGCTCATTATAATAATTTTCATCGCTCATAATTGGATTGGTTTCGCCCCAGCACTTGCACATGCGAAAGCCAAATCGAAAAAATCAAGGATGGGGTCGGTAAGACACCTCTGAAGGCGGTGGTGCAAGAAAAACCAACAGAACTTTGATTTTTTTGAAGAATTTTGTTGGTCATTCACATCTTACGCATTCTATTTTTTTATAACTTCATTAGGATTGATATAAATGGAGTGATAGAGATAGAGTGTAATAGATGACATTTAGAACGTGAATGTAACTATTAGCTACTTAATGATTGATAACGTATCTATCAAAGAAGGAGACGTAAAAATATCACCACTCAACAGTGAAATCCACTGAATGGATTTCAAATGTATATTAATTAATAGGTATTTAAAAATTAAATTAAATCAAAAAATATCAGTAGTCTAATGATTTTTCATTACAACAATTTCCTTCATTTTAAAATTTTCAAGGGAAATAGAAGTTTTTCACCCGACAAGTCGTTTCATACATTTTTTTTAGTGAATTTACATTAGTCATTTTTTCATTGTTCCCAAAGGTTTTGAGGCTAAAAATAATAATATTTTTTTTTACAATCATTATGAGTTAATCTTAATGTCAAGAATTGGGGATTGCTATCATTAATTTTCCCATACTCCATTGATGAAAAAATGAAATAGAATCACTATTACAAACATATCATATACTTTTTATACACTAGGATCAAATTGAAATTCAAATTGCTTGATGAACTTAATCACATACAGACATACAACGTTCGATAAAGCAAAGAAGAATTGTCAAATTATCGAGCATAGAAGCTTTGTTAAATCAAGCACAGATCAAGCATAGAAGCTTTTCCAAATCAAGCACAGATCAAGCATAGAAGCTTTTCCAAATCAAGCACAGATCAAGCACAGAAGCTTTGTCAAATCAATGTAAATTCATATTTAGCAACCCTATAAGCAAAATTGGAAATATTTATCGAGTAACGTAGGTAATTAGCTCATGTGTCGCCGCCCGTGTTCTTTATTCGACGGTTAATTTAGCAGTGGTGGCAAACCGAACGGGTCCATATATTAAATGTGAAGTCGGTCGCTTACAGCTACCAACGGACGCATAACTCGCGCACACCTGGCAACATTTCAACGCCGCACTCTCTGTTTAAATTAGATTTTTTTTAATTACCGAACGCGCTAACGAACCTCCGAGACAGGGGTGTAAATTTTAAGAAAACCTCCGTCATATTTTAATACTTTTCGAACGCCATTTGTATGCAAATATCATTCTAAAATGATGGATCGTTTTTAAATTATATTTATTTGTTTATTATTACACGTTCTAATATTCATTTTCGATAGAACTCGAGTCCAACATCACAAGGCCACATAATCCCGACGCAGCATGCACAAAAGTTTCATTCAATCGATTTATAGATATTTTTTTAACAACAGTAATACACTTCAAAAGCGATCCAAATTCATTAACACAACTCGAAATCGTGAAGACCTCCGAAATAAAACGCAACAGATCTCACAGTCACAATCGCGTCGACGAACAGATAGACGACTGAAATGGCCAAGGGATACAAGTGATTTCGATAAAAGCGCACTCAAAGTTGAGCATATACATGAGCATCAAAATTTGATGATATATCTCGATTTGTGTTTCAAATTCGTTTAGATATATATTTTATATGAGCGTACATAGAAGTGATTCTTGTAAATTACTCAATTTCGTCAAAAATGTCACTTATACCCCTTAACTTTCTCAGTCGTCATATGACGATCGAAAAGGCCGAGGGGTGCAAGTGATATTTTCCCCGAAATTGAGTTATGCACGCTCATATATTTGGTGGCAAAAGGATGCAAACGAATTCAGAACGCGTGCCAAGATATATCATCGAATCAGTCGACCTCCTCCTAATACATGGTCAACTTTGAACGCACTTTTCTCGAAATCACCGCAAAGTCACTTGTACCCCTTGACCTTTTCTGTCGTCATATAATATACGATATTTTCATATTAAAATATTGGTATTAGAGGTCTCTATAAAGCGCATAACAAATCCACATTCAACGAAGAAGAGCGCACTTCTTTTACCCCTTGGCCATTTCAGTCGTCAGATAGCACGACCGTTTCGAATCGCGACAAAACAACCAAAACCAAAAAAAAAAATCCAAAACGAAAAAAAGACAACGTGCATAATTCTTTCGGACAACTGGATCTAATCCGACGGCCACGAGAGCCTTCTTCGGCTTTTTCAACGTTTCGTCTTAGGCACGCGGCCATTTCGCGACGATCCACCATCGGATGTGATTTGTGGCCGAAGCCAAGGGCCAGGATACGAAGGTGAGCTGATGCAGCACGCGTGGGCTACATCATACCTTCGGAAGGTGGCGTAACGAGCTCGTATTAATCAGCGGCGCCATACAGCGCGTCCGAATGCAAATGCCGTAAATAAAATCATCACGCCGTATATCACCACATGTATGTATGTTGGGTTATATTGTGTGTGTTGGGTTATGTTGTGTGTGGAAAGTTGATGTAGGTGTTCGGCTTCCAGTTGGAGATGGTGGATTTTTGATTAATGATATCGGGGTTTAATTGTGCTTTATTTGTTCGGGATGATTGGCGAGTTTTGCATGTGGAAAATCGTGCTATGAAAAATTGCTATTTTATGGAATATTTTTGTAGAGGTTTGTAAAATATTTATGAATTTATCAAGATTGTCTCATTGCTTATTTAAAAAAAAAGTCACATAAAATATTTTCTTGCACATTCCACCTCAGACTTTTTAAGAAGAATTGCATTTCGGTAGAACTTGTCTTATTTATTGCAATGTGAACTGAAATTTATTTACACAAATGAACTAAAGTAAGCTATTATACATCACATTCAAGGTAAGGTAGAGGGAACAAGAAAACTATTTCCCGACAATTGTCAGTCAAATTTTCTTCCTCTGCTATCTTAAATTTAATTTCCACTTTGATCTAACTACAAAATCTGCTAATGGATACTAATAACTACATACAATCTGCATCATTACGAAATCAAAATCAACTTTAAATACAAACTTAGAACCATTGTTTCAAACACTCAATAGCACCTTATTACTTCAATATGCTTTTATTCTCATTAAAATCGACATTTATATCGAACCAATCTAAGCTCAATTTCAATCTCAATCAAAACTACTATTCAACAATTCAAAAGTCTCATCATAAACGAAAATTTCACCAAAATTCACATCGATAAACTAACAATAAATCAACACACTATCAATACGAATCAGTCAACATTTATACAAAACACAAATTAAAGATCGACGAAGAAGAAATGGAGTTGGACCGAAGCATTCCAGTCTGTCCCGAATGCCGACGAATCTAGCGCTTCGAGCTACCTGCAAAAATGCCACCGGCATCCAACAATTAAAACCAATCTATTCGTTATGGCGTGTGGAAAATAGTCGTGGCTACTGTTTTTGTGCTATTCGAGAGGCCGAAGCCTTAGTTTTTTGCTCTCGGGCCGATCACGTCCCGAATTCGAATTGTAATCAAGGCAAGATGGCCGTGGGTCCGCCTCGTCTATTATTTCTTATTGTGGCCATTGTGTTTCTTTGTTGTTTGACGAACCCTTTTCGAAAAAGGGACCTCGTACAATACCCTTTTGTGCCGGTCGCCGCTTTTCCAGAAAAAACTCGAAATTAGTAACTCATTTTCGCCTTTGTCTTACGGTGACGGTGTCCGTTCCGATCCATTGAATTAATTACGACGATGGCTAATCCGATTTGAGCGCTTGTAAGTCACAGAACAGGAAGTTAATTACGGCTGTTTAGCTTTTATACCATTGTTGTGGTTTTCGGAGTGAAACACCGTAAAATTGCTTTTCTTCGCGACGCACAATCGAGATAGGTTTTGTTTTATTGTTCGAGTTATTATAATGTTGCTAAATAAAGTTTTCGGCAAAAAATTTTGATCGATCGAAATATCGAGGTGAAAATCGACAGGTGCCGAGTGTAACGACTTAATTTTATAAGCTGTTAAACAAATAAATGATTCGGAACGATAACGATTTAGTAACATTGATTTGATATTGCGAAATGTTTGACGACATATTTGTGCCTTTTTTTTATAACAATAAGGTGAATTTTAGCTATTATCACAATTAAGGACACAGAAATTATTTATTTCAGATGTAATTTCAACTAACTACATTTGTATAATTCATTATAAATAAAATTCACATGTTTATAATTTCAGATAAGTGCAATGTGAATGAGGAAAATTTTGAAAAATGCATTAAACACGTTTCATGATTTTTTTCGAATTTTTCATTTCATGGAGTTAACCACGTTATGCACTGAACGTCTCATATAATATAAGTCACAGTAAATATTGGTGTTAGTTAAAAATTCGGATTGTAGTCGAAGGTGACGTTGATATAAGGCATGTGTGTATTATACCAGTCCATTTTCGCAAGTTCGGAAGCTCGCAGGAAGCACACATCGGAGCAAAGATAATATTCTATATTCAGCTCATAAAAATTCAGCGTAAAAAAGACAAACACACATCTCCGTTAGCCTGACAGGCCAAGGAATGGTGTGCGTAACAAGAAACTATAAAAACAAAGGCGTCTTGAAGAAATACAAGCGCAATATCATATCGTAATATATGTCCGCGTGTGCATATATTGAATGCCGTAATAACATTGTGACCCCGAATTTCACAAAGGCAAAGAGAAGGAGGAGGGTTTCCATCCCATTTCACTGTTCAAACACAATTCCTTTAAGTACATCCCTCGGTTTAGGTATCGGAAAGCCAGCAGGTCCAAGAAGGCCTATGCAAACTGTCGTTCGTGGTGCTGAAAAATGGACAGAATCCTATGAAAAGAAGTTTAATATATGTATTTGTCACTCTGACACCATATCTGATTATGATTTTTTAGTGAAATTATATTTTGGGATGATTAGTTTATCTGTAAGTTGGTTAATGGTTCTAATTTTCGGTGCCAGATTAATGATTGTTGGATAGTAAATTCCTGTCTGAATTAGCAAAATCTGGAGTAGAAATGGCTTCAGCGAAGGAATGCCTTTCCTTCCTATTATAACTAGTAACATACAAATAATTTCAATTTAACATATACCTATGTTACGTTTTTGAATGTGAATCAAAAGCTAATTCATTACATTATTCTATGACGTGTGAACGTGACTTTTAATGTCGATCGAAATAATACGACCTTGTTTACTCTATTTTGTAAAATCTACTGTTTTTAAATTACGTGTAATCGATTCGGAGATGATGAAAAAAAAACTACATACATGCGATCTTTAACGTAAATACATTTAACTTTCAAATCCTCGATTACCATGATAAGTATTTACCTGTTATGTGCACGAACGAAAATCATTCTGGGAAACGATGCATAAACATCCCAACAGATCTACATATTTCGAAATATACGAAAAGTGTTATAATTTTTCTGTTTACCCAAAACGTCTTAAGTGTAGCGGAATAAAGCGTCTGTGCATGCCGCGTTGATGCTGGGTTCGAATCCTGACGTGGAACATGTCGATTTTCATAAATGATCCAATATGTTATGGATTCAATTCTGATAGCATCAAAAAAAAAAAAACGATGTGTCCTAGAAACAATTTTGATTCTTATAAGTTTGAATCGTGTCAGAATTGATTGGTTCGACATATATCGGCGACCTACACTTCTACCCAACAAACTGACTGACTTTATTCACTTTACCCTTGTGAGTTGTACCATTCATGACTTATATAGGATTGATCTAGGAATCAAAAAATAGTCTAGAAGACCAATTCGGATAGCATTGAAATAAAACAAAGGTTCTTAGACACAACCGTGGTTCTTATAAGTTGGAATCGTGTCGGCATCGAAGTTTTTATCATTGGTTCGACATCGATTTGCAGTTAGTGCCTTGGTACACAAACGTGTGGTGGGTAGAGGGACTTGTGTGGTATAAATGTCGGCTGATTTATTCTGAATTTTTATCACATGCAATCCCGAAAGTCGCCTCCGTCGATACCACATTATGCCACATTATAGAAATAGAGCGAGACACTCGTTTTGAACGGATCACGTATTATATTATACGTGTGTGTCTCTGAATATGGGCAAGTATTGATGGGAATTAATGTACGGAGTCGTAAATCGCACGTATATGGGAAAAAATGGCGATTTATCCGAACTGAGTTATTTGTAAGTCGAATACATTCAATAATTAACCTTTTGCTCTTGGATGGATTTTTAAGATGGTTTCGAGTGATTTAAGCATTTTTTTATGGTTGTGAAAGTTTTTCAGATGCATGAAAATATATCAAATTTATGAAAAATGTCCACAATTAATTCCACCAGTGTATGAATCTTTAGAAAATTTTTAATATTTGTTCTTAACGATATTTTCGTGTGTATCGCGTGAGTGCGATGCGCATAATGCGTTTCGAGCCGAGGCTAATTTCGAAAATTACTTTTATGTATATGTAATAATGCTCGCTTCGCATCCAATTGGTTTATCAATTCAATTGAATTGAACAAATTGATTTATATTAGTGGCAATCTTATGTTATTTAAAGAGGCATACAATTTTTTCCGTCGACGAAACGACACACTTGCGTAAAGAGCGACCCGTTGCATTATCATATGCAATTCTCGCAATCGCTCCGAAGGAAATTGGACTCGTTCGAAATCAATTACACATGACCATTGAAAAAACCAAGGGGTGCAAGTGTCATTTTTGCCAAAATTTAGTCATGTACATGAATCGCTTCTATGTTCGCTCATATAAAGGATATAAACGAACTTGGAACTTGTACCGAGATATATCATTAAATCACTCGACCTCCTCCTAATATAATACATGAATATCAACTTTGAGCGCGCTTTTCACAAATTCACTTGTACCCTTTGGCGTTTTCAGTCGTTATATTGAATATCGTATATGATGCACTTATGAAATATGACCGTTTTGAAAAAAATAATGCCGGATTTCTATCGGACAAATGGCTGCCGAGATTTATGTATTTTCTTTAACACACGACACTGTTTTGGTTTTTAAAAATGAACTGCACCATTCGAATGTAACGAATTAAAGTTGTGCACGAAACCGAAGAGTACATAAAATTTTCCATTTTATATGCAGCCAGTCACTTCGAATCGCAACGAAAATAGCTTTCGTGATTTTATTTGATTCTTCTCTCTCAGCACTGAGAAACGTCGACTCTTATTTATATATATTTCTTCTATTGCAAAATATAAAAAAATATATAAGAAGAATCCAATTCTGCGAAATTTTAATTGAACGTATCTAAAAAATAAATAATCTTCGCTTTATTGACTTTTCTCGGTCGAATTACTGTAATCGCACGCTTCGTCACTCGTTAGAACAGCAAATCTTCAATGTTTGCCGTAATGATCAGGAATCAGACGGAAATCGATTTGCTGATTGCTAGAATCTAATCTCATTTTCTCGAATTGGAATGACCTAACACGAGCTTAAATTTCACATATAATTTTACGATTTTCACACTTACATCGACGCATGAAAAAATTCCAACTATTTTCATCAGCTATGCACCGATTAATCGTGTGAAGTGACATTTAGTGAATTTATTTTTTCACTTATTTTTATTTTTGTAATAAGAAAAGATAGGGAGACTAGATCCTTTCTCGAAGACTTGATCATATTTTTTTTATAAATCTATCTAAATTGTATTATAAGGTGTAAAAGCAGAGCCACTAAACTCTAAAGAGCACACGAAAGAAGGCATTAAAATAGATCGAATTTATTCTATAGATACAAGGTGAAAAATCAATTTTTTATGAACCATTTTGTAAAGCAATAAATCATTGGTTTTTATGATAAAATATTCAAAAGAAACAATTAAGCCATAATATCGATTAAGAAAAATTTCAAGTGATAAAATTCGATAGATCCAGAATTTAGCATCAAGAGGATACTTAAGCTCGACTTGACATACAAAGACGCTTTATACTGCAACACTTCAATCGATTGAATTGTGTCTGTATACATATAACAGTTATTAAAAATTTCCACATCGATTAGGAATATTATTAATATTTCGCTAGGATTCGACCTAAACATTACTAGTACACTAAAACCCGACATGGCATGCACAAACAATTTATACCACCAAGCTAACAGCTTTAAATTGAGTCAGTAATATACACGACACAGTTATTCTTCAGATTATTAAAATTTTCCACATCAATTGGCAATATTATGGACAGTTCGCAAGATGCGTACATTATTGGCGGTGGTTTTTTGATTTATAAACTGCGTCTTGCGGCTATCGATATATCGTAATGATCGCCATTGTGCGGCCAAATTATCGACACTAAATACATTTCCATGGAGGCAATAAATAAAGCGCTCACAGTTTTTACGATAATTGGGCACATCGCGCTTCAAACCGGACAAATGCCGAGCCGAACGCGGTTTTTGAATTTTTCGCACCGACGAGAACTTTTCTTCTATATTTCGATGAGAAAAAAGGAATGATTTTATAGCGCAGAAGTGTCGTTGGTCATTCGAAATGTGAAAATTTTAATCGTCATCGTGTCGGTAAATGGGAAAATTCTCGATTCGACGCAGTCTGAGTGGTCTAATCATTTTTCGCTAGGGCGACAAATTGTACGTGATGTTCTCGTTTCGATCTAAATTTTTAAAATATGTCTTTTACTCGATTGTCATTTGTAGTATAAAGATATTTTAATTCATCAAATTTGTTTGTAATTGCTAATTAATGATAAATCCAAACAAACAGATTTCGATCAAAATTTCAATCAACCATTTAACACATCGAAAAAACTTAAATTCCTCAAAAAAACCTCATCTCACATCTAATCTGGTTCGACAAATCGACCACCTCGGAATATAGAGGAGACTGGGAACACTTGGATCATATGAGAAACTCAAATCACTTCGAATTATAGAAATACTAAAATAATCACATCATTTTCAATTTCTGATAGCCTGACAACTTTCAGCTGCAATGCCTTTTTACAGATTTGAATAACAACCAAATAGTACAGGATTTCAGTTAAGTTACTTTAAGCCGAGTCTTCCCAGTTTCTTTTATAATACATGAATTTAATCGCAATCTGTGTTTTCGATCGTCCCGTCCCATATGGATCTGTAAATCCATGATCCATGGATCGCTACTGACTCATCGTCATTAACTCATCACACAATTTTCGATAAAAAATCACTTACAGTTCATGTCATTTTACGACATTTGCCAATAATGACATTTCGCAGATTCGAAAGACAAATGACAAAGGATTTTAATTTCGATACTTCGATTTGATTTTCCTTAGTCTAATCACTAGATTCAATCAATCCGTACCATATTGATCCATGATCCACAGATCGATATCAACTCATCGTCATTGCCTCATTACATAATTTTCAATTATCATCACTTATGGACTATGATAACTATCGTCTTTTGCCATCAAAGAAATTTAACAGACAATCAAATGGTACAGGATTTAAGCTTCAATGCATCAATTTTCCCAGTCTCCCCTACACGTATTCAATCGCAATCACTGCGTTCGATCGACCCGTGCCATATGGATCCGTGGATCCATGATCCATGGATCGTTATTGACTCATCCTCGCGGTGGTGATTGAGCGTGACCGCTCCGGACCGGTCGGCCAATTACGATCACATTAAATCTTGAAAATTTTCAAACCTCGTTGCTTCGATTTTGATCCCTTATAATTATTTTAAATGCTGCGATGAGGCCGTGGCTCGCGGTCATGAGCGCAGCGGTCTTCTTGCTCTCCAAGAAGAATTGTGTTGGTCAATTATTTTTTAGGTCGTGTATTGTTGGATCGATATATCATTCGGTTGTGTTGTTAAATAAATTCAATTATATCTGTGTTGAAGTTTTGAATCATATGTCACATTTTAAGATCAGTTCAATGATGTGTAATTGATGAAATATCTATTTACAAGGAGAGGCTTAATAAAGGTTATCTCTAATTTCGTAGAAATTTTGTAGAAATGTGGTGTCAATGTAGACCTGAAGTAGTTGTGAAAAATTAAATTTTGCATTATACATCTATACAAGTATTTTATACTACAATTCTACAAATTTTCATCGAAGTCAATAAGGTCCTTTGAAAAGCATTTCCTTGCTAGTTACATGAATTACATTCGAAAATTGTGCTATAAATCATTTCATTTGAAGTCTATAGTAAAATTCCAATTCTATTTTCATATTTTCATAACTCAAAAATAAATAACCCGATTCAACACTTCAAATTAAATAATTAGTTATGTTTATCAATTTGAAAATTTTATCGTTAAAACATTTATGCAAGTATTCGTGGGAAAGTTACTGAAATATTGCATCAAATTACTATTTTTATATACTGAATAGTCTTTGAAAACTCAAAAGTATGGACATTCTACGTTGATTGCAAAATACTTGAATACATTACACGTAAACTGAAAATACCCATAAATTAAATGATATTTCAAAATAACCCATATTACATAATAAATAGAATTAACTCTAATTACTGAAGATTGATACAGATAAATTTGTGCAGATAGTTCGAAATAAAACATTAATATGAAAAGATGCAATTATTTTTGCAATGCATAATGAAACAAAAACGGATCGAACGATTTTTCGAAAGAAAAAAAACCTCTTACATTTTCCATTTTACACAGTAATTATATATTTCTGATAACGTAGAAAAAGCTACTTGTGTTATTATATATTACGAGCATCGTTATGGCGATAAATTAATATGCACGATGACCTTAATAAAATCATAAAATTAATTCGGAGCCATTACGAAATCGGTCGAACAAAGCAATCTAGCTCGTATCGAATTTGAATTCGCTTGACTCTTTTCGACAACGTGTAATTTTCGAATATTTTAATTGCGCCAATTCTTAATTATACAGATTAAAATTCACTTGAACTCGAGCGGCAATATTTTCGTAATAATTACGGTCTCGATTTCTCCCCTCTTATGCCGATTTTTTCTATTTTCAAAAAATTTCGTATAGAAAAAATATAGCTAGTCGACCGACGATATATCATCGACTCCAACGGATGCGAGTTATTAAAGTTGAAATTAATTTAGTCATTAATTATTTCATTGCATTCATTGATTATAGTAATAAAATTGTAGATTCTTTGTAAAAGAGTAATTTTACTGAATTTTATGGTATACAGCTGAAAGATAGATCGAGAAAACATCAAGGTCTTTATATAAAAATCAAAATTTAATGTAAAGTATCATCCATATGTTCATTGGAAATCCATTGATATTAAACGGACAATACACTCATCTTTTGTATTACAGTTAAATCATAACTTTTACGAATTTACTTGTAAAATTATAATTTTAAACAACTATATCAATTCATAAACAAAAAATTGAGTTAGATCAGGAATCTGAATTTTACATACAATTAGTACAATAATAGATTATGATGATGATTTAACGACATTTCATCCAAAAACCTTCAATCACCATGAATTATATTATGGTTTTTTTTATTTTCCCTAAATTTCCAAATTTTTAAATACGATTATGTTGACTAATAGTCTTTTCGATTAATTTTGTAATTAAATTTTCTGAAAATATATAAAAAATATTAAGAATACATGTAAATGAACATCTAACGCCGTATGTTGATAAAATAAGGGTTGGACCGAGTCGATTCTAATTTTTATTATCTACATCCGTAACCATTATGTGAATTGATCAATTAATTAATCCACTAATTAAATCATAATTTCATTAGCAACAAAATTTATTTGCAACATACAAATCTAACAACAACGAAAGAAAATTCTTATTTTTTATGCCACAGACAACCATAGACAAGAGGATGAAGATTAAGACTGGAAATAAAAAACAAAACAAAAAGAGGACCTCATGGTATTTTCAAATTACATGGAATCATTTTCGTACAATTGGTACGTGATAATAAGAATTGTCTTCGATGTGTATGTTTGGAGTCAAACTAACATAATACCACAAGAGAGGTGCTCTCATGAATATGGAGAGAGTGATCCGAGAGGAATTCCCGTCTCTTACTCGTCGGTATTAGTTAATTACGTGGTTAATATATCTTCAGGCGGTTATTTTGGGTTCATCGAATCTTAATCGACCCATAAAATATCTACCCGTCGTAATCGGTGATGTCTGTGTTAATAATGCATGCATAAAAAGTCCGGACGAATTTTTCGTATGTGAGTATATGTATGTGTTTTTTTTAATAATACGTTTCGCGGCTCTTTATATAGAAAATCGAAAATCGGTCCGTGTGTCCTGTTTTGGTTATTGCCGGTTTCGTATAAACGCTCGTTTAAGATGATTGTAATTAAATTATTCGATGGCGATCGAGGCTTGTGTGAGGTAATGACCAATGAATGAAATTTTTCTTGTGGACAGTTCGTATACTGAAAGTTCTTGAATTACGTAATTTTTAATTCTATGACTTCATACTCAATCAATATATTATAATGGATTCACGATGGTCCAAATTAAAGCACTTATCCATATTTGTCACCCTTTCTCTATGTCAGTTTGCAATTAGGTTCCTTAACCAATAATCCAAGAAACTTTACAGAATTATTATGTACCTACACATTTGATTATGAGAAGATTTTGTATCAATATATTTTACAGTTTACAAAATTTCTTGAGTTTGACGATTTACGGAAGGACTTTTACCATAGCCAAACTGTAGCAAACATTGTGCAAGACCTACATACGCAATCCAATTTAACATGTTTTAACATACCTACGTGTATCATTTATACAAAAATTCAATATTTTTCTGACCTGCACGATTTTTCCACGTGCACGGAAATCTCCAGAACGAATTAATCACATAATTTAAGCATAGTATACACTAAACGTTAACCGAGCTAACGTCGAATTTGAATTGTAAAATTCGTTACCGAAACGTAAAATTGTTAGTCGGTGACCGTTTGCGAATTTTTCCCTCTCTTAAAGGGATTCGAGTCGGAGTTAAATTAAAATTGATGCGAAAGTTTTCCTCGCATTTACATTTTTACTCTTTTTTTCCCTTGTTAACAAACTACTTGGACTTCCTTTAACCTTTCCCTCGGAGGGACTCTGTGCTCATTTAAAATGTAAAAAGCGGACTAGCGAGGCACCGTATTGATTGGACACGTACCACATTTTCACTGTTTACCGTTTAGCAGGGGCGGATTTGGAATATTGATAAGTACCTACGCTCTATCTATTGCAGCACCCTATTTTGCTCAAAAAAACTCGACTATGGTTACATAAAACCATATTTTTTCAAAGAAAATAAAAGACGTTCAAGAATTTTTCATAAGAGGGGAGAGGGTTATATGTAATGAAAAAAAAGGAAATTTTCATTTAAGTAAGAAAAATGTAGAGGCTATTACTAAAATCAAGATTCAATCCAGATTTATGCAGATTATTTTTTTCTGAAGGAAATCAAAATGCATTGTATCAGTATTAACCCTATATTTTAAATGTTCTTTAAGAATTAAATTCATCACATATTGTAAAAAAATAAATGAAATAAACCTTTACAAACTTAAATCTTCGATCCGCAAAAAAAATTTCTACTTTCAATTGCATCTAATGATTAGCTATAGACAATTAAGGCAAATTGCTGTAACTTCGTTAGAGTATGAAAATTTTCAGATTAACTTAAAATTAAATATATGAAACTTTTCAGATTAACTTAAAATTACATTAATTAATTAATTTCGAATACGTTGGCCATATTTCTCGATTTAAAACAATTTAAATACATTTTATTGTTTCAATACTGACATTTTGAACCTAAAGACACAGTGAAATTGCTTGATTTTTTCAATTTTAAGAAATTCTAACAAAGTTACATACAAAAAATTAACCTTACAAAGTTATACCATTGAATTCAAATAAAAATTAAAAGACATAAAATTGGAATAAAGTACTGACCTCTTAAATGAAAGACGTGTGATTATAATAACTATGATACATATTTCTTCGTTAAACTTTACAGTTACGACTTCGCACGAATTAATATCGGGAATCTAAGAAAATTTAGAACAATCACAATTATCCGATAACCTTTTTAGATTACAGTGAGGTCGAAATATATGCTATAAGCACACATTTTAACGCGAAAAATTCGATAGCCGTCTATTAAACGGAGCCTAATACGGCGATATCACGATAAAGGCTTTCCGTGATACGATAACATTCACAGAGCATTTTATTAAAAATTTTCTCGACTTAATTACACGACCATAAAGGAAAAGAACAACAGCATTGGAAAAATTTTCGTAATCTACCGAAGACAATAATGGCCGATTTGGATGTCATAAATATTATAGTTGCTTTTATGATTTTTTTTTTGTACGTGGAACTCACGAAATGTGATTTTTTCCGATCGCATAATAAAATTAATTTTATGAAAATTACATTCGATCGCTAATCGTAAATATAGATGTTTTTCATTTGTGGTAATAAAATTTTAGTTCATCGATCGATTTACGATTATTAGTAGGTACAGAAATCTATAGATTTACGTAGTACTTGATTCACTTTAACATTTTTTGAATCATATTCTATATTATTAATCAATTACAATATAATGACAATTATTTCGGATAAAAATATCCCATTCTCCTTTTTTTTAACATTATTTTCCTCTTCTTTGATTGTTACATATGACGACTAAATTTTACAAAGAGCACAAGTGACCTTTTTTATCAATATTGACTTAAGTATAGAAAATAGTTCTATAAATGAAACAGAACTATTTTCTGCAAACTCAATTTCGATAAAAAATTCACTTGTGCCCGTTGTGAAATTCAAAAATATAGAACAATACATTATAGTATAACTGAAAATATTCAAAATGAGCTTTTCATCAATTTTAAAGAATCGATTCTAGCATATTTCCACAAATTTTCTATGTTTACTCTACCCGGTGAAAGCATAATTTTTACATTTCATTTTAAATGCACAAAATCTTCAAAATCAATAAAGACCTAGCATAAAACAACTAGTTGAACACATTTTAAAATGCATTCTCAAAAATTTCCAGTCCTAAGGAACAAAAATCCCGGCCGCACTTTTCCCGGGATTTTCACGACTGCGACCGTAAAATTTTTATTCACATAATCATGTTTCGCACGACAATAGAGCCTCGTACGAAAACGACCGAATAAAACGGTCGATAAATGAATAAAAAGCATCGAATCCGGATTCGGACTCGGATTCGATCGAACGGTCGTCCGTCACAAGTCGTGGCGCCAAAAGGCGAAGCGTCCATTATTGACGGTCACGTACATAAGAGCAATTTCTTCGTTTCATATCAATACTTAATATGAATCTTAATAGTCTGGGGTTTTATTCGGGATCTATATATATTTTTTTTGTCGGTCACGGTTAATTCGATCGGAATAACGGCACTTATGCGCCGTTTTCGTGTCGTTTTTCACTCGGAATAATTCGATTTGAATACGTATGTATAGTGAGCTTCAGATTTATGTGGCATATTTGATTTCGATTCAAAATCATGTATTAAAAATGTGTGTATACGTAAAAAAGTTTGAAATAGATTCATAGGCAAAAAATGCACGAATTAAGACATTGAGTCTAAAAAGAAAGATTGGTCCGAAAAGTTACAAGAAATGGGAACTAAATGTGAAAAATAAAAATTGTATATTAAATTAAACTTCGCAATCTATTCTAATTATGTAATTCTAGAAAATATATATAGTAAAGTTTAATTAAAAATATTCGACAATCAAAAGGAGAAAAAAATCTTATAAATTCACACAACAAAATCAATCCTTCTGAAATTGCAAGAAAGAAAGAGGTAAGAGAAAGAAAATAAAGTTATTTTAATTTTATTAATCAAATTTTATACCAATGAAGCCTGATATTATATTCAATGAATAACTAAATAGCTAATCTATCAGATAAATAAGATAATTAAAAAAATTGCAATGAAAAAATTTAATGTACTACAACGAATAAATTGTCTGGTTTGAACAAACAAAGATATGCAATATTATGACTGATCAATGATATGTAATAAGTAATTTACATGAAATCTTCAAATTAAAATCATATGAATCGAATATCGAATAATTCGTGATTTTACTGTACACGAGAACGCACAAGTTTGTGTCAGTCGCTAATCACAAAAAAATGCTGAAAATAATCGACGACGGCCCATTGTGCAAATAAAATTGAATGAAAACACACCGAATGGACAAAAAAAGAGACATTCTCGACTATCGAGAATAGACTTCTTTTCTAGTCCGAACTAAAAAATCAATTTCGAACCATAAATAAATCAAACCGAACAGTTCCATCCATACATCACTTTCGATGCCGACTCACGAAAAAATAAAGCGCACCTACACTATTTTAAATATTCAACCCCTTCGACGAACAGACGAAATACGACAAATAAATATTTATTTTCATTTATAAAAATAAAATGGTAGATATAAAAAACGAGCGGAACACACATTAAGGCAATCAAAAAAGAATGGAGGCTTTCGGGGAGACGGTTCGGTAATTGATTTTCTAAGGAACCAATGACGCAATGGCACAATCGTGGCTTTCGGTAATCACTTTTTTGCCGCCAAAACGAATTTTGTAATCTCGACGTAATTACGCCCTTTGTTGTCCGTTTAATTACGGCGCGAACACTCGGAATTTAAATCGTATAAGCACTGCGAGGTCAGGGACGTCTTTTTGATTTTTTTATTAGAAGAAAGGGGGGGCTAGATGAATTGAAATATTTTTTAATTTGATGTATGCGCCTTTGACAAAATGATAAAAAAATTTAAGTTACCAAATCTGAAAAAAATAATGTCATCGAGATTGATTATAAAAATAAAGATTATAAATGACGACTGAAAAGACCGAGTGCTACAAGTGATTTCAAGAAGAATGTGCTCAAAGTTGAACATGTACCTAAATGAATTAGGAGATAGTCAAATAATTTGATGATATATCGAGGTACACGTTCCAAGTTCATTTATATCCTTTAGCTACAAAATATTAGAAGCGATTCCTGTACATAACTCAATTTCGGCAAAAATGTTACTTGTACCCCTTGTCCTTTTCAGTTGTCAAATAAATATTATTTATAATAATTTAAAAACCTTTGGAATATAGGTACACGTATAAAAAAAAATCAACACATTAATACTTATTTATTATTTCATTCAACAATCTTTTAAGAGTCAGGTGACTATTTAAACCCCCCTAAGCTACGTCCCTGTCTGTTATAGCAAAAAATGTACCGTTGATAGTTTTCAATTACGTTTTCATTGAAAATTTTACGTTTTTCTTTTTTGCAATCGGAAATGAATCGATTTCAATTGCTCAAAACAGCAAAACAAAGATTCTGAAAAGAATAGTGAATTTATTGTGAAATATTTACGTCTGAAAACAACGTGAATCGGCTGTTTTGTTTTATTTTCATTTCGATAAAATGTTTTTTTATTGGTCGTGAATCGTCGCGTTACGGTCATTTCGTGCGCCACGCGCTCTAGTGGCGACTCGGTGAACTCGTTTGACGTTTCGTGGCCGGCGATTGTGATATTTTATATTTTCGTTTTATCGTAATTTAACCTGTTTATCGCTAATCTAAATTGATAATTTCAATAACATATTCATTTCTAAAGTCTTCATAGTCGTGTTCGTAGAATTTATCGGTAATAATAGTGAAATAAACACTTGTTTATATACAACACTTTCGAGGTTATGTTTGACGTTTCTATCATTGTTCTTTTTACTGAAACTATTTGTGGATCTCAACTATGAACAAGAAGTGTATTTGTTTCGTTTTCATATAATTTCTCACGTGTTAACGTGTCACAAACTATAAGTATATATTTTTCGATAAAATCATTCATAAATTTCTTTAACAATGAGTGTTTCTCAATTGAGTGGAGGAGTTTTTCGTCCAAGAGGAGCTCTCGCAAGGACCCTATATGACAAACATCAAAACGACTGCAAACTTCGAGAGATCAATAAAATGGATGTAAGTGACATATTCATATTTAATTTATAGCAACACTTATCGGTAGTAAGTCATTACGAAAATAACGTATTGTGCAATTAATTAGAGTACGTCGAACGCCTTTATTGAAAATTGCCCTTTCGACGGAAAAGTGTATGCAATTTCCTCCTGCATACGAGAGAACGAGAACATGTTAAATTATTCGTCAATTAATTCGTAGCCGCCTCTAATTATCTTGTCGTTGGAAAAATTGACATTTAAAATGCACTTTGTGTTCGTTTTTTTTTAATTTACACACACTTCTCATCATTGAAAAATGTCGAGACTGTAATTTAACAAAATCGCTATGTAAAGAATATGTGAAGCATTTTTTTCATTAATAATTTACGTGTCTTGAGTTGATTGAGCGATATGAAAATCGATTCTATAAATAAAGGTTTTTGATACAGTGAAGTCTCTATTTATGTTTTTCAATCGCCAGTTAGCATTTAGTTATATCTGTCAATTAATATTATGAAAAAGCTTTATGTAACTAACGATTGAAATAATGGTATATTCATATATTTTTTTCTTTGATACTTAATGGGCTATAAATTAATTTCAGTATAAAAAATACTAGAATAGAATTTCATGCCCTTAATCTATTGATAATATTGTCAATACGTCGCTTCAATATTGAAAGCTCAGACCTCAATATTGACGCTATTTATAAAATTAGTAATGTTGATTAGAGCTGCTAATATAATAGCATCTTTGTTACGATTTACGGAATATTTTCGAAATCAAATTAGGGATTTTTTAACATAGATATTGATTAAAATATATATCATAAATACATGCATTTCTAAAATTCTGTAGGACATAATTTGAAGCTTTGATAGAAGAAAATATTGACCTCGTTGTTCAATATTGATATATTTTTATCAGATAAGATTCTTCACTGAGTTTCTAGACAATGGACCTGTTACTTCACCAATATTGAAAAAACACATTATCAAACACTCTCGATCAATCAAAACCTATTTCATCTCTATACATGAAATCGATCAAACATTTGATGACTGAAAAGGCCAAGAGGTACAAGTGACTTTGCGGTGATTTTGAGAAAAGCGCATTCAAATTTGAGCATATACGAGAGCATTAAGATTTGAAGATATATCTCGGTTCACGTTTCAAGTTCGTTTATATCCTTTATATGAGCGTACATACATAAAAGCAATTCCTGTACATAACTCAAATTCGGCAAAAATGACACTTGTACTCCTTGGTCTTTTCGGTCGTCATTTAAAAAAAAAACATAGTTTTCCTTCGAATTAATGCAGCCATCTCAAACACATTTCGCAGCCTCAATTGGGAACAGTCCCGTTGCGACCCTATCCCACTCCTTTCACACAAAAGCTCAAAAATGTGCAGGGAAGCGTGGAAGCCTCCACATCCTCACATCCACATCCACATCCTCACATCTTCACATCCTCATATCCTCACATCCACAGGAACAACCCGGTCTACGGGGGTTCGAGTTGTCTCGGGGATAAGCCCGAGTCTCGTGCCCGGGGATAATGCATCGAATTTACATAAAAGGAGAACCGTGTCAAATTTTAACCTCGCACGAGGAACCGGCGAGCTCGTCTTCGGTGTCCCTCCTCGGGGAGACGAGACTAGTTCTGCTGGAGAACGTATGTAAATAGGTTTCTCCTAGGAGCGAGCTGAAATGCGGTTGTGATGCGAGGAAATGTGTTGAGGATGTGTCTGATGCTTGTATCTAGATCTGATGTATGTATTTATGTGAAGTAATTATGTCGTTTGAAGTAAATTTCTATCACATATCAGGAATCTGAAGTGAACGCCTTTTTGAGCTACATTGCTTCATATTTAATTGTGTTTCAAGCAGAGATTTAGTACAAGAGGGAACGCTTTTTTTGAGGCTAGATTCTAGCTTGAAATCATTTCGTTTCTCGTTCTAAATATAGACTAGAGCAAGAAAGGCAATAGTTTCTGGTTAGGCAGAAAATGAGCGTTTACCTAAGCACTGCAGCTCTAGCTTCGAAGAGTATATTTGATCAGAATTGCATATACTTGATGAAGCTGGGATGAATTATACAGAGAAAAACTTTATAACTGTCTAGCTAGAAACTGTTGCATTTCTTGCTCCATTCTTTGCATTTAGAGCGAGAAAAGCAACGGTTTCTATCTAGAATCTTACTAGGACTGAAAAGCGTTACTTCATAATTTATCTCTAATCAAAATCAATGAAACTCAAAAAAGCCTTTGCTGCAGATTCCTCTCACTGTTCTGTGTTAAAACTAGAAATCTAAAACATTACTTGATTTTTTAAGCTATTTTGCTCATATAATTTGCTGAAATCCATTTCTCAAGATATGTAAAAAAATGTTTTGGAATAAATAGGCTTACTGTGGGATGTAATATTTGCTATTTAACGAATAAATCCATTTAAACAAATGTCGATTTATAGTCAAAGTATCTACGTGACCGATAAAATACATAATCGATCTCTAAACCGAATAAAAAATGTAATGATTGGATAATAACGTTAGTGATGGCCCGCATAATTCATGATTCAATACTTATCACAAAAATTGCGCCATTCATACGTACTCCAAATATAAAATGTTCATCATTCACAACAATAACTCGTTCTACAAATTAACGATGCGAAATCGCGACGAAACACATTTCAAATGATGATTACACAATTTTCCGATTCCAATTCCGCTCGTACAATCAATTAAATGAACATTTTCATTTATATTTACGATAATTACACACTCAAATTACTCGTTTCCTTTTGCGCTGCGTACTCAGTAATTGTATTGACACACCGCGCCATCATCACAAGTCGACTAACTTTACGATTTATAAATAAAAATTCGTATAACACGCTCGTTATAAGAGAGCATAGGTTCGTTTAAAAACTCGACACGATCGAGCGCAAATAATCACTCGGAAAAAAATACATGTTCGAAATTTAACGAGGAATGAACATCTTAGTGCCGCATCTCAGACATACAACTTTTACGTATTCCGAACGTATTTTCTGGCGTTGAGGAAAAAATGAATAATTCTCGTATAATTTGGAAATCCTCTAGTATGGCGCTAGGGAGGAAGAGTGGAGGAAAGTGTTGTATTAAAATGCTTTTTATTCAGTCAATAGTGGAAGAAAATATTTTAAAAATGAGTCATGTATGAAGATTCTTTGAATCTAAATAACTACATTATAGTCTGTTTCTAATCTATTTTTTTGTGAAGTAGTTGAATTTTTTTTAAGAGCTTAAAGTCTCGGTATTGAGAAAAGTGATAAATTAATTTGTTCTGATTCCTACAAAATTGTCATTTTGAATTTTCTTAAATTATCGATTGAAATATATTTGGAATTTAACTATGTATTATAAAAAGAAAGCCTTGTTTGTTTCAAACAGAACTATTTCGTGATTTGACGAATCACAATGAAATTAGTTCAAGTTAGATTATGTTAGTGCTATTTTTTTCATTAGATTAGGGCTAAAGTTGAGTTTAAATTGAGATTGAACGTAACTTAACACTATGCGACGAAAAAATTTAGTAGGTAATAATTTATTTCATTTATTCGATATTTTCATAGAATTCGATAATTTTATGAAATTTTGTGCATTTATTTTATTATGATTAAATTTAATTTCTCCATCTTAAGGAATAAAATCTGCTTAACGTCAATTTTGAATTATCAAATTGTCATCTATTAGACACAATTTTAAATTAAAACGTAGATAATACACCCAACTCTCGTTTTACACGGTTTTTTTTATACGATTTATTTGGTCTGACACGGTTTGTTTGAACTACATATATAATGAATATCGTGAAATGAAAAATGTCACTTTTTTTACACGGTTTTTGCTGGTCCCTATCCACCGTGTAAAACGAGAGTTAAGTGTACTTAAATATCAAAAAAATATTAAAAATCAAATCACATTTCAATCACCAAACATTTTAAACGAAATTAAAAACTCGTAGTCTCCAACCACATTACTCTCCCCTTTAACATCATACACACTCAGCAACGAACCCACACCTAAAGAGGGACACACACGAACAGTTTGCGGGAATTCGCGAATTTTTCTCACCCAAAAGTGTACGGTTCTTCATATTTAAGCACGCACACACGCGCCCCCTACACCTCGCGATTCCTTCCTAAGGGGAGAGAGAGCGGGTCCGAGAAAAACGCGAAAATGTGCGTGTGTCTGTGGAAAATGTGCAGGGAAACAAGGGGAGTGTGGGGTCCGCGGGCCCACCTCGGGGGTGTACGCAAATATGTTCTCGTTATGAGACAGAGGAATATATCGCCCAGAGAATAGGTATACGCTCCGCCGAGGCAAACACACTTTCCGTACTAAAACACAATTTGGACGAACCCTCGGAAAATGTTTAATAATAATACACTATAAATATGTTCTCGTATATGTGTGTATATTCCTTTTTTTTATAAGGGTTTGTGTTTTCCGCTCTTTTTTTTCGTTTGTGCTGATTTCACAACCCAATTCACACTTATAGCTATGTAATCGATGCCCAAGTGTGAAAGTTAGTTATTGAGACTATTAATAACCAAATTTATCTGCAGTCGTCCTCCGTTTAACGCGATTACATTACACGGTTTTGTCAATAAGCGTGCGATATTTTTTCGAAAAAATTCATTGACGTAAATCTTATTACAAGTGAATCACGTCTATGCGTTTTTCAGAAATATATCGCAAGCATAATTAAAAAACTGTATGAAGTAATCGCGTTAAACGGGGGATGATTGTACCTATTGATTCAATAGTGCATAGAGTTAATTATTGCCTAACTAATCATTCTTAATTGGTTTCTTTTACACTCAAGTATCGATATGTATAATCGGACACTAACGTTTAATGATCTGTCAGAAGTAATCAGTCAATAACAAAAGAACTATTAATACCAACTGATAACCTAAATAAATAAAAACAACCGAATGGTCTATAAACCTAATATAAATTGAGAAAATTCAGCCTAAAGATGTCCTATTACTTAAGATTTGGCGTAGGAGCAAACTAATGTGCAATTGCTACAGTTAGCAATGATTTTAAACGACTACATTGAATCAAAAAGTTCATTTAAAGAACTCTATTAAAATGCGATATTTACACTTTTTTTGAGATAAAATGAAATAAACATTCGATAAAAACAATGAAGATCTCATATCAATTATGAAAAAATGACCTTTGAACAAAATTTGATAGAAAGCAACAACGAGAGTATGCACAAAAGCCATACTACACAATTTTAAATTCAAATTTGGATAGTTTTAATATTATTTACATGTTATTATATTTAGAACCAAATTCATCATTAAAATTAAAAATTCACAATTTATAACAAATCTCAACCGATCGAACTCACGTTAGTTTCTGCGAACGTACACGCTCGCATTTATACGCGAAATATAAACACATATAATATTATACATACGTGTAGGGGTCGTTTTCAGGTCGGTTCGAACCACCCCCTAGAATATGGTGTGACGAATGGGGGTTGTTCAACCCCCTCCCGGCAGATACCAGTAAAAAGCATTCGATTTCAATCGAAGCCTACACACGACATATTACGCGACACCTAAAGGCGTTTCTACACGATTCGCATATCCACCCTCGAGTGGTGTGTCTGGATGAGAAAATTCGCATCAAATATGCATGTTTTATTTATTTATTTATTTTTGTATTTTTCAATTATTTATCTGTATTCATGTGTTTTATGTCGGTGACCTTTCGGGGGAGGCTTTGGGTTCGATGCGATTTTGGTGCATTTGTCGCTTTTAACGAGGAGTGTGCAAATAAAGGTCTCTGCCGATTTTTATGTGTAGACATTAAGGGTCGGTCTTTTTACCTCTGGTTTGAAAATAAAACGAATTCAAACTACATGTGATCCTCCGATTGATAACTGTCAAAATCTGGGAGAAAAAGATGGATGTATGTATTGTTGTATGAACTGTAGTATGTCTGTTTCTTTCAGCGGCTGTTTCGACAGGTCATAGTTGGAGGGACCGTGTGTAGTTTAAATTCGATTAATTCTCAAATTAGGAGTAAAAAAAAATGATTTTAAATAGTTGTGAAGAACGAAAATGCAACTCTCAATCGTTTTTTAGTCAAAAGTCAAAGTTTGATGCATTTGTCAGGTGCACTAATAAATGCAGGTACCAAACTTTGACCTATGATAACTTAAAAACTATTAATAGTGGCATTTTCGTTCTTCGCTACTATTTCATGTTCATATTCAAACTACATTTCTACAAAATATCATCAAAATCAATAAGCACCTTTACATCCATAAATAAATTTGATTTTTAATCCTTTGCACTCGTACGTCGATATTTTTTAAAACCCCCCAAGTACAGAAGATAATAAAAAATATTGTTTAGAAAAATAATGATAATTTTTGAAATATCTGATGCTATATTTATAATAATAAGGGCTCGTTTGCTAAGTTTACCACCTTGTCTGCGTTCAATTGACCTCGACGACCTTCTCACCGCAATTCTAACGATTGCGGTTTTCTACAGTACATACTTGTAACGTCAAATTGCATCCTCCTCTCCTCGACGTTAAATTACGGATTGTGAAAATTCAACCACGGTTCGTTGTTCGAACCCTGTATGATTCTATGAAATTTAATTTGATTTCGATACAATTTCAAAATATTCTCATTTAACAAGATATCATATGTACAAATTTTCAGATTCTTAGTATAAATGAGACATGTCAAATTATTTCCACGTAAAAAAATCCTTACCATGTAAGAAATCTTTCAGTCAAAATCGAAACAAAAGCATAAAAACAAGTAACCCTTAGAACTCGAACATTAAAATATTACAAGAAATATAAAACTCGACCTTGAATTTTTCAATATATTTTCCCGAAGTCGACCTCACCTATTCGTTTTCCGTGTATTATAACGCAACGGTACTGTATATAGCGATTTCTACGGTAGAACCGCGTCGACTTCTAGGGGCGCCATATTAAAACAATATAACGGGACATCGGCGAAGGGGTTGGCGGGGGAGGCACCTTGGGGGGCGGAGGCTCCCGGGGGCGACGTGCTTGACAATCTCGTACGTGTAAGACAGCGGTGCCCAAAACGTTATTCCATTGAAAAAATACCTTAAACATGTCAGCAGATTCAAGGTATTGGCATGAAAGTGATGAAAAATTTATTTGCCGATTTTAATTTGTAATTCACTTATTAAAGACTGGTTTTTTCACTGCTCTAGTTAAATAAGCATAGATTTATAGTCGATGTTTTGGCTACGTTATATTATAGTTCATCTCTGTTATGCGGATTTTTGACAGTTTATAGCTAAAGGACTGACTGTAACTCTATGGTTCGTTAACTAGAGCAGTGAGAAAAACCGACTCGAAATATTTTTAAATTTAAATTCCGATATAGAGCCAAGCACGTTTTTAAATATTTTAGTGTAAAGGGTTAATGATTTTATATTTACTCCTTGAATATCGATGCCTACTTAGAATAAAATCATAGATTTTATGTAATTTGTGATTTCATAGCTTTTTTATAATAACTCAACTTAACCTAACCTTACTAAAAAAACATGACTTAACCTAACTTAACTTCTATAATATCTTTTCCATTATCTGCTTCAAAAATACCAAATTAATCACCATGGTGTTATCCAAAAATATAGTTCAAGGGGTAATGCTCATAACTTTTCTAATTAAAAATTTGCTTTTCTTACTTTATTGCGCAAATCTGGAGCGAAAAAGGCAGTATTTTTTAACCAGAATCTAGTTAGAAAAGAAAACCATTTTCCACGCACTAGGTATATCTCGATATTATCTGCTAGTTTAGTAAACGAATCTTCTAAGGTACGATCTTTTCACTGCTTTAACTAACTGACCAAAGAGTTACAATCAATCCTCACTTACGAACTGTCGAAAATCCACCTCTTATAATGAAAAAACTTTCTGAAACTCTCTGATTGGTTAAATAAAGCAATGAAAAACCTACTCAAAATATTTTCGAAAAATGCTAACACACTTTAAGAACCGTTCGTATAGGGGGTCCACACTCTCGCGAGCAGACGAAACGAAATTCAAATATGTGCCGTCTTCCTATCTGCCTTCGCCCCACGGGGGGCCAACCCGCCCGAGCCTCCCCCTAAAGGCCCCCACAGCCCCGCCTATGCTAATACGATATTGATTCTTTTATTTATACGGCTATAATGTGTGCTCGCTTGATACGAGAGATTCGGAAGTTCGACAGCGAGGGGATTCAATTAAAGCCCGGGGTGGGTAGCGCTAGGTGAGGCTGGCACCCTTCTTTGCGCGCAATTTATTTATTTATTTTTTAATATGAGTCTCTCTCTCGCAAGAGGAGATGGCTCTCGTCGCGAAATTGGATTTTGATTAATCTCTTTTATTTGACGATTTGCCTTTTTTTTTTGCTCAGCGCGCTTAAATGACGTACGAGCGTGTGCTTGCTCGTACGCCTCTTATCGCTACGGTTCTGTTTCTGATGGATTTAATTTATTATATATCGTGAAAATGTACTCAATCGAGTCTAGCATGAAAATTTCATATTGGAAATTTTTCATGTTCGCTTCGTGTGTGTGAAATTTAATTTAAGATTTATTTTGTATTGATACACGTTTGTATGTTGTTTAGTGACGTTTTCACTTTTTTCAATTTTAAATTTTCACTATTATATTCGATAAAATATAAAAGCATTATTGTGAAACTATATTTCATTCATGATTCATGAATTTTTCAATCAAATGAAACTTCATTCGAAATTGCACAATTTTCTATTTCACTACATATGAACATTAAAATTTTCTGATATTCAACATACTCTGCATTA
This sequence comes from Cheumatopsyche charites, assembly GCA_024721215.1. Taxonomy (NCBI): domain Eukaryota; kingdom Metazoa; phylum Arthropoda; class Insecta; order Trichoptera; family Hydropsychidae; genus Cheumatopsyche; species Cheumatopsyche charites. The sequence goes on along the minus strand of CM045580.1, from coordinate 1,840,809 downwards.
CAAAAACGAAAACATATTTAGAATACTCGCAAGTTTGAAATAAATTTCAAAATTTTAAACAAATCTCCGATATTGATAATATTGTGAACCTGTTAACTCTTTTTTTTAATATTATTATGACACGACTTTTCAATCGTTTCTTATAATAAGTTGGCGATAAGAATTGGTAAATTCTTTGCAGGAAAAATTGCCATACGTACGATTGAAAGATCGAACCTAAGAAACATATGAAAATAACAAAATATAAAAATTTCAAAATGTAAATCATGATAACATGATTTCGAGAAAAGCGCACTCAAAGTCGAGCATGTACCTACATGTATTAAGAAGAGATCGAGAGATTAGATGACATATCTCAGCACACGTTTCAAATTAGTTTATATCCATTTAACACCAAATATATGAACGTACATAGAAGCGATTCCTTTACATAACTTAATTTCGCCAAAAATGTCACTTATACTCCTTTTTAGTCGTCATATACAATATCTTGAATGTAGACTAAACCTACACCTCATACCCAATCGTCCAGAATCGAAAAAACACCCAAACCGACCTCGATCCCTAGTCTGATCTAGAACATCCTTATCTGGGCACAATCACACAGTTTACTCAAAAATGCGGGCCTACATCATTGGTAAAATTGGTCCGGCGTGTAGTAGCAGCGGCTCTACACACAATGTGTGTACGAGTACCGGAAGGGCGCAATCTAAAGAGCATAATTCAAGCTAACTGGCTAAATCACACTCGGGCACTGAGAGCCGGGCACTGATTGCCAGCAATTATACAATGAGTAACGAAACCGCAGTGACCCCAGTCGTCCATTAGGGCCTCGAATCTCGACCGGTCGGCCGCCTTAACTCGATAATCACGTCGATTATTCGACTTAATTGGTACCGCTACGATCCATATCCATGTCCTCCTCCTTGTGTTCACCAATAAAATGGAGCGACGTTTCGAAATTACTCCCGCAGAACATCACTGACGTGACCATTTTTTTGCCTTTCCTCCAGAGTGGACATCTGAAAATTTTGCTTGGTTTTTGGGTGTGTTCGAAAAAATTAGTAATTTCGTGGATCTGAAAATTTTGAGGTAGGTTCCATAATCAGCGACATGATTGGTACCACTACGATCCATATCTATGTCCTCCTCCTTGTGTTCACCAATAAAATCTAGCGACGTTTCGAAATTACTCCCGCAGAACGGGACTGACGTGACCATTTTTTTGCCTTTCCTCCAGAGTGGACATCTGAAAATTTTGATTAGGAATTTGAGGTAGGATTCGTAATCAGCGACATTATTCGACTTGATTGGTAAAGCTACGATCCATATCCATGTCCTCCTCCTTGTGTTCACCAATAAAATGGATCGACGTTTCGAAATTACTCCCGCAGAACGGGACTGACGTGACCATTTTTTTGCCTTTCCTCCAGAGTGGACATAAGAAAATTTTGCTTGGTTTTTGGGTGTATTCGAGGAAATTAGTAATTTTGTGGATTTGAAAATTTTGATGAGAAATTTGAGGTAGGTTCCATAATCAGCGACATGATTGGTACCGCTACGATCCATATCTATGTCCTCCTCCTTGTTTTCACCAATAAAATGGAGCATCGTTTCGAAATTACTCCCGCCGATCGGAACTGACGTGACCATTTTTTTGCCTTTCCTTCAGAAAGGACATTTGAAAATTTTGATAGGATATTTAAGGTAGGATTCGTAATCAGCGACAGATTATGACGGGTGGTCAAGAAAAGCCTCATTTTTCGCATTATAACTTCTCTATCCTTGACGATGAAACCACTTTAAGTTAGCTCACACAATAGCAACTAAACCAAAATTAAGACCAAGATACAGAGACAGATCTAAATACGCTAGTGAGATGGCTAAATAGCTATCTCGCATTCACATGTAGAACTGTCTCTATCTCTTGAAGGTTTTGGTTTTGGTATCTCATTAGTATATTTAGATCTGTCTATCTCTTGATCTTGGTTTTGGTTTAGTCGCTGTTATGTGTACTATTCCATAGAATGTCATAGAAAAACATTAGCACCGCAGTCGAAAATTTTTTTCGCCATTTCTAAAAAAACCTTTAATTTCTCATTCAGTCTACTCGTTTAAATAATTTAAATAAATAGCCACAGATAAAAAAATCCAGAGACTACAAATTATCTCAAATATGAAGAACCGAACCGAATTCTAATTGTAATGTAAAACCTTCCAGAAAACGCCCATTCTAGCCAAAGTTCCACCGAAAAAATTGACATTTCGTCATCCCAAAGCCTTCATCTAGGACAGATGGACAAAAGCGAACTGTCCACTTAAAAAACAGACGTATGGTCGCATTAAGCGTGAGTGGCGAGCGCAAATAATTACGTCGACTGCGACGTGTGCTCCTTTGATGACGCCTCTCTTGATTCTTTGCCCGTGTCTGTGAGTGTTTCGAAGAGTGGTTTTATAATTTGTTTCAATTCCCAGTCCATTATTCAATTCCGATTGGATTGGTTCGGTATGGGTGTGATTCTTTTTTACGACTCGTTCGGACGAGTGATGCATCGCGTGATTCGACGCCGAGCGTGTTTAAATCGGATTGTTTAATTGGGATTCAGATTAGCTTATTTTGAGTATGTTTTATTGCGTGTTTGACTGTTAACTGCTTATTTTGATTCATCTTTGAAGATCTATAAATTTTCTTTGAATCATCAATACATTGACTCTTGAATAATTTCAATGTCTAGTTCATTATCTGTGTTGTGATATCATCAAAGGTAACCTCGAAACGTTAATCAGCATTTCAATTGTTGATTAAGCTGCTTAACTATAGCTATTTTTTTTTCTCTATACAATTCGACAAATGCTAGTTAATTTTCATCAGACAATTGAAAGATCGAGCCTCACCTCACTTCTAATTCCACAATGAATAATCATATACCTACACTACTGATTTTAATTCTAGACACTTTTCATCATCATTTTCAGAAATGTTGGTATTTTTCGTAACATGTGTACTAAATGGTTTTTCCTTTTCTTTTTTAATTTAAAAAGTGAATAAATACTGCTCTTAATATTGCATTTGGAAATGATTTTTCATGGAAAAATTCGACCAAACGAAAACATTACTCAGAAGAAATTATTATGCAACAGTTTTTAGTGTTTATAAATATAATAACTTATTGTAAACTCTATGTCTTGAAGAATCAAGACAATGCTTAAAAATAATAGTTATTCTGTAAACTGATAATTATACACTGTCAATGCACCTCCGAGTAATATTTAGTTTTAATCGAATTTTCCAATAGAAATCGTTATCAAATGCAATATTAAATACCATACTTGATCAGTCTTCAAATCATAAAACCAACTACAAACTCATTAAATGAAAAATTTGCAGAAAAAAAAAACACAATATTTATCGAAAATGTACAGAATTTCTCACAATAGTGCAAACATAAAAATCGATTACGTTAATATTAAACGCATATCGATTAGAATTATGATTATGTCATCGACACGAGTTCGATTTTCAATTTCGCCCACAATCAGAAAGACGAATGGGAAATTCATGCAGTGTTCGGTACGCGTTAAACAAACGATACGTATTCTATATGGAGAGGGAATCGATCGTTATGGACGCTTATACGGTTAAAAGCCGGCTTTCGGGGATTTCGCATTGTAGTAGTACACGATGGTATTCGTGTAATATAGAACGATTTGGATATATAGCCATGGAATAGTATGGATATGGTGTAGCATCACGTACCGGAATTTCTCTATCGTCTGCCTCTGCCTGTTTGATTTCCCCAATTTTCTTTCCTACGTCGAATCTTTCATTCCGTTCTTTTCCCCTCGCTACGGGTACGGTGTGTAGATTTGCCTACATTTTCATAATGCTTACTTTACTATATTCGGTATGGAAAATTTTTCATATTGTACCGGGTGGACCCGAAATATATTACGTTTCCAACTCCGCTCTCAAAACTATCATTCTTTATACATTTTTATACAGCGCCAGATCATGTTTTTGTACTTAGTTCCTTGCCAAAAAATGTGTACAAAACAAGTCTATAAATATTGATACTCGCAATAGTGATATTTGCTATGCGGAATTTATACAAAATTTTGATATTGAACGAACAATGAATTTTTTTTGAAAGATGGACAGGAATGAATGACGAGTATCCCCACCTCCAAACATAGATATATTTTTGGATAATTCATCCAAAATACAACTTAATAACTATAATCGATGGGGCTTACGAAAATCGATTATAGAACAAAAGTCTTAACTTTTTAGATGATAAAATTTGATTTTTATATCGTTAAAGAGAACATTCATTAGGCTGCTTACAACTATCAATTAAGATACATTTGAAATCTATTGAATTAATTTAATTTTCAATGACTTTTTTAACCATCTTCCTTTGCACAATGAACAATGAATTTTTCGATGAATTAAATTTCAAAAATCAATATAAAAACTTAATAAGGATTAAAAAACAGAATCGATTGATTAATGAGCTTGGCTCACCGTATAAAGCCAGGGCTTCAATTTCGCATTGTTAGCGCTTACTTTGTATCGACAATTGAATAAAGGGAGGGAGTTAGCCCATTGTAATCTTGGAATATGTGTGTGTGTCTGTGTGTCCGTTTGTTTGCGAATAACGTCATCAATAATGTCGCCAGAATGACTGTCGCGATGCCAATAAAGAGCCGAGACCAATTGTCGTGTCCAGACCTTTAATTCTGAATTGGTCCTAATTGGACGGTGTAATCGCTGAGCCGAAGAGCTGAAGCGATCGCTTGAGGCACTAGCATAGTGTATTCGAACGTAAGCAATCATAGAAAAAATATATGATTGTCCCTCCAATAGTATGATTTTTAAGTAATTTTCTTGAAAATGTCGTTTTTTTAAAAGAAAATTTTGATTGTGATTATGTAAGCGAAGCGTAGATATGTGACGAAGATGGTGATGAATATCATTCAATGTAGTCAATTGAGTTAAGTTCGGATCATAGTGCAAGTGTGACAATAGTAAATATCTCTTAATTGTAATATTTTTCGATAAAAGAATAAAAGGACTTTTCCGCTTATGCAATATGCGATGAAATCAGATATAAACCTATAAAGATGCATAAAATTTCGATGCCTTTAACTAAATTTCTGTATAAAATAATGAACACATTGAGTTGCATAAATGAACAGATACCCTAACAAATCACTATTTTTTTCAATATGATCAACTGATCCATATTTTCGCCTAATTTATGAAATAACCTGATCACATCCTGCACGAAACTTAATCCTTAAATCAAACGTCAGGTTATAGGCCCTGACCTGTGACACCCACCGTTCAGATCTAGACGCATTTCGAAGATCAGATCGAAATCCGAAGCGCCAAAACGAAACGTATAAAAAAATCGTACAAATATACGTTTTTCTTTTAAATTCGATACATACAAAACGAGATCGCTCCGACCGCACAATGCGAAAAAAGTAAATCATCGCATCTCAATCTTATTGGGCGACGCCGTAAAATCCTTCGGCCATCCCTCGACGGACGTTAAAGGATTTGGCGCTATTTATATCAGCGCACCCACTCTTTTTTTCTCTCGTCCATCTATCGTTTCTCTCTGATCTTTCTTTTCGGGTCTTTTACATTTTCTATGACGTCTCTATTATCCCCGCGGAGGTATCCCAGGGTTCGGCACCTATCGGGCGCCTCTCCTCTCTTGTGTTCGGAGGTCTGCTTATCTCTCGAGGCGTTCGACGCTGATGTATTTTTTTAACACCTTTATCCGCGACGCTTTGCCACTATCTCCATTGCGGATATCTCCACTATATTAGATATTCAATGTCGTTTAATGGCGTTGTCGTTCGCCCCCTTGCGGAGGAAAAAAACTTTATTTTTTTATTACGATGTTGTCGAGTTTTTTCGGCGGTGAGGTTTAAGCGGTTTTGTGATATTTTTTCGGGTGTGATATGATCGTGATTGTTACGAAAATGATAATTGATCTCAATCGATAAATTAAATTGTTGAGGGCTGTCTTTTGATTGTCTTATAACAGCTTTTCAGTTTGATTTTTTAAAATTGTAATGGTAATTGTTATATACGAGTAATGGCGGGAACACACCGTTCTGAGACGTCATAAAAGCAAGAAAGAGAAGCATTCATTTTTTTGTGTTCTAGTGAGAAAGTCACACATACGCACACAAAGAATTTAATGGTTGTTCATCTCATTCTTTTGACGTCTCAGAAAGGTGTGTTTTCGCCTTAATAATCCCTTTGAATATCAATTCGCATTATATTATCTTTGTATATAATATTTTATGTGATCTTCATAAGAGCAGTTTAGAACGAATTACAACCTGAGTGTCACAGCAAATTAACGCTATTATTATACTAAACACGTCGAACTAATAAATAAATAAAATAGTAATAATGAAAATAAAAATAATAAATGGGTACTTGTACCTTTATACGATAATAAAAAAATTGCTATTCGACTATTGAAAGTCCACTCTTCACTATCTATTACAACCTAACCTTCTCAACTCGTCAATTATTGTACAAAAATATTTAAATCATATGCTAAATGCTCTAAAATTTAATCGATACAATCATACTCAATTAAGTTTAGAATTAGACGATCTTCGGTCACGCTCAACGCTCGCATCCTCATAATTTCATAAACCGATCAATCGAACGTATCATTAAGCGATCGATCGATCCCATTTCCTCGATAGGCACAGCCGATCCCCGATGTATAACAATCGCATTACCATAATCCGAATCAGCATTGCACTTATGCGTACTTCGAACCGACATTAAGTGTGTACGTACATACATATGTGCGTGCGAGTCAACCCCATTGTCCGCAATCACGGCTATCCATTTGTTAAATTAAACGGTTAATTTGCTTAACTAGTTGTTTCCGTTAATCGTCGGCTTGGTGCGCACTCGTACGATTCTCGTTCACGAATCGGCCTAATTGATTAATTTGTGTGTCTGTATGTTTGTGTGTGTGTCCGTATTGTGTGTGCGTTACATTTCGGGTGTCGGGAAACTGTGACCGGACCAATTGTGCAACTGAGTCATGTCTATTTCTATGGTGATTGTGTGCTTTATTTAATCTCGTGTGCATCTCTGTGATTTAGGTTTGGACTGATTTGTTGATTTTGCTACGTGTGCTGAAGTTTGAATTTACTAGCGGTACTCTATTTCCACAAATAAAATGATGAATGAGAAAATTAAGAATGTTAACATCGAATAGAAATAAAGTCAAAGCAACCAAGTTATTTTTCTCGTGTTATCGAAATTGAGAAGAATGAAAATTGTTAAGAAAATAACTACAATCGAATTACATATGATCGTCCTTATTAATAATTCGTTGAATTAATTTTCGTTGCGTAGATAGATTGAAAAAAAAAACACTTAGTTTTCATCAATTGAATATGTCTTACAATTAGATCTGTTTAGATTATTGTGTTTAATGTATTTTTGAGTACGTGAACATTATGCACGAATCTTTTTTTTTTCATTATCGGTAAATTATCAAAAAAATATATACGAATTTTTCGAAAATAGAGTATCACCCATAAGTAAGAAACCTTTCGATTGAATTTTTTTCATTTTATTACAGTTATCCCCGTTTAACGCGATTAACTCACAAGGTTTTTCTCAATACGCGTGCGATGTTTTTTCGAAAAATGATGAATCTTATTACGAGTGATCATGTCTATGCGTTTTTTCGAAAAAATATCGCACTTTTATTGAAAAAAGTGTGAAATAATCGCATTAAACGGGGGATGACTGTGATTAATATAATTTCGTATACAAAAATAGATGCAACGTACCGATCTTCTTACAATCTTGCAAATTTTTCATACCGCGCCTAAACAAATGTCCGCCCACCCAGCAGCTCTCTCCTAATGGAATATTTTCCACCACCTCACACCGCCCCCTGTACGACCGTCAGACGATCCTCTCCACACCACCTTCCAACCCCTTATACATATACACCTAAAATATAATATACAACCCACACGTACATATGTGTCGCTTCAAAGATTTTTTTAATAACGTGCGTGCGCGCAAAGTTTCGCGCCGCGAGCGTCTCCTTTCAAGGATTCGGATTCCTGGGACACACACATTCGCCTTTTTCATTCGTTCTCTTTATTTTGAGATGCAAATAATACCCTCTCGGCCCCGGCCTCGACGTGTGAGAACCGAAACCATTGTTCGCGACGCCTCCGCCCCCCGTCGGGGGCCGAGCCTCACCCGGGGGCTGAGCCCCCCTCGGGTGTCTTCGGCGAAAGGGAGTCCGCATATGCATCGGGGGTGTTCGGGGGCACATCCCTCATATGGTGGTGGTCGGGATACACACGTTAGAAAGGATATTTAAATGTGGGATTCGTCTGCGCGAAATCAAATAAGCGGCGAGTATTGACCGCCTTCGACCGGGGCGTATGAGGGAAAATCGTATATTGATGTCTTGTGCTAGGTCTTTCATATTTTTGAATCTAATATTGTATAATGATGGTGCTAATAAGTTCAATGTGTCTCAATTTGATCTGCAATGAAGATTGCATAATTAGGCGCGGATGATGTATTTATGTCTAGTGGATCGATTGACTTGATGGCAGATATAATAAGAAATGGAAGATGAAGCATGTTATAAATTATTAGTTTAGTCGATTGTAGTGTAAAATTCTTATTACTTTAGTTAAACTAAGCGTTCATTGATATTTTTAATGGGCGGATAACTCATACATAGGTATTTTGATACTTGAGTACTATCCGATCGACTTGATATTTGATGAATTAAGTTCGGTTATGTAAGGTTAGGTCACTTTTTTTCAATTTTCATGGGACTCTATTAAGTTAGGTCAAATGTTTTGCTGATGAAATTATCAAATTGCATTTCATTACCATTTTTTACATTAGACCCTTCCCTTTCCAGAATAATCAAAAAGCGTAATTTTCCATGAAAATAGCAAAAAAGCTAGACCTGTCCCACACACCTTCCCTCCCCTATTTCAAGGTCTCCCACACACATAGAGAGGTAGACGGGGTAGAGAGAGCGTCGTCATACAATTCTCGCATTACCCTCACCCTAGCGCCGACGCGCCGCCCCCTCGGCGACCCCCGCGAGGAGCCTGCGCCCCCGCGACCCCATCCCCCCCGCCCCCCGCCTCCCCCCGGGGGACGCGAAACACTCGAGAGCCGAAATATCTTCGCACCGCACAAGTTAGCTGCGGGGTACCGGAGAGGCTCAAACCCACCCCCATACGTGTGGGGGTTGAAAACCGACCGAACCGGTTACCGACAGGGCTGTATTGCTAGATTTTGGGGAGTTCCGTTTCGCACATCGCCCTCTTTTTTTCATCTCAGTATAAATTTTTAATTAACTCGTATATGGCGGAATCTTTTCGTCGCTCTAGTTAAGTTCTTCAACTAAGAAATGTCAAATCTGTTTCCGTTCTGCAGATTTTTGACGATTCATAGTTCAAAGACTGACAGTAACTCTATGGTTAGTTGACTAGTAATATCGCATTTCACCAGACAGATATACAGTAGACAAACATACACACACAGAATTAGCCTATTATTATATTAGATTGTACTAAGTGCATTTGATTTTTGGACTCGTCAATGAATAGAACAAATAGAACGAAAAAGGACCAAATGAGAGTTTTCATAGATAGAAATTTGTTAAAATGAGCAAATTATCAGGAACTCATGTGTATTCATTGCTTTTATCTAGATTTGTGAAATTCGGTAAATAAAGAAACTTTTAAAGCCAGTCTTTTCACTGCTATAGTTAACTAACCATATAGTTACAATCAATCCTTTAACTACAAACTGCCAAAACCCGTCAATGATACGATAATTTTCAACAATTCACAGTTGAAAGACAGGCTGTAAATCTATGATTAGTCAACTATAAAAATGAAAAGACCAATTCTAATATAATATTATATGACAACTAAACCACACAAAAAATACAAGTGACCATTTTGCCGAAATTGAGTTAAGTACAGGAATCACCTCTATATACGCTCGTATATTTGGTGGAAAAATGATGTAAACGAACTTTGAACGTGCACCGAGATATATCACCAAATCACTCGACTTCCTCCTAATATATGTAGATACATGCACAACTTTGATAAGGATTTTCTCGAAATCACTTGTACCCCCTTGGCCTATTTCAATCGTATATAAATTAATTTTCTGTACATAACTCTTCAACTATACCCTTAATGCTATTCAGTCGTCATAGTACTACTTAAATTTTCGTGTAAATTTAAAGATGGCGGGCCGCCTTATTCAATACACCCCCCCACCGAATACACCACTGATGATCTCCCAGTGGAAGTCTAGAGTGGCTCGGGGTGGAGATATCTTTCAATTTTCGCGCGTTACTACTTCGATATATGTCACATTTTCCGCTCGCGTTTTTCAACCCCCCCGTGTTCTTTTTGCACCCCCCTTTGCTCCGACGCCGCGTCTTATTTTGTGCAGTCGGCAAAGTTTCGCGACGCTGCATCCGATGGATGGATCGGTGCAATTCTTTCTCGAATGAAACACGTTCGGATAACTCGTAGCTTTCGTCCACACTATGGTGAAATTTCGATATATGCTCTCTTAGATGTTGGTTGTTTGTTTGCTGTGCACGAAAGCCTTTGGCAACGGATGCTATTAATTCATCAACGTTTAAGTCTTGTAAAAACTTGCCGTTTCATGTATGGTATCGGAAATGTGAGTTGAAATATTATTTGTTCAAATAATATGGGGGGATATTTATTAAAGTTTTCCTCGTCTAAAAATGCAGATTGATTTGGGTTTGATATACTCATAATGATCCGAAAGAATGGTAATAATTAGGGGCAAATATGTAGTGGAAGGAGGAACGCTTATATTTTTAGTAGGACTCTTACTATCTAGCTTAGGTATTTCATTCTAAATACAAAATCCAGAGCATGAAAGGCAATAATCTCTAGTTAGACAAATTATGAGCATTCTACCTAGCACTATATTTCTGGTTGTATGGAACGCTCATCATTTGTCTAAATATAAATTATTACTTATCGTGCTTTAATGCTTGCATTTGGAGCAAAAAAGAAAATAATTTCTAGTTAGAAAAGATAAACGTTCACCCAAGCACTACAATCATTAATAAAAATCGGCTTTAGAGTTTATAAAACATCTTATCGAATGAGAAAATTCGATTTTCCATGAAAACCCTATATCCATCTGTGATAGATGTCGTCATATTGAAAAATCGTCAGGATGCCAATATGGATCGATTGAGACGTAACGAAGTAACACTCAATTATTGTTTAATTATAAATAACATTTAAAGGCAATAATTTTCAACTAGAGTTTAACTAGAAAAGAAAAGCACCACATCTCTGATTGAGACATTTGAATACCAACAAAAATTTCGAATACCAATAAAAATTAATCATTATTAAAGTGAAAAAAATCAAATTGATTTCGAAAAAAAACGATTTATTCAACATTAGCGTACGACTCGTTCGAGTGAGCCATTACGTTGCGAAAGCGCCCTTTATCATATATTCAATCACATACACGGTTATCGTACATTTACTTTCAGCCCTCGCCCGCCCATTTGCGAATGTCGAACGCCTGCTCGGGAAGAAGACGAGGAAGAAATCCTTAAAAATAAGAAGGAAAAAAGAACCAGAAATAAGGGCGCGTAGGTATCTATCTGTCTCTAGGCAGTAAGTGTATGCGCACGCAGTGTTTTCGTGACGTTCGGCATTTCAATAAAAACGGCGACGGAATACCGAAAGTTTTTCATCTCGAGAGCGAATTTCCACTCGCCGACTTTGCCTATGCTCTATGCGGGGGAAATTCGCCGAAATTGGTTTCAGGTGTGTCGTGAAAAAAATATGGTTTGAAATCTGAACATCCGACAAATTGACAAACGTACGTTTCATTGGACGTATCCCATGATACAGTCATAATTTTTATGGTGGAAACAGACCGGTCTGAGACGTCATAAAAGAAAGAGAGAGAGAGAGCGTTTCTTTTTTCTCTCACTCGCACACAAAAAGTTGTATGAGTCGCTTCTCTTTCTTTCTTTTATGACGTCTCAGACCGATCTGTTTCCACCTTTAATCGTACGTGTAGGATGAGTCCCGCATTTGCGCGATTTGTCTGACGTCGAATTCAATGCATTTTTTTTATAAAAAGAGCAACATATCTGACGACTAAAAAGGCCAAGGGGTACAAGTGATTCCGAGAAAAGCACGATTACAGTTGAGCATATACCTACATGTATTAAAAGGAGATCGATTGATTTGATATATCATGGCACATATTCCAAGTTCATTTATATCCTTTTACTACCAAATATATGAGCATATAAAAAAGCGATTCTTGTACTTAATTCAATTTCGGCAAAAATGTTACTTGTACCCCTTGGCCTTTTCAGTCGTCATATGTATATTCGGAATGAAATTAGTATTGTTTTTAAACTTTAGAGTCAATTGATGTAAAATTCGAATCCCATTTTTATGCCTGAAAAAATATTGAAAAAATCTCTAGAAATTTTCTATCATCGTTAGAGTGTTTATAAAAAGCTTTAATGATTGTAATTATCAGTTGTTTGTCCTTAAGGGCTGCAGGGTTGCAGCTCTCACTAACTGATAAATTATAAAATTCTATTGAATAATTTACTATATGAAAATTTTATGAACTCAATATATTTTTTTCACAAAATGAGCATATCAGTCATATGAAATGTATAGTTGATTTATCCGAATGTGTCACTCAAGACGAATCTCCCCCGCAGCTTCCCTCTCTATACGTATCTCGTTCCCGCGGCGTGTGTCGTTATTCAAATTGCTATGAGTATCGTTTACCTAACTATGCAAATAATGATCCCGGTATTCGATATCAAAGGGAAATTGGTGGCGAAAGGGGGAAATACGCCGCGAGAGAAGAAGTACAAGAAGAAGAGCGAAAAAAAAACTATTAAATTTATTCGTTCGCCTGTGTGTTCCCCGTACCAGTATTTCAACATAGTATCGCTTTCGTCTTCTCAAGGAACCCCCTCGTGAGGCGGAGGAGGAGGAGACTAAGGTTGGTTGGCTACACACGTTTCGATTCGTCGTCGTATATACGTTGTCTAGTCACTTTGATAGTTCTGTTCTGTGACGTAAACACGTTATTAGTTTCATTTGGGGGCGTATTTTACGTGGAGAGCGTCGCGAGGGAAATTTGTCTCGTTTATCCCGTATATATTCCGGAAAAAAAGAGCGTACGCGGATCGCGTTCCGTATTCCGGATACGTAATACGTTTTTCATTTGCCTCCGAGTGCGTGTAGCCTCTTTTCGCTCTTTTCTCGTGTGCGGACTATATTCGAAATGTTTCAATTCGGCGAGGAGATCTTTTTCGAATTCGCATAATCGATTTTCAGATGTTTATTCTTGCAGGTATTCATTTATTTTTCAATTTTTAATTAATCATTCAATTGACAGTGAATAATCACTCGTTAGGACTAGGAACTCCAAATAGTAATCAGCTGAAATCGATCGAATTTAATTCATACAGACAAGACGAGGGATCAATTTTTAGCAACCGTTTCGTAAAGTGTTGAATTGAAAGTTTTTTCTAATCTAATAAGTGGCGGTTTGGCTCAAAGTTCCGGGGGTAAATTGTTCCGAAGATGTTTCATCATTCAACCACTGTCACCAAAGTAACTAAATTTTTTATTAAAGTTCTACATCAACCGATACTTTAATTATGCCCTTCACGGGGTTTTATCGTCTCTTTTCTTACAATATTATTTCTCTCGTAACAACTTACCCCCGGAACTGATAGCTTCACCCTCAGATATTCAAGAAAAAAATGATTCTAAATGTAACTCTTGTGAGCATTCAACAAGACTCAAACACAACATCAACAAGGACACTGAATCCCGACACGACATGCACAAACGATTCATACCTCTACACTATCAACTGACTAATATTATAATACACACATATCCATTAACAACTATCTAATATATAAGAGACAATCACAGACGTACGTACGGAAATATTTCTATCCTTGTCCTTCGAAACTCGCGCGGTTTTTTGACTTAATACGAGTGCATATCAATCTAATATTAAATCATCATCTATCTAATGCATATTATTGCATAATTTCGTCGATTAGCCGATTGGGGGCGAAACTCTAGCAAAGGGGGTGCGTGTTATGCCCCCGTTCCTCGTACATGTTCGTTTTACGAGCACTTCCACGACTCCCTGTAGTCACATAACAGAACTGGCGAACGTACACCGAGGTGCTTCTGCAAAATTACGTCATCGTTGCAGAACGAGAAAAACGCCGAATGCATCGCTCGTTTAGCGAAGATGACCCCACTCGATACACTCCCGTATCGGCTTAATGAGCTTTTGTTGTATGATGAAAGCCAAGGGGTATTAGTGACATTTGTGTTGAAATTGAGTTATATACAGGAATCACTCATATATTTCGTAGCAAAAGGATATAAACGAATTTTGAACGTATGCCGAGATATATTATCAAATCATTCGACTTCCTCCTAATAAATGCTCAACTTTGAGTGATCTTTTCTCGAAAACACCTGTATCCCTTGGCCTTTTTAGTCGTTATATTATAATAGACTTTTGCACACGGTCTTATCTATTGAAGTTGATTCGGTTCATTACATAAAAATTGATATTTGAGTCGTTAGATAAGATTCTAACTCAGCATCAATAACTTTGAACACAACATACACAGATGCATTAACTATTACACTTTTCAATTTATTTATGAATGTGGTTGTATGCACTCATGCCGTACGCAAATACAAGGTTATAAGCACTCGCATCGTGTGCTAATAATAAGTTATATGCACTCATTTTTTTCAAGTTCAACACGAAGATGTATAAAATGCATGACATATTTATTATTCGAGACCGAAACGTTCAAAAGAACCAATCAAGCTGTTTTATTAATTGAGAAAAATAACGCGTGACTCTCACCAAGATCCAAATTCAACATTAAAACAACATTGACTCTAGAACAAATTACCGCTTTATCGACTCGCTACATGATAGAATCAATTAGGATTTCTCCTACAATTTTCACGTCGCACGTTTCCAAACATAATTACAGATTGAACCGACACAAATCTGAAAATCAATCAATCCTACATACGAAAAATATTCACACGTTCTTTCCATTATGTCACTATATAACGACACCGGACGATATACGGCTACGTTTAACGTCAAGCGACGCGCTAAATTATTTAACTCGGTCGTTTGATTGAATAAATATTTGTACGTAATTTCTGTTTGGATGAATGGATAATGAGGGACTAACGTTTGTTTGCCGCCGTTCGACGCTTCGAGAGGACGCATTATTTCCACATTTTTTTCACTTTGAGGACGAACCCAACAAACGAATTCGTGTCCAAATATAATTATGTTGAAACGCGTGAAATTGTCGGTAATCGCCGGACATTTCACGTGTCACACTCGCTTATCGATCCAGAGGAATATGGATAAATAAAACGCGACGAAATGGAGAAAAACAAGGGGAAATTACAAGAATTTTGTCGGAACCGATGTGGACAATGCGCGCCCATCGAGGTTCTACACGATCGATTGATTCCAAACATCTGTCTGAGAATTTCGAATTTCTTGTCGATTTTTTATCGTGTCCCGTGCGATATCTGATGGTGGATGTGTAAAGCCATAATGTCTTGTTAATGCGGCCCTCGGTCCATCCTCGCAAATCGGACTATACTGTTGTAACGTGCGTGTTTCGGAATGGAAAATCTGATAAAAAACATTATTTCAATATATTACAAAGAAGAAATTAATTGAAAATTGATTTTAATGTTTAACTCGCATCGTACTCGAAACGAGTGCGCATAACCTAATATTCGCACTCAGTGTGAGTACTCATAACCTAGTATTCACTAATGATTCGAGTGCATAATTTTAATTTCATCCAAAAATTAATTTAGGGCTAGTCGTTTCATCTCGGATTTTAGAATAAAACGAATTTATACACGCGATCCCTCCAACTATGAACTGTCTAAACAGTTGCTGAAAGAGACAGACTTATGTGCTACAGTGCGTACAATACATACATTCATCTCTTTCCCCCAGATTTTGACAGCTCATAGTTAAAGAGACCACACGTAGTTTAAAATCGTTTTATTCTTAAACCTGGGTTTAAAAGACCAGCCCTTAAAAGCATCTACATTTTAACACATTAGCGACCGGACGATTTTTCACAAATAACCTACATATGACAGAATTATACGATCGATAGATTAAAACTAAAATTCCACAATTTTTCCATTTGAACAAGAAAAATTTCATAAATGCTCTCGCATCGTATATAAAATAGATTCTGCAATTCGATCCGTTTCTTGTTTTTTTCCGGCTATTGACGCTTTTCTATTTATGCCATATACATACATTTTTTTTACGTATTATATTAAAACGTGTTCGACCTTATTAGTAGTACGACTCGAATTCGATACGCTTATTTTTTCTCGTAGAAAAATCGAATATCAGAGCGCGGTATACGTTATAAACACTTCTGAATCAATGTTCTCGAATAACATTATTACTACGACTGCGGGAGTGTTTTTCTTTCGCGAGCATTTCTTTTTTCACTCTACAATTTTCATCTATTCACGTATATGTAGAGAGCTCAATACAAATATTGACTTACATGTTACATGTCATCATATTTTTTTAAAAACGCCAACGAAAACCATTACGCCGCTTTTGCCGAAACGAATTCTGTCTAAATCGACTGTGAAATAAACTTATATTGTGATTGTTCGCATCGACTTTCGCAATCGCGAAAGAATTTTTATAACGGCATATCATGAGTTATAAAAGTCATTAATTCGAGACGGCACCCATTTCGACTAATGAAAGACATTAAAAATATGTAGCGATTGCTTTTAATTGTGTTTTGTGGTTAGTTGTCGTTTTTCGCTTGTATAATTATAACGGTCTATCGTACGCGAAAGTTTGTTTGTGCACCTTTTGTTTATGATTTGTTAAGCTAAATAATTGAATTTTAAAATTACTGGATGTATAATTTAACTGCAGTATTCTGTACACTTTTGATGAAAATAAATGTATTATTCGGATTTTTTTTTTCTCGAAATAGGATTGTGGTTTCTAGCTAATATAATAATAGCACTAATCTGTGTCACATTCAGTCTGATGCTATAGATATTTCTATAAAAATTCAATTTTCAACAAATTCCATGAATTTGTAAACTAAACGTTCATTTAAGACAATTTACATATTCCTCTTGCTATTAGGTTTCTCGTTCTTCTGTTCATATCTATAATAGATCTTTCTCATATGTGTAAGAAAAAACTAGAATGAGAATGACAAAGTTAACGAAAACATATAATTGGATCTAAATATTGTATTTCTCAAATATATGAAAGAAAAATAGATGATAATGCTAAAGCGAGAAACACAATTGCAACAGGAATATGTAAATAGGACAGTAATATGCCGTAGTAATATAACAGTATCATTCAAATACACAGATATATTGCAGATACGAAAAATAACACTAAGGGCCAGTCTTTTCATCTCTGATTTGAGAATAAAATGATTTTAACCTACACACGGTTCTCCAAATACCAACTGTTAAATCTGGGGAAAAGAGATGGATGTATATATTGTTCTACGAACTGTAGTATGTCTATCTCTTTCAGTGGCTGTTTTGACAGCTCACAGTTGTAGAGAGCGCGTGTAGTTAAAATTCATTTAATTCTCAAACCAGAAATGAAAAGACCTGCCCTAAACGAAACGTACATTCGACTAAACGCATTCTTGTATAAATCGGCCGATTCTTTCGCAATTTCTTCGACAAAACATTGTCGCTCGATTCGAAAATTTCCCTAATACGATCAAGCATCTATTTGTGCAGCATAAGGCGCGTCCACACACAATTAAAAAGCGGTTCCCTGGTTCGGGTCGCGCCTCGTAAATCGGGCCGAGTGCGCAAAAACCAGACGCCGGAATGTGTTGGACGCGGCGGCTATAAACATGCGACCGAACCCGCTTTTTTCCACATTCAGAACCGCCGCTTTTTTACATCTGAAAAATCTCTACACCTCCTCTGCCTTCTACCTACCTATTCTACCAAAGTCTGCTTTCTTAAGGCGCTGTTATATCGGCTGAGGGAAATTTGTCGTTTAAGTTTTACTTATGTTTAGAAAAAAAAAATGTCGATTTGTTTGAATATATTGTAATTCATTGAAAAGATTTGGCCGCCAGGAGAGCCTAGCAGACCAATTTTTAAGAGAGACCAAAGGTTAAGAAAAATTAATTTGCTTTTTTGGACATTCAGAACCGTCGCTTTTTTACATCTGGAAAATCTCTACACCTCTTCTGCCTTCTATCTACCTATTCGGTCGATTCTACCAAAAAAAAAGTCATTTAAGTTATAATTCTTGCTTCAATTCGGCTTAATTATTATTTTTAGTTAATAAATATTTTCTATAGATCTATTATATTTCTATATTGTGTAATTCATTGCAAAGATTTGGCCCCCAGGAAGACCTAGCAGAATTTTTAAGGGACCTAAGGTTAAGAAAAACTAATCTACTTTTTCGGACATTCAGAATCGCTACTTTTTCACATCTAGAAAATCTCTACACCTCTTGAACCTTCTATTTATTTATTTGATCGTTTCTACTATAGTGTGGCGAATTTATTGGCAAAATTTGGACACCAAAAGATTTCGTTAGTTGACCCATTTTCGTATTATCTAATCTATCAATTATACTAAGCTTACCATGGTTTAAAATAAACAGTAGAAGCCACCAGACGATCGAAATCAAGAAAAATCGAATATTTTTTAACATTCAATGATTTATGAATATTCTACCTTTCTAATTTATGTTATTAGCATAATTAATACTAGAATATAACGAATCGCAGTCGATATGACATCACCCTAAGTGCAAAATCGAATCGTAGCCTCATAATCGTCCCTAAAAGGCGTCGATTCGGGAAAGTTCAATTTCAATTTGTTGCTCGGACGCTTTCGAAGTTGCGTGAGTTTGTGTGAAAATTTTCATTTTTTCCCCTCGATGCTTTAGCGAGTTATTTCCGAGCGCTCGCGAAACGATGCAAAAACGCAGCTCGTTTCACCTCCTTTCCAAGACCATATACCGAGATTGGGTATTAAAGTGCTGTGACGTTTCAATTGTAAATGTGGATCTGTCAACATTAGCCCGACTCGAATTTGGCTCGTGCAAAATCGTGTTACACTTCCGATTTTTTGTATTCAAAAATTTTAACTTTTTGCACTCACAATGTAAATAAAAACAAGCACTCCATATTCATATCCTTATAATTATTGATACAGATAAAGAACCCGAGTCTCCCCCGCCCGGGCGTCCCATAAAATCTAATACACCCGATATAATAATAAATAAAGAAAAGTGAAAGTGGCGAAACGGGACACGCCGTTCCAGGGCCTCATCGGGTGGGGGCCTCACCTGGCAGAGGGCCCCACCTGGGCCCCCGGAACGCACATTTGCATACGGGGTGAATTGAAAGTGATGTGGCAGTGTCTGCCATTACCTCTTCCTCCGACGCCCTCGTGGTAGTCTTCGTCGTGTCGTCTTGGTAGGGATCGAAATGCCGGTTTTTTGACAAAACCGGATTTCTGAGACTTTTATTCTTTGATAAAGTCAAAAAATGAGCTTAGGAATGTCATTACAGTAAAATCTAATTGATCAATTTTCCGCAATCTGTCACTGACACTACATGTCGCTGGATACGAAACCCATACAGAAACCAAAGAAAGCCAAGTGATAAAGATAGACTTATATTTTCTCAAATGAAATGACTTATAGTACTTGCATATAAGATAGCTATATTGCCATCTCACATGTGTGTATAGGTTTGTCTCTATCTCTTGCTATTAGTTTGGTTACTATAGTATGAATAAGTTCTAATAATTTTTGGATGAGCATCTTACAATTGACCAAAGAAATTATCAAAAGTCTGACGCTAAATAAAAATTTTTACTAATTTGAATTTGTTAATTAATCATGAGACTAGTCTTAAAAATTTTAATGTTTATCTGATATCCTAAGAAAAAGACATCTAATCTAACCCAAAATATCATTTGACCGAACCTAATCTAAAATCTATATTAACCAAACCCATCATCAACAAAATTTTCTGATTTTCCCGAAAATCGACATTTATCCCGGTATCGCAAGCCCTGTTTACATATAGGTGCTTCTTCTAGTGTATGTCTGTATAATATAATATGTAGATGGTGCTTCTTTTTCTCTTCTTATGCTTCTACGGCTGCTTACCTCTACGGGGCAACATTCGATTCAATATACGCGGATAAATGTAATATTTATTTTTGCACGTGAGGCGAGTACGTCACTGCGTATCGACAATGTTTCGAGAATATCGCGCTTTTTTTCGGTATCTTTCCTTATTATGGTGATGTTATCATTTTCTTTTTTCGAAATATTAACGACTACTTAACATTCTCATAAAACAACAATATATTTAAGCAGTTCAGTGCATGAAGTTATTAACTTCTCAAAAGGAAAAATTATGAAACGTGTTGGATGCGAAATTATAAGACAAATATCGTTTATAATAATGGTCAGTTCACATTGGTGTACGAAATTGCCTCTAAAATAAATGATTTTTCATTCAGTGGCTAAACAAATTTTATCAATTTATAATTCAGGAAAGATATTTCACACATAAAAAAGTTATAACTATACCAAAGCACTTTGACATTTAAATCCATTTTTTATCGCAAAGTAGAATTAATCACTTAATGCATTGAACGGCTCATTTGTCACATTAACCCCATCTAATACGAAAATCATTTGTATAAATTTCACATAAGCTCATCGAAATACCATCCCTAGAAAGCTAACGCGACGATTCCAATTTCAGCCATTTATAAAATATATCGTCGGATTATGTTAAAAAATGTACTTCCAAAACGTCCAATCGATTTCGCAAATGTCTACTATCGAATATTTATAATAACACACAGAGCCGCATAATTTCGATACGAAAAACGCGTCTTCGCCGATTCGTCTCAACAATATTATTATTATTACATATGACGACTGAAAATTCCAAAGGGAACAAGTGACATTTTTATCGAAATTGATTTGTGTACAGGATTCTATGTACACTCATATATTTAGTGGGAAAAGGATATGAACGAACTTGAAACGTGCGCCGAGATATATCATGAAATCACTCGACCTCCTTCTAATACTTTGAGCTCGCATTTCTCGAAATCACGTATACCCTTTGGCCTTTTCATTCGTCATACAATATATAAAATATTGTCGATAAAAACGGCATCATATCGATGGCCGTTTAGCAGGAATTGGAGCGGCCATCAATCGAGGAAAAACAGCTGACACCGAAGCACATACCTGGAAGCGGCTCCGCGAAATCCTCGCGTCGCCATTCCATCGTCGCTAATTTCCTTTTGGATTATTTTCGATGGAAGGATTCTCTATATGTGATGTGTGTGTTTTGGTCCTTTTTCCCGAGGGGCTGATGTGAGTTTTTGCCATCTCGAAGGGCGCCCATTGTCTTTCGGGCGTTGATTGGGCGATGGCATCCGCGAAGAATCTTATATAAATCTCGCGCTATCTTTTGCCGTTGAATATCGAAATACATTATAAGGTATTCGGATCGATTTTGACTTAGAACTTTAGTGAATTATATGACCAATTAATCAGCGAAGCTAATTGTGCAATACATACATGCGTTCGTACATAACGTGTGATAGAAAGCGCACACATTGTCAGTTTTAGTATAAAACTAAGGGAGGTCTTTTAACTACTCTAGTTAACTAACCATAGACATAACCTTACCTAACCTAACCATAGAGTCACAGTTAGTTCTTCAACTGAAAACTGACAAAAATCTGCAGAACAGAGATGGATTTTTGATAGTTCAAAGTTGAAGAACTTACTGAAATTTTATGATTAATTGACTAGAACTAGCTAAAATATGTGCCGTTTTGTCAAACTTTAGTATAATGACATGCTGTATATGATTCGTCCAGATTCTTTTCTAATTCTAATGTAATGCTAGAAACTGATTTACATTGAAAATGTCGCGTAAATCGAGAAATTGCTATACAGAATGTAATGAACTGCATCGAAAGTTTTCTATAGCACACAATTAATTCTATGCGGTAAACTATAGTCAGTTTTTGAGTGAACGTTTCGTATCTGAATGCGGTTTGAAATAAAGTGGAAAAAAATCGTTTATTACGATTTTGTAATCAACTACTTTCTAGAGCTCGATGGTCGACTTCTATTGTCCTAGTGTTTCGAAATTTTCTACTCTTAGAAAGTCGAAATTAATCTGCAATCGATAGCAAAGTTTTCAATTTAGAGTTTTAATTGAAACTGTATGTTGTATTGGTTTAATTATAAGGCTTTTGATTACGAAATAATTTGAAAAAGAACGAATGTAAAATGATTAAAAATGATATGGAAATTTTTAACATCATGATTCACAATGACAATTTTTAATATCATCTACGCAATACGCGATATGTAATAAACATCATTAAAATATTCGAAATTATGTAATAATTACTTTAATTTAATTTTTTATTCGATAGAATTAACAAATCAGTCTACAATTTGTTTGCAGCATTGAAAGTTGGCATTAATTATGGTTATTTAATAAGTTTCCTAGATCGATTATGTATACAATCAACGCGTAATTATCTTGATAAACTTTTTTGAATCGAAACGATTCTGCGGTACCATTAAAACGCTTCGTACACAAGGTCGTCTAAACAAAAGGTTGGTTTTTAATTGAAAACTTGCGCTCTATACGAACGCAAAGTCGACAAAAAATGTCATCGATTCATTGGACGTTGTGTTGTATTATTACAATTTTTTTCCATGCATATTTGGATACAAATTATTTTTTTAATTAACGCTGCGAAGCGTAACATTTTCGTCAATAGAGTTTTGGAGCACGGGGAACGCGGTGCGCGAAGAACAAAAAATCTAAAGAACCTAATTACAAAATATACAAATGGTAGCGAGGATATAACGTTGCTGTTAATGATCGAAAATTTATCTGATTTTTTCAACTATCGAATAAAATTTAATCGGAAATTAATATATTTTTTGATTACACACCGTTCTGAGATGTCAAAAGAAAGAGATGAACAACCATTCAATTCGAATGCGACAGATTCGCAATCGACTTTCTCACTCGTATACAAAAAATTGAATCGGTTGTTTATCTTCCTTTTATGACGTCTCAGAATGGTGTGTTTCTGCTAACTGTGCCAATTATGACAATTCTAACTGTGCGAGATTAAATTGTGCAATGTTGATTGGGGTAAATGTAATGTAGCTTATGGAGAAAGTGTAGCTCATAGTGCAAGTGCAGTAGTCATCAATTCATATATCAGATATTAACAAAGATTTTATTGCAAAATTGAAAGCAAATATGAGTTATTGCAGGCCAATCGAACGCAAACTTGATCAAGTATAATCGACTCTACATACTTATCAAATAAATAGATACATAGTGTCGCTAATGCTTGATCGCATTCTAACTGCAATAACTCACTCTTGCTTTCAAATATCGAAAATTTCATAAAAATTTCATCCGAAATCAAAACTTTTGCCTAACAAAACGGCAATTCATCGAACATGAAAGGAGCATCTCTTCGTTTTTCCGACCCGAACTTCACGGCAACCCAATTTATACGTTCTTACGTATCTCAATACGTATATGTGTAACGTTTGGCATATCATGGTGTGTGATGTTTGGCATATCATGGTGTGTATTAGACAATCGGTAGGTGTAATGAAACGGGCCGCGGCCAAACGGTAGCGCCTGAACAATCACCTGAACAATGGGCCTCTCCTCAACGGCAGCAGCATCAGAAGCGAGCGAACAACAAAAACACAACCCGGTGTT
Source organism: Cheumatopsyche charites (assembly GCA_024721215.1). Classification (NCBI taxonomy): domain Eukaryota; kingdom Metazoa; phylum Arthropoda; class Insecta; order Trichoptera; family Hydropsychidae; genus Cheumatopsyche; species Cheumatopsyche charites. Next base: position 1,816,795 of record CM045580.1, on the reverse strand, counting down.
CGAAAAGTCCAAAAAAAACCCGAGAAGAAAAGATACACAGCAGCCGGAGCAGCAACGAAATGTCGAAGACGAGAAAAAAAAGGAATGTCTAATTAAGAGGCCGGCACTGTGCATTGTGGACCGTAACTAATAAAAAGTAATTTAGTTGATAGGATACCGTAATTAGAATTCCAGTATAAATATTATAAGTTGACTGATGTTGATGTTGCTGCTACTGATGTTGATGCTGCTGCTACTGAGTCGATATCGCGTTAGCTTTTGTCGTTTGATGACTCGCAAGACAGATTCAGATCAAGATCATATCGAATGAACGAGATCGCATTCCTGTATCGGTTTCGATTGCGATATTTAATTAGCTGTTTTAATTCGAATTTGCATAAATTTTACGAAATCATTGCTTCATCATTAACAGGGAATCTAATCTCGAACTAAAATCTCAATCCCGGGATTATGATTTGTCAGTTCTGGAATCCCAAGATTAGTCTATTTACTAGTTTTTTGTATAAATTGTGAATTATAGAATAATAGCGATCAATCCGTTGAATATATCAGACACACAGATACACAATAGCACTACTATAGTTAGATTAACAATATCGAAGTTGAAGCCTCAATTCCGGGACTGAAAGTTGACCTAAATCGTCCGAAATTAATTACAAATTACGTGCACAACTCAAATCAATCTCACATATGACGACTGAAAAGGCCAAAGAGTACAAGTGACATTTATGCCGAAATTGGGTGGTGTGCAGGAATCCCTTCTATGCATTTGTCGGCAAAAGGATATAAACGAACTCGAAACGTGTGCCGAGATATATTATCGAATCACTCGACCTCTTCCTAGTACTTGTAGATACTTGGAGTGCGCTTTTCTCGAAATCACTTGCACTCCTTGTTCTTTTCTGTCGTCATATACAATAGACTTACTTACAATCGAGTCGAGGAATGTTACACATTTTAATTGCGAAAGCGAATTTGCATACGCGCTGAATTGATTCTGTTGCACATCGGAGAGCTGATGGACACATTTTAATTGCGGATGCGATCGAGTGCAAGATTGCAACCGACCGAAAACTCATTACACGCCTTTTGTGATACATTAGCGGAGCAAACGAGATGAAAATCGACGAAACAAAAAAACGAAAAAATGAGTCGATTCGAGTTCATTTCATCGGCATGCGATTCGCTCTGAAGCCTCAATCGAAGGTACGTGAATGGCACAGTGGATGACACACCAATTACGGGAACGGATTTAATTCCAGCAATCGAGCGTTTTATCGCATCCTAACCCCCATTGAATTGCAAATGGGGAGTAATGAGCGACCCGACAGCTGTATCGGCCGATCCAACTCTCCCTGAAAGGAGAACTCCTGAAATGACCCCTGAATCGACTCGGTGAGAAGAATGTGATGCTTTTTTGCCTCTCAAATGAGATTTTAATGTCCCCGTTGCGTACTGGTATAAAGCGTTTGTATATGTTCAACTTCGAGTCTTGCCATATTCATGTGTAGTCTTTCTTAATTGATATATGACGACTGAAATGGGGCACAAGTGATTTCGAGAAATTCGCGCTCAAAGTTGAGCATTTAACTACATGTATTAGGAGGAGGTCGATTGATTTGATGATATATCTCGGTACATGTTCCGAGTTTGCTTATATCCTTTTGTCACTAAATATATGAGCGTACATAAAAGTGATTCTTACATATCTTAATTTCTTCAAAAATGATACTTGTATCCCTTAGCCTTTTCATTCATAATATGTAATCGCTCAATCATTTATTTAGAATATTTAATTTAACATTTACGAAATGATTCTTTAAAATGGGTTTTCCCGTCTATTCTGTGTCAATTGAATTCAATCGATTTTAGTTACATCTTTCGTGCGCTGTTTAATGCCATCTTCAGAGTTATTGGGCCTAATGATTACTTTTTCACAGTAGATTTAGTGTATGAATGATCGAAAAATTTGTAAATTATTTTATGACAATAAGGGAGTATGAGGCAGGAGGTTCTGGGGGTACGTTGTTCCGAAAGCAATAAATTTGCTTAAAAAAAGACAATAATACCATGATTCAAACATTAAGTAGTGCGCAACTTTAATAACCATCTTAGTTACTCTAGCAACGACAATTGAATTACAAAACAATTCCGGAACAACTTACCCCCAAATCTTCCAGCCTGTCTGTAACAATAGATAAATATAATCTGACCTTACAATTAGATGAAAACTTTCAATTTATAACATGGAAATGGTAAAAGTAGTGTGTGCGCGATTGTGAACGTTGTTTAGCGGCGCGTCCCTTGATTAACTCTTGGTTCGCATTTCGGCGGCTCGGGGTCCCTTTTGCGCGTCCCGAAGGACGCTTTCTATCTCAATCTGCTCATTGTGTGTAAATAAAAACGCTCCGAGATTGGATCGGACGTGGCGATTGGTCGTTTGTGGCCGCATGCAAATCGGATTGCGCCATAAATCCTGCCGCTTGAATGGGAATAACTTAACCTTTGTCAAGTTGATAACCGAGGTATTGGCGACGGCCGCCTGCTGAAAACTGCTGCAGCGTCGCTGCAGACAACGACCACGATTTAGAATTAGTCCGAATTCTCTACTTTTATATAAAAACACAAGATTTCGTTTGCATACAAAACGTCTAAAGGCGGAAACACACTGTTCTGAGACGTCATAAAAGAAAAAGAGAGGCAACCCTTTCAATTTTTTGGTTGCGAATGAAAAAGTCAGAGAGAGGAGGGTGCTTAGCCACGCATTAATGCTATCGTATTCGCACACAAAGAATTTAATGGTAGTTCATCTCTTTCTTTTGATGTCTCAGAACGGTGTGTTTTCGCCTTTAATGAAAAAAGATTTTCATTTTCGATTAAATTTTATTCGATAGTTGAAAAAAATTTTCGATCATTAACAGCAAAGTTGTTCATCTCTTTTATGACATCTCAGAACTTCTCTGACCGGTATGTTTCCGCCATATAATTATAATATCAGGTGAGAAAATGAATGTACCTACGGATACGGAATTGCAGATTTATCCTTATATGAAATCTATAATTTTGTTCTAACCAGGCTTGCGTTGATATTTAACAGATCGATTACTCAGTTTTCATGCTTCCATAATTACCCCTCTATATTTTAAATCCACATACTTCTAACGGTCAATTTACAACTAGTTATTCGTGTTGCTATTTCCTTTCTATTACATAAATATACTCGGAAGAACTAGATACAAATTTTAGAGTCAGAAAGAAAACGGCAACATGAATAGTCAGAGCTATGTTTAAATTGACCTTAAACAGATTCATAGCTTACATTTGACGGATCTACAATACAACAAAAGCTATTAGACATCAAAATAAACCTAGAATTTGACTCGAATTTTTTTAGACATCAAATAAAATTATTTCAAAGAATCTAAACCATTAGATGAATCAGATCAAAGTCAAAACGATCGAAAATTTAATTAAAATTTTAATACAACCAAAATTACATAGACCGCGATCAATCGAAAGCGTTACACGTTCGAATCGTGACCTTTCAGAGGCGTATCATTACGCCGAATTAGAGAGAGATACTCAAAGACACAAAACGAAACAAAAGCACACACATACACTACAACAATACACAATACAAAATACAAACTCACTGGTGAAAAGGGCGTATCGCTCTCGATGCGAAGACAATGGGATAGAGCGAAACCGGGGCGAGGAAATGTATTAATTGAATATTACCAAAGTCGGAGATCGCGTTTGGCCCGCGGGGATAGAGGAATTGTCATAAATATGGAAATATTTAAGCTTTAAGCATTTATTTTTCATATATGAATAATAATTAACGTTCTTAAGAAATAGATTGAGGACAAATATACTTATTTATGTGTTCATTTTAGTAAAAGGAAGAAACAATCACTCAAATTTGAAAAAAATGACGATAACTGAAAAATGATTTTTTCGTTATTTTTCATACGTGTCTCAAATATGGAACGGTGGTGTTTTAAAATACGAAATAATCAATGGGTGGCAAATATGGAATACTGAATTTCCTTTCAAATTAACACGTTTTCAATCCAATAAATCGCCAAGCAGTTATCTCATAACATATCCTAAAAAAATATCACATTTCAATGTTATAACTAATATTGTTGAAAGAAACCTAGTAAAATTTCAATCCTCAATATTTTTAGACTCAATTTCGATATTGTTGTTTTTCTTTTTTAAAATCTAACAATAATACTATTAGTGATTGATTTTATGCAAAATTAACAGACTGTCGAAACTGTAAGTAATAAATATCGCGATGTTCCATATTTAGGACGATTCCTCTACAGTGCGGCTTTATGGCCGAAGCGTGTCACACACGAACAATGCCGACAATTATTTCAATTATCATTTGTGTGTGTGTAAAATATTATAAAGTCGATGATGATCGTAAATAATCTCGCGGCTGACACGCATTGTGCGACGGGGGGAGGGAAAAGCACGCCCGCTCTAATCTATGGTCACTTGTGCAACCAATAACACCCATTACCAATTCATACTGCGATGCCGTTCTTCGGTTTCCTGTATCCGATTGTAAACTGAATTTTAATCGTTTTCTTTTTTAATGTATGGTCTAGGGATTTCGATCTCGAAATATTTCGTCTTAACCGGGATGACGGTTTTGGAATTTTTTAATCCCGTAGTCCCGGTGCTAAAAAATTTTAATTCCGTAATCTCGGTATTGAAAATTCTCTCTCCTGTAATTCTAGTTCTGGAGAATTTCAATTCCGTAATTCTAGTACCGGAAATTTTCGATCTCGTAATACCGGTACTAGAAATTTTCAATCCCGTATTCCTAGTATTGGAAATATTCTATCCCGTAATCGCAGTGTTAATGCATACATTCCAAAAGAATAGAAATATTTTTTTAATAAATATGTTCATATTCAAATTATTTTATTCATGATAGGACAAATCCAGGACAAATGTGTTTGGATTTTACATCAGCAAGTGATTTCGGTATTAAAATAGTCAAAATTTCTAGCCTCAGCTACAAATTGGTACATTTATTGTTAAGCTATTCTGTGTAAATCAATTTAATTTACCTATTTCATGATTTTTATTAAAATATTCATTCAACTAAAATATTCCAACCACCAAAATTTACGATCCCAGAAAAGTTCACGATACGATAATCTCGGGATCTCGAAATTGGAAGCCCTATTTCCAACTGACATCTTTACAATATTGCAAATTCATACAATTCATCCTCGGTGGTCTTAAGATAAATAATCAAACTATACACTCACACTCAACTATTGTATTCATATAGCATTTAATCAATATTCAATAGACACACTCGTCCAATAATAATTAGTTGGAACTTCTGAACCTAGTGTGAATGCACCCGCATGCTACACTCCGTGAGAACGAGCATTAAAACGCATTTAATGACTAATTTGTGACACTTACGCACGAATCGTCGATCACATCGGGAATCGAACGATCGAAAAATGTCGATAACAATTCGACAAACTCGAAAATCCGAGCACGATTTTATCGACACACGAACAAATTTTATAATACTCGTCTCGACGAGATAATACAGCTAGTCCTCCGATTACGAATCCTCAAGAAAGAGAAGCTACGTGCTATTCTTTCGTCGCTCACGTGGAATTTTGGCAGTTCGTAGTCGGAGGACTGGCTGTAATCTGCTCGTCTTGAGCAATTCTCGTGTCACGAAATCGAGATTTGATCGCTTTTTATTTTTCATACCGGTGCACATGTCTATTTTGACGTATCAAATTATACAATAACATTAATTATTATACAGTAACATTAATTATTTTTGTATGCGCTGATTACGGAATCGTATAAAAACACGTATCTTAGAACAGCATCTGATTTCTTACGTTTGATTACATTACGTATTCAAAGACGTGTCATTCGAATCGTATATATTTTTTTTAATGCGTGTGTAATTATTACTGCAATAATTAGTAAAGAATTTGATTGCGTTTCAAATTCAAATTTATTTATTGTATGAATGTTTTTTCAATTCTTAATTAATCATTCATTTTCTGAGGCTTGGAATTTTGAAGAGTAATTATTGCACATAAGATGACTCTAAAATCGATCGATTTCGGAATTAAAGGAAATTTTAAAATTATATCAAACACTTTTCTTCGTTTTAATCAACTTTTTGTGTTATACACAAATGTGACTTAATAGGACTTCGAAATTAGCATTAATAAAACACTGAATCTCGACATGAAATACGCAAACACTTCATACGCATCATATGACGACTGAAAAGGCCAAGGGGTACAAGTGACATTGAGATATGTACAGGAATCGCTTCTATGTACGCTCATATATTTGGTGGCAAAACTCGGAATGTGTACCGAGATATATCATCAAATCACTCTTAATACATGCATGTACAAACTCAACTTTGAGCACTTTTTTTCTCGAAGTCGCTTGTACCCCTTGGCCTTTTCAGTCATCATATGGAAATGACATTCAAAATCGTTTAATAGTTACTCGACACAAATCGAATATGAATGCGAAATCAACGCATAGACGATGCAAACAGTCATCGCGCACATACACAATTATACCGACAATATAGAGCCGGACCTCCACCGAGTGCACAAGGCAAATGCAATCGGCTATTCATTAAGCGAAGGCATATTGCAGTCCGCTCTTGTTGCCAATCAAATTAAGATTATCTCTCGGGGCTCGTTTCGTATGCATTGGCGAATGTTATAGGTACAAGTGGACGTAGTACATACTTTATAGCCCCGCGTTCAATCTAAACAACAATTAAACCGAGCGAGCCCTTTATTGATTCGCGCCCTCGTCTATTCTAATTGATTCGAAGCGAGGCGAATCGAAATCACCGCGATCTATAGATCTCTAGGTCGATATATTCGATCGGTATTTTACGAAAACCGTGCGATGATCTTTCATGTCGCCGAAGATCGAATCGAATCGAAGCGAGTTGTATAATCGATCAGAATTCATATTTGTATAATAATTTATCATTAATTTATTGGTTTATTTAAGAAGTTCATTATCATTTATGCGCAAATAAATCTTATCAATGAGACTCTCAATAATTTGCCTTCATCATACATGAAAAGTCATTGAAAGTTGCATTTTCATTCCTCATCATTATTTGAGTCCATATTTACACTATATTTCTATCGAATATCGTCAAAATTTGTGACCCAAAATATGGAAAGAGTCCTCATTAGTAAATACGTTAATAAATAAGTATAATTAGATAGAAATAAATAAATGAAAAATTAATTAAAAACTGCAACTACAACAAAGCACACAATAGATACGATAAGAGAGCAAATCTGCAATCTGCAAACAAATGATTTATGCGAATCGTGCACAATTTTCGCCATTTATTTATTCCACAGCCTCAAAGAGATCTACGCTTATGGATCTATCCGTTATTCGATCTGTGAATATAAAACACTTCCTCTCGATATTAGATCGCCTTTTCAATATCCGCGAACGATTCGACGCACTCTCATAATAAACGCGATAAATCCACAGAAAACGCATCGGAGACATGAGCCGTTCAGTAAGAAACTTGATTAACTCCATTAAACGAAAAATCGAAAAAAATATGACATGTTTAAAAAATTTCTCAGTGCTCTTCATTATTCAATTTATCCGATATTATAAACATAATAAGTTACAGATATGGTCAATTGTTCAGTTCACATTAGAGTACAGAATTAATCAAAATGGTCTCTGAAATAAATGATTTATCATTTGATAACAAAAATAATCCACATACATATGAAAAATAGTCAACGTTCTTGAAAAATAGATTGAGGTGAAATATATTTAGTTATGTGTTAAAAGGAAGAAATAATCACTCAAATTTAAGAAAAAACGACGATAACTGAAAAATGACTTTTTCCGTCATTTTTACATGTGTATTAAATATGGATTAATGGTGTTTTAAAATACGATATAGTCAAAGGGTGGCAAATATGGAATACTGAATTTCATTTTAAATTAACGCATTTTCAATCCAACAAATTTTCAAGCAATAATCTCATAACATATCCTAAAAAAAATCATACTTCAAAGTTAAAACTGATATTGTTAAAAAATGTAGTAAAATTTTAATTCTTAATATTTTTAGACACAATGTCGATCCTTTTATTTTTCTTTTTGAAATTTAACAATAATACTATAAGTTACCGATTTTATCCTAAATTAGCAGATGATCGAAACTGTAAGTAATAAATATCGCAATGTTCCATATTTGTCGCATAATTCATATTTGTCTCCCTTCATATATCACATGCTATACCGAATACATCGACATTTAAATCTTTTTTTTCAAAAATCGGAGTTAATCACATTACGCCCTGAACAGCTCGCATAATTCGAAAACTCGCCGCATTACGACCGCATAAATAAATATAATAACATAAACCGACGAAGATGTCAATGCGAAAATTGCACATCTTCGAACACAACGACCGCAACAGACTCATTTTTCGCACTCGGAAAAAAAATCATTGAAACGATTTCCACTGCCGAGTTGTGTTACATATACGTGTGTGTGGTGTAATGTAACTTTTTTTCGTGAACGAAAATTTTAATTCGGCCCACCGTGAAATTAACACTGGTGCCGGCCCTTTGTGTCCAGATAGGAAGCGTTAGTAAGCAGTTAAATCTCGTTTCTATCGCATCATCGTTTAATCGTATATATTTATATCGCCAACTTATTGATTTGTCGCGTTTCATAACTTGTATTAAGTGCTGTTATTTTTTTCAAATTGTTTTTTGCAAATAGTTTCTTAGTTCGACTCTGTAATGTAAGTACATATTCGCGTCATTGCGAGTCTTCAATTATTCTCTCGAGATTTGATTGAATGGCGTCGAAGCTTCTGTGCAATCGATTGAACGAACTATTGATTATTTTTTAATGAAAGAACATTTAAATGGAAATTGCTGTATTTGTATCCAATTTATCTCATACTAGCTTCTGAGACCGACTTCGCTCGAAATCCTTTAAATTTTAAGCCGATTATGAACTTTTGTACAGTAATTATATCAAATACGAGTACATAAACGAAACGAAAAATATTCGACGAAACGATATGACGTCAAACTTTAGAAATCCTCTTGATTGTAAAATGATAAATTCAAATAGTACAATATATTGATGTTAGAAGCTTAACTCGTCTAACTAAAAAGAAAAACCATGATTACGAAATTGCTGAAAATATGAGGCCTTTAGACTTAGAACCAAAGAAGAAATGATGCAAAAACCTTCCAGATGTGCACACAAAATTCTTAAAAGTTTCATTGTGATACAATTGGAAATTTAGAAGTCTATATATAATAAAACATACATTCAATTTTATTTATATAGATTTTAATCACGGAAGTTCCCAATGTGTCGCGCGGTAAATTCGCCAAATGTCTTGTTTCATTAGCGCACTCGTTATTTTTTAAGCCGCGTTCGAATTTTTTACGCTATTAACCAATTTTTTGCTCCGCGCGCACAAATCATCGCGAAGTTTGAATCGTTTGAAAGATATATAATACGAAAAAAAATCCGAATAAACAAATGTATATTAATTATTTTTTTTAACGTGTCGAGACATTACCATTACCGACTACCGTGCGGCTCGTCGAAGATGAGGTTGATGAACACCGAAGAATCCAAGCAAAAAATAATGAAAAGATACATCAAGGCTAATGTGGAAAGACTTCTTGTGCCCACGACGAGAGAAAGAGACGAGTCTGACCGAAAAAAAAGAAAATGATTCGATGTCCAATTAATATTTCGGCCACTTTTGGGTTATATATTTTTTAAGAGAAAGTTCCTTCTGCGGAAAAAAGGCAGAATTATATGATCGACGGTTGGGCGTGCGATAGAAGGAAATTGACGAAATCCATCGTCGATTATGGACGCTTCATTTAACCGCGAAAATATCTCCTTCATCCACTTTTAACCAACTAGAGCGATGTATGATGGATGAAATGTATGGAAAAAAGATATAATTCCCCTTTGAGCGGCTTCAATGTGCCGATGAAAATGCGGATAAATACCCGGAAAGCCGCTAATATATTGCGCGTATATAAATTTTTAAAACGAGAATGGAAATTTGATCTGCGGTGTTGTTGGGGATTGTGGACACTTTTATAATATATTTTTTCGAATTTGAGATATGTTGATTTTTGTTTGAAAATTATGTACTCAGTTTGTAGATTTTTAAATTTAAAGAGTAATTGAGTATAGTTGTTAATATTACATTTGCATTGATTTTCATGGAAAAATTCGATCACAAAAATATTACTCGACAGAAGTTATTATGCAACAGTTTTCGGAGTGTTTAAAAATTATATTTTATTATAAATTTATGTCTCAAAAAATCGAGAAATTGCATAAAATCAATAGCCAATAAAATATTTATTAATTTTATACACCCCTCTGAGTAATGATTTCGTTTAATCGATTTTTTTCCATGTAAATCATTCCTAATGTCAGTGTTAAATTCAATATGAAGAATCTTACTTGATTTAAAATCAAATTCAATCCTATTTATTAAAAAAAAATCAAGATTTATCAAATTCATCAAAAGAATTTATCGCTCTTAAATTCGCCGAATCATACAAGTACGTTTGTATCTATTCCGCTTCGCATTTCAATGATAAATCGGTTGTTTATCTATATTTTAGAATACAAATCATTTTGCGTGAAAGTCGTAAGTTATCACTCCACTTTTGAATAGAATGGAATCGTTTTTATCATTATATATTGATTCCGAAAGATACGTGTTTGCCCATCCGAACCGTATATTCTTATTGCCCGTTTCCCGAATAAAAAGTCGTTACGTGTCCGTATAGAATCGAACACGAATCTTATTACAAATATAATAAGGTTTATATGAACGTGCGTAATTCGTATCGCGATCGTCTCATTACATTCGTACAAAACCGTCGATATAAAATGATCTAGCTGTGCATATTATAGTTTTGTACATTACATTTTTTTTTTTCGTAACACTTCGGCTACTCGTGTTCGTTCGACGCCGAAAACGCTTCATGAATGAAACACTTGAGAGTGAAGTAGTCTTGTGTGGAATTCTGGTCGCTTTTGATAAATGTTGCGTTTTTTTGCAAAAATTTTCATTTAAGAGTTTGTATTTTTTTATATAATTTGAATATTGAACAAGTTCAGTTCTTAATATTGAATTTGGCAACAATATTTTGAGTGATTCCCATCGATAAATTCGATTGAATGAAAGTATTACTCAGAAAAAATTATTGGCGGGGTGTACAAAATTGATATTTCATTGAATAACTTTTGTTTTTATGCAATTCATACCTCGATTCTTCGAGACTTAAGATAACTGTCGAGTACTAATATACAATAAATGCAACATTTCTCAAATTCATTAAAAAAAAGTGTCCAGAATTCGTCACAATACTGCATTACGCTCAGTGATGTAGTGATTAATTTTGGAAATTTTTGCGTAATTTTTACTGCCTTAATCTAAATTTATGAGACCAAATGCATTTAAAAATACTTATTTGATTTTTTTTAAGTTATTTGAAATTTTATTTCATTTTTCCATCTACTGAACAGAAGACATCTCATTCCGTTCAGTTAATAAGCTTCATTGAAAATCTCATCCAATAGTTAGCCCACACATGCACTTTTGTTTGCATCTGAATGCGCTTTTCTCTTATTATGCACAATAGCGCAAATTATTTCACACTCTCAATGCATTTTCCGCTTCGGATGAACACGATGTGAAAATGTTGAACGTCTCTGAACGTAGAAAATTCCGCTGATTCATTTCGTTACAAGTAACAACAAAACGTGATTAACAAGCGAGACTTAATGCGAAATTAATTAAATTCGCTACCGAGTCGATGAATTTTTTAAAAAATATACTGCGTCGTGCGAATGCTTTAACGAAAATATGAATGATGAGATGTGCTTAAGTTGGCACTTCACTAGAATTTTATCCTCACAGAAATCGCTTACGACTATTATTTTTACTATCTCATTATCTAAATACGAATCGTTAAAGATCGTAAAAAACCGCATTCCAGTGTTGTTCAGAATGGAAATTCCTTCTCGACATGAATGAATCTAGTATGCTTCGTGCTCTCCTATTGTGTTCAAATGACCATTTCGTGTACTTAAACGCGTTTTTCAACAGCTCTCGTAATATGGAATCATTCATTAGTATCATCTTGATGTGTTTTTATATTTTTTTAACAAAAAAATTATCATAAATTCAGATCTATCGATTCATGAATTCATCTTAAATGTTTGGAAGACATTTCATCCATGAAATTTTTTATACAATACATAATCAAACGCGCTTTTATATAGTACGGAAAGATAATCGATTCTACGGTTTCATTTGGTAGAAAGCATAAGATTTGGCATATATGTAGATTTTAATCGTGCAATTAGATCTAGAAATGGAAACACGTCGGAGGCTTGTTTTCATCCTTAAATGTGTCCGATTGCGGTTTTTTCAGATTTATATGCCAAATCTTATGCTTTCTGTTAGCTGAAACCATAGACCCCTTTTTTTCGAGCTACAATAGTGAAGAATAGATTTGATATCATTTACAGTTAATATAAACTCGTTCGTCGCCCCCGTGTATTATTCGAAGCCCTTTTTTTTTCGTACGATCGGAACACGAAAATCGTCGTTTCTTTTCGATACACACAATAAGCGAGTGTGATATTTTATTTAACTGTTAAAAATTGTGTTCCGCTATTGCATTATACATAGTGTAAATCACGTCCCCGTGAAAAACTGTGGCAAATTCGTATGACACGACCCATTCGCCGGATAATGGGAAATCGCTCGCTTAAATTGAATTTATCTATTTCGTTATGTGTTATTTATATATTTTTTTGTATTGTAACTGATTCTTTAACTCTTTTTTTATATTTTGCAGTGGTATCTGTGCGATTTGAACTCGATGAGCGAAAATGTGAGGTCGCGCTTCCACCAATTGTCCCCTGACGAAGACACGCGCTCCTTCATAGCGAATTCCATAGATAAATCTTCATGGTTGTGGACTCAAATATGGTATTCTTTGGTTACGAATGTGCTGAGCTGGTTCATGACGAAAACCGACATAAATGGGTAAGTGAATCACATAATATTCTTATTTTTAAGCACAAAATTTGGCATATGTGTAGTTTTTAATCGTACGATTCGTTCTAAAAAAGGGAAGTTTTTACCACTACTTATATTTATGTTTTCTACCAGCTGAAGCTGTAAATCCTCTTTTTGAGTTTAATTATCCATACTTAACACTACTAATTAATCGAATCATTTAATAAAGAACTTCAATTGAATTAATGAGATAAAGAAAGCCTTATATTGAATGCGAGCGAGAGAAATCGCGTTGCATTCCCTTTCTTCTTATTTTTCGTCCGGTTAAGCGTTTTATAATTACCGACTTAACGTCAGTTGGACGAGGTTTGCAATTCTGTGCTAATGTCGTCTCCGGACAATTGCATTCGGTCGACGTGCATTTTCGCAAATGAGTTTGGCGACTGCATAATGCGACGATGCATTTCGCTTCGTTATTTTATTGTGTGTATATGTGCACTTTGTGATGCGAAATCGCTAATTGCCTTCGAGCTTTACAAACCGAGATGAAAACTTTTTTTTTTCGCTCATTTACATTGATGTAAATTTCGCGGCTTTATAACTGCATCTTTAAAATTTTAAATCGAATTATTTTTTATTTCAATTAAATTGAAGAATCTTTCAATGCAGTACGTAGTTCAAATTGCATCATAGTGCAATACGATGTACAGTTAAGTGCGTGAAGTTATCGATAGCAATATTGATTTTAACTTGAAAACGGCAGATAATTTCATGAAAATTCCTCTTAGGACGAAAGATTTTTATGAAAATCTTTCAAAGTTGCTGGAATCGATTCTAAAGCAAATCTATACGAACAAAACTAATTTCATTCCGAATTAATATATTGCTATTTTTCCACCAAGAATATCATTGAGTTTGATTACAGACAAAATGCACAAACATAAGATCCTTTTTATGAATAAGATCATAATTATTGCACTAGCTTCGGACCCGTTCACAGCGGGTTTAAATTACTATCTTTCCTATCAATACTAAATTCAAATATCTACCTGTTATAAAAATTTTTAAGTACCCATTTACACTTAATTTTAATTTCAATAAATACAATTCAAACTCATCGTGATATTTGACGTAACGGAATCGCCTCGCTGCAATTCCTTGAAATTTGCATCGCTCGATTTATCGAGCTCGCTAATTGCCTTTATTATTAAGCCGTAAAACCCGCATTTGAATAATTGCTTCAATTTGTTAATTGCGCCAACGATCGGTTTTACAGCCGCTCTCGTTATCGCCGTTTCGCCAAACCCGACTCTAAAAAAATACACACACAAACAAACTAAAAAACGACAAAACCCGAAATAATAAACCTGAAAAACGCTTTATATACATTATTCCAACCTTCGGAACGGAGAAGGTTCGATTTGATCCGCGTTTTAAAAGCGTTAACCGCATTGTTGCACCGTGTCTACGTAAAAATTCTATAATACGTATGTTTCAGGGGGGGACGGATTCGTTTGTAGAAAATAAAATTGAAAAAATATATATGTATGTATTCGTATGAAAGTGTTTTATTTTGGTTTTTTTCGTCGGAATCGTTCGAATGTAAATCTCCCGCTTCTACACTTGTCGCATTTATGCGCTTCGTACGAAATTCGACGGTCGCGTAATTAATTCAATATCGAAGAGGCATTCTTACGTTTCGCTAAACTTGTTTACGCGAACAACCCTGAATCGACTTAAAATTTAATAAATTTTTATCTAAAGTCTTGTATTTCAATCATCATCAGTAGTTTTACATTAAACTATTGATTAATGATCAAAATGTTAGCCCTTTTAACATATTATATTATTGACATTGATATTTTCATTAAAAATTATTGAAATTTTAAATAATCTGTATAAAAAGAAAAATTTAGGTGACGTTGATATATTTTTTTTTGTTTCTAAAAATTATTAAATTTTGGTATTGTAAGGGTTGAAGGTGATATTCTATACTGTGTGCACAGCCGCCGAATGGACATTTGTATAAGGGTTGATGTTAATGCGATCGCGACCGATTAAAGACCTAAAAGTGGCCCTTTTTGACCATCTTTGAGACGAAGCCACGCATTGAATACCCAAATATATTTTTTAAAAATAAAATTTACAACTATGGAGTATGAATTCCTATTGCTATCGCTTCTAATTACAAGATTCTATCAGAATATTTGCATACATACAATTATAAAATGCATTTATAGAGATTTGAATTAAAGCTTAATAATATAATGTTTTCAATATGCCAATCATAATTTTGGTAGTATGTGTCTATTTGTCGCAAGTTTTGTATGGAATTTGTTCGAGCATTAACGTCGAGCATCGTGCGCATAAATAGAATTCGATCATCACTATTATAATTTTGCTAGAATGTGTCCGTTTGTCGCATGTTTCGTATGTGATTTTTTCAAACATAAACTTCAAGCACATTGATTTAAAAAAAATATTTGAAATAAATAAATCTCGAAATTATCAATCGGCTCGACATCCAACGCAAACTTTTGCCAACCGAGAGCAATAAACATGGCGACGCGAAACAAAGGACCGCTGAATCCAGATCAATGCTAATTTCCGCTATCTTCTTTGCCCATCTCGCCATTATATATGAAATTTAACTGGTAATTCGAACCGAGTCCGCGCCTGTCCATTGTCCGAACCGATAATGAGCCGACATAATGATTTTTATTTTACAACCGCCACCCGTCCAATTACTATGATTTATAAGGCGCAACCCCCCCTCAATGGGTTTTTCCTCCTTCGGGGGTTTTCCGATGGAAATAACAATTTTCCTCGATACATACATATGTTTACATACTAAACTCGAGGGTGTTTTTACTCTCGATCGATACTGTTCATTATTTGCTCTGTGTCGCCGTTTGCACCTTTTTATTTATCTGTTTATTTTCGATAAGAAGCAATTTAGATTGGAAATAGTTTCGATTTGTTCCAAGGATGAATCGGAGCTCTCAATTTCACAGAATTTGTCTAGTGCTGTGGAATGTTGAAGGTTTTTCTGAGAGCGGAAACTATGAAAATTCAGAGAAATATATAATGATGTACAATAATGTTTTAAAATAAGGTAGTCGGAAGGTAAATGTATTTAAGTGTATAAAAGACAAGATCACAGAGTTACTAGGAAAGCGGCAATAAAAATAACGAGGAAAGCGAAACGAACGAGCAATAGAATATATCAGGATAAAAGGAAATTCGAGGAAAATTCATATAGAAATATATTATTATTATTGAATAGAATCGATCGCTATAAGTTAGATACTATCAAACTACTAATTAATGATAAAAATCTATAAAATCGTTTTTAATTTTTCATGTCTAACTATAAGAACCTTTCTATGAAACGAAAAAAACTCCCCAACTACAGTGAATCTAAATTGCACGAATTCAATTTAATATGACGACTGAAAATCCCAAAGAGTACAAATGACATTTTTGCCAAAATTGAGTTATGTACATGAATCCCTTTTATATATTTGGTGGCAAAAGGATATAAACGAACTTTGAACGCGTACCTCGATATATCATCAAATCACTCGACCTCCTCCTAATGCATGAACTCAACTTCGAACGCGCTTTTCCCGAAATCACTTATACTCCTCGGCCTTTTCAGTCGTCAAATATTACAAATGACATTCTTATGTACATGAATCGCTTTTATATATTTGGTGGCAAACGGATACAAACAAACTTCGAACGCATACCTCGACATATCATCAAATCACTCGACCTCCTCCTAGTAAATGAACTCAACTTTGAACTTGCTTTTCTCTAAATCACTTGTACCCCTTTACAGTCGTCAAATATTACAAACCCACACTTCTAATAACGAATCACCTCACATTCGATAAACAATCTTGGCGCATTTCGATAGCACCGCACGCGCTGCTTCACTCTACAACACCACACTCCTCGTGCTGCATCTCGTTAACCTTCTGTTGGCGTATCGCCGTCGAATCTGCACTTGGATATACGATCTTCCCCCGGATAACGCGGATCTCGATTGTACGTATCTAATGGGATCTGCTCTTGTGCCTACACATTTTCTCCCTCGGCTTCGCTTCTAACGAATCGCCGATTTATATTGTCGACCGGTGCTGCCGATTCATAAATTTGAATCTTATTTAGTACGTACTGTTTTGTTGAATCTGCGAGGTGACGGATTTGCATGTGGCCTTCGGGTGGATGAATTTAAATCGCGCTGCTTTTATATAGTCTCCATTTATTTAACGAACAGATAGTCTTACACAATTGTGCATTATATACATACATAAAAACTGTGTGTTCTGTTGTTTACTCAACACGTTCGATAGATTTTAATGAAACTTCTAATTGTTACAATTGTGTGCATATCTAAAAATATTTCTTGCTTCAATATAATAATTTTAGAATCGAAAAAATCAAAAAAAATATTAATGATTTGTTAAAAAAAAATATAAATTTGTTGAAATAGATGCTTAGTTACGTCAAATTATGAAGAAGTATCGGGAATGATAACATATAACTGCTGAATTTAACAAAGGGCATAAGTGTCATTTTTTATCTATATTGAGTTAAGTACAGAAAATGGTGCTGTATCATATGTATGTAGAACTATTTTCTGTACTTCACTCAATATTGATAAAAAAAGCTTACTTTTACTCTTTGTGAATTTCAATCGTCATATGTAACTATTTATGATGATAACAAATTAGGCAAGTGCGGCTGACTTTAATATTTGATAAACTATCTGTTTCTGAAAAATTGATACCTGCCATATTTGACTTTCCTCAACTGTCTTAAATTCAAATTTGATTTCAATGTAGAGGAGGGTGGGTCTGGAATTTCCGGAGGTAGTTATTACTATCTATTTTTCTTACAACTTACCCTCAGAACTTCCAGCCCCACCCTCCCCTACATATTCCACAATAATTACTATACAACATTTCAAAATCAATTAAGTCTCAAACGACTCCAAGTCACACCAGCTATCACATAAATACTAAACAATCAAACTTAGTGCGACAACGATCCCCAATCAATAAAGTCCTCTAACGTCCTGAATAATTAAGGCGGAAAAGGACCTCCCCGTCCTTTCGTCCTTTACGAAGCAGGTCGTAAATTTCACCTTACGAGGGTCTTCGATGAGAGAAAGAGGAAAATATCAACCGAATTACCCACCACCAGTCCGGCCCTGACCCGGTGGCGTTTTCCAAATGAAGAACGATCGGCTTTACAGGGCGTGGTCGATTAATTACTTAATGGATTTCGCCTTTATCGGTATTTACACGACAAAACGACCCTGTCATGCCATCTTGGCCGCGATGCAATTCCTTGGAAAATCGTGAAAATTCAAAGTCATAGTTTTCCGCGTTGATTAAAAGCTTTATCGATTTTGTATTTGGTCGAAATCGAAAAAAATGTTTTTCGTTTATTCACCTACTCCAATATCCTTTATCTTTCATTATAGGGATAAAGTTCCGAAATGACATCCCCATCCCTTAAAAAGCGATATGGATAAGTTAGTTATAGTCGATCCGGCAATTCTTTGGAAAATCGTGAAAATTCAAAGTCATAGTTTTCCGCGTTGATTAAAAGCTTTATCGATTATGCGTTTGGTGTAAATCAAAAATTTGTTTTTTCGTTTGTACACCTACCCCAATATTCTTTACCTTTCATTATAGGGATGAAGTTCCGAAATCCAGTCCCCATCCCTTAAAAAGCGATATGGGTAGGTTAGTTATCGTCGATCCGGTAATTAAACGGAAATCGTTAATGCGTATTGATGGAAAAACGGTAAAAGCTATCCGTTAAAGCGAGAATGTATCGACTTTTTTTTATCAGACATTCATAACTATAATCTACACATAGTTCGTTCATTATATAAATTATTTTTAATTTAACAGACTTTAGATTTTTATTCATTATTTTTCAAAAGGATTTCTGTCAAAAGTATTCATATTATAACGAAATAATAATTAAAATTGTGAGATTTACATCTCGTGTGATAAATCTAGAAAAAGTTCGATACATATGAGTTATCTAATTTGCAAAACATTCAATAGATTTGGTTAGGTTAAGTGAAGTGTCTTGCCAATTGGATGACACACAAGTGATAAAGTTTATTAAAATCTGACTTAAGTCTAATAGGTCGTTCAGAATGTAAACGAAAAATATCGTTGACTCGAATTATTGACTCAAAATTCCCAACTGTCAGATTCATGCATTATCATTCATACATACTAGTTGCAACTAGTAAATATGCATTTTCAGCAGGAATCCGACAGAGTTGAGAATCCAAAGTCTATAAATTGAATCAACGTTTTTCATTTACATAGCATTGACGACCAATAAGATCTAGATCAAAACTATGCACATATTTCTTAAGATCTTAAAAAAAAGTTTTTTCATAAAAAATCGAATCAATCGCTCATCGAATATTAAAAAACCTCAAAAATCAATCGATACGAATGAAATAGCTATAAAAGCTGTTTCGCCCACCCGATGCAATATCTCCGATAAACACCCACAAACAAACAAACACCCCCTGTATATAGTAAACACGAACGGATTCTGACTTTATTTTTTCTTATTCATTTCGGTCAGAAAGATCTTTTCGACTCGAAGGCGTTTTTTGCCGCCGTCACGGCGCGTATTGTTTCGGCTTTGCCGTTTTTAAATTTTAATTTGATTTCGATTCGACACGACCGCTACCGTTTCGCGAACAACAGAATTGGACCCGACTTCGATGTGTTTGTTTTATTTTTCGTTTTGACGATTTTCGAGTTCGAAAATCGGCCAACGACAAATAGTTCGTTCGCGAATAACGAGCAATTAAGGCTTTAACGGCTTTCGCTCGGCTGAGGTTCGTTAGCGATTTTTCGGTTTTTGTTCGTGTCGCGTTTGTAAGGTTTTGTCGTTAACTTGAACGATCTAGAGACGTTTGTGATTGAAAAAATCGAAAGATATATCGAAACTAAATACTATTATAAATGCTTATTTATTTCATTAGTCGATTTACTTGCAGTTCTAATCATTCGTGTTGTCGTTTCTCAACATTAACGTTATGATGAAATTCAAAGTGAGAAAATAAATTGCAACACAAATATAGAACTTAATGTAAATTAACTTTATGAGATTAAAATTGAACTCACACTAAAGCAATCACAATATAAAATATACTTCAAATATTTCTTTGGAAAATTTGGTATTTGACTGGATTTTACTAAATAATTATGAAAATGACTTTCTACGTTTAAGTGCATATAAATTTTCGACAATATTTTGAAATTACGTGTATTTTATATTGTACCGATGGCCCCTTTAAAGAAGGAACACTATGAGAGAAATTATGAAAGTCAGAATTTGTGAAAAATTTTCGCCTGCGATTCCATTAATCGATTTTCTTTTAATTTTTTTCGTATAAAGATATGAATTAATAAAAATACGTCTGAATATTGATACTTTTTAACAGAAAATTTATTTTTTTAAGGTTTTAAGGTAATCGAATATGTCTTCACTTCAAGGCCCAGTAAAAATGTAGTAGTCGTAATTTTCCATCAATTTTCAATAGAAATTCAGAAAAAATTACAAATTATTTCGTTGTCCATTCACAGCGACACGTTTCGAAAAATCCGATAGTCGTATACAGGGTGTGTCGGCATAAATGGCCGTTTTTCTCTCAGTGCACACTTATAATAATACACCGGGGTCCATCTGAATATTTATTGGGGGCCGTTTTCGATTATGCGCGTAGGTTTTTGCGATCCGATAAAGCCTCCTCGGAAAAGCATTCATGTAAATATATCTGAATTTGTATACCGACCAGTATCCGAGAGTTTCGTATGTTTTTATACTGTGCATGTGTGTCATTTGTAAGGTGGGTTCACACGAGAGCAATTCATAGATTCGCTTTGGTATTCAATCAAAAAATTTGTTACCGGAACTCGTATCTAATCTTTTAAATTTCTTAATTAAAAATTAGTAATTTTTATTAAAATTAAAATTAGTATTTTATACTGTTACACTATAATCAATTGAAAATATCAACGTACAAATGGTTTGATTCAAGTCATAAGATTTATACACAATATTATCCGCGCCTATTGAATGCAATCCTCATTACACCACAGCAGAGCAAATTGCAACCCAAACGTCACACGAACAAACAAACAAACACACATACAAATTAACACTATTATTATATTAACGAAATTGATTCTGAATTGAAAGACGTTGAACTTTGAAGCGTTGAAAACTCGTACATTAATACGAAAGAGATAGTAGCAGCATCATCATCGCTCGTTCGATTATTCACATGGCGCGCTTTTTTTCGTTATTTCGAGCCGATTTTTTGTCGAAAATAATTTGTCTGGCCGACAAGGAACGTTCTTCTCCTCTTCTTCATCTCCTTCTACTTCTTCTTCTCGTAATAATGATTTTGGAACGAGAGCGTAAGCCCGGTAGCTTGTATTACCTCTACGCGGAGCGAGAACGCTTAGAGGAAAACGACGCGCGAGAGCGAGATGCTCGATTTTCACGCCTTAACGTATTATACGTTCGACGGTGTTGTTAACTCTCGACCCGCGGTCGTTTTAATATATTTATTTTTTTGCCTTTATTATGCATGCGGACGTTTGTTTCGATTTTTTTTAATTGACGCGCGAAACAATGGACGTTTCGAAAGCGCGTTTTACAGCGCCGTAACTTAAAATATGCGTTTGCCCTTAAGAGAGCGTATGAGGAAAATTTTATTTTTGTTCATTATTGTGTTTAAATATAGGTTTTTGTATGTTGATGTTGATTTCAGTGTGGTTTTTGTTGATCAGACTAAATTTGATTAAAATTAGCAACTGTATTGATACTTAAAAGTTTGTATAAGTTATTGCGGTTTACTCAAACTTATCTAGTTAACTAACCAGAGAGTTTTCTGTCAATCATTCGACTGTGAGCTCTCGAAAATTTGCAAAATAGAAACGGATTTTGACAGTTTGTAGCTACAGGACTGACTATTAATCTATGATTAGTTAACTAGAGTAGTGAAAAGACCGAAGAAAAGAAAGAAAAGTCAACTAACTAAGAAAAAAAACACGTCATTTTCACTGACATCGATCGTGATACTAAAATAAAATACACTAACATTTATATCACTGCACTATCAATTATCTAACGAAAAAGTATCAATCATTTATCAAACTCCACAATTTACAAATATTTCATCTAAATCTAAACCCAATTTACATGTAGCGTGTATCTACTTGTATTAACCACCCAAATTAATAATCACATTTTTTCCACTGCTCAAAAAAATACCGATTTTCAACGTACTCTATAACGATACCGGTTCAGTGTACGGGTTCCTCCGTCCGAATTGAATATTATTAAATAATCCCCAGGAAAAAATAACCAATTTCAAATAATTACCGATCGCAATTATGCAATTAAACGTGGTGATGAGTCCCCTTTTGTGGAGTTCTCTCGCAGGAGGTCCGCGTCTTTTCGAACAGTGTGTGAAATCATTAATCATCAGCGCCACATCTTCCTCGTCTCCTCCTGATGATGATGATGATGATTATTATCATCGTCATTATTATTATTATTATAAAAGTCTGTTTTACTCCGTTGCTTTCTAGAGCTTCATCATCGTCGTCCTTTTCATCCTTCGGAGGCTTTTGTTGCCGGCCATTGTTTCTAGCGGCCCTTTTTGCCGATCCAGATACATAAATCGAGGATTAGAATATTTAAGAGTTAATTATCTTGATTGAATCGTGAAAGGAATTTCGTTTTAATTATGACCGAAACGGGCGGCGCTTTTATGCTTCGTATTAATTTTGTTTTAAGGATGAGAAAAGATACGTTAACAATCCACGTGAATTTTGCTGTATTAATAAATCACTTTTTTTTCGTATATCATACAATCGATTTTATTTTTGCACACTGATCGAACATACTATTAATCCTACTATAACACAAATTTAGATTTTTTTGTCATTTATTCAAATTAGACAAATTAATAAAACATTTTTCAGTTGTAATTTTCACACGAGTCACAAATGAAATTATTTAAAACAATAGATGATCTCGTCACTGTAATAAAGTGTCATTTTCAATCGAATATCTAATAGAATTACCAATTATATTCAATATGTACTCTTTTCAAAACTTAAAACTCAGAATTTACATTAGAAGTGTATTGTCGACTTGTCGCATATGTTATAAAAACTTGCATTATAGAAACTTACCTTATACGAAAGGTAACTGTACATCATAAAATCAAAATTCATTCAACTATTCAAACATCAACGACAACGTTTTCAACACTACAACAACACAAGAAAAGACATCAACATTCCCACGACGCTCACACTCGATCCTAGAGCAAACAACAAGTATGTACTACACCACTTCAACGATCGACGTAACATTCACTTATTAACGACAAGAAGCGCACTCTTCCTCATTAAACGTGGATTTGTTGTGCGCT
Source organism: Cheumatopsyche charites (assembly GCA_024721215.1). Taxonomy (NCBI): domain Eukaryota; kingdom Metazoa; phylum Arthropoda; class Insecta; order Trichoptera; family Hydropsychidae; genus Cheumatopsyche; species Cheumatopsyche charites. The sequence continues at coordinate 1,793,158 of CM045580.1, read as the reverse complement.
TCACGGAGTCATCGCTCAATTATCGAGGCGCCTCTAATACCGATATTATAATATGAAAAAAATCGTCAATATATGACGACTGAAAAGGCCAAGGGGTACAAGTGACATTGAGATATGTACAGGAATCACTTCTATGGCAAAAGGATACAATCGAACCGAGATATATCATCGAATCGCTCGACCTCCTCCTAATACGTTTAGGTACATTTGACTTTTCTCGTGAAGTCGTTTATACCCCTTGGCCTTTCAGTCGTCGTATGCTAGAAATCATGAGGACAAACGAAACAAACAACAATGAGCAAACAGTCATTAAAGAGCGCGTTGCGTGGGCGCATTGTCGCTCGAGGACCCTCGACCCTCGCGGTAATTGCCGGGGGGCGAGGGCGGAGCCCCCGTTCGGGTAAGACGGGGGCCCCCGTTAATGAACGGCTCTTCGAAGGCAGTGACGTAACTAAAAAAACAAGGTGAGGGCGTAGCTCATTTTAAAATTTTATCCTTAGTAAATTCTGTTCAAAAACGAGGAAAATCAGACGTTTAAAAAAAATTTTTTTTTCAAATTTACTAACATGAATACTCAGTCACTAATTTTGATGAAATTTAGTGAAAATTTGATGTATAAATATAAAATAATGACGATAAATGAACAGGAACTCACGCAAATATGTAAGTGACCATACTGTTTTTAATAAACCTTGGTGAAAATGTATGAAAAAAATGAAAATACTTAAGTTCTAATTCACACATATACATCAATTCCAGAGATTAACGAGACAGACATTACATTGGAAAACTAATAAGTTTACTTACAACGTATAAAAGTTTTCAAAATTGCATAAATTATATTAATTGATAATGGGCCCCATGTCACAGTAGTGCCCTCAATTACCCTCGTTACGGATCTGATCTGGAGGCTGCTTTCGGGAACGGTAGCTTTAATTGCCACCAAGATGATGACTCTCGAGTCGTCGTGGTCGTTTCACGTTATAATTTGATCGAAATTATTCTTATGGCTTTATATTCTGTTCTGTACGCGAGCATGTTCGAAATCATTCATTTTTTTTCCATTTTGTAAATTTTCAAGTTGACATTAAGCTTATAAATATAAAAACGCACTCGTTGGATTACTCATGTAACGATTTGATCGAATGAAATTTTTATTAGTGATGTACATCGAATCCCGAATTTAACACTGTCGATCTAAATAACTTCTCATTATAACATTCAAATTACAATCGAAAGAACGGTGTCGAATCGTCACCGAGGCGTATTTTGAAACGTCTTTTTTCCATCTCGTACAACGCATAAATATTTATGTAATAAGTGACGATTCATGCGGAACGAACTACTAATACCGCATCTCCTGTAACGTTGTAATTAAAAAAAAATCGTATTACGTTCGTAATTATCGAAATATCGCGCGGTAGCCCGATAAATAATCCGCCTTTTTATAAGACGCCGATTTACATGCGTTCTACGATTTCGTAAATTTTCACATTAGGGCTGAGAAAAAATTTTTTTTAGATAAATATAACTTTTTAGATGAAAAATTCTATTCTTGCAATGTTTGAAATCAATCGTTTAAGTTGTCAAAATATGCTTTCATTGTCAGACCTTCTACACATAGATAATACAAATACATTCCGCGTTAAAGAAACAATTAAAATCGTATAGAATTAGGCCCCTTTTCGATATTTGTTCTAATTAGATGAAATAATTTTTACGTTTATCAAAAATTTTACAATAGGTAATTGTAAGGCTGGAAGTCCTGGGGGTAAGTTGTTCCGAAAGGAATAATATTTTTAGAAAAAGATAATAAATATACATGAAGAGGATAATTGAGCATCTGGTTATTGCGCAATTTCATAATAGTTATTCTGGTAATGATGATTAGTGACTAATTAACTTACACCCAGAACTTCCAGCCCCATCCTTCCCTATGCAATATTTGAATATGCAATACGTTTTATCAGACCAACGATTTTTAATTTAAAAAAAAGGCGTTAAATTGAAAGAATTACTTGAATTAACACGGTTGTCATAACTAAGACAAAATGGAAAAAATTACATTTTTGAGAAGACAATTTTCTAGAATTGCATTTTATCTATTATATTACTTTATAGAAGTGCACGTTATTTAAGATTTCGCTGTAAAAATTCACTTTATAGAAGAGATAACTGCAATTGCATTATTCATTCGTCCGTCCGCCCATCTTTCTGTCTATCTGTCTGTGTGTATGTCTATCTCTCTGTCTGTCTATATCTTTCATGAAATACATTTAAAATCGATTGATTTACCCAAATTCTCCAAAAAAAAAATCCTCAACCCTGTATTTTTTCGTCGCATTTTAATTACGGGCTGACGCGTTTTCGTTGTCAATCCGTGCCGCAGCTTTGAATACATCAAACGTGATTGATGGTCGGCTTCGAATCGATAATTGCCGTTAATTTAGATTGACTCGTATGCTAGTCGGAATTATTATTAAGCTAGTACGAGTGTGTGTGCGTTTTTGTTGTTGTCGGTTAACTTTTATGTCGAATGAGCCTCCGGATCTATTACTTAATGGCTACGTACTGCGGTTGCGCTTCTATCATTCTTACGCAATTAATATGTATATTGAATTTTTCGATGGAAAGAATGCGTATTGTAATCAATCATGGCTCAACGTAACAATTTTCTACGTTAATCATTCTTTTGCGGCTTCCGATATATTGAATTTTTCGGTGTTTCGATTGATTTGTACAAACATAGACGATCTTCAATTATATATCTAAACCAACCGATAGAGATATAAAACGCTTGTGTATGCCTTATCGGGATTCAGTATCTGCGTGATGCTAAGTTCGAATATTGACGAAAGTCATATTTTGTTTTTCTTAATTGGCGACTGAAAAGGGTAAGGAGAACAAATGACTTCGCGGTAATTTCGAGAAAAGCGAGCTTAATGAACAATACTGTGACAATTCAATTTTCGACTATCATTCAATACAATAATAAAAAATATGCAAAAGATGACTCAATACGAAACGTTTGAGCGAAAAAGACAACTGCAGCAGCCACATGTAAACTCCACAATATTACTCCTTCTCGTCAGATTTACGGCGTGTTAAAGTTCATCCACCTCGGAGAGAATTTAACACTCGAATGGTAATAAAATCTGCAGAGCTCAATTCCATTCGCGAACGTTATGATTTGATTGAAACGAGGAGCGTTGGTCACGCTTACTGCTATAATTCATACGCACACCTCCATAACTCTTGTATTTTTACTGCGCCAATCGCTCATGCTAAGAATAATCAAATTAAATAAACGCTTTCGTTCCGAGTACGAAATAATAATTTTGAGAAATCTATTTTCGAGAATGAGCTGATCTACGCCCACAGGCTTCCAATTATCAATTCCCTTTAGGATATCTATAGGAAACACGACAAATATGGAAATATTGAAGTTTTAAACGTGTATTTTACACATATGAAAAATAATCAACGTTCTTGGGGAATATATTGATGCCAAATATACTAAGTTATGTGTTAATTGTAGTGGAAGATATGATCACTCAATTTTGAAAAAAACGACGATATCTGAAAAATGATTTTTTCGTCATTTTTTCATATGTGTATCAAATATGGAACAGTGGTGTTTTAATACGAAATAGTCAAAGGGTGGCAAACTGTAAGTGATAAATATCGCGATTTTCCATATTTGTCGCCCTTCCTATATCTATATTCGAATGAAATGTCGAATTATTCTTTATACTAGTCTGAAAGACAACGGACAAAAGCCGAATCGTGGTTTAACGGATCGTCGAAATAGCCATCGCTCACGTTTTTCATTTGTTCGAACGTAAAACGATAATGGCGTCTAATAACGGCGCGTTAAAGAGATCTCACGGTTTCGAATCGATACTCGATAAAAAAAAATCAATGAATATTACGCATTTCAAAAATGGCGGGAAAAATACTCAAAGTATCCGATTAGAGAATAATCGAAGCGTTTTTAATTTTTTTTTCGGTTATGGCAAAGAATTGAACTTAATGAATCGTAACCGAGCGTAACGAAAGAAGCGTCGAAATGTGCAACCGACTCTGATGCAAATAAAAATATCACAGTAAAGTTCAATTGATATCATAATTTGAATGAGTGAGCCCTGAATGGTATATGTAAACTAGTTTATCAGCGTAACGTGTGAATCTTCCTTCGAGACGTGAAAAATAAACACGACGAACGAAATTAACGACGGTCGTATAATCGAAAAGAAAACGTTATTATTATACAACACACAACGGAGGTATGTCTGTAAGACCGCAAAAGTTCGTGTCTTCCGTCCGTCGAAACGTGATGCGTTCGATTTATCAATTTTCCCTCGATTCGATTTTCATTTATCGAAACAAATTTCGAAACATCACACATTGTGCAATGTGTAGATCATACATTATCAAAATTCCGTTATAAAAACCTATTTAATTTGATAGCTTTCAATTGGAACATTGCACATTTTTCGAACTATTCACATTAGAAAATATTTATTTTTTTCATTTATCTAATGTCGCATCCACACGTAAGTCGGCGGCTTTAAGCGACAAAACACAAATATGCCGGAAGCCGCTATGAATATTGGCAAACCTCTATAATCACATGTATTAGGTAATAATTTTATATTAGGTTATGTGAGATAGGGAGTGGACAATCTTAAGATGAGTTTAATGCTTCATTTACATTAATGGCAAATTTTCGTTACGAAAATGAAATATTAGACGAAATTGGCGAATTTCTCATATCGATCCGATTCAGGTGTGCGTTTTCGATGGGTTTTGCGGCGAGAAGACGATCAGGACAAAACGGCCGCTTATTATCGGAACGCAATAAATAAAATATGGCCGTAGACAACAAAAGCTCGAGCATGAGACCCGTATCAATCACGGCAATAATAACATCGTTGATTGAATTTCCCCCGCACTCTGAAAGTGATATAATTCCGTTTTATTCGTATACGCTTTTTTTTTCTCTCCGTTCCGATCATTTATTTATTTATCCGTACGTACGTACGTACGGAGGAGGCGAGTCCGTCTCGGAATTTGTCTTCATCCCTCTTTAGTTGTACGTGTGTTGTGTTGTTGTAGTAGATCGTTCGTTTTCCGATCAGAGCAATAATGACGGTTTTGTTTATGCCTTATTTCCGTTGATGGTAATTTGGGGATCGCCGCAATAATTTAACTGTTGATTCGTTCTCATCGGACACCGGAGTAAAATTATATATGTTACAATGCAAGTCATCAATTCAGTCATTTTAGCCTCGCGCGACCATTATGTACTCTCTTATATGCAGCCAGGGCTGTTTATGCCGGGTTATTGACTATAATTTATAAATATTTATCACGCTCGATACACATTCTATCTGAATATTCCGAGTGCAGAATTGTAAATGCAATTTGTGCATACTATGTTGAGTTCAGTGAATTCATTGTGATTCTGATTTCGAATCGAAGAATGTAGATACTTGTGTATTATCCAGTTCAAAAGAAACTCAAGCTAATCTAACCTAAACAGACTAATTGAGTTTACATGTATTAAAAATCATTCATGCCTCTTTAATACAGATTTTTTTCTTTAAAGCTCATTTACATGCTGGCATTGCAACTCGAGCTTCCCTTGTCTCTTTCATTTAACTTTTTCTTGCATTCGTGCGAATACTAGAGACGCAGCAGCGGCAGCATGTAAACGACTCTCGCACGAATCACGACAAAATCTATCGAATGATTACAAAACATTTTCTCGATGAAAATTGTGCAATGATCACATCTCGTTTCGACATTACACGAGCGATGCGTTTTTCGTCGACTTTCTTTTGTTGTGAACGCCGAGAGTGCATCTAACGCATCATCGTGTCATTATCTTCTTATTTCAATAATCGAGATTTTCAATCACGACGGATCGTTATGAAATTCGTTCGGAAACGGCCTCGGCCATTATTTTATTGCGGTTTATTGTGCGCATGCGCGTTCACATAATAATAATCACAATAATGCCGCGTCCGATCAGACGTGCGTTTAGCAGTTGCGCGAGATAATTCCCATTTTTTCTTTCTTAAGGCGGAAATGCACCGTTCTGAGACGTCATAAAAGAAAGAAAGAGAAGCGACCCATTCATTTTTTTGTGTGCGAATGAGATAAGGGCACGTAACCACACATTAACCTATCGCATTTACATGTTGTTCATCTCTTTCTTTTGCCGTCTCAGAACGCTATGTTTCCGCCTTTATTCTTATTCCTCGAATGTTTCAAGTTCATTATCATAATTCTCGTATCGACGGTTACCAAAGTTTTCAATCCGCAAACCACCTGTCTGATCCGAAGCCGCCGCAAACAATACCGACCGGATTCGACGATTAACGTCTCCGACCGTAATCTCGATTATTATTGATGGTCTTTTCTTGTATTTTCATCCGTAACTAACTCGAGAATGCTCTGGGCTTTTGTCGACAGTTTACCGCGACTTGTACGGATTCGTTGTGTTAGAGTCCGAGAGGTGATTTTATAATGATACTTCATTATTGGAATCGTTGCTTGTATGTAAAATTATTTTTATATACCTAAATCATATTGAAGTTCAGATTCAATTCGTTTCGTATTATTTTATTATTGCTTTTAATGGTAATTTAAAATTTGAATATTCGTAATCATATTGAACTGGGATATGAAATAGTTGCATTTTAGAGCTTATTTTGCTTCAGATCTATACAGTAAAGTTCTTCATCATATGAAAATCGTGGATATAACCTCGTCAGGTTTTATTATAATTAAATAAATTAAGCAATCTTGCAATGTCTTTCGGTTAAAAATATCAGTATTGAGACATGCAATCACATGCGAAATTGCTTAATTTATTCAATGCTAATAAAGACAATTACGAGATTTGTCATTTATTTTACTCCGATTAGATGTGATAAGAATTTAATACAGATCTGAAACAAGTGGAGATTCTCACTAATGTTTTTGCAAATAAATGACAACACAAGCAAATGTAAGCTACATAACGTTCAGAATACAATAAATTTCACAAAATCATGTGAGTTTTTATGCAGACTGTATTCTCATCTTTATGCAGCTCACATTTACTTGTTCTCACTTAAAAAAAACACTAATGAAAACTCTGCAAAACTAACTCGAAAAAAAGTCGCTCCAAATCCCTCATTAACGCTAATTCGATACGAAAACGTCGCCGGATCAAAGCCTCCTTCGACATAATGCATTCATACGAAAAAACCTGTGGGAAACTCGTAAATTCCTAACTTTTTCTGTTACATTTTCAGTATGAAAGGCGATGACGTGCACACGAGACACTTTTTTTCGGTCCGCATCGAAACATCGTCTCACGTCCATCGTCGTTGTTGATCTTTATAAGACAGTGTGCCGCGCTCCGGCGGTAATTGGAGTTCTTTTTATACACACTCGAACGTGCCCTTCTCGCTTTTTTTCCCATTCATTTTTGACTTTTTGTTATTGTTTATTCGTCGCTTTTTGATTTCGGAGCCGGTCGTGACCGGGGGTCGTCATTGTTGGTCGACATCTCTCAACGGTACTGCGTGGATTCCTCGGATGCCTTCGGAGGTTTCGAGTAAAGAAGTGCATTTTCGACAAACGAAACAAATAATAAAACATGGCGTATGAAAAAGACGCCCCCGAGGTATTTTTATCGGATGCACGGAACGCAATTGACGACAATGGAGGACGAGTAATGAAGTGTTTGTTCCGAGGGACGGATTCTTTTCGAATGCGGGTTTTGGCGATGATTAAATTCGATCTTGTAGTGATTTTTTTTGTAAATGGGTGTTTATTTATCGGAAGCTTTATTTAGATTGTGGAGTATATCATGTAATATTTTTTTAAATATATAAATTGGAAATAAGCTGATTCACGTGCTACATGTTTAATTGTCAACTAGACTCAATCATTGAACGTTTTCGTGAAACCAAGACATTCTAAAATAATCACCAACACAACATGTAATAAAGATTTCAACTCTATCTCTGAAATTAACTCTGTACTAGAAATGAGGCACTGTAAAAGAAGTATGCCTAAACAATGTTCTGTATTTTCACCAATCTCGTACCCCCTTTAAATAATATTTTCAATAATTTAACTTACGTTTAAAAATTAAATTTTGACTATTTTTATTTTATAAAAATTTAAGGTCCTATCTAATAATAAGCACACATTCATTTTTTGAGTATACAATTTGATATGAAATCAATACTTAACGCGATTCACAGTTGACTTTCCTGAACATCCTAGTCTAGACAAAATGCATCAATTGTTCCAGCAGATCATCGACAAACACCATGATTTCAACATAATCACATTAAATACTCATAAACATAAGTTCCGCATTCACATATGGCTATTCCCCTTCCTATTGCGTTCATCTTTCTAGCTTTTACCTTCGCATCTAGCTTACTCTTACGAACATTAAAATGACACAGACAATGACAACAGTCATATATAAACGCTATATTAAATACAAAATCGACAATGAATCATCTGCAACGCAGAATCCGCAATCTCGACTTGAGTCACTCGAGGTGACTGGAACGCGCGGGTGCCCATCGCGGCGCGAAACCCGGGGTGTGTCGGCGATAAAAAAATCGATTATGCACGCGCTCTTTAACGGCCCCGCTTGTTAGTTTATTATTATAGCGCAGTGCACACACATACGCATGCGAGCCGCATTCGCAGAAAACAAATGCGGACCAAAACGGCGTGAATAATCGCGACCGAGCGCCTAAAAAGCTCCGGCCGATTGTAAATCACGCTCTCCGGACAAGTTCGATTGACCGAACGCACGGACGGAATTAACCTTTCACGCCGTTAAACTTCGCACCTTCTTTATTTTCATTTTCATTTTCGGTACGCTCGTATAATGCGTTTCAGACGTCTCGTCTTTCGCTTCAACGAGATGATTGTTTCTCTTACTGTTTTAGCTTTTTTTTTTTTGTATTTATTTACTGTCAGACGCTGGTATCCAATTAAAAAAAATCTCAATTGATCGTTCACTTCAAAGTAAATAAGTAACCGCTAGAGTTATGAATTAAAAAGTGTGATCAGTGCACGAAAGATAACATTTAAATCGATCAACACTGACAAGGCAGGTGATCCATTTTGTAAAGTTTTAACGCTAATTTACACGACAGCGAAAATCAAAACCAAAAGATAGAAAGAGGCCTATATAAGGGAATGGGAGATCTATGGGTGAGTTGTTCCGAAAAGAATAATTTTATTAGAAAATTGAATAATAATATCTCGCGAAGGGCATCAGGTATAGTGCATCTTAAGCAACCATTTTAATTACTCTGATGAAAAGGAAAACTTCTTCGGAACAACTCACCCCTGGAATTTTCAGCCTCACACTCATCTAAACTAGTACATAACGTATTTTATATACGCAAATAAAATGGCTCATACACACAAATGAGATGTCTATGTCTCTTGATCTCTTGTAGTGTGAACTAGTCCTAAAATTTTTTTTCAAATCGAATGAATCTAATTCTTGAATCCCGCATTAACTAGAAAAAAAACTGACTCTCACCAATAACTCAAATCTAACATCAAGAGGACTCTAATCGAAGCGGCATGCACAATCTGGTGTCTGTTAATGTTTTATCTTATTTTCATTTTGAATTATCAACGTATGGTCGATTCGATTATAGCGCAAACGCGTCCTTTGTAATTTGGCCTAATTGCGCAATGGAAAAAGAAACAAATCACACGAACCCATCGAGCGGTAATTGTCCGTCATTACGTATCCACACGCGGCGGATATTGAATGCTTATTGAAATTGTAAATTCGTAAAAATAATTGTTCTCGCATTGTGTACGACAATGGGATGCCTTCGAACGCGATTAATTTTCTTCGCCGCATCCGCATATGTGTATGTACGTTTTTTTTTGTTCGTTCTGTCTTTTAATTTCCGTGCAATTAGCGTAATTGCGATGACAATTCTGCGTCGTTTGCATACGCGACGATACACACACGTGTATGAAAACGCGATTTTTCCATATGTAATTATTGACGATGGGTAATTACACGTGTCGTTCACGCAAGACGAATACTAATTCGTTAATAACAGCTCGGAATGCATATTACAATGGATATGTTTATTTTCATAATCAAAAATGTTCCCCCCAATGTCACTCTTGTATTTACATAATAGAATAGTAAATATTCATTCATTTAGCTATGGGCAATGAGTGAATGTTTTTTTGGAAACCGTTAAAAAATTAAATACACTATCAGAAGACATAAAATTGATGTTATGATAAAACAGTGTTGTGAAGAATTTTGATGGCTTGTTTAATTTGTATTTTTACGCGAATTTTTTTCTAAGTAGATTTGCTGTTTTTCTTATAATTTAAAGACTGATCAAATACAGTTGTTAATATTGCATTTAAAATTGAAATTCTGAACGATTTTCATGGAAAATTTTGATTAAATGAAAACTTCACTGAAGAAATAATTATCGAGGCCTATAAAATTAATATTTGATTAGATAACTTTTTCGAATTTACAATAAAATATTATTTTTACATACTCTGAAAACTGTTACATTATAATCATCCGAGTAATGTTATCATTAAATCAATTTTTTCTATGAAAATCATTCCAAATATAGTGCCAAATGCGATATTATATATTAAATAGGTAATGCTTGATCAATCTTTAAATTATAAAAAAAACTATAAACCACTTTAGTCCAAATATTACGTAAAAATACAACATTTAAGCACAAAGTGTTCATAATTTCTCACAGTATTTATATTCTTGTATATTTTCATAGAATTATATTTTCTCCAATACAAAAAGAAATTAATCAGCTCTATGGGAAAATCGATTTGGTTTGAATGCGAAGCTATTTTTTCGAGTCGGGGGCTGTGCGTGTTCACAAGGGGTGGGTTTTTCGGGGCATAATATTTTTTTCTTCAGGAAAACTTTTTTCATTTAGCCGTTTTTTATGTTCAATTTTCGCCGGCGAACATTTCAGATTCCCTTTGACTTTGCGTAATAAACTCTCTCCGGGGCGCACAAGAAAACTCGTCGTCGATATATTTTATTTACGATAACACTTTTCCGCTTTTTTTAATAACGGCACGAAAAATTTGAATGATTCTTGCGCACACCCGACAAAATTAATAATAAATAAATGCAAACTTTTTCAATATCCCCCGCACTTCCCCTCCGGACCTATATACTCTTTAGAATTTTCGACATTTTCACAATATGAACACTTTCCGAAAATGAGAAAAGTCGTCAAACCATGTTTTTTTTTTAATCAATACGAATTTTATTTTGAACCGATAGACGTATTTATTAAATTTTCATGACACACCGCAATCGTTCATGTTTTGACTATTTCGTAAAATTTTGAAAAAACACTGTTATTTCGAACAAAATGTAGATCAATTACATATGCAACGATCATTAACGTGAAAACGTGAGCAGCACGTATAGTAATTTGTACCGACGACACGTATAATTATTTTCATTACCATCGCACGAATTAACGTTTCGACACTCGAAAACAACAAATCGATAAAAAAATTAGACCGAATTGAAAGGAGAATGGGCAAAAATGTATGGGACGCTTATCTAGATTTAAATAGTTTAAAATATATAATTAGTTATTTAGGACTTTCATTTAAATTGCGATGAAATGTGCTTTTATTAACAGTTTTTAAATTACAATAATTCTTATATGACGACTGAATTTCACAAAGGGCACAAGTGACCATTTTTATCGATATTGAGTTAAGTACAGAAAATGGTTCTTTATATGATACGGAAACATTTTCTGTACTTAACTTAATTTCGATAAAAGAGGTCGTTATGCCCTTTGTGAAATTCAATCGTCATATTTCTTCATCAAAATTAACTCTGAACGTTTTTTTTTTATGTTAATTTACTACTTTTAAAAGAGAATGTTATAAATAAAATACTTTTTTCACACAGTGAATCGAAACTCTTCCCCATAATAATTTATGACTCATACGAAAAAAGCTTTCCAACGATTTACATACTTCTAGTTATTATTGGTCTCTGAATTCATTTTGCCCATTATTTTTTAGCATCGAAACGAACTCGCTAACGATATTATTTCGCGAAAACATTTTAATTGTTTTATTTTTTAAAACCTTTCATTACGAAGTGCAACGGGTGTGTCGAATCGCCCTCGCCGAGACCATTATGAGAGATCATTGTTGCTTTGATGACTTTTGCATTCTCGAAAGACTCATTCCGAATCCGAGACTCATCGTCGATTATATTTACGTACCTACCTAAAAATTTTCGCTGAAAAAATTTTATTAAAAAAAAAAACGTCAATTCAGAATTAAGCCGTCTTCGGATCATCTGTTCGAAAGGAGACTCGTCCGATCGGAATAATTCATATGGACCCTGAGTCGTCTTCTTCGTAATTTGATCGACGTCTTCCTCTTTTTGAAGAGATTTCTCTCTCGTTCGAAGAGCAGCGGTGCCTTTGTGCTCCGTCCTCTGCTCCGACTCCGAGAGAGAGAATGACGTAAAAATTAAAAGTGATTGTTGCAGTTGACGTTTATTACGCACCCCGGCCCATTGTTCGCCGATAAAAGGATTCGATATTTTTACGATCGGGTCGTATGAGCGATTTGATTTCGCGATTTAACGACGCACCGCTTAATTGGAGAGCTCGCGTTTATTGCTCCGCTCTGAGTTGTCTCTCGTTTTGTCCAGAGCTCATATGAAAATCGGAGATTGTTCATATTTCAATGTCTGTGTATGCTTATTTTGTTGTCCTTTCTGATTTAGTAGCAGTGTGTGTATACTGTGTTGGGTTCAATGATCTCACGATTCTGAGGATTTTTACGAGATCCGTGTGTCGTTTTATCTAATTTATTGATTTGGTAGCTTTGTTTAATTCAAAAGTATGTTAATTCAATGCTCAACGAAACAATTCCTAAAAACTGAAATTTTTAAATTTGATCAATTATAGACATTTTTTGTTGATCTTTAAGATTTCCAGACTTTTATGAATGATTCTTCATTTTAATTAAAGATTTATAGAAAAATATACATGAAAGGGAATGTGGAGCTGGAAGTTCCGAAAGTAATTGTATCGTCATTGCCAAAGTAACTAAAATGGATGCTTAAGTTTCACAACACCTGATGCTTTAATTATTCCCTTCTATATATCTCTTTTCCTTACAAAATCATTTCTACCGGAACAACTTACCCCCGGAACTTCCAGCCCTCATCTTCTATTCTATCTGAGTTCTAATTAAAACGACTCTGCGAATCAGATCAGATGAACTACATTCCAAATTCAAAGTGTAATTCATCTAACATTGTCTATATATTATTTCTAAACAATTGAATTCCTATTAAAATACACATTAGGTCGAATTCCACACATATCGTTTACGAACACTAAATCTATTCAAACCCGCTTATAACGATGAGCACATAGAACAAATACACTGTGTGCAAATATCTATTTGCAAATATCGGCATCGGAACGTATCCGACATGAATTACGACCTACCTGTATACTATGCGGCGCTCTAACGAAGCGGCTCCTTAACTTACGATATGTCGCCCCCGATATATTGAACGTTTTTCGCATTTTTCCACTTCAATAACAAGCGAAATTCCCGAACGATCCGTATCGACTGTAAAACGTCAACTTAAAATACCGTCCTAATCGTTATATTTACTTGTGCTGTTTGCTGCTGCTGCATACGAGAATAAGTTCTTTCGGATTATCTTCGCGAGCCTATTTTCGCATTTAACGACCGCATTATATTCGAAGAGTTCGATTGGTCGAGTGCACAATGCGATGAATCGCATTCGTTTGAATTGTAAGCGTTTTAACGCTGTTATGAACGCGCTTAGTTCGTCGCAAATCGAGATCGATTCCTTGTCTAATACGAATCGATTTTGTTGTGTATGATCGTTAAATATTCGAAGTGTAGATGTAGGAGTAATGAACTTCTGAAGATTATTTTCATTTGAACGATATTTGACAAGCTCAAGTTAGGTTAAGTTAGGTTAGGTTATATTATTGGTTAAGCTAGTTTTTTTTTTCTGTTTTCTGTTCGAATTAGATCGATTTTTGGTCAAAGTGAGTATCGTTTCGTCAGAAGTGATCTGAAACTGACGTCTTTTCGAGCTATTTTGCTTCAAATCTTACTGTACTTGAGTATATTTGATAAGAATTATACGAGCATATTCGGAGATTGATTATGAAGGAGTACATTTTTGTTTTAGCTAGTCTGGCTTTTAGTCTTATTATCTTTCTCATTTTAATGCTAGCATCTAAAACATGCAGAAATGTTCTAGAGCAGGCGTTATTTTTTCTAGTGAGACTATTAAGAAATTATTTCCTTTATGCTCTAAATACAAGTGCTAAAACAAGAAAAAAATCTAGTTTGACAAATAATGCGCTATGCTCTGAAAACGAAAAAAGCTATAGAGTTTCTAGGTAGAGCTAAAAACGTACGGTGCAAATCAGATCAAGCAGTTCACCATCAACCAGTCCATCATCAAGCAGCTCATCACCAACCAACCCAAAAAAGCATTCCCTCTAAATCAGCATACAACACTCACACATCAACACCTCGTCATTCGCAAACTCCACCCGACAAATCATCAATATTCCACAAAACTCTTCAACCCTTCCGACCACGAAACCTTAATTGGCCTATGTTATTGCATGCGTCGAAGGTCGACCTTATCTGATGACGACTGCGTGTCCGAGCAGCGAGAGCGCAGAGTCCGCGCAACGAATGGAAATGAGTTTTATGTAAAACAACGCAGCATTCCGGACCCATGGCCATGGCCATCATCCCCTCGTCTTATAAATACGTACTTGCATAGTGTGTGTGTTGGTTTTGTGTTTTTCGAAACAATACTCGTCCAATCACTCACCGGGGACCGGCGACGTTGACGGCTGATGGCCTCAGGTGCGCCCAACACATATAAGAATCGCGCATAATGACGATGATTTTCATCTCGATTCCGGATTCGGATTCAATGCGCGAGCCGCGTCCGAAGCGGATTGACGTTGATGAAAAATAAAATGGAGCAGCGAGGACGAGAGGTGAGTCCAAAAATGCGGTCGTCGATCCTCTCTCTGAGCGGATGGCTTTTTGAGATGATTTGCATCGTGATTCTTGTTGAATCTGTGTAGAGAATAGAGTAATCGATGCCGAAATTTAAAAAAAAATAAACAGACCTATGTAATATACAAAGGATACAGCCTTTTTTTGCTCTGTAAATAAACTACGTCCGTCTATTTTACTCGCAGTATGCATACTCTGCACGCGAATGAGGCGGACAGGCTTTTCACTATGCATTTGCAGGGTGACGTTACGTTAAAAGCTTATTCGCAAGACTCGTAAATTTTCTCATATTGCATTAATTAGAACGCTTCGATCGTACTCTGCTGAATCAAGCTATAGCTGAAAAGCAACAAGCTTATTTACGACAATCCAAAATGACTTTAACGTCCGAAAAACATAAAATTTTCTAAATTAAAACAAAAGGACAATTATCGAAGTGATATTTTTTAATTAGCAGGGTGTTAATTGCGCAGTAGCTTCGCGATACGATTGGTCGCTTAATGAGCGCTTGCGCCAATTAAAAGCGTCGGCGCGCGACGCCTCATCTCGATTGGACGCCAAATTAAGGGCGCCGGTAATTCTCACCAGCTCTCGAGAGTAATTAAAAACGTGGGCGTGGCTAAGTGCACTGAAACAACCATTGGACGAAAGGGTTCACACCCACCGACTTTGCCGAGCCGCAATTAAGGCTGTACGTAGTCGATAATTGTGTTCGTACTTACTATAATATTTATGAAAACGCTGAAGCTTTCTATCGATTGTTAAAGTGCATGAATGTGTTAGATTGATTGAAACTTATATTATTTTTATGATTCTGATTGAAAATTTTCAGTTTTTAGTCGATTTAACTTATTGCGAAAATAACTGCAAATCAAATAAAACAATTTATATTCTACTAATTGCTCACAAATGGCAAAAGTTATAGATGAAATGCTTGCCGATTGATCACCTAAAAGCTCGATTTTGCCTTCAGCAATGAGTAGCTATAGCGACAGGGTGTGGCATCTTAATCATAATGTGAATAATGTTGATTCCAAGATAGAATTAAACAGTTCTAATAGCTAATACGTTGCTAAATGATGTGCCTGAAGCACACTAATACCTCTCTAGTAAAAAAATACTTGCATTCAAATCTAATAAAGGCACAATTTTCGAAAATAGTAATTAGTAATTCATATCGAACTACTAAAATGACGACTGAAAAGGCCAAGGAGTACAAGTGACTTTTTGAGTTTTTGACAAGTGACAAGTTTCGAGAAAAGTACGCTCAAAAATGATCATGTACCTATATGTACAAATAGCCACCAAATGTACGAGCGTACATGGAAGCGATTTCTGTACATAACTCGATTTCGGAAAAAATATCACTTGTGCCCTTCGGCCTTTTCAGTCGTCTATTGTCATCAGGATTTGCTCATACTCTTTGTATTTAAAAATATAAAATGATTTTTAAATATTCATTCATCCATTCATACAAAAATCCAATTAAAACTTCACATCCCAGATTACAATCAAGCCACTTTCAATCGACACCCAACAAACAACCTATACATACAAAAAAAAGCCTTCTCAACACCCGACACATAATTAGATGACAACTCCTAGCAGCAGCGGCAGCAGCGCGACTTCATTACCGCCCCGAAGAATCCTCGTCGAAGAAGTTTCCCTTTGGGCAATCAGCTCGCGGCGCCAAACAAGCCCGCCTCCCCCAATCCGCCCACCACCCACTTTCTCACCCTCTAGGGCGAAGTGGGTGGCATCTCATCGACACCCCCTTTCCAGGGGTGTACTCGCCCGGCCAATCAGCGTCCGCCTTAACGCAGACTCGGATTAATTAAGGGAACAACGCCCAGCAAACACCGGGCCGGCCCATTTCATCTCGGTTAAGGGATGGGGTTGTGAGGGACGAAGAGCTGACCAACCCTCGGTCGACTTCTCGCCTTCTTCGAAGCCACCTCTTTCTGGGTGTGTGTTTTCGTTTCGGATTGTTTGCTTATTATACGTGTTGGGTTCGAGAGGTTTTTTCTTGTGTGTTTTGTATCGAATTGGAAAATTTAAAAATATTTTTTTTAGTTTAGAAGCTAACCACTATTAAGCGCCAATCTATGGTTATGAAATAGTAGAAAAAAAAGTGAAGGTTCAAGTCCTATCTGGACTGTATAGTCATAAAAAATTTTTTCATAGTTGAAAACCTGGTATGAAAACAAGGTTATGGAGGAAATTAATTAAAAAATAAGTTGAGGTGAACTGATTAATTAATCTAATTATCACTTTGGTGATCGCTAAAATTTCATATCGTTAACATCAAGATTAATGACTAAAAAAATTGCATTATGCTAAATGTACTTTAACGAAACGAAAATCTTTTATTGAATATTGGTTTCGGATTCGATAATTAAAAATAATTTATTTTAAGTGAAATTACGATTTGTATCGAAATTTGATACGAAAATTAAGTAATTAATGATCACTAATTAATTTTAATATGAATATGAAATAAATTTAATTCTGTTTTAATATCTGTTATCCTCTTAATAAAACATTAGAAGTAGCCTAACCGAATCTGAAATATAACCCAACCTATCTAAACCTAACCTGAAATGTAACACAACATATCCAAATCTAGCCTAGCATAAAAAAGAAATAAAAATAAAATTAAATCTAACCAATATAATTAATTGAATTAAAAAAATGTCTTTGAAGCTTTCGTCTGTATATTTTTCCATCTTATTAAAACGCGAAGGCATCAATTCACTGGAACGTCTTAATTCTCGACTCGGTACATACTAATTCCAATTTTCGACGTCGCACACAAATTTTAGAATATTGCGTATCTCCTCTTCGTTCGTACAAAGTAAATTTTGTAAATTTCTCCATTATTCGAATTGCCAATTTGCCGAACGAACGAGCGAGCGGTGTGGAGAGATTGCTTAATCGCAATTTCCCGGGACTCCCGTCTCCGAATCTCGGGATATACCGTGAATAATTAATCGGCGGATCTTTCTCTATCGCCGAATTGGATGTTTAGCCTTTTTAAAAGAGCTCGAGAAATTATTCAGCAACTTAATTACGCTTTTCAGCTTTGAAGTCTGCGTCGCTTCAAAAGAAAAACTTCTCTACGTCAAAAATTAGTAGAACGAGCTTCTGACGCTGATTACATAAAGCTTCGCTCTACACGACACGTGTGTATAATACTCGCTCGATATAAAAGGCGTACTACACACACATTATACGTGCCTTTTATTTTAGCAGCGGTATAAGTCTAGAAATTGAATAAAAATGAGTTAATCTATTTTTTTCAGATCATATTGATATCTGAAAAAAATATCGAATTGAAGGAATTAGGTCAATATAAAACGAATGAAAAAGCCAAGGGGTACAAGAGACTACCAGAAAAGCGAGCTCAAAGTTGAGCGTGTATTAGGAGGTCAAGTGATTTGATGATATCTCGGTACATATTCTAAGTTCGATTATATCCTTTTGCCACAAAATATATGAGCGTACACAGAAGCGATTCCTTTATATAAATTGATTTCGGCAAAATGTCACATGTACTCCTTGGTCTTTTCAGTCATAATGTGTATTACTGATGTATTTGAAATAAAATTTCGAAAAAGGTTAATTAATATCATAAAGGATTGATCATTCCACTGCTTTAGTTAACTAACTATGGAGTCACAATTAGTCCTCCAACTAACAACTGTCAAAAATCTGACTGCTCCGTGAATTTTCGACAATTCCTATTTAGAAAGCTGACTGTAACTCTCTGGTTGGTTAACTAAAGAAGCAAAAAGATCGATCCTGAATCCATTAAATTAAACAAATGTTAAAACACTTCGTATTGCAATACGAAAATACTCAACAAATTCAAACGCGAACCCTTCAATATCTCGAAATATACGGACTTACACCACTATCAAAATAAAGACCACACATTATATAAGACTTGTATGTGTATATGTGTGAGCTAACAAACTCTCTATAAACACAGCGAGAAAAATCTCATCAGCTTTCTCATTGGTGGCGAGCCGAGTTTTCCTAGAGACGTCTCGTTTTATACGCGGCACGTACACACACACCGTCTCTATTAAGACGCGGAAAAGAGACGTCGTTATGGAGGAAAATTCGCGCTAAACAAGGACGACTAGAGTGGAAATTTTCCCGGAAAAGGGACCTAACGAATGTCGGCTCATTTACTAATGTGTCACATCCACACGCCCGGTGTGTCCCTCGCCCTCGCTCTCTTAATAGTTTTTCCTCTGATACGACTTTTCCCATCTCGTATACATATGTGTGTGTTTGGGTTTTTCTTGATGGGTTTTCTCATGTATTTGCTGATTGAGATAAGGGACAAAATGACCAATCGGTGTGAGGCGATTTTTCTCCCCTAAGCGATCTCTCTCGTCGAATATTTTTTCTGTTTATATTTATCGAAGACGATCGGGTCACGCGCTTTTCTCATATTTTCTCGCAAATAGTCGATTTTTATATATTTTTCTTGAAACACATTTGAAAAATAAACTAATTGCTAATAATCTAAAAAATAATCATTGCTTAAACTCGATTATTCATTAACTTAAAAGTGAAAAATCAGCTTCTAAGCTAGAAACTCTAAAAAGTCTGTACACTAAAATCGGTCGAATTTATTCGACTCATACAAGACGGAGGATTCATTTTTAAAAACCATTTCATAAAACACTAAATTAAATGTACTACTGTAAATGTAATTTTAAATTTTCGATACAAAGTGGACGATCCTTTTTTAGGAATAGTTTCATAAAGCGTTAAATTAACACTTTTTTCGAAACATATCAATACAAAAAGAACGACATTTGACTCTCGAAAAGTCAAGGAATTCAGCATCACGAGGACACTGAAGCCCGTCGCGTTATGCACAAACGTTACCCATAACATTCACATTCATTCCATATCAAATTGATTAGTTTCTTACAACTCGCGTATCAAATCTCCCATCATAACACAACATACACAATCTGCAGTCACATATCCGTTAGGATAGGTTAGTGTCTATCGATTTTCTCTCACAGCCTTGTAACGTTTCGTTCATACTTTCCTTCGTACGGTGCCAAAAATAAATAAATAACCGCACTCAAAAATTCATTTTATCATTTTCACAACGTCACAATATAATATGTGTGTATAACACGCGAAACCTAAAAAATGAATAAACTCGGAGTCGAGACGAAAAGAGGAGAGTGTGTTCGGCCTTAACTCGAATATGAATTAAAAATTTTACGTCTTTTGGCTGGAGGTGTTAAAAAAGCGTTTGGGGTTAAACGTCGACAACCTTTCTACACGTTTACGACTGCTGTCGGTCAAATTTAACTGCCTGCACAAATTTATATTCTTAATGCGTTTCTCGGCCGAGGGGTTTATATTTATCCTTTCGTTTGTTGCATACGCATCTGCGTTTCATATTCGCGATATTAATTTATTACGGAGTATTCTCGTATTCCATATATTTATATATATTTGTACAAATATTAAATATTTTATGATAAATACATATATGTTATGGATGCTGCGACGTTTACCATTTTTACTGCATGCGATATCAAACGAATTGCACAGTTCATGCGCATAGAAAGAAATCACTTTCTTGGAATTTGTATTGCATTTATGTGGAGTTTTTATATATTTTTATACATTTTTCGGAAAACTCACCCTTATTTCTCACACAACGTTTACTCGTTTAACGATCCGATCTACAATCTAAAAAACTACATTTATCTCTCATAAATCGAATTTCTATGATGCTATTTTCTGAAATATTCATTCGATTGTATGCTTGAAAATTGAACTTATCATCAATTAACAGAAAGACAACAAATACAGTGCTTTAATAAGAGCTACTTCGAAATGTATATTAACTATCAAACATACGTGAAATTGTTATCAAAAATTTCATACAAAATCGACAGGTGGTCTAATTTTGATAAAATAATGTCCATACTTGTCGCCCTTTTTCTAGATTTAAATCACCAACTGAATAAATGATCTATGTAAGGAAAACTGTTACATCATTATTTTGTGCAATTTTAATATAGATTCTCTGATTTCTACAACGCGAAACATAACCTCATATCATAGGTGAGTCGACTGTACATAAATAGATAAATTAATACGAATTCCCTGAATATTCCCATGTGTCCCTTTTTTGCATCGTCCGACGTCTTTTTGCAAAACGCAAAATTGGCAAGTTGTAGAAACTGGTTTTTTAATCGCTCTCCGGTATAAACGTTGTGCGTTTATGGTCTCTTCGGTGCAAAAGAGTATCGTTGCGTTCCTTCGGGGTGGTCTTCTCATCTCTCGCCTCTTTAATTACGAAAAAGCCATCTCGGCAAAAGTGTTGCTCTTGTGCCGTATGTTCAATGGTGTTTGTTGCACATGACGACTCAAAAGGCCAAGGGGTACGAGTGACTTTTTAAAAAGCGAGCTCAAAGTTGAGCACGTATTAAGAAGAGGTTGAATAATTTGATGATGTATCTCGATACACGTTTCAAGTTCGTTTATATCCTTTTACCAACAAATATTAGAAGCGATTCCTGTACGTAACTCAATTTCGGAAATAATTTCACTTGTACTCTTTGGCCTCTTCAGTCGTCACATAGTAGTCCGAGTTCCATTGTTCGTACAATGTTGCTGACGTTAACCGCCTATAATTGACGCCCCCGAACTCTAATTTCGTTTCGCGTTTTTAATTTACGACCCGTTTTCGAACTTAAAATCTTTTATGATATTTCAGTGTATCTGTGTGAAATTTTTGTGTATACCAAGTCGGATTTAGTGTTCTCTTTGTTTTGAGTTTTGAGTCTTATCGAATGCAAGAGATACGTGTCGTTTTTTTTTTTTAATTGATATGATTAGTCGATTGCTTATTTCGAATATTTGATTCTAAAATAGTGTTATTTTTTTGTTTCACGAAACGATTCTTTAAAATGGATTTCCTGTCTTATCTATATCGACTGAATTCAATCGATTTTATTACCACTCATTTATCAAGCTCTGATTATTTTTTAGAATTTCGAACTCTAGCAACTGCTTCTTGATTTTATCACCTCGAAAACGACAGATAATTTCAAGAAATATTTTAAGAAAAATTTTCGAAATAGAATTCAAATGTTGCAAAAAATTATACCAAATCATACCGAATGAAACTAATTTTATAAAAATGTTGCTCTAACACCAAAAATGGTGAGTTCGACAATAGACAAAAGGCACAAACATGAAACCCTTTCTATGCGTACGATCAAAATTATCACATACCGTCCATAACTGCCTAAAACGAATGATCATTTTAAATAATGTATAACTCCACCTGAAATAATAACAACACATTCAATACGAATTTTCAATAAGACTCATATCCGATTGAAACTCTCCCATGTCTCCGTATAACGAGTGCTCACAATGTATCGACGGTTCACAAATCGTACACTAAGCGTCTTTATTGTTATTTTTATTGAAATTACCGTTGTTCGCGTTCTAGAGCTACTTACATACATACATACAACCAAATAAGTTCTTCCAACGACCATATCTATGTTATGTACGTACTACCTTCACCCCCCAGTTTCGTACGATGAGCAAAATCAACAAGTGCCCTTCTCTTTTCTGTGATATGGCAAGATTTTTCCTCCCGTGACCTTCGCTGCTTTTCCCATGCTTTTCCTATTGAGCGCTTCGCATTCCCGCCACGCGATTTTTCCGCTTTTACATGCGCATTCGTATATACAGGGCTATTCGATTAAATCGGATTTTTTTAAGAGTTTTCTTTTAAAAATCAGACGAAAAATAGGTTTCTTTGTGTTTGAAACTTTTTTACTATCAGCTTTGAAAAAATAATGCAGCATATGAGTGCAAAGGGTTAAAATTTTATGTATGAAACATTAATATTTTCTAAATTTTATTATCATGAATATATTTACAATTATAATTTTTGAAAAAGAATCAGTTTTTCAATTTTTTTTTATCAGTTACGGAAACAGTTATATCTATAATTTTAAAAGAACTGACTGTTTATCTGTTTTGATTGAAAAATCTAATTGATAAATAATAAACAACTCATATATTTTGAACAGAAATCGTTACTATAAATAATGTAATACATTAAAAATAATCCGAGGTACTTGTCTGTTATTCAATTAACAAAATAATCAACCTAACCTAAAACGTAGATCATCCTAACTATCTAATGGATCTACCCTAACTCAACATGAAAAATAAAAAAAAAAACCTAACCTAACCTAACCCAACCTTACATGAAAAACAAGCCTAACCTAACATGAAAATCTAGCCTAACCTAACCTAACAAGCTCCTCAAATATTTTTCTGACAGGATAACAGAAAAATAAAAAAAAAATCTAGATTTCCACATATTTTCTCGAATCCACATCTATTGACTAACCCTATACGTAACGAGCAGTCTTTGAATTTTTCCTTTTTTCCTCCGTTTCGATCTTGATAACGTCTTATAACGCCAATTCATTCTCCTTTATTACGAGAACTAGTTTATAGTGCCATCACTATAAAAGTTTTATTGAAATATATTGCATAAGTGTACTGATATGCTTGCATTGCTCACTCGAAAAAGGGGCATTCGCATCATTTGAAGGGCTCCTTGTTCCCGATTTTATTATATGGGTATATCAATTTATACACATTTGTTAGGCGTATTTGTTATTCGCTATTCGGCTCTCGTAAAACACACCGTAAAAATATCCAAGTCTACTCTGTTTGAATAAAAATTTATTTCTTCATATTTCCGGTTCGATACTATAATTTCTTATCAGCTCTGATTTTTTTTCATAGATAGTGATTGTGAATTTATTCATGTTCGTACACTACATTTCCGATCGATTTTATCGCACAAAACAAAAAAATCAAAAATACAAATTCATATATTGGTTACTTTTTTAATTAGCTACTGTAATCTAGTGTTGCTCGAGACTAACAACTAACACCTTAAGAACGGGTCAGGTTGTAGTATTTTTTTTTTCATCAAAGTTTTTTTCGAAAGTATCTCTAAAATCGATTAATTAGTCAAATAAAAATCGTCTAACTGTTGCAATTGTTAACTATTACAAAATATTTACAATGTAATGTTTGAATCTAATCAAAATTTTAATTTACGATGACAAAAAGCAATCATATGTTACTTAAAATAGCATTAGAGTTCTTTATACTCATATTTTTGCTATAAAAAGTAAAATTATTGAAAACTAACGATCAACCCATTGAATATATCAATGCAGTTTCGAAGCATCACATAGACACAGAGAAAATAGCTATTATATAGTTCGATAATGGAAAACTTTTCCTGGATGAGCCCACAACTCTAAAAAAATCATTCAAATTCAATAGTTAAATGTGTCTCACTTTTCGGCCGAATGGATGTAGGCGCGAAACAGACATAAGATGTTAGCTTATGCAGTTTCTAAACAATAGATAAAAAGCGTCTGAGAACTCTAATAAAACGTCCGAAGACTCTTAAGAAAACGTCTGAAAGCTCTAAGACGGTTTTTATCTATAGTTCAGAAGCAAACGCCTTACATCTGTTTCGTGCTATATCCGCATTGAGCACTCAATGAGTAATGACCAAAATCAGTCCTGAAATTTGAATCATTTGAACGAATCGAATGAAAGGATCTTTGTAGATCGTCTGGTAGAGGATTTCTTAGTGGTGATGAGACGAAGATCGATAGATCTCCGGTTGTGGATCTGAGCAGACTGCGTGTCTCTGTGTGGTGTTGCAGGATTGGTCGGTGGGTGCCGCCCCCCACCCAATCGCTCCGCCCACCCACCCACACCTGCACTTTTGTTTTATCCACTGCTGCATTCACACATGCACCGCTCTATAAGTGCATTGTCTTCTCTCAAAATCTTTCATTCGTTTCGTTTTTAAGGGTTTCTATCTATCATCGTATAAAAGCCTTCGTTTGGCCATCGGAAAATATGTATAATTTTACACTTATAATTTAGGTCTCATTCAGTCATGAATGCGCTCTATCATACTTTGTCTCATATATTCTATTTTCTGTATATATCACTATCTCATAAAGTGAATAAAATGAGATAGATTGATAATAGAGAGCTTGAGAGAGAGCATGTTAAAGTACGGACGCGAACCGGCTATACAATAACTTTTCCTATACCACGATTTTCTGTATCGTATTCAACATTTCTTTTGTAGTATCATCTTCGATGTTTCTATCAAGTTATTCATTTGTAAAAGTCAAATGATATTTTGCATGAATTAAGCGACATTCATATTACACAGCTCAGCGTAGATACAGCAGAAAACACAGAGACAGACCTATATCCATAAGAGAGATTACTATATAACTACCTCTTGCATAATATGTTTGTTTTTGTATTTTTCTGTTTGTCTGCACTGCACTATAATTAAAGTTAAATTAAATTAAAAAGTTATAGGAGTTGAAATCAAAAATTGAAGAGTCTTTCCAATGTTAAATATGTCGCTCTGTTTAATTCCGTTCGAGACGAGTATTCAGATTTTCTCAAATACGTTTATCGACAATCATTTTCCATTACAATAGTAGTTCTCATTTAATTGTCGAAGGGGACGTTATCTTACAATTTATGCGTGGAGAAAACAATGAGAAATCGTCGCCATTAGACGTTCGCCTTCGATTCAGGGACAGCTACGAGTTTTGCAATACCCTTAAAAATAATATTTTCGATAAAAAAATACATTAATGGCCATCTTAATATGTAATCAAAGTATTTATTCAATAGTTTGTGCAATTTCAGTGTGTATGCTGGTGACTATAGAATGAAAAAATTCCACTATTTTATGTGAAAATTTTCAGAAAAAAAAATATAGGCAGAAAAGAAAAAGCTATATCACTGCTACGGCCCTAGTTTAGGTTAGTCACCGTCTTTCTATCTGTTAGGAAAAAGACGACAATGGCGGCGGCCCTCTTTGTCGTTATCGGCGGCGGTCATTACCGCGAAGACCGCTTCTTAAATCATTACAATAATAAATCGACGTCGTCCGAGACGTGTATGAAGAAGCGTAACGATGTTACTACGTCAAAAGATATAATAGTTACCAGTATCGACTGTTTTCCTCTACTCTATATACGCTCTAAATATCATATTTTATTTTTCACAAAAAAAAATTGAAGAATACTGTCATAGTAATGTAGCGTTTGACATACTCTCGGAATGAGGTTATTATTATATTAAACTAGCAATCAACCCGTTGAATATATCAACGCAGTTTTGAGCGTTACATGGACACACACACATATTTTATTTTCCAGAATTAAATATAATGCATTAACATTTTTAATTCGCAACTTTTCTTTAAATGTGAGAGGAAAGGTTCAATACGTATGCAGTTATTCTATTCGATGTCGTGTTTGTTTTTTGTTATTGTTCAAAGTTTATTTTGTAATAAAATTTACGATGTTTGAAAATAAAGAAAATTTCAATATTTCCACTTTAAACCGCGGATTATTACACTAATATGAAATCGGTGATGCGAATCGAACGAAAGCACGATCGTGAGAAAGCGTTCCACTGTACCCTGCAGGGCCGAAACTAGGGCTATGCCATAATAAATTCCATAAAAATAAACTAAAATATTAGTAAATGCTCTATAAATTCTAAAAAAAAATCTTTACGAAGCTATATTATCTCATCCAATTTTTCATTCATTTCACTTTGATCTATCAATTTCCTGCTAAAATTAAAAGAAATCGCATCGCAGTGTCGCCGGAAAATCTGATGAATTTTCCGCGACGCTCGGTTTTCTTTTATGCGCGTTTCTTGTATTTTTTGTGTGTAAAATGTGCCCGTATCGAGCGTAATTCTCGGATGTCGTTAAGAACAAACTTTTAGGTGAGTCGGTTGTGGGTGGCATTTGGGGGGTTGAGCAATAAGCACCAGCTCCGACTTCGACGAACGATACTTAAAAACTTGAAAGAGATCTTATTCGGGGTGTGCGTTGTAGACGCGACTCGATGTTAAGGCGCTTTCACACTACTCGATATTCATTTATGTTTATAATATTTGACAGTTAGTACCAGTTGTGAACTTGAGGCTACTCAAAACTGAACCTTAGATTACGTTAACGCCATACTTTTGTTGTTGAGAAAATAGTACTGTGAGCTAGGAAAGAGTTTCACGTCTTCTACGAAATTCAACCTTAGCAATGTTCTTACATTTAACAGAAACAACTCTTTTCATTCTACCATTTTCCTTTACACCAAATCAAGAAGTTACATCTTATGGGCGCAGACAAATTCATATCGAAATTCTTACTAATTTTCCAATCATCTCATCGAAATAGCTAAAAATATGAACCAACCTTAACTGGAGAGTCATACCCTGACAATTTCTCAATATACACACACAATAATGGCGCAAGGGGATTGTAACGAGGCCTCGTTATCGACGAGGTGTGCCCGTTTAGCGAAGAAACGGCTTAACGCCCCGCTCTAAATCCCATATAATAAACCACACCTAATTAATCCCCGGACTGAATTTATACCAAGCCAAGTTTATCCCGACCGGTTTATTTTCGGCCGCCACCCTTATTTTATTATATTTGTTATAACAACTATTGTCAATCGATTATATTATAATTTATTTTAAAAAATCCAATTAATTATTCACTTTAAAGTGAATAAATAGAGCTGCTAAACTCGAAAATCCAATAAGTAATGTCAACGCACTAAAATCGATCGAATTTAATCGATATTGATAAGGTGGGCGATCCGATTTGTAAAAAGTTTACAAATTATCACATGTGACTGCATGACGATTGAAAAGGCCAAGATGCACAAGTGACATTTTTGCCGAAATTGAATTATGTTCAGGAATCGCTTCTATGTACACTTATATATAATATTTGATACCAAAATGATATAAACGAATTTGGAACGTATGCTGAGATATATCATCAAATCACTCGACCTCTTCCTAATGCATTTAGGTACATGCACAACTTTGAACACGCTTTTCTCGAAATCACTTGTATCCCTTAGCCTTTTCTGTCATCATATGCAATGGACTTACATACATCCGATCACAATCGAGTCAAAGAATATTACATTATAATATAATCGCAAAAGCGAATTTACATATGCGCTGAAATGATTCTCATGCATTCATGAATTGATTCTCTTGTACCCCTTGGCCTTTTCAGCCGTCATATATGAACATGCACTGTATACGAATACTATAATCATTTCCTGAAATATCAAATTGATACATTTTTTCTAATCAAACATTCAAAACAATCGATCGACCTATCACAACAATCAAAAAGAACGACATGCGCCTCTCAACAAAATCGAGCATAACAAGCACACTACACCCAGCGGCTAGCACAAACGCTTCATACCATCATCTGACTAAGGATTATTATTATTATATATTTAATAATATCGTGTATCGTAATATAGCCGTGTTTTGTTGTCGTATTGTGCAAACTTCCTTCTCGTGCCTCCTATCTCCGCATTCCAGCCTCTTCCGTGGAGGCTGCTGCTCTGCGAAAGCTTCGGGTTAGGGGTGGTTAGATGGGCCAGGGGTGGTTTTTCGGTATAGGGGGGGAGGGGGTATGGGGGTCGGTCTCTGTATTTTTATTTCGCCCCTTTATCCCGTTCCATACAACACTTTCTTGCCCGAAGAAACTGGATACGGGCGCGCTAAGTAAAATTATGGCTCGTGTCTTATCGCTCGTGTGTGTTAAAGGTTTTTTTTTTTAGCACATGTGAATATTGTTCGATTTATTTTTTAATTTTATATTGTGAATTTTGTGCGCGTCGATTTTGATTAAAGTGTAATTTGAATATTGATAAGTTGTTATCAAGATTTAATGTTTCCGTTATAAAAAAAAATGATAAGTCATTCTAGAATTTATTTCTTATATTTTTTCGATTAAATACTTTCATATTTGACGACTGAATAACTCAAAGGGTACAAATGATCTTTTTTATCGAAATTTAATTTTAGTATTTATTTATCAAAACCATTTTCTGTACTTAACTAAATTTCAATTAATAAAGATCACTTTGTGCTATTCTGTCTTCATTTATGATTACATAATTAGATTTCGAGTTTAGTTTACAACATAAAAGAAATTAACAGATAATTGAAACTATTCAAAATCGAACCCAATAATAATGAACATCAACCAAACCATGAAACTTTCAGTTTATATTAACTTCCATTTATAATTTATGACACATTATCGATATTTCAATTTCAACTTATTTGAACACTCGTTGATTTTTTCTAATACTAACTCTTTGCACTCGCAAGTCAATCGACGCTCAATACATATTTTGAGAATATTTTTAAAAAACCTTATTTAAAATAGAAAATAGTGAAAAAATATATACTCCAATCCCACTAAAGAAACCACTCTACATACATATATATTTTCAATCATTTCTCCAACTCGCATAATATAAGCGCAAGCAAATCAATCTCGTCGCGCCCAAATCTCGCACCACTAATAGCGCTCTTCCGAAACCTCACGATTTCACCCTTTCATCCCTCCTCTGGAAAAAAAAAATACACATCCACACATTTCCATACGAAAAATATCACGCAACCCTTACGCGCACACAGATCGAAAAAAAAATATATCGAATAGTGTTTCGCGCACTTATTAAAAACGAAGATGATCTCGCGAAGCCCCGCGAAGGCGATTTCAATTTCGCGAAAATTACGAATTTTCACGGCGCGCACCAATTTTCCTCGTAAGGAAAGGCTCGCCCCCCTTTTACACCCCCATTCGCACCCCTGCGCCTTTTCCTCTCTCGGGGGGCTCAGGGGGCGCGAGAAAAGAGAGAATATTAGCTCCGCGCCCCCGTCGCCGAGCTTCCGCCCCTTTGGGGGGGGTGTGGGCCCCCATTTCGCTTTTTTCCACCCCCCCCTTAGGACTCCACCCCTTTTCTCGCGCGTCTGGAGCTGAAAAACCACCGCCATCCCGCACACGACTATTGTCGTTTCGTTGCGCGATGATTTTTTCCCTTTTTATTCTGCGAGGGTTTCGTTCGTTGTTGTTGTTGTTATTCAAAATAAATATTTTCGTGAGCGATATTGCGTTTTTGCGTACCGTACATACGTTCGTCTCTGGACGCTTATGAGGAATCGCGTTTTAATACGCGGAATGTGCGCGAGGCACATGTCGGCCATCGTCGTCTCTTATATTATATTATTCGAATCCCGACTTATTGGATTGTCCTACTGTGAAATATGAATTCGATAAATTTTGTTTTCTATATTGGGATTTTTTTTTCCGCATGTGTCTGTTTGGAAATGTGTGCGTTTTATTTTTGTGTTTGTCTCGTTATTGATTTCGTGAATTATTAAATTGATTTTTTTACATTTGAGTCTATTTTAGTGTGGATTCAAATATTTGATCATATCAATGGTTTATTTATAATATTTATCACAAAATATATCTTATATAAAATACAATCGATATTTCGATCGTTAAATAACAATCAGAAATAGCTGCCTATTCTATAGAAATAAAAACGAATATTTCAACGAATTTACTATTGAAAAATAAAACACTCGTATATTTAAGCGCTACAGTCAAACCTCAAACTATTCTTTATAGAACAATTTAATAAATTTTACAATTAATATATTCAGAGATTTTCATCACATACTTTCACAGACACTATAACTTTAATTTGAATTAAATTGAAACCAACGACGACAACATCCAACCGATCTCAGCACCACACATCACTTTAACAAACATACCTCAATCAACCAAAAAAATTAAATTCAATCAATAGTCAAAAAGCAATCATATTAACTCCCACTAATTTCAGAATTTAAATCATCTCTTGGGCCTTTCAACCAAACTCATAAAAAATCATTACTTTCATCAATATCGAATCTCAAACAATGCCTCAGCACACAACCAACCAACCACCTTCAATCCCACTTCCTCAAAATCTCAAACCATCACTCAAGCCTTTCAACCAAACTCATAAAAAATCATTACTCTCATCAATATCAAATCTGAAACCACTCCTCAACACACAACCAACCAAACTCAAAAACCAAACCAACTTCAATCCCACAACCTCAAAATCTCAAACCACCTCTAAACATCCCCAAAAAAAAAACCAATCACCACCTCAACTAATTCCAATCCTCAAATCAATCCCTCCTTAAAACAAATCCATCACACCTCCACCCTCCCATGCAGACCACCATCCCTCAGATTGTCATATCCCAACGTCCTCCTGGTGCTTCTCCAGCCAGCCAGGCATCCATATGTATCAGAAGGCTCTCGCGTGTTTGCCCTCACAGACACACCGACACACACACATCTTAGGAGAGGGGCATTGGGGGGGGAGCGTCGGGTGGAGAAATGAGAATGAACGCTCCGCGTGGGAGGAGTGTAGCGTCCGGGGGTCGAAATCATATTAAACACCCCCCTTGGGCAGGCGAGTTGGGGTGGCGCCACCCACACGTCATCTCGGGGCGCCGTCGCCATGGCAACGGCCCGGGACAACCTTGCATGATATTACGTATGTACGGCTCGTAGTTTTTCTCGCGCGACTCTCTTCTCGTGGGGGAGGGGGATGGGGGGGTGCAAACCGAACGGGGGGGGTTGAAGCTCTCTTCTCGTTCTAGTTAGGGAGTTTTGTGTGTGTGCTACCACCCCCAAGAGTCGGTTCGTTCGTTCGTTCGTTCGTACGTTCGTCGTCTTTCGTTCGTTACGTGTGAACGTTCTGGATTAATTGTGCTTTTTTTTTGCTGATTTTTTTCCGTTTGGTCTAATTGAGGTTTTTAATTATGTGAAGTGAAATTTTGATTGTTTTGTATTTTTCGGTCGATAAAATACTCGACCTAGCCTAACTGAATCTAAAATGTAATCAAATCTAATGTAATATGAGAAAACCTATACTGTGCTGACTTTTAGAGGATTGCACTGATCGAATACCGAATTTATATTTAACATCGTATCATTTCTATACTCTCATTAAACACACATCTCCCGATAAAACTATACAAATGAAAAAAACATCCATTCTTCAAATTCAATCAACAATTATTAACATCGAACCGAATACACGTGCGCTTTTTCAGCAACGTCCCCCCGAAAATAAAACACTTATCTTCAGCTGAAATTTATTAGGTTTTCACTCGACACACACAACCGCTTGCATACACACACTCGCATCTCATCCGACCCGAACGAGACATACGAATGCACACGTGGCGGACGTATATACGTCTGCCACGTGTGTGTATGTCCTTTGAAGTCGGCGGCCAGCGGAGAGAACATTGCTCCACCTCACCTCGTCGTCCTCACACTCCTCGAAAGCCTCCTCCCGGTTCGGATGAGAGATGCACCAGTAAATCACGTCAAATCCTCATACATAAGCAACAAAAGTTTGCGCAGACCAGAATGGGGATGTTGCGCGCTCGCCATGCTTTTATTGCCACTTCACCTAACGTCGACTTCACCTTTGAATAATAAAACGCTTCGATAATTTAAATTCCGAGAACAAAAAGGCGCGAAAATGCAACCGATCGAACTTCTTCTTGTTGTTGTTCAATATGGTTTGTGTATTTAAATTTTCATATTGCATACGGTGCGCTATCGATTGTTAGGCCAGTAGTACACTGACGATTTTTTATTTCAATGTAATATAATCAGTATAAAGATAACAATATAAACACTTTTTATATGCATATAACACAAGTACTCAATACTTGGATCATATAATTATAAAATATTTCTATTCTCATCATCATACTACGGGGTTCACATTATGCATAAACATTTCAGTTGCACAAGGAATATGCAAACATTTGTCAATGCAGCCAACATAATAATGAATATTGAATAATTACGATGACTACATTGACAAATATTTGCATGTTCCATGTGCAATTAAAATTTTCATGCATAATGTTAGCCCCGTATAATATTCTAAGATCGATTTTCAGTCCAGTGATACACTGCTGATTTTTTTTAATATAAAAACAAGCAAATATAATCTGTATTATGATAACAATATAGACACTTTTTTATGTGTTTAATACAAGTAATAGTACTTAATTTATATACATCCAAAAAGTGTCTATTCTTATCGTTATAAAGCTTACATTTATTTGTTTTCACTTCGCAATAATGCTGTAAAAATCAGTAGTGTAACACTGACCTAAGAATTAGAAATATAGAAACTAAATATCGATATCTGAAGTATACGTAATTTTCATTATTTTCGTACCGACCTATTGAAAAAAAACAATTTCTAGAAATTAATCGGATATTCTGATGCACGAGTAATAAAAAAACTGCTGTACTAAACCTAAAATTATATAAAAATATCGATCGTCTTTAATAAAAATATATGCCCTAGTAAAAGAACTCTAAAACTAAAATATTTGGATTATTCAATACATTTTTTCATATGAAATTTTTAAAATTTGACAGCCAATTATGTTTTATCATATTCAAAAAGGTACCTGAAAAAAAGGTTAAGAAACACTGACATACTTGAATCTCGGCGAATCTGCAAATCCCTCGAAGTCTCGAAAAGCTGCTTTCCAAAAAAAGTTGTCCTTGGGTGTTGTAATTATGCACTTTGATTTAATATGCACTAATTATGATTATTATTAATTTTCACTTTCACATTTTTTTAGGTTATAAAATTCCGTTACATGTAAAAACACCAAATTTCACTTTTCACTCTGAATTATTGTATTAATTATTTGCGAAACGTGTATCAATTTATTTTTAATGCAATATTATAATGATTATTTAAGAATTTAATGAAATTTTGACAAAACCGATATGAAAACTGATTGTGAGCATCGAATCGATCGAACAAAAAAATTTGTCCTTAGGTGTTGTATTTATGCACTTTGAATTAATATGCACTAATTATGATTATTATTAATTTTCACTTTCACATTTTTTTAGGTTATGAATTTAATCCGTTACATGTAAAAACACAAAATTTCACTTTTCACTATGTAATTATTGTATTAATTGTATTAATCATTCGCGAAACGAGTATCAATTTATTTTTAATACAATATTATTAATGATTATTTAAGAATTTAATGAAATTTCGACAAAACCGAAATGAAAACTGAGCATCGAATCACTCAAATAAAAAAAATGAATCAATTGAAAATCGCAACGTTCGAATTTCAAACGTAAAACAATGAAATTGAAATTGAATTAAAACTCAAAATCTGCGAAAGATTCTCAATCTTGTTTGCGATTTTGATTAATTTAAAAATATCTTAACTAGCGGAAACTCGTTCGGCCGAAGAACAAGCTATACTGAATGGTGAAATCGATTTTGTTTCATTGTAGATAATTATTCGATATTATTATATTTAATTTAATTCTTTTATATTGAAATAATGATAAATTACTTTGTTGTATTTTTATTTCCGTATAATATAAACGATATTCATACAAAGAATTTTGCTTATCAAAAACGAAACGGAAATAATACATTAAAAAAAATATTATGAAATAAAGAATTTGATAACGTTTTATAAAATTTAAATTATTTGCTGTGTTTCGAATGAAACATAATATTGAATCTTTCGATTGTATTTAGCATGACAACTGTTAAATTCTATAGTTAATATAGAAGTAAAATCAGAAAGATCACACCTAATAATTACATTTTTAAATCAAAATTGATCTATTTCGTATAAATTATTAATTAACCAACCATAGAGTAACAGTTAGTCCTTCAACTATACAAACGTTCGAAAATCACTTCGATTTTGACACTTCGAAGTCAAAGAATCGACTCTAACTCCATGATCAGTTAATAAGACCGGTCCTAAATAAAAATATCGGGCCTTAAACGTTGCATTTCATACAAAACAGATTCGTCGAAAGTAAAATCGTTCGAGCAAAAAAAAACGTAAGTTTGTTCTTGTCATATTTACGAGTAGCTTCACTACGAGTTTTCCCCTTAAGCGACTTCAATCATCTTTTTTTCTTTAAATGCAATTTACCTCATACACGACGCAAAAAACGCAACAAACTCGTTTTTACTCGCGTTCACATTAAACAATAAATAATTCATTACGAGATAAATTTTAAATCTGCTCTCTACAACGAAACCGTTCCGCTCCATATGTACTTCTGATACATTTTTTTTTTCAATATAAAAAAAATATAATTAAACTAAGGGTGGTTTACCTTAACGAATCTCTTTCCATTTAATTTTTACCCGAACTACCATTTTTCATGCTTTTATAAAAAACAACTTCAACCCTTAAAATGGAAACCGTGAAACGCGAACCGCCAAAGGGTTATTTTTTCATTATAACCCAATCGGCTTCTTTGATCATCAACGTGTCGAATTTGCTCAATCATCATCACAATCGACAATTAGACTGTTTTTTCCATTATTTATTCTATTATAGTCAGATTATTTGTGTATGCCGCGTCTGGCTTCAATATCCTTGTGATGCTGAATCAATTCCTATTAGATCCTATCGAGAGTCTCGTTGTTTTTTAATTGTTTAATAGTTTCTTTCGAATATTTGATTTTAATAGGTGTTAATTTAATGCTAAATTCCTAAAATTGGATTATCTGCCTTGTCTGTATCAAATGACTACTGTAAAGGCCAAGGGGTACGAGTGACTTCGCAGTAATTTCGAGAAAAGAGTAATCAAAGTTGAGCATATATTAGAAGGAGGTCGAGTGATTTGATGATATATCTCGGCACACATTTCAAGTTCGTTTATATCCTTTTGCCACCAAATATATGAGCGTACATTGATGCGATTATGTACATAACTCAATTTCGGTAAAGATGTCACTTCTACCCCTCGGCCTTTTCAGTCGTCAAATAAATTCGAGCGTTTTTAGCACCACATTTCGTGTTTCTACCCTAACAGTTACTTCTTTAGAGTGAAGGCTTAATTGAGAAATTAAAAAAAGTGGATATCAATGCGTTTAACGATTTTAAAGAATTTTCGGCTCGTGTGATCTCCGCATGCGACAATTTTCAATTGTGGCCGTATTGATTTCTGAGAACGTTCAATTTTCATTGTGGGCTAAATTATCGACGCTTAAATGCGGATCTTTGTCGTCACACACGATCGCATTCCGTTCTGTCTCCGTTTGGAATTTGGAAAAAAAGTTGGAAATGTGTTGAAAATCCGGAACGCATGTGAGGATGGATATCCGTAGATTAGATAGATTTTTTATTTCATCTTAAATGGTTTTTTAAATTTTTAGTTTAGCTCAATTCTATCACTGTTAAAGTTTAAATTGTGTAAGCGATGTGAATAAGAAAACTCGCACAAGATTTTAATTAAACTAAATTCTATTTATTACTATTTCATCGAAATTATTGTATTTTCATTTAAAGAATTTGAGAATAATTTCAGTCCACTTTCATGTTTTGCAAAAATCGCATTCGCTGAAAGATTCAAAGATTGAAATCGTGAAAAATACAACCTTATATTTACAGTCTCGTACTTACATTTATATTGAACTCTCTAAACGTATCAGTAAATGGAGTTTAGCTGTAAACTAAAACTTATTTTCCCTCTTCAGACGAACGTACAAACGAAAAACTACATATGAAAACCCTAGAAACCAATGCATACAAGCGACGAATTCAAATGAGTACAAAATTGATTCAAAATATATGTATTATCAATACTATATTCATTCATTTGGTTTTAAAATGGATGAAAATGGTTTCAACGACATACAAGTGGAAAAGATTAACATGTATCTTCAGATCACTTAAGATCGGTCTTTTCACCTCTGATTTAAAAATAAAACGAATTTAAACTACACACGGTCCTCTAACTGGCAAATTTCAATATCTGCTGGAAAGAAATTGATGTATGAATTGTTGTATGAACTGTAATATGTCTGTCTCTGTCAGCGGCTGTTTTGACATATCATAATTGAATGAACCGTGTAAAGTTCAAATTCGTTTTATTTTCAAACCAGAGGTGAAAAGACCGTCCCTTAATAACTTTATAATATTTAAATCAATCACAATAGAAAAGTGACTTTTTTTAACTCGGTTGAGTGCACTTGCGCCTATTGGCTTCTTGGGTCCTCATACATAGCATTGAATCGTTAAAAATTGCTTTATCAAACTGCTTTATTTTCAAACCAGAGGTGAAAAGACCGACCCTCAACAACTTTCCAATACTGTTATCAATTACAATGAAAATATAGATTTTTTTTTATTTGGTTTTGTACACTTACACTCATTGGCTTCCAAGGTCCTCACACACAGCATCGAATCATTAAAAATTGCTTTATTATCGAACCAGAGGTGAAAAGAACGACCCTCAACAACTTTTATCATATTTTAAACAATGTAAATGTGACTTTTTTTTAAATTCAGTCGTATGCACTTGCGCCAATTGGCTTCCAGGCTCCTCACACACAGCATCGAATCGCTAAAAATTGCTTTATCGAACTGCTTTATTCTCACGCGAGTTCCCACGTGCACAATATCGTCCGGGGAACAATTATCTTTGTACAATTTCGCAATTAACCCTCTGTTGAGGAATCCTGCGGTTTGCGAACGGACCGGTCAAGTTCGTGCGTATATCGGACCAATTATCGTGTTATTATCGGCGAATGATGATGGATACACACACATTTATGCCATTTTTATATCAGGTACACGATCTGCGTGTCCTGTATACGACTTAAGATTGATGACCTCAAATGTGCAGATGGATTTTTGCTTCATTTCGTCTCTAACTGTATATTTAATTTAAGTTTTTTATTGGTTGATTCTTAATCGACGATCTTCCAGACGTACAGACGCACTCGATATAAATTATAATAATGCTAATTAGTTAGTTTTGTTGAGTTGAAAATTTGATATGAATTAACTTTTCGCATACTAACTGAACTCAACGTTTACTATGTCTTTGCTCGACAACCTGTGACCCGCAGGTTAACTGGTTACTTGTTTGATGATTTCAAGTGAGTCATTTCAGATTTGCAAATAATATTTTATTTTATGAGTGTTGTGGTGAAATATCTACAATAACTTTAATTGATTACTTATTCACTAGTGAAATTATAGATTTTTAATAGTGTTAGAGATTTTATATTTTTAAATACTCTTTATAACGGGTCAAAATTTATATCAGAATATATGCTGTTTATAAAATAAAAGCATCCTTTTTAGACTTGGTACCAATTAGATTTTTTTCATTGATTTGACACAACCTCGTAAAGTATAACTAATTGCGGCAGACATTCCTCATTCCTCAGCATCACGAACTCAACTCCGCGAACAATGCCGAGGAATGCGACCTCCGAAACCGAATAGATCATGAACAATTCCCGAGGAGATCGAGATCCACCTCGTGATGATCCACGTATTATATCTACATAGATCATCGGCGCGAAAGCCTCGTATATAATAATTATCCTGGAAAAATTAAAGCGACCGCAACTCCGGAGCATCGAAGCCTTGCGGTCGCTCCGAAATTGATATCGGCCGATAATTGTGCTAAATTGAGTTTTTTCTGGTTTACGTTCGCATAATGCCCTTTGTTCGAACGAGAAGGTTCTCATGAGGCTCTCTGATGTACTTTATAATGTGTACTTAGAACGAACGCCTCGTGAGTTCGAAAGCATCAAATTGTGCTTCTAAAATGGGTATTGGTGGTAGATGTTAACTGTGGGATCAGATGAGATCAACCTTTAGCACTTGTGAGTTTGTCTAATGCCACTAGTATACTCAATCATACACATTATTTACTGCAAATCTTCCAAATATTGTTGTCCTAATTTAAGTCAATTTAGATTATGTTAAGGCTCATTGAATTTAGATAGCCATTAAAATAATAACATTCATCTAATATAAAACTAATGATAAAGATAATATCCTCTAATATATTAATTGTACTAATTTTGTATTCTCTTTAACAGATGGCTAGGAAGAGGTTCAATGTTTGTTCTTTCACTGCCTCAACTCTCCAAATTGATCTCGGCTGCTGGTCATGGTCCCGTCATGGATTCTCTTGTGGATATTGGAGCTGGAGATGGAGAAGTTACATTAAGATGGTCTCCGATATTTGGGCAACTTTATGCTACTGAAATTAGTAATTCAATGAGAAAGCTGCTTGTCTCTAAAGGATTTAGGTTGGTTATTTTAATGAAATAAGCTTTTGTATAAAAATTTCATATTGAAAATTTATTTCAGAATATTAGATACAGAAAATTGGTGGAATCATGGCAAATTCAGTGTGATCAGCATGCTCAATCTTCTAGATAGGTGCTCTGAACCTCACAGCATGATGAAAACTGCAAGAGATGCTCTTAAAGATGATGGGATACTAATTGTTGCTCTCGTCTTTCCGTTTCGTCCATATGTAGAATGTAAGTATTTAATTCATCAATTACACTATTTAGTTGACATTTCCAAAAAATGATAAAATGTGTTATTAGATTCCAGTGATCATTCCCCGGTGGAAAAGCTTCCGATATGTGGCGACACATTTGAAGAACAGGTAGAATCATTTATAGATTATGTTAAAGAATCTTTAAAACTGGAATTAGTCGCTTGGTCAAAAGTTCCATATTTATGTGAAGGCGACATGAACCAATCATATTATTGGTTGGACGATGGAATTTTTATATTTAAGAAAATGCTATGAAAATTTTACTCACTTGTTAAATATAAAATGAAAGCACACTTAATTATTCAAGTAATTCTTTATTGCACATAAAAGCAGTTCTTACGATAGACAAAATGTTGTATATAGGCATATCACTTGGTGATAGATCATAAAAAATATCCTTAGATTAAAATTTTCACTGGTCGACGGCAGTGGGCAGAATAAATAAATATATTTTATCACATTACACGAACCTTACTTATGAGAATACACATTTAACGTATTCCCGATCAAAAACTATAACCCAATTCAATATAAAAAGAAAATCATCTGGGGAACATTACATACACTTATAGAAATATGAAATCAATTGGATTAAATATTTTTTTTAACATTAATAACTCTAAAATTGCACATATGTTTTAAAAATTTAAACAACACTGAGATATGTCATATATGTTGTGCATAAAACTAATAAAAAAGAATTGCTACTTGTCTGTTTCATGCACACCACTAATGTACACTAACAAATCTTCATTAGAAAAATTATGTTTGATTGGGCTTATAAAAACCTTTTTTAATATATCAATTTAGGCAAAGTCAAAATAGTGGTGTGAGTAAAACAGATAAGCACCGAAAGATCTAACTTCAAACACATAAATACAATTTCAACAACAATCAATATTTTCACACGTTAGCAAAAACAGTTGAGCTACCACAATTCTACGCTTTATCAATTTTTCAAAAATAGGAAGACTAGTATTTGAATTCATCCAGAACGATGACGACGATCCGTTCGCATGATAAATAGCGAACGAACTAAAATATTCCGAAACACTCTCGAACCTGGATATGCCCACTACCCGTCGACCAAACAAAATTGAGCGCTTAAATCTAACATTCAGTGTATATTTAATAACACTTACAATTGATTGTTCTCTGTTTTCACATAAAGGAAAAATCTCTCCAAAGATTCAAATTTACAGCAGTTAATCGGTACTACTATATTTTCTAAACAAAAAGCATGCAATTTGAAAAAAATCACATCGATTTACAAAACGTCGCGACAAACGTTTTCTGAAACTTTTTAAAACACACAATCTGTGTACACTCGTACAGATACACATTTCAATCAATTTTTTTGTTTATAATTTTAGACTCTAAAGCTTATAGAAAGAGTAAAAAAGAGTAAAGCTATCTAATAAACAGTCTTGGGATAACATTAGAAACTACTCACGGTCCAGAGATGATAGTCGAGTATTTAGCTCGACTGATCCCGGACTCAAAAAAGAAAGCAAGTGCAGCTAAACATTGGTGTTCGAAAACTTATTGTTACACATCAGTCACGCTACGACCTAATAAAAAATATTAATACTGCCTCATTTATGTCCTCTTAAAAATTTCTATGTATAAAAGTTCAAATAGACTTTTTACATGATTGTGTACATTTAACGAAAATTATATGATTACACAATAATAAAAATTTATACATAAATTTCAATAGCACGAAAAAAATCTAGCATCATCTAACAAGTCTCAAATATCAAGTGTTCCTTGCCATTATCAATAATATCGTCAATATGTAGCTTCAATATCTTAATATAAAATCATATTGAGGGAAATATTAATCATCAATACTGAACAACTACATATGTATTACAATTGAATGTCTAGGATGTTTATTGTCAATATTTGATTTGATTTCATGTTGAGGTATAATATTTTAAAAAGTATTATTAAAATATGAAAACAAACATTAAAGCGACATACTGACAATATTATTGATCATATAGAATCCACTTCAGAACATCCCCATATTTATTTGATATTATTCTCATATAATATTTGATCAAATACCAACATTCTAGCAATTGTTTTATCTAAAAATTGATATTCAATGTTATATTTGAGAAAAATATTCAATAAACAATCACAATCTAAACCGAGATGGTGATTCGGTATCTAAGATGAGACTAGGTGCATACGATACAATTGATTAGCGAATGCATCTCCACAACCTCGATACTTTAACATCCTTACGTATATACAATAATAAAGGATTGA
This sequence comes from Cheumatopsyche charites, assembly GCA_024721215.1. Lineage (NCBI taxonomy): Eukaryota > Metazoa > Arthropoda > Insecta > Trichoptera > Hydropsychidae > Cheumatopsyche > Cheumatopsyche charites. Next base: position 1,751,313 of record CM045580.1, on the reverse strand, counting down.
ACAATTTTCAAATTAATTCACCATATCGGATACAATGAAATATAAAACTTATTTGAAAATATTAATAATTACGATTATATAAATTGTGGCGTCCTGACGCTATAGCTAAACATTGCCACACTTTTCATTCACGAGTAAGATTAAAATAAACATAAAATTTGTAAATATGTCATGATATACAATGGATAAATATGTTTTTATATATAAATTCTAAACCACATATAAAGAATATTTAAATAGAACAAATAATCGTATAACACCAAAAATAGCAACCTGATAGGAAGCACTGAAATAAACAGACTTTCAACAAATCATACAATCAACATAAAATACATTAATATAATATAAAAAATAAGACAGAAAAATGTCATGAATTACATTTATCATGAAATAAAAGAGCAATTAATAGGCCAATTTATCACATATAGAAGTCAGAAAATGTAGTCAAAATTAAAAAAAAAATGCTTTTTCCACAAATCCACATGAACATTTCAAACACACAAATACAACAATGCAAAAGAAATAAACTTTCACATTAAATTTTCATCATTATTCTACGTTTTAACTATTAATTATTAATATTGACTACATATGAGATTCATTCACTGGGAAAAATATCCATATTCCATGCCGCCTACAAATAATTTCTAACGATAATGAAAACACTGGATTGTTTCAGCTTTACTATTCCTCTAAAAAACAATAGGTCAAAATTTCATTTTGAATTTTTTTTTTCACAATATCACAGTTGTCAATCATAAAACCTGGACGATATATATTTTTTTACAAACGGATATATCATTATCGATAAGGGTAAAAAGATATTTGAATTTTCATATCAATAAGAAACGAATAAAACCAATTTCGACTAGAACACTATATAGAACATTATAAATAATTTAGATTTAAATTTTGTAAAATACATCAAGTCATTCATTTTCAGATCTAAAATTCTCTATTATATGGATCTTTTTTTTGAATTTGAGAATGAGTCTTTCTAAAATAATCAACTCAAAATAAAAAAAATGTCAATTCATTGAAAGTAACGTTTTGACGATAAAGAAAAAAGAGATCATTAGAAAAGGAATATATACATGAATTACAATTATAGAGCCTTAATTTATGTTTGTGATCAGCAATTTCAATTAACTGTCGATTTTCCTTTTAATTTCCATTTAGAACAAGAATTAAAAGAAAAAATCAAGCTTTGTTCAGTTCCCCGTCACAATTTTTCTACTCTCAGCAGTCAAATCTTCAACACTGCCAGACCTAAAATAGAAACGTAACGGAAGATGTAAAAACTTTTAATAATTAATAGAATACCCATGCAATTGTAAGTTCAGTAAATTCATATCATTAATTAAAACATGAAATGGGATTTGGGAGGAATTAATTCATCAGTCATGATACTGAATTATAATTTCACTGATAATAATAATCCCACTAATGAGTAGAAAACAAAAAGAAAACTTCAATTACCTAAGTTTATCGTCATTCTTCCATGAGGTGACTTGTATATGAGGGGGCGGCAAGTAACTTCGCAATGATTGCACTAGCTGAATGGTATCCATGAGGATTTTCTGAAGCTGCTCGCTCTGCTTTCCGTACGGCTTACACATCGCAGGACGCACGCATGGTCGCATACGATGCAAGTTGCGTGCCAATTCTGCAAAAGCCCGAACCACACGCTCTTGTCCACCTCCAGCATTGTTATTCGAAGCTGTGCCTCCTCCCACCGCTGAAGTCAAACCAGCCAGACTGCTGGCAGATAGTCCTTCAAGGGTTTCAAGATTCGCTCTACAAAAAAAAGTCATTAAATCAATATTCAGGGATTCAACCAAATTGCAAATACAATATGCATTACCTTAGAAAATCGTTTAATTTATGATCGGAAGCTTCATAATGTGCCAGAGGATTGGTCGATATTGTGCTTGAAGATTTAGATTTGGTTTGCTGATTTAAACTTTCAATTTGTTGTTGAATAGCGCGTTTTTCCAAATTGGCTAAACCATATTTTTCCATATTTTGCTGAGCAATTGCACTGAAAAGGTTTGGTAATGATCATAAATAATTAGTACTTAACATGATCATTATCTAAATCTTCAAAATGATTTCATAAAAATTAGCAATGTTTTTATACCGATTTTGCTGTTGAATTATAGCTTCACGAATTTGTTGCTGTCCTTTATCGCGAGCTCTCTGTTCTCTATCTAATAAGGCTGCAGCGGCATGCACGGCAGAATGTGATGATCCATGAGATGATGATCCTTGATTTTTCGATGTGTCTAATCCCAAATCTATTCCACTAGCAGCTATAACATCACATTTTAAAAAAGTTAGTCAGAACTCTATAGAACTAATTTAAAATGAAAATATGTAGTAGGCACCTAACGCTGCCAAATGTGGAAGTTGAAAATCTTGAGGTAAAGGAGTACCTCTGAGTAAACGCTCTACAGCTTGACTGTCCGCTAATGATCCCCCACCTGTTTCTAAAATATTCATGAGATTTGAACAGTGCTAACATTGTCTACATTTCAAATGATGTATGAATGTCTTTCTGACAAAATCTTACAATAACAATAATGAATTATAGTAAATAAACTAATTAACCTGGTATATAAGTAGGTTGCTGAGATAAATGCTGCTGAATAGACTTTTGGGTCATTTCCAATTGGCTTTTATAATAACGGCAAGCTGGATTCGGACAATTTTGAACAACTTCGATGATGAATTCTTTCTCCATACCGAACTGATCTCTGCCTATCGTATAAGAATCGACAACCTAAAGGAAAAAGCAACAAATTCAGTGGAACACAGACCAAAAGTGAATCTAAATCACAAATAAGCATCAACGTGACCACTCACAGCTCGGACTGTTCCTTCGATGCCTAAATGTAAGCCGTGAGGTCCGTTCATGTGTTTCAACATTACAGCGTTAGCGAAATGTTCATACGGAAGAATAATCTTTCCGTTTTCTCGGAGGATGAGACGCCCCTGAGTATCGAGAGCCACACGAGACGCCATAAGCCTGAAATCATTCGAAATATATCCAACGCAATTCTATAAAATCGATTTGAAATAAAGATTTGCGTGTATTTACTGCAAATAGGCTGCGCTGGGTAACATGGAGGATTCTTTGAGCTCCGTGAAACATTGCAGAAGCTCTACACTCGGATGCCATCCTTTATTTTGTAAATACAACTGCAAAAGCATGTACAGTTTCTCCGTCACGTAACCTTCGGCACCCGAAGACGCACTGCTGCTTCCGCTAGCCGAATTTCCAACGCCGGTATTGCTTTTTGACAATACATTCTTCATCGTTTCAGCTAAGTCCATTTTATACACATCCACGAACCCGCGCTTTTGGGAATCCTGAAATTGGTTAACAGATTTTTATTAACAATATTATTCATTCGACACGGATATAAATAAACCTTATAAATTATTCAAATACGCGAACGTACGTCCATAGAAAGAAATAAATTATTAGCATTGTTTTTGAAAAGAACAATTTATATGCAATTTTCATGAATATAACAATACTCGTTTTGAATAATAATAGACTTCATACATATGTATGTATTCGAGGAAATACATTTTTTTCAGTTAATCTGATGATTATCGTGTTTTTTAATAATAATAGATACCGATATTATCGAAAATGAGTTACGAAGAACAAAATACAAAAATGTGGTCATCGTTATTTAAAATTGTTTTCGGTCTGTTCATTTTGAGAAATTTAAACAATAATTAGTGTACAATATTTTGAAATGAAAATAACTTGTGAATCAAAAAAAAATTGTGAATATATTCTTATTGGAATCCATCTAGACTCTAATCAGAATATAAAATAGAAGTGAATTCGCAACTAAATCGAGACGTCAATCTTTTGAGTCTTTCCGTACTTTAAAACGTACAAGCTCCACATTATCATACATCACTTCATATTAACATAATTGCATTCGATCACACATTAAGAAAACAATGCTAAATAAAGTTTATATTGCATATAAAGCGGAAACATGTCAACAACCGTCATTTCATGCACTCGCATACGTTAAACGAGAAATTATGAAAATCCATGAATAAAACATCACAAAAATAAGAGCCCCGATGAAAAATCGATAAACACGAATGTTAACGAGATAAACGAGACTAAAATAGCTCGAATAGAGGACGACATGAACGCGAACGAGGAATCGAGGAGTCGGAGCAGGGAACGGGCGTCATGAGGGACGAGGGGATGAAGCGACACGCAGGGGCAGGGGCAGGGGCAGGGGAACGGGAGGGGAAAGGGGACAGGGGACAGGGGGACGTGCATATTGTACGCACCAGAGCGGCGACTGACCGTCAACACTCGACTCTACTCGGCGTCCTTCGATTCAATTCAACTCAATCCAATTCGATCTCGTTATTGTTGAGTAAATCCGATTTCGGCGAGTCGATGACAGCGCGCCGCCGACCGCCCTAGCCCCGGCCGACACAGGCCAATTGTCAAACGACGCGGTGCTATTCCGCCTCATTGTTAGTTCGGTTCTTCACTCGGTTAAGGTTTTTCGATAAATTTTTAGTTTTATTGTGTTAATTTAATAAAATGATCAATTAAATTAAGTTTATTTATTGAATTTTTATGCTTTTATTTAAAAATCTATTTATTTTTTCATCTGATTTTGATTTTAAAATATCTTAGTGAATTCAATCGTAGCAAAACTGTTGCAAAAATTGAGCGATTAAAAAAATATTTTTCATTAAAATCGACTGCGTCCAAATGTTTATCGTTGGCGCCATTATCTGCTTTCACAATTTTATCGTCTGAAATTTTTGAACATTTTAAAATTTAAAGAACTAGAGTTAACAATCAGGTATTTTTAGAGATTTTATCGATCGCTATAAAGATATTCAAACTGCAGGACATAAAGCCAAAACACACTTGTCTGAGACGTCGTTAGAAAGAGATGAATAACCATTCAATTCTTTGTGTGTGAATGCGATAGGTTGATGCTCGATTACGCGCCCCCCTCTGCCCTCTCTCTCGGGCTCTCTCGATCGCATATTACTTCTCTTTCGACTTAAGTTTTATCAATAATTAGTTAAGTAGGTAAGTTCATTTTTGTAATTGTAGAAAATAAATATTTTTTTAAAAATGTATAAAATTATAGGTCGTATTTTTACGCGTTAAGAAAACTGTCATTTCGATCACACGTGCTTTCAAATGTTGTTTGAATCGCGATGGGGTCCGAGACGGAGGTCATTTTAGGCACTTGTGAAGAATTCCTCGTCGGATATCGAGTAAAAATATCGGTAAAAACGCAATTTTATTAATTTCCGACAGTGTTTCTAGCATTTAGACTGACTATCGATTGTCACAATAGGAAGAAGACGATGTCGAAGTCTCCCAGAGTTTCGCGAACCACGCTCACACCGGCTCGATCAAATCCGTTTCCGCTTCCGGTCGACACTTGGCTTCGGGCGGAAACGACGACAAGATAGTCATCCACGATATGAAGAGCAGAACCGAGAACAGAACGGTGATAGCTCACAACGGAACCGTCAATTCCATAGCCTTCTCGAATTGTGGAACTCACCTTTTCAGCGGAAGCGCCGACGGCTCTTTCTGCATCACCAGGACAGGAAATTGGCAATTGGAGAACAAATGGAAAGAAGCACATAAGGGTAATATAAAAATTGAAGTTTTGTCTTAAACATAAGTCAATACACAAACTGGGCCGATTATCAGATTAATTAATTGTATTGCAAATCGAGAAAAATATTTGGTCGAGATCTAATAGGTACATTTCTGAATGATTTGATTTCAATATGTACTTGCTGACCAAACCAAAAATGAATAAAAATCGATATTTAATATCTATATCAACGGTTTGACATTATTGTACTCAACCTAAATAATTGTTTTCTAATAAATGTCAATTTTCTAGAATCTTAAAGGGGTATAAGTCAGATAAAATAATTTAGGAAAAAAACTTAATTCATCCAGAGTCCTCGTTATCCAGAATCGTTAAATTCTGAAAAATCTAAACTAATATGGAATCTTCCACAACCGAATACATCAGATATTGTTAGTCAAACGTATTTCTCGATTAACAAAACAGTTAGCCAATTTGGTTATCATCATCACTTCAAATACTGACCATATCTTTAATTTTAGGTGCAGCAGTTACGTGTATATCCATTCATCCATCGGATAAACTCGCTTTAACTATCGGAGGTGATAAAACTTTACGAACGTGGAATCTTATTAAGGGTCGTCAAGCTTACGTTACAAACTTAAACAGCAAAGGAACGGCTCTTCCTCTTTCGGTCGTGTGGAGTCCGAAAGGTGAACATTTTTCACTGACCGGATATAAGGACGTTAGCGTTTGGACGGTGGCTAACGCTGGAATAGAACGTATTTTGAAATGTGATAGCAATTCAATTTGTATGGTTTGGTTGTCTGAAGAATTAGTGGCCATCGGAATGGAGAACGGCCAGATATCATTTTTCAATTTGAAATCGGAATACAAATACGTATTCGATGCGCATTTGCAAAGAGTTAAAGCTTTAGCATTTGAAAATTCTTTTTTGTACTCTGCGTCTAGTTCCGGAGAACTTAAGATTTGGAAGTTCAACGAGGACGAACTGACTTTGGAAGAAAAGAAATGTGTAAATGTCGGATGTAGGATTACTTGTATGACTTTGTTCAAATCGACAGAAGTCAAAAGTGAAAAGGACGATTCTGAACCTGAAATAGTTGAAAATGAACCGATTGCGAATAAAAGGAAGATTTCTGAAAATTTGGAAGATAAAAAACAAGATGAGTCTAAAAAAAGTAAAATAATGCCATTCGTTTCAATAACAATCGACGATGAGAATGATAATGAAACTGTTGAAACTACACTAGAACAGAAAACTAAAAAAAAAAAAAAAAGACAAAAGAAACGCCCAAAGAAAAAGACAAAAGGAACGCCTGAAGAAAAACAATAAATTAACTTAATATTTACTTTTGTTTTTTATCAATTAATTAATTTGTCTGTTTTGTATATAATAAAAGTATTTGAACTTGTAATATCGTTCATATTTTTTACAATTCAATTTTAAATTCATAAAACGAAGTACCTACCTATTAAAACATTTGCAAAAAAAACAACTGGACCGTAGTACAAACTTTAGGAAAAAAAATTTCATTGTGGTAACACTTCCGAGTCGTTGACCGACAGTGTTGCCAGAGTCGACCGCTACATATGAACTAAAGCACGCCATACACCATTAAATTTCGAAACGATAACAAATAACACAAAATATTCAATCGAATCTGTTTCATATCGAGACACCTTTTTTTAGATCTATTTATTATATTATCGATGTCGAAATATTTATTGAAAAAGAACAGAATTTGCCATACATTTTATTGTTCTATGTTTTAAATATTTTTCATGAATATGAAGATATTGATATGCAAAGTGGCAGTATTTGAAATCTAACCGTACAGAATACATTTTCAAATAATTACATACAGTCAATATCATTGCCATTATCTTTTTTTCAATATTTTATTAGCAGAAGAGATTTGAAATACTTGAACCAGATGAGAAACATACAAAAACATCACGTTATTTTCAACGACTGAATTTTCAACAGGAATCACATTTTTGTGCATGCGTGAATATCAGTCTTTCATCGCGTACGTAGATTTTTGCCAATCGTACTTAGAGAATCCGAATCAATCGACATCAGCAAAATAAACGACCTTCATACATTTCCACTGATTCTATTCAATTGAAAAAAGTCGCAACGTGTATGGGTTGTATAAGAATCGCGTGCGATCGATCGATAGCTGGTGCGCGGCCGTAAAAGCCGGCGCCGGCGGTCGCACATGGCGCGACGTAAACACGAAGCCCCTCGCTTCCCCTGAACGAGAGCCTGCGCCCCTCAAACATCCATCGAAGCCCCATTGTACTTCTATTCGAGCCAAAAACACCACACGCCCTCGCCCCGCCCCCCTCGCCCTGTCAAACGCGAAACGTCAAACGCCAACAGTCGACCGGTCGACTCGATCGATATTGCATCCGGGACGCCGTTTCCACTGAACCTGTAAGTTTCACACATTTACTAGTCTATTTATCAATTAACCGTACTAATTTCTTAGTTTTTAAACGATGCCGGTTCGCGTTGACAGACCGGGATCGATACGCCCCCTCGGCGCGTCGCCCCTTCGCCCGTAAACATTCGACGCTTCGAAAGCGGTTTTTGTGCTCGTTCTGTGTTGTTGTGCTGTTTTTTAAAGGTTTTATTGAGTTTTAGAAGACGTTTGCGTTGTGATTTCGATAAGGAGGCGTTTTTGTGCGGGAATGTGCTCGGGGCGTCGGAAAAGGGGCGACGCCTTCGGATGGTCAATCTTCATTATGCGATTGTTTGTTTAGTATGTAAATTGTGATAAAATTGTATATTTAGAAGTGATATTTATTTTTATATGAGATTCGTGTAATGATTCCGATAAGAATCTAATTTAAATTGTTTGATGTAATTCAAATATTTTGTTGGATCTATTTATATTTGATTGATTATGCAAATTGCATAAAGTTTACATAATTTGTGTTTATGTGTGTAATTCATAGATTAGATTAGACTTTAGCAACCTATAACCTACGGGTCACCGAGTTACCTTTTCAATAATTTGATATGACTTATTTGAGTAATTTGCTTATGAATCGTTTTGATTCACATATAAGTGTGTGAACTTTTCCTAAACCATATTTTGTGACATTAATATCGGTTTCATTTTGTTGATTTTGAGTCGTCATTGTGAATAGTTATCAAAATCTTGTATGAATAATTGATGATGTATTTAGAAATCGCTAGAAAAACATTCTAAATACCCTCTTACAATTAGTTCTATTTGTAGATCAGCAGTTAGTTAGTAAATATAATATTAATCACAGCTGTTATAAAAAACAACGTTTGATTACTTAACCAACGATTGAAAGACTCCTTGTAGAAATATCTCATTGTTTTTGACTGCTAATTCTAATCATACTTCATACTATAGTCAATCAATTACATTCACTCATATATTAGGCGTCATTACAAAAGCAACAACTGATTACATACCGTAAACAAACTTATATGACGACTGAAAAGACCAAGGTGTACAAGTGACATTTTTGCCGAAATTGAGTTATGTACAAGAATCGCTTCTATTTAGTGATTAAAGGATATAAACAAATTCGGAACGTTCAAATTACTACATGTAGGTACATGCTCAACTTTGAGCGCTCTTTTCTCGAAATCACTCATACCCCTTGGCCTTTTCAATATCTAATAAACGTTTCGAAAGCATTCGATCGATATAAGGTTTTATATATATTTTTTTTTTTATAAGCACATTTTGAATCAATATCCGCGTTTTGCCACAGCGATGTCGAAATCGAGAATAAAAACCGATTGTGCATCGAAACGAACGGCGTGCGATTTTCACTCGGAACTTTCGCGAGCTCTCGGAGAAAGTCCGGACTCCGGAGGTTCGTTTCTCCGGAATATCCGGTCCGGTTTATCGGGAAAAAGCCGGTAAAGCGGAACGCATGTGACTTTCGAGAGGGGCGTGCCTCCGTTCCCACGACACCAGCTCACCCTCTTGAAGCGAATCTTGGAAGCGAAGGTTCCCCCAATTTTATTTTCGGTTCAGATTTATTAATGTGTAGTCGTATAGGTGTTTGAATTGCTTAGCCAGGTCTTGGCAACCTGTGACCCGCGAGTCTTGTCGATGTAAGGATAATTTCCCCCAATTTTGTAATCAGACTTGTTAATGTTTTTTGTATCGTATAGGTGTTGCCAATCACACAAGGCACATTTAAGGTGTTCATTTATGTATGATGAATTTTGATATAGATAAGGAAGATCTTGACTACCTATGACCCCCAAATTTCGAAGTTGCTTCAATTTCATACTTGAGGGTTATAAGTTGTCGAGATCTGGTTCAGAGCTCTGCGTGGTTTTAGTGAATGGTTGTTAAAATGTAAACGAAAGTGCTTTTCAAGTGTCTGATGTTTATTTTTCGTTTTAATAAATTTTATGTAAGTAAAAGTTTTTGTGAATGTCGTTCCCACAATATGTGACATTTAAAAACTCTAAAGATTATTCGATTAATACATAAATCTACTGTATAGTATAAATTTTATAGTTGACGTTGAAAATGTACAATAAATAAACTTTCCATAATTTTACTTAGTAATGGAAAACATCGACTGTTTCAATGTCAATTTTTCATGAAAAACATTCCGCACGATTGAATTTGATCACTAAGTACACACAATAGTATAAAAAGATAACACTTATCTTTTAAGCCTGAACTGATGGTTAAAACATGTTTAAATTGTTTGCTCCTCGTTCGCTTTTCAGTACGTATCGCTCAAATATTTAATCACTCAAAGATGTTGACTTAAAATCGGCAATATTACTTATATCATGTGAGACTTTTATTGCACGTATTCCTACATCGCGATATCACGCTATTTCGATTTCGATAGCGATACAAATTGAAAACTGGCATTCGTGTGTATGTATGTATTATATTATGTTCGATTCGCTCATGAATTTCTAATGAAAATACATTTTTATTACTGCATAATCGACTCATCGCCTATTACCGTTTTATACGTTTTGAATATTCAACGGTTCTTGAACGAAATTGCATTCTAAAATACGTTTTTGACGCATTCAATCTTATGATAGTATGTACAGAGAATATTATAATTTATCTATAGTGTATCTATCCATCTGTCTGTTGCAAATTTGAGTGTGCATCATCTACGACACACCGTTTCAAATCAACACTAGTTTATGATAACATTCCTAAAGTCGAATAAATTCACACACATATGGCCAAAGGGTACAAGTGACATTTTTGACGTAATTAAGCAATGTACTGAAATCGATCTATGTACGCTCTTGGTGGCAAAAGGATATAGACGAATTTGAAACTCTTCCTCGTTCAAGCTTGACTTTGAGCGCACTTTTCTATAAATCACTTGTACTCTTTGGTCTTCTCAGTAGTCATACATGACATTCTCACATCCTTCGCATCGATCGATCGACAGATCGTCTGTCACGCGAATTTTTCAATAACAACTCCGCAATGTAACTAGACACTGTCCAAGTGCAAGGTATATCGGTTTTGCACGAACGACGCTCATTACCGCAGTCCCGAAGGCCTTGTCCTTATTTAAACATCGACACGTTACACGATAATCCCCGTGATAATAACGACGATAATGACGGTGTCCTTATAATGTACTTCGTGGGTCTAAAACTCCTCAAATCGGCTTTGGCGAGACGCGAGCGTAATCTGGTGTTCGAGAGGATGTTTAACCTGCGAATCCTTATAAGGATCGGAGCTGGTCTTCCGTGTCTAGATGTTTTCGAATGAGACGATCGAAAATTGTTCGAACTCTACCTGAATCAGATCATCTCTGTCATTTGTTAATGTTGACTCATCTAAACATAACATTTTTGCAACTTATCTCGATTAAATAATTTATATGACTCAATATAAGATCTTTTTATTTAACTTGCTCTGTGTGTGTCTTTTTGTCCATCCATCTCTACGTCTGAATATCTTTAATTCTAACCATCATAAGTGAGTGAAAATTAGTCATATCTCATGAATAGTAGTACTATGATCACTGCTAGATCGATTGATTTGACAGCAGTATACAACTTGCTTATACATACTTCCAATTGAAGGATAAATGAGGTATATACTGCTGTCAAGTCAATTTGCCTACCGGTCCTTAACATGTTAATATCGTTTTCTATAATTATTTTGTCTTGTTTCTGGAGGCTATGCCCCTATATATGGGCATTCCTAAGACCACCTGCAAAGCCTAATTAAATATTTATTCAAATAAAAGGTGCAAATAAGTGTTTTCTTCGATATCGCTCGATTATAAAATACGTTCTCTAAAACGAGTTTAAATTAGCAATCTCCAATCTATAACATTGAACCCGAGGATACCAGTCTCCGGAGGCATCACACCGGTTTCGCTTTCTTAGAAAAACGACATCCTTTTCGGGTTGTCGTCTATTCTCCGTTAACCGGACGTTCTTCGACTTTTCACACAACAGATTTTCTATAAACAAACGTTACGTTTCAGTTCGAAGTTCAAACGTAATCTTTAGATTGCGGTATGTCTGTTCGAAAAGCATCTAAACTTGTCCCCGTGTTGCTCCAAGGTGGTATATTTAGATCGAATAGACAAGGAATTGTAGCGTGAAAGTAAATTTGTGTACACCGTTTGCGTATTATGAACGCTGAATGAATTTAGATGTTAGAAACTTTCATGTCTGAATAAGTTTGCTTTTTAAATTTCTTCAAACATTGTCATCGGTGATGTTTTTCTAGAATGAATTTTCATATTTTCTAGTTTGACTAGATAGAAATGATTTTTCTTGCTCTGAATGCCAACAAGAAATAATTTCTTTGGTATAAAGTGTTTGTGCATACCTTGTCGGTTCAGCATGCTTAGGTTGCGTGAATTCGAGTCCTATCTTGGCGAGAGTCACATGTCGTTTTGGTTCTGCAAATGATCATTACCTACACCTTTCATTTGTTTCGATTAAATTCTTACTATTTAGTGACACCTATGTGCATTAATTTACTCTTCGGAGTAGTCTTGCCTAATGGTGAATTGTCTTCACTGTATAGTAAATGATAATAATTAATGATAATTGTGTAGAAATTACCTGTAAAATATAATATATGAGCACTAGAGTACTTAAATATAGATCTGGATGCAACTTATCATTTGTCCAACTAGAAATCATTGTCTTGCATTTTATAATGTGTATCTAGATTCTATCCAAAGAATAAGAACATTCTTCCAAGCAATTCAAAATTTGTCATTCCAATGAAAAAAACGACCACCCGAATCGAATCGTATTTATATATTTCGCCACTGAATATTTCTAGAATTAATCAGCTTGGCTTGAGCGCAACTAGACGACAGAACAACGAGTCAGTCCATTACAAAAATACACACGTTTTGTGTGCGAAATTCTCATAACAAACGCGCAACAAAATAGCGGTGCAGTGCGAGTAACTCGCATGCGGGAGCCGTCTAAGCAACAAAAACTAGAGCATCGCATCTGACCGGTTTTCCGAAGTATCTTCTGTGTCGTTTTTTATCTGCAAAATTGTGTGTGTGTTGTAGAACAACGGATCGATCTGATACGTTTTGCGCAATTCTATTAAATCCGCATGTGTCCTAATTTTTTTGCGAGATGGATATTCGTTGGTGAGTCTGAAAACTTTTCGATTATCGTATGTTTAAATCCTAATCGAGTTGAATTGATAAGGATCATATATAGGAGCTTATTGATTCGATAAATGTGTATAGTTATTGAAAGATTGAAAAATTAATCCTGATTTATTGTTTGTCTCAAACATTTAACTGTTAAGCTGCTGAATGCGATTTGCAGCCGGTGCTTATTCGCACACCTCTTTAATTTAACTTTTGTTTACCAAGCTGTATTATTCGTGATGCTTCACTCTTGTTTGAAACTTATTAATATTCCATTCGGCACGCAGATGTCGTTAATAACTCATTATGCACTCAAATTTGTCTCCCTTTCTTCCCCCTTAACAAGAGACTCAGGAAGACAGTGTCTCGTTCGGGAATTTTCCGGAAAAATAACTCGGATCATCTATGCTTGATGAAAAACGAAAAAATACATACCCACTATCCTATTTTAAGAGCACATAAACGACACTAACGACTCATTGTTTATGATCACGTTCCCACTTTTTCTCCCCTACGTCTGTCGACTGCGCCACATATGTACATAAGGCATGGGGGAAATACATCAGTACGAATTTCCCAAGACAGTAATATTGAGATTTAGCATAGGAACACAGCATTGAATCGCGAATAAAACCAAATGGATTATTTTCGGATGAGTATCGATTCACAATGCACTGTCGCCAAATGAGATCGTTTCTTGAAAGTTGCACTTTTGTTAACAACTATATTATGTCTATACTCGTACTATATTTCTATAAAGGCTCGTCGAAAGTGCGTTTTATTCTCGCATGCAAGTCTCATATGATTCTTGCTCACTTGTGTTTCCGAAGCAATCTCCCGTGAGGTTCTACCGCCCTACAATAATAATGAAGGGCTTTTCTGTTGCTTGGGGTTGTTTACTGTACTGAAATAGATTACGCGGTAAAATTCGTACCCGGAATGATTAATGTTCGTCCGTGATGAATTTAGTTCCCTCATCATAAAACGACTTACTGTTGTATCAGTGAATTGTGAAGTTTTAAGACGTCGCCTTTTACCTTGTCTGAGTTAGGAATCCTAAAAATGGGTTTCATCATCAGCGAACATCACAGTGCGAACAATAAGGACTCTAAAAAACAGCCTCATAGCTACAAAATGAAAATCTTAATTATAATTCTAGTAAAATTTATGGAGAAAATTTGTTTAGTTCTGATATTGACATTGACAACGCAGTAACAAACATATTTTCTCTACATTGTGGTTTTAGTGTGAACTAGGTGTAAAGTTATGTTATTGAAACTGACAGTTGTGAGATTCAAACCCAAGAAAACATCAGAAAAGTCATAATATAGATTTGAAAAATCTTGAAACGTCACCGCAATTCAACGATTCAAACGTATCATTACGTGCGCAATAAATACAATCGGTCGTACAAGCGATCGAATAATCGTCGTTGTATGCATATTATTTTATATATTACGACTATGTAATCTATCCACCGTGACCGTATAAACCTCGGTCTTATATAAAACGAGCTGTGCTTTGTTGTAAGCGTAAACGGATCGTTGAACGTCCCGTTTCATGTCTCCCGAATCAAAGCAACCCTTCTAATGGCGTGTCCTTTTTCAGTCGTGTGCATTTTCGGCTCGGACGAGTCTGATTTTGAAACTCGTCCATACGTGTCAAGTGCGCTTAATTAAATTCGTTGATTAATTTCCTTGTAAAATGTGTCTTGAAACTAGGAATTTTAGATACAGTGCGATAAAAAGTCATGATTGTGCACGATGAGTCTAGTTATGTTGGGTTTGGTTAGGATAGGCTTTTTACTTTTTTCAAGTTAGGCTAGATTCGGTTGAGTTGGGTTACGTTTTTGGTTTAGTTAAAAATTAGGTGGAGTGTCAAGTTCACAAGCACCAATATTATTCTATGTGTTATTGCTCATCTCTTCCGAATGTTTCTTCAGTTGAACTGTAACAAATGAGTCCCATTTGTTAATATAATTCTTCTTCAAACAAGACTTTGATTGAGACTTAACCACTTCCTTCCTTATTTCCATCTATTCCCTCTTCTGATGCATAAAATCTTATATTCTATCGCTATAAATCGTTAAAAAATATTTATCCAGAGACTAAAGGCCGGTCTTTTCACCTCTGATTTGAGAATAAAACGAATTTAAACTTCAACTATGAGCTGTCAAAACAGCCATTGAAAGAAACATACATACTACAGTTCGTACAACAATACATACATCCATCTCTTTCCTCCAGATTTTGACACCACGTGTAGTTTAAATTCGTTTTATTTTCAAACCAGAGATGAAAAGACCAGCATTAAGTCCTACATTTTTTTGTCTTGTACTTAAAACAACCCCTCATTTAAACCTAAAATCTTCCACTACAGATAAATTAAACAATTTTGCTTAACATCGTCAATACTGAACTATTCCTACCTAAAAACCCAACACAACCAACATACGATTCCTTCCAAAACGCGCTATAAAAACCAACATCAAAAGCATACAAAACACATCGAAATAAGACACACCCACACATCGTAATTGATTCGATTTTAATTTTAATCACAGACTCGTGTGAACGAACCTTCACCGTTGCTCCAGCGACAGCTTTCTCCTTCGCGAGTCTTCTTTCGGTCGTCGTCGACGTCAGACGTGCTCACGACTGTCGTTTTTATCGAATTCGATCTCGTCGTTTGTTTTATTGACAGTTTTGTCAACGGTGACGGTTCGCGAAAGCATGTGAAAAGTTGGCCTACGGATTCTTGGCAGATCCATCGATGGTTTACGCGAAGTTTATAGTACAGTTCAGTGTTTTTTAGTGTGAATATAATAATTTTTATGTGTAATATTTATGCTATTGAGAATTTTTGGCACGGTTTTTTGGTCGGTTCTGTTTACTTATCATACGAATTACTAGACGAAAACCGCGCTCGAACTTTCACTCGCGAAATTGGAATATCTCTCTCTTTTGTTTTCGTTAATTAAAGCGAAGTTATTCAACTGTTTATAACAATGACGCTATTTTTGGTTAATTCGTTATAATTCTTCTCGTATTTTGAGAGAACTAAACCGCAACGATTCTGTTCTCCGTCGAATATAATATCTCGCTCGTAATTTGTATCTCTTTTCGCTTAATTATCTACAATTATTTCGCTAAGTGCTACTCGTACTTCTTATTTTTAATGATGACTGCATTTTCTCAGAAAAGTCGTACGGTAAATATTTGACATCGAGAACAGATGTTTCGTTCGATCGATAAGAGTATGTACTACAGCTCGATCGACAAAACAGTGTAAATTATTCTAGATTTTCCTAATTTGACCGTTTCGTTTGTGTTACGAAACGTTCCGTGGATTTCCACACATGCTTAATTTTTCACACTTGATTCCGCTCTCGTTTCGCTTTCCATTTCAATTCTTAATTAGCGAAATATCACATTTTCATTACAAGAATACGAACCTCATTTTAAGTTTCCTTTATTATTTCGATCAACTCAGTTCTGGAGCGTTACACCGGACAGACAAACACACACACAGAATAGCGCTATTATATATTTTTCTCGGTGTTTACACACTTGCGACGTTTACACTTTCCGATGAATTTTCCTAAGGAAAATTCTACTACTCGGTTTCCTTTCGCTTACTTTTGACGTAGACGCCCCTTCGAATTTATTGCACTTGAGTGCCTTCTAGTAAACATCTCAATATAAACACGCCTATCTTTCTGTCTGCGTGGAAAACACGACTCATAGTGATATGGATGGATTATATTGAATGAATTTCGTATCGTTTAGTGTTTATCGATAACATTATAGGAGGTTCACCTTTAGTTTTTCTAGTGTAATTGAGGAAAATTCTGTTACATTTTGATTTCTAGGGTTTTCTGTGCGATTTTAGTTTGATTTCTTATCGGAGTTAGTGCGTTGTTAGTAAGTCGCAGTACAGTATGATGATCTTTCAAGGTGGCTATTTGTCGAACAAAATAGATTCCAATGGGTCAAGATGTAATGCATAGACGCGTCAGTGTATATTTTGTCTAGTTAAAGTTTACATTGCATGTCTGCCTCGGTTTTTCATTTCCGGTCTCATTTCTTTCAAGTTTTCTATTATACTTTTTCAGGATTCAGTACACATGTTTCTCTAAAGAGCGAAAATATATCAATCATATGTTGACTGCTTTAACTTTTTTTATCTTTAACTAGACAAAGTATACATTTAGCATCTTAAGACCGATAAATCAATTGATTTGACATTAAGTACATATCTCATTTATGCTTCCATTTCTAATTGAAATCAGATCGATAAACAAGGTATACACTGCCATCAAATCAATACATATGTATTATCTCCCAACCCTCAACACATTAACTGTAACATCCATTACTTCTTAACTATGACATCACACCTTAACTAATCCTACTCAACCAAACAAGCATCTAATCTAATTCAATCAATTTGATCTGATTTACGATCTCGACAAGAAAATCACTCGCGAATATGATAATAGCGAATTTCTCTTTTTTTCCACTATTTTCTAAGCGTTACGCAAAATTTCGAGACTCTTGATTCAATTAGACTTTTCCCTTGATTGTTCTCGCCGAAGCGAAGAGAACCAACCGCTCTCGTGACGGATGCACTTTTACTTCGCTGCTCGTTTTCACCTCACCTGGTCTATTTATACATGTTGTTACTCGTTTTTCATGGGTGTGAGTCTAGACTGGCTTGGGGTGCGTTCACACTCGAGGTTTCGAAAGTTTGCTCTAGGAAAATCATCGAATTCTGTCCCGGGATATGTATGAAGAAGTTTCGTCGCGCATAACGATCTGTTGGGGTGCAAAGTTTGTTTTTCTAGAAAGTGAGGGATAGGTGTTATAAAAAGATTTTTCGTTTGAATGTATGTGGAGGTATTTTTAGATTGTTCTGAGAACTTAATCAAAAATAAAAAATGAAACTTTCGTTCTAACTAGACATGCGTTGACATATGAAAAGTTAATTACTCGTTTTGTATCGATATAATCTGTTCGTCAATTCGAATTGCAATTCACTCTATTAGCAAGAAAACACAGGTTATTTATCCAATTTATAATTGATATTCTTCTAGCTTTATACTTGAAATTGTGCCGATTTAATAACACATCTCGATTTCAGTTCGGAATTCGCTAATCAGCTGATCAAACTCGCGCGAATCTCCACGCTTCAAATCACTCTAATCACATAGGCGTTTTCGAGGTCTATTTGCATTTTTATCCTCTCGTTTCTATCTACACCCATTATATCATTTCGTGCGAATCTTTTATAGCCGAAGATCGGTTATCCCACGCGGTTGTAAACCCACGCTTTTACGCGTCAAGATAATCCCAACGTTAACGAAACTCGCGCTATTGGCATTGGTCTTGTTTCGCTTATTTGGCATATTTGAATCACGCACATACATATTTGTGTAATGCGGGATTTAGGTATGACATAGAAAAAGATAAACAATCATTAGATTCTTTGTGTGCGAATGCAATGGCATTATGCGTCCCCCTCTGTGATTTTCTCACTCGCACATAAAACATTGAATGGTTTGCTTCTCTTTCTTTTATGACGTCTCAGACATTGTTTCCGCCTTAACTCTCTCTCGCATATGCGAGAAATAGCTAGATATGAACGCATGCTAGATACCTTTTTCTCGCTCTTTCATTCACATCTAGCTCTTTCATATATGCAAGAGATTGCTATATACCTTTGCCCTTCTCGCTCTATCGTTCACATTTAGCTCTCTCGCATCTATATGATAGTAAACTGAATTAGAACGTTATCGCGAGAAAGACAGCGGCAATAGTCATATGTGAATTTCGTATATGATATATGCGAATTATTAAAAATTTAACGATTTTTCATCTCGTTCGATAGCAATAACGTAACGTGTCTGTTGTCGTCGTTAACCTCTTAACGGTTATCCGATTCGCTCTCTTTGGCGAAAATGAGTTTTTCGATCTCTCTCGATGTGATGCTTTTATCGAGTTACTCGATCAAGTAACACAACGCGCTGAAAATTAGGTAGATTTTGATTTTAGAATGTCGAATTTAAAATTGTGAGATTCGATTGTAAACGTAACTGAATGAATCTTTGAAGCGATTTATGCATTTCTTTCACATGGCTCGATTGATGTACGAAAGTATCATATCGTATGTTTAATGTGTAATATCGTTTAAGATAATTTGCACTGCTGTCTCGATGATTTAATACGGCATATCCTTTATAGCGAAATAGGTGACCCATCCGTTGATATTATGCACCGCGAGTTTACTGCCCGTTTAATATCAACTCGTATTCAAAATGAGACAACTTAACTTAAATATTGCGAAATAAAATGAGACTGCATAAATGCGTCGCTTTCTATTTGTATCTCTGTCAAACTTTAGCCTAGAATTCACGTATGTTATTTAGAAATACGTAGTAAGTTGACTACACAAAATCATCTGGGATACACACATAACACAACACTATCAAATCATAAGATGAATTTTTTATCACTTTTCATATATGCCAACTGAAAAGGCCAAGGGGTACCTGTGACTGAGTTATGTACATCGCTTCTATGCTTGCTCATATATTTGGTGGCAAAAGGATGTAAACAGACTTAGAACGTGTACCGAGATATACATATCATCAAATTACTCGACCTCTTCCTAATACATGCTCAACTTTGATCGCTCTTTTATCGAAATCACCACCAAGTCCCTTGTACCACTTGGCCTTTTCAGTCAATTCATTCATCTCTCAATCCAAAAAACTACATTTCTTTCAAAAAATCATCATTCTCTCACAAAGTTTCCATCACGTTTTCACTACATGCCTTATCTCATTCAACCCACAATTCAAATCGCGCACAATAGGAAAACTTCCATAACTACAATTATGCAGACACTCGACAAAAACCTCTTGCAATTGTGCCTCTTTTTCGAATCGTCTTCATATGAAAAAGCATACATAATAAGACCTAGTTTATTTTCGCGGTCGCGTGAATAATTAACAGTTTTCCCGCACTTTAGCGAGTCTCCCACGCGCGTTATAAATAAGCCGCGATTGCGCAGGTTAAGTTTAAATTTATCCCGCGAAAATTGTGCATAAAAAACTTCATGCGGATCAGTCAAGGTTCTTGTTTTTTTCTTTGAACTTTGTTTTTTCGATGTGTTTTTCTCGCGACATAAGCGTTTCTGGCGCCAATTTTCCGGACTGAGTTGCGAAATTATTACTCGGAATCGTAAAAAATTATCGCTCGATTCTGTTTTTAATGAAATATTCGTAATATTGTGAATGTAAATTCGACGTTTTTATCGATTTCGCATAAATGTTTATGTGTACTTATTTATGAAAGTTGAAATACTCAATAATGAATGTAAAAGTGGATACTTTTCTTGAACATTTATGATTTTTTTTATGAACATGAAAAGTATTAACAATTAATTCCTCAACTTTAGAATTTGGTCAAATCTAGTGCATTGACTTAAAGACGAGTTTTTCTTCAGTTAAGCGGGTCTAACTTACTGATATAGAATGAGCAGCTACGCCTCTTAAGCTGTAATTAAATTATTTTTGTTTCTTTAATCATCTATTTATTAGTTGATTGATTCGATTAGATTATGAATTATTATAAAAACTGGACTAGAGAGTCCGGGATGCTACGTATTTAAAGACAATTAGGATACTTTAAATTCACATTTAGGATATAAATGGTTTATTTATTCTTACACTATAACCCCAATATCAATGTAACGAACTACCACTGGAGAAGACCATTCATATTATCCAACTTTTCTCATAGATATGCCGTAATAGATAAGTTGACCACACTATTCAAACATCCAAATAAAACAAAATAATTTGATATGCAAAAAGCTTTTCAACACCACGTATAAACACTCCCTAACATCAATCGTTTGATCACTTCAATATAGTCGTTTTATAACGAATCGATTTGCAATCGTAATCGTTAAATCGTTACACAATAATAAATAACAACACCGTGTTCATTTTTCTCACGTGTTCGTTAAATAGAGCGAACACGCACTCGCACTGCGTACATAAAACCCCGCTTTGCATAATGAAACATCTGTCGATTCATGAATTTTTCGAAAATAACGAAAAAATCGAATAATAAAACGCTGTTACGTATTGTCTTACTTCGTACACGCCATATGGTCCGGCTTCTAAAATATTACCAAAATTAACACTGTCAAGTTTGACGAAACCTTAGGGCACCTTCCCACATATTGGTTCATTGCATAAAATTATTAATTCCACTTTTGATATGAATTGGGTTTAAATTTCAAAGTACATACTCAATATAGTATTAACTTTTTATTTCTGAAATATATTTTCTAAATAATAAAGACAAATACCATTTAATGAAAAATTTGTTCGACTACTGAATAATAAATAATTTATAATATTTCAGAGCCGATTTAGGATAGATCTTTTCACCTCTGGTTTGAGAATAAAACGATTTTAAACTACTTCAGCTATGAGCTGTCAAAATAGCCGCTGAAAGAGACATACATACTACAATTCTTACAACAATACATACATTCATCTCTTTCCCACAGATTTTGACAGTTGATATTTGGAAAACCGCTTGTAGTTTAAAATCGTTTTATTCTCAAACCAGAGGTGAAAAGTCCGGCCCTAAATAATTTATTTCACAGGTCACTTGAATTAATTCTGTATTTTAATTTGAACTGAACATTCGTAGGTTATTAAAATTGAAATTTGTACAAGAAAAATTTGAAAAACGCATCAAAGTTTTCCTCGACTTATCAAAGTTTCGTGCACTGAACGTCTCATAATGTATAAAGGCACCCTTACTATTTAAATTGGATTCGTCGTCTGACAAGTGAATTTTTAGTTTTTAATCGGCTTTAATGTATTTTATTTTCAGTTTTCTTTTTCCTTAATGGCAGTTCGCTTTTATACGCAGCAACGTAACTCCCTTCTCGTAAACCCTCGTTCTGTTTTATACCACACGGGAAATACGTGTCTCACGTAAACTTTCGGTTGTTTTCTGAAAAAAATATAAAGGGGTTCATTCTATCGCCCGAAATAAAATAGATACGTTCTGTGTTCGGTTTTTCAAGTGGAAAACCTACAAATTTCCTTAATTTATTTACATAGAGCGTCGAGTTATTCGAGTCAGTGTTGCCTAATTGCTGACATTTTTCACCGTTTGCTGAAATTAAATTTTGCTCCCGGATTAACCCTCGCGTCAAAAGCGCTCCGCTACGACGTCATTCTGAAAATATAATTGCAGTCGTTAATTTCACTCCGTTATTCGAATATAATTTCGTTATTAATTCTCGTAATTCAATTGAAGACTCGTATTGTTTTTTCAATTATGCGATACGCGCATTGCGTATTTAATGCTGTGTGAAAAAACGAATCGTTCGCAACGAATTCAAATTGTTTAAATGCAAAATTTATTTATTGAACAACGGAATCCGATGACAATAAAACAAGTACGACCCGCTTCCAATGTTCATAAGTTTCACACGTGTTCTGTAAATATGTAAAATGTACTATCCTGAAAACGTGCGGTTTTTGAATATTTCAATAGTGATACAGTTTTCTTGACTTTCACTTCAGAAATATTTTAATATCTGAAAAATAAAACCTTAGACAGAAAACTGAAAACACTCAAACTTACAACTCCATAATCACTGTCTTGAAATTTTCATAGGTTGAAATAATTTCGATTGAATATGCGTAGATTCTACAATTGCATATAATCAGCTATATCCACTCTCTGTCTCTGCGAATAATCAGCTATATGTACTTTTTGTATCTGCAGAAAACCAACTATATGCACTCTCTGTGTCTACAAATAATCAACTACATATATGCATTTTTTATAATTGCATACAATCAGCTATAACCACTTTCTGTATCTGCGAATTATCAGCTATATGCACTTTTTCTATCTGCAGAAAATCAGCTATATGCACTCTCTGTGTTTGCGAATAATCATCTATATGTACTCTCTGTCTGCAAATAATCAGCTATACGTACTCTCTATACCTATCGATGATTGACTATACGTAGACGATGTATATCAAAAGTCACATCATTCGATCATGATTCGTTTCGCAATAGTATACTCCCGGCTCGAACAGCATTATGCGTATCCGAAAGAAAGAAAAGAACCGAACGAAAAAAAAATGGAAAGCCTTTCGTTTTCCGCGCGCTGTTGATTTTTCTTTCGCCGGTCTTCCATTCATCCGTTTTCATCGTAATATTATCCGCCCTTTTGAAAGCCGTCGTTTTCGTTCCATGGCAAAAAAGCAGACCAACATGGCCAGAATGATTAATGGTCTCGGCTCGTCTCTTGCATTTTCCGCCTTTTAACTTGAACTTTCGCGTTTAACCTTAATGGAGGACTCCGGACGGGATGTGCGCCTCTATTTTATATCGCATTTCTGTCGTTATCAAGTCTGGATTTGAACTTATAATACTTTTAGACTTGAGGAATCCTTCTTGTGAATCTTTCATAATATGGCATATTGTTATATTGATTAGTGACTCGCAAAATTACTATATAATTAACTTAAACGTAATAATAGTGCGTTGCGAACTTTACATTGACCTCTAAATGTGAACCGCACCCCATTCGCTTAGTCATTGATTCGTCAGCTCGGAACCTACACCCTTCATCTAATTGAACTAATTTCAAATTATTAATTGCTTAATACATTTAATTTACACAATTTTCATGTTTTTTATTAATTTTTAATGTTTTTTTCAGATGGCGCAGAGTTCGGCTGGTGGTGTGCGGTTGCCCGCCTCAGGGTTGCCGCCTCGCTCCGGTGTCTCACCGCCTTTTAGGTACTTATTTTTACTATTTACTATATTTTTTAATGTTGATTTAACATAAAAATAACCATTAAGATTATAGGATTATATCGACAAAAATTCATATCTAAAAATTATCTTGAACGACCTAAGATTTAGGTTTCCTCATAGTTAGTTCACACTTTGGCAACAAAATCTGAACTAAAACCTCAATTTTACTTCATGGACGTCCAAGCATATTTTTGGTTTGGTTGCGGTTTTGGTTTCGTCGCCGTAGTGTGAACAAGCACTTAAGATTTCCTCATAGAATCATACTCTGTTCGCATTGTACGTATTAATTCTTCCGAAATCGAATACAAACAGTGCTTGTTTTGCTGCTTCGTACGATACACAGTTTAATTGGAAAATAGACGTGTGTAATTACTGTTTTACATGTAAATTCTCACTCCCTCCGTTAACCAATGAAATTGGATGGGCATATTATAATATATCGCACTGTTATACAAAACTTATTACATGTCGAGGGGTGCTTGTCAAGGTCCGATGACCAACTAATGGCATTATAATAGCACAGTACGAACAACTAGTCGATTCGCATATAGGAATTAGCATTTCAGATTCATTGCTTTTTTTTCGGTTTCAGTGAATCTGCTTGAAATGAAAACCGTTTTTGTTTCTGTGTAATGTGATTTATTCAATGAACGTTACTTATTCATATTTTTATCGATAAACTATCTGCTGTGACTCAGTATTGCTTGAAACGAACTTTAAGCTGATCGCAAAGTATTCATAATCGATTTGTCGAAACATAATAAAAGCCACTTCGTTTGAAGCCATGCGAAATTTTAAATGTAATGATACAGAAATTTTCTCAGTCGCCTAATCAACATGCTTACGAGATTTCATCGTGATTGAATTAGCAGTAAAGGAACCCATAAGACAGTACTGACTAGAGGACAGTTAAGTATCTAGTAAATGGTTTACTAGACCAATTTTAACACTCAACTTAACAATCAAGTAGAAAGTAATTGGATCAAGATGAATGTTCTAACTAGTCTAGTTGACTCTACTGTTCTTCAGTTTGCACCGGCCTTATACATACGTTCCCTTACTGCTTATCCGATCACGATGGAACTAAACAAATTCATCTATCACTTTCCTCGTTCAGGATCGAATCAGTCCGCGAAAACGATTCGTAATTTTCAAAGTAACGAAAAACGAAACAACACTCTCCTATGCATATGCCGAATTTCAATTATCATAATGGTCAGTGGCCATAACGGCCGTTAAGAGAGCCGTTATCCGCTATCGTTTCCGAGATCTCGCGATTAATTCGTCGTTGGCCACATGCGTATTTGTATGTATGTTTATTTATATGTACGATGACAGGGAACTTTTCAGTCGTGCTAATGCCTCAGTTGCATGCGTTGGGTTGTTTGTTTTTTTCAGAAAAGAAAGATCGAAGGTGTACTAAATTTGAATGTACAGTTGGGTTTTTAGTTAATTTCACTCTATAGTAACCTTCGAGTTAATTTTTTTTTTTTTTTTGAGTTTGACAGCTGTGAATTTGTAAATGTGTCATGACAGCTATCGAACTTTACAGAAAAAAATAAGTCAATTTACAGTGAAAAGAATGCCCCTTTTATGTTTGAAATTATGAGTAGATGTATCTTTGCTATATTCTTGTACTGTGAACGTAGTGTAATTTCCGATGTTTCAACTCCTTGATAATTTCCGCGAATGGTTTTTACCAGACTTTGAATCGCATCAATGTGAGGAAAATGTTTGAAACAGACTTTGACTGCAATTTTTCATCGTAATATCTTATTGAAATTATTTTCATATCGATGATTCATTGTTTTTTAATATGATTTAATCACGTTTTTATCAATATATTTTTGAAAAAAAGGGATGAAATCATCTTTGACGTATTAATCATGAATATTTGAATTTGAAATCATAATTTTCCTCAAATTATTCATTAATATCAATTTGTATAATCTTAAAAAAAATATTTTGGTTGCAATCTCAGAAATAACGAAGATATGCATAACAAGAATTTCACAGATATTCTCAAACTTTTAACATACAAATCGTATTAATTTTGTCAACATTTTCATCGATTTGAATCTCACGATGATTTTTTACAAGAATCGGACATCGATTTTAATTGACTCTAGCCGAATTAGTTGCCTTTTTGGATTTTGACGATTTTCGCGTGGGCAACCGATTTGGAAGAAACCGGTCACCGATCACACGAAAAAAAAACCGTGAATCCAACTCGCTATTTTATTATGTAACGATTCCGGTTTGTGATTCATTCTTTCCACGTCCAATTTTCATGTTATCTAAGTGAAAAAAAAATCTAATAAAATGCAGGTTTTTGAACTTCCATATATTTTTTTTTTAGCTTCGACTTAACAATTAGTAAAATAATAAATATCACATGTTTTCATCATAAATGTGCTAGTAAAATATGTCATTCGTTCATTTGCTGAGTTTCATTTCCGATTAGGAATTCTCGCAAATTGGACTTTTCGAATTTATATTTCGGTACTGTTCTGGTGCTGCAGCCTAACATAGTCATAGTCACACAGTCTATATCACAGCCTTCTGGTAGTAATTCTGTCAAAGCAAATCCATCTCGGTCTACACAATACACCCTTCCGTTTACTTGCTGCTTCGCCAAGTAGTTTCCATTTCCTGCACAATCCTGAGTTAGCGTTTTGTCAGCTTCTTCGAAATATTTCGTGTCTCTTGCACAATCTGGCGAAACAAATTCAATAACGTCATTTTGTATCATTAAAAATAAATCATTCAATCGAAAATTGTTTGAATTGTTTCGCGATTTTTATCGATAATACTGTAACAAACAATTCCGAATACACTTGTAGATTATCGGGCAATAAACGAAACGATATTAACTACTAATCTAATCTGAAATGGGACGTTTGATTTTGCCGATATGTACATATAACTTTGCGACATTTCCTAACCCAACCTAATGATCTAAATCTAACCTAACTAACAAATACATTTCATCAAATTTAGATACTCACTGCAATCCATAGAAGCCACACTCACTCCAGCTTCGATCTGCCAACTTCCTAAACGTTTTCCATCTTTCCACGAACAGAAAGCTCTGCAATCAAATATCGTTCATACGTTAACCCATTGCACTAGGATTTTTTTATATAAAGAAATATTTTCGGAAAACTCACATTCCGTTGTTTATCTGATACGACCCATAAGTGCCGTCGTAATCGCAGTTGACTTTTTCAAAATTGGTGTCTGTTGTGCCGTGTATTCTAAACTTTTCCCTGACTACTGCTATTGCGTGCGCTTTGCTTTCACACACTCTAGTGTACTGCGATCCCACAGTTTCGCCATCGTCTAAAAAATTATATCATTCCACAATTAAATAATATGAAAGAGCTAAACGAAAATTTAGTATGTTGCAATTTTAATTTTTAATAATTTCAACGACGTGCTCACAGCAAGGTAATTGAGAGATCAGATCTTCGGGAAGTGAACCAGATATGGCGTCCCCTGTCTTATAATCTGCACACCAGCAAATTCCTGAATCGCACTGAATCAGTTCATAATTTCCATTGGACGTACAATGGATGGATACGTCTTCTCTAGTCGACTCCATTTCTGATCTTTTCCTGCTGCAGGCTTTTCGGAAAATTATTTAAATTTCAATATTATAATCGTTAAATATGTATTACAGTTTATTTTATACAATGTGCTCACCACAAGTCATATCTTTGGCATCTTTTCTCCATTCCATACCGAAGATTCTCTTGCCATTTTCATTGGCGCAGAAACATCTATAATTTTAAATAAATGCACTTGTCGTATATATGAAACACTGGTTTTGTTGGGATTTTTTAAATTCAATTTAACCTTTCGTGACTGTTTAGGTTTTGAAAATTCATAGTTTTCACTTTGTCATTTAATCGATAACCATTTCTCGCGTGACAAACTCATAAAACGTGTCGATAGTTAAATTATGATGTACAGGAATGATAATAAAACGGTCAGAGCAATAATGAACAGGATAAATAGACGTTTTCAGAATTCTTAGAAAAAATATGATAAGTAATTTTGCGCGAAATTCATCGAAGTACTTGAGCTAAATTCGGATTATTTATAGCATTTTGCTTGGATATCGTCCGTTTGCACCTGATATCGTCAGGCCGAATTCACACTGTCTATTCTAGACTTTCCATCGGGAATAATCTTTCAGGGGAAGAAAGTCGATTTTAAACACATTACTATACTCGTGTGAATATGGTCTTATGATAATGTGGAAAGTGCTCACCTGCCGATGACGCGATCTCCTTTGCATTGCACCGGTGCGAATTTTCCATCTGTAGTACAGTCCGGTGGATATACTATGTCGCTGTCGTGCAATTTATAATTGCAGGAATCTGAAATGCGTTAAATTTATTAATTATGAATTATTTTGCATAATTTGTAGACCAAAATTCGAAATAATTTAATGAACTTTTATCTATTGCACAAGTTGCGAGCGGTACTTGTCCTTCGCACTTCAATCCCGGTGCACATAAGCGATTGTTTGCATTGCACGTTTCACCCAAACCTGAAAGTTTTCTAATCGTTACTCTAATCCTTAAATATTGTCGATATTTCATAGTACCTCGTCTCGTTTCACATCCGGGACACTTGTTGTTGAAACTGACGTTCTCTACGTAGTAAGTGTTTGGTGGGCAATCTTCCTGCTGCAGATCTGAGATGCACTCGGCGTTTTCGAATTCTCCAAGAACGTTGTTCTGAGTTAACATTATGATAACTATCCATGTCGTTAAGACTGTGCTACACTTAACGCTCCCCATGGCGAATTAATTCTTCTGTAAACAATGTGATCTGTAGCACTGTCGCTTCTGCGACTCTGCCGACGAAAATTCTTATCTAATCTTATCTGATGATACTGAGCGAAAAGATAACAGTGGTATGATGTTACGTTTTTGCTTTCAGTCGAACTGTCGCAATTAGCGTTGGTTGTTCGAATCTGTCGATATCTTTGTCTCTTCCGGTTGTTTCGCTAAACATGCATGTGATTCATGTATCTGACATGAGGTAATCTTCATCAAATGAAACGATTGATTATTTATCGAATCCCTTGTTGATGTATCACTTAATTAGGCAAAATAATTTCTGATTTTATTTCGTTTTGATTGCAGGTCCGTTTAAGGGCTTCCGTTAGACATGGAGGAGAAGAGAAGGACAAGTTCCGGTTCTAAAGTATCCCAAATAGCAAACATCTTTCAAGGTATGGCACCGGCCCGCGAGAGCCAACCCACAGAGAGCACGATGAGCGCTCCCGTAGCCACAGTTGGAGGACAAGTGACGGTGGTTCGCACCGAGAGCCACCTCGCCAGATTCAACAATGCCAGAGCGCTGTTCGAGAAGTTAGGCGAGGAAAACAGACCTCTGCACAGGGTCGAAAAGTCACCCTCGGCCGGAGGTGGACCCACTGGGCTAGGATCCCTGTCTGGAAGATCACGCTCCAGCTCGGCTGGATCCCGCCACGGCCGCCTGTCGCGGTCTCCGTCCCCTCCCAAGCCGGACCTGGTGCCGCACAACAACCACAAGCAGTCCCAGCTCAGCAACGGCGGCGTCGAGCTGAAGAACAATAAGCTCGAATACAAAGTCATGCCGAACTCGAACGGCTCGATCAAGGAGATCGGCAAGGCGAAGCCGTTGATCCTGCCCAAGAAGCCGGAGAAGCCCGAGAAACCCGAACGGAAGTTCAACAGCAAGGAGCTGATCGAGAAGCAACGCAACTGGACCTCGCATTTCAACAAGACGCGTCCGTCTCGACCGGTGAACGTCGAGAGGAGCGCCGTCCAGAGCGGCATACGGAGTCCCTTCAGGTCGCCTCCCTTGTCTCCGCCGTTGGCTTCGGCGTCTCCTCCTCGAGTTCTCAGCCCTCCTTTGATCAGCAGTCCTACGACGACGAAAATCTCGCCGACGAGACCGACCACGAGTCCTCCTGCCATACCCACGTCTGCTTCCGTCGTTTCTTCTAGTCCCGTATCCACTCCCGCTTCCGTTACGAGTCCCACGTTTGTTTCGAGCCCGCCAATCGTTTCCAGTCCCGGTGCTATATCTAGTCCCACCCCTATCCTAAGCCCCAAAACAACTTCAAATACAACCCCCGTCACTAGTCCTACGCTAATTTCGAGTCCGACAAAAGCATCCAGTCCAACGAAAGTCTCGAGTCCCGCAAAATCGCCCAGTCCCACTAAATCTCCCAGCCCTTCGAAAATCACCAGTCCTCCGAAATCTTCCAACAATTCAGCGCAATCGAGCCCGAAGTACGCCACTAGTCCGTCGCCGATAACCTCACCGACAAAAGAAAGCACACCTTCGATAGCATCGACGACGACTTCGCTCAAATCACCACCGTCTGTCCTGGAGAAGCTCGAAAGCGAAAAACTGGAGAACGGCCTCCTAATTGAAGGTACGTACATAATTTTCGTCATATACATACATGAACATCTCCGTGCATCGAACGTTCAATTTTAACACATCACATGTCCGAAGCGCAATTGTCGCCAATCACTTACGAGTCGACCGCAATTGATTTGTCTTCCAAGACGCACCGCTCGATATTCCAGTCGTTATGCACAAAACAGATAACATCAAGCATTTCGAACCGATTTAAATTGTCTATGGCGAATCGTAAAACTCAAACTAGCAAGTTCGCACAGGTGAGACTCGCTCGTGTGTGAAAAGAGAGAACTCGTCGAAACTCCGGCTTCGTTTTGTTTCGTTTCCTCTCGTTTTCGTTATGTTCCTTTTGGCGAATCTCGACGTTGTTTTGGATCTGAACGCGTAGGCTGCGGCCCCCCTTTTCGAGCTGCTGTCCAACCGCTCAAATATAGAATCGGACGAGGAGAGTTCAGGCCGGACATATCGCCAGTGTTTCGTGTTTTGCCTTGTCGGCATATCGCGTGCTCTTCGTGCTCGTGCCACTGCACGTGCTCGACGCCTTCCAATTGTTTCTAAACTTGTCCATTGTTGACGGTAGTTGAGCTCGGCTCTCGTCCCAAGTTGGCTGCGGACCGATCGTGCGTGATACGCGAGTTTCTTCGTGAACAAGTATTTTTGGCTACTGGAGCATCGGAATCCTTTGTGATAATCTAGAATTGTCAAATCAGTTCTTGAATATTTTCTGTCTCGAATTGTTTTAATTCGAATGTGGCGCCTTTAGTTCAGCTCGATTAACAATACTCGAATAGTGCTGCTCAATATTAAGTGTTGCTGATCCAGTGACTTGAATATTTTCAGCCTCGGCTCTTTTGCGACAATCTCGAATTGTCTGATTTAAATGTGTCGCCGTTAGTTCAGCTCGATTGACAATTGTCGAATAGTGCTCCTCAATCTTAAGTGCTGCTGATACTATTCATCAGTGGACCCAATTCGATCTTTTCGAAATGTAAATATTTCAATTATTACAATTTCGCTTTGTGTCCATGAAAATTTGATACTGCTTCGTATTGTCGTAATGCATCCATCTCTTTTATTGTTTTGGCATTTCTGCTGCTTAGCCGTTTTTCTGTGATCGATACTGTTATCATCATCATGATCATCTCAATCTCAATCGGCGATGCTGAGCTTTCATACTGCACTCCTTCGGGTGTTTGACCCTGGAGCTTAACCGATCGCCCTCGTCTAAAGTTAGATGCTTTTTGTTTAGAGTGCACTGCTCGGATCTTTTGACGGAAACTCGACTCGACTCGAGATATCCATCGATTCCCTATTACTCATCATCGCCTCATAACTAGCATATATGTAGCTTTATGGCTGAACTCACATTTCAGGAAATGGTTGTGACGTCGATCGGTTTATTTTCGGAAAAGCTCTCTATCCTATGGATATAAAAAAGTCGTCGCACAGTTGACTCTTCCACAATTCGTGTTCCAAAGTTCAAATGTTCGATTATTATTTGTAGAGGCACAATATCGTTTGCGTTGATCTATATATCAAGAGACTGGTTATTTTTTGTGATATTTTAAATGCGTTCAGTGATAATTCTGAATGAGCTTGGACGAATGTTTCATTCATCTGATTCCCAAAAGGAAGGTGATCTTCCATATCATTTCACCGATGAGCATGTGCTCCAAAATAAGAAAACTTTGCAGCCAATGCAGTGGTACACAATACATTTATCAAAATACATCGAAAGAAGAATTTAAAAATTCATTTTGAATGCATATTTTTTTTCTTCTCTCAGGACGATCGTATCACAAATCTCCGGAACAAGATAAACATTCACCTGAATCTGGTGCTGATGATATAAGTGAACCGAATATATCTGAAAAACGGAACAAAGCTTTGGCATCTATGTGTCTGAATATCACAGATACGCAGTCATCTCGTGCTTCCAGCATTTCTGACGAAGGTGGCTTCAATGAGCCATCCCCTGAGATAAAAGCACGGCTGAAACCAGCGTCTGACCTGAATAGGTACAGTTTCCAACAGTCTCAAGTCATAGAAGAAGATATCCAATCAACAGATCCCCAATTATCACCTAGGACGAGGATAGAGACGTGCAACACCCACGATGTTGTGACTCCGGATTCTGGTGTTATCATGAATTCAGTATTGGCTGAGTTAGAGAGTCGTGGTAGCCCCCCAGATGTTTATCGACCTCTCTACATCGAAACTGCTACACAACCAAAGACTGATTTTTCTTTTAATAGTGATAATTTACAAAACAATTCTAATAAAATTAACTTAGATGATCGATTGACTCAAAATGACTCTGCTTCAATACACCAACAAGATTCCGGTGTCGTTATAAGTGAAATTAGCCAAGGATCATTAGAAGTTTTGGATAAATCTGTAAATAGTCAATGGAGTATACAATCCGATGGAGATATTGTTAGACTAGATAACTCTCTACAAGATACCAATGTGACATCTACGAGTAGCTTAAACGAATATGGAAAATGTGAGGCTGAAGCATCGGTTCTGGAAGATGGAAGCGACGAAGGTGGTCGATGGGATCCAACAGATGATTTAGCAGTCAGCAACAAAGGTCCCGACAATATGATGACACCAGATGAAGCAGAACTTATGTTAAGTTCAAGGTATCGTAATATTTTCCAATTTTTCAATTGTTCATAGCACTTGCAATTTTGATTTCTTTCATGTTTCGAATCAATCAACTAGTTTTCTATTTTTGATGCATGTTACACATTTCATGCTTTGTTTTACACTAATGTACATTTTGTACATTGTGTTTATATTGTATTAGAATCAGGATATATCTGATTAAACGTTTCAAATAAAATGTTCACTATTAACTAGCACAAAGCGATTGATCATTTTTTGATGATTTTTATATTTTCTTTTATCATTGCATGTTATTAATCATCTCTTTTGCTACACCAAACGCTCTTCAATCAACGCCATTCCATACTTTTTCACCAATAGCATATTGGAAAAAAAGATAAGGTTTGTTTTTGATGTAATACAATTTACAAAATCATTTGCAAACAAACTATGAACTCACTAATATGATTTCTCTATCCTTCACAGGCAAGAAGCTATTCTTTCCGATGAACAAGCACAAGAAATCGTCAGACTTCTTTCACCCAAAGCTGACGAATCTCCAAAATGCAATATATCTAATGAACACAATCAAACACAAGTCAATTCCTTACCAAACGGTGGCACCAATAGTTCCGGACTAATGGACAGTCTAATTTCAATGAACGATAGTTATCAATCGATGTTGTCATACAGCAGTGTTCCAACGATGAATGATAGCTATGCATCTCTAATTAACGAATCTGGAGACAAATTGATCGACTCAATGGAAACTTCCACTGGTAGCCTGCAAGGAACTGGTGAACCTGAAAACGAAGCTGATCCATATTATCCACCACAGCCAATTCAAATCATAGGAGAACAAGATGGAGTTCATTTTTATGAAGATGGACACTTTTGGACAGAGGTTTGATTAAATATTTCATACTCTTGTCTTTTCAAAGTATTATTTGTTTTCATCTTTTCGATTCTTTGAATCAGATTCCTGGGTTACCTCCAGAATGTGAAGATACCGATGATGATGATGACTATTATCCACCTGTTTTCGTCAAGAAGAGTTCCAAAGTTTCTTTCAGGTAAATTTCATAGACAATGTGATTTTAAGTGAAAATCAATTTTTAATGTATTTTTTTCCATATTACAGTACTGCTCCAATGAAAATGTATTCTACACATTCAGTCATGGAATATGATAGACGTAATGAAGATGTAGATCCAGTAGCAGCTTCTGCTGAATATGAACTCGAGAAAAGAGTTGAAAAAATGCTTGTTTTTCCTGTGCGACTTCTCAAAGGACCTGATGGTCTTGGTCTTTCTATAATAGGTACTTAAAACATTTCTTTTTTCAAACAATTTTCAGACTTTCTATTTGAAGCAATCCTAGCTGAAATTTATTATTTTTGTTATAACAATACATCAATTTAAATAAAAATTTCAAGGTATGGGTGTGGGGGCTGATGCTGGTTTAGAAAAACTTGGAATCTTCGTTAAAACTATTAATGATAATGGTGCAGCAGCTAGAGATGGAAGAATACATGTCAATGATCAAATTATTGAAGTTGATGGTAAAAGTTTGGTAAGCACTATTTTTATTCTGAAATAATCATTATTGAGCATGAACTGTTTTGTGCTCATTTGTACATTTATTATTTCAGGTTGGTGTAACTCAAGCCTATGCAGCATCAGTTTTGAGAAACACATCTGGACTCGTGAATTTCCAAATAGGCAGGGAAAAAGATCCTCAAAATAGTGAAGTAGCTCAGCTGATTAAACAAAGTTTGCAAGCCGACAGAGAAAGAGAAGAAAGGTAGCGACTTACATTATAATATCAAATTTTTCACAAGCATTAACAGCCCCGCTACCTCTTATAGAAACCAACGAGCTCTTGACGAGAGACAGCGTCGTCAATCAGAAGATTCCACTCAACCAGTTTCATCTGGCAATTCTTCCACATCAGAACCTCCACCTCCACCACCAGCTATAGCGACATCACCACCACCGTCTACTTCTCCTGCACCTATTATATCATCGCAGCATTCTCAGGATAAGGATGATGTCGAATCTCTCAGAAATCTTCTGCAAGAAGTGTGTACAGTTTACTATTATCGGCATGTTTTTTGTTTGTTGTTTTATGGAAAATTTTGTTTTCACTAATACGTACCGTTTTCATTGTCTTTTTCAAAACTCATTCAATCATTTCTTTGTATCTAAAATATTCCAAGTTTTACTTTGGTTTTGACCAATTTACTCAAAATGTATTTCATGTCAACGATTATTTAATATCTGTTGAATGAGTTTATATAGTTTTGCTATTGAATTGTTTTGCTTTTGTTTTTGTGATTTTGTTGTTGCATGTTACTACCATTTGTGTGTTTTGTTGCTTTTCAGACCCAAACACAGTTGATTTCTTCTGAATCATCTGTAATTCAACTTAAGCAAAAGGTACATTTATTCACTGATCATTTTATTTACTTGATTCATATATTTTTATTCAGTACTACTATTTAATTTCAAAATATTTTTTATATAAACATTCTACAACATGTGTTGAAAATAAAATTACGAATATACTTTATTAATTACTCATTGAAAATTTGAATGAAACACTGTAGTCTTTAACTGCATGATATTGTATCTTAAAAACATCTATTTTATTTGGTATTGATAATAGTTTTTCAGTTATTTTGAGTTTTATGAAAAAATCATAGATTCTTTATGTGTGAATTATTATTATTTTAATGTTATCGTATCCTTATTTGCATGTTTATTCATAGTTGATTATAATTGAAAATTGTTTTTTGATGAGTTTTATATAGTTTAATTGAAATTTTCTTTTCTCTATATTATTATCAATATTTTTCAATTTATTATACTGATAAACACAATTTAAAATCATTATTCAACTGAAATATTTTTTATTCAGCTTATGGAATTGGAATCGAATGGTGCTGAAAATGAGGAATTTTCTGAAAAGCTTCGTCAATCTGGATTGAAACTCAGAGAGACTGAACGAAACCTCAAAACGTCCCAAAGAGAAGCCCAAACATACAAAGATATGCTTCAGCAATCTCAAGAACAATATTCGAATTTAGATATGAAATATAATAAGGTACCTATATTTCTTATCTTAACTTTACAACTGACTTTTTTTTTCGACTCATACTAAGTTTTTGTTTTCAGGCTAAGAAAATATTGCGAGATTTTCGTCAAAGAGAAATCGAAATGTTACGTAGGGAAGAGTTTTATCAGCAGATATTGCAAGAGAAAGACACTGAATATAATTCTTTAGTGAAAACGCTCAAAGACAGAATCATTAGACTTGAAGTTTTATTACTTGTTAGTGATTGTTATGAAAGTTGTATTCTCTCGAACTATTTTTCCTTATGAAATATAAATGTCTTTTATTTTTGAATTCAAGGAAACACAAAAAAAAGCCGGTGTACCTGTGATGTTACCTTATGAACCTAGTGCAAAACAAGTTACTCCTCAAATGACGAGAAGACCGCCTCCTGAACCTTTTCAGAAATTAGGTATGTTTTCTTTCAATTTCTTATTTTTCAATGGATCCTAAAATTTGTTATATCTTTCATTTTTTTTTTTTTAATTCAATACTAATAATCTTTCAGATTCTTGGATATCGGATGGTGATCTATCTTCCGAAGGATCTCCACAAGAAAAGACTGCAACAGTCGAACGCCGAACTGTAGTGGCAAACGCTTCCGCTTCAGCTTCAGCTTCTGCTGCAACTCCATCATCACCCACTGAAATTGAGAAAACTGATCCAGAGCCAATAGAAAATGGTGCTGCACGAGAACTAGATTTGGCCATACCGCAAACAACTCTTCTAGACACCTCGATTCAAAGAAACAGGGGAGATCTCGCTCGGCAGCGTCATCATTCACCTCATTCTCTATCTAATGCAAGCTCTGTGAGTTAAAATTATGCATTATATTTTGTATATTTTACATAAGAATCATTTTCATTCTTGTTGAATTTCAGTATGACGGTTTGGATGACAGTTACAATGATTCAAATGATGATTCGTTAAGTGAATCAACTTCAGCATCTCATGAAAACCAGTTAAATTCCGTCAATAGGTAGAATTATCAATCAGTATGTGTTACAATGGAATCATTATTCTTCACACAATCAATTTGTTTTTTATTTATTTCAGAGAAGAAAATCCCGAATCCACTTTATCTAGTTTAACCGGTGATGAACTAGCTCAGCCGGTATATATCTTTGGATCCACAGTTCAATTAATTTTCAAAAACATTTCTCTGAAAATACTTTTGTCTCATTTCAGCAATACTCTGAAGTATTCAAAAGGACCAGTGGTGAATATCAAGTGAAAGACGATACATACTCCACCGTGACTCATCATCACCAATATGCCGCTCCTCTCGCTGGTATGCCATCTGATTTATATCTCTATTTTTCTGTGCTCGTGTCTTGATCCATTTGCTTGTGATAAAGCCATATTAAAAAATGAATTCACCTATCACTTGTGCAACTTGTTTGAAATGTGTTTGACCGATATATCATCTAATAGGTCCTCCAGCATCGTTAGCCGAACAGCTGAAACTGGTTCTGGCCGAAAGGGAAAAGCGTCTAGCTGGCGAAAATATCCCTGTAACACAATACGCTTCCTCTAATCAACCGCCTAACCCCGTAGTCCTTACTCAAAATTTAGTTGAAGAAATAAGACAAGCGGTTAATGAAGCGAATGCAAGAGGTACACAGTTTTCTATCTCGTGTAGTTCTTATCGTTCGTTTTAATTTTTATTTTGTTTTAAGAAAAATTAGAAAGCCTCTTACAATCGTTATTTTTTTATGATTTTTTTCTTATTTTGTTTCTTTTTCATATCATTGCTTTATTTCCTTGTATTGATTCATAATATTTTACATCATCAAACTTTGTCACTTTACTTCATGTTTGAAAAATTTATTTCATTCAGATCATGTTTATTTATTATCCTTGTATTCAAATGCATGAAAATAATTATACACAGTCATGTGAATGAGTACAACGAATGGCATAAATGTTCTACAATGTTCATTTTTTACTTAACCAAGTATGTAAAATTGCATAAATCTTTGCAAAACTTATCATCAATTGAAATTTGAATCTTTTTATCATAAAATATACAATTTTATTGATATTTTTCCATTTACATGGCTTAAAATATATTGATTTTCAATTTTTCATGTTTTTACGTTTTTTATAGTTAAAAAGGTAGGACCAGGAGTTAATATAGGCGGAGAAATGCCTTGGCAACCACTTGGTGTTCCGGGTACAGATTCGCCTTCACTATCCCCGCTTTCCGCTTCGACCACATCATTCAGCCCTCATCACAGTACTCCTATAATCAATTGGACCAAGCAACAAGTAAATATTTTCCCTAGAATTTCTCAAATTTGTATTTGTCATTCACTTCCATATTATGTTGAACTGTTCAGGTTTGGCAGTGGATCGTTGCGCAAGGACAAGGCATGGAAAGATATGCAAGTGCATTTGCATCTCGAGGAGTAGACGGAGCACTCTTGATCACTCTCACGTCTCGTGACCTCAAATTATTGGGAGTGACTGGTGACGACAAGCAACGTTTGAAAAGAAAGTTAAAGGAGCTCCGAACCCTTGCTGAAAAAGAGCGAAGGATCCAAGACAAACACGACAAAATGCTCAAGAAGGCTGAGAAGCGCAATCAAAAGAAGAAATAATTGTAACGTTGATTCAGTGTTGTTTGAGAAGTTGATTTCTTGATTGTGAAATCGTTTTAATTTTCATTTTTCCCAATGCACGGATACTGTTCCTTAACAATATTAGATTCACATCAATTTATTCGGCAATTCGGTAAAAAGTATGTAAGAATTCAATTATTGTTCACGTTTTATCATTGGTTTCGCGTCATTTATATTGTTGGTTGTTGTTTATAGTTAAAATACTAGGTCTCGTTGTCCATATCTTGCGTATTTGATAATTATTTGTTTTCTATGACGATTTATAACATACTATGAATATTCAAATGCTTTTTACACCTTGTATGTGTAAATTATTTTCGTTTTCGTTGCGAAAAATTTAACATATAGATATTTGTGGATAACATACATGTAAATTATACAAAAAAAAAAACTAATAGTATCGCCATAGATGTGAAATTATAAATTTTGTACAAAACGTTTTCCATTCCAAATTCTTTGCAATCATGATTTCATGAATGTGTCCTTAATTATGATAGTGCCGTAAGTGTACAAGTTGAAAATAATAAGTTAATCTTTCATTTTGATTCACATTATTGTATCAATATGTATTTCAGACTTCAAAATATTTTATAAATTGAATAAAATATCTTGTCTTCACTTTTATTGTAAGCCAAATGTAAAATATTTAACTTACCTCGTAACGAGAAAAGCATTTCTTACACCATTGTCATAATTATGGATGCAAATATTCAATTAAATCAGTACATTCGCCATTGAAATATTAATGTATATATTTTCGGCGAATGTTATTAAACACATTGTCATTTGATAAATGTAATCTTTTATGTTTTTAATAAATAGCACATTTTTGTACTTATTGGCTAAAAACTTCCAAATCTTGTTATATTATATTATTTTCATTTTGTCAAATTGATTTCGCAATATAAATACAATTTCATGTAAATCAATTGTTTCATAGTATTTATGTGAAAATACATATATGATACATATTTAGCAATGTAACTGCTTTTTTTTGAAATTTTCCAAAAAGAAAATCTCATTTGAATTCGTCTCTAATCAATATTGTGAGTGTGTTCACCCATTACGTCTAGTGTTTAAATAGTAATTAAGTTATTATTTGAAATTAGAAACTGTGACAATTGAAGTACACCAATTGATATTAATTAATATTTGATATTCGTAAGTACTGTACAAAATTAATTGTTTAGTTAATCGATTTGTGCGAGGAATATAATATATCTTTGTATCTTCATTGTATAAAAAATAATTTTAACTCCTTGCTCTATGAATAAAAAAACTCAACGCGTATCTTATGTAAATCATATAAATTTCAGGAATTTAAATTTGTGGGCACACTTATTATCCGATTCATATAAAATAATGTTATTTAGCTATATTCATAGCTTTTTATTAAATGTACCCATGTATTAATGTATTACAACTAGTGTCCTTAGCAATCAATTCAAAGATTCACATAATTCGAGAAAATTTCACTAGATGTATTACATCAATACATATATGAGCCCGTATAATATTTGTATTGCTCTAACAATAAATGAAAAATTCTTATTAATATGAATGTCATCTAATTTTTACAGTGAGGTAGAATCAACCACTCATTGTCAGTATAAATACCCAGTTTATAGTTTCAAAAGATTTAACTTCAAATTAATGAGGTTGTATCTAGCTTATTATCCAATATTACAAAATAATATATTTTTAGGCTGTGCATTTGTGAATATACATGATGTAGTTGTTTTGTAACATGAAGTATTTTTTTATCGCGACCGGAGTAGTCTTCCGATCGTCATAGCATTTGCGAGGGTGAGAATCACTACTGCTAATTGTCTGATTGGATATTGCCAAATAAAATTAGACCGATTGTTATACAACTGTTTATGCACATTTGTTAGTACTTCTAGTTGCAACTTTGAAACTTTCTTCTTGTATTTATTTATTTATTTCGTTAAAAAGCAAATTATTTTCGGCAATTATTTATGAATTAGATTAGTGGGCCTATTGATGTAATGATAAGGCCTAAAATTGTGATCTAAATTAGATAAATTGTATATTACAGTAATTTATTTATTGTTAAATTAGCCTTCTATTGAAACTTAGCTATTCAACTATTGTACTTCGCATAATTGCATCAAGAATCGCACTTGATTCTGTTTTTGCATAAAATTGCAACAATTTAGGAAAAATTATCTTCTTATGTTATAAAAAGCATGTGTATTTTTCACAATACATATTTAGATAGTCCTGTTTTGAATAGTAAGCATATTCGATATTGAAAATAGTAAATTATTCTGATCTGTTATTTTAACATGTACGTAAAGTCTTCATTATCAAATATTAGTGCAAAATCACAATTACGTGTTGAAGAGATTATAATTTAAAAATATTATTATTTATTTTTTAGTTTTTGACCTTTATTTTTGAGTTAGAATTTATATCACATTTGACAGAAGTTATTTTAAACAATCATGTATTAATTTAGTGATTATGTTGACTTTATTGACTTATAATTATTCTTTGTTTCGTGACTGCACTTTCTCACAATTACGTAAAGTTTAATTTGATTTGGGACCAACACTTTATTTAGTTTTTTTTTCATAACTTTAATATACCTACACAATTATTTTCTTATTAAATAATATACTTGACATTTTTCTCATTTTGCATTTCTCCAATTGAACGAAATTTTCATACTTTTTGCACTAAATTATTTTCGACGAACAGTGTGTTTCAGTATTTAGCTCATTTTTTTACATTAAGTGATATATTTGATGCATTTCATATAATCTTCAGCTATTGAATGATACTCGTTTATATTATAAAAAAGTAGAAAAATTTTCTATTGCATATGTAAATACATAACAGTTTTATATTTTTTGGAAGAACTCGTTTTAATATTCCATTTTTTGGTAGCAAAATATATATTAACAGTATGATGTGTTTGAAATAAAATCAAAAATAACCAAAGTATAGCGATTGAACATTTAAGTTTAGGTTACGAATTTGAGTGATGCTCATTTTTAACCGTAGTTTCTAAATGAGTGTACATCCACTGATGAGCGATTTGCAGAAATGTAATATACATACATATATAGAAACTTTTCGTGAGAGTTTTGAGGTGTTGAATATTTTTTTATATTATACATATTAGTTTGTGTCTTTTTTATGACTTCTTAAAAGAGTATTTTTCTCATATACATGTAAATATAGATAATTTAGCGATATATTGAAAAAGTATTCTTTGCACAAGCGTTTTAAGATCGATGATGAATTGCAGTATCGTTTAGATGACGATGATACTTAGTGTGTCGGTTAGGATTAACTCATGAGAAAATGAGACATGAAGTCATACATTTAAGAAAAACAATATCCGACTGGAGTGATTTTATAATAAAATGTATAATAATTGTTTATGTTTTTAGGGCATATTATTTAAATTGTATATTCCTTTAATGTATAATATAA
Organism: Cheumatopsyche charites; assembly: GCA_024721215.1. Lineage (NCBI taxonomy): Eukaryota > Metazoa > Arthropoda > Insecta > Trichoptera > Hydropsychidae > Cheumatopsyche > Cheumatopsyche charites. The sequence goes on along the minus strand of CM045580.1, from coordinate 1,708,903 downwards.
CAGTGATAATTTATTTAAAAATAAAAAATAATTGTCAAGTAAGTTTCTTTTTAATGTTTACAACATTCCAATTTTCCTCATCGTGACAAATAACTTAATCAATATGTAAACTCAATATTGTAGCGAAATATTGACAGTAATATTCTGAAAACTTTAACAGCTAGTGGGAATTTAATAATAAAAAGTTTTAAATGACATAAAAAAAAATACAGTTTAATTATTGTGTGTAACATTTATTCATATTGATCATTTATTTTTCAATGCTTTTCAGCAAATAAAGCACTTGAATGGTATAATGCGGTACAAATTAGTGTGTGTGTGTGTGTGTGTGTGTGTGAGATATGTACTATTTTAGCTAAAAATTCACGAAAAATGGCTTTAAAAAAAACAATGACATATTTCAGTGTTAATAAATACAAAAGTTTTGTATTTCGAAAATTGCATACACCAAACTAGATACATAAAAAAAATACAAGCATTGTTTATATTTCGAAAAATAGTGCAATATTTGCAATAACCATTTTCAATAATCAACAACATAAATATAATAATACATTAACAAAAGAAGGGAATGCAGATAATATACACACTAGATATTTTACACATAGTTACAGTAAAATAAGTTCTAATGAATTAACATATAAGATAAACCTAATTAAAATATATAATTTTGAGTAAAATACAGAAATAACATTGTTACGAACAAAAGTAAGAAGGCAACAATGAGTACTTTGAGAAGCAATATTTTTATTTATTGTCACTTCTGAAAGATCCTTATTGGTCTTTTTTATGCATTGTTTGCTGGTAGCTGGGAGGCTGTTCCTGAAAAATCAAACATACGCATATTTATAATAAGTTATACTCAAGAAAATAATGATTTCAATGATTATGAAAAAAAAATAGAACAAACATAATATGCAGGCGGAGGAACGAAAGCCATTTGAGGTCTATTTGGATCGTAATAAGCACTTTGAGCTGCTTCAGCTGCTTTAGCGTCTAAAATTGGTACATTTCCATCAATACATGTTTATAATCCAATTAGTTTTAAGTTAATTTATGTGAAAATTTATAAAAATATTCACTTAAATCATTATTGTTAACGAAATCATAGTTTCACTAGTGAAAACATGATTTCGATAACTTAAGTAGTAAATTCAAATTAAATAAAAATGACTGCAATGAAATAATTATCTTAAGAATAATCATAGTTTCATTTACGATTTTACTGTGATAAAAATAAACAAAATCATAAATGAAAATAACTGGAAAAAAAATTAATACTTATAGATTAAATAAAACAATTAATAGTAAAAAATAATCAAAAATCTAAAAAAAAAAATAAAGCTATAAAATATTAATGATTTTCTTACAGAACTAAAGATTCATGAAAACATTAAAAAAATAATAATCACAAACAAAACACTTATGACGCTGTATATATTTAATGATTTTTCATATTAACACCATAATATAGCAACAGAAAATTGCTTTATCCTTAAACAACAATAAAATCATTAATTACAAACAGTGTCTAATCATGATTCATCATCATACCATTTAAACCACCCGGCATAGGTTCTTGAGAATGTTGCGGAGCCGAAGCTCCTGAATAAGGCGCTCCTCCTTGTGCACCTGGGAAATTTGGATTAGGATAGCCTTGAGCTCCAGACGGAGGTTGAAATCCCGGAGCGCTTGGGAAAGCTTGGCCGTTAGGATACCCTTGAGGTCCGGGATAACCTTGTGGCCCAGGATAACCTTGAGGAGGATAATTAGGGGGACCGGGATAGCTCGGAGGAGCGGAAAATCCTCCTGCTTGATTGGAATAGGGACCGATATTTCCTATACCTGGATAAGGAGGTGGACTGCTCGACATGAACACTGAATTCGGTGGAGGTTGATCTGGAAAAGCCTGTAAATTGAATGGAAAGGTTTATTATTATTGAATAAATATGATTTTGATAAAATAGTTATGATACATACGTGAACCGGTGGCACCCATCCATAATATCCTTGAGGAGGAGGAGCATACGCAGGAGGTGGAGCAGCATACCAAGGTCCTGTCGGTGGAGTGTATGGTGGTGGAGCATCACTTGCTCGCATACCTCTAGTTGCTGATGGTCAAAAAAAAGTATACAACTATTAATCAGACTTTAAACCTATTATTTAATATTATTAAAATTATTAAGCAACATGATAGTAATAAAATAATTTGAAACGAAAGAAAATTACCCATGTGAGCAGCTTTCAACATAGCTTGGCCGAATTCTATAGCACCACCAGATTTGAAAGTCATTTTGAATTTAGCTTCTCCGATCCAATTCCCATTTTCTTGTGCCCGAACCTTCCCTTTGATATAGTTGGCGCCAAACAAAGGCTGCTCTACTCCAACCTAAAAACCAGAATGAATGTAAAATGAATTAAAATTTGTTGATATCAGAAAAAAACAGCAAAACTTACATCGCTCAATGAGACAAATGGAAAACTGAAAGATCTCATCACTTCATTGTGACTTTTCGAATTAAAAATCATACGATGAGTAGTCAAATACATTCTTCCGCTTTTCGCACCTCGAAACTCTGGTGATTCTTGGCCACCGAATTCCACAGTCACATTATCGGAGAAAAGTATAATTCTGAAATTATGATTGATGAAATATTCAAAATTTGGGTAAAATTATATAAAAGAGAAGAATTCTGTTGCAAGTTAAATATTTGTTCTGTTTAAATATTTTCTCGTTTCATCTTTATTTATTTTTCTTGATAAATTCCATGAAAGCAATCGAGCTAAATTAAAAATATTCAACTATGAAGGAAAAACCTTAATAAAATATTGGAAAAGAATTTAATTTCTCGTTATAATTATTCAAACAGAAATACGACGATTTAAACATATCATTATAAAATACGCAACTATGTATTTAGTTCAAATGATCTAAATGCAGATTTTAATATTTATGGTTTTTAAAATAAACTTAAAAAGAAATTGAGGAAAAATCTAAACAAAACTTCAATATAGTGGATAATTCGAGAATTTCACTTGTATTATCGTACGAGCGAAAGAGACGAAAAATACACAAACAATATACTAGGAAAGAGACAGAAATAGACATGCGATCATATGGGACAATGGAAAAAGCCCGAGGAACGTCTTCGAAAATTGGCGCCTTTAAAGAACGAGCGAGAAACGGAAACGGAAACGGAAACGATAATGCGAAACGGCGGGAACGAAAAAAGTAAGAAACGGGAAACGACGAATACAAACCCTTCTCCTGCATGCAAAAGAACGCCCGATTCGGCGTGAGCGGTGTTCAGCGACATTTTATACGGTTATAAGATTTTGCAAAATTGTACAAATCTTCCAAAACTTAATATTTCGCCAAAATTCGTGCAGAAAACTCGAGTATTTCGTCAATCTCTGTCAAGTGTCAATGCGTCACCGTTCTAAATGTCACAATTGGAAGATTGCTGCTTCTTGTTTTTTCGTAAGTAATCTGATTCAAATCTGCGCTAAATTCGCATCGATTTTGTAGGCACTCATAGTTGTGGTTCTTTTCTTTGTATTACATGTGTAGTGCATTATTAAGAATTTCTTATCGAGTGAAATGTGTATATTAACATAACGGATACAAATATAGACTTTATAGTTAATTGTAGTACGGTTGAAATTTGTTTTTTAAATAAATTATTTTATTATGTCATATTATTGAATCATTTTCATTTATTTTTATCAATTGATTTTTTTTGTAAATATTTTGCTTAAAAATATCATTTTTATCAATTGATCGAAAAATAATGTGAATTTTTAAATTATTTAAATTTTTGAATTATTTTGATGTTCGCTTTTTTTTCAGCAAAATAATGTAAACAATATGGCCAAAGCTGTCAAACTCACTGTCAAAATATAACCTGTACAACAATCATGGTTTAAGAAATCGTTTCATAAAAATTACGTATTATGAATAAAAATAAGAAAAAAGTGGTGCGTAACAAAACTAAACATCGCCCGTCAAAATCAGAAGTCCACTATGCAGAAAGACTAAACGAACTTTCGCTCGAGGATAACGAGGAAGAAGAAAGCAGCGATGATGAAGAGATATGTAAACCAAATTTCCCTGTCGCTATGTGGGACCTCAGTCATTGCGATCCTAAAAAATGCTCCGGTAGAAAATTGGCTCGACACGATATGATAAAAACTTTAAAATTGGGCCAACGGTAACACTATATTTATTGCATTAAATTATAATATATCAGATTATCATATTAACCATTTTTCACATATTTTCTGTGAAAAATACCAATTCCTTACAACATATCCCAGATTATACTACAAACATTATTGATCAGCATAATTAATTGAATTTGAGTTTAAATTATTTGTTTAAACTTTGGTATAAACAATTCACACCCGTAATATATAATATAAAATATATCAATAAATTTAAATTTATTCAATGTTGAACAAATGTGATGCTTTTATACATAAATATGTATTTATCGTTTTGTGAATCTGTTTTGTTTTAGATTTCCTGGCTTAGTTTTGACTCCTGTGGGAACTAAATGCGTTTCACCCCAAGATAAAGAAATTCTTGAAAACAGCGGAATCGCCGTTGTAGACTGCTCTTGGGCAAAAATAGATGAGACTCCTTTTCATAAAATGAAAACTCCTCATCCTCGGTTATTACCGTTTCTCGTGGCTGCTAATCCTGTCAACTATGGGAAACCATGTAAACTGACTTGTGTCGAAGCTCTCGCAGCAACCATGTATATCACTGGTGAGATTTTCATAATATAAATTATCAATATTGCAGAAAGTCGTAAATATATTTATGCCTGTGTTTATAACTGGCAAAGTCAAATGATTGAAAATAACAAATTCATTTTTGTAAAGTAAACGACCTTAACTTTATCAGGTTTATTTCAGACAAGTTAACCTAATATTAGATAAATTGAGAAATACTAATTGCAATTTTTTTCAGATTAGAATGTCAGTATTTAAATTGTTTTATATCTATGTATTTCTTTTCTCCTTAACTCTGCCATTTCTTACCAGGTAATTGTTTTATATCGAGAAATATAGTCAACATATGCAACATTGCTTGATTAATTTAATTTTAGGAAAGCCTGACAAAGTTTTATACAGTAATGAGGACACATCTGTTTACCATATTTTGTGTTTTACTTTTTTTCTTTTCGAAATTGAAATAAAATCAGTGTTGTTTTCACTTTCATATTGTACATGACAAAAATTCAATGCAAAGCGTAGGGTTTCAAAATGATTGAAATATAACCTAAACTATTTTCATGAATTGATATAACAATTCATTCTTATTCTTATAGATAAATAACAATTTTCATTTCAGGACATAAAGAAGAAGCAAAATTTTATCTATCCAAGTTTTCGTGGGGACATTCTTTTCTTTCTTTAAATTTAGAACTTCTGGAAATTTATTCTAAATGTACTGACAGCGCTAGTGTAGTTGCTGAACAGCAAAAATATTTTGAAGAAGCTCAGAAACCAAAAGAAGAACTCATTATTTCATCATCATCACAAAGCGACGAGTCAGAAAGTGAAAAATGAACTGTATTTTTTGTTGTACTTTTTTGAATGTGATGTGATAAAATATATTTTTTTGCAAAAAAAATACAAGCTAATTACTTAATCGTATATTTATTTAAAACATAATTAAATGGTTATTACAGATCGTCTTAAAAAAATAATCAATAAATGAAAAATAAAGAAATTTCTTAAAAAATACGTGAAAACCAAAAAATTACTATTTATTGTTACTGGATGAATTCATAAAGTGAAAAATGAACTTCACTATATACCTTATTGAGTGTTACATCGTAAAAGTATATTTGCTAAACATACAAACAAAATTGATCAATCACATATTTATTTTAATGATTGTTACAAAATCGTCTTTAAAAAAATGAACCAATGAAAAAAATCAAAGAAATTACTTAAAAAGTAAACGGTATGTAAAATGTATGAAATATGTGAACGGCACTGTAGTCAAAAATGACATTAACGTTTATCTCTAACTTTGATGAGGTCACCTAGGTTCAAAGCAACACATTGCTCTTTGCAGTCAGTTTTCAAATTCTTTTCCAATATTTCAGTTATTGGATAGTAGTTCTCGCGATTGTCCGCACTCCAGCCCGAATACTGAAATTAAAAATTGAAATAATGAAGACTTATGAATAACAATTTCGTGGAGGTAAGTATTGAAACATATTTCAATTCAACAGAAAGATATTTCAAAAAATGATTTTAAACAATATATAAATCAGCAGAATGGAGAATACAACAATATTGTCTCTAACGAGTAACTTTTTATTGAATTAAATATGTTGGATTGTATTATTATTAATGTTGTATTAACTGCTTTGTAATCGAACCAATTTTGAAACATTCAGCTTTTGTTGTTGTATTACTTGAGTATCATTGATAATCCAACGTATTTGAAAAGATATTGAATAGACGAAAAGTTTTGACACTCACAACGCATGTACATTTGTGAATAATTTTTCCATCGTTTTCGGCGGGCACGAATTTTTGGAGAAGAGCTTTTCCGTCAATTTTCCAAAGGAAAAGATCTTTCAGTTGCGAAACCACATTGTCACCGTCCCATTTCACGTCGCTCTTCAGCAGAACATAATTTCCAGACTGAAAGAATAATTTTTATCCAATATATGATTTGAAAATGAAAAAAAGCGTACAAAACGAGAAGGTTCGATGTATAATTACGTGGAAATATTTGGGCACGTCTTTCTGCTGACTCGAGTCAGATTCTTCATCTTCGTTATCGTTCTCTTGGTCATTTTCTTCGTCGTTCTCATTATCCGGGTCGTTTTCGCTGTCTTCGGATGAAGATGCTTTCTTTGCTTTTTTGACGGAATTTTGTTTCGGTCCGCCCTTCGGTCCTCTTTTCAAACGACCGGCTCCTCCACGAGTGGGAGCCTGCAAAATAAGTTTTACGGTCAATCGATAAATTTAAAATTAGGAAAAATTGAAACATTTATATTATCATTTTAGGAATGATATGTTAAGCTGTTTATCGTTTGCATAGTGTTCGAATAACGGCCTCGTATGATATACGTTTTTAAGATTTTGATTATTGGATACGAGAGAAGTAATGGGGAGATAGGTTATATGCACACGTTATAAAAGAAACTATTATCCCTGAAAATTTCGCGACTAGGTATCGTTTTCTGTTTAAGAGTTAATATTGAATGGAAAACATACATATCGAGAATCGTGCTATAGGAGGAATGTCACGGACGATACGCTGTCGAAAGTCGTGCAAGACAGAGTCGCTCGTACTTAGATGAACGGCATCGTAGTCTAAACGGTGATGTTATTTTCGTAGTCGTCGACGATTTAGGTTAAGTTAGATTGTATTTTGTTCGACTGGGTTGAAGCGAGCGTCGCGTCGATCTGACGTCGTACGCGTCACACGTCAATTCGCGATTTTGCGGCGACGAAATCGCGTACATCTATAGAAAAGTGCATTCAAAGGTTAAATTGATAGGTTATGTTCGAACGAGACGCGACCCCGACGACCGGAACGAAGCGAGCGCGGGAAAACGAACGCAGTCGACGTCAGCGATGGCGATGATGATGATGATGAGCGATAGTGACAGTGATAGCGAAAGTGATAACGATGACGACGGTTACCACGGCCGGCGAGTCCGCGGCCGGAGTCCAGTCCTCGCCCGAGTCCTGGAACTCGTCCGGCTCGTCTGCCACTTCTGAGCCCGCGGACTCATCCTCGTCGTTGCGCTGCTCCTTGCGTCGCCTCATCTTTGAATCGGGACTCAAGCCTCGGCCTCGGACTCGGACTCGGACTCGGCCTCGACGACGAACCGGACTCGGACCCGCGGAGTCTTTCGACGTTCGCCGGCTTCTCGAGCGTTCCGCTTCCGCGGTTATGGCGACGCTGCCGTTTTGCAAGGCTAGCTCCACACCGTTCGCCGTTTTTGTTAAGCTCGCACTTTTCGCTATCAATTTTCAAAGTAAATAAAATAAACAAATATGTCGATAATCTATATTTAGAATACTCTCGAAGATTTTTTGGTGTTTTAGCTTTTATTTTTTCTCAGATGCTCGTAAAACGAAAAATTGAAAGTCAGTTCATAGCGTCGTATCGAAAAGAGTGCAATTTACACGGTGCAATTTCGAAACACATGGAAAAAGCAAACGAGGTCATAAACGCTTATCGAACGACCATTATTATTTTTTTAATTTTTATAGCGAACGTAGGTACTCGGTCCGTTCGGAGACTTGATCTCTCCTTTTGCTTTTTGCCTCTATTTTTTAGTGAATTGTATGTTTGACTTATAAATTACATATATTTTAAAAGAAGATATTTCAAAGAAAGTTATAGGCGAAAGACAAAAGAAGAAATAAGGACTCTCAAACAGATAAAGTTTCTCCATTACCTATGAAATATATATTTTTTTTCATATTCATATTTATTTGGAAACGAAATTTTGAAACGTATCCGTTATATGAACGTTATCACCGCATGCGCGATTATGAACGCATCTCTGATGATGCTGGATAAAAAAAACTCAAATTTTTCGCTTTTACCAATATTTTCACGGTACACCGGTTGAGAACCGATGGACTAAAGTTCTCTTATCTAATATCTATCATTCTCTATGTGTCTATCGTTCTCGCCACTTCTCCATGAAAAACAACCACATTCAAGAATCGATAATAAATAGGTAAGTACGTACGGCCTTTTTTTATTTTTATCTATAATAAATCTATTAATTTAACCGTGACAAATGACCCTTTGATCAAGACGTTGATTCGTAATCATTGTCTAGTTTTCGATAGATATACGTATCTTGTATCTCTTAGGTACGTAAAAAAAAATAATTGCATTCGTAAAGAACGAAATTCGTAGACCAAAATCAGCTTTATTTCCATATACATGAGTATGTATTTAATAGTCAAATACATGTCTTCCATTCACCCCATTTAACGATACGCAAACCGATTCCGAATAATTAAAGATATGGTAGCCCTGAAAAGGGCTGTTTTTCACAACATTCACCTTATAATCATCGTCAAGTTGTATGACGGATCGAATTTACTTCTTGGCTGCCTTCTTGATGGTCTTGCTCTTGGCGGCGACGCCCTTTTTGGCTTTGGGAGATTTGGGCTTTTTGGTGGGCGGTTTGGTGGTCTTTTTGGCTTTGGATGGAGATTTGGGTTTGGCGGCGGCCTTTTTGGCGGCCGGAGCTTTCTTGGCGGGAGCCTTCTTCGGCTTGGCGGCGGCTTTCTTAGCTGCAGGAGCCTTCTTTTTCTGAACTCCGCTAGCTTTGGGCTTAACCGCTTTCTTGGCGGACTTCTTTTCGCCTTTGACCGGCTTTGCTTCCAATTTGAAACTTCCGGAGGCGCCTTTTCCTTTCGTCTGCACCAAGGTTCCGGATTCGACGGCGCTCTTCAAGTACTTTCTGATGAACGGGGCCAGCTTGTCACCGTCGGCCTTGTAGTTGGCCGAGATGTACTTCTTGATGGCCTGCAGGGAAGAGCCTCCTCTCTCCTTCAGATCGGCGATGGCCTTGTTGACCATCACGGAGGTAACGGGGTGAGTCGGTTTTGCGGGCTTGGCTTTCTTCGCGCCGGAAGCCGCCTTGCCCTTCTTGGCCGGAGTAGACGGAGCTGATGCTGGAGCGGGAGTCGTGGCCACGTCTGCCATTGCGATTAGGGGTTTTTAGGATTTCGGAGAAACGAAAACAACGCAGTGATTGCCGCTCGAGAGTTAAAAAATCATCGGCCAAAATTTTGACGTCCCTCGAATCGAAGTGTAGCTCGCCGAAAAGCGTTGTTCTTTAGTAGAAATTTTACTCAATTCCATACAAATTTTTACTTGACTTACCGTGGTTTTCACCATTTTTTTCATTGATAATATAATATAAACGGTGATATCTATTTGCAGTATCAATGAGTATCATATTATTTTTTTATTTCAATAATTTATTTGATTTTAACGCGCTTAATAAAGGTGCTGTGATTGTTTGATTATGGAATTTCAGCGTCGACTCGTTAAAAGTTGTGATAAAAATCTATTTTACGCTTTAATCAAACTGTTTTAATGATTCCCATTATTTTTATTATATTAAGAAACACATGCAAATTGTATGAAAATATATTTCATTAATACACTTAACGTAGCTTCGCGAAAAAAATTTTTTTTGTTGAGGAATGATAATACAGATTTCATCTCCATACATATCGTTTAGTTCGTTCATTTCGAATAGATTATTTTCTATTGTATGAGGATAAAAATGTATTTGATCAATGAATAATATTAATTCTAATGTAAATAGTTAATGAATTATAAATTTATATGAGAGAGAAAAGTACGCATACAATTTCCTTTGTAATTACTGTTGTACAGTACATATTTTATTTGTTTATTTGTTCAGTCTACAGACACTATAGTCCAATTAACTTCTAGATACATAAACTATGACAAATCATATGAATTATAAATACAACAATCAAACAATCTTCAAAGAATCGAAGATGACTCTAATTTTTCGCATTACACTTGAATTTTTAAAGTAATTGTATTTCTTTATTGTTTTTAAACTATTTATCCAAAAAATGACGATAATCAATTAAATTTTATAAAAAAATACGTAAAATATAAAAAATAATTAATAAATAACTCAGACTTAAGAAATTTCTTCTATTAAAATTTATCCATGTTGTAAGAGTTCGTTAACTTATTGTATGTATATTGAAAAGTAATTGTGAGTTACCAGTATAATAATATTGTAGAGTATTTAGTAAATAAGTACTAATGTAATAAAATTTTAAAATGCTTATTGAATATACATTCCGAAAAATCAAAGATTTGCTTCAATATCCGTTGCTAGCAAATGCATTTCGATTGAAGCCTATCGTACCGCTTGACTAAAAAATAAAATGAGATATGAATTTTTAATTAGTTGATAATTTTATTTATCAGAATTAATTCAGATATGTATCGTTTTTTTTTAACATTCCAAGCTTTTGTATATTAACTCAAGTCTTACAATTAATATGAAATGCAACTACATTTAAGCAAGTAAGCAAGTACGTATCAATAAAAAAAATATATGTAACATTAAAATATACATTCATGTATAAAAATTCATGTATTATTATAGGTTTATAATATATTTTTTTTCTAAAGAAAATTAATAAGTGGAAAAAGAGACAATTTGGTAGATTTGTGTAATTTTTTTCTAAAAATAATTAAATATATTTATAATATATATGAGTTATTGGGGATATTAATTTATTTCGTGTTAATATATATAATATTAATATGAATTTGCACTTTCTTTTAAATCCTTTTTTAATTCTCGAGTTAATTTCGGATAAAAAATGAAATGATCAGTCTTCAATGATGATAAATTATTTCTAATTTCATATGTAATTTAAATAAAATCAAAAATATAAAAATTGTATTTTCCAATCCAAAATTAATCAAATGAAAATGGAAAAAAAATATTTTTTTATTCAATAATATTGAATTAAAATTAAAATAAAACATTTTCCCGCTAAAACGCATTTCCCGCGCGATACCGAGGTTTCTTGTAGAGGCGAGTGGCACAAACGAACCATTCCGCTCTCGGCGTTCGTCGCGAGAGGTTCTCTTTGCGTTTGCGCTCTTCGCTTCTGCAACACATACGATGACCGGTCGTGGTAAAGGAGGAAAGGGATTGGGAAAAGGAGGCGCCAAGAGGCACAGGAAGGTTCTGAGGGACAACATCCAGGGCATCACAAAACCCGCCATTCGCCGCTTAGCCAGGCGTGGAGGAGTTAAACGTATCTCGGGACTCATCTACGAGGAGACCAGAGGAGTCTTAAAAGTATTCTTGGAAAATGTGATCCGTGACGCCGTCACGTACACGGAGCACGCCAAGAGGAAGACCGTCACCGCCATGGACGTCGTCTACGCGTTGAAGAGACAGGGACGCACCCTCTACGGCTTCGGAGGTTAACATCCTAGAATTAAAAAAGGCCCTTTTCAGGGCCACCATATGATTTGATCGCTCGTAAACGATTTCGGTTGATAATGCTTACGCATATTCGAAAGTTTTTCGCACAGGTACATAATGAGATTCAACGTGATGCAAATTACCTATACGATAATCCGTGTTCTTAAAAGATGGAAGAATCGAACCTAGATTATCCTGTTCGAAACAATATTCAGTATAAAATTCAATTTTATTCTTCGTGTCGAGGACTAATTTCAAAACTTCGTTTTTTCGATTTCGATTATTCTAGAGAAAAATCGCATAAGTTCCGTGATTGTTTTCATTTGTCAAATAAAATATTGCTATGTACTGAAATGGGAGAATATTGTATGTGTTACTAATTTTTATTTGAAAGTGATATGCGATTATTAAGCGCATATAAATTATTATGAGTACCGTAGTAATCGAATTCGAAATAAATATTTGGTGGCCCTGAAAAGGGCCGTTGAACATCGTATCGTTTGCTTATGCTTTCTTTTCGGTTTTTTTGGGCAAAAGAACGGCTTGGATGTTGGGAAGCACACCACCTTGGGCGATGGTGACTCCGGAGAGCAGCTTGTTCAATTCTTCATCGTTGCGGATGGCCAGTTGCAAATGTCTCGGGATGATTCTGGTCTTCTTGTTGTCCCTGGCGGCGTTTCCGGCCAACTCGAGAACTTCGGCAGCCAAGTACTCCATGACTGCGGCCAAATATACGGGGGCTCCGGCTCCGACTCTTTCGGCGTAGTTACCCTTCCTCAGAAGACGATGGATACGGCCGACGGGGAACTGAAGACCGGCCCTGTTGGAGCGGGACTTCGCCTTTCCCTTCACTTTGCCTCCTTTACCACGACCGGACATGATGAGCTTTGAGAGGACACGTGCGTGCGACGCAGAGTTCAAAGTCGGAATGGCGAAAATAGCGCTAATCGGCATAAAGAAAACTTTTAAACACAGCGTGTAATGGGCGGGGCGCGCTGAGTTCGCGCCTGCGCAGTAAGCGCTGCGAACCTGTACCAAAAAAAATTCCTAACCGATTTTTGGGCTCTGAGAGCCATTCGTCGTCCGTCTCTCGTAGCGAACGCATCTTTAGCAGCAATGGCTCCGGCAGCAAAGTCCAGCGGCAAAGCCGCTAAAAAATCTGGAAAGGCTCAGAAGAACATTTCCAAGACCGACAAGAAAAAGCACAAGCGCAGGAGGAAGGAGAGCTACGCCATCTACATCTACAAGGTGTTGAAGCAGGTCCACCCCGACACCGGAATCTCGAGCAAGGCCATGAGCATCATGAACAGCTTCGTGAACGACATCTTCGAGCGTATCGCCGCCGAAGCGTCTCGTCTCGCTCACTACAACAAGCGTTCTACGATTACTTCTCGGGAAATCCAAACTGCCGTCAGGCTTCTGCTCCCCGGAGAGTTGGCCAAGCACGCCGTCAGCGAAGGCACCAAAGCAGTTACCAAGTACACTAGCTCCAAGTAAATAGTAAAAACTAAAGAAAACGGCCCTTTTCAGGGCCACCACATTGTTAGTGTTTTGGTTAATCTCAAATGATCACATTGGATCGCAGTCTATTTAAGAAAAATTGCAAATATGGCTTTATATTTATATTAAATAATTGATGATTTAGCTAGATTATGAATATACCGTCAAATTAAATTAATGTATTCCAGTAGGTAAGCGCCTAAAACGATGTTTATGAATCCATACCCATACGATCAAATGCATGATGGTATTATCGATTGATTGAAATAACTAATTGGTGGCCCTGAAAAGGGCCGTTTTAAGCTTCAGTTGATCATCGATGATTTTAAGCGCGTTCTCCACGGATGCGCCTCGCCAGTTGGATATCCTTGGGCATGATGGTGACGCGTTTGGCGTGGATCGCGCACAAGTTGGTATCTTCGAACAATCCTACCAAGTACGCCTCGCTGGCCTCTTGAAGAGCCATCACGGCCGAACTCTGGAAGCGCAGGTCGGTCTTGAAGTCCTGGGCGATTTCACGCACGAGCCGTTGGAACGGCAGCTTGCGGATCAAGAGTTCGGTACTCTTTTGGTAGCGACGGATCTCACGGAGAGCTACGGTTCCCGGACGGTATCTGTGGGGCTTCTTCACTCCTCCGGTGGCCGGGGCGCTCTTGCGAGCGGCCTTAGTGGCCAGTTGTTTTCTGGGAGCTTTGCCCCCGGTGGACTTGCGAGCGGTTTGCTTGGTACGAGCCATCGCTGAGTTCTCGAGAGAGGTCTGACTTCGGCGAACGACGAGAGACGAGTGACGAAAATGAGCGAGACGATTTTCATCGTCACCTCGGTTCAGCTCGTTTCCCGCCAAAAGTGGCGTCGCTTCGCACGCATGCGCACACACTGGAATTTCAACGTTTTTTTTATGCACATTGTTATATGTACTCGTACGTGTGTATATACTAGGTTATGAGCACTCGCATCGGGTGCGAACACTAGGTTATACGCACTCGTTAATTCGGTGTGCACTCGATTCTAATTTGCAAGAAAACATGTTTTGCGTGTCCGGATGGCACATGCATGTTGTAATACGTGTGTTTATTTTCATTTCTAATTTTTTTTACATCATCGTATTTTTTGTACCTTTGTTGTAGATTTAGCATTATATTCAAATAAATGAACGATGCACATTTAAAAAGAGAATATTGTTTTTTCAACGAAAGTATAGGTATCTACTTTAAAATATATAAAAGATTATTCAAAACACGATTTTAATAAAATATGTACTTTATTTATATAAACCATATAATACAAAATATTCTAATTGACAAACATACGAAATAAATAAATTTTATATATTCATCTCAGACGATTGGAATGATGAATCACACGAATTTGAACGTGAATCCGGTCAAAGAGGAAGACGTTTCCGTTTAGCCCACTTAGCCAATGGTGGTGCAAGTAAAGAACCGAGAAGCAACTGGGAAGGATGATAAATTAAGAGCGGTAAACCAGTGCGTGAAGCGTGTGATAATCCATGGTACATTATCCTCAATATGGGCACACCTTGTGTAAAAATCAAAAAAAAAATATATATTAGGACACATAAGTAAGCATCTCTAATTCGATTTATGTGTATTAAAATAGAATTGAAAGTGGAAAACCTTTACAAATATTTTACCTAAAGTGAGAGATTTGTGTGTAGAACAAAATACAGCAGCTACAGTATCTTGAGGATTGAACTGCTTGAACGCAATCCAAAAACTTAATGCACTTAAAATAGCCTGAAGCATAACGACTGAAATATAAAGTATATTAAAATAACAACATTCAAAAAATAGTAAAAAAATCTAATTTACCTAAAATCACAGTAATCAGAACATCAGTGGCAGACAATGCCATGTCGTGTTCATAAAATGCATCACAAAAGGTTGTGTATATGACAACCAAAAGAGCTATCTGTCCTAATATAATAGGCTTTGTAAAAGAAGTTTTTATTGGTGATGGATGTGAAAGATCATGCAATCTCGCAAATAGTCGGCCAATTCCAAGTGGTAACAATACAGTTGCAGACAATTGGAGAACTGATTGAGTCAAAGGTACCACAGTAGTAGATCCTAACTAGAATTATTGAAAAAATTAATATTCATATAGGATGCGGCCAAAAAGATCGAGGGTTTGGATAAGTGAATACTTGGGATAAGCTAGTGGGCGAAGTTCCATAAAAAAATTCACTAGTCTCATTTAAGTAACCGACATGGATTGAATAAAGAATATCATGATTATCAAAAAGAGTGGAAGTATCATTTGAGACAACATTTATCAGCTTACTCTTATTATCGTTTAAATATTCACTCTTTCAAACCCATTAATTAATCTGGCCTCTTTGGATACAAAATTTTAGATCCTGAATATGCGGAACTCACTGAAAACAGCAAAGTTATCGGAGTGATAATTACACCTAAAAGAGAACCTATTACTGAATTAAATAAAGCAGCTGCTTCATTCCCACCCGCAGAACGAGTCAAAATGACTGCCGATGAAACAGGAGGTGGCATACATCCTACAGTTATCAGTCTGAAACAATAAAAATCCAATAAAAAGATTTCTTTAAAGTAATACTGTAAAAAAGTTAAGAACACATAAATACCCTCTTAAAATCCAAATGTTTATACCAATATACCATAAAAAGGTTGCGATAAACTGCACCAACAATGGTACAATGACAAATGTGAAAACTTGGATGAATATATGAAGTTTGTACTGTCTGAAAACTTTATGCAATGAATCAGTATTTAAAGTGAGACCGGAGAGTAGGAATATAATTGAAACGGCTCCATATTTCACAGTGTATTCTGGTTTTAGAGGACCTGGAAGAAAATTTAATATGTTCATTTTTAAATAGAATTTAAACATAGTAAATATGTTAGATTGGTTAAAACTTTTATAGTTTTGCACTCTGTCAATACAAAGGCAAAAATTTGTGTTAGATTAAATTAAATTAAATTAATAATTGTACTTAAGTTAGGGATTTTTTTAGCAATTATTTCTCATTTTAATAATTTAAATATGTGAAATAACTCAATAAAAGTTAATAAAAAGCTGACGGTAAATGAAACAAAAAATAACCTATTTATATGATAAACTCTGGTCAATCTACTGAATCATAGTAGGAATACCTATGTGGAATTTAACCCTTTTTTTTCAGGATAATACCTACCTGAATCTACACACATGGATTTAAGATTAGGCAAAGTTTAAATGATGGCATTCACACATCAGATGAGTACTTAAATAACATATGTTATTGTTTACCTCCTCGAGATCCTATGTAGGGATTTAAAACTGCCAGTAATATGCTGAAGAATATTCCAATCAGAAACCAATGAGTTTTAGCCAATTCGGTCAGATCGGGTCTTTTTTTCGGCATTGCAGTACGTTAAAAAAATACTGCATTACCTGGTTAGAGTCACATTAAATACATATTATGTACCTACTGTCTGACTTCTGTCATGCAAAAGCAGGTACACCTGTGAACCGTGACGTTTACCAAAATTCAACCATTCTAAAAAAATTTGGAATCCTTATTAAGCAAGTTCTTCACCTATCAAATCTAATAATCAATCTGTGGCTTATATTTGATTTTATTTATTTGTTTATATTACAAATACTTATTAATATTAGTTAATTATTATGGTTGTGTATTATTTTTATTATTATTTTTCAAAATTATTTTAAGTAAATTTATTAGTAACAAATATGATGTAAATTTAATACAAATGTTAGATCTAGCAACAGAAAGTACCGTTTTGCCAAAACACTAAAAGAAGTGATAAACCCACTTATCAACGCTTGGTTAAACCGTTTATCACAATTTTAATCGAATTAATACATCGCATCTGTGAATTTAGATGTTAGTAAACTATTTATCTATTTCATTCATTGACCTAATTATCAGAAATTAGATCGTTAATTTTTTTAACTAGATTTTGTATAAAAAAACTATTTTAGAGAATCACGAGGTCACCGAAACATCTCATCACATCACGCCATTGTCGTTCCACTCATTTATCGTAATTAACTTTGCCCTCTCTGTTATAAAAGCATTCTCACCGAAGAATTTCAATCAGTCTCATCATGTCCGGCACCATATTCAAGTTGAACGATGGAAACTCTTTACCTCTGGTTGGCTACGGCACTTATCTCATCACTAGAAAATCAGAAATCTTCAGAGTCATAGACGAAGCGTTGAAAGCTGGCTATAGATCTTTCGATACCGCCGCTTATTATGATAACGAAGTAGAATTGGGTGAAGCGTTCAAAGAACTGCTTCCAAAATATAATCTAACTAGGAAAGACATTTATATAACGACTAAGATGTGGATAGACTGTCATGGAGGTGGAAAGAGAACCGAAGATGCAGCAAAGACTTCTCTTCGGAATCTCCAATGTGATTATGTGGATCTCTATTTAATTCATTGGCCTGGAGTGGCAGGACTTCCTTCAAGCGATCCCAAGAATGTATCGATGCGGAGACAGACCTGGACGACTCTGGTAAAGTTGCACAAGGAAGGTTTATTGAGATCGATTGGAGTCTCCAATTACACCACGAGACATCTTAGAGAATTGGTAAGCGATTGCGATGGAATCAAACCAGCCGTTAATCAAATGGAATGGCATCCACATAATCATGACCAAACTTTGTTGGATGAATGTAGAAAACATGGTATACTTTTGCAAGCTTATTCTCCATTGGGAGGTACTCATATTAAATCATTGGTGAATGATCCCGATATTAGTGATGCTGCCAAAAAGTTGGACGTGTCTCCCGCTCGTTTATTATTGAGGTGGTTGCTTCAGCAAGAAATTGCTTTGATTCCTAAAGCAGCATCATCTAGCCATATTATTGATAATATACAACTCGATTTCATTATACCGGAAGATATTATGTCCAAGTTATCTAATTTGCCAACAAAACGTAGATATGATTGGGATCCTAATACAGTTGTGTAGTTCGAAATATGTATGTACTTGAAAGTTTTCATGCGGAAATAACAATTATGTTAATAATAGTAAAAGTTATTGTATTAGGTATATTATAGTTTGGTGCTTGAATTTGTTCAGAGATGGACTTATTAATATACCCAATTATATTTTTTTAAATACAAAGTATATAGCTATTATTCATTGATAATAAAATTTGTAATAATAAATAAATTAAATTAATTACAATAAAAAAAAATGTAATAATTAAAAGAAATACTTGTTCATTCGTTTTGCCCATTTGCCAGTAAAGCTTTGCATTAGTAAACGATACATACTCATTTTTGTTTTCAATTTGTTGAATTGAGTTATTATCGCAATTGTGAGTGCATAATCAATAATTTAAGTTGTATGTTTGTACAGGAATTAAAGGAAAATAAATATTTTTTTGTATTAAAATAAATATTTATTACTAATTTTTTTATCATGTATTTATAAATTTATAATGAGAAAAAAATACTTTCTTAAAAAAATATTAAAACTATCTTTAAAAATACATTGAATGGTTCTGAAAGGTTGTATTGAGGTCGACGAGATTAAAGAATTTACAGTAAAATTATGTAGACTATAATTGAATCTACACAAAACATGTTGGAATGCTCATTTCTAATAAAAATGATAATTGTATTAAAAATATTGTTGATATTTCGAAAATAACAGTTTGCTATTTCTATGTTTAAGGGGTTAAGGCTTTTGAAAAAAGCACAATATAAACTAAACTATTACAGTCTTTAGATAAACTATTCAAGTTTTATAGTTTAATTTTGTGTTGTAAAAGAAATATAAAAACTAATTGACTGGGTACTCATTATGTTTTCAAGATTTAATACAATATTGATCTATTAATGTACTTATATTTATGTATACATTTTTTTCATAAATGATTTGTTTGTGTTTAGTTATCAAATTAAATAGATTTTTCATATAAACTATGTATTGTTTTATTTTAAAATATGACTATATTTCTAAATTGATACATGTTTGAATAAAATATCTAAAATTCAGAATGAAAGCCATACAAGTTTTACTATTTGTTATAGTATGAAATTAGTCACCTATTTTCAAGATAAATTTATTTTTAAGATGAAATACAATTGAATAAAACGTATCATATGAATAACAATGAAAACTCAAATTTCAACACGAAAAAGTTTATAAGAAAAAGATATACCTACATACTTTTTCTGACTTTTCAAAAAAAAAAATATGAATATAAATGAATAAATCAGTCGAATTTAACATCGATTCACAAACCCAAATACATACAATAAAAAATATTATTTTAAGTAATAATGCATTCAATAATTATGATTCTATATGATCATATGTTAGATAGTTTTCACATTCAGTTAATATTTCCATTTATGTATCAGAAGGGTAGATTTATGTATAATTGAAACAAAAGTAAACAATTTAATTAGCCTTCATATCACTTTTGTTTTCATACTTTTGCTTTTTTCCTTCTCCCTGAAAATAAAATGTTAGTATGTAGATAAAAAAGAAAGTAAAATAGTATATGTTTCATTCAATATTTTCAAGAACCATTAATCATAAGTTTATAGTAACTGATCTAAAAGTTAATTAATTTCTTTTGAATACAGATTGATCTTCAAATTTTGAAAACTATATTTGAATCTTTAATCTATTTAAATAAATATGTTGTATGAACAATAATTTAATTTCAATAATGTGAGAAATATTTTTGCGAAAAATGTTAATAGGTTCTTCAAATATTGAATAAATCATTTTAGATCAGATTTTTCAATCGTTAAATAAATTACTTGACAGTAGCTAAATGTCATTCTTCTATAAAATTTGATGGCGATAATCAACAGTTACTGCTAATTATCTGACAACTGACGATTGAAATATCAGCTATAAATTTGTTAGTATATGAACGTGCAAAATCAATTTAGAGAAATAAAAACAATTTTTTTTTTTAAATATTTCATATCGAACCAAAGTCTACAACATTGCAAATACACAAAATGTGCTCAAAAGTGATTTTTTATTTATTATAAGTATTAAAATAGTCGAATATACAACAGCCAGTAATAATTAGTGACATGCACTTTAAGACTCATTATTCCTACTCTTATGAATAGATGTACTAAATGAGTGAAAACAATCACTTTTGAAGCACATATTTTTCAAATTTGATTTTCATCGAATTGGCTGTTAAGAAAAACTAACATACCAGGCGTCGAGAGTGTAAATGGTCTTTCAACATCGCAGCAAGCGCTTTGAGACGATACTTAAGTTTGACCTTATCTCGCCATTTCTCAGAAGTGACCAAAACTAGAGTCCACGTGTTCCCAACAAACAAAGAGAAGAACAGTGCTGCGACCATCGGCACCTGATAGTTTTTACATGCGTTTAAAGCGAACTAATTACTTCATGCATCGATATTGAGAGATGTGGTGATGTGAAATTATAGTTCGGTGTATAAATGTGGTTGAATAAATATTAAAAATTACAAGTCTTTATATTTCACATAAAATATCAATATTTCAGTTCAAAACTTAGAAGGCGGTAATGTTCACAAGAACTTTTACCCGAATCTCCATTTTCAGACAAATTCCAATAGATTCTAATTTTCTTTACTCATTATACATATTTATACCACTTATACATAATATGCTTGTATTAATACTTGGAATCAAAACTAGGTCATGATAGGCAGATTGTAATAACCTAGTTCTGCTTTGAGGTATGATACAGTAACTCTCAGAGGTACGATGGTGTTTTTTTCTGCGCGGAAGCTATTTAGAGCAAGATATACACAGTACATCTCTAGGAGATGCACTGAGTTTGTTTTACTCTACATAGCTACCCACTGTCGTATCTTGGAAAGTTATTGTATATTAAATGTCAGTGGCCATTAAAGGGTCAAAATATTATAGAAATGGAAGAATTAAAATAAAATACTTTTAATATTCTGCTCGTTTCTTTGATTATTTCATATAGAGAGCAGAATATATTAAGAATTAAAAGAAAAAAAATTCTAAACTGAAAGAGATCAGTTCTATAAAATTATTGTTTAACTCAATACTTCAATTTATAAGTAAGCATATAAACAATCATTGAAATAAATCCTTTCATCAATGTTTAATGATCATACTCTAAAACAGTAATTTTTCTTTACTATAACTATGAAAAAGAATGTGTGCAATAAATACAAAATGAAAATATTGATGATTACTTTACAATGTGCGAAAAGCATTTAAGAACTGCGTCTTATAAGTTGAATAAATCTGGTAAGTATTCTTTTCCTTAGTGCTTCCTAGACAGTCAATTTATGTATCACTTAATTATTAATAGAAGTCAATATTGATAATCTAAGACCATATTGATGAGTCCTATTGATTTTTGTAACAACATTTATGAACCATTTAAAAGTTTAGGTTTATTGACATTATAAATTATTTAGGAGAAACTTAAGTATTCTCAACATGATGATAGAATGAAATAAATATATATGGAGATAAAATGACTAGTACAATACAATATTCACTGATTTTTTACAGCCATTTGTGATTTTTTTGTGTGAGTAGTACATATTCCATCTATAATCAATTAAGCATAACTTAAAAAGCTTAATTATATTTCTGAATAATGAAAACATATACAACAAGAAACACAGAAAGACATACTAATTGCTTAAAAAAACACACACACAAACGAAATTTAAAACACTTGACTATGACGAAAAGTAAACACAATATGCATGCCCAACACTAGTTGAGGGAAAAAATAAAGGAGACTCTGACTACTTCGAATCATGCTGGAGACAACCGCTTCAAAATATAACACTCTCAGGCAAATTTTATTCAGTTCATGATACCTGTTCAGATAATTTTTGAGGGATTACCAACAACGTCGTTACAATATTTCCAACAAACAAGAAGAAGAATGAAAAGCTCAGCACGGGCACCTAGCGGAGGGGAAAAAATCAAATTTCATAAAAACATAAGCAACAAAATCACAACCTACATTACGCAATGTTTAACCGAAACTAAATCCAATCGAAACATTACTTTCAATACTGTGATAAATTATTTTATTTTACAATAACGTAAATTGAAATAAATAAAAGGTAGGTACTCTTTTTCATTAATTTCTTGACTTAGACTAGTCATAATTATGAACAAACGTATTCTAAAAAATAAACTGATTTTCAAGCAATAAAAATATCGATAAACCTCAGTTTTTTTACTGTACAAAAATTACTGTTATTATGATTGGGTAAAGTTTTTATTGAAATTGAATACTCAATACGTAGTGTAAGTCATGAAAGTGCAATAAAAATAATACTTAATGTAAAATGATAGGAAGACCTCAGGTTGAAAACAAAACAATGACATGATATAGGTTTATGTACTTGAATAATCTTAAATACTTTTGTTTAAATATATTGAATATATTTCACAGGTTGAAAATAACTGGAAATTAAAATGAAAGATATAACAAACCTGCCACGTTGCCAACGGGTGAAAACTGATGTAGAACAATGTGTACGCATTGTACAATTGAAACACGTATCCTGCGAAAAGGAACGGTAATAAGTAGGACAATCCTCGCCACATCCAAGAGTGGAAACCTTCGATAGTAATATCCATATTGTGCCTAGCACCAAGTGCTTTCAAACGGTACAAGACACCACTCTGATATCGGAATTGCAAATACTGTACTACACCTAGAATACAAATGGTGAATTAGAATCATAACATTATATGAAATTGAGAAAACAAAACTTTTTATTACTTATGTAGGCATTGAACCACATGAACTGATCTCTAAAGAGTTGCCAAGGTTCATTCTGTGGCCAGATAAGGAGAATTCCTGCAACAGCCGTAGAAATGAAATGATGCAGTCTCCACCAGCCTTTAATTCGTGATCCATTTACTTTTAATATCGATTCCCGTATGGTCAAGGTACAATAGTACCAAACAAGAAGAAATATTAAAACAAGTTCGAGCGGTCTGAAAAATGTTCAAGCATTCATATAAAATATTCTTCAATTTATTCATAGGTATATGACACGAGTTTTTCGCTTCAAGTTCAATGCATTCAATTACAGGTTCATTACAAATCAAAATATCAATTACAATTTTATTCATGCCATTATCTAAATTATTCAATAATAGGTTTATTTTTTCATACATTGATCTGAAAATAAGATATGTTGAACTTGAAGTGGAAAACCTGGAAAAAAATTAAATTTTACCGAAAATTCGTTATTAAATTTATTACTGCCAATACAAATCCTATAACACTCAATATAAGCTTGAATTTTTCATATTCATCTTTATACTTAAATCTGAAAAAATAAATAACAAAGAAAAATTAACAAAGCGTCAGATTGCAAATTTGATAAAATCCAAATATAATACGAAGATATTATCAAATCCAAACTGATAACTCATGTGTAAAATAGATATTTTTTAAGATAAAATCAATTTAATTACATAACTTACTTATCATTTTTGTTAAGTATCGAAACGTTCACATTTCCTAAAATAATTTGCAAGTACACACTATTTTTCTTCGGTAACGTTTGCTCTATTTCATGTAACTGGGCATTCCTTTTCATCAGGTCTTTTTCTAATGTCGTAAATTTTTCATCATTAGATGTTTTAGTGTTTGATTTTTTCATTCTGAAAATATTAGGTAAATAGATTTTATGAAATACATAGTTATACAGGGACACTAAAATATTAAGACAGTCATAACTTACGAATTCATAGCATTTTTTATTATTGACATACGATAACGTTGATGCTGAATTTCTTTTAAACATTTTGACTGCAGATCTCCAACTTCTTCAAGTTTACTCATATAATCTCTGTTTGCCGTCTGTGTAATTGATAATTATAGATTAACAGATGAATTTTAAAATATTTTTTTTAAAACTCATAATATTTTCTTCTCTAAACAATGCCTCACAAATCATTAATAAATCGATACTTTGTCATTAATTGGAAAATTTTAATAATCCATCATTCTTAATGACTACACTTAGCATTCAAAATCAGAAATTCAATAGATGAGAAGAGAATTAAGATTGAATTAGAACAGCAGTGCGAATAATGAAAAGGAAAAAATTCTAGAATATGTCAATACAATCATTCATGATTTGAAATTCAAATTCATTCCGATTTTCGTTTTTTTTTTTTTGTACGATACAATAACAATCTGTTTTTAGAAATAAAATAAAGAACACAATGAAAGATAGTAGGTATATAAAAAAAAATAAAGGACACTAAAAAAAGAACATTCTAGAGTGCATATTTACTTTTTTTCGATCAAATACTGTTTATTATTGAAAATATTTATTTGAAATGGGCATCAAGTTCGAGCAGTCAAAAGAAATTCGAATATTTCGCGAAATAGATGTTGCATTTATGATATAATGGACAAGAAGGCAGTTTTAGAAAATAAACTAATATGATGGACAGAGTAGTAAAATAAAGAACTTAGAAAAAAGATTTATCTCTTTAATAAAGGATTATCTTTTCTAATAAAAGACTATTCATATAAATAAAGAGCTGCTCTTTTTAATCATCGATAAAACACAATTGTTTTCAATTTTCCTGCTTAAATAAAGCTCTATTTGCATAAATAAAGGGCTATCGCTTGTAATGAAGAACAGCTCTCTTAAATAAAGGAAATACGGTGACTATACAGTACGAGGGAAACATTAACAAGTCCGTAACCATAACCTATTCAACTGTGATCTCGATGCCGTTTAAAATAACACAATCATAACAAATCCCACGAACTTCGTTCATATTGTAACAAAAACACATAATTTGAAGATTACAAAACCGAACCTCGAGCCGCTTGAAGTCGGCGACGAGGTCTTCCCACTCCTTGCTGCAGTCGCTGATGTCCATCGCGATCGGTACCAGTACCAGTACCAATATCAGTATCAGTACCAGTATCGGTGGGTTTATCAGCGATGACCGACCGATCTGATGTCAGGACCTCGACTGACAGTGATGACAGTGACAGTGATGTTAGTGACATTTAACGTCGACGTCAACAGTGATGACAACGAATGGCGCGAACTCAACTGTAGTGCAAAACTATTAAGCGAGCGTTCACCATTTTGATTTTGATTGTTCAATTGACGAGATAAACTCGATGTTTTATTCGTGAATTTTGTAATTTTTGGAGTGAAATCATATTTTTTTAGATAAGATGCGCAAATATGAATAAAAATAAAATGTATTCAAGGTTTCGAATCGAATTGTGTAGTACTGACTCAACATCTTACTAAATTAACTTCATTTTTCAAATTAATCTACAACGATTGTTTAATAAAGATTGAATATTAAAATTATCACATGAATAACTAGTTAAGTACACGAATTATTAGTTTTTTATTATTCGATACGGAGCTCAAAGGGATTAAACGATTTTATGGTGATTTTTTTTCTTCTTTTTTATTTCTATTCCAAATAGCTAGGTATCAATAGACGTGCGAAGAGCGGGTTGAATTCATTTTTTTTTAATATCGAACTTTAAAAGGAATAAAATGAATTTCAAGTAGAAAACCTGTATTGACATTAAATTATTATTTTTTATAAAAATAATTATCTTTTTATTTTAACAGATAAGTAGATAATTGATAACATACTAATTCTGTTTTTTCGTAAATAGTAGGTCTGCCTATAAAATAATGCAGATGTCATTACACGAATTCAAAACAAAACAATTCCGATAAATATGTGTGTAAAAACAAAATTGCTCTTCTCGTTTCGTTAACAAGTCTGTTTTGAATTTCGAAACGTCTGCAATTCAAGTTGATTCTCTTCATCGAGTTTAATCAATCGGGATCATATAATTGGAATTCATCTTAGCAATTTAAAATGAAAAGAAGCTTTATTTCTTTACATTCTTCAAAAACCAGTTTTATATTTATTTACCCAATTATATTGTACATATATTGAACACTATGGTTTCGTGACACGAAAATGTGTAGGTAAAGCATGCAAATTCAAATTTTTTATTCGCTCCCTTTTTTCATATGCACTTATTTGTTTAAATTTCCATTGCGATCCTATTTTGGTTTACATATTTACATTTTCCCTTTTTTCTCCGAATAAATTTCGAAAAGGCCACTTCCACAAGATATTCATTAAATTCAATATACTTATTCATCTAAACAATCGGTATGCTATAATATTTCCTATATTGTCGAATATGAGATAAGATATTTTAATACATATGAATTATAGATATAATAAATATTATACGAGTTTAAATCACTAAACAATGGAGAAAAATATTAATGAATTATCTTTAACCGTGAACTTGAAATATGCAAAGGTCAAATGTAATCTATTTTTTTTCTTGAGTCCAGAATAATTTTATTTTACTTTACTTTTTTATGAAAAAAGTCAGTTCCTCTCAAAACTATTTTATATAGATTTGAATTTGTGCTCTTACTTACAAATAGGTGAGTAACGAAATTGTGACACATTTGATTAACTACATAAAATGTAAGTTTGTAAATGTACGTAAAATTTATGTGCATAACGTGGGCTGATTTTTTTCCTCGGATATTTGTAACCTATTTTTTCAAACACATAAATTAAACATCAATATTTCTCAGATCTATTGTTGATTTATTGTATAGGTAGGCACACGATTATGATAATGGCGCAAGTCAAAGAAATTTAAAGAAATGATTTTTATTTTGTAACATTGTGACTCGAAATAATTTATCAACTCATTTATTCGTTCAATTTTTTGATTTTCACTATAGTTATAATTGAGAGAACAAATAGTTTTTCATTTCATGGATCGTTTCTATTTGCATAGATAGGTATTTATGATTCTATGTATCAACCTCTGATTATAATGATAGTAGAGTTTAGAATAACATGAAATATTATGTATTATTTGAATCGTCATAATTTTCTACATGACACATTTTTGTAGTATATAAAAAATCGTTAATATCTAATTTAAGATTTTGGATTTTGTGCGATGTTATCAGGGAAGTCATCGGCGGGGAGCACATATGTGAACTAATGCCCTTTCCAAAGCCTTTAATTTTTTTATCAATTTTTAAGATAGTCTGAAATTATCATGCTACTTAAAGAAATTAAGCTAGAGTGAAATATTATTTTAACAATAAATATCCAGACATTGCCAAATAAAATTTAAATACAAATTATTTTTTTAATACAATATGTGTAATGGAAAAAAATTTCCTCTTGGAATAATCAAAATGACGTCTCTGATTATAAAATTGACCCTATGACACCTAAACAAAAATGATAAAACAATCCTACATAAATGCTCCATATGTAAAATTAATAAATGCATCTTGTTTTGGTTCCTTTCTGTTATCCTGTCAACAACAAAACACGACGATTTCGGTTAGGTTAGGTTAGGTTAGGTTAGGTTTATGTTTTCGTTAGCGCAAAAAATCGACAGAATTTAATCGAGGCATACAAGAAGAGAGGATCCATTTTCAGGAAAAGGTCAAATTTAAACTTTTTTTCAAATCATATAACGACTGAAAAGGCAAAGGAGTACAAGTGACATTTTTGCCGAAATTGAGTTATGTACAAGAATCACTTCTATTTACCTTTATATATTTGGTGGCAAAAGGATATAAACGAACTTGGAACGTGTATCGAAATATATCATCAAATCACTCGACCTCCTTCTTATAACAACATGCAAAACTTCGAGTGCGCTTTTCTAAAAATCACTTGTACCTCTTGGCCTTTTCAATCGTCATACATTCGAAAGAAACGACCGAGTTATAATATCAACCAATAAAAATGACATTAGACTCTAATCAGGATCCGATAGGACTCGAGCGCAGCATTACGGGGACACTGAACCCGACGCGGTACGCACGAGCGCTTCTTACCACTACATAGTAGATCAGTGATCGCCATATTACTGGCAACGTAGAGCGAAAATCAGACTCCTCGCGATCCAACCCTGCGCCGACCCCAAAAAACGAGTTTGAGCGACCCTCAAACATGAGCTTCATCAGAGCTGAATAGTGCGAGCAATTTTTTATCCCACTCCGAGAGGCAAATTGTACTACGAATCGGTGACGAGCTGCGACGGTTAATCGCTCTCACTCATTGGTCCACCATCGAGCGAACAGCACTCGCCTTCTGCTCACCATGCTGACCAGAAGCGTCTCCAGGAGGTTCTTGACCGCCACCAGGACGGTCAACGCCGCCTCTTCCACCAGCAGCGCCAGCAGCACCAGCGATGACACCGCGAGCAGAGCTGGTGCTCCGGCTGCGAAGAGCATCCAGGAGATGCCCACGGTCAAGGGACTTCCGTTCATCGGCTCGGCCTTGACGTTTTTGGTCTCCGAAAATCCGAACAGGTATTGTTGGCCGGTCTTTTGGTCGTTTTTGTTTTGGCGCCGATGCAGATTCGCCAAAGGGAGGGGGCCATTGAACCGGAGACTCGTTCGTATCACGAGAGTCGTGACCCCATTTTTTGCCATGTTTTCGTATGATGTAATGATCTCTGGTACTCGAGGATTGTTTTGGTTTTTTACCGGGTTTTGCGCCATTATGCATTAGCGCGTTCCCTTGAAAACGAGACCTTAACACGGTTTCGATATACGTATTTGAGTCCTCTTATGAAGATAAGATTGAGTGGAAAAACTTCGTATGAAAGAGTGAGCCAATTAAATCAATAAATTAAACCAGATTTTATATTCATGAAAACATGCAAGTAGTGTCATGTATTCTTTAAAAAGAGATCCTTTCTGAAAGTAAATTTAAAATAGATTCTTTGTGTGTTTCGAAAATTAAACCCAATGATAAAATCCCTATATAATCTGCCATATGCAGTTTTCAATTGTAAAATCGGGTCATATTGTCGATAAAACTCGATAGTTTAGTTTTATTTCCAAAGACCTCTTCTGAAAATGAAACCTAGTGAAAAAAATACTTTTACTTTCACTAGTTTTCTTCGCATGAAGTTTCGTAGTGTGAATCGGATTTCATTTCATGGTTTTTCCGCAAAAATTAAGCTCTGTCCGAAAGTGAGGTATAACTTTTATGGAAGTTTGTCGTTTAATGCCATTTTCAAATGAAATATCTAATCATTTTTCATTCAGAATTAAAATACATATATTCGATTCTCGTACAATACGGTTTTATACACCACTTTCGATTTCACACAGAATATGAATGGCGAACGAATTATCTCGTGAAAATTAACCCAATTTAAAGTGTTATCATCCGTTTCTTTACATGTGTTTATTTGAAATTATACATGCAGTGAATTCGGATGCATTATTCAAAAGAAAAAAATAAAATCTGTGATATACTAATGCATTTTCGAAAAGTAAATGCGACATTTGTGCATTCGAAAGATTCGCTTTTTGCCTTGGAATTAATTCGAAAAATTGCTTTCGAATGAATTCGTTACATAATGCATCTAGGTATTCATATATTTACATAGATTTTACACAGTAATATATTTTTATCGAACATAAATGATTAATTTTAGTTGCATCTAAATGACATTTATCAGAGAAAATTCGGTTAAAAAATATCGCCTCGCCAAAGATTATAAGTGATATTGTGTATTTTTCAAAAATGTATCTTTTTTTCTAATCTAATCTTTTTTCGAGATGACTTGTGTCATCGACCTGAACTTGACTTTTAGATTGACTTAACTGCTTGGGCACCGGTTTTTTAATGAAATCGAATCCGAAAAATATTCTCAAATATTTGAATGTGAAACGTTAAACAAATTTCATTATACATTCGCGGAATTCATTGTTGACACTTCGTAAATTCGACACATGTATGTAGTATTTTTTATCGGAAATTCATTCTGAAAAAATAGGTGTCAAATTCATTATTATGAATTGTAAATTTTCATTATTTGAAATATAAAAGTAACTATAATGCCGTTAGTGAAAAATTTAAGGGAGAAAAGTGTCCACAATTAATTCCACTAGTGTAGACTTTGAATTATCATTTTGTATCGAAAAATGAAACATCTTGTTTTTTTGATTTAAAAATATTTTGATTCTTTAAAAAAATATTAAAATTTAGAATGTTAGTCTGGAATCGCAAGTGTTAGATAAGTGTCGTTGACACTTTTATTTGATGAATTTGCACGAGCACAAATGATATGACAATGAACCTGAATTTTTTAGACTTCGAATAAATTATTTTAAGGTTCATAAATAAAACTTGATTTAAAAATATTGATCCTTGTTAGCGAAGTATAAATAATATAATATTTGCAAAAGTTCACGAGTTTGATTTGCTTTGTACATATTGAATCGATTATAAGTTAGTCAGTTTTTATGGTACAATTTTTAAAATATTTTAAAATAAGGAAATTTGCAATTTGAAATCAAAATGACTAATCTCGAATTCTTGTTAAGGTCTTTAACTTTTCAGACAAAAGATTGAATGTTTTCTCAGACAACTTATCTTGAATGATATTGCTATTTCCACTTGTTCACACAAATCTTTTGAAACAGAATTCATTTGATAAAACACGAGACGTTTGTAAAGCGATTATTTTTTAACCTCTTTGTGGAAACTAAATGATTAGAGATATGAATCTAGTGCATCTAAATATTTACTATATTTAATTGAATAGTTTCTGAAAATACGTATTTCTACATATAATATTTCTGTACGAATTTTGGAATATTGAGCGAAGATTATAAACACATTAACATGCAATATCATGCGGCGTTTACACATAGCTGTTGCCTTCGTATCTAGCTGTATAACACGAATGGTAGTAGCTATATGTGAACGCAGGTTAGATTAGGTCAGTTTTGCAAATATCAGAATGTAATTTACCATTCAGCACCATTTTTTTTCGTTCGATCAGGGTACACAAATATATAGAGAGGAGACATAAAGAAATGGGACCAATCTTGAGAGAGTCAATCGGTCCAGTGAACGCAGTTTTTATATCAGATCCCGATATAATGAGAACAGTTTTCACAAAACACGAGGGAAAATATCCCGTCCACGTAGTCCCAGATCCTTGGTCCTTGTACAACGACATGAGGAACAAAAAGAGGGGATTATTCTTCATGCATGGCGAAGAGTGGCTCCACTTCAGAAGAATCATGAACAAGCTCGTCCTCAGACCTGATACCGAATCTTGGCTGAGGGTTCCCATCTCGGAAGCCACAGACAACACGATACTTCAATGGAGAGACAAATGCCAAGATGGTTCTTTCATGCCTAAAATGCCGGATGAAATGTATAAAATGTCTATTTCAAGTGAGTTTTATTTTTTTTAATATTTAATAACATACATAATAATTTGTGGCCGTTCGTTTGGACTAGGGATGGACCATATGATGGAATGCTTTTCGTTTGTTTAACTAGGAACAAATGCCCTTTTCGCTCTAATATTCGCATTTAGATTGAAAAATAAATGATAAAGTTTCTATCTAGAATCTACCTAGAACGAAAAGCGTCCATTTTTTCTTTTCGTTGTTACTCTGCGGGATTTATTCAATGTCTATTATGATTTTTATCGTTTTAGTGATGTTATCCGTCGTCTTGGGTTCTGCTTATAAAAATTCTGCTCATCAATTTGACAAATTGGTAGAAGTTTTCGCTAACAGAGTTCATAAAATTTTCATATATTCTGCCAAAATGGTAAAATTACCCGCTAAATATTATATGAAGTTTAATTTTCCCGTATGGAAACAATTCGTCAAGTCTGTTGATGATTCTATGGAAACAGGTATTATTCAAGTTTTAATTATTTGATATTTTAATCATTGTATTTGTAATGAATTAAATGCTATAGGACAAGAGTTGATGAATCAAATATTTAAATTGGATGATCTCGGAGATGGACTTATATCAAAATTGAAAAACGAAGGATTGGATGAAGAAGATATGACAAGGATTGTTATGGACTTTGTAATAGCTGCGGGAGATACGGTAAGTGTTTTCAAAATTAAATTTAAATTACATTCTCCAATATTTTTTTATCAATCTACTTTTTATGATTGTAGACAGCCACGACTACTCAATGGGCATTGTACTTGCTTTGTAAAAATCCAAATGTATGGCAACATTACAGGTCTCTATTAAATAATTCCGATGAAGAGGGTAAATATTGTAGAGGAATTATCAAAGAAACGTTAAGAATTTATCCTCCAGCGCCATTTATTACAAGACTGTTACCAGAAGATAGCGAACTAGGTGGATATAATATACCTTCTGGGGTAAGTGATTTTCATTCAATTTTTCACAAATGAAAAACTTTTTTTCTTTGATTTTTGTAAATACTTATTCGTTGAAAAAAAAAGCTTTTTATTGAGATTTTTTTGTAAGAATTTCTCGAGGATGCGAAAGAAATATTAAAATGAGAAATCGAGGATTTCTTATTTCTTCAAATCGAAAAATTGGAAGCGAAATTGTCTTTACAGATGAAAAAAAATGAGTGAAATCAAGTGTTCCAAAAGGACTTAGTGTCTCTATGTGTTTAAAACCGAATTCTACAGAAAAATAAAATTGCTTGAATAAGTATAACGAAAAAAGTAGTGTACGCTTTTGGTTCTAACATGCGAATATTTTATGTGATTTTCGTATAAGAAAATATTGCTATTAAAAATTCAAAACATGCCACGAAAGCGTATTATTATGACCGTAATGTTTATGTCATAGCTGTCATCGGCATAAACACTATTGTTTTGAGGTTATGTCGCTCTTCAGAATCGGAAGTCGCTTAAGATGGAAAAACCCATTTTCACTCAGTAATAACTCACAGATTTATTCTGTTTCCGCTTCCGTTTCGCCCAGCATAACATATCAAACACCATACAAAAGTAGAGTGAACTATTCTACGACTCCTAGTCCTTTAGCTGAATCTGCTCTTTACAACGCTTTAGCAGAAACTTATTCGATTCGAACGTGTCAAGATTGGTTTCTACAATTGCACGAGTTTACTGGACTACCATGGTGGGCCACAATAGTAACCGCTACAGTTATAGGACGAACTATAGTTACGCTACCTTTAGCTGCTCATCAGTTTTATATATTCGCCAAACTAGAAAACTTAAACGTAGAGCTAAAAGATATAGCTAAAGAATTAGCTAATGAAACTAGAGTAGCAAAAGAAAGGTTCAATCTAACCGAAGACAATGCCAGCAGATTGTTTAAAATATCCATGAAGAAACAATGGCAAAAAATGATCATCAGAGATAACTGCCATCCTTTTAAAGGAGCTTTATTAGTGATATTTCAAATACCTCTGTGGATATCTTTTTCCTTCGCGATAAGAAATTTAGTATATATGTTACCCAAAAGCTTAGAAACAACTCAAATTACGCATGATGAACTTTGTGTTGGAGGTTTTGGATGGATAACAAATTTAACAGAAACTGATTCTACTTTGATTCTTCCTATCACATTGGGAATACTTAATTTAGTCATAATAGAAATACAAGTTATGTCTAAGATACACGAACCTGGTAAATTCCAAAGGTACTTCATGAATTTCATGAGAGGAGTTTCTTTGGTGTTGGTGCCAATCAGTGCCACGATTCCTTCCTGTCTTTGCTTATATTGGGTTACTTCTAGCGCTTACGGGTTGGGGCAGAATTTGTTTTTGTTGTCTCCACGAGTCAGAAGATTTTTCAGAATACCTATTTCTCCGAGCGAACTTCAAAATCCTTATAAACATTTGAAAACAAAAATCATTGATAGATTACCTAGTTCGTGGAATGCGAAATTATAATTGTTATTACTAAGAATTATTTCACTCTGTAATTATTTATATTTTAAATACATACATAAATGTTGAAAAATGTAGTTTTATTCAGCTTGTATTTAAATGTTAGAATTTATGTTCAAACTGGTCGAAAACTGGTCAAAATCAAAAAGTAATCAGAATTTATATTATACACATAGAACATATCGAAAAATATATAAGAAATTTTTCTTTTTCATACAATCAAATTTACATTTTTTCACATTTTAGACTATGATTGCAATGTCAGTATACATTTCAAGTCGAAATCCACGCTACTTTCCAGAGCCTTTAAAATTCGATCCGACCAGATGGTATAAAAGTGAAGACACTCTTGGTATAAATGCATATTCTCAAGCTTCCATGCCTTTTGCCATCGGAGCAAGAACGTGCATCGGTCGTAAAATTGCAATGCTTCAAATTAGTGATCTAGTTAAGAAGGTAAGAACATCTCAAAATATATGAAATAATAATGATCTTTTCACGTGATTCACTCAACAATCAAAATGTGTGTTAATTTTTATAGATCAGTCAAAATTTCGATGTTGAACTTCAAAATAAGGAAGTTGAAGATATAATGCAAATGGTGATTGTACCCAGTGAACCATTCAGATTTATATTTAAAGATCGGCAATATAAAGAATCTGTTAAGATGGCAGTTTGAAAGATATTCATTATTCAATAATCTAATTTTGATGGCCAAATTTTCATATTTAAAAATAGAATCTTTTGGGCATGTAATTTTTTCAATTACACCAAAAATTAAGCAAATACACATAATATACTGAAAAATTACAAGTTAATAAGAGGACTTTCTGCATAACAGTAGCACCTTATTGTTAGTGTAGCTATGATATTAAGAAAATAATATTCAATATGATCACAAAGATTTAATTTTCAATATTAAATAATACACATGTATTAACAAATATAATAAATTGTTATTTTCAATTTATAAAACAAATGATTATTTACTAATTACAAGGCTGTGTTTCTATTTTCGTATTAACATGTTAAGTGCAGTAGTTGCACAGATGGAAACATGGTCTGATAATGATCTAGGTATAAAAATTTAGTGAAATAATGAAATGACTTCGAATACAGAAACAAAATACTGTAAACATATTGTTTATGTGATAAAATTATAAAATTACATATCTAATTAGATATGTTAAAAAAATACAATCTGTTGGAGAATGTACATAAATGCATTTATTAATCAATATGTAACAAATCATAAAATAAAATGATGGCGGAAACGCATTTTTGATATAAAAATGATATTATATATTTTTATTAATATTTGTCATTATATTGCAGCATTTTATCACCAGAATACATATTACCTATGTTAATATGAGGGCATCGAAAAATCAAAAAACAAGAAAATGAGTCTTTTATAAGTATATCAGTCAAATTGGTTATATACTTACAATAGTAAATATAGAGTGTTTTCCTGCATATTTTATATATTTCATGTTGATTTACAGTGAATGAAGTTAAAATATAATATGAAAATCATTTAGATATTAAAAGTCAGTAAACAGTAGTACACTCCATTATAGTTTGAAATGTAAATATTTCGTAAGAATCATTTTTGCATAATTCTAATGCTATTCTAAACTTAAGTCATTACAAATTAAATTCAAAGTGTAAAATCTGTCAAGCGTTCCATATTATAATTTAGTTATTTTAATTTCATAATTTATGAAAACTGGTTTATTTACATACACTAAGCTTAAAATTATACCATAAATCTTAAAAGACTAGACCTTATATCATCAATCCACTGTTCTTTGTAAATGCTGTTCATGATTGATAACACAATAGAGCACCGTTCTTCGTTGCTCATTTGGCCGGCTAATGTGAAAGCAACAGACTCCATGCAAAGAGTACCCATACCTTCATTCAGAGACCACGTGTAAATTCTACTAGCAGTACTAGTGTCCAATTTGAACTGTATTATCGCACTGAACAATAAATTTTTAATCTTGTCCATCAAAAACCTGTCGGTTAATAACAGAGTTTCTAAAGCCACATCAATTTCATTCGGAAGCGGAAAAACTTCTATCGGTTTCAAATGAACTCCAGCTTCTAAAAGAATGAAGAGATACTCTAAACTGTCTTTTGAAACTTCTCTGATTCTGACGTGTTTCTGATGCGCCTCTTTGAATACACCATGAAGCATTGCCACAAAAACATCGGAATAATCACACAGAAGTTTAATGTTTGCACTCAATTGCGATGAATCGTCCAAAACAAACACCACTTCATTTTCATTGTTCAAAACAGGATCATACTTGCTTATGACAAAACTTTTGAATTTAGCGAACACAGGCTTTGGAGGTGGTATCGACAGGTGAGTTGCTAATTTAGCTAATGCAGGTATACAATATTTTGCAGGCTTTTTGTTCGAGCTTAAAATTGTTAGGAAGAGCTCTAGAGCTTCGCAATTCATAAAGATTTTTTTCAGTACTCGTGGTGACCTGAACACAAAATGAATATTTCAATATAATAACATTTATGAATAAAATAATAATCGCTATATTATTCATACTTGGTGATGAAGGGAAGTGCTATAATGAAATTTTCTTTTATTTGATTTTCTCCGCATATCAAATTATGGCAAATTACTCCAACTCCATAGCTAGATTCAGCTATATTTAAAATTTGTAAATTGATTTTTGTAAATGTTTTGTTGACCTGAAAAAATATATAAAAGACACATACATTGAAGCTTCAATTATAGTTTATTATTTTTTTATTAAAACAATAGTGAAATAATTTGTAGTGAAAAAGTTAAAACATTCAAAACACGTTTTTCAGCAGAAAGGTAAAAAGGAAGAATCTATGAAATTGTATATGTTTACCTGTCTACATTGTCTACATTTTTCGAATTTGGGTTCACGTAATGCATCATACAAATCAAGAACAATAGAATGTTTTAATAAATGTCTCAAATTTGTATAGTCACTGAAATTTTAAATGAAAATTTTGATGAAAAAATACAATAGAGAAATAATAAATATAATATGAATATCATACCTTAATATCCTATTGTATATTTTGACCGCTGCATTTTTGGAAGGATATTTACATTTTTTAATATAAACTAATAGCGTAAATAATAGATCATGAGTGGTAAATTTGAAAAGGAAGTCATTTTGACTAAAAGTTATGTTGTATAAAAGATTAAGTAGACCGGATATTCTGTATGAATGGGCTTGGTTTAAATTAGAATCTGAAAATCAATTAAATTTTTAACATACATAGTGTTATAAAATTATCATACTATGAAAAAAAAAATTTTTTTGGTTACTTTTTAGGGATTCTCGAAATAAGCTATCATCATTCACTAAATCATTAACTAGTAAATTGTTTTCTGAAGTACAATCCATATCTTTCGATTCAATCGACATTTTATCATCTTCATCACTACAAACTGGTGAATAATGGGCGGACCAATCGGAATCGTCAGAATCTAAAACATAATTCCTTATTCAGAATAAACAAGTTCAAAATATCAAACACAAATTAAAATTTAATTTGTTTACCTTCACCGTATTGTGAAATACTACTAGGAGATCCAAAAGGACCATAAAAATGGTTTCCGTTCCAATAATTAAAAGTGTGACCCTCGACACTAGAAGCTGGAGATCCAGGACTACAACCCGAACTAGTGCTGGCTGGACAGTTTCTGTTATATCCGGGAAAATATTCAGGACTGGCCATGTTGGTGGAAGAATAATCAGAACGGGGACTCAAATTGGGATCATCATGTTTAGTCTTCTGGAGCCAAGTTTTCACTTTCACTTTGGAATCAGAATTATCGTCGCATTTGATCTTTTTTGATGGAATACGGTCATCTTCAGCAGAATCACATCCCTAAAATTCATAAAGGAGGATGACCAAATTACTATGGAGCCTGGCCCATGAGCGGCCACTAATGATATTGGTATCAAATGAAAGATCTTTTAATTAGCAACAACTTTCACTATGGGCGTATCATCGTGGGGGATGTAGGAAAGGAGATATCAGCCTTTAAAGATAGCGGAATTTGTATGGCGGTCGCGCGAAGCTTCTCTAGCGTCACCTACCCATATGCGCTATTTTACGTTCATTATCAACATTTTAACTACTTTTTTTCATTTTTTACGCTGCTTTATTTTACGATTATCAATCATAAGGTTTTCCCCGTGCACTTTGTTCATTCTACGATGTTTTTCAGCAGTAAGACGTAATTTCACTAATGTAAATGTATGTATTTTTAACAAAAATGTATTTTTCTTAGATATTTCATTTCAGAGTATCAGTTTTAATTAAAAGAAACATTATATGTTGCTTAGGAAAACATTTAATTCATTAGTTATTACGTCTTTAATAATAAACAAAGTAATGATTTCTGCATATTGATAATACAATAATATTGGGACAATAAGTAATCTTATCTATCTCATTAATATTCAAATATCTTATGATCTATTAAAATCGAATTCAATGAAACATTTCAGTTTATTTGAAGCGCTGAAATGAAATATCGAAGGAATAAAAACATTTTTTGTTAAAAATACATACATTTACATTAGTGAAATTACGTCTTACTGCTGAAAAACATCGTAGAATGAACAAAATGCACGGGGAAAACCTTATGATTGATAATCGTAAAATAAAGCAGCGTAAAAAATGAAAAAAAGTAGTTAAAATGTTGATAATGAACGTAAAATAGCGCATATGGGTAGGTGACGCTAGAGAAGCTTCGCGCGTCCGCCATACAAATTCCGCTATCTTTAAAGGCTGATATCTCCTTTCCTACATCCCCCACGATGATACGCCCATAGTGAAAGTTGTTGCTAATTAAAAAATCTTTCATTTGATACCAATATCATTAGTGGCCGCTCATGGGCCAAAATGGTCATTGTCCTTTACTGAGCTTTTTCATAATTGAATTATGTGGAAAAAAATCTTTTAAGAACTTCAAAATTTCGAACCTCGTGCGGATTATCTAATGAAACTTTATTTAAAGTATTTTTTTCATTTTGCGCAATTGTATTATCGTTACAGCTATGAGTTTTTGAGTTTGATTTTTGCACTGAAATATAAATGTGTAAGTGATAATATAAATTAATATAATACATAAACTATTTTTTCAAAAAATAAACCTTTTTTAGTTGTTTTTGATTCTTGTCGGTGTTGATGGTCATATTCCATCAAATCAACATATTCTTTCAGAAGATCCGTAATTTTTACTATTGCATCTTCATCGACGAGAGTTTTGAGCGCTGAAAGTTGATCATAAAATTAACCAGAATTCTTATTGAAAAGACATTAAAAATATATAAATGATTGATACCTTGAAGATTGCATGCAAAGAGGAGCAAAGTTTGCAAAGCGTACAAGCTACAAGAGAGTTTAGAAGAATCTTTAGTTTGTATAATAGTTAGGAACAATGGTAAGCCACCGCTTTTTGCAAATATCGTCTGGTTCATCTCAGCGTGGCATAGCATACTGATAGCTTTAACCCAAGTGGACGACCAATCTATTGAAAGTATATAATAAAATTAGTTTAAGATTTCATTTAAAAAAATTGACATAGATTTTACTTGTTTGAGATTCGATCTTTTTAATTAACAATTCGACGGCTCCCGCATTTCCGAGTAAGCATCTACATTGTTCCACATAGCATAAATTTAAAATAGGCTGCATGGCTAAGGATTCATACGGTTCGGCGAGTAATACGAGAGATTTGAAGGCTTCTTCGTTATTTACAAACTAAAAATAGAAAATATACCTTACAATAAACTGTCCGTTTCTATCGAGACATTCATAATGAAAATACTCACATATTCAATACAGCGAGGTTTAGGTTTAGTAGTGAAATTACCTATACATTTTATCAATCCTGCTATGAGTTCATTTTTGAAATTTTTCAAAACACATTTTTCAGAGGCGATTTCAGCTTTCGTACATCGCTCGTTG
The DNA here is from genome assembly GCA_024721215.1 of Cheumatopsyche charites. Taxonomy (NCBI): domain Eukaryota; kingdom Metazoa; phylum Arthropoda; class Insecta; order Trichoptera; family Hydropsychidae; genus Cheumatopsyche; species Cheumatopsyche charites. Next base: position 1,668,647 of record CM045580.1, on the reverse strand, counting down.
AATAATTTAAAAATATCTTTTATTATCTTTAGCGTATCTTTTTGATACGTGATGACCGATGACAAAAGTCTAATATGGAAAAAAACATCAGTTATAAGAAAAAATATTAACATCAAAATAAATTTTAACGCATCGATATGTATATTGACCTAATAGCTCTGACGGCCGTCGTCAGCGTCAACGTTGAAAAGACTTTTTTTTCAACGTCCAAAAAATTCAATAAAACTGAAAAAACGCCTTCACAGTAGAGTTGCTGCGCATTTTCTTTGCTCAGAGCGAGGTTTCCAATCGCTCTACAACATTTCCGGGCGATGTGATCTTCACAGTTATGTTTGAGAATGAACATCAGTTCGTTTGCGATATCGTGGTTGAGAATCTTAAAAAAAAAATCAAACGATAATGTTATACGTACAAATTTAATAATTTAATTTAAATACTTAACATTCTTATTGAATTCTTTAAAATATACTGTATTACTAAATTACTACTTTTTTTGGACAATTTGCACAACGGCACGTTTATGGAAGTTTGATTCGGTTTGAAATGAAAACGATCGAAGTGGAAACAAAATTTAAAGAGCGAAGAACGGAAACGATTTATCGCGAAGTGCAAAACGTAGAATTCGAAATTGAAATGAACTTTTAGAGTCACCTGAGAGCGGAACTTTTCCTCGAGGGAGCAATCGCCGAACACGGAGAGCAGAGGATCGAGCAGCTTCTTCCTGTGTTTGAGTCTCCTGTTCTTGAGCGCCGCGCAGAGCGAGGGGACTCCGGCTTCGTCCCGCAGCAGAGCCTCGACGAAAGGTGCTCTGCCCCCCTTTAGGAGGCGCTCCCTCAAGGAGAGCAGCGCGGGCACGCTCCCGTCGGCCACGCTCCGCCACTCGGCGTCCATGGCCTCCCCGGGTGCTGCGCCCCCCCCTGCGTCCACCCCCCCGCCCCCCGCGCCTCCCGACATGACAGTTGACAGTTGACAGTTGACAGCGGTATCTTTTGACTAAACACCGCCGATCGCGACCGTGAACCGTTCGTTTTTTTTTTAATTTGAAAATTCAAAATAACAATTTTTAGCATTTATTTCGTATCAAAAAACTATTTAGGTGTTCATTTTGGGATAATATTGCGAAACGAATTGTAAAATGGCTAAAAAGCAATTTTAGAAAAAAGCATGATTAAAATTTGTTATTGATGCAATACAATACTGGTAATTCTATGCTTTTACTAATTACAATACTGTTAGTTTTTGTAAAAATACTGAAAAAAATAAAATTCTTCGTTTGTGCTCCGGAATCATCGTGATTCGAACCGAACCGAACGTCGTTAAAGGAAATAGAACTGTCATTTCATTTTCGTCAGTGGCATTCGATTGAATTTGTTTTCGCGCAAAACTTTCGAAATGAACTGTATTAAAAAGTTGAGACTCGACTGTCGTTTCGTTTCGGCAGGAAACTCGTTCAAATCGAAAATGTCGACGATTCCCAAAGTCGAATCAGACGAACCGATTCGTTCCACCGTCGATTCCGACGAGATCTTTCTTCACGGCGGCCTCAGAAGTCAATGGTGGAAAAGGGACGGACCGATGAAACCTCTACACTCCCTCAATAAATTGAGGTAAGTTCAAATTGCATATTCCTGATAACCTTTAACTTTCAAACATTTAAACTTAGGGCGGGAGAACAAATCAAAGTTTATTTACTGAAATCTACAGTTCTGGACCCTAACTATGCAAATAAATGTTACATTATAAAACTTCCGTATTCTGTAATTGTAATTTGTAATTATTAAAATAGTTTTAATATATTGTTTCAGGGTTCCTTTAGTACGCGACGGTTTGCTGGACACTTGCGACCGTTTCAAAAATAACAAAGACACGCCCTTTCCTTTAAAAGGAGCCAAAATTCTCGAAGTGGGCTGTGGAGGTGGAATTTTATCCGAGGCAATTACAATATAGAGCGTTTGCAAGCAGATTTTATATTTTAAATCAAATTTGTAGTGAAATTAGTTACAATAGCTGGAGTATCTGGTGTTATTTAACTTGAAAATCCTATTCAACCTTTTTTATCCAAACAAGTAATCCTCCTCAACTGCAGTATTTCCATTTTATCACCAGCTCTCTCTTATTCTACTATTGCATCTCTATTTGTCACATATCCAATTTAAAGATTGAATTCTGCTATCAAACACTCTGTACATAAAATGTTCCATATTGTCAAATATATAATTTATTTTTTTCATTTATAATTTCAGCCATTAGCTAGAATAGGAGCTGAAATGGTAGGAATCGATGCTAGTGAAGATTTAATAAATTTAGCCAAAGAACATGCTTTAAATAATTCAATTACTAATTTAAACTATATTAATGATACTATTGAGGTATAATACAATTTATTTCACACATCATCTAGTAATACAATTGCATTATTACAATATTTTTTGCATTTGAAATTTTAGAACTTCAGCCAACAACACTTTGAAGAATTTGATGCTGTTATAACATCTGAAGTTGTAGAACATGTGTCTGAAAAAGACTTATTTATAAAATCATGTGTACACACATTACGACCTGGAGGTTCCCTATTTATCACCACTATTAACAAGACTAGATTATCATGGATTCTCGGTGTAGTCATGGCTGAAAATGTTTTAGAACTATTACCAAAAGGAACGCATCATTGGGATAAATTCATTTCTCCTGAAGAACTTTCTCGTATCTCTAATAAACGTAAGTTTTTCACAATATATAATATATGCACATAATTATGAAAATGAAATAATAAATGTACTCAATATATTGTAGATAACTGTAAAACAAAATTGGTTCACGGTATGGCTTATGTTCCTTGGAATAACGAATGGTGCTGGACATCTAGTACTCCAATAAATTACGCTGCACAATACATCAAATGTGCGTGATCAATTTATTTTTAATAATATGTGAATTTTGGTTTAAATGATTTCCAATTGGTACATGGGACTTTGGTCAAAATAGTTTCCATTTGTTACATGGAATTTAGATTTATATATGTAGTTTGTATTGATTTTTGTCAGATGGTGTATATCCTATGTATATGATTACATTTAACTTAAGTGGAATAATTAATTTCCCTTGCTATATATGTATTTTTACTAAAATGTGTACATATATGTAGTTTATACTCAAGTGCAATCGAATACAATCCATTAATTTTCAACATGCAATCTTATTCGGCATCTATCAACATTCAACTCTATAATTAAAATAAACAATGATAATATATAAAAGAAAGCAATGATTAAAAACGCTGTTGCAGTTTCTTCTAATGTAACACTCTGGACACTTGTTGCTCCATCGATTGAACATTTTGGCTTCTTTTCGTGCCAAACAAGCTTTTGATAATTCATGATACCGTGTTCTTCCATTTTTCGCAACCTATAAAATGCACAAAATGCATCGGTTCATCTTTTTCAATTCAATTTTTAATTGTTTGATTAAGTGTTACCCGTGGGTTATCATTTGTCTAAATGGTGATCTTTTTCTTAATAATGGCATTATTGGTTTTGGAGGGAAAAGTTGTAGTTCGCTCAAGTCACATATACTTTCTTCGCTGTATGTTTCTCGAATTATTTTATATGCGAGTGATACATCTACCTGTAGTTAAATAAAGGCTTTAAAAATTATTCGTACCTGGTTTATCAAAATTGGCATACTTGGAAAGCATGTCCTCCTTTTTGCACTTTTTGCAATCCTACTTCTGGTGATACAAACACATTTTTAAGACCTCTTGGTATGAAAACAGTTTTATACAAATTCAGCGCTAAGACACTTGTAGTTTCCTGATGATTAAAGTTAATCAATATATCTATTTTATTTTGACAAACGTATATGTTTTGATTCATACTTGGAAAAAATCATAATTGTAAGATATATCCTCAATGAGAATTTTCAGTTTGCTTTTTAGTAAACTATGGAAACTCGTAATTGTTCTCGGTGGTTCCATCAATAAAGAAGATACAATTGATGCAGAATAAAATTGATATAGCATAAACGTGAACAATAAAATCAAAACAGTTATAGCCCTACCACTTGGCATATAAGGCGAATGAGGAAGTCCTAAAACGATCAAATTATTAGAAATGAAAAACAAAAAACCTTATTTCATCATTATAATTATATTAATAATACCTTGTTGACAAAAACCTCCAGCAATTGCAATCAAACTGACATAGCTCCATGAATTATCATCTTTTGCTTCTATCGATATATCATTTGGTTTAAATTTCAATGCAGATGCCTGAAAATGATCCATAAAAATATCTTTGCCATAAATAACTTTAACTTAAAACAAACCTCTTGTCTTAACGCAAATTTCAGTATTATTATTGTAGATATTAATACTGCAAAAGTACACCACCAAACTCCGGTAGACAATGGTCTCACAAAGTTATCTCTTAATCCGCTACTCTTCGGATGTCTGAAAACCAAACTAGCTCTACCCAACCAGCACACTGCTGTTTGATCAGTAATAGCAAATCTCCAATCCTTAAATTGTGAAGGTGTTATTGCAATTTCGGCTTTACGAGTTATTATTGCTCCCAATAAACCCGTCCATGTTCCGTTAACTATCGCACCCCAGTTGTTAGTTCTTGTTAATTTGAGTCTACAGCATTTTTTATTTATTTCAGAATTTATGATTTAATCATATCATATCAATATGTTTTCATATTACTTGAAGTTGTACATTTCCATCATGTACATAAACAGAGTGTAAGTGTAGCGATGCATTGAATCTTTGTGAGTAAGCTTCGGAGTATAAAGATATTTTAAAAATCCCCCCTTTATAGGTTTATATTCAATCTGAAATTTTATACCAAAGGGTTTGTCATTTAAAATCATGTTATATACAAGTATAATTAATATATTTTTTTAATTTGATTTGTATGTTGAAATAATTCTTACTGAAATTATGGATGGTATTACTAATCCATGAAGATTACTTCTCAATTCGATTTGAGATGTTCTTAAATTGCTTCGCCATTTTGAATCTGATGAGGTACAAATGATAGGTAAATATATTATTCAATTATATTCACTCAAGACTGTATTTACCGATACAATGTTCATTATGCCATTGACCGATCAGTGTTATATTATTTTTTCCACCATATTCCTTTCCAGTATTGTAAACATCATAAGCTGAACGATGATTTATTGAATTTTCATTTATAAGGAAAATCACTTCACTATCTAATCGTAATATTGTTTCATCAAAGGTTGTTTTTGTTCTGTTATAATCATCACTTATTATCAACCATTTATGAGTTTCATCAAAAACTTCCAATTCAGATGCCTAATAATGAAATATTCTTATGAATTTTACATTTTTTAGGTATGGTTTTAATATTGAGATTTTTATTTACCGCATTTAAAACTTTTTTGGTATTTTTACATTGATCAAACAAAACAACACCTGAATGATAATATGAAGTTGTTTTCAAAAATTCTTCGAAAACATTTTTGATATTTTTCTCAACAAAGTTAGGTACATCTAGGTTTCCAACACTTGTGATTAAAAAATTTTTTGAATTGCTTTTCACTAATTCTACCAAAGCTAAATAATTTAAAATATATTAGTCTAGTAAAGTAGCTATGAAGTAAGCTTGCAAAATAATTCATCCGTTTTATGCATGCCACTGTCATGAAGAAAAATTGTGAAATTTTAATACCTCGAACTGAACCAATTGTATCAAAAGTAATGTATTGATAATATTTATGATTGTGGCATTCATATAACGGATGAGTATCAAAATAAGCACGAAATACATTTCTGATCGCCACAACCAAAAATCATCCCATTTTTAACATGTTGGAAATTAAAAAAGTCATTAATGTAAGAAAAATCTTGGTCGTTTATAGAAAGCGATGATTTTAGCAAAATCAAAAATATCAAGACACGTCTCATTTTCGCGCCCGTTGGACAAATATTGAATTTCGTTTTTTTCACGTTAACGTGAACGTGGAAAATTACGTATTCTATTTGTTTTTGAAGGGAATAATTTTTCGTCCATTATGTATCCATTTGTAATAAATAACAAGCAATTCCAAATTCATATTTATTTATTGATCAAACGTTGCTTTGATTATAAACGTTTTGATTTCCATAGGCTTTAAATATATCAAAAAATCTTGATTTTCTTTCACCCCCGATGTTTTTTCCTCGTTTACCGCAGACCACTTAGGGAAACTCAAATTCAAATAATCCTTCAACTTTTCTTTAGCTGAAGACGAAAACGATTCCAAAACCGAAATTTTCGAGTCGATTTCGACTTGATTTTTGCTAATTTCTTCCTCGTCGATATCGTTTGAAGTTTTCCATTTCAATCGATTCACATCATCTATCCATTGATTGGCGGTTAAAGATGTTTCACTATACGATATAATTTTTATATCGGAAAATAAAATCCTCAAATTGACCATGGCAGTTTTGGATAAATCATTTGGATCATCTTGGGAAGTCATGAAATGTTCCAAACGCAAAAGAATGTTACCATCTTTCCATGGTTCCAAAGTTAAAATGTGAATATTGCCTGCTAGTTCAGTATGCAAACCGCTAAACTGAAATAAAAACGTATTAAAATTAATACATTTTCGTAATTTAAATATGTTTGTAGTATTATCGAAACCTCGTTATTATTTTTCCTCCAAGAATCGAATGTCAAATTGTCTGCTGGAGAAACGAAAATTGCTGGTTGAAGCAATTTCTTCAGCGCCAATTGTCTGCTTCTCACAGCTAATGGTATTTCTGAAAACATGAATTGTTTTATGATAAAATACAATTTTTGAGTTTTACACATTATTTTTGAATTTACCGGATTTTTCTGAATTTCCTATGATCAAATAATGTGTGCCTTTCGTAACGATTCCATTTCCATCTACAGTTTCATTGAGTGGTTCAACTACTCCGAAACGATCGTCGTAAAGTAGACGTCTGTGAATCTGTTTTTGTAATTATAAATATTCATTCAAATCCAATTATGGTTTAATCATAAAAAATTATATTTTTTTACCATTATATCTATTTGACCATCATTCGATAAAGTTCCACCTTGAGCTCTATCCGTGACAATGAACATTTCTTTTTTAGCATCGGTGTCTTCGATGGAGATCATCGAAGTTATTGGATAATAATTTCCTGCGAAATTGAATAAACATTCCATTTTCAATTTGTTCCTCTTCATCGGCTATAGTTAGGTTAAAAATACCTGATATAGGTTCAACTAATGTCACATTCCATGTTGGTCTTTTATCAATGGTCCGTTTGATCATTTGCCTTCCATTTGCATCAGTGTAAAATACTTTATTTGTTTTAAAGTCAGTGGTGAAACGTGATATGATTTCTTTTCCAATATTGTCTCTAAATTAAACAATTTTATATAAATAAATATATTTTAGATTATATTAAATTATATTAAACAAACTCGATAGGAATAGGGCCAACGATCCATTCAAATTCCACATGAGATTGCCCTTTGTATATTCTTATCACTTGAGCTGCCCAATTTGAGAAACGCTGATGAATTTCTTCAAACAAATCAGTCTAAAAAAATAATTTTCAGCTGTAAAATTGTTTCGTTTGTATATCAAAGTGAAAATATACCTTGTTAACATATATTTCTGGTTTTCCTATTGAGATAGCTTCTGATGAATTCGGCCTGAATATATAAGCTCCCGATGGTCTGAAATTTGATTTTGATTATTATTAACATTAATGAAATTTTTGAAATATATAATTTCATTTATATTTACCTGAACATTGTATTATTATCCATAGCAGAATAATATAAAATTTCTTGTTTGAATGGAAATAATGTTGATTGATTATTTTCTATTATCAAAATATTTTCAATTAATCCACTTGCAGCACCAACCGTTATTTTAATATTCTGAAAATTTTCATTTCATAAAAATACTGTATCTAAAACATTCTAAAATCTATTCAAATTCAAATTACATCATTTTCGATTGTGATATCTCCATCTTGCTTTGATTCCTTAACAATATTTTTTTCAGCTAACATATCGTAATTACTTAGAGTTTTTTCATTAACTAATATTACATTAGGTAAACTATTTGAAACATCGATTTCTTCAATAAAATATGCTCTGAAACCTAAAGGCAAAATGTTTTCAGCTGCAAATATCAATTCGTTCAAATCATTCGATTCTCTTAAGTTCAACTGTTCATATAAATCACTTTGAACTTTCAGAACTTCATTATTGATTTCATCTCCTGTAAAATTCGGAAATATTTTTACTAATCTGTTAGATTTTTTTTTACAAAAGATTGTAAAATAAATTTACCTGCTGCGGTTTTAACTGAATAAACTTTTCCTTTGACTGGTAATCTAATGTAATCATTAATTACGTGTGCTAAAGGATTATAAACTGTGATCTGAAATGAAATTTAAGAAAATCTGACTTTTACATTTCGAATCAAAAATATTTTTGTTATAACTAATTAATACCACAAATTTCGATGAATTTTCAGTCACGTCACATTTGGTGATGTTCAATTCACAGATTTTCATTGGCAAATAATTGCTCTTATTTTCACTTGATTTTCCTTTGATATCGCGATAATTTTCTTTGTTGGACATCAGTTTACTATCGATCATTATTATTAATTTATAATTATTAAAAAAAATACTATTATTTATATTAATCACTCACTTTAAAGCCTCGTTTGTAGTGATTAAACAATCTTGTATTCCTTCATCTAAAATACGAGCATATTCTGAAGCTACGTGTTGTTGTTCAGTTCCAGTAATTGCATCATGATGTTGCATTACACCTACATTTTCGAATATATTTTATTAATTTTGTAATATTTATCAATTTAATGAATATTTTATTACCCATAGCCTTTCGAAGCATGTTTAAATCGACTTTGTTATTTTCGTTTAAATTAGTCAAAGTATAAAGTTGTTTGCATACCTAAAATTGTTTATTATAGATTTCATATCTTTGTGAATTTAATAATTTCTTTACTATGATTTGATAAATATGTTAAGTGTTAATCATAATTTTATTTACTTGTAGCATATTATTTCCTTTTCTTTCAAAATATTTAATATTCGGTCTCGAAGTAAAATATCCAGTCCAATATGAATGAACATCAGATGCATAAGGAAAGAAATCGTCTTCTTTTGTTGACCATTTTTTATTAGAATCATGTAATGCTTTCAAATAACACGAAGGTGTTGAGTACATTAAATTGATTTTTGGTTCTTTTTCGTTGACATATCTGAAAAGTTCAATTTATTGTGTATATCTATTGTAATTATCGAATTTAAGAAGGTATCTGTCTTTTAGCCTTTATTCTAAATTTATCAGTGCGTGATTATAATATCAGCAGTGGCATTAGACTAACGGACAAGCTAATTTTGAAATGAATTTGAATGTATAGTACCTGATTAGTTTATCTATATTTTTATATGGAATCAAAGCATCTTGAAAGAAAAAGTCTTCTCCCATAGTCATGATAATATTGTTAGTTTGATATGATTCAGCTTGTTTCTGAGCATATTTGATAAACTTATCTACCTGAAAATTAAATAATTCAGAATTTTGTAAAAATTGCTTTAATTTAAAGTATCATACCATTTTATCGACATTATAATCAGGGCTCTTTTTATCGTCTATGATAGGATCATCATCACATAAAATATCAAAGCAAAACCCTGGAGGAGGAGCATAGTTATTATACAAAATACCAGTGAATAAATCTGAAGATTCTCCTAAAATTTTCAAAATAAAATTACATCAATTTCAAAATAATCAATCAACAAAAGGACCAACCTAAATCATCACTTCCTCTCCATATCATCTCGGCATTTTTACTCTTCAATCGTTCCCTTTTATCTTGGTAATCAACTCTTCCCAAGAACAGTCCATCATATCCTGAAAAAGCCCACAAATTCGCCATCTCTCTCGAGTGACCGAAAGGATCTATTTGCCATATCGTTTTTGGTCTTCCACATTCTCCAAAAGTGTCGTTCAAGAATCTCAAACCCCAAGTGGTCTGATCCAAAACGCTTTGGTAATTAGTCGTGGCTTCATCGTTCATGGACCAAGCTCCACCGACGAATTCCAATCTTCCTTCAGATACCAATTTTTTGACGAGATGTCGTCTATGATCAGTTTGATCAGACCACCAACGTTCGAAAAATGCTGTTTCCACATAAACGAATCTAAAAAATCGTTATTTTGGCATTGATTTTGTCATCGTAGTGTGAATTAGAACGTTTTAGAAACTCGCATGCGAGTAGTTAAGTTTTATATAGCGAGTTTCTAGAACGTGTATCTGGTGTTTTATTCTATTGAAAGTAAAGAAAGAAAAGAGGAATGAGTTATTTTATAGATTTGTGTAAAATGAAATGTAAATCGATAGAATACTGTATTTTTGTTTTTTCATTAGATAAATATTGAAAAATAGAAATAGAAAAAAACAACAACCTCCTATCAGAATCTTTGAGGAGTTCGTCGATAACCGAATCGAGAATGTATTGAACTCCAGCACTTTGGGTCATTGTACGACCTGTAAAAATACATTAATATTTTTATAGTCGATTGAATTTTGTGTAAAAATTAGTAAATTTAAACATTACTTCCAAAATAGTACTGATCTGGCGTTTTAAGCCATCCGACATCATCATGTGTGTGAGGCACCAAATGCACGTTTAAAACATTGTCTTTAACTGGATGACAAGCCTTAAATTTATATTTAATATAAATTAATCAATTATATTGATTTTTATGAATTTTACACTTACGTTATATCCGCATTTTGAATTGTCCTTTCTTATTTGATGATTGTATTGAAAATTGTCGACGTATTTTGCACTTATAACGGAAATTAGTACGAAATAAGTTACTAGGTTAAGATCTAACATTTTTGTGCATTTGGAAAGATGTTGATTGAACGAATAATTGAATTAGACTGACAATGAGATGATTCTCAATTGTCAACTTATTGACTTCTGTATTATTATCAGGAACAGAGGTGTGAAACTGATGGTTTGTGATCTTCGTATTATTTTAGAAATGAAATATTTTTTATTTGCATATAAAAATACACTTTATTCTACATAATAATATTTAAATATCGATTAAAATTATTATATTCATATAAGCATATACATATAATCTTCATTGAATTCCACTTCAATCACAAATGTTTTGATTTCCATCGGATTCAAAGTGACAAAATAATTATTATCACGTCGATGAATTCTGTTCTTCATATTATTATGATTCATCATCACCACACTAGGCGCATCATTTTGAATAGAAGATTTTCCATTATTATAAGCATCGTTAAAATTGTCTTCCATCTTTCTTTCGATATTCCATTTGGGATTCGTGCGATCTTCTTTCCAATGGTTCGCAGCTAATGTTGTTTCTTTCACTGATGTGATTTTCAGTTTTGTGAAAAGTTTATCCAAATCAATTGTCACTGGATCTGATAATTTTGATGGATCATCGTTGGCTTGGAAGAAATGTTCCAATCTAATTAAAATTGATCTTCCTTTCCATGGTTCTAGAGTTAGCAAATGTATATTTGGAGGTAAAGAGTCTGCAATACCTTTAAACTAAATAAAAATATTTATTTACATAGATTGGTATTAGAATAACATATAAAAATTGAAATTTATATAAAAAATACAAACCATATTATTATTGTTATTTTTCCATCGATTCAATGTTGCGTTATCAGCAGACGAAATGAAAACTGTAGGCTCTAACAATTTTTTCAATCCTAAAATTCTACTTTGAACTGTAGCAGATGCATCTAATTTTAATGAAATCAAAAATTACATAAATATCATTTTATATTAAAATAAATCAACAAAAATATCTATAATACCTTCAATATCATCTCCAACGATTAAATAATGAGTACCTCTAGCAATGAGTCCAATACCATTTTCAGTTTCATTTAAAGCTTCTTCCACTCCGAATGCATCATCATGCAAAAGTCTTCTATGAATCTATTGCAAAAATATTTCAGTTTTTTACACTCAATAATGTGTTTATTCGATTTCAAAATACTACCATAAGTTCGATTTGACCATCTTCCAATGATGAACCTCCTTGAGATCTATCAGTCAGTACGTGTATCGATTTTTTGGATTCAATATCCTTGATTCCTATCATTGAAGTAACTGGATAATAATTACCTAAATAAAATATTCAAATATGAGTGTTTTTGAGTGAAAATTGTATTTTTTAAGAATTCTTAATTAACCTGAAACTGGTTCAAACATTTCAAGATTCCAAGTAGGTCTCCTATTCAAAATTCTTTTCAGCATCTGTCTTCCATTAGAATCTGTATAGAATGTGCTATCAGTTTTGAAATTTGTTGAAAATCTTGATATGATTTCTTTTCCAATTTTATCTCTATAAAAAAATGACATTGTTATATTTTGAAAAAAAAAGTAAATAATCCTTCCATTTTATGCTGAATGCATAGTTTGAAAATTAAGTTTGGGTTGTTAATTTATGAAAATTTATTTTATCAAACGATTTGAATCTAGTAAGGATCAGGTTTGGGAAAGTTAAGATATCGGCATGCATAAAACAGACAAGTACTAAATTTTATTTATCAATAAACTCACTCTACTGGAATAGGTCCGATAAGCCATTCGAATTCCACTCGACCTTTCGTTCGATAAATTCGAATTGTTTGCGATGCCCAATTTGAAAATTTCTGATGAATTTCTTCCACCAAATCTCCCTATGAAATGAATATTTTTTTATTGATTGAATATATTAATTGAATTAATCATAGAATATTCGATTACTTTGACTATCGTATTTTCAGGCTTATTCGTAATCGTTTTTGCACTTTTTGAATTAGGTCGGAAAATGTAAGCACCCGAAGCTCTTAATTTGCTATTAGTGTTGTTTCCTATCATTCCTTCGTAATATAATATTTCTTGTTTTAAAGGAATCGTTATTGATCTATTTTTATTATCGATGTAAGATAATGATCCTACATAACCAGTTGCAGGATCGATCCTTATTTGAATATACTGAAATATATTGTTGTTATTATTTTGTTTATCAATTTTAATCAATTAATTAACTTACATCGTTTCCAATAGTCATATCTGTTGAATCTTTTTTCGATTTATACGATTGCTCAACAAGACTAGGAGATATCGGAGAAGAGTTTTTATTTTTATTCGATTTATCGAACTTATTTTGTTTAGTTTCAACTTTTTCTATGAAATATGACATAAAGCCTAAAGCAGGCACATTTTCAGCATAGATAATTAATTCTTTAGTCGATTTGGAAACTCTCGTTTGTAATTGCTTCAAGACGTTTTCAGATATGCTCAAAATTTCTGCATTTGCTTCTCCTTAAAAATATAAAAACAAAGTTAATATTTTTTTTAAATTACAAGTATTTTAAACCATAATCTTACCAATGGCATCTGTTACTTTATATGCATCACCAGTTACAGGTAATCTTATGAATTCACTAACAGTGTGTGCTAGAGGATTATATACAGTTGCCTATAAATCGAATTTTAAACAAATTTGATGTATTTTTTTCACCCTTTTGATTATTTTTAATATAGAAAACAACAAATAAATAAACATCGTGAACTTACGATAAATCTTGTTGATGTTTCTGTAATTGCGCATTGACTCATATTTAGATTGCAAAGAGTCATCGGCAGATAAATACTGTCATCATTGACTTTAATTAATTTGCTGTTTAAAAAAATACATTTTTTAATCTCAATCAAGTAAATATTATATTGCAATGAATAAAAAATACTTTAAAGCCTCCTCAGCAACAATTAAGCAGTCTTGAATTCCATTTTCAAGAATTCTCGCATAATCATTAGCTACATGTTGTTTTTCAGTACCAGTAATTGCATCATGATGTTGCATTATTCCTATCAAATTTTTTTTACACAAAATTATTTTCACGTAAAATAATCAAAAATTATAAATAAAGCAATAGATTACCCATAGCTGTTCTCAACATGTTCAGATCGACCTTATCTCTTTCATTCAAATTCGTCATTGCATATAATTGTTTGCAAACCTGAAATAAATATTTTTTTTCACTAAATGCATATTTTAATTAAATGTGCATATAAAAAATAAAACCTGTAAGAAATTATTTCCTTTTCTTTCGAAATATTTAGATGTAGGCCTAGATGTGAAATATCCTGTCCAATATGCATGTTCATCTGAAGAATACGGGAAAAAGTCATCTTGCTTAACAGGCCATGTTGCATTTGAATCAAATAACGATTTAATATAACATGATGGGGTTGAATATAACAAATTTAACTTTTTCTCCATTCCATTGACATATCTGAAAATTTTATGATTTTAAATATTCGATTTTTATTTGTACCTTACTTTTTTCATACCCGATTAATTTGTCCAGATTTTTGTACCACATCAATGCATCTTGATACGTGAAATCTCCACCCATTGTAACGATGACATTATTAGTTTTATACACTTTTGTCATATTGACGACATATGCTGTGAATTTTTCCACCTGAAAATTTATTTCTTATATCGACAGTTTAACTTAATTTTCATCGGTTTTAAAGAAATGTGAAATTACCAATTTTTTAACATTATAATCTGGACTATTAATATCATCAATAACCGGTTCATCAGAACAAAGCACATCGAAACAAAAACCAGGAGGAGGAGAATACGTATTATACATAATTCCAGTCAAGATATCTGAAGCAGTACCCAAATCATCACTTCCTCTCCAAATCATCTCCAACTCTTTATTCGACGACCTGTGCTTCCTGTCCTGATAATCAACCCTGCCTAACAACAGACCATCGAATCCAGACATTGCCAAGATATTTGCGAATTCTCTAGAATGTCCAAACGGATCAATTTGCCATCCTGCTTTAGGACTTCCACATTCTCCGAAGGTGTCGTTCAGGAATCGCAGTCCCCAAGTCAGCTGGTCGATGATGCTGTGGTAGTGGGCTGCAGCTTCATCATTCATAGACCATGCACCACCAGCGAATTCTAGACGACCTTCTGATACTAGTCTTTTGACGTGGTGACGTCTTTGGTCGTTTTGGAATGACCACCATTTTTCGAAGAAGGCACTTTCTACGTAAACGAATCTAAAATTTGTTATTTTAGTTATATTGATTTTTGATATAGTGTTGAACTCATGAGTTATATGTATATTGATTCGATTATTCAACAATTTATTGATTTTCATACCTTCGTTTTGGATCTTTGATAAGTTCATCAATCACAGAATCCAGAATATATTGCACTCCAGCTTTTTGAATATTGTTCCTATCTGTAAAAATAATGAAAAAAAAACCGTACTAGAAGAAAATTTGTCAAAGAATATTAAATGTTTTACTTACGTCCAAAATAATATTGATCTACTGTTTTAAGCCAACCAACATCATCGTGAGTGTGAGGAACTAAATGAACGTTAATAACTCCATCTTTAGTAGGATGACAAGACTGAAATTTTTTTTATTATTTTGTAATATTATTTATTATAAAAAAATGACATAATTTATTGATGATTCGAATTTCGAATGTTAGACACTATCAAAAATATATTTGCAAATATTTATTTGACACGATATAAATTTGGAATACTTAAACATGCGTCATTTGAACAGGTTAAAGGTTAAATGAATTCCTGATATGATGTATGTATTATTGTACATTTGTATTATTCTTACTTATATTCTTATTTGTACTCACATCGTATCCACAGGAAGAAGCACTTTTGAATAATTCACGTGAACGTAATTTCTCAGTAGGTTTTGCATCGATATGACAAATTAGGACAAATATATTAAATAAAAAATAAATGAATCGCAAATTAATCATTTTAAAGATGTCTGAAATTGAAGAAAATTAAAAAAAATAAGGCTTGCGATTTGTAAAGTTGATGTGAATCGATAAATTTTGTATGATTTTTAAAATTTATGAATGACTTTTTAATATATTATTTTTTAAATTTTACTTACTAATGAAAAATAAGGATTTTATAGTGATTTTTTAAAGTTAATTCGTTGTTTCTTGGGTATTCATTTGAAATACACTTGAACGAGCTCACGTTCAATGAACGAATGAAATGATATTGTCACTTCAATGTCGAGCATTGGTGTAGAACCATTTTAAAACATATTTGTATTTGAAATCTTTCAAATTGAAATATATCTCAAAATTAATTTAAATAGGTCGGTGTGTGATAAGAAGATGAAATATTGTTTTAATTACTTTTATTTGAAATTTGTACTATCAAATTGTATCCAAAATAATTAAATAAGTATTAAATTTATATGTTTATGATCCTATTTCTAAAATAAATGTTTTTATTTCCATCGGTGACAATGTTACTTCAGTCGCTTTAGTGGACTTCGTTACATTGTTACTCGAATTACTCGATTTCTTGACTTTTCCATTTTCATTAGCAGTCGAACCACGTTTGTGATAATTTTCATTGAAATTATCAACCATATCAGAAGACTTCCATTGGAATCGTTTAGCTTCGTTTTTCCATTGGTTACCCCCTAAAGTGGTTTCTTTCACAGAAGTTATATTCAAGTCTGGGAATAAATCTTCCAAATCAAATGTTGCAATTTGTGACAAATCTTCTGGATCGTCTGTTTTTTGTAAATAATGTTCCAATCGCAAAAGGATAGTTCCATCTTTCCATGGTTCAAATGTCAATAGGTGTATATTCCAAGGAATATATTTAAGAAGACCTTCGAACTTCATTATAAAATATTAGTGCACAATTGAAGATTAAATAAATAAATGAATAATCTTTATAATCAAATTCAAATAGGAAAATACCTTATTGTATTTTTCAACTTACTTCGTTTTTATTGTTTAACCATTGAGCATAAGTTAAATTTCCAGCTGGAGCTATGAATGGTGTGAATTGTAAAAGTTTTTTTAATAGTATTTGTCTACTGTGTACTATTGGAGATGGAGCTGAAAATATTATCAATTTTATTGTAATATTTATCAGAGGAATATATAAAAATATACAAATATCATACATTGAGTAGAATCTCCCAATACTAAATAATGTTTTCCACTCGCAACTAATCCAATGTCATTGATTGTTTCATTTAATGCTTCTCCTACACCGAATCTATCATCGTACAATAATCGTCTGTGAACCTGAAAATTATTACTATCGTATTAATTATTTCAATTTATAATTGATAAGCTTTTTTTATACATACCATAAGTTCAATTTGTCCTCCCACTAATGAGCTTCCACCTTGAGCTCGATCGGTGAGAACATAAAGTTCATTAGTGGATTCTGTATCCTTAATTCCAATCATTGATGTCACGGGATAGTAGTTTCCTTGATTAATTAATCATTATTAATTAATGAAAATATTCTTATTTTTTTTTCATATATCATTCACCTGAGACTGGTTCTTCTAACTCCAAATCCCAAGTTGGTCTTTGATTCTTGATTCGCTTCATCATTTGTCTCCCGTTTGCGTCCGTATAAAATGTTGAATCTGTTTTGAATTCTGTTCTAAAAACTGATATAACTTCTTTGCCATCTCCATCTCTATAAAAACATTTAAAAATCTTTAGAAATTTTGAAAAATATGCCTTTTTTAAATATACAAATCAATAATTTTACTCAATTGGAATTGGACCAACGACCCATTCGAATTCGACGTAAGTTTGTCCTTTGTACAATCTTATAACTTGTGATGCCCAATCGGAAAAACGTTGATGCAATTCTTCAACTAATGGAGTCTTTTATAAGAAAAAAGCATAAAATTAGTATAAAAGTATAAATTTGCATATTAGTATAATTAATCACCTTGATGATTTTGTTTTCTGGTTTTGTAGATATTTGATATCTACCGTCTGGTCTAAATATGTAAGCTCCCGATGCTCTAAAATTAGAAGATACAGATTAATAGGAATATTAGTAAAATTATTAATTTTTAAATCATATTTTACCGATTGATAAATCCACTGTTATTTCCTGCCATTCCTTTATAATACATTAACTCTTGAGATAAAGGAATGGTGACGTTTTGACCGTTTTGTTTATAGGTAATTTTAGAAATCAGATTATTATTAGAATCTACTGATAATTGGAAGTGCTGAAAATATATATAAGATCAATGAAATTAATTTATGATTCTTATCAATTTTAATTGATAATAATACTTCATTTTCAATCGCTAAAACGTCTTCTCTTATTTCTGCAGATTTTGGAGGATTTTGATCGAAATTATTTCTTTGAATATAATACGATTTGTATCCTAATTGTGGAACTTGATCTGCCATAAATACAATTTCGTGTGTTGCGGTTATTGCTTTGTTTTTCATCTGAGATTTTAAAGTTTCGCTTACTGGAATAACTTCATAATCGACGTCTTCTCCTGAAAAACCAATTAAAAATATTTTACTATTAATTTGTAAATTAATTTCGATCTTATTCTTCGTAATACCTGCTCCGTTTTTAATTGAGAATGATGTACCAATTACGGGTAATCTAATGAAATCGGTCATTGCATGGCATAATGGATTGTAAATTGTAACCTATGAATAAATTAGAATATAAAATTATTTGAAAATATGATTAATTTAGTATATTTTTGAATAAATACCACAAAAGATTCAGAGGTTTCTGTGACATCACATTGTGTTGCATTCAATTGACATAACTTCATGTTAAGTGCTGAAGGATTTTCAGACGATCCAAACATCAGTTTGCTGAAAAATCGAATTTAATTATAATTATATTCTTCAGAAAATAATTTTAGATTAATTACAACTTACTTTAGTGCATCGTTTGCTACTTTTAAGCAACCTTGAATTCCATCTTCAAGTAATCTCCTATAATCGTTAGATACGTGTTGTTTTTCCGTACCAGTAATTGCATCATGGTGTTGCATTATTCCTATATAAAAAAAGTATTTATTTTTATTAATAGTTTTATTTAAAAATAATTATTTGATTAAATATTAATTAATTTTACCCATCGCCGATCTCAATGAATCCAATGCAGATTGATCAGGATTATCGAGGTTCGTTGTTATAAATAGTTGTTTACAGATCTATAATAAAAGTATATCAAAAGAAATACATTTAACAATTTTACAGAGCATTATTAAAATTGATTACTTGTAAGAAAACGTTTGCTCTTCTTTCGAAATATTTAGAACTTGGACGCGAAGAAAAATATCCTGTCCAAAATGCATGTGGATCTGATGAATAAGGGAAAAAGTCATCTTGTTTTGCAGGCCAAATAACATTAGCTTCGTTTAAAGCCTTCAGATAACAACCAGGAGTGGAATAAATTAGATTCATATCAGTTCGTTTTTCATTAACATATCTGTGATATAACAAACATTATATTTTATTCATATCATGAAGTTAAGAAAATGACTTGAAAATAGGAGCTGAAATTGATGTTTGATACAGTGATTTTAAATGATTTATGTGTTCTCACTTGATTAGTTTGTCCAAATTTTTATACCAAACTAAAGCATTTTGATAATGAAAATCTTCGCCCATTGTTAAAATTAAATTATTTGATTTGTACCCATTTGCTGCTGTGGTAACATAATCAACAAACTTTTCAACCTGAAAGAATATTATTTCAGTATTATAATTCTAACTTTTTGCTACCTTAAAACGAATTATTATGAATTACCATTTGATCCACATTATAATCAGGACTTTTCACATCATCAATTATGGGATCATCATTACACAAAATATCGAAACAAAATCCTGGAGGAGGTGCATAAGTGTTATACATAGCACCAGTAAGAATATCTGATTGAGCACCTGAAATTAATTAATATGCCATAAGATCAATTAAAATCGTCTATTTGAAATTCATACCTAAATCGTCGCTTCCTCTCCAAATCATTTCAGCTTCTTTATCAGCAATGCGTCTGATCTTATCTTGATAATCAATCCTGCCTAAGAGTAATCCATCGAATCCAGCATCTGCCCAAAGTCCAGCAGTTTCCCTAGAATGACCAAAAGGATCCACTTGCCAACCGGCTTTTGGACGTCCACATTCTCCAAAAGTGTCATTTAACATCCTGGAAATTTTCATAATGAGTATTTCTGTTAAATTGAGCAAATTTTATCAAAGTATCAACCTTAATCCCCATGTGAGGTTGTCAATGATGCTTTGGTAATGAGTTCCTGCTTCATCATTCATTGTCCAAGCTCCTCCTGCGAATTCTAATCTTCCTTCTGACACCAATAGTCTAACTTGATCTTTTCTTTTTTCGTCTTGTTCTACCCACCATTTTTCAAAGAATACACTCTCTACATATACAAATCTAAAATTTAAAATGAAACCCAAAAGTATCAAAAGTTCAGGAGAACAAACTGAGCAGATTCGAATATGAATCAGACACTATCATAAACATAGTTTAAGTATACACTATTTCGAACTGTTGGATCTTTTTTGACTCTCAATTATTATGATACTACTATAAACTTAATTACCGTCTATTTTCATCTTTCAGAAGTTCATCTACTACTGAATCTATGATATATTGAACTCCAGCTAGTTGTATTGGTGTACGACCTGAAATTTTCATTCAATAGGTAATATTGATATCGATAAGTAATAAATTAATTAAAACGATTTAAAAAATAGTATTTACTTCCGAAATAATACTGATCAACTGTTTTCAACCATCCGACATCGTCGTGAGTGTGTGGTACAAGATGAACGTTTAAAATATTACTTTTTGTAGGGTGACATGACTGTTTTAAAATATTTACTGTTAATTTTCATTTTTTGATATCATTATGTACTTATGATTTATTTACTTACATCATATCCACAATTGGCTCGAGATTTTTCATTGAATTGTGGTAGAGCAAAACAACGAGTCGTTGTAAACAATAATATAAATAGAAAATTTATAATCAGCATTGTGATAAAACTATAATTGGTAAAAAAATATATAAAATATTTTTTTCGTTATTGTGAAACTTTTTAACTTACTTTAAACAGAAATGTATTATGAAACTGACAATGAGATAACTGTTAACTCTCTTTTATAGAAAATCGGTAATCGGTTAAAACGGCTAAGATTAACTAATAGAAACGATTTAAAAGATAAGCAAAAAGTATCAATAAGTCTTATTTTTAAGATTTTGAACTTATTTTAATTTTAATTATATGAAATACCAGACTCACTAATTCGTATCTATCGTAAATTAATGGTTATTATTGATTAAAAAAAAACATTATTTTATGATGGTTTTATGGCACTAACTTATTTTGTAGATAATATTGTTTTTATTTCGTGTATCTTTTCAAGACATCAAAACAATTATAATACTTATTTTTGTAGATATACAATATATTTGAAATAATTTCATGTAAACAAATTTCACTTTTAATCCGAAATTTATTTTATTATAATATTATATAATACATATGTACTTCAAACATTATTTAATAACAATCAGTTCAATAACTAATTTCTACAATAAACGTTTTGATTTCCATTGGCCTCAAAGTTACTTCTGTCTGTTTCGTTGTTTTCGAAACTTTTTTATGAGAAATAGTAAATTTTCGACATTTTCTATTATCATCTTTTTTCGTATATCTTTGGTAATCTTCATTAAAATTTTCAACCATAGTATCAGTAAAATTCCATTTTAAACGCTGAGCTTTATCTTTCCATTGATTTCCAGCTAATGTAGTCTCCTTTACTGATGCAATATTGAGATCTGGGAACAATTCTTCCAAATCTACAGTTACTTCTTGAGACAAATCTGTCGGATCATCAGTTTTTTGTAAGTAATGTTCCAATCTAATCAGTAAAGATCCATCTTTCCACGGTTCGAAAGTTAACAGGTGAAGATTGATCGGTAGATTCCTCAAAAGTCCTTCATACTTTAAAAAAATACGATCAGCTTAAATTAAATTTTAAAATTACATAAAAACGTTTACTTACGTTATTTTTATTGTTTAACCATTGTGCATAGGTCAAATTATTTGCAGAAGCAATAAAAGGCGTCAATTGTAAAAGTTTTTTTAAAGCTAATTGTCGGCTGTGAACGATAGGTTTTGGTGCTGAAAATTTAAAAATATTAAAAATATATTTCAAATATGTTAAAATATATGATTTTATATACATACATTGAGTAGAATCTCCTATAACTAAATAGTGTGTCCCTCTTGCAACGATTCCAACACCATCAATAGTTTCGTTTAATGCTTCTTCTACACCGAATGCATCATCATAAAGCAATCTTCTATGAAGCTATACATATATCACAACATCTATATTGATTATTGACTTTTTTTCAAATTTGAATTAAACCATTTTAACAAATACCATGAGTTCGATTTGTCCATCTTCCATCGAGCTTCCACCTTGAGCTCTATCGTTGACAATGTACAACTCATTATTAGATTCGGTGTCTTTAATTCCAATCATCGATGTTACAGGATAGTAATTTCCTTAAATATTGAAAAAAAAAATAATATGTGCATCTATAATATGATTGTATATTTTTAATACCTGATATTGATTCTTCTAATTCTAAATTCCATGCTGGTCTTTTATTTCTGATTCTTTTAAGCAATTGTCTACCATTCGAATCAGTATAGAATGTTCCATCAGTTTTGAAATTTGTTGAGAAAACTGACACAATTTCTTTTCCAATTCCATCTCTGTAATAATTTTCTTTTAATATAATAACATTTAAAATTAAATTGATAATGAAAGACATCTTACTCAACAGGAATTGGACCAATAAGCCATTCGAATTCAACATGAGTTTGTCCTTTGTACAATCTTACAACTTGTGATGCCCAATTAGAAAACCGTTGATGCAATTCTTGAACAAACGGAGTCTGTGTGTTATTTAAAGTTTAATCAATAATCAAAAATAAATTAATCGATATTTTTATTTAATAGATGTGATTACCCCAATAATCGTATTTTCTGGTTGAATAGACATTGCATGTATACCATCAGGTCTGAAAATGTATGCTCCCGAAGCTCTGAAATTATTTTCAAATTAATAACTGAAATTAAATTTTATTCATAATTTGTATGAAAAACTACCGATTATCAAAATTGCTATTATTTCCTCGTTTTCCGTGATAATAAAGTAATTTTTGAACGAGAGGAATGGTAATGTTTTTACCGTTTTGTTTAAATGTGATCGAACTGATCAAATTGTTGTCAGAATCCACTGTTATTCGAATATTCTAAAATTTTAATATGTTTTTTAAGATATTTTGATTCTGAATATGAAATAATCTTAAAAAATAAAACTATGCACTTCATTTTCAATAGCCGTCAGCCATTTTGTATCAGCTTTTGTTTCAATAGATTTCGAAAGACTTTTATCAATTGTTGTTTTTTCAATGTAATACGATTTGTAACCTAATTGTGGAACTTGATCGACTTTGAATATAATTTCATGTGTTGCTTCTGATATTCGATTTTTCAATTGAGATTTTAAAATTTCGCTTATCTGAAAAGCTTGGTAATCAACATCTTCTCCTGAAATTGATAAAGTAATACGTTCAATAAATTTGTATTTTTGATTTATATTATTTTGATAATTTTCAAAGAACCTGCTGCATTTTTTACAGAATATGCAGATCCAATTACGGGTAATCTTATATAATCTGTGATAGGTTGACATAGTGGGTTATATATAGAAACCTACGAATTATCGATAGTATAATATCATATTTTTAATTGATATCAAAAAATATATTTTCGAAACGTACCACAAATTTATCTGAAGTTTCTGTAACATCGCATTGTGTCATATTTAACTGACACAATTTAAACTGAAGTGCTGAAGGATCATTAGCAGAACCGAATATTAATTCACTAAAAAGTATGTATGATTAATCAATATTTACATTCATTCGTATTTTATTATTTAAACTTACTTAAGTGCATCTTTAGATACTTTTAAGCAACTTTGAATTCCATCTTCGAGCATTCTTGAATAATCGTTAGCAACGTGTTGTTTTTCTGTTCCAGTAATTGCATCGTGGTGTTGCATAATTCCTTTAAAAATTATTATTTTTATTGAATTGTTCAAAAAATAATTAAATAAACATAGAATAATTTTACCCATAACTGATCTCAATGGATACAATCCAGATTGATCAGGATTATCAAGATTCGTTGTTGCAAATAATTGTTTACAGACCTACAATGATTAAATATTTTAAATTATCGATAACAATGATACATGGTATTATGAAATTTTATTACTTGTAAAAAGTTATTTCCTCTTCTTTCGAAAAATTTAGAATTTGGACGAGAAGTGAAGTATCCTGTCCAATAAGAATGTGGATCTGATGCATAAGGGAAAAAGTCATCTTGCTTTGTAGGCCAAGTAACCTTTGCATCATTCAAAGCCTTCAAGTAACAACCAGGAGTTGAATATATGAGTTGCATAGTTTCATGTCTTTCGTTGACATATCTAAAATAATTTAAGTTATTTTATAAAATGAATCCAATAGACGAATACTGAAAATATTTGAAATATTACTTTATAAGTTTATCCAAATTTTTATACCAAACTAGAGCATCTTGATAGGTAAAATCTCCACCCATAGTTATGATTAGGTTATTTGATCTATAACCTTTAGATGCTTCATTAACATATGTGACGAATTTGTTCACCTACAATATACCTTTTTTTTGATACTGAAGGGAATAGAAAAATCAAATAAAATCATATGGCTCACGATTTTTTCAACGTTATAATCAGGACTTCTCTTATCATCGATTATAGGCTCATCTGAACAAAGAATATCAAAACAGAAACCAGGTGGAGGTGAATAAGTATTGTACATAGCACCAGTAAGAATATCTGAATCTTCACCTGTTAAAAAATTAAATGAATATGAAAAGATGAGTTCTTCTATAAATTTAATATTTATTTACCCAAATCATCGCTTCCTCTCCATATCATCTCAGCTTCTTTTTCTGTAATACGTCTTTTCTTATCTTGATAATCTATTCTTCCTAACAATAATCCATCGAATCCAGCAGAAGCCCAAAGTCCTGCCAATTCTCTAGAATGTCCAAAGGGATCAATTTGCCAACCGGATTTTGGTCGTCCACATTCTCCGAAAGTATCATTCAATAGTCTTCATATTCGATAATATTATTAGTTTGAAATGAGTTAAAAAATAATAAATATCATCAGAAATTTTAAAGTACCTCAATCCCCAAGTTAGATGATCAAGAACACTATGATAATGAGCTGCTGCTTCATCATTAATTGACCAAGCACCTCCTGCAAATTCTAATCTTCCTTCTGAAACCAACTGCTTCACTTGTTCTTGTCTATGTTTGCTTTGTTCTAACCACCATTTTTCGAAAAATGAACTCTCAACATATACAAATCTAAAACAATTATTATATTCATAATTTATACAAATACACTTCGATTATCTAAAAATCATTTCGAACCTTCTATTTTCATCTTTCAACAACTCATCAACTACCGAATCTATGATGTATTGAACTCCAGCTTTCTGAATCGAAGTTCGACCTATTTTTTTTGAAAATTTAATTTTTAATTTAATTTTAATAATTGTAGTTGTTTCATTTATAAACTCACTTCCATAATAATATTGGTCCACAGTTTTTAACCAACCAACATCGTCATGAGTGTGTGGTACAATATGGACATTCAAAATATCTCTTCGTGTTGGATGACAGGACTAAATAAATTTTAAAACACTTAAGATAAGATTTTATTTTATTTCAAGTATAAAAATAAAAAGAAAATACTTACATCGTATCCACAACTAGCTTTACTATTTTTGAATGAAGATTGTGGACGAGATTGACTAAAGTCAGTCAAAAATAACAATATGAACGTAAAATATACAATTTTCATCTTTAAAACTCTATAAATCGTAATAAGAAATATATAATATTTAATTGTCAATTTTTATGTACATATATAATTAAAATGAGTTATAGAAACCCTATATACTTTGTACAGTAATTAAGATGCTTTCAATTTCTTCTGCGGTAAACTGTCGATATTCAGAGTAAAGAATCTTCTTTTATATTGTAACTGATAAAATCTATCTTATGAAACAGTTGCATTAAGCAATCAAAAGCAATTGGAAAGATAAGAAAATAACACCAATCGAGTTTTTCTTATATTTTATTAGTATTATTTTTATAAATTTTACAAATATTACATGCTTATTTCAATAACGAAAGTTTTAATTTCCATCGGATCTAATGTGACGATTATATCCTTGGTGTTTCTTTCATTTAAATTAGTTTTTAGCATTTCTTGAATGAACACATTTTTAGATTTAGCAAAACATGTACTAGTTGCATTTTTATTAAATGAGCAATTTGCATTATAAATTTCGTTAAAGTTGGAATCCAAATTGTTTTCGTAATTCCATCGAAGTCGTTCGGCTTCGTCTTTCCATTGGTTAGCAGACAATGTTACTTCTTTAACTGATGTAATTGTGATTCCAGTGAATATATTTTCCAAATCTATAGTAGCTGGAAGTGAAAGACCATCAGGATCATCACTTTTTTGGAAGAAGTGTTCCAATCTCAGAAGAAAAGATCCTTCTTTCCACGGTTCCAGTGTTAATAAATGAACATTTTCGGGTAGTTCATTAATTCCTTTGAACTGAAAAATAGCATCGTTGAATCAATTTTTCTCCACGATCAAAACTATTTTAAGTTGAGTCTTACTATATTATTATTGTTGATCCATTCGTTAAATGTTAAACCGTTAGTTGGTGCAAAGAACATTTTCGGTTGCAGTAATTTTCGAAGTGCTAATTTTCTACTTCTTGTTATTACAGACGCTGAAAGTTATATTTTCATGATTGTTTATTAATTTTGTTTTATTTGTTGAAAAAAATTTTGAGATCAATACATAAATTCACATACGTTTAGAATCAGATTTTCCAATAACAATATAATGATTTCCTCTGGCTATTAAACCATTTCCATTTACTGTTTCCATCAACGCCTCTCCAACTCCAAAGCCATCGTCTAGCAAAAGTTTTCTATGAACCTATAAAATTAATAAATCATTGAAATAAAGTAATTAAATATAAATATTTTCATTTTCCAATACGAACCATCAATTCAATTTGACCGTCATTTAATGAACCTCCACCTTGAGCTCTGTCTGAAAGAAAAGCTATCTCCATATTGGTATTTTCATCTTTCATCGTTATCATAGATGTAACCGGATAATAGTTTCCTGAAAATCGAAAAAATATAATTTGTATCGAAAATAATCAAGTTTTTAACTGAAAATATATAAAAATAACCTGATACAGGTTCTCTTAAATCGAGATCCCATTCTGGTCTTTTATTGCGGATTCTCTTCAAAAGTTGTCTTCCATTAGAATCAGTGTAGAATGTTCCATCAGTTTTAAAGTCTGTGGTGATTCTTGATATTACTTCTTTACCGTTACCATCACTAAATTAAATTATATTCAACTTAATTTAATTTCAAATTCAACTCAAAATAATATAATTCAGATGGAATCACACAACATTCTATATTTTTCTTGTTCAAAGTACATTTTCCTTACGACTTTTTACAAAAAATACGCAGGATAATGTCGTATAAACCAGCTTTATGATATTTATCATTATTAATTTTACCTAATTGGTATAGGTCCAACAAGCCATTCAATTTCGACATAATTTTGACCTCTGTATAATCTCACGACTTGTGAAGCCCAATCTGAAAATCTTTGATGAACTTCTTCCACGTACTCATTCTAAAAATAAAATAAATAACTACAATACTTTATTATATTTTTATGACTAAAATTAATTAAATATTACGACTCACCTTATAAACACCGGTAAATTTAGCTTGATCACTAATCGGATGTACTTCACTCGATTTTGGTCTGAAAATATAAGCTCCTGAATTTCTACTGCTGTTGATATTTCCAATAGAACCTTCGTAATATAAAAGTTCTTGAGTAAATGGAATTGTTGTGTTTTCATCTTCTCCAATTAATGTTATTGCACTAATGCACATAGTTTCGGCATCAAAAATGATTTTCATGAACTACAAAAAGTTAAGACATATTTACACACAGTTTACATATCATAATAAAGTTTTATATTCTCATTAGGTACTTCATTTTCGATTAATTCGTATTCCAATCGTGGATTATTTTCATCTTTTGTGATCTCATCGATCAGATTAGGTTTTGCAGGAATTAAATCAGTATCAGCACCTCCTGATATATTTTTACGAACAAAATAAGTTTGATAGCCCAAAGGTGGTATTCCTTCAGCTTTAAAGAAAATTTCTAGTGTTGCATTGGAATTTCTAGTTGTCAACTGTTCTAAGACATTTTTAGATATAAACATATATTCGTTTTTGACGGGATTTCCTTTAAAATTAAGAGAATGTAAATATACTTATTTTTTTTCATTATAATTTCAGTATAATAATACCTGCATGATCGTAAATCATATAAACCGTACTACCAGTAAATGCAAATCTCACAAATTCATCGGTTATATGAGCAGTTGGATTATAAATAGTTAACTATAAAAATACATTCCAAAATTATTCGAAATTTCATTAAATATATATTTTGTAAATGCATATTATACTCACAACAAATGAATCATATTTTTCCGAAACACTACATTCTGACATATTAGTACGACAATAAGTCATTTGAAGATTTGAATCACTCGACATCAAAGAACTGTAAAATAATTATTTCTATTAATAAACATTTTATTGATTTGTCAAATTATAATTAACATACTTTAAAGCAGTTTCGCTAACTTTGACACAATCTTGAATTCCTTTCTCTAATATTCTAGCATAGTCTTGAGCAACGTGTTGTTTTTCTGTACCTGTTATAGCATCGTGATGTTGCATAACTCCTGAAAATTTTATGAAAAATTATTTTCTATCACATACATGTATCATTTTATCAAAAAAATTCCAACCCATTGCTGCTCTTAAAGATCGTAATCCTTTTTCATCCGATGGATTTGTCATCGCTTGCAGTTGTTTACAAGTCTATAGATTACATTAATTAGTTCCAGATTATTTTGAAATAAGATATGTACAAATTATAATTACTTGTAATAAATTGTTTCCATCTCTTTCGTAAAATTTAAGGGTTGGTCTCGATGTGAAATATCCTGTCCAAAATGCATGATTATCAGAAGCATAAGGGAAAAAGTCATCTTGTTTAGTTAGCCAAGTGGCATTTGTATCGTACAATGATTTTAAATAGCATCCGGGTGTAGAATATAATAATTTTGTATTATTTTGATAGGCATTAGCATATCTGATATTAAAAAGTAGAAATTCACATTATTCGAATAATAATATATTTGAAATTCATCTAAAAAATAAAATGTAATATTACTGACTTGATGAGTTTGTCCATGTTTTTGTACCAGATTCCAGCATCTTGATAATGGAAATCATCACCCATTGTAAGCATAATATTATTTGTATTGTATACGTTAGCGACATTGTTTGTATGCTCCAAAAATTTCTCAATCTATCATTATCATTAATATTATTATCAGTAAAACTAAATGAAATATGAATATTTTAATGAATATATTCTACCATTTCGACTACGTTGTTATCAGGACTTTCAGGATCATCGATCACAGGGTCGTTAGAACAAAGAATATCGAAACAAAATCCAGGTGGAGGAGAATAATGACTGTACAGAACACCAGTTAACAAATCAGAAGATGAACCTTAATTAAAATTGAAACTGTTAAAAAAAATCTTTTGTACAAAATTTTTAATTGGTCTGGAACTAACCAAGATCGTCACTTCCTCTCCAAATAGTTTCTAGCGTCTTATCTTCTCTTCTTTGTTTCCTATCTTGATGATCCATTCTAGCGAAAAATAGCCCATCCATTCCAACTTGAGCCCATAAACTGCTCAATTCTCTACTATGTCCAAATGGATCGATTTGCCAAGCTACTCTGGGACGAGAACATTCTCCGAAAGTATCGTTCAAAAATCTAAAATATAGTCAATTCAAGAATCGAATAATTGCAGAACGATAGAAAAGATTATAAAAACCTGTGTCCCCATGTGATTTGGTCGATAATACTTTGGTAATTAACGCAAGCTTCATCGTTCATAGACCAAGCACCTCCAGCAAATTCAAGTCTACCTTCTGATACTAATTGTTTGACAGAATCTTGTCTTTCTTCCGTTTGTTCCAGCCACCATTTTTCGAAAAAGGCACTCTCCACATATACAAATCTGAACGATATATCGACTTATTTAAATTCAATGATTAAATCGATAATAAAGAAAATTTGACACACCTTCGAGCTGAATTCTTCAACAGTTCATCCACTACTGAATCCAATATATATTGTACTCCAGCACGTTGAATTGATGTTGTGCCTTAAATTTTATAAAATTCCACTATTTATTGTATAATTCATGATTAAGATCACAAAGAAAAAACATACTTCCATAATAATACTGATCTACAGTTTTCAACCATCCTACGTCATCATGAGTGTGAGGAACTAAATGCACATTCAGTACTCCTGGAGTAGTAGGGTGACAAGACTATCGAATTTAATTTAAATTGATCAAAATTACAATTACTGAAAAATTCTATGAATTTATTTGTCTACCTCATAACCACAAGTCGCTCTTTGTTGTTTAATTGATGGAACTGTATTTGGTCTTGCATATGACAATGTTATTAATGCACAAGACAGTAGGAGAAATAAAATCTCCATAATTATTAAATTTGTATTATTCTAACTGTTTTTTTTTATATGATATGTTTCTACTAGAAGTTACATCAATTAATACATACAATATTTTCAAATTTCGTACTTCGCAATACACTGTTGATATTAGAGTCTTAAATGTTCTTTTATATTCCGATAGATAAGCAATCATTAGAGAAAAATACGTTTAAGTCACAAGAAGATTTACAAAAGATAACGAAATAAAATAAACCGGGATGTTCTTATTTTTTATTAGCACCATAATTTTGAAAATCATAAAATTCATTTGCTTATTTCAACGATGAAAGTTTTAATTTCCATCGGCTGCAAAGTGACCATAATATCTTTATTTTTTCTATCATTATTCGTAAATCTATTTGGCAATTTATGAGTGAATAAATGCTTAGATTTAGCTGAACATGTATTGCTAGCTTTTTTATCAAATGAGCAATTAGCGTTGTAAATTTCGTTAAAGTTAGAATCCATATCGTCTACATAATTCCATCGAAGTCTTTTGGCTTCATCTTTAAATTGACTGGCAGCTAACGTCATTTCTCTTACAGACGTGATTGTAATTCCTCTGAATATATTTTCCAAATTAACAGTAGCTGGAAGCGAAAGACCATCAGGATCATCAGTTTTTTGGAAGTAGTGTTCCAATCTCAGAAGCAACGATCCTTCAGTCCAAGGTTCTAATGTCAACAGATGAACGTTTTCAGGGAGATCATTAACTCCTTTAAACTGAAAATTTATGATTTCAAATTATGTATTTTGAGGTTATTTTTAAAATATCTTATTTGAATCTTACTATGTTGTTATTGGTGACCCAATCGTCGAATGTCATTCCATTAGTTGTTGAAAAGAAGACTTTTGGCCTCATTAATTTTTGAAGAGCTATCTTTCTACTTCTTGCTATTACAGGTGCTGAAAGTTAAATATCATGTTTGATCTATTGTTTCATCATAATTATCTCGTATTAAGTGCAATCTGTGCCATTAAAACAGTACCATTTTCTATATACAAAAATGATATCATTTTAATATTCAGATTAATTATATTATTTGTTTTACTTAATATATAAAATATAATATTTTTATGAAAAAAGAAACATCTATAGATAAACTTTTTCAAATAAAACAGGATGAGATCTTTTCCCATCTTAAAATGATTGACATTCAAATCTTCATATCAAATTTTAACTCGGTCTTAAGATAAGAAAGAATATTTTTACGACCAGATCAATCAATTGAAACTTGATATAAGAAAATATGCATTACACGGAGAATCGGATTTTCCAAGAACAATATATTGATATCCTCTAGCAATCGATCCAATCCCATCTACAGTTTCAACCAACGCTTCTCCAGCTCCAAAAGCATCATCATGTAAAAGTCTTCGATGAATCTATAAAATTCATAAAACAATTAGATAATAAACACACAAAATAATTCATATTTTCGATACGAACCAACAATTCAACTTGGCCATCGTTCATTGATCCTCCAGCTTGAGCTCTATCAGTAAGAACGGCTAATTCCATTTTGGTATTTTCATCTTTCATCGTTATCATGGATGTTATGGGATAGTAGTTTCCTAAATATTATTGAAAACGTAATATGTATTCAAGGAAATAATAAAGTTTTTATGCAATTATATAAAAAAATACCAGATACAGGTTCTTGTAATTCAAGATCCCAAGTAGGTCTCTTGTTACGAATTCTCTTCAAAAGTTGTCTTCCGTTGGAATCAGTGTAATATGTTCCATCAGTGGTGAAATTGGTAGTTATTCTGGATA
Organism: Cheumatopsyche charites; assembly: GCA_024721215.1. Taxonomy (NCBI): domain Eukaryota; kingdom Metazoa; phylum Arthropoda; class Insecta; order Trichoptera; family Hydropsychidae; genus Cheumatopsyche; species Cheumatopsyche charites. The sequence continues at coordinate 1,636,050 of CM045580.1, read as the reverse complement.
TTACTTCTTTGCCAATATTATCTCTAAAAATATACATTATAATTAATAAAATCAAAGTAATTAAAAATATATTTGATATTATTTTACTCAATCGGTATGGGTCCAACAAGCCACTCGATTTCTACATATTCTTGACCTTTATATAGCCTTATAACCTGGGAAACCCATTCTGAGAATCTCTGATGAATTTCTTGCACCATTTCATTCTAAAAAATCAAAAGAAATCTCAAAAAAATCAAATACAATCAGTTTCCACCAATGAAGAAAAAGAATGTTTTACTCTGTTATAATCAGTTAATTTAATTTCATCAAGAATAACAGTGGGATCTTCTGATGTTGGTCTGAATATATATGCTCCTGATGCTCTATTTTCACTTGCACTATTATTTCCACTCCATCCTTCGTAATATAAAATTTCTTGAGACACTGGAATTGTTGTGTTTTCATTTTCTCCAATTAATGTTATTGAACTCATCAAGTTGGTTCTAGCATCGAAGCTTACTTTCATAAACTAAAATATATATGTAAACGATGAAAATTGTCTGATTTTTATAATTAAAAAAAATGAATCATTTATTATGAGGTGCATGAATTAAAATAAAATTTTCATCACCTCATTTTCAAGCAATTCAAACTCCAAACGTTCACCATTCTTCACAAGTTTTTTGTTAATTTCATCAATTGTGTTTGGTTTTGATGGAGCTAAATCTTCATTAAGTCCAGATGCATTTTTACGAATGTAATAAGATTTATAACCCAATGGCGGTATTGCTTCAGCTTTGAACAAAATTTCGAAGGTTGCGTTGGATTTCCTTGTGACGAGTTGTTCCAAGAGATTTTCGGAAATGAACATGTATCGGTTGTGAACCATATTTCCTTAAAATTAAATGAATAATTAATAAAATACGATAAAATTAATAAACCTTGATTATTAAGTATGCATACCTTCGTGATCCAAGATCAAATAATAAATGCTTCCTGTGAATGGAAATCTGATATATTCATCGACTTCAAAAGCAGTTGGATTGTAAACAGTTAGCTGTTAATAATATAAAAAATATAATTCAATAATTTGTAAATATAATTATATATCAATATACGAATGAAATACACTAACGATAATTGCGTTATTTTTTTCTGAAACACTGCATTCAGACATATTCAAATGACAATAGGTCATTTCCAGATTCGAATCACTTGATGTTAATGAACTGAAATATAATTTTCAAATATTAATAATAATTAATATTTCATTTATTTTAAAAATTAAAATAAACATACTTTAAAGCAGTTTTGCTAACTTCGAGACAATCTTGAACAGCATGTTCTAAAATTCTTGCATAGTCTTGAGCAACGTGTTGTTTTTCTGTACCTGTTATAGCATCGTGATGTTGCATGACTCCTGAAAAATTAATGAAAAATTAATTATCATCAAAAATTTGTATTATTTCATAAAAAAATCTAACCCATTGCTGCTCTTAAAGATCGTAATCCTTTTTCATCAGAAGGATCTGTCAACGCTTGCAGTTGTTTACAAGTCTATGGATCACATTAATTAGTTACTAAATATTTTTATATAAAATATAAACAAATTATAATTACTTGTAATAAATTATTTCCATCTCTTTCAAAATATTTAAGAGTAGCTCTAGATGAGAAATATCCTGTCCAAATAGCATGAGGATCAGATGCATAAGGGAAAAAGTCATCTTGTTTAGTTGGCCAAGTAGCATTTGAGTCATACAATGATTTCAAATAACAACTGGGTGTAGAATATATTAATTTTGTACTATTTTGAGCAGCATTTACATATCTAAAATACAAAATATTAGTGTTACTTTGAATACACATTAATTAAAATGAATTGAAAAAAAAATGTATTTCCTGTGCAAAAAATGCTGATTAATGTGACGATATTATTTTTAGATTTGCTATTAATAGTTGTAAGATAATAAATTATACTAACCTAATAAGTTTATCCATATTTTTGTACCAAGTTCTAGCATCTTGATAAGTGAAATCGTCACCCATTGTAAGCATAATATTATTTGTATTGTATGCGTTAGCTACAGTATTTACGTGATCCAAGAATCTCTCAATCTATGATGTAAAAGATTTCTTATCAATAAAATCAGATAAAATACAAATATCAAAATGACCAAACCTACCATTGTATCGACGTTGTAATCAGGACTTTCAGGATCGTCGATCACCGGATCATCAGAACAATGGACATCGAAGCAAAAACCAGGAGGAGGAGAATAATGACTGTATAAGACTCCAGTCAACATATCAGAAGATGAACCTTGATTAAGAATAAAATTAATCTAAAAATCCATACACACAAATTCTGAATTGCACTAAAACTAACCAAGATCGTCGCTTCCTCTCCAGATCATTTCCATAGACTTATCTTCTCGTCTCTTCTTCCTATCTTGATAATCGATTCTTGCGAAGAATAAGCCATCCATTCCAGCTTGAGCCCACAAACTGCTCAATTCTCTACTGTGTCCAAATGGATCAATTTGCCAAGCTATTCTGGGACGAGCACATTCTCCGAAAGTGTCGTTCAAAAATCTGAAACATCGACAATTTATGAATCAAATAAGTACAGAATGATAGAAAATATTATAAATACCTGTGTCCCCATGTGATTTGATCGATGACACTTTGATAATTAACACAAGCTTCATCATTCATAGACCAAGCACCTCCGGCGAATTCAAGTCTGCCTTCTGAAACTAATAGTTTGACAGAATCGCGTCTTTCTTCGGTTTGTTCTACCCACCATTTTTCGAAAAAGGCACTCTCCACATACACAAATCTAAATTTTCGAATAAAATTGATTTATTATTCATCCAAATACATAATAAAGGAAACTTCAGATAGATACCTTCGAACTGGATCCTTCAATAGTTCATCCACAACTGAATCCAATATGTATTGAACTCCAGCTCTTTGAATGTTCGTTCTGCCTTTAATATTTTAAAATTCTATAACATTCATTGTAAAAAGATATACCTAATTTAAATCACAAAAACATACTTCCATAATAATACTGATCAATAGTTTTTAACCATCCTACATCATCATGAGTGTGAGGAACTAAATGCACATTCATCACTCCTGGAGTGGTTGGATGACATGACTGTAAAGTTAAGTACAAATGAGCACGTAATCGATCAAAACTATCAATATTGATGTCAATAAACATACCTCATAGCCACAGGTTGCTTTTTCCTGTTTGAGTGAATTGGGTCTTGCATCTGACAATGTTGTCAGTGCAAAGCACAAAAAGAGAAATAGCAATTTCATTATTTATATTTTTGCGCCAATTTTAGTATTTATTTTTAATAAGCACTCAATACAACTGAATTCGTGAAGATCACGAATATCAATAAAGAAATATTAACTATGAATAATTTTTATATACATAATGAGAAGATCTTGATAGAATTGAATTCAAATAAACACAGAATGAATCAATAGATCAATAGTTGATTTAATTTAAAATCCATGTTTTCACTTCAAAACAATACTGCGATGTATGCAATGATATTTGTTATCTGTAACAACAAAAGTTTTAATTAAATTTATTTATTGAAAAATCGTGTGTATTGTAAAAACATCTTGACCCCAAATCCACTTGTGTACTACTATCTTAAACAATTTCATATCATTTGGTAAAATTTATGTGTGGTAACAAGATAAAACTATCGAATAAACATGGTAAGTAACTATAACTTATTGAATTTTTATAAAAATAGACTACCTTAAAAAAAATATTGATATGAAGATTATTTATTTAACATGAAAATATTTGTACTAGTATTAAGAATAAAAGTATATTTTTGGGTCAAATAAAACGTATTTCATCGATTTCACATTAGATTAATTTAACGAGTAGCCGGAAGCCCTTATCAAACTTTAATTAAGTGTACAGTTGGTCTCAAAAATATGTAAGATCTTTATTTCATCAAAAATTAATAATTAAAAAACTTCAAAATCTATTATTACGCACTTTTCTATTGATTGTGAGAAGATGAAACATTATGTTTGAAGTTTATCGACTTTTGATAAAAACGCTTGATAAGTGATAGTTGAAGAAATAAGTCACAGATATCTTGTATTTCCAAGATACACAAAGTTGAAAGAAAATTTTACTACAAGTAAACAGATGCTGAATATCGAATTGTGTAATGAATTCCAATTAGAATTTAGTGAATAAAATGTCCTATCCACTCATTAGATCTATGATATAACTCAACTTAGATTTCTAATTTATTGAAAAAGAAACATAATTCAGCCCAACCTAACCTAATTTTCAGATTATGTATTGATATTGATTTGCAGTGAACGATCCTATTCGCAGAAATGGCATTAGACAATTAGAAGAGTACCAAAACACATCATACGATGAACTACCAACCAACAACCCGAAACAAGTTGAAAACGAATGAAACAAATCGAAAATTAAAGAAAAACATTCGAAAATCCCGCCATTTATTGCGCAACACATAGTATTCGATAATTTCACTGCGCATGCGCTACACGAATTTTTGACAGCCGGTCAGGTTAACTGTAAACTGTCATAATGTTCTGTCTCAGGTCGACTTTCGTGTTAGCCGCTCGTCTTCGTGTTGGACTCCGAACTCTTCAAGAACCTGGTAATCATTACGTCCATCCTCAAATTGTTCAAATTCTTATCTAAATTCATCTAAATCTATCGATACTATGTAACTTTACTATTAATGATGGATTAAGCTGATCGTTTTGTTTCAAGGTCGTATATTAGATTAGCATCAAAATTGTAGCCTAATGTATGTAACGATTTTCGATTAAGGTTTTCTTTGTGGTTCGTACACAGTTTGTAATTTTCATATATCAAAGGAATACAATTTATTCATTTAACTTTTCATAATATTACATCAATTTCAATATTTTTCGCTATAAGTTCAATAATTTTCATTCCAAGTTCGTTATTTTATACTTCATAAACACTATCTGTTTAAAAATTTGAATCGAACTGTTTTAGGATATTTTGGATAGATTTTATTATTGAAATATCTATCTTGAAATTGAAGATATTTATTTTGAATTCAATGTTATTGAGCTTGATGTGAAAAAACTGTATCAATGCATTATTGCTGTACACATATTGCTGTGTATCACATTCGAATCAAGGCTAAAATCTCAAGTATATTTTCCCAAATTTAAAGTGCTAATGTATGTAACGGCAATTCAATTCGCATAGGTATAATAAAATCAATGTGTATATGTCGATATATTTTACATTTTATTTTTGTATATTTGATTAATGCTTAGTATCTGTATCGATAAATTTGTTATCTTATTATCTTTGAGTCGAGTGTTAAAACTTGCTATATTTTGACTTTTATATAAATGTGTACAGGTTTTCAATTACAATTGACCTTGATGTTTGTTGATGATTTTAAGCAACTGTAGAATAAATTTACACAGATTTTTCCTCATGCATACTAATGAAAGTTTATTAGAAAAATGATTTGCAAGATTGAATTTGAAAAAATAAAATTCAAAATTTGTACTTTTTATGATGAAATTTTCACTTTTACAGGTATCCGTGTTTTACCTGCTCTCAAACAACCAAATATCTACCCAATTAAAAACTTTTCAAGCAACAAAATGGCCGAAGACAAGATTGTCAATTATGAAGATGTCGTCACATACAAAGATAGATCAGACGTATTGATGGTCGATGTTAGGAATCCTGATGAAATTCAAGAAACCGGATCTATCCCCGGCGCTATTAATATTCCACGTAAGTAATATTGAAATATGATTGAGATAGTCTATTTTTAAGATACTTATTTGTTGTATCAATATGACATTTTAGTGGGAGATCTTATTACTACTTTGCAAAACAGCAATCCGAGCGATTTCAAAGCCAAATACGGAAGAGAATTGCCAGATAAGAATACCAATTTGGTGTTTTCTTGTAAAATGGGAGGACGAGCGAACAAAGCTATGGAAGCGGCAGTCCAAAATGGGTTCGTGAAGTAAGTAAAGAAATGTATTTTTTTTATATAAAAATATTAAATTAATTGATTTCGTAAAATGTAATATTTTTCAGTTCTAAATTCTACAAGGGAAGCTGGCAAGATTGGGCATCGAGACAATAATTCACTAATAAATTTCTGATCGACCAGAAAATATTTCACGTGTAAAGAATTATTATTTAGGGTGTGATGTTTTTTTTATTGATAAAATACATCTTTTAATGTTTACCTCATAACTATTTCATATTATTACTTTTTTCACTTTTGAGAAAATAAAGTATTTTGTTGCACAATGTTTCATTTTATTTTGAAAAAGAGAAACCTTAAATTTAGAAAATATCTTATTTTTACTAATAATATATTGTTTCAATCTTGAATAAAGGTAGGTAAATTAATTTCCAAAAATACAATATTATTTATTTAGGTAAAACTGAAGACACTTGATCCTTACGAGATACTTGCATAATGTGAATTACAGAAATATTAAAGCGTAACGTTATTTTTAATTTGCAGCACTGGTAGTCTACGATGTCCGGCGACTTATGGCATCAATGAAATTTTTCAAATTCGGAAGAAAACAAACGACAAACGATTTAATTTTTTATGTTTCGTTTTAAACCTCTTCAATCCCCCTACATACACAATTCACAATAAAGAAAAATTCAGAACATAATCATAATAATCCTAATATATCAAAACACATATCGATAATAAAAAAAAACACGAAAATAAACAAAGCAGCCAACCGAAAACGGCACGTTCGGAAGTTGGCACCCGTGCGCGTCATAAAAGCGGTCGCGTTTCGAATCCGCGGGGCGGCGCCGCGGTCGGCGCGTTTACTTTTCTTTCTTGCAAACGTCAGTCGGTGTCGGGCGTCTGCGGGAGCGCGTCGCGTTGATGCTCGTTGCTGAGCGCGTGGGCGTGAGACTCGGCAGGCGGACGGGGGGCGCAGGGGCTCGGTCCGTAATGCGACCGGGATGCCGCCCCTCCTCGCAGCCCCCGTGCGCCCCCATCGCAACAACAACAACAACAACAACACCCACTATTACCTGCGGTGGTTGTACTGCTGGTGCTGCTGCTGCTGCTGGACGGCGCTCCTGTCGTCCTCCGGCCTCGCCGTGCCTTTGGACAGCTCGCCCAGGACTCCTCCCGGTACGTTTGCATCGTTAAATTAAGCCACGTTCACACCACCGCTAGACTTTAGAACGAGATGGAGCGGAAGGCTTTTGCGCGAGGTTGTTACAAAGGCGCGTCCGGACGCAACGTGAACGAACTTCGATCGACGCAGTTCATCGTTCTCCGTTGCGTTCGTCTAAAGTTTGCCTTTTAGAGATGTTAAAATCACTTTTGTTTCTATTCAATTTGAAAACTTCGTTGAAAATATTACTGGCTTTGTTTTAGTTTTATGCTAGAAAATTGTGCTGTGGATCGTTTTTTTGTTTTCGCGTCTATCCTCATGTTGCTTATAATTGAAAATGTAATTTCAAACGATGAATGAAATTCATAAACAAGGAAAATTCTTTGATTTTCCTAAATAAAGATTTCTTCGGAATGTGAAATTTGAAAACATTCATTTTTTATTTGAATTTAAATTTCATTTTATTATTGTGTTGTGTTTTTTTTTAATGACCTGTTATGAATGTTTATTTCCTTTTATTTCTTACGAAGATTTAAGACTTGAGTTCGTTTTTTATTTCTCGTGACTCACCTCGAAAGTAAAACTTATTTGAGAATTCAAATCTAAAAATATAAAGCCTTATCTAATTTTAAAATAATGACAGCAATTAAGTATTTCCGAATATAAAATCGATAAATTATTAAATATTTTTTCACTATTCAAAACTTCTTTCAATATTACCGAGTCATTGTAGAAAACGCATTGAAATATCATAGAACGCTTCAAGCCTCGGCAACTTTTTTCGAACGAGGGTCAAAATCAACAAAATGTAAATACATATTATAAAAGCTATTCGGGTCAGTGAATATTTTCGTAAACACACGAGTAAAAACAGTCTTCATCCAAGCATAATATTGTAACACGTAATCCGAGAAAAGTACACACATTTGCAAAACGATATTCGCAAAATACGCACAAATGGGTCACTTAAAATCAACAAACGATTTACTCCATGACCTCAAATTGTCGAGGTTTTGATATTCAAATATGAGCATTCGTACGTTTCAAGTGTGACAAAGGAATGCAAAATTATATGCAGTGGCCAAATTCTTGGAATTTGAATGCTTCAGACTCGAGCATGAGTATTTCATACATTCTAGGTTTAACATAGTGTTGCAAAATATACTGAACGTGAATTCTAATATCATAGATAATTTATCTTATTAATTAAAATATAACGAGGAATGGATTATGAGTGCAAACGCTTTTCATATCTTGCCAGATTCCAGTTAGAAACTGATTACCTCTCTTACTCTAGATGCGAACTTTAGAGTGAGAGCGAAAATAATTTCTAGCTAGACAAGTGAAAAGCGTACATTTGTTATAATCCAAAAATGGATAAATAATATTCAAATAATTATGGTTTACAAGAAAAATCGCATTTGATTCTAGCTAGATTCTAACTAGAAATTGTTGATTTAGATGCTGACATTAGAGTGAATAAAGCAATAGTTTCTTAACAAATAAAAATGTGTTGCATGCAAAGCGAACGGTACAGAAACTGATGAACGAAACACACCTATATGATGATACAGCCATCTCTCTCTCTTTAAAAGTCTTTCTCACTCTAAATGCAGTCACAGAGTGAGAAAAACAATAATTCTTTTCAACATTCAAATTTCTACATTCAAATAATAAAAAAAACGCACTTTTCCCTCAAAAAAAAAAAAACATATCAGAATCCAGTCAGAATTATTCAATCTCGTTTTCGATTTCGACTCCTCCACATATAATACACACATCCACGACCATCGATTCTCCATTCTTCGCTTCCCATAATTTGCATTATTAACGGCGAACGTGCAACCAACACCTACATAGTGTACACGTCGTGTTATTTACACGTAAGTGTACGTTTACATGCGATGAGAATGTGGAGGGAAATCTCGGCGTTTTCAAAATCGCAAAATTTATATGCGCCGTTCGTCGGTCGAATTGAATTTCGCTGGTGAATTATGCACTCGATGTTCCTCGGGATGGATCGGTTCTAGTTTTTCGTTCTGGTTGGAGTTTTTCCAGATTTTTCATAAATTCTAATAGGATTCATTTTGTTGGTGATTCGTTTTTCATCTATTTTTTTCTGCAATGTCGCTTTTTTCGAAAACGAACCCTGGTATGGATCTGAAGGGATCGTTTTTTAAAGTTGTTTTGCGCCAGGTCTGCATTTAAAGTTGATTCAATGAGATTATTCTTAAATTTACTTGGAGCACTGTGCAGTTTTTGTAGCAAACTATAATAGTACGAAAAAATATTCCTGAACTCTTGAATATTTTTTTTTATGATTGAATTCTATCTTGCAAATAAATCATAAAAAAGTACACTCAGTAATGTACTCTTTACTATCTAGTCATGAACAAAGTAAATCAAATGACCATAATTTTCTTTATTTCAACACTACTCTTTGACAGTAAATCAAATAATATCGATAATAAGATTTCTTGTTGTAAAAATATGAGCTGTAGCAAAAAAATAATCCATAACATTTTTTTTTGGTTAAGACAGTATTTCATTTCTGGAAAAAAACATTGTATTGTAAAATTGAACATATCCGAAATAATTATTGCTGGAAGTGAAAATTAATCTCTAAAAGTGAAATATGGTTTGTTTTCCAAATCGTTTTTCGTAAATCGCTCGTGTTTTTTTTCTTTATCCGCGTATTTTTTCATACGTATTAATTTTCGCTAAATCCACAGTCTGGTTTCGCATGCAAATCGTACGAATTCTATTTCAGAATCCGTTTTCAGCAATAAACAATTCGCCGAACAATGGAACGCTCGACTGAAAGCAAAAACAATCAAAGCTCGCATTTGCACAAAGTAAACAAAAGTTTTCCCGACCATGATTATTAAATTAGTACATGGAACTCGATTAGATCGCAAAGAAACAATTTATCTTAGAAGCACTCCTCACAAATATACTTATATACAACGGCACAAAAATCACAACCACCCACACAAACGAAACGAAGTGGAAATTCACAAACAATATAAGAAAATATTGACGAATTTTACAGAAAGATAGTAATATTTAAGGAAATCTTTGGATAGCTTCTTTATTCAGCTAGGAACACATTTTGATAAAAAAGCAGCATGAATTCGGTAAACGAATCGTCGAAATTTCCCGAGACTTTTTTTGAAAATTCAAGTCCCGAAAATTTTACACAATTTGAGGTTTTTCAGTTTAATATATGCACATACACAGATATATTGATATCTCTACTTAGGATAGAAGTCTTTCTACAGTCTTTCGGAAATTTGACAGTTCATAAATAAAGGTATGATTGTGTGAAAAATATAATATTTTACGTTTTATTTATTCAAAATGATATTCTTTTATTTGAGAACCCTTGAATATTATATCGACATTGTATTGAATTATTAAGTTAGTGTATTCTTGAAAATATCAGTTTTTTATAAAAGCGGAAATAACCTAGTGTTTAGATATAAATATAAAACATTTTGTGATATTTTAAAGTTAATTTCATAAAATATTCGAATTTAAGTTAAATTCATTGAAATGAGATTAATTTGTAGTTTTTTTTTAAACAAAAATATTTATCAAAATAGTATTTTTAAATGAAATATAAAATAAACAGAACATGAAAATTATTGTTTATCAATTAGAAATTTTGATTTCTCGAGAATTCTCAAGAAAACTTAAGAAATAAGAACATGCAGTCCCTAAATTTTCGAATCCCTAACTCTAGCAAAATATCGAATTAGCACTGTACAATCTCAAAGTGTAATTGCATAAAACACTTACGAACTCGTACAGAAAATATTTCACAGCTACAATCGAACATTTGCCTAATTGCAACGGCTCCGTTGAAATTTCGATTCGATCGTTAAACGGAAACTTTTCTTCGCAATTTCGAGCCAAACTCGAGATTACGACTCCTTTTATTCCTCGCAAATATATTTTGTTTATATAAAAAGGGGGGTTCGCTTTTAATCGAGAAATTATCGAGGCTTTTCGGGGCGAAATTGAATATTGAATAAGAGATGGCCGCAATTTATTTTTAACGAAGTACGCAACGCACCTGAGTTCTAAATTATGGCTTTGTATAACCTCATTTTTTTTCTCGTAATTTCGAACTTGTGGGATACGAAATTACAAACTCTCCGGTGTGTTGTATCGAATTATGTCGTAATCGAAGTTCGGTTTTTCTGGATTCGTATAACGCAGGTTTTAATCAATTCGTAAGAAGCGAGGTCGTAAAATGATATGTGCGCGTTTTTTATGGCATTGTGTAATTTGTGGTTATTTAAGTTTTATTGTTGTGCGATTTGATTGAGTTTCTTGTTAGGATGTTTCCATGCAAATGGTTGCAGATGTTCAATTTGGAATTGTGTTCGAAGTTTTGTGTGTAGCCGTTTTTTTGATTGATCGTGAGTGTAATTGATTAATTTCTCATTGGTTTCATGTATTTCAATTTGAAGTTGTGTTTTGTTTATGTGAAATAGAAATTGTTCAAATATTGTGCTTTAGCTGTTGAAATATTTTCATAATTGAATTTATGTGCTGTAATTAAATTTTTGGCTTGTTTCGATTCTATAATTATAGAGTTTAAATTTTCATGAAACGATGTATTGTTCCCTACATTCAATCAATAAAATATTATTGAAATATTTCTAGGAGAAATCTCAATGGTTTCAATTTTAATAAACCGATTCGTTACCGTGAAATTATAATCTCGATAAAATAGTCGATGATTACAAAAGTAACTCATGAATTAGATTGTACTCAGCTTCCATCCCTATTTGATATAAGTATTAGCCTTCTAGAGGTCATCTCATAAAATATTCAATAAAGGCGTTTAATAAGGATTTATAAGGGATGCTCCGCAAGGGTGTTCAATAAGGAAAAATCCTTAACCTAAACGAATTGTCACAGTATAATTTCTCTAATGAATTAATAATTTGATACGAATTCACTATAAAAGCAATAAAATGTTATAAAAACAAGAAAACATTAGTCTTATCGCGATTAATAAGAATCATCTCCCCGGAAAATTCCTCCGATTCATCTCCAGAGCCGCCGAACAAATTCTGCAAATTTTCCCGAAACTCGTCGCAAATGTGAGACCGCAACGTTTAATATTAATCGCTCGCACTAAAGACGGTCATTACAGTCGGAATATCGTTCCGGGAACATCCCGGGGAACGAAAACGAGAAGAAAAAAGCACCCACGGAACGAAAATTAAACACAACAGTCGTTCCCTTTTATCTCGCCGCATTAATCTGGATAAGGAAATTGAAAGCGGCCGCCATACATTCGGGGGCAGACATTAATTTCGCACGATTCCTTCCTCTTTCTAAGGGCAAATGTGTTCAGGTCGGATGTTCGAGACGAGAAATTCCCGGGAAATCCCGCCCGGTGCAACTGTGGGGTGTCGAGAGCCATTGTGGAGTTTGTTCTGGTGGAGGAGGTGGGTTTTAGAGGTGAGAGAGCTTCGATTCGAGCTGCGTTTTATTTACCCAGACGTCTGCTCGGAATTGGAAATAGCTCGAGTCGAATGGAAAGGTTGGGTTAGGTGGTTGTCTTTTTTTTAAGAGTTGGATTTTGGTGTTTTCGCTTCGCTTTTGAGGGATTTGAGGTCGAAGAATTGGTCTAGTATTGAAGATTGTTAAAATTTTGCAGGAGGCTAGTTACTTTAAGGGCCGGTCTTTTCACCTCTGGTTTGAGAATAAAACGATTTCAAACTACTCTGACTGTGAGCTGTCAAAATAGCCGCTGAAAGATTTAGAAATACTACAGTTCGTACAACAATAGATACATCCACGTCTTTTCCCTAGATTTTGACAGTTGGCAGTTGGAAAAACGCGCGCAGTTTAAAATCGTTTTATTCTTAAACCTGAGGTGAAAAATCCGGCCCTTAGAGGTTTCCTGTTGCTTTTGAAGGATTTCTAGTTGAAAATTCTCTTCTAACTTTAAAATATTTCTAGATTTTAGATTGTCGATTCTAGATAAATCTAGAAAGAGATTCTATAATAACAATTGATTTAGATTGAAAATGGTTCCAAATGGTAAAATAACTAGATTCTATACTGAACATCGATTTTAGATTGAATACAGATTCTAAATTGTTCAGCTTAGTTTAGATAAATCGAAAAGTTCCAGTCTGAAGATTGATACTAAATCGAAAGCTAATTCCAGCTCGAGTGATGAGGTTGGAAGGGATTCGTACCTAATGTTCATCTGAAGTTTTCCTACAGGATAGTTACGGACGTTTTGTTTAGTTACATATGCTTTGTTTAGTTACGGATGTTTTGTTTACTGCTTGATGTGGTTTTCAAATCGGACGGTTTTCTCCCTTACTTGAGATGTTGATTTTCGTAATATGTGTGCGTGCAAACTTTACTTGTACTATTATGGTTGGCAGTTTTAGCTTAATTTTACCCGAAAGTAAAATTAAGCGGAAATAAGCAATTACAGTGGCTAGCAGCTAATTGTCGTATGCGATGGTAAATTCGATAAATTTAATCAGAACGTTGACAACTCGATACATAAAAACATCAACTGGGGATTTTGTTAACTGTTATTTTTATTACCGATCTTGTCTTATTATAAATAACCTCTTGCTCACCTCAGCATAATCGCAATCCACATACGATACAAGGTTATTAATATCCGAACGACTCAATCGAGGCTCTAGCCGTTTTTCGCAATAATAATATAATTGAAGACCGAAAAGGCCAAAGGGTACAAGTGATTTTGAGAGAAGTGCGCTCAAAGTTGAGCATGTATTAAGGAGAGGTCGAGTGATTTGATGATATATCTCGGCATATGTTCCTAATTCGTTTATATCCTTTTAATAAAAGCGATTCCTATATTTTTACAATAATGTCACTTGTACCCCTTGGCATTTTCAGTCGTCAATTGATATATCAAATAACCTTATACGATCTTTATTTCACGCACCGCTAAAATAAATCCTCCCGTGCGAAAAAAAAACCCAAACTAATTGTATCGTAGAAAACGCCTTAACGAAATTTCTTATCGCTTAATTGGTTTTCTGGGAGCGAAATCGAAAAAAAAATTGCAATCCAATCAAATCTCACACCTAGAATCGATATCGCACAATAAAAACCGACATATTTCATCGGAACGAAGGAAACCACGAGAAACCCACTAACGATAGATCCTTTATACGCTCTTTCGTACGTTACGGTCGTTTTGCTTCGAAATAAGAATGCCGTATGACGAAAGTTTCGGGTCCTTATATATCCAGCTGAGGAGTATTATCGTATATCAGGGTTTCCAGCTCGAAGCAGGATATAGGATGCTCGGTGTGGTTGTGGGCTCTAAACAGTGACGTATCTGTCTTTTAGTGGGGTCATGCAAAAAATAGGGCCTCAATGTCTGAAAATTTTAATGAAAAAAATATGTGAATTTGATCATTTTAGAAATTTAAATTGTGGTATTTCAATATAATAATGAATATTATTGATATTCTTGTAATAGGCATCAGTTAATATGACAAAACTATTTTTCATTCTTAAGTAATCGATAAATATAATATATCGCCTGAAATGTTCAATGTCTTTATGTATTAACAGAATATTTTGAACGTATTCGAAATACTCACATTCAATTTATTTTAATTTAATTAATAGTTTCTATTCCATTTGATTGCATATTCTATGTGCAATATTATGAACATTAAGAAAAATATAAACTTATGGGATTCTTAAAAAATCCTGCTGCGCCAGTTATGTTTTTATGCCCAAATCAATTTGATGCAATAAAAGACCATTTGAATTTCTTTCCAAAAATTATTTCAAATTAATTTTTCAAAATCAGATTTTTTTTTTAATCCAAAATTTTTTTGTAAAATATGCGAAAAGAAGACCCCTTACTCACGTTTTCGGTCCTAAATTTCCAGCTACGGCACTCACTATGTACATGCAACCCTCAAGGGACCCACCGCGTATATTTTCCTCGGAATGCTCCTTGTACCCGAAAGAGGTGGACCTATGTATTCAAATTACCGCGAATATACGTCCTTTGTATGTCATATCTCGAGGACGAATCTCTACAGCGATATTCCTTAGGCTGAAATATTTCAGCTATATCCAGTTCGCGTGCCTCGTTCGATTATCGCGGGTTTTTTCATACTATTCTTCTTTTTCAGCCGATCCTTATCTCGATGTTGCGGTTCGGTTTTTGTGATGGATTTGCCTTCCGGGGCGTAATTGTTGGGTTAGAATGGGAGGTTTTTTGCGTTAAGGGTGAGGAATGAAGGTCAGAGTTAAAAGGTTGTTGCTTCTGAAAGAGCATGCATATTGTATTTAAAAAGAAACAACCATATCTAAATCTTTCTAGTTAAATAAGTATTAAGTCTATTCAAGTCATAAGTTCTCTGTAATTGTCCCACAGATGATCCAGTTTATCATAAATCAATCGATCAACTGTGTGGTTAAATTTTCGGTTTCATACAATCTACGGATTTTTAGAAATAGTTGTGAATCTGTGCAAAAGAAAGTGAGATGTATATTATCTTAATTATCGTACGATAAATCATATTGTGTGTGGGTAGTTGAGGTTTCATATTGATTGTATAGAAATGACACAGCGTTACTAAAGACTCATAAATAAAACAGATCAGTGCTTATCAAATATTACATAAGTGTACACAATGCGTCTGTAATATCACTATCTATTAATAGTTTGATTTTGTTTTTGTAAATAATTAGTTAATATATTTTAATTCACTTATATTTTTTTGGTAATTATTTAACTGTAAAATGAGATATTTATTGATGAATCAAGAAAAAAAATCTTTTTTTTTTCATTTGTATTGAAATATTGAAAAACGATCGTTGTCCGTTAATATTTAAAGATGAAATTGTGGGGATTTTTGTATTTTTCGTTATCTTTCCAATTCGCCATTTTATATTCGCTATAGATTGTTATATTAAATTTCACGTTTAACTGACCCGATTTTCACGCCAGATAGGTTTTCATTTTTTATTTTTTCGATTTTATTATTTCGCCATCAAAGCGCTTCCAATATTGATATTTTTTTTCGCTTTTAAACGTTTTTTAAATCTTTTCAGAGTCGCGAAAAAAGTTTCCGTTCAGTCGTTTCAATTTCGCGATTCGTTCGAACGAAAGAGCAATCACGTTGATGTATTTTAGTTACTAATTGTTATCAGTGTGATATTTCAATGATTAATCGATTCAAAATTAATTAATCACAGTTTATAAAATGTATCGAAATCATTTGCGGTTAATTAATCGTTTCTTATTCAAATTAACATAGGCAATCGGCCGAGAAAGATAAGAAGTTTATTCCGAATTCAATTTAAACACCCAAAACTCCATTAATTTTCCGATCAATAATCGATTTAAAATAAATTTATACACTCGTTATATTCGTCTTATCGTTTTCTCATAGAAAATACATTTCGATATAAAGACGCAATGCGCAACCTTTGAAGGCTTTAATATCATGAAATATTCTTAGAAATATTCCTCGAACGCACTAGAATATTAAATTATTAAATTTTTATATTAACTTCACACTGATTTTTTTTTCATTCGTTAATTTAACGAATGTATACTAACTACATAAATGTAATTAAAACCTTCTCTATCTATGATGTTTTGGTTTTTTTATATCATTTTACATGAGAATCAAGTCGAGCCTTGATTTACATAGCAGAATATGCACATTACTAATAGCCCATGGCATACATTACACATAAACTCCACTAATGACTAAGGTATCTTTTATGGCAATGATCTTTGCATCTTTATTTTTCATATTATCAGATTCTTGTTTTTGCATTCGAAATTTTAGAAAGTAAAGCGAACTCAATAAAACAGTCTTATTGACTGATTATTTGATGGAAATTTTATGCATTTATGCCTTGTAGGCAGTCTTGGAGGTACCTTCATATGGTGGTTTATAGTGTAATAAACAGAAAAAAACACATGTCTATATTTAATTAATGTGAAAAAGGTTGAAAACTTTCATTGTAAGTACAAAATTTAAGAGTATTAAATCTTTAAAATTGAAAATTTCAAATCTCATAGACAGCCCATTTACTCTTGAATTCAAGTTACGCTAATATTTAAAGGTTGGTTCTGAAAGTTGGCAAAATATATTGTTTCATGCATTCAAGTTGGACATCCTATAACATAACACTAACTTTATGGTGATAAAACATAAAAAAAAGTTATTAAGACTTTCATTAATCCGAACAAAGAAAATCTCCACACTCACACGAATATAACCCAACTCGCCTTAATCTCGCACATCCTGCGAACATCCTCAAGATCTCCCAAGAACTGGGCCCATAACCTGCGACCTTCCCGAGTATTTTTATCCGCCCGGCAAATCTTCAACACGCTGCGGATTTATGGCCGGTCAATAAGAGCGCCCCCGTATAACATATTCGGGCCATCTCTCCCCCTCTATACACATACATCCGCGACACACTCTAATATTGAAAATTGGAAAGCGGGGTTTTTTTTTTTTTCGGAAACGGCGCGAAAAACACTTTTTGAAATTGGGGAAAACGCGTTAGGGACGCGACGCGTCTACGCGGAAATTCGCACGTTCCTATGCAAATCGGGAAAACGCTTTTGTTCAGACGTCTATTTGTATGTTTCGCGCATTACTGATTCTCTTTCAGAGATTTCGGGGCTAAATTTGTTTTTATTCCGAGTTATATACAGCTTTTACGCTTTATTATGGCTGCATATTTTATGATTTCTATGAAGTGGATTTTCGTTTGTTCGCAATTTTCACTTTTATTCTCTCGTTAATGTACTAGGATTAGTCTATTTTTCCATTAATTTCGTGTAAATACTCATGATTACGTTACAGATTTTTTAAAATACCTATTTTGGATGTAACCTTTCTCATGTAAAAAGAATATAATCGTGTTCTCATTGGTGAGACACTTGGTCTATTTACTTCTGGTTTGAAAATAAAACGAATTTTAACTACACGCAGTCCCTCCAACTATGAGCTGTCAAAACAACAGCTGAAAGATCAAATGTACTACAGTTCATACAACAATACATACATACATCCATCTCTTTCCCCCTGATTTGGACAGCTCATAGCTAGAAGGATCACGTGTAGTTTAAATCCATTTTATTTTCAAACCAGAGGTGAAAATACCGGCCCTTAAACTATGTTAACTAAACTTAAAATGTTTCCCAAACTAGATATAACTTAAAACCTATCCCAACCTAAGTTATCCTTTCTCTTTAGGTCTTATTCTAATAGGATATCAACTGAACTTTTACATGACAATTCTAAAAAAATTGCAATAATCTGAAATTTTCAATTAGTGTATTTATGACTTAAAATCTTTCCGACACTTTCAAAAATAGAAATGTATCTCTCAAAATTGATGCTTAAACGTGACTGAGCAAGTGAAGCAAAAGAAATTAGAGCACCGCTCTAAACATGTAGAAAGGCTGCGTAAGTGTTTCTAAAATCATTTTAAAATCTTAAAAAAAATGAAATTAAAGTGAATTCGTTCATTCAGAGTCGGTTTTGATTGTGCAAAGGTTCTGGGTAAATTGGAAGACGTAATTTCGATTGATTCGCGATTTCGATTGTGCATTCGACGATCGTTCTTGTTCGTTGACGTCGTTTGACCCGAAGCCGTATTGTTAATCCGACCGTTGAATTGGTGTCGGTCTTCGCTGTTGCATAATTCCATTACATAGCGGTTACATGCTGCCGATTGTGGAAAATATGGAATATTATATGTGTGTAAGAAAATTTTATCAATTTCATAAAATATCGTTCGGAAATCATTTTTGTTTAGCGTAACTAGTCGATAAACGTAGTGGTATAAAGCATTTGTGTATGTCACGTCAGATTTCATTGTTTTCTTGATGCTGAATTCGAGTCTTGTCAGATCCTGGTATAAGTCACATGTTGTATGTCATGTGTTGTATGTTGTATGTATGTCAAATGTCACATTTTTTAACTAATATGATTATTCGATCGTTTTTATTTAATATTTAATTTGAAAAATCGTGATCATAGCAATTTTTTAGGGTCATAATGTTTTAATAATCATCAAATTCAAATGCGTCGAAGAGAGAGTCGACTCGCCATAGAAAGCTGCTTATTGTCCTTTTATGTAATCGTTCCTTTTATACATAGGTTGACCTTATAAATAATGTTCGACACACTCTGAAAGTTTACACAAATCCAGTAATCGAATCGCTTATTACAAATCCGTTTTCGCACCCAGATCTCGTTCGTATAGCAAATCACTTTTTTTTCCCGAAAAACTCATCCTAGCTAAAGCGAAAAAAAAAACGCACGCTCAAGGAAAAGCTCAACTAAATTCACATTACCGAGGCGAAAAACCCGTCCGAAATTCCCGCCGTGAGATTTTCCGAAGTAAACAAAAAGAACAGCTAACCGTAAGATACAACGCTCTAAAGGAAAAAAAAGGGTCGACGCAAAAATGAAAAAGGAAAACGACGTACGTTTTCGACGGGACCTTCTTCTTCTTCGGTCGTAAGTCGGGGTGTGATTGATTAAAAAAAATGTGTGATTTTTTTCATTCGGTCGTTCAGTGGCTCACATTGGAAATGGAGTGTGGTGTTTGATGGTTCTCTTGTCATGGTGTAGTGAACGACGATCGCTGGTCTTCGGTGGCCTCATCTGTGTGGCTCTAATTCGTAGTGACACGCCTACGTCGTTCCATTTTCGTGATTTGAGGTTGTTTTTGATGTTAAGTTGGCTCAAATTATTTTTTGGAGTAGGTTATGTTACATTTTGGATTGATATGTTTTGATGTTTGAAAGAAAATTGTTAAAAGACGAGTGTATTGCCATATAGGTGTGTCTCGTTCATCGAGATCCATATGGTTCGTTTTCGTGGAAATCTCGCTTAATAGAAGTATTTTATGTATGTATATTTATTTCTTTACCTACGTATGAACGATGGTTTTATAATCATACTTGTCAAAATTTGAGTCGATATAACTCAAATTCGTTTGATTATATTTGATATTTGTATGAAGTAATTGCCTAAACGAGTTGTCATAGTACTATAGTGTCATATTAGACGCACTTGCGCTATCACTTTCCAACCGCAAAAATTTTGTATGATTGTCTTTTCAAATATGAATTAGTATTCAATAGACTTTGTCTTTTATTCTAATTTGTATAGTATGAATCAAAATAATACGATGAACAATCATTTTGTTTATTACCACATTTTTTCTTTGCATTGTGTAAGTTCTATATAAACCAACGAAAAAATTCAAAATATGTACGTTCATTTTAAAACGTATTTTGATAAATATTCAATGATATCATACTCCTTTGTGTAATATTTTGTGAAATTCAACGAAGGTGAAAGGTGAAACAGCAGTACGAAATATGGAAAATGTCGGAAATGTTCGGTTTGTTATTTTTTTGATTGATGAATTATTCACATTAATCCTCATCAACTTTTTTCCTATTTATACAAGCGAACTCGAAGCGTAAACAAAATTCGATGTTTATTTTGCATTTGGTGAAAATTCGTAAACGAATCGAACGAATCCGACTCGGCTAACGATTTTCACTGCTTATATGCATATGTATTGTATAATACGTACCTCATCAATACGGCGAAATTGTAATTAACGAAATAGAGGGATCGAGAGTACACATTAATTTGACACGGTATACAATGTTAGATAGACAGTTCAAATAATGCGCGTTGAAAGCTTTATTATTGAGCAAACAATGAAAAATTAGTTAGCGAAATTTCAATTACGCGTTTTTGATTGAAAATCGAATCGAACGAATGTTCATATTACATTTTTTTAAGCACTAGGTTTTGCTCGAAAATTTACGAACTCATAGACGATTGTAATCTGTTGTATAGTATTCATTAATGGAAAAATATTGAATTACGTTGCGTGTGTAGTCATGCACATTGTTTACTACGGTTAAGTTATTCCGTTATACGTTGAATATCCTATCGATTTTAAAATGTAGTGATGAAAAAAATTTATCAGATCTCCACACAATAGTTCTGTAAATTTACTTCGTGCTGAGATAAACGTTAAAGGAGCTCATATAATACGTATATTTATATAGATTTTTTGAGTATAAGTATATAAATGAAAAAATATATTTGAAAGACAACTCGATTCATATTAAAATAACCGTCTATTGAATATGCTCGCCCGTCACAATATTTCAGACGAAAATATAGCAATTTTTTTAATACCCTTCAACTCGTATGACAGCACTGTTATAGAAAATAACGCAGAACGCCTTCAACACAACAATCGATCATAATTATTTAATAATTCTTGAATTATTTCGGCGAAACACGTATTGTTCCACTAATGTTACGAAACGCGAAATCGCGCTGAAAAATAATGCTCGAATTTTTCATTCGGAAAATGTCTCGCTCTTGGGATAAAAACGTGCATTTTTCTCTTCAACTCTGATGTATAAGCGCATTTAAAACAAAACCGAATAAAAAAATGGAAACTTCGAGTGAAACAAATCGTTTACGTCGCTCTCTAGACCCGAACTGTCGCGTTTCTCGTGCTCTTTTCAGCTGAAATTTTTGTATTTGTTTGAAATTCGTACCATTTTTGTAGAGTTAATTGTAAATATTCTGTAGCTTTATAAAACCAATTTATATGACGTGACGAATGTTATTTTTAATTTTTGAAGTAAAAATCGAATTCTGTATAACGGTGAATTCATTTCATGTAACGAAAATATGAAACGCTTCACATTTGGCCGTTCAGTGTATAAACTGATTAACTTAATATAACAAAACGATGAAACACGTTTGATGCAATTGTCAATTTCAAATCGAGAATTTTACTTCTAACGCACTAGTGTCATATTTTTTTTTATAATGATATAAAATTTCATTGTATTCCATAAAATTGTAGTTCTTAGATTAAATAGCAATTTTTAATCACTCGAATTAAACTAGTTTCCATTTATATATTCGATTCGTGTCGTTTTGCACATTTTTAGTGGGACGTGAGGCGGTGAAATGTGACCGAACGCTTGTTTGTAATATGCGTACCATCATCGTGAACGTTATTATGGAACATTAACTCGGAAATATGACAATAAACTTCCACATAATAAATGCATGACACTGTGCTACTAAAGGACTACGTTAGGGTCATCATGCTTTTGTGTGTTTTTCACGCGGATCGAGCTTATTTCATAATTTACCGTTAGTATTATGTTGGAGCTAAATGATAAAAAAATACATTTATTTTAATGAATTTTTCCATTATTGTTTATTTTAATGGTAATTGATTATTGTTTGTGCGGGTTTATAGGCAATTATTTGCTTTTGTATGAATGAAAGCGTTTTATACATAGTGCCCTAAAGGTGCTTTCTTGCAACTAATGAACGGAAATGCATTGTTTTAGACAGGACTAGGTTTCATATAACGTGATTATTACTGAATGCATCCATTCGTGCGTTAACCACATAAAAATATCTCAAAGTGCATTTAAAAAAAAAAACATCACGCGATTTATACATTTTTCTAAAAATTTTCTTGTCACATTGACAACCTTTTATTTTGTAATCTTATGCAAAACAATCTTGAGAAAAATTTTCAGTGCACGCTAAACAAGCATCAAACTATACAGTTTTTCTCAGGTCTTTGCAATGTTGCTTAATTTATTATTCACGGTTCAACACTGAACAGTTTCACAACCTTATTTTGTTACTTGAGCAGATCATCGACACGACACTCGATATGCTCGATGAGGTTAAATTAAGCAATTTTTTCGGGTTAAATTAATGTTCTGGTTTAGGGATTTGCCTTTATTATTTGTTTTTCGTCATGCAATTCGATCTAGAAAGAGAAACACGTCAGCGGACGAGTTTTCACTCCTGTGTACATTTGTGATCCCACAATCCCGTAAACACTTCTATCCCATTTACATCGCTCGAAACGAACGAATCATCATTTACTCTACCCTTATTATTATTATCACAACCCGAGCACAGCCCCATTCTCGACGGACAGCAGACGGAAGCGCAACGCGGACAATGCCGTAGCGGATCGTAATAAACGGGCGTTTTTGCGTCGTGGCTCTATTCAATTTTATCGGGAAAATGCGATCGGGAAAGCGAACCGGGGGTCGGGAAAATTCAGAGACCACCCCCATGGTGATCGGGGTTCGTTTTCACGTTAGGGTTGCTTTTGTTCGATTTGACTTTTGTTGCGTTGCGGGTTTTTTCAGTCGTAGTTTGTAATGGCTGCTATTCAAAGAGTAGCGGAGCTGAATTCGATGACTATATGGCTATTTACATCTGTCGGAATCCGCTCCGCTCCTCAGTGAATGGCCGATGTAAAACCCACAGTCTAGAAATGGAACTGACTAGGGATGCGGCTATATGAAAGAGAAGGATGCCTATATGGCTATCTTCTCTTTTGTAAAGCTGTGTCCCTAGTCCGTTCCATTCCGCTCGCAAGTGGACAGTGGGCTTCATGTTTTATTTGAAACTAGTTTCTGTGATACGATGTTTCTTGAGACTGTGGACTTAAAGCTAATTGTGAACTGTTGTATAGTGTTACTAACACATAACAAGCGAAATCTAAAATATCTGTCAAGACCTGTTAAATTACATTGCGTGTGTAGTCTGCATGTTTGCTTTGACAATGGTCCTTTCATTAAACTTTAGAATCCTGCATATTGTAAAATATTGAATAAAAATTGAATAATACAGAAACCTTCCCAGTTGTGTACACAATATTTCTAGAAAGTTTCATTGCAATCGGATAAGATATAAAGAAGCACACAAGGCACAAACACATTCACACATTCGTTTTTATTTGTACAGACTTTAATCAAATTTCCTTAAATATCTCTTCATATTTAGAATTTAGTCAATGTTACTACGAAAATGTAGTTTTGCTTCTATAAATACACCCACTGTAACCTACTGTAATTGTACTTGCAATTCTGCAGGACTATTACACAAATGTAGCAAATTACTATATGGTACCATTGGGGCGTATTCGCGAATATATATTTGTATAAAATAATATAAATGTACGAGGTGCATCTATATGTGTTGACTCATCACAAGTAGCGGACTTAGCAGATTTTTTATAATAACTAATTAAATATTTGCACACGTCGACGTGTTGCGACAAAATCCGTTAATGGCTCTAATTGTAATACTATGTCAACTCATGTGTCCACTTAATTTTTTTCATTACGAAAAAAATATATAACAAACAGTCGACACATTTCAGCAATTTTAAAGCATCTCATGTCGATATATTTAACAATGAGACTCATTTCAATTTCTGATAGAATAAATGTCTTTAAAATCAGATCCATCTAAACCTTGAATTTTCATTTTTCAAATCTAAAACTCGACCTAACCTAACAATGTCATTTCTATAACTGACCTCACTCAACTAGAAACAAACCACGTCTAATTTAGAACCCTATAACATTCCGACAATTCTCAAAATTACAACGCACAGTGTAAACCCTACCCTATACACCCACCGCCCAATTCTATCGTTTTATTTCGTTGCGGGGTCGCAGCACGTCTTTCGTTCGAATTAATTTAACGTTTTCGCACAAAAGAAAGTAACCCACAGCTCCTTTTAGAGTGTCGACCGACCCCGCTCTCCCCTTTCGGGGTGTCGACCGACCCCGCACTCCCCTTTCTAAGGCCAATTCCGTTCGGTTATTAATTGTGATCCTTTCTGGGGGCATTATTTGCATCGTTCGCCCTTAAAGGGTTGCCAATTTACATCAAAATTGGCATAGCCAGGTATTGTTGGCCACTCTGGGCTTTCGCTCTTGTCTCCCCCATTTTTTTCCTTTTGGGGGTTTTTCTTTGTGGGAAATTCGAAGCTTGTACTCTTTGGGTGCTGAAGCGTTTTGTGAAGAGGTTCTTTGTAGTTTTTTTTTTATTATCTGTGTATTCGCTTTTATTCATATTTCGAATTTATATCTATGTAAATAAAAATGAATTTATGTGTACTTTATACGTCTTTTATCACTTATCCGATCACAAAGAATCTTTCCAAAATATTGTGTGCATATTTGGGATGGTTTTTGTACGTTTTTAGTTTTCAAACGTTCATTTTTATAATCATCAAAAGCATCTAGCATAGATTAGAGTTCATCGTCTCTATGCATGTGCATTTTTCAGTGTCATTTGTTCTAACGATCGTTTGTGACACCTGGTGTTTTCACAGCATTTACTTAACCCTCTGAGTAACTTGTTCGTTATCCTCAGATATGATATGAAATTTAGACGAATTTTTCTTTCATATCATCCAAAGTTATATACAAAAACATATTTTTTTATTTTAAACATTTTAACGTATATAAAATTAAGCGCCTTTGATAAAATAGCGAGCAACTTTGATTAGCTGCCACTCCTTTTTTTCCTTTGCTTCATAAAAGCCGTTTAGTACTTTCCAAATTCAATTAACGTTCTGGAACGTCGACTATTAGTACACAAGCACTGATTACTTGCTGTAAAAGTCTAGAACTTCTACTTCACCGTATCCGTATTTCAAACACATTATATATTCCACACATATGCATACAACTCGTATTTAAAATTTATGCACGTTTCATTAAATAAGTTGATGTATTATAAAATACAACGTCATTCACGACACAAACACAAGCTAGATTAGCTCTATTATTAAAAAAAAACGTACGATTGTCCTCAACTAATGAAAAATCTTGTATTTTTTTGCGTTCGAATCGAACACAAAAGCCCATTACGCGGTTTAATAAGGTTTCGTAGGAAAACGTCGTTTTCAATGTCGTTTCATTTCAAAGAACAATTTTTCGACGTTTCGCGAATAACCTTTAAATGTTGAGGACGCGCGTCAATTTCAGGCACTTCTTTGTCTTCCTCGATATCTAAAAAAAAAATTAAATAAGACCGATGTCCAATTCTATAAATATGACGATTCTAGGTCGCGAATTTAAAAAATTAAAAACTAGGGCTTCCAGGTGAAAATTCAATTAGTTTTAATAATCGATAATGGCCACGATGTGGCACACAACACTCTCGGAATTAAATCGCGATTATTTATTCATGTTTTCAATTAAAACTTTCATTAGGCATGTGCGCCAATCTCTCTCACCTGCGCCTTAATAAGAAATGAGCTAATGGTGCGTACGCATTTTATCGTATTGCGGGTTGAATCGGCGGTAATTGTTTTCTATTTTCGTTACGTTTTACGTGGATCTCTCTCTCTCTTTCGTTGTGTTGTGTAATTTTCTTTGTGCTATTCGTTTCAATTATGTTTCGTTTTGCTTCTGCCGATCGAATTAGTGTAAAAGGTATACAGTTGGATGCTCTTTTCGTGTTCGAATATATGTATGTAAGTTTTTTTTTTACAAATAATATATGCAGTTTTGTGAGGAATTATGGACGCTTTTAATTTTGATAAATTTTGAGTATTTTTTTTATTAAATGGATTTGTAGTTTGAAGAATGATCAAGTACAGTTCTTAATATTGCATTTGATATCGACATTTGGAATGATTTATATAAAAAAATCGATCAAATGAAAATATCACTAGAAGTAGATCATTGTAGATGTGTATAAAATTGATATTTTATAAGGATAACTTTTATTTTTATGCATTGATTTGATTCTATCAGACTTAGAGTTTATAATGAAATATGATTTTCAAACATTTGGAAAAATATTGTAAAATAATAATCCTTTCTAAGTAATATTTTCATTTAATTGAATTTTCCCATGAAATGTCATTCTAAATGTTAGTAACAAATGAAATATTAATAACAATACTTGATCACTCTTTAAATTATAAAAGAAACTTGGTATACCCATTTAGTATAAATTTTACGAAAAAATGCATTCTATCAAATTCATTGATAAAACTGTTCAGAATTCTTCACAATTGAAGTGATAAATTGTAATTTCATTCGAAAAATATATCTAAAATCAGCTCTACACTGAACTGAAAGTTCATAGCACAGAAAAAAACCACAACTGTTGGTTAAGTAGTCCGCTTAATAATGCTGCGATGTCACACGGTCGCATTCCACACTTTAGATTAATTCGTCATGGCGAAATTAAATCGAAATTCAAATTGCGACCGATATTCGAATGTCGAATTTGAATTTCGTCCGAGCATCAACCTTTAATTAAACCATATACGATTTATATGTTGTGCAGAGTTGAATGGCAATGTTATTTTGGGCAATGACATATGAATTGTCGAAAAATAAATCGAGCTTTAAATTACAGTTAGATTGACTTTTCATTATTCATGATTTTGTGCATAATCAATTGTGAAGAGTGTGGTAAAAAATGGTGTTCAGATTTAAGATTTTTTTGTGGGTTTCAAGCAAATAGCAAAAAACCTTCATGCGATTTTTTTTGATATTATCATAAATAGTTTCATATTTAACCAAATTTTGTTTAATTCCTAATGAATTTTACATTAATTCATTAGAAAACATGAAATATTTCACGCACCCCTGAAAATTCCTCCCCGCATACTTAAGAACTCTCTCCACATACGCAAGCCTCAAACATGAACCAACTTCAAAATTCGCTGAAAACAAATTAGCGGCTATGAATAATCATTATATGAATAATCATAAAATTTGTTGAATTTAACATAGAACGCGTATATACGACAATTAAGCCTAGTTTCGTCACGCGGGACGCACCCTTATATTTGCAGTGATGTGAGGATCAATGGACACTTTTGATAAATATTGCGTTTTTCAGCAAAGCTTTTAATAAATAGGCTTACAATTGTAATTTCTTGTATAATTTAAAGAGTGATCAAGTACGTTTCTTAATATTATATTTAGAATGATTTCATAAATGAAGAAGACATAACTTGAAAGAGATTGTTGGGATTAAAAAAAAATATTTGAAAACTCTTATTTTTGTGCAATTATTTTATTTTATAATATTCTTTCATTCTGTAACAACTTTTGCATGATAACCACTTCCGGATAATGTTTTCAATCAATCGAATTTTTCATAAAAGTCATTCTAAATGTTAGTGCAAAATGCAATATTAGGTACCATATTTGATCACTCTTCAAATTATTAGCCTTTTTAGGGCCAGTCTTTTCATATCTGGTTTGAAAATAAAACGATTTCAAACTACACACGGTCCTCCAACTACTAGTTGTCAAAATTTGATAGAAAGAGACGCACCTAAGTATTGTTGTATTCTGTCTCTATCCTAGGGTATTTTGACAGCTCATAGTTTAGTAGTTTAAAATCTCTTTATTTTCAAACCAGAAGTGAAAAGCCTGGCCCTAGTAAAAATTTTACCGAAAATGTCTAGAATCCATCACAACTCAGTACAATGACACACCCTTCAGACGCAATAATTCAAGTCGCATTTTTGGCCGCTACTGGATTTTCGAAGGCTTTTGGGGAAGCAGCGTCGCGTGTTGTTCTGTCTGCTCATACAAAAGGCATTCAATATTTTTACGGTGAGTGCACTAAAAAGTGTACGTTGAACCTGCGCCGTGTGCGAAGGCGGTTCCACGAAACGAGATTGTGTTTCGATATAATGGCTTATGTTGTGTTTGTGTGGTTTTTTCGGTCGTCTGTGTTGGTTCGGTGTCCTTAGTTTTTATTTTTATGCTGCGGTGGAATCGTGATTTCAGTGAAATCGTAACTCATGTGTCATTTCAGTCAATCGAGTTTCGTAGATTTGAGTTAAGGCGGAATCACACCGGCTGAGACGTCATAAAAGAAAGAAAGAAGTGATTCATTCATTTTTTTGTGTGCAAGTGAGAAAATCATACCGAGTAATGCCGTTGTATTCGTACATAAAGAATTGAATGGTTGTTCATCTCTTTCTTTTATGACGTCTCAGCCGGTGTGTCTAGTAATTTAGGGATTGTAGATTGCAGCTACAATGTTATTGATTCAATTAAATTATGATTTCATCGAGGATTTACTTTAATAAAAATAAAGTGTATGAATGTAATATTTGTCGTTATGAGTGGAGGCGTGTATGAACGGTTATTTCAAGATGGTACGGTTAATCGAATCAAATTTATTCAAATGCTATTATTTATTTTATACTTTAGCAACTGAAATGTGATTTGATTTGGTATTCGTATCAAGTATTTTATTTTTATTCAAAAACAATTGCTTTACGATCCTAAAGCTAGAGAATTTTACATTATCTTGAGTAAAGATTTTAGAATTTTCTAAATAAAACAAAAATGTATTGAAAGTTTTCTATTTCTAAATTCGCTGAATTTAACAATTTCGAAAGAAATTGTAAATATGTGCTTATTCATTTTATTATGTAAAGATCTTCTCAGATCCCGAAAAGACTTTCAGCCATTTTGTGGCTGTAAAAGTCTGAATATCTTTGCATTATATTATATTTCAAATATTGTATTTGAAAAGTTTCGCAGTGAACATCTTCCACGAAGTTGAATGTTATTTTAGCATCATGAATGCAACGATACGATTTGAATTTTACAATTGCGACTCTTGAGTTTTATCTCAGAAGAAGTACATAATATCTATTTATACAATTTCAGCTTTCACCGGGGGTTGTTTGTTATTTGTTCAGTTGCGTTTCAGTACATATTTTTTCAGCAAATATCAATGTCAACACTTTTTTTCGCATATTAGTTCAAGGATCATATCGTGACGTACTTTTATTTGTTCCTCTTCGAACAAAAAGATAGCTCGTGTGTTTGAATAGATAAAAATACTATTTCAAGTGCAATGTCTATAAATATAAATAGACTTATCTTTTTTCTTTTTATTATTGAATTAATAGAAAAAAATATACGAAACTAATCCCGAAACTATAAACTGCTAGTAAACATCTATACAAGATTACTTTCGATCGTAAACTTTCGTTCAACCCTCACCTTCGTATTCACATCACAAACGCAGAACACACCCCGTAATAATTTCAAATCGGAATCCAATGTCGAAAATAGACTTGGGGAAATTTCATACGTATCAATGTTTAATTCATTTATCGGTCCGTGATATTTCGGAAAATGGATTAAATTTCTATTAATAGTCCGGACATACTGATGCTATTCTTGGAACGATCTGCATATTAGTTTTCGATTCATTTGGCTATTTGAATGTATAAGAATTGAATAATAAGTATTTCTTTTATGTTCGGATTCAAATATTGATATGAAAATTTTCGTTTTGTAAAGTGATTAAAATTGCAAATTTTTCAATCAAATGTCTGAATCAGAATGGATGTACGTTCTTCGTTGATTAATTTACATTGATACGATTTTCTTTCATAACTCAAAATTTACAGCTCGTTGAGTTTCAATAAAAAAAAGCGATTTAAAATATTGTTCATCTACAGATAGATTTAATTCTTTAACTGTGCTTGAACGATTATTATATTCATAACTGTAAAACACTGAATTAATCCAACATATACAAACTCACATCGTGTTCATATAGCTCAATATACGCACTCGCATCGTACATGATGCGCGTGTACATAGCTCAATATTTGCACACGTCGCTTGTTCATATACTCAAATCCATAAAAAAATTGTGCGAAGCAATTATCTAAATGCGTTGCTATTGTATTGTAGCGTCACCTCGGACAGAATAAATTAATTTTCAAAACTCATAAATATCTCAGAAAAACACGCCGTACACATCCGAAAGCATCTTCCCGTATTTATCATCGGCGATATTTAATAAGCGCCGCTGACATATCCGAATCGTCCTCCGACCCTCGGTCGCACAATAAATTACCACCAACCCTACATAACGACTTAAAATCCCAAAGGGGACAAGTGACATTATTGCCGAAATCGAGTTACGTACAAAAATCGCTTCTATGTACGCTCATATTAGGATGTAAACGAATTTGGAACGAGTGGCGAGATATCTTTATTATAAATTCGCTAACGTTCGAAATTGTACTGTAACTTTTGAAATTATACTGTCCGACGCTCTAACCGATTCGCCTTTTTTCGTACTCGAGCATAGGTGTACATGTTGTCCATATCTATCTATATTATAAATACGCTAACAATGCTCGAAATTTTCAGACGTGCCTCGAGTTCAAATTATCGAGCGTGCATTGTATTTGCCGGCGTCGTTCACTCCGCACGACCGTCGTACTCGAGCAATGCGTCACTTTTTACGTACATAAGGCATTTTTCATTTCACATTTAGATGGAAATAAACACAAATTTGATTAATTCCGAACATCCGTGGCACTACTAGTATAAAGTGTAAAATCTGGGGTTCGATATCATCAAATCACTCGACCTCCTCTTAATACATGTAGGTACTTTGAGTGAGCTTATCTCGAAGTCACTTATGTCCTTTGGCCTTTTCAGTCATATATACCACCATGGTTGTATATATAGCATAAAACACCATCGTTCCCTTTGTCAATAGACACGGCGGTCGCGTGCCCGCCGCGAAATTCAGAGTTTCCCGTGATTAATTCCTTGGCCGGGAACACAATGGCGACAACCGCCTCCGAGGACGTACATCATATCCTCGGGTGACGACCTCGACCCTTTGTCCGGATGCTGGATGTTGGATGTGGGTGTGGATGTGGATTTGGATTTGGCCCGATTATCTTCTTTTAGTCTGCGGTGTTGAGTTTTCGCCAAAATTTCATATGAGGAGTTCCATTTTTGATAATTCAAAATGGCGGCCTTATGGGTATCAGATCGAATGGGAACATTACTTTTAGTGATGCTGAGACTGTATAATATATGATATTAATTTTCCTTGTGATTCTTAAACGGAAAATATTCTTTAGTTCTTTAAATAAAACACGCTTTTTACATTGAGATTTCGACCGTGACCGTTTCGTGTTAGCCTGAAGGGATTCATCGACGATATCAACTCGCAAGGTCAATTTTTTTCAATTCATACAAATCAAACATCGATAATTCCATTAAATTCGAAAAAAATCCAATTCAACCCGAACTTCGCCCAATACAAAACTTTCGCTGAAGATTCTATCGCGAGAAGATAAATTGATTAAACGCGCAATAAATTTTTGTTTTAAATGTCAAAGTTCCGTTCGTCTCCTTCGCCTTGCTTAGTTGCTTACTTAACTTCCCCAGAGATAGGCGACGTGAATCAACTCGGCATAATTAGCTTTGAAACAGCTAACGTTGATTACCGCCCACTTTTTTCCCGCCCAAGATTCTAATGAAACTTTATAATTATTCTTCTTCTCGTCTCGTCAGAAACGCGGACAGAATGCGAAAGCCTGGTCACCGAGCACCTGCTACCGTTTTTCTGACCCAATTATGACCGATTACGGAACGATCGGAAAATTGTCGAAATTTCCAATTTTCACTTTCCACTCAGTTGGCTAATTCGTATGTGAGTGAAATATGCGCATTCGGCGTGAAAAATTGTTTTGTAAAAATATGTGTGTTCATGTTTAGATCGTGTAGGTTGACCTTTACATACATTAGTGGAAACGATTGTGGACACTTTTTAAAAATTAAATAAATTTTCATAACATTTTTTTTATTAATTGGGATTATAATTTATTTCATATTTTAATGAATGTTCGAATAAAGTACATAAAAATGATTTTACAAAAAAAATCGAAATTTATTGAATTTATTTAGTGTCCATAATTAATCATTTGTTTTAGGAACATTCACATTCGATTCTATCGAGTTTTCAAAATATCCTAAAAGAGCGGTGAGTCTCAGAAAAATTCAGAATGTTTAACTCAATATTCAGTATAAAAAATTAAGAAAAGTCGTTTGTGCAATATAAGATGTTTCTGTTATTTTTCTTTTCAAGAGTGTTATAAGTCAAATGTTTTTAGGCTGCGAAAAAAAATACGTTATATAAAAAGATCTGCTGCATAATAAAAAGTTCAGTCGGAGGCTTAATATTTATTTTGAATATAATATATTTCATTCTACTTTCAAACTTTATAATAAAATTGCTCTCCTGAAAAATATTTTTTTTTAGATATGTCTTTTATGAAAGAAACGAAATTTAAGTGTTTTATTAAATTTCCAGTGCTAAATCGATCAAACTGAATAAAATAAAACGTCTCTTATATTAAAATCGCTCAAATCATATTTTGATTAAATAAAATGAGATTTGTTTGTTCTAAACGGTTAAGTTTTATATATTTAGTGTTAAATATAGTTCTTTAGAGCATTACCTCTGATATATTGTGGTGTTTACTAGACCAGAAAGCTCTACGATAAAATTATTAACTGTACTATTGCACGTACGTAGAATAGTTATTGTTTGGAAATAAGAGAAGTTTGAAAGAGTGAACACAATAAAATATGAATTATATTAAATTCAGAATTATCATTTATATTATTTTTGAGATTATAGAAGTTAAATGAAACGTATTCGATTGAAATTCGTAAAAATATGGTACGTTTCTACGCAACCGTGTGCGACATTTGAAATATTAAATTTTCCTCTTTATAAAACATATATTTTAGAAAGCTCAAAGGAATTTCCATAAATGAAACCAATCGAGTATGTAGCGACATATGATATTATACACGAACATTGAACTAAAAATATTTTCGTCGTCATATTGGATGTGTTTGAAACGTCAGATATTTCATTTCTACATCTCTGAAATGGACTTTATTATAAAATATTAAATCTAACAGATTTTCCGAGAGATTTAATAATAATCACAATCTTATAAAGCGAAATTTTATTCAATCATATTTTTTTACTTTTAATGGGATGAAATCATTGATCGATTTTTAACACTTTGATGCCCGTGAATCTTGCACATTTTCGGATAAAGACCGAATTTTCAGCGCCGTATTAAATTCGTCATAACTTTTTTATTTATTTATATTTTTTCAACTTATTAGTACAGATGAGATGAATTTATACATATTGAATTCTAGGATCTTTCTTGTTTAACAACTAATACAATCATACATCAATATATCGGATTAGATACGAATTGTTTCATTTAGACATTTTTTATTAAGATTTATGTCAAATTAAAATACAAGATACACCAAATTAGGTCAGCGACATGCATAAAATTGCAAAAAAAATCAATCAAGCAATGTCTCGAACGAATTTTAATAGCTCAATTCTAACATTAGACATTGATGCAATATAATTTCTGCGACAGCCTCTTGAACGACCTCGAATCTGTCCAAGAAGCAGTAGGTGTCTCGACGAAGCAAAACTCTAGTCTGGCAACACATTCTCTTATATTTTATATGTGTGTATGTGTTATATCTCAGAAAAATAACACGCTCATTGTTCTCTCTAGAAGCGTAGAGGCCATTTTTGCCGATTTCCGATAGTTTCCATTATACGAAACCCCGTAAATCTTGACACACTTATGGCCAGATAATTCCGAAATGGAGCCTAGCACGCACAGTTGACACACTTATTAGGCTGGAAAAAATATATATTGTGTTATTTTCGAGTTGCTCTTTTCATTTTATTTCACGTGTTGCATGATTTTGTGTCGATTTTCTTTTTGGACGAGATTGGCTCTTTCCGTTTGCTGTGTTGATTTGTCGATGCTTATGTCGATCTTTGATTGTTTTTTCGGTTGCGAAATCTCGTTGCGTGGATCAAATGGGTGTTATTTGGTTTTGTAGCCAAAATTGATTCGCATGATTACTGTTTGTATAAAAAAAAATGATTTGAACTTGTTTTAGTGCTAGGTTGTAATTTTTCATTAATCGTATTTGTTCCTTGCGATTGTTTGCTTGTGATGGATTATGAGGAGAATCTCTAATCGTTTTTGCTAGAAACTTAATTGCCTTGTTATGGATAAACTATTGTATTTCTTTAAAATGAGAAAAAATAATAGTTTATAGTTTAAAAAACATTCTCTTCATATTCTAACAATTCCTGCTAACTGTCAGACTACGATTGGAAGACATAACTTTTTGATATAAAAAAATAATTTATCCAAAAATAACGAAAAAAAGTTTTAATAAATTCATAAAAGAAATCTGTTCTCTCACACAGATTTATTATATACCTATGTAATGATGAATTTAATTATAGAGTTAATATTGAACCAAACTATAATGGATGCCGAAGAAATTTGCGAGTTTACTTAGAACTTTAGCGAGAACTTAATAAGAACATTTAATAACAAAGTTATTATATAACACATCGATTCATTCAACATAATAATTTTCACGAAAATTGTATCCAAATTTTCTTATACGAAAAAAAGTCACACACATACGTGTACCAGTTTCGTTGCGTGCCTAATAATGAAAAGCCGTCGAATTATCGCGTTACGATTTCGCATGTTATTCCGATTATAATAATACAATAATCGTGTTGTGCGCTGATTACCGATTTTTCACGCTTTGCATTCCAGTTTGGAAATTTCCCACATGTTTCTCAATTCGGATACTATTTATTATTTCTGATTTCGGAGCCATCTGCATTCGAATGGAATGGTTCGTTACGTGGCGTATTATTATGTGCGAATCGCATACGTTTTGCATGTCGAAATTGCATAATTGTGCGGTCAATATTTACATGTCGATTCGGATTCGATTTAAAATTATAATCGATTGAATTTTCATTTGAATATGTATGTATGTGCGCACTGGATGGACGTGCGCTTAATGTGTAACGACCCTTTTGTTGATGTTCGTTTGGGACAAAACGATTTCCATATCGAATATTGATTGAATTTTTTATTTCGATGCGAAAATTGGTTCAGTTTTATGTCATATCTGTATAATGAAATTCATTGATTGCTTTTTTTTCATGCTGAATATTTTTTTCGTTTAATAATTCCTCATTTATGAAAATTAATGTTTATTTTTTTATTGTTTCAGGTATGTGTATGAAATTTTTTCAATATCTCAATCAGTGAGGAAGCAGATATTAGTGCATGAAACTCTGTAAAGTAATCAGCACATGAAAGATGGTACTAAAATCGATCGACAAAGCAGGGATTCATTTCGTAAATCGTAAAATTGACTTTAACCATCATATCAATTATGAAAACGAAATGTGATTCTCGCCAAGACTTGAACCCAGCATCACAAAACACTGAAGCCTGGCTCAGCATACATTAACTCTTCATACCACTATACTACACTGGTTTGTTTATTTGTAACGAATGCATTCAAATACC
Organism: Cheumatopsyche charites; assembly: GCA_024721215.1. Classification (NCBI taxonomy): domain Eukaryota; kingdom Metazoa; phylum Arthropoda; class Insecta; order Trichoptera; family Hydropsychidae; genus Cheumatopsyche; species Cheumatopsyche charites. The sequence goes on along the minus strand of CM045580.1, from coordinate 1,599,735 downwards.
ATTCATTCAATCGCAATCAAACTTTATTGAATTCTCATTCATACGTCTGAAAACGTTTCTGAATCATTACTAATAAGTTATGACTTATTAATTAGGTTATAAGTATCATATAAAAATGAACTGCGCCATGTACCATTTTTATTTTGCGTTATTCCTTCGTATCTTTCTAGTTCCACAACATGCTCCTTCGGACGTGTGAGTTATTCAATTAACGTTTCCCAATTAGTGTTCTGCAGAATTCTGATACTTCGTGCATGCGAGCGAAAACAGTTCGTGTATTAAATTGGAGATATTCATTCGGTTATGTGTATTTCGTGCTACGCGAACTGAAGGGACTTGCTTCGGGATTAAATATGTATTCTATTTATGTAATAAAGTTTACGCGAGAGTTTTTCATATTTTTCCACCCCCCGAATTGAAATATTTTCTCTTTTGCGCAAGTTTTTTCTTTCCGCTCTAAATTGAATATGATGAAAGGGCAACTCTATAAATAACGCTGTGCGAAAACATTACACTGTAAAAAAAATGTGAAGTTTAAATTGAACTCTTAATGTATTTTATTTGCAGCGCGAATTTCAGAGAAGCGTTCTTTGAAAACATCTTGTGTATATTAAGCCTTTTCATTCAAAATGATAACGTTTCAAAACCATACATTTTCATATTCGATTGGATCCAGTTTTAATTTGATTGAAAAATCGACTTTTTCTTCTCGTTCGAAAAGACTATTTTCGATAAAATTCTAGAATATGGATAGAAAAATTACATGAATCTAGTTTCATTATAAAAAAATGCTTTTTTAATCAATTTATGTAAATTCACCCCATAATAATTATTCACACCTCAACTTAAACATCCACCCCGAAACTCATTCGAATTTTCAACCCCTAAACGCGAAACGATAATTCGCTCTCTAGCTCTAAAGGAGCCTCCACATCCCCTGAGGTCGTCGCTAAGGGTCGATATACACTCGTAGAACCCTAAGGGTGTTATACATATGTCTATATACAAGGGTATAGATGCATCCTTCCGCGTTTTCCTCTCATGACGAATTCATTCGAGCTTCGGTAATGAAGGTGCGTTCGTTATCTGGGTTAGGTGTGTTTGCGATTTTGGGGTGTGTGTATTTGTATACTGAAAGGGCCAAGGGGTACAAGTGTAATTTTCGTCGAAATTGAGTCATATATAAGAATCGCTTCTATGTATTTGGTGGCGAAATGATATAAACGAACTTGGAATGAGTACCGAGATCATATCATCAAATCACACGATTCTTATACATGTAGGTACATGCTCAAATTTGAATGCGCTTTTCTCGAAATCACTTGTACCCCTTGGCCTTTTCAGTCGTCGTGTGTTTGTGCATGTGCCAGGGGTGTGTTTGAGTTTCGAGTTTGCGTGGGATGATTTGATATGGACAAATGTTTGATTAATGTGTCACGGAAGTGACTGAGTGATTGTGTTGTAAAGATTTTTTTTGTATACTTTATATAAATACATATTTTAATAATTAGAAGTTGTTTAAAAATGTTATGGGTCATATTTTTCATAAGTGCAGATTTTCAAATTTTAATTTGTAAAAACTAAAAACTTGCCCCGTTCTCCCCTAATCTTATCGTGTATGCGTAATAATGACCTTGTATTAAATAAGGTTCTTACTAATATTTATTGTTTGATTTCCTATCGATTCTTATCGAATTTATCACACGTTATTTACACCGTATTTGGGTCGACTAATCGTTCCGAATTTAGATTTGAAAAATGAAATTTCAAGCGAAGCAATTACGTACACATTAATTTTAAAAGGAAAAACTTTTATTAACGATCTGTGTTTTCGATATTACGAAAGCGCGATTGCGATATAAACTATTTTGACTACGATATATATTTTGCGAAGATACGATCTTTCCGTCGTTTTTGTTTCAGCATTCAGCATATCGAACGATTTTCATGCGGACGTCTCACGCAAAGCTTCGCGGAAAAATTAGCGCGAACATTCGGAACAATTAATCATCCGAAAATAAACTACGTGATAAACATTTTAAATTACAACTCTACAATAACAGCTTTTACGTAAAACTATAAAACGATTGTACACACCGCGCCGGACTTTAGAACTCTTATAATGCTAGATTCGAGTACTTTCAAATCTTGACTAGTCAGTTTCTTTCGAATCCTTATTCTATTTGTTTTAAAAAAATATTGATTAAACGTTTTTCATTTTCAATTTTATATTTTTTTCTCTTTTTGATGCTTGCTTCGATTTTGAAGGTGGAAAAAGACCGGTCTGAGACGTCATAAAAGAAAGATATGGACAACAATTATATTCTTTGTGTACGAATGCGAAAGCTCTCTGACTCTCTCACTTATGCACAAAAAAATGAATGGGTTTTTTCTCTTTTATTCTTTTATGACGTCTCTGACCGATCTGTTTCCACCTCAAATCTAGCAATTCTGTCTAAGTTTATTGTCAGAGCTAGTTAACATAACAGAAACCAAATATATGATATAGAGACAGATCTATGTAAAATGCAAGACAGATATAATAATATAATACTGCATGCGTCTATCGATCTATCTCTTGGACTTGGTGTTAGTTTTATGTTTTCTAGAAACTCGCATGAGAATTTCTAGAACTCGTATTCAGCTTTTAGGTGATCTTTCGACGCGTAGTTTATTTACTATTGACTGACTGTTCTTTTGTAAAAATAATTGGATACTACCACTTATTGTGAAGAAAAAAATAAACGACATAGAAAACCTAGCTCCCCTGTACACGTTCTGCGAATTTTCTATTATTTAGCCCTCCGACAATCGGAGAAAAACGTTTTATTCGCAACCCGAAGGGTAGGTAACCTTTTTAGCCGACGATTAAGACCTAACCCGTGAATTCGAGCGCGAAACTCCCAGTGGGGGTGGAAACCCCCTAAAAAAAGTAAACCCCTTTTTATGGTAATAAACGTCGAATTAACCGACCTCTGGCGAAACTGATTTAACACTTTTTCTTAGACTCCTAGTTTTTTTTTCTGTCGTTTTAGTTGTCCTTTTTGTGCTTCCGATCGTTCCGCAACGTTGAGACTTTGATAGATGAAAGTTTTCACATTGTACATAATAATTGCTCAAGTTTTAAGTAGGCTTTTGTATCGAAAGATTGATGGATTTATTAACTATTATTTTCATTGTTCGTTTACGTTGGCCGTTTATTAATTATTGTTCGAGTTGTTATGAAAATGTTTAAGTAACGATATTGGGTTGTTTGGGTAATTATATAAATTTTCCTTTTAAGGTTTTCCGATGTATAAGAAAGGTGAGCTTGTTACGTTCCATCAAGCGTAAGGACGTTGAGATGTTTAGGGTTTCGTTGAAAATTTAATAACGAGTTTATCGTTGTTTGATTAAAATTATTGGGTTTTAATTTCGTTACATAAAATATGTTTACATTGAAAAAAATACAATATTTGTAAAAGCTTTTCTGGCTTTATAAAGAGAGCGCAGAATTATAAATAAGAAGATTTGACAAATTGAACAAATTCATAGTGAATCGTTTAAGTTTATTTATTAATCAAATGGAATTATTGCCATGATCGAGCGAATTGTCCCATTTGTAATACTTACGGTATTTCGAAAGTGAATTGAATTAATTGAACGCTCTTGCGCCTACGAATAGCCTGATATCACAGACTATTGTCAATGAAAATTCCAATACCTCACACTTCACACAAGCCGAAATTGAAATTTATCATTTCTAAATATCATTTCGATTAAATCCTTTACATAAAATATAGAAATTAGAATAAAATTCAACGTAGAATACATAGAAATGTACGTTCAATACGTTTGTTCTAATCAAAGTCAGCATTAGCGAACGCTCACCACTATTCATCATGCACAGCTCTAATGGATTACAAATGTATTATTCAACGATATATTATGAAAATAAACACGAACGTTTCAATGAATATTTCAATTGAGTTAATTTTCCATGAATTTTGACCCACTAGCGAATTTCCATACAAGCGAATCGTTTTTTTGTCATATTTTCCTAACATCCTGCATATACGTTTTATAACAGTGTTAATCTGATTGTGTAGTAACTATTTTAATATTACGAAATATTGAATATCAATGCACAACTGTTAAATATTATTTTTCGAACTGTCACAACTTTTTATATGCAGGTACGTTTTTTCAACGATAGCGCCATAATATCGAGAGCTGTCAAACGCAGACGCAGTATAAAATACCACAAGTCAAATATAAAATATACTAAATTATATCAGATATTTGTATAAAGTAAACATCACAATAATATAGCGTTACACCGGATACACAAAATTGCGCTTTTTTATAATTAAGATTGAGATAATGGATTTTAAAAGGAGATATAAATGCGATTTTCTCTACATTGTTATCGAGCTTGATTGCAATTTTAAGTGATGCATTACGAATCTTATGCGGCCTTTACATATACATAGCTATTGCCATTCATGTTGCTGTTGATATTTTTGTTTCTTGCTATAATATTCTAATCTATCTTTCATCAACATATGAAAAGCAGAAAAAGATACGAACGTCAGAGAAAGACTAGCAACGGCAACACGAACGGCAACGGCTATATGTAAACGCCGCATTATTTAAACGCACATTATAAAAATAACATTCGAGAGGCTATATTCTAACATACACATACAATATTTAACATCGGAAAAATATTTTCGCATATCATTCGCGATTAACAATAAAGCGTCGGGCAAAACGACCCGTTACGTGTTCGCTTCGGAAATAATCGCTTTGTGAACGTGACGAGCGAGAAAAGTTCGCCGAACCGAACACGAAATCGAGTTATTAGTCTTTTTCGAAAGTGTGCGACTATTTTTTTTCATGTAGGCATTTTCAAAAAATACGAAAAGGGTTGTTAGGGGCTAGGGCTTATTATTAGCGCCGCTGCGAATCGACGAGTTAATTAAGGCGAGTTTTCACACGGGCAAAGTAAGCGTTTCGTTCCGTTTTGCTCTAACGGTTCGCGGTAGTTTGGCGTGAAGCTATTTTTTGTTTTCGCTGTGTTGTTATTTTATTATTTTTTTAAGATGTTGCATGTTTTCCGTTTCGTAAGAATTCGTTAGAGTTGCGTTGAGCTCTTAAATCTTGTTTTGGACGTGTCTCTTGCGCAGTTTTCCATTAAAGTGCTTTGTGCGTTTATGGTATTGTGTAGATTTTTCATATGATATCCATTTGTGCGACGTTGAGGTCGAACTAGTAAACAAGATTATCTATCGTCTGAAATCCATAATTTCATGAAAAAATCTAGAATTTGTATTTTTCCGCGAAATGAGGATTCGATTGATAAATTATGAAATAATCTCATTTATATAATATGAATAAAATCAAAATGAGATTTCAAGTGTCAAGATGTCTAGAGCAGAGCCACTTTCCTTAATTGACTCGAGTTTGAAACTCGTCTCAATCATTGGAATTGGTTCGAATCGTTTTATTTATTCGACTCTGTACGATTTCATATAAGTCTGCTTTGAATAATTAGAACATGACATTTAAAATCCATCTAATATTGATCTAAAGTTGTTAATCTATAATTAAGATTATTCAATTGATATTTTCGCGGAACTCTTTTTATTTCAGATATTTGAGATAATCGTTATTTATTTAGTGTCTATGTTTTTCTTATGTGTCGACTGAAAAGGCCAAGGGGTACAAGTGACTTTGCGTTGATTTCGAGAAAAGCGCGTTCAAATTTGACCATGTACATATTAGGAGGAGGTCGACTGATTTGGTGGTCTCGGCACACGTTCCGAATTCGTTTATATCCTTTTGCCACCAAATAAATAAGCATGCATAGAAGCATAACTCAATTTCGGCAAAAATGTCACTTGTACCTCTTGACCTTTTCGATCATCATGTCATTTCAGCATTTTTTTATCTTTTATTACATAAAAACATTTTATAACATTTTTTTTTCAATGTGAGCCCTTTGATTTCAAACTATATAATCGCGCTAATCTGTGTGTTCGTGTAAGGCTCCGAAACTGCGTCGATATATTCAACGAGTCGATCGCTATATACAAAGATTAATCGAATAACACTCGATCGATCACGAATGCGAAAAATATTTTCGATCCTCGCGAAGAAAACACGAAGTGGAAAAACGTACTTTTTCGGCACATTATGTTTGCGATTCGCCAAAGCGTGTCCGATCCCATGAAAAACTCGCTGCGAACGATTTTCCGGATGAAACGCGAAAAGTTTTATCCGGACCCGCTCCGGATAGGCACCGGAGATAATTTAATGAAGGGTCGGGGCCATTCTGGTTCATTTGCTGAAAACATAAAGGATAACCTACACACACGTGCACGCGTTCTCTCGTTTATAGTACGAATAACCCCCCCGGGGGATTTTTCGATGCTGGGGGTTGAAAATATTGTATGTGGGACGTTTCGAGTGGTCTGCCCCCGTTTTTCTCTTGTGCTATGATAAGGTGACCATTTGTTTTTTTTATAGTTAATTTATATGTGACTACTGAAAAGACCAAGAAGTACAAGTGATATTTTGTTGGAATTGAGTTGTGTATAGGAATCGCTACTATGTACGCTCAAATAAACGAACTTGGAACGTGTACCGCGGTTTGTTATCAAATCACTCGACCTCTTCCTAATAGATGTAGGTACATGCTCAACTTTGAGCGCGATTTTCTCGAAATCACTTGTACCATTTGACCTTTTCAGTCGTCATATAGATTTTGCTATTCGTCTTGTCATTATCTTTTTCTGTCTAAAGTTCTCATTTAGCTCTCTTATCAAATTGATTAATTAAAGAAGTTTATTTATCTATCTATTTTAAGTAAACTGCACTATATATGTCCATCTTGTTGCATTTGTGTTAAAATATGCATCCAAAATACATGTGAAAGCGAAATCAATATCGAATAATCTGACAGATCACATACCGTGTTCATATAACCCAGTATTTGCACACTGAGTGTTCATATATCCTAGTATTTGCACATTATTTCATATAGTCACATACTTAAAATATAGGGTTGATTCTGATGAATCTTTTTTTTTACATTTTGTTTCGAATCTTGGTTTTTCATGCTGAAAAATATGCACTGTGAATTTTTCACTAAAATAAAAACATATTTATACCAGTTTGCTTTTATGCTCTTATATTAATTTTTACCCTATTGAAATGATTTTTTTTCTTTCCAATTTTTTATATTTTCATTAAAAAAGTATGGTCATAGCAATCTATGTATGAATCGAGCCCGTGCTAGTTTTATGCTGTGTTTTTGCAAAGCAATTTTCCGTGACCGGTCGGGGTAGGTGTTTTATGTTGTCGTTAGAGACGTGTTTTCGCTTCGGGGTTGTTTTTTAAAACTCGCCACCACCATTTTGAGGCTCGGTGTCTGCGATTCGTTATTTATTTCTTAGTTTTGTACGTTGCGTGCCATACTAATTCGATGAACTGTTGTTTTTGTTAGAGCTTCACATGTTTGTATGTGTAATGGAAAATTGTTTGTCGAATTGGGCGTATTTTTATGTGGAATTGTAAAAAAATCGTTGGTGATTATTTTTTGCATGCTACGTGTCGGTTATTGAAAGGTAAACGCACGAATACTGTTAGGTATCTCAATTGTGTGTTGTATGTTTATAGGAAAATCAATAGAATTATCTATGTATTTTTCGTTAGATTTGTCCTTTATTTATGTGTCAGTGAATTCATAACTTCACTAATGAATATGATTTATAGTACTTTTTAAGGTAATTCTGGTATAGATGGCCATATGAGAGAGGGTGAGTGGTCATTTTTTTTCAATAATTGGCAATTATCATTATTTTTTTGTACTTAAATTGGATATATAGTGATCACAAAACGTCCGATGATAAGAAATAATAATAATTATTGCCGATTTTCGAAAAAAAATAGCCGTTGGCTATCTTTTTCATATGGCCATCTATCCTGGAATTACCATATAATTATACTAATTAATTGCAAAAATTCGCTACAATATTCATTTTCACAAAAAATTACACCCAATAAAAATAATTTCAATTAATATTTATGTGTCAAAATTATTAACCTTCGAACATAGACAGCATTATTGCGATAATTTCACACGACACTCCCTCATCCGTATCTACGATCGAACAATCCTTGGTTTGACACTCGATCGAAAATAGACACACCATTATCCGACGAAGGAAAAACCCGGGCAAAAAATAAAGGGCGTAAAAAACGAAAGGGCTTATTTTGCGACGCGTAAAATTGATTTCATCGCACAAATATACGAGAGATGGGCTAAAAAGGAAGGAAAAGGAAGGAAAAAAAAGCTGTCTCGTGTAAGTATGCGCTTTGAAGATCCGCGTCCGCAATATCGGTGTAGTACATCCTCAGGATTTCCTCTCAGACATGAATAATGCATGTGGACGTATATTTACATAGATTTGCGACGAGTGCATTTCGTATTCGTTTTTTTTTCCTTCCCTTTTTTGCTCCTTTATTTAGGAATTATTTCGAAGAGGATGCCCCTAGGAGTCTGTTCCAGTTTTTTTTGTATTTTATTTCAGACTATAGACGATTATTCTCCTCGGTCGTTTGTCTGGATGGTGTAAATAAGCTTGGATTGTTTGTTTTTAAAATTTATATTTAAGAAAATATGATTTTTATGAAGTCTGAAAGTGTTCATCATTTCGAAAAGCTTTCATTCAGATGACTTCGAAATACTTTCGATAGTTTAGTAGTTCGTAAAATGTTATCTAGCTCAAAAATTTGGCTTGAAAAAACCAATTGGAGCAAATGCCTATCTACAGATTTCTAATTGAGAGCATCAATTTATTTGGAATGCATAAAAAAACCGTAGCACCTACTTTACAATTTCGAATTCCTTTCCAAATACTGAAATTTTGAACATCTAACAATATTTCAAGCTAATATTATTAAAGTGTCGAACAATACTTACATATAAAGAATCTTATGTAAACTTTTTAAGCTGAAATTTTACAATAATCTTATTAAATTTATTTTTATTCATAAAATATAAACATACTAATTATACAATCATTGTCAATTAATATTATTGAAATGAAAAATAAATGTGTTTCATAAACATATCAAGCAATTAAATTGCTCGGAAAAGCTTAAGTTTACGCGATACCATTTAGCGCAAACAACATATCGCATTTCTAAATGAAGCAATCCTTACATCGGGGAATATACTGAGAAAAAAAATCATATATTCTCCATAAGGATAATATAATAGACGACCGAAAGTGTGGAAGAAAATAAGGAAAAGTCGAGAAAAGAGGGAAAACGAGCCTTAATCTATATCGCGTCACTCGCTCTTACGAATCGTGTCAGTTTCCCTGCTCTCCTTATCTAGGAACATTTTTATTTAGCATTTGGATAGATCTTTTTATATTTCGTATACATACATATTTTCCTTTTTTTATTCCCATTATGCTTGTTTCGTTACGCGTTCGTGCGATCGTATTTCCACTCGAAATCCGTTATGAGCAGGCCACTTTGTGTATGTAATGTATGTATGGATCATTTGAGTCTGAGTGAGATCGTGGAACTTTTCCAATTTGACGTCTGTTTCGGTAACGATGTGACGTTTCGTCATTTTGGCTCGTATTTAGCGCTTTTGTTTGGAATGAGGCGTTTAAGATTCAGAATTTTCCTTTTATTTTTGGTCTGAGGGAAATTCTATTGTTGCATGTATGATTTTGCTATGTTACAATATGACTCATTATGACGAATGAAAGTGTTTCTTTAGTTTATATTTGATATTTAGCTGCTGTGACCAGGTGTTACTTGATATTTTATGGAAATTAGGTTGATCGTATGTATTTCAAACTGATTGTGAACTATTGTATAGAATACATAATAGATACTATCAAATGAAATGCAAAATATTTATCGAAAACATGTTAAATTACGTCCTAAATATGTGTTTTCTTATATGTGTCAAGCGCAGGAACAAAATAACGAGTTCAAACAATCTAGTATTTGTACTCGAATCGAGTGTTTATAACCTATTATTTACACATGATGCAGGTACTCATAACCAAATATTTTCTCACGGTGCGAGTGCATATTATCACATCAAATATTCGTTCATATAAATTTTATTGAATTTCAAATAAAGTATGTATTGCATTACTCACAATAGAAAGAGGCACTCAAATCAATAGAACAGTTGACCTGTTTACGCATTGAATCATTTATCTCTGTGCTTCCGTTTAAAAATTCATATTAATCAGCGCAACATCGAAGCGTTTCAATGTAATTAAAACGCGGCTAACGAGGCTCATTTGTTTCGCGTTTTGACGTTTCACATCAACGCTTCGAACATTCGGATATAATTCGAAATCCGACACAAACACCGTCGTTGAATCGGGCAATTATCGGACGATCGTTATGGGGAAACAATGGGAATTGATTGCCTCGAAACTAACGGAATGATTCTGTAAGTCAGCCTCGAAAAAACTGGTAAAATCGCGTTATAAAGTGTGGTAGTGTTATAGAAGGTTTGATCGAATAGGATCGTTTTTGGTAAAAGTTTGATAGAAAGCATGAGAAATATTTAGTCATGTATATTTGGGCAGGTTTATATTTTTCAATTGAAATGTAGTTTTGAATCATTATTTGGCAATTTGAATGTTTGGTAGATCAGACGATATTTAGTAGTTAGTTAGCTAATTGTTTAGTGGAAAGGCATTTGGTCATTTAAACGATATTCGGTAGATCGAAAGTTGTATTGTAATTTGGAAGATGTAAGAAAGCTACTCAATCGAAGTATAAAATTGTTAAATCGGCGTGGCGATTAAATTTCATCGAATTTATAACATTTGATTACAGATTGTTTATAAATCGGCACAGATAACTTACCTTCTATCTAGGCTAGGCTATCTTTGTATTATTGCATCAATTTACCTCGATTTTGATTGAATACGTAGTATCATAGAACAGTAGCATCGACTTTCCATTTTCTGATTTCTATCTAACATTTTCCAATTTACAACACGTTTTCCGATCTACGAAATATCTACGCAGCATCTTCTGAACTTCTGCACGACTTTCGAACTACTTATAACATCTTCCGAATAGCTATTCGATAAACATTTTACAAACCATCGAATGTGTTATGATTCAAATTTTTCATAACAATCGAGCATCTTTCAAACTATTGAATTTCTTCCATCCATCAAATTTGAACATTTCACAAAAATATTTCAGTTCAAATTTTCACCTGAAAATACGAACGTACTCTAATATACATGTAATTCACTATACACATATACAGTATACACTCGAATACACGATTCTCACGTAAAGCAAGCGAATTCGTCGACGTGTGAAACTCTTGCCGATTGGTCTCCATTCAGGGGGCGTTTGATGCGGTTACAGAATCGCAGAAACCCTTTGAATTATTATACGATTGTGCGGTCGATTGTTAATTGAATATTTAAGGGATGAAGATAAAACGAGCGTCTATCTCCCCAACATTGAGAATTATATGAGCCGTTCAGTGCGCAGCGTGATTAACTCCATAAAACGTCGAAAAAAAAATGAAACATTTTCGATGAATTCGAAATATACAAATTTTATAATCTACTAATGTGGTCAGTTCATATTTAAAGTGCAGAATTGATTAAAATGACATTTGAAATTAATGATTCATTATTCAGTGACCATACAAATTTTGTCATTTAATAGTATTTATTATTATGATTCAATAATTATATTTCAGACATAAAAAATAATAACTATACCAAGTGCTTTGATATTTAAATTTAATTTTTTCATTCAAAAAGTGTAGTTAATGCCTTTATGCATTGAACGTCTCATATATTCTCGAGATATGCGCTTTTCGATTCGATCGAATTGTCTCGAGTGGCTCTATTGTATTTCATACGAAGAAGATATCGAATTTTCCTTATTTTTTTGCATTAGGAAATGGGAAAAATTTCCCATTCGCTTCGATAAAATAAAATTCGCTCGTCTATCGAGCGAATATTGGCCGTAATTGTATCGGGATGTTTACATTATGTTCGGAGATTCGCTACAGTAGTTTGTTTCCCGTTTTGTATCGATCGTGTTTGTATTAGTTGACTTCAAAGAGTGTGCTTCGAAGAATTTTCGTTTATCATGAACGTTTCGATTCTGTAAACATTGTTATATGTATATATTTTAATTTGACTTATGCAAATTTGCTCATTCGAGTTTGCTACTTCATATGTTTCGTACGCCTCGTTCAATTTTTCACGTTTCATAATTCATTATGCTGTCTTGAAGCGATCCGAAAATTTTGCGTTTTCCTTAAATTATGATAAATGCTTGAACAAAATAACAAAGTACTTGTGAAAAATAAAACTCACCCTGTTTACGAGTTAAATTAATTGAAATAATATTGCGAGTGAATTTTAATGCGGTTAATTTTAAAACATACAAAACTAACTAACCTGAAATTTAATAATTATTATATGCTGATGTGTTATTAGTTTATGTCAATAATTCTGCTGTATAAAATGTTTGTGCATGTCGCATCAAGCTTAATGTCCTCGTGATGCTGGATTCAAGTAATTTCAGAATCTGGGAAGAGTCACATATCTTTTTTTTTTTCATTCATCTGACTACAGTCCAAGTCGAATCCACATTTCAGCGTTTTTGTATCCATAATTTCTTTTTCGTTAAATTTAGCTAGTCTCTTGTATTGGCAATGATAGTCATATATAGACAAAAGCGACGAAAATCAATGAATTCATCAAACAGCTCACACCAGGTGAGACAAACAGATAGGTAGAAACCCCGGCTGCCAATAGGTGTCACGCAAATCAATCAGCATAAACACACAAGCGATCAGAATGACACCGAAAAGCCGGGATTCGTTTATACACTTTGTGAAAAATAATTAGATTAAAGGTGTACCCCTTGCCCAATCATTCGTCATATACAATCGTACTATTATTCTTATAAAAATTGAACCACTTAAATGCAAAATGTGGGCAGATCAGACTGAAATTTACCGCCAAAATAATAAGTCGTATAGATTTCGTTTTATGTATACGGGCGATTTAACTTTCGCCGATCGACCCTCGCTTATCGGGAGCGCAATTAACGTCGACCCGATAGACGTTTTTATACGTTTCCCAGAAAACCCACCCTATTTAGGAAGAAGACGTCTTCTCCCTGACGTCGTCTTCTTCCTCATCCTACTCCATCTTCAGGGGAAACTGTGTCCTTTTCCGGAAGAGTCTTATCGATGCGCCTGTCTCGATCGGAAGACGCACCGTTGCGGTTTGACAGGGGATGGATTTTAAGGGATGTGTTTAGGGAAAGTGTTTTAATTTGATTTGTTTTAAGTTGTGATTGTAATGAAAATCTATGGTTTTATATGGGGACTGAATTTCACGAAGGGTACAAGTGACCTTTTTTACTGATATTAAGTTAAGTACAGAAAATGGTTCTGTATCTGATACAGAATCTTTTTCTGTACTTAATTCAATTTCGATAAAAAAAGGTCACTTGTGCCCTTTGTGAAATTCAGTCGTCATATAATGAGTCTTATCCTTGCTGTGCTGTCTGAAATATTGTATTTACTAATATTTATTTCTGTACTTGTACATGAACTATTGTTTTGAAATAAAATGGAAGAAGGCATGAAACGCCATAATTCAAATGTCAAGTATACTGAATTATATCATTTGTTTTAAGTATTTCTTTAAATAAATGTCACAGTATTCTAGTATCATAGCAGACAAACAGAATAAGGCTATTATTAGATTAGATTGTTTTTCTTTAAGGCAAATTTTCACTGCCTTATTCAACTAACCATAGAGTTGCATTAAGCCCTCTTATTACGAACTATCAACGGCAGAATTGTTTGTTGTATCAGTCATAAGACTTGAAAATTGTCATTTGTAAATTGTAACATCAAAATTTTTAATTTCTAAAAATCCAGAAATATTCTGAATGTATTCAGCTATACACATAACCAAACTTTCCACGCTTCAATACAGTTTCGAAAAGTTACAAATATCGAACAAACAAGAAATCCAAAAATATTTCCCCCAGCTGAACGACTATGATCTATCGTTTCTTAAGAGAAAAATATTTATTCAATCATTCATTTCGAACATGATGCGTTCCCTTATACGTATATAACCCAACTCGGCAACAACCCAAACTCTAGAAAGCAATTCGATCTTCACAACACCCTCGAGAAACAGAACCTTCAGTTGCGAACGCTAACCGCCCCTTAGTTGCGCTGTGCGAATATTATTTTATCGTTCTTATTTCGAAAAGGGCCTCTTTTTTTATTTATTTATTTTTCCTTTGGATGCGGCCCTGCTTTTGGCCAATCTCTGCAATTGTGCGGCCAGGAAGAAGATAAACGCCATGGCGAAATCCCGTCCCGAATCCAAATGTCATCCTATCTGAATTTCCCAACGTTTTGTACGAAGAGACCTCTCACTATACGAACGAATCTTGCATCTTTGTAAGATAAAGCTTAAATTTTGCCATGTATTCAAATTATATCGAATAATATAAATAGACTAGCGATCAGCCCGTTAAATATATCAACGCAGTTTCAATCCGTTGAATATATAATATTTACACGCAGTTTTGGAGCATTACATGGACATACACAAAATTATCATAAAGCTTCAGTAGATGAGCTGAAATTCAAATCCTTCGATAGTAATGAACATCCATTTATGTCTTCAATATTTTGAGTTTAATTAAAGTTTTATATAAATGATGTGTGAATCGATTAAAAAATATTTATAGTTGTGATCACATAGTGTGGTCATCCTTTTTGTTAAAAATAAAAATCAGTGGTGTAGTTTTGTCTCGTGGGGAATCATGTGAACGCTCTTATCTTTTGAACTTTAATTATTCTGGTGATACAACTAATGACTATATGTGGTGGTTATCGATAGAACTGGTAAATCCGGGTTGCGGTATTACATAATAATACATAACATTTTATTACATTAGCTTTACTCTACGATATTCGTTAAAATGTCAAATAGTAATAAACATATTAAGGAAAATGGTAAGAAAATTCGATTTTTTTTTTATTAATCATAATAAAATCTGTTTTTTTCTCAAATTATTTAAACATGCGGATCAATAATTGAAAGGGGCGTATACTGTTCACAAAATATGTACACTTTTCAAAAATAACGATTCAATTGTAATTTGTGCAATTTTGTTGATATGATGATTATAAATAGAGCAACAATCGAGCGGTGAAATATTTCCTTTTCGATCCTTTTTTCCAATTACTGATGAACCTGGGCCTCCATATTTTCAGCGGATTCGTAACAATGGATTTTTTTCAGAAAGGGTTAATTAAACTCTAGGGACTAGACCGACTTTTTTCAAAGTTGTCACCGAATTAACGACCTGCTTAGTTAATGTTCATATTTAAGTAATCAACCTGTAAAAAATATCAAAGCATGCATGGATAGAATAAAGAAATTTTTACTATTTCATGCAATCTTTATAATGGGATTGTAGAGCAAATTGCAACCCGAGCGTCATATAGAAAAAAATAGCGCTATTATTGTATTAGATTTTTTTTTCTCTTACTGCGTTTAATTATCATGTAGCTCTTCTATTTCTGGCTTTAGCCTCTGTCTAATATATCTATATCAATAGTTTTTTTCGAATAAAAGAAAATATATATTTTCATAGAATACACAGTCAATTTATTTATTTGCCACAAATCAATCTCTTCCATACGACGACTGAAAAGGCCAAGGGGTACAAGTGATTTCGAGAAAAGCGCGTTCGAATTCGACCATGTACCTACATGTATTTGGAAGAGGTCGAGTGATTTGATGATATATCTTGGCACACGTTCCAAATTCGTTTACATCCTTTTGCCACTAAATAAATGAGCATGCATAGAAGTCACTAAAAATGTCACTTGTATCCTTTGGCCTTTTCGGTTGTCATATAATTCACCATCGGACTGTTGACCGGCGATAAGACAGCTTCTTATTGGCTTCAATAAGCGGGGCTCACCTGTAGGCATTGCGTAATACTCCAGGGCCGCATCGAGGGTTTTCCTCGAGGAAACTTGCCCTTCCTTCGGGAATTCGTTTTCTACGCGGACGTTGATAGCCGCTAAAAGTTCATTAACTGAGGAGCGAACGAGGTGAATATTTAATGCGAGATGAACGATTATGTGCGCGTGTGTCGCTTTCGATATTAGCGAAAGCCTTTTGTGCTAAAAGTAAAGGTTCGTATATACATACGTACAATGTGCGAGTTTGTTCCGTTTCCCAAGTGGGGATTATGTGGGATTTTTATTCTTTTGATGAGTTATTGAGTTTGGGTCTAATGAAGCTGTTTCCTTTATTGCATGCGACATTTTTCTTTTTTGTTATCACATAATTCTAGGATTGTATGCTAGTGGAATTAATTATTCGCAAAGAAAAAAATTCATTTCTTCGTAAATTTTTCCCTGAATAGGATTTCAATTTCTTTAATATTTTAGAATGAACAAGTAAGATTCATATTATTCTACTTTGCATTAACATTTAGAATGAATTTTGCGAGAAACTGCAACATCTATCGAATTTATAAAATGTCCAAAATTAATTCCATCAACTTATCAAATCAATTTTTTTCCTAACTTTGGATCGAACATCCATCTGACAATGAGAATAATTATTGTTTACTCTATCAATCGACTAATGATTGAAAATATCGTTCGAAATATTTTTATACTAATTTATTTTAATTATAAAACAATATCAAAAAATAAATTAACCTTATTTTTTTTATGAATTCCCATTTTTATGATACAGAATCTAATTTGAAGGTTGATGTATTATATATTGAAAAATCGAATGATATTAATTACTAAAGCTAGATATAAAGAGTTTGAAATTTGAAAAGTTGAAAAGTGATATCAGAAGTCGTTATTAGAATAATAATAAATGAACATCAAAATAAGTACAACCACATAAGCTCGTATAAGTACAAAATAAAAATCCAATAATGGAACTCCACAAATAATATTTTTCAATTACACCTACCAAACTTCTTAAATTGATTCGTGTGAATCGAGCCTCGAATTGTCGACTTTTCGCCGGAAGAAGAGCTCACTACAAACTTTTCGCCCTTTTATTTTTTAAGGGCTGATAACCGGCGCGGCTTTTTTGTCGCTTTCGGAAACGAAGATTGATGGACCCATTGCTGGTTGGCTTCTTTTTTTCCATCCATTTTTCCCTTTTTTTCCGCTAAATTCTCGCCTCTTTAAACTAGTATCCTCTTTGCACGCATCGATTCCGATTTCTGACCCTCTTTAACCCGAGAGAAAGGAAAATGTCGCATTTTTGTTCCGGCCAAAAGTGTGAATCATGTTCGCGAAATTGGGTATCGATTTTTTTAAGACGTGTCTCGTTTCGTTTCCGATGATTGAATGTTGATTTTTCTGTGTGTTTTCTCACAATCGATGCTAGTTTCTTATAAATTATTCAAGGCTTGAATGCTGCGCCGCACAATGCTTGACTAATGGATAGGTCTTGATGCGATTCCAGGATGTAAAAGTGCTCATATCCTGTTTTTTCAGTCGGATGTTCAATTTTGTATGAAAAGAATAAAAATGAATGATAGAAAATTTTATACTGTGCAAGATAAAATTTTATTTGAACGAATTGGTATGAAGTGAAGTTAAATATTTTTAAACTACTTCAAAAATTTGATTCAAACCATCATTTTTATCTTATTTCTCACCTAATTGTTTTGAGAAGAATAAACACTTGCTGTGAATTTCCCATGACGCTAATCTTTACTTGTTGATCGAATCTTCTATTAATAAACATGAATCGTCTAATTTGAATATTGATATTGCAATATTTTCCCGTTGTACGATCAACCATCTCAAAATGTATTTCCGCATCAACATCTATGTTTCCTTTAATTTTAACCAAAAAAAAAGCACCCTTAACCTAAATTTTTATTAGATCATTTATTTTTATTATACAGAAGCACGCTCTGTATCACAAGAGGGTTGAGCATATTTTCAAAAGACGCCTCGCATAAAAAGAGCACTTCCCAAATCGATTCGTATATAAAACACGTATTGCAATACGGCTAATGCAATATCACCGACACAGCTCATGTTCACAGCCTTCCCATAAATAAATTTCATTTCCATATTCAAAGTCTGTGACCCGTTTAGAAGCACAAAGAACCAACCGATAAATAAATAATAAATACCCTACACAAAGCGGATCGAGTCCCATATAAGTCCGTCATCATCGCGACGACCTTTTTCCACTCGGAGGCCTCCTTTAACAGAACGATATCTCGACAAGGTTTAACTTAATGTATTAGTCTATATATATAAATAATGTAAAGACTTTGCAACCTGTTGAATAATAATTCGTATTTAAAAAGAAACAGCTATATTGAAAGCTTGTGAGATGGAAAAGGACGGCGCTAAGTGTGTTGCTTTAGTATTCGCGAAATGTTGTGGTTGTCTCTTTTGTGTATATTTGTTATACATAAAACAGGATGAGGTTGATCAAATGAGCGTACTATGTCGGGATCAGTGTTCTCATTATGCTGAGTTTGAGTCTTGTCAGATCTTATAGAAAGTCACATGTCGTTTTTCTAAATCGATTAATTGATATGGAAGTTTAGCCATTTATTTAAAAAAAATATTCAATTGATTAAAAATTATTTAATGCAGTTCCTTATGCGAAGTTTATATATGACTATTCCCATATTTGTTAGAAAGAAACCATTACCCTTTTCGCTCTAACGTTTGCTTCTAATTTTCTCACATATGCAAAAGAAAACTGCATAAATATAACTTTAAACTGGGTTTTTCCACCAGCGATAAAATACCGAAAATAGCCCAATCGTTTGCATTGTAATCAAATTGCTGCATCTATCAATCTCTATAGGGTAAATTCAGATTATTTCTTAAAATGACAACATACATAATATGTAAACGTTTCATTAGTTAGATCCCAATTGCTACTTCAATTTAATTTGCACAAATCCAATTTAGAACATTAAATATTTATTTAAACACCTGTATCGACATCACAGCGTCATTCACAACACAAACACACAGACCATGTCTATTATACACAAGAATATAATGCGTTCACGCGAACCTGCGATAATGCACTTTTACATAACATCGGACACAATGATGGGAAAAAGAGTCGTCGAACTCGTCATCATTATTACGGACAATTCGATAATAATCGATGATGGGCTTTCGTGTACAATTTTTTATCTACCCATAGCATAATGGGTGTGTAATACCATTTGTGCACTTTATTACAAAGGGTCGACGATTCACGTTTCCGTTCGGAACTTGGATCTAACGGTGCATTTATGCGCAACAGTATAATGGCTCCGTGGTATAAAAAAGTGCTACGTGACGACTTCCTTATTCGCGGTTTAAGGTTCTCTAGATTGTTTTGTTTGAGTTTATTTCGAGAAATCCGTTTTTTCAAAGTTTTCAGTCTGAGGTTTATCTGTACTCTTTTAGTTCGGTCGCTGAACTATGATCCTTTCGAATGCTGCTTTGTCTTGAGTCTGAGAATTGATAAGTTATTTGTTTAGTGTCAATTATAATATTTAATCAATTTACATACAATAGAGACAACGTCTTTTATATGACGACTGAAAAGGCCAAGAGGTACTAGTGATTTCGAGAAAGGCGCGCTCAAAGTTGAGCATGCATTATGATTTGATGATATATCTCGGTACACATTTCAAATCCGTTTATATCCTTTTGCCATCAAATATGTATATGAGCGTACATACAAGCGATTCTTGTACATTACTCAATTTTGGCAAAAATGTCACTTGTACCCCTTGGCCTTTTCAGTCGTCATATGTACCTACATTGATTTAACTAACATTAATTTACTTACAAGCATATACATCGTTTGTGCATTCTTAGTGTCTTCTTAATGCTGGATTATAATCTTGTTGGTCATAACAAGTCATATTGTTTTCATTGATATGATGTTTCTTTCGAATGCAAAATTTTATTCAGAAGCTGTTCTTCTGTTTATCGTCCATTTATATGTATTTTATTACATGCATGGATATTTCAAAAGATTAAAGTGACATTGACTTTCAATTTATTGCATAATAGGCAATGCATATTAATTCTCTTGTATGCGTTTCATTTTTACGAATTTACAATCAGCTTCACCTTGACTGAAGCTCTTAAGATTATGGCTTCTTAAAAAAAAAACAATTTAAGTTGAATGTTTATCTAACATATCGACACTTTTGCGTAAATGTCTGAAAACACATAAACTCTCATTTGAATGCCGATCACATGAGATCATCGTGAATCTGAATGTTTACATTGTTGAGTTTCTTCGCATTCATCATTTTACCGATTTTAGAAAACAAGTTTATCGAAATCGATACCGACATTAACCGCAGATAATTTATTCACGTGAAAATCATTTTCGATTCACGTAGAAAGTCTAACGGGAAAGAAAATTGTAAAAGATATCAGATACCATCCATTCCTCAAGTTCGAGCGCATTTTCTTAACAAAAATAACCAGCACTTTCTACACAATGCGAAAATGCAGGGCCGGCTCGTTATGAAGGGCAATTGGGCCACTGCTTAACACAATTAATTGAATTTAGTCATTGGTAATCTTTGTAAGTTTATCTAAATTCGCAGTTTCTTATATTGATCCCACTTCTTGCATGGATTGATTTTTTCCTTGTAGGGAGCATCGTGGTGATGAAGCATCGTCACTTATCTTAAAATTTTCATGGCAAGACACTATTTTTGAATCTCACAAGGACTCAGAACTTCAAACATTTATTATAGATTTATATTTGGAAATTTTATAAATTTCTATTTCGTCCTAATCTTAACTCTACAAATACCATTTTTTTTTCATTATACCCCACTCATTTTAAATTTCACAAACCGTCCCTGCTCATCGTCAGACCCGAAGAGATCCACTCGGCGAAACAACACCTTTCTTAATTACAACAACAAGACCAACTGCCTACATAACAAAAACTCCCATCGCTAATTATCATTACGGCCGTTCATAACGTTTCATTGTTACGACTCTCTTTGCCAGAATTCGAGCCGAAGATCTCACAAAGAAATCCCATCGAATCCAATTAAAACCCATCGAAATTACCCAAAACTATGTACAATACAACGATTGTCGAAAAATCGTTCGTTTGCGTCATCTGCGTCACCTGCTTTCCGTTGCGTAATTTCTTTGAGGCCGTCTGATCGCGAGAAAACGATAGCCATTTTCACTTTCTCCGTTTGGCCTATTTGCTCTGTGATTGTTCGTCTTATCGTTCGTTTTAGTGTTTGGTATTGAATTGGCTTGTATGTGCTCTTTGGGTTACAAAGTTTTCTCTTGTAGTCAATGAGAGCTAACTATGATCTGTGACTTCACATCTTTTAATGGGATTAGTTATGTTGGATCCATAAGCATTTAGGAATTTATTTGCATTTGAGAATCTATAAATACGTATGTAAAAATGTGTTTGTATTTTCAATGTAAATTTTTATGAATTGTTGGAATGGTTTCTGTATTTGCAATTCATAAATTTTCTTGGTTACAATTTAGAAAACGTGTAGATTTTCAATCATTATCTGATTGTAAATGAATCTTTGATGGTGTAATTATTATTTTTTTGAAACAGCATTATGAAATTCCAAGCTAATTGATGATCATGATTATCGTTTCCAAATACGCATCCTAAATCCCTCAATAGAGATTAATTACGCAATTGACTGTTAAACCTAGATTAACCCATTTGTGTAATCTGATTCACAATTCTTAATCTTTTCAACATTTATTTTTATCAATTTATAATGAACGTGATTATATGCATTCGGTGCAGCTACAAATACATGGATATTCACACGCGATGCGACTGCAATTACTCGGATATTCACAGCCGATGCGACTGCATACATCGAGATATTTGCAGTTGAACTGATCTGTAAACATCCCAATTTTCGCAGTCTTACCAATCGCATATATTTACACACGATACGACTGCAATTACTCGGATATTCACAGCCGATTCGATTGCAAACATTGAGATATTCGCAGTTGAACTGATCTTTAAATATCACAATTTTCGCAGTCTTACCAATCGCATCTATTAATAATATATTTACCTAAATATAATATAACATCGATGCACACTAGCATATCGCATTTCCTAGCCTATCAAAGATCAAACCTTGGGTAGACACGAATTCGGGAAGCACACCCTCCGGGGCGTCCCGGATTGTGTCCCGTTTGTGAAATTCGAGCCGGGATCGTGTCCCGGGATTCATTAAATATTTTCGTCGTCCCGATTTCGTGGTGGCTGGTTTTGATTTCGCCCCCGAAACGGAATCCGTAATTGATTTTGAATTATTCAGGGAGAAACGAGACCTCAAACGTTCTTCGGCTCTTCAATTATTCGATGGGCGTTCTCGTCGGTTGGGTCCAAACGTTGGCCGCTTCGATGTCGATTGTTGTTCTTGTTGTTGTTGTTGTCGTTGTTATTGTTGTTGTTGTTGGGCCGGGTGTTTATTAATTCGCTTGTCTATCTGAAACCGATACTCTACGTTTCGATTGTTAGGTTTGAGATATATGGGAGTGTAGTATTTAATTAAATTTTCCATGTATTTTGAAATATTCTATATTTGAAAATGTAAATAGCTCTATGAATATGAATACGAATACTAGGTTATATGCGCACGATTCGTGTGCGTATAACCTAGTATTCGTACACGATTCGTGTATGTATATCCCTGTATTTGCACACGTAGCGTGTTTATATAGCCGCGTCCTTAAAAAAATAATATTTTATGGAAGTTTATACTGTTTTATAGTAACCGTACAGTTTGTTGTTGCGTTGTGCAGCGTTGTTCCGGTTTGTTGGCTTCGCGTGTCTAGCGCGTTTAGCATTGTTTGTTTTGTATCGCTATTATATTTTTTGTATGTCAAGATGGTGATTCTATTAAAGATTCTAGCTTCTGGTGCTGTTTCGAACGATTTTTCATAGTCTTTCAAAAGTTTTATTATACTAAAACAAAATCGAACGATTCCCTTTCTAAGCGTTAGATAATGCGAAAAGCGAAAGGTTTTTTTTTATATCAATCACGTTTCGTTTGTGATTTTTATTCTGATTGTGTTTCTGCAGTTTCAGTTTCTTAATAACAATAAAATACAGTCGATCCTAAAATGCGAGGTTATTGAAATGAGCTAATTCATGCAGAATTTGGAGGTTATAGTCTGGTTCTATGCGCAATTTTGTAAAAAATTCTTAAATATAGGGAAAATTACAATTTTTTTCTAAAGAAATACTAGAAAAATAAATATTTTCACTTGTTCCATTGCATGAAAAAATGTATTGATATGTACCTAGCTATAAATTATTCGAATCGTAAATTTAAGTCTATGGTCTTCTATGAACAAAAATGTCCCGCTACGTATTGCAAAAATGGCGATCACAAACCTACTGTCATACTACTCGAAAAAAGCAACGTTTTCTTACGAACAATCTAATAATCGCTTTATAGGAAGGACAACAGAATATTATTCGAATCATAACCTTAAGTCTTCGAAGGACCAGAGTGCTTTGCCATGTATTGCAAAAATGGCAATCACGAACGAACGGTCATACTCCGAACTGCCAACTCATCACGATCTTCCGAGGATGAATCACCTCACTCTTTTATGTGTGCTTGTGTTTTTTTATTTTCGTATTTCTTTCGACGACCTCCAGTTTCCTCGTTCGAAGAGCGACCGGTCTCGACAGTTTCACGATCTCGTCATCATCCTCGACGTACATTCTACGGAGCGTCATCATCACGATGGACCTCCCAGGATACGAATCGTTCTATTTTTCTATTTATGTCGTCTCTATGAATGTTTTATTCGATGTTTATCGTGTGTAAGGAGATTTTCGCATTTGCGAAAAAAAAATCGAATAAGGACTTAAAGTCTTCACTTTTCTCTTATTGTTTGTTTTGTATGAATTATTTATTCGCTCTTTATCCTATGTGTCGTGCGTTCGAAAGCTTTTATGCTTGTTTTGAATGTTTTATGATACAAATACTCGAATTTTTGTACAAAAACGATTGAAATAAAATTTTGTATCTAATAAAAAATACAGTTAAGTTATATTTAATCAAAATAATATTGATTTTTTTGAAAATTAAAC
Source organism: Cheumatopsyche charites (assembly GCA_024721215.1). NCBI lineage: Eukaryota > Metazoa > Arthropoda > Insecta > Trichoptera > Hydropsychidae > Cheumatopsyche > Cheumatopsyche charites. The sequence continues at coordinate 1,575,508 of CM045580.1, read as the reverse complement.
TTTAAAGATTCAATCCAATTGGAAAAAAATAAGCAATAGTACTAAAATCTTAAATGTACACGATGCTCTAGCTATTTGTTTTTATGTTTTGTGTTCGCATGCAAATATTAGAGCGAGAAAGTAAACGGTTACATGAATAGCTTGAGCTATATGTAAATTGACCTTAATAATCATAACAGATAGGGAAAGTATTAGATAGTAGCTCATTTGCACTGATTCAAAAGATTTCGGCACTTTTTAAATAAATGCTGATACTCGGCAAACTATATTTTTGAACATGATACATTCGCGTCAAAAATGAAACTTCTCAGATTCTAGGAAAAACCCAATATTTCCACTATATTCAAAAATATTTTGCTTTTTTCAATATCATACAATCAATCAAATTTGCTTTATCATCGAATTCAGCATATCACTGGAACTGAAATCGATGAACATGACGCACTCGCGAATTAGAAATGAAACTGCACAGATTCCAGGAAAAACTCTCTTTAACATTTCAACTCTAGTTAGAAGTTTTTCACATATTTCCCGTCACAATCAAACGAATTCGTTCTATCGTCGAATCCTATATAACACCGGGACATAGAAATTTCTATCCATCGCCATGTTCACATGAACGGAAAACGCGCCGAGGCGGCCATCTTGTTTCGGCGGGAAAATGGCGAATTTTTCGTTTTGGCGACAATAAAAGCGCCATTTGCCGTCGACCGTTCGATCGGCTCGTGACTTCATCTCGCCGAAGCGAAAATATTCCGTTCGTCTCTCCGTAGGTACATAATATACATTCGATTCTGTGCACCGTTGCGAAAATTGCGAAGGCCTTTTTTGGCTGGTCGAATAATGCTGTTAATGCCCGCCGTTTTGTTGGTTAAGGCCGAATTCGTATTGAGTCTGTCATCTGTCAAAATAGGTGTGTAATATGTTTGACTGTTCGTAGTTGGAGGATCTACTGTGCACTCATCCCTCGATATCTTTATCTATTTCGTGAAGTCATTAGAGCGGGATAGATAATAGAGTGCGTGAGATAGAGAAAGAATAAGAAACGTAGTCATATGTGAATGAGGCTTTATACTTTCGTATGCGGCTTAAATATGATTTAGAGATTTTATCTGACAGCCGAAGAAACGCGACAACGTGAAGATTCTAAAATTTTTGTTGCGCTTTACCTTTGAGCGTTTGGTTCGTTTCTTTGTTGCATACGTGAATCTGTGTATCCGCTTTTGTCGCGATACATTGTTATTTTCATTGCAGGGATATGTCTTTGTTGAAATTTGAATATTTTGTGTTAGTAGAATGAATATTTTAAGATGCTTGTCTAATTCAGAAGATTCGATTATCTTAAACCTACTATAAATTTATCCAACAGCATTCATTATGAACGTAGATTGTAATTGTGACGTTTTATTCAACTAAAGAAGTGTGTACCTTATCAACCCAATTTTATTTTATTTCAATTTGACATTGAATAGAGCTAATCATGTTTGTTAATGAACAGCATATTTATGTGTGAAAGTGTGAATACATTATTTTTATATTTTTCCTACCGATTCCTTATAAAGTCTTTCCAACCCACACTTGCCAATTAAAAAAAATATATTCAACTTTACCGCAAGACCTAAAAAAAATAGCGCTAAATAGAATCGCACACTTTTAAAGAGTCCACTTTCATTTCATTCTTCGAAGAGCAATAGGTTCATCTTTTAAAGAAACGAGGGAATCACGGATCGCTGATTTTGCATTTACTTCACTTTTAACAAGCCAAGTCGATAGTGTAACAGTATAAAACATTTGTGCATGCCACGTCTGTCTTCACTGTTTTCGTAATGTTGAGTTTGGATCTTGACGAGAGTCACATTTCGCTGATTACTTTTCAGAGTTCCTAGTTCTAACTAATGCTTCTTCACTTTAACCCTTTGAACTCCGAGTAGTCTCCCGTAATTCCGTTCGGAAAATTCTTTAAATTTATAGAATTTTACTAAACAATTCATTGAGAAATATGAATAAATACAATTTATTTATGATCGTGAACTTAAAAATACGAAAATTCCGAAGATAATTGGGTTATTGATACGTTGCGTCGGGTAACCAACCGTGTCGCTGTTTGGGCGGACCAGTTCTCCTCTCGGTCGGACGACACGACCTCGTTTCGAACAAAAAAACCGAAAAAATAGAAATGGAAAATGCTAAAAAGTGTGTGTGTGCGTATAAATATAATACGTCGTATTCGCAGTCATCATCATCATCGTTACTGTGGCGGTGTTAATTATTTGGCGAACTCTTGCTCTAGTGAGATTTTTTTTCGCTGTGGCGAAAGCGTTTCAATATTTCATTGAAGCACAATGTTTTCATAAATGTGTATGTTGCAGAGAAATCATAATCAATTACAAACTTGCGTACTTGTGAAAATTTAATGATACTTGGCAGTTAGGCTAATGACGCTTTATGTCAATACATAGATCGAATTGGGTTAGTTAGAAATTTCATTGAATTTTTTTAAATAGATTAGAGCTTATGACAAGTTTGTAATTTTAAAAATCTTGTGTTAGTTGAAGTAAAAATTTAGATTTTTCGAAAATTCAAAATCATTAAGGTCAAGTTTATACAAAATTGAAATAAAAAAGATACGCGCAATTTCATTTGCAATCGATTTTTTTTACATAGCAAATAAGTATGTAAATGAATTGATATCACATTTTTGCTTCTTTGACTCAATTAACTTGTAAAAATTCTGTGTAATGTTTGATTATCAACTTTGCATAATCTGGTTATAGTGTAATTATTCACAAAATTGCGGTTTTTAATGTTTGCACATTTAAAAAGCCAGATCAACATTAAATGTCCTTTACAAATATTTACGCAAACCATGACCCCTTTGTTTTGCGTGAATGCGACATTTAATCTTTGACTACACACATTCTGTAAGTAAATTCAATCTATTGTACCCGACATTTGTCAGAAATTCATCTCTTTATCATTCGTATATAAACTATAAAACATTCACATTTCGTATATTATTAGCCCATTTCGGTATACTGAGAAATTGACATTTCACTGACGTGTTACGAAGATAAATTTATCCCATCATTCAATTCCGTACACAATACGAAAATACAAACATCACCAAATGGATTGGTACAAAAATTAATATTTCAATAAGACATAACCTCGTTCATCATAAACATTATATTTTTTGATGAGATGAAAAAAAATCTATATTACTAACATTATTTATGCTTTGCATTCTTAAAATGTCGAGTGTGCCTCGATATACTAGTGCAAAGGGTTAAAGCTTTTTATTTAAGATATAAAAAATGTTTGTACGGATGTCCGGTTTAATTTTTGAGCTATTTTTTAATATTCATATTTTTTGGAGCGAAAAATACACTTATGTACTTATACAGAGGAAAGTTGACAAATATGGAACGGTATTTCAATATGGACTACCATGAAATTATACCGCCAAATTTAGACATTTTACATGAAATATAGATTCAATGCATAGATCAATCAATAAAATATATTAGAAAAATCAAATTAGAATTAAATTAGATTTTAATCAAAATTAAAAGGTGGTCTAAATTTTATGGTATGTATAAATTTCACAATGGTCAATATAAAAGCATTGGTCCATCAATTTCGCCCTTCTCTATCATTTCAGTATATTTCTTCATGAAAAAAAGACAAATTCACCACTTTAAAAAACGGAACTCTGAATATTTTTTCATCCTCGAATGTTTAGGCGTCTAAACGAGCATATCCTTCCCCCATAAGAAAGGGGGCGGCTCACAAACACTTAGGCGGAAAACCCGCCCCCTAGACATTTGTTATAGCCCGAATATTATCTGTTTTAAGCCGGGAATTATTCTCCCGCACCCAGGACATATTTCATTTTAAATGATATCGAAGTTTGTTTTGCCAGAGTAAACGAAAGTGTTGTACCTATGTGTGTCGGGGAATTTTCTCAGCCCTTGTTTTGTTGCCGTGACGGCTCTCAACTTTGACGGAGATGTTAAGGTTGTGCTCTAGATAAACGTTTCAAGTGTTGGATTTTGTTTCGTTTGACGATTCTGTTCGCGCTTATTAATTGTTTGAGATGTGACGTTTAGATTTTTAATTGTGAAGTCCACATTTTGATTGTCCTCTGTGAATCATCTTAAAATTTTATTCTGAATTGAGCTCTTGATCGTAATATTGCGTTTCACCGGACGCAGAACTGGCTTTTTATTATATCTATTAGGTTAAATCAACATAATTGTTATCCAATATAATGTCTGTAAATTGAAAAGTTCATTGATTTTCCTTCCATGCGATATTCAATGAGATAGTTAAGGATATGAAACGTTTTTTTTTTCATTTTCAATTGGTTTTCTAAAGTAGGTTATATCTGATAAATTGAATATAGGTTATATCCGATGAAAATAATGAAAAAATAGCGGATGTAATAAAAAACGAAACAGTGTAAAAGTTACGTGATTTAGTGGCTGCGGAAGGGATTAAAATGAAATTTCATACGAAAATCTATAATTGAATTTGCTATTAAATTGAAATTTATTCGATCTTCAAAATATTTATACATTCATACACATTGCATTAAAAAATCTACGGATTTTGAAAATTTTGAAATGAATTATTAATTTTGAAAAAAAAATGATTGTCAGAAAATTTTGATATGATTTATCATTGCATCCATTTATGTACTCACATCTTTACGTAACGATATGTTACGAGTTTTACTTTGAGTTATCGATATATGTTAAAGAATTTTTCACATTTACAAAAACTAAGTTGATGCAAAAAAATATATGACAGCTGAAAAGGGCAAGGGATACAAGTGATTTTGAGAAAAGCGTTGAGCAGTACCTACACGTATTAGGAGGAGGTCGAGTGATTTGATGATCTCGGCACACGTTCCAATTTCGTTAGAAGCGATTCCTGTACATAACTCAATTCCGGCATAAACGTCACTTATACCCCTCGGCCTTTTCAGTCGTCATATATAATATGAAATATATTATAACACATCAACATCATTATGCAAGATACACACCGCGCGAAAACTCGACGCATAAAACCAACAAAACTCAGCCCTTCCACGGCAACTTATAAAGCGGGACACACTTTCGGGAATGTCTTCCGCGCGAGCTTCCCCACCTTCCCCGGGGGACCCCCGAAGCCTTCGCCCCCTTATATTTATATTTTTTTCATCCCCCCCGTGTGTCCCGTCCCGGCGAGAAATCCCGCGAAAGTTCTCGCGTTTTTCCTTCGCCGAATACTTTTTAGGGTCGGAAAAAAGGTCAACCTTTTAAATATTTCATTATGAGTGACCCGACGCCCGTCATTTATATTTACTGGATTTTTTCCGCCCCTTTGACTTTGGGGGTGCGGATCAAATCTCCCGCGAAATGTATGTATGGGCGTTGTGCGAATCGGAGCTTTTCTCGTTGTTGCCATTTATTCTTGGGATTTTAACTGATTTGGATGTTTTGTGCTTTCGCTTTTTGTTGTTGTTCATGTCAGAGCTTGACTACTTTTTTGACTGCGGGTCAAAATTGATGCACTTTCTGGGTCAGTGAATATTTTCATGCGTATGAGAAACTAGGGTAATTTTGATCAAAGCATAAAAAATTCCATTTGTTTATATTTCTTTACAAATTGTCGTCAGACATCATAGACTATCAGTGCTGCCAATTGTAAATATCTCTCGTAATTCAGAGTAATCAAGTATCCTCAGTCTATTGATAAAGCAATTCCCCATATTTCACATGACAATTTCTAAGATTCTCTAATATAAGAATATTTAATAAATAAAACACAACATATTTTTCTTTCTTATTAAACCAGAAAGTTTCAAGACCCGGAAAGTTTTTATCAAACTTCCCGGGACTCGAGACAACGAAAAAGTCTCAACACAGAATTCCTAATATGCACAAGTTGTAGGTACTACTTGAAATAATCAAACGGGTCATACTTACTCGAATCTCGGGTCATATGTTGCTGAACTTGAAATAACAGGAAAAATTCCTTAATAAAAAAAAACTTTTATGAATTTTTCCTTGTTTTTCAAATATTAATGCTATTTTCATTCTATATTTTGTTATTAAAATGTGTGTCAAAAGAACTATGAACTAATTATTTACTTTTTTTGTTTCAGGATTCATACTAAACGATTTCGTCAAACATTGGGAAATCGCAGACTATGAATTCAGAAGTATAAAGGCACATAGAACTCGCAGAGGAACACAAAATCTATATCTCAAACCGTTAATACTTAATTTCACAGCTCATGATAGGTAATGCATATACATTTTTAAATTAATAATATTTGTAGAAAATACGTGTTTTTAATGAATTGCATTTAATTTGTAGGGAATTTCGTTTGAGACTGTATCCCGACCCAAGTTCAGTGTTCGCCGACGATGTCGAATTCCACAACACCGATGGGCCTGTAGATTATCATCCTGGAAACGTCTATTCCGGATCATTAGATGGTAATTTCAATAAAAATATCACTAGTAAATCGGCATATGTGTTAATTCGTCTATTATTTACAGATGATGAACATTCCTCTGTTAACGGGGTGATCACTTCGAATGGTCTGTTCGACGGCACCATTCACACACGCAGAGAAGTGTATTACATAGAACCCCTCCATCGATATGGAAAATCACATTCGAAGATTCATTCTGTCATTTATAAGTCGTCTGATGTTATTCATCCCTTTAGTAATAAATCGTTACCTTGCGCTTCGCATCTGTTACACATGAAGGAACTTAGTAAACACCAATCGAAACATAAAAAGAATCACAACTTAATGAATCAGGGTACAATTGTAAAATATTTTAGTGATTTCGATAGTAATATAGATAGTGTACAGAAGCTCGACAGAGCCAAAAGATGGTTACCTAGCGATGAAAATGATAAATTAACCGAATCTGAAGACGATGACAATGACGATGATGAAGAAGATGTTGCACCGTTGAGAAATCCGAGCCTTCCTATCGATTTATATGTTCCTTATTACAGTGAGAATGAAGATTCGAATATAGAAACAATTTTAAATAGAATTAAAAATAATACCGATAGAACAAGGGGAATCCTTGTTAGTACTTACGATGAAGAAAATTACGGAGATTCGTTCTACAGACCAAATTCTAAAAATCATGTTGAAATCAAAAACAAAGTCAACGTCCAGAGTGACATTGTCAGTAAGAAACCAATTGGTTACACCATTGTGTCATCGTTAATGGGCAATGTAACAGATTCAGCTCTGCGACATGTCAACAAAAGAGCTACAATCGATCCAAAGAAAACGACTTGCATGTTGTATTTACAGGCTGATCACCAATTTTTTCAGAAGTTTGGCTCAGAAGAGGCTTGCATTGAAGTCATGACTAGACATGTTCAGAGAGTTAATTCAATTTACAGGGTAACAGGTATGTTCATCACTTACACTAATTGAAAAATGTTTTCCGCTACATATTGCTGTAATGGATATTTTTTTCTAGATTTTAATCAAGATGGAAAGCCTGATAACATAACATTCATGATAAAAAGAATTAAAGTTCACACCACAGAAGCATTGAAAGATCCTCTTTATAGATTTCCTAATAACTACGGTGTAGAAAAATTCCTTGAACTTTTTTCAGGTATCTCATCATTTTAGCAAATATCTCACCGTACAAGTATTCTTTTCATTTGTGCATGAACTATCTAATTTGTTAATAAGTGTACATACATTTTAACCATTTTTAGTGTAAATGGAAAAAAATACTGAACACTTGGAAAGTAATACATCAGCTATTTTCATTACCATCTTATTAATTTGACTTTTTTGCAGAGGAAGACTATGATGGCTTCTGTTTAGCGTATATGTTCACTTATCGAGATTTCGAAATGGGCACTCTTGGATTGGCATGGACTGGTGACTTGAAAAATGCTGGAGGTGTTTGCGAAAAGAATGGAGTATGTACTTTATATTTCACCTCAAATATTTCTGCATTCAGAATTAACTCATGAAATTATTTTCAGCATTATAGAGGCAGTTTGAAGTCTTTGAACACCGGCATCGTAACATTATTAAACTACGGTAAACATGTCCCTCCAGCTGTTTCACATGTTACGTTGGCACATGAAATAGGACATAATTTTGGATCACCTGTAATATATACAAATACTATAGTTGAAGCGTATACGATGTTATGAATACATAATACGGTTTATATATTTTGTTTACAGCATGATCCTGATAGTTGCACACCAGGCGGAGAAGATGGAAATTTTATAATGTTTGCTAGAGCCACGAGTGGTGATAAAAGAAATAATAATCAATTTTCACCATGTTCATTAAAAAGCATTAATCCTGTTTTAAATAACAAAGCTCGTTCAAGTAAAGGTTGTTTCACAGGTATGTTTTCATTAAGGAAAATGTAGATATTTTCAATATCATATGTTAATCATCATCATCGTTCATTTCAGAACCACAAATATCCCTTTGTGGTAATGGAGTTGTTGAAGAAGGAGAAGAATGCGATTGTGGATGGGAAGGAGATTGTAGAGAACCTTGTTGTTATCCTCAGAGAAGACATCCTCCTCCAGGGGAAACACCTTGTCGTCTCACACCTCACAGCGTGTGCAGTCCATCACAAGTAAATTTCAAGTTCTTCATTTTTTTCAATCTGTTTTTTGCATCTTTTTTAATACTTAAACAATAACAGGGTCCATGCTGTACGCCACAATGCTCTTTGAGATTTGGAGACGAATGTCGTTCGGACAATGGTTGTCGCGATTCTGCTCATTGTGATGGTCGTAAACCACACTGTCCTCTCAGCATAAGCAAGCCTAATCGAACTGTTTGCGATGATGGTTTCGTCTGTTATATGGGGGTATGTATTTTCAAATTGTGTGTGTGGATGTGATTTTACACCCTTTTATTAGTCACAAAATGTAGATTTTTTCGTTTTGATGCTGAATTACATATTTTAACTCATCAGGAATGCACCGGATCCATTTGTTTAGCTTATGGATTAGAATCTTGTCAGTGTAGCGCAGAGCGAGCTTGCGATCTTTGTTGTAGACTTCCAGGAGCGGGAAACCCTTGTCGTTCCTCTTTTCATTGGAATAATCCTCCTTACGATGTGCCCGATATGTTTGCGAAACCTGGAACTCCCTGTAACGAATATAACGGGTTAGTTGAAAACAAGAGTAGTTTCATTTATGATTTTGTTCACATAGCATTTATCAAATTGATGATTTTCGATAACTCACTTTAAATGATGAATTTTTTATTTCAGATATTGCGATGTGTTTCAAAAATGCAGAGAAGTCGATCCTTCTGGACCGTTAGCTACGTTACGTAAACTTTTATTATCTGAAGAGAGTCTCACGAGTTTTAAAAGATGGATTTGGGATCATTGGTATGCCGTTGCCTTGATTATTCTGGCAGTCATTGGATTATTGGTAATTTCACATGATATTTATTTGATTGGTTTCAGTTTTGAATGTGTTATTTTATTTCATTTTTAATTTGATTTAATTATTTTTTTATTAGTTCAAAATTTCTAAAAAATCAGTTACTCACGGAACTGAATCTATCGTAACTTATACTACGAGTAAGTAAGGGTTATAAATTTCGAATCGTTTTGTGTTGAACATTTAAAGCAAATCATCGATCATGTTTTTGTCCTTTCATCTTTTGCTTTTGGTAGTTCATTAATTTAATTTTAGGAATATCTTGGGTTGTCATTGACTGTTAGTATTATAAATACTGTTCGATATTCAAATCATTTAATCGCTAGTAAAATATTACATACACATTAACACATGCATTTGTTACAATAAAATCATACTTTCACTGATATTTAGATGAAATCACGATTTCACTGCAACATACTTGATTATACCATATAATATTTCAAATATTTTTTCAGGTGGGAAGCACGCGCTTATTGGGCAAGAGGTCAGACGGAAAATTGAAGAGTGTAACGATAATTCACAGTTCAACAACGGAAACGGTGAGATTGCCGGAACATTGTCCGGAAGGAGTGATAGTACACACAGCAGTAAGGTAATTGCGATCATTAATTTCTATTTCTCGTTTCATCGTAATTTGGTTTATAAGTGAAATAGGAAAATAATGATTTTAAATTTATCAGGTCAAAATTACCGCTGAAGAAAAAAGTAGCGCTGAAAACACGTGCTCATAGAAAGAAAAAGGATAAGGGTAGAGATTCTGATCAATCTCCACACCATGGAAAAAATAAAAAGAGGGTAATCTATCTTCATTGTTTATTTCATATTTTTATAATAATTACATTTTTTATAAAATATTTTCAATTATTGCAGCAAATTGTTGCTCCGCTGACAACCGAAGAAATGAACAAACAAGGAAAAGAAGTCAACAAGAATCAAGTTGAAGCAGTCGCAATAAAGCTTCGAAAATCAGGAATTAATAAGAACAGAACAATTATTGCAAAAAGAAAAGGAAAGAAAAACAAGGAAGTCATAGATTATAGTGCTGCACAGAAAGATGCAGACCCTGGTACTGTTCCTCCTACGGTACCGATAGTCGCCGAAGCTGATTCGGTCGGAAAAGTTCAGAATTGGTTGTTGAACACTCCTCGACCAGCCGTAATCACAAAGTCAAAATCGACTCCGGTGGGTTTGACCGATAAAACATTTGCAGTTGGCAACAAGGTGATTAACTCTTCGAAGCAAAAACGTCACAAACCAGAAAGAAGCAATTCGAAAAGTGTAAATAATCTATCGCAGAGTGAAAAAGACAAAGTGAGATTACAAGTTATTTATAAGCCTCCGTTTAAGTTTAGTTTAAAGTTGTGCAAAGGTGATAAAACTCGGGTCGTCTTGGACAAGACAGCTCACAATAGACAGGATCCAAATAAAAAGAAAACTCACGTGAGGTTAAATAAAACAGTAAGCAATTCAATTGTGCCTGTGAACGATGTGATCAATTCTCAAAATAGTCAAATTACCCATATTTCTAATACTGCTACAGTCGGATTAAGTAATGTACCAGAAAGTTCGTATTACGAACAAATAAATAGTCTCATTCAACCGTCAAACGAAGAAAGAAGCAACCAGCATAACAAATCAAAATGGAGTCATAGAAAAAGTAATTCGGTCGGTCAAGGAAATCAAATGGTTGACAGTCGTCAGAATTTATTGATTCCAGATCAATCTTCAGATAACAGTTTGCATTTTTATGAAAACATCATGGCTACTGATGTTAATTTTGATAATAGAACTCATAGTATGCCGAGAAACAGCTCTCTACAAAAACCTACTCATATATCTCGGCAAAACAGCAGTTCTGCAGCTGCTCCTCTTCGGATGAGTTCTCAAAGGATCACGCAGCGTAATAACCTCATTAAGAAAAGCCTTTCGAATGCATCTCAACAGAACACTTCTAAACATTTACAAAAAGGCAGCAGTTTGAACAACCTTAGTTTAGATATAGAGAAAAAGAGAAATAGTCTATCTCAAAAGAAGCGAAACAGCATGGCAGCCGAACACACTTACAGTAATACTGATGAAAAACAGAAAAGATTGCTTAAATTAAGCGGTGCGGATAGCAAAGGTCACCTGAGACGCCAAATGAGTGCCACGGAGCTCCATGAGGGTCCCCCCCAAATGGACTTCTTCATGCCAATGTCTGCCGGTGCCAATTATGCGGATGCCTGTCGTCCTGAGTTCGAATGGGTTCACAGTAAAACGAATAGCACTGATAACCAAGTGCCTCTAACGAAACCTGATCCTCGCATGGGTCGTGACTGTTTGGAATCCCAAATAGTGCCAAATATATCCAGTAACCTAATGCCATTAGAGCGCAAGTCGAGCGCGTCTAAGAATCTTCCCGCTTTTCCGAAACGACAACAGACTCCCAAAGACGATTCTTCGGTGTGTTCGTTTTCTGAGGCTACTGATAAGCAATGGCCTCAAAAATTCAGTGATTTGAAGAACAGTCTCCCAGACAGCAGTCAGGTCGATCCGAATGCTTATCTTTCCGACATGGAAGTTTTAGTTTCTGATAATGATTTTAGTTTATATAATGTTTGACAAATTTTATAAATTATTTATGTATGTGTTACCGTCTAAGTGCACGTTTCGGTTGTGTATAACAAACTAGTTTCTGTATACACATTTTAGTGTTAATAAAAGAAATAACTAACTTACAAATCACACATATAAAATGTTCATACCTATGCCGTTCTCTTCAAAGTCTTCTTACATGTATTGTATTTGTGTATTCTTTGATATGCTTTATCAACCCTTGTTCTTGCTACCTTGAATTGTTTTCGTCAGTTAGGTACTCATGTTATAATTGAAAAATAGTGTATAATGATGTGTAAACCCGAAACTAGTATGTTTATGAATGTACTGATGTGAACACTTGACGGTCTCAAATATATTATGAGTTTATACTCACGTCAGATTGATCATTAACCTTTCGCATTTAAGTATCGAAATACTGATTATTTATCTAAATATGCAAAGAGTTAGTGCTAACTTATAAACATTCCAATATTGTGATCTACGATAATTTGAATTCAAAATTTACTCGTGCGATGATGATCTTTTTTATTATCGTGCTCATAATACTGTCAATTGTGATCCTTTTATTTTGTGATATATTTTCTTTGCGTATGTTCAATACTGAATGCATTTTAATATTATTATATGTACGATGATTATTTGTGTAGCGAGCGAATTGAGAATTTATAATATGAAGTTGCAAACGCATATATAATATACATAATATTTTGCTTGCACTTTTTACATGCAAGTCTATATATTTAACGAGAGAATTGCGATTCTTTTCTTCAAATGTGAACTCCAATATCTTTTTTATGTATTTAACCGAAAATGAATCTATAAAAAACGTTCCAATTTTACAAGTAAGCGTAAAATGTCTGAAATATGTGTATGTAGTTTTTTGTATTTCGGTGTATTAACGAATCCAGTACACAATTTAATTTATGAAACTTCGAGTTTCACATTTACATACTTAATTTTTGTTGAAATGTATGATTTGAAAATTTTAGTCAAGATTGTTGTTTCCTGCTTATTAAAAAAATGCTATAAACATATAATGAATGTAATTAATGGATACTGTCATAAATTAATCCATGTGTATAAAATATTATGTATCTTATTTAATGTTTTCAGTATTATAATTTAATTTTATTTCTTTTTTTTAACATTTCGGTATCATGAAAAGTATTTGACAAATTAATTTTATCATTTATCGAAATTACTGTACATAGCTATAAATAATGAAATAAAAAATATTTTAAAATGTTATTTTATACTACTACCATCGTTAACATATCGATAATTTTAAAACGAAAACTGAAAATCAAAAAAGTACTAAAACTGTATTCTTATGTGAAATTAATGATTTGAATAATTATATTTTGTGATGTACTCATTTGTACACTTCTCGTGCTATTCTCGAAATATTTTTCATATCTAACACCTATTGATTTAAAATAAATTTTATTATCAATTGCTTGCTTTTCTTATTTACTTTCATTAGTACACTTTACTGAAAGATGAAATTTTTCACTGTGTGATTTTACAGAAAAAAGTAAATTACTGAATGAAATTTCATTGATTTCATAAAGAAATAAAAACTGTACTGATCTGTTATATGAATGCCACCTCTGTAAATGCATATTCAGAAAGTTGGATTAAATCGGTTTCGAATTTTGAAAACGAAAATTGTTTATACTCTACAATCTGGACATGCATAGTTGATATAATGACATTTATATAACGTATTAGTACCAAAAAAACTTATTCCGGACATAAGCTTTTATACCCGAAGGTTACTAAGAACAAAGAAAAGATTTTTGGTGTTAATTTTCCTGAAAAGGGATTTTCTTATTATTTAACAACGACATCTATGAAAATGTATTATAAAGCGTTAAAAAAAAAACTAAAAGTTCATTTCGCAAATTAGAGTTTGAAAATTTATTTTCAGGGTTTCTACGTGCACTAATCATACGAAATTTAATAAATAGTTAAATAGAACTTAAAATCGCAAATATTGAACGAAAATATTAGCAAACTATCATAATAACCCAAAAAAATAACATCCAAATCTGAAAGTTGAACTGATTTTACATCATGAGGGTAATTTATTACGATCGAATCGTTTTTGTACCTGAGAAAAAATTTAAAAGGTACTACCTTATTTCTACGTGTGTGGTCCTCTTGAGGATAGATAACTTCGACTTGGAGTAAAAAAAGCTGACCGTCAATTTAGTGACGGTTTCATGACCGTACAAAAAGGCAAGATCATCTCGAAATCTATTAGCCGAAAAAAATAAAAATGGATCTTAATTACGAGGTATTAAAGGTAATGTAACTGATATTTGTACGTATTTAAGTGTTTCGATTTGTTTTGTGTTTACTTAAATGGTCTATTTTTAGATTTAAATCGTTTTCATCCGGTTTTTTTGAGAAATTGTTCGATGTTTACAATTGATTCGAATCTATATCAATTTGATAAACTAATAAAATCAAATTATTGATCATTTATATTAATTTGGGTGATATTTTTTTTACAAAGTTGCAAAATACCTGTAAAATCTAATCTATTGCATTTTTTTTTGAAAAAACGTCTAAATTTTTTTGTTCATCGTTATTTTGAATCTATTCATATTTTATCTGTTCAATGTGGGTGGTCTTTTAAATTATAAACTACAGTCAACCCTCTTTTTAACACGGTATTTTTCCCTACTTTTTGGCGGGAATTTATTCTGATTTGAATAAACATCAAATGATCAGATATAAAATTAAAAAGATTTTTATTTTATCTTATTCGAGAAAAAAGTCTTAAGTACTTTTATATGTGTTCTCTTATTTTTACAGCACCCAAATTCCTCGTCATAAGAGAATCAACTGCACTGGATTGTCACATCGATCAATTTAACCTAACTTAACTTGAAAAAAAATCTAACCTAACCAAACTCAACCGCCAAACGTCGCATCTTTGTTTTCATTTAAAACCAAGCTATTCAAACCTAATTCGTCCCTGTCCAAATCTAATCACACCGAAAGCAACAGTTGAGAGCCGCTGGACCGTTCTCCCACAACAACAACAACAACATCAACAATACAAAGAGAGTGAACGTTTTGAAAATTAACGATTCAATATCCACACAATTGTTTCGGTTGGCGAGAGAGCGCATTTTGAAATCTGTCCCCGCGAAAAAGAAACGCACATACAAAATCACATGAAAACAAAAGAGACGAAACACGAACGGCGCCACTGCAGCGGCGGCCGTTTCGCGAACTACGGCGAACTGGAACGAGCGGAGCTCAGTCGCCCGCGAACCTCCGACGTGGAAGGTTACGCTCTTCGATTTTTGACACTTGTCGTATTATTGACGCGAATTAATCAAGGGGGCGCCGCAATGGAGGGGCGCAGCCTCGCTCCGGAGCCTCCGCGGTGATCCGAGACCGGGCCGAGTCGAATCGCAGCGACGAACAAGAGAAGAGGTGTCACTTTGCAGCCGATCGATATTTTCAGCGCTTCAGCGAACCCCACCTGATCAGGCTTCATCCGATTCAGACATAGGTTCGTCTCATCGTCTTCTTTCAGGGTTTCTTTATTAGGTCGGTCGTTAATTTGTGTCGGATCGATCGATAATGAAAGCGGGGCGGTTGCATCCCGTGGCCTGGGAGCACTGCTGAAAAATCGATCCGATTTCGCGAATGCAATTCAGCTGAAAGTTTCCAAGTACTAGCTTAATAATTTGTTTCGTATGAAAATTTTCACACAAATTAGAATTTTCGATTCAAATTCTGGTCGAAGTTCTTTTGTTTTGTTTGAAAAATCGGATGCAATGTTTTTTCAGGCAAAAGTGATGAAATATTTATCGTGAGGTTTGATTGTATTTCGTGCTTTGTTTATGTTTTTTTGCATGCGACAGATTGTTTAATAGACGAATATTTAATATGACGGATGAATAATACATACAAATGGTACAAGTGACATTTTTTTTTTATCGAAATTGAGTTAAGTACAGAAAATCAAAAAAGTATTCTGTATCATTAATATAGAACCATTTTCTGTACTTGACTCAATTTTAATAAAAAAGGTCACTTGTGCCTTTTGTGCTATTTAGTCGTCATATATTCTAAACGATTAATAATATAAATTGTTTCAATATTGATGCTCTAATTTAAATATGCTCATCAATATTCAATCTAGTGAAATTACAGTTGCATGATTTAAGTTTTCGTTAAGAATTTTCAGATTTTGCTTTGATTTTTCAGTTTTTATGCAAAAATGTATTTTTTAACATAAATATATTGACAATATACCTCTTACAAATTCAAACTTTCGATAAATATTGACAAAAATGAAATTTTATATTAATATCGATAGTACTTTTATCCAATTAAGGTAGTTTCTCAATTTCTTATCAATATTGAATGGACATATCGACAATATAATTGATCTTTCAGGGGAATACTCCATGTTCCATTTCATTTTCATTTTAAAAACTTCGTCAAATCGTTTTACGTATGCCACTATTCTATTTATTCTATCAATGAATAATTGATTCAATTATTGAAATACTTAACCTGAAATGAAAATCATTCTACATGGAATGGAAAATTTATTAAATTTAATTAAAAATGAAATCGTATAAGGTAGAACAAACACAAAAGGTTTTTTTCAATACAGTTGTTGCAGGTGAAATTTGCCTTTTTTTGTGTATGTTTGCTCATTCTGCGCGATATCGATGCACGTTTTCCGTTGCCATTGTTGGATTCGAGACGAAAAAGAAACGTTCCGCCATTAAACGAAATCTATAAATATGCCTAACTGTAGCTTTTTCGATCTTTTCATCAGAACTTACGTACATATGTGTGGTACTGTTACTCGTGATTTTCTTTCAGAGAAGACTGCGGCTTTATCTTCGTTGCGCTTTTATTATTTTCATAAAAAAAATCCGTGTGAAAATCTGAATGCACCTTTTTTTTAATCGCATTTGGAAATTTCTACGACCAAATATGGCTCTCATAAATTATGTTTATCGTCGTGCTAAAAAACAAACGTCGTCGATCGAAAATAAAACAATCATCGTTTTTACGAAAATAACTTTTTTACGTTTTCAACCGCAGTCTCATCATCGTCGGTCGAAACGGCGACGTTTCTAAGAAATGTTTTCAAAAATCTAATATTCGATTTCCACAGAACAATTTTGTTTATTCAGATTCATGTTTATAAGAATATATCTCGTTTGAAGAATGCAACATAGAATATCCATTTATCCCGATTCCATCATCTGTCACACGCTCGGATGAGTAAGAATTTCAACCTGGCTACCTTCAAAAAAATTTTTTTTGTACAATATTTCACCCACATAAAAGGGATCATTTATTAAGGACTATCCACACACAGAAACGCCAAAAGAATGATTCTATTATATACGAAAATAAAATCCTTATTATAATTTTGCTAGTTTTGTATGGAAAATCGTCAAGCATCGAGCGTTGAGCGTCCAAATAATTCGATATATTTATTTAAAAAAATCTTCGAAGCAATTCGTTCGTCGTTCCAAATGAAAACAGCTCTACTCACGATCACATTTTTTCCTATTGCCTTGAATTCTATCACAGCATCATCATCAGATTGACATGAAAGGGTCTCCTTTGTGTCTTCATGTCTGACGTGTATTTATTGGGCGTATACCGCACCAAACATACTGGCGGGCACGTATCGTGATAATGCCCCCATTTATAAACCCTCGTTTATTATTTATAACGAAGCCCTATTGATTTATGGGAATCGTTTCAATATTCAAGGAGCGTTTCGCGATTTGAATTCCAGCTGAAACTTTTCGCTATTGATTCTCTTTTTTTTTCACATTCGGCTATTTTCGAGTCGGTGATTATTGATTTGTGAATCGGATTTATTATTAGGTTCGGACTAATGAATCTGTTTCTGATCAAATCAATGTTGGATTTTGCACATTTTATGATTGAAAGTAAATCTTCGATAATGTTACTAACGTTCACACTATTTACTTATCTTTTTCTTAGAATAGTATAATGAAACGTGTGAAAAACTGCATGCAATAAATATGTAGTTTTACAATGTGTCATAAATGAACTCTATGATGATGGTCATTGCCCTCATACCCACATTTTAGACCCATTACTGAATCTAATTCAATAAAAATATGATTTTAAACTCAATTTTGATTTTCATTTCAGCTCCAATTTCATTGATTTAATATTTCGATTTCTAACTCATTATTAAACTTTTTTTCAACTCAATTTTTGAGCATAATTGTCTTTAATTATAATTACTCTTCAGGGTTAAATTTCTTACACAATTTAAATTCGAATCACATTTGCATTCGTATGCAACTCTAAAAATAACGATGAATCATTCCGCTTCGAATATCTGAAAAAATATATGAAAAAAACAAATTTTCAATTAAATTAATCATTGTGTCTGATTCGAAACGCTCATTTAGACAAAATTTCAACCGAATCGTATTTTTAAACATTTTTTTCAGTACCAAGAACCGACACGGTTTATTTTCAGCACGACATTGTCACCGAAGGTCCTCTAACAAACGATTCGATTTTTTTCATTTTTCATTCTCTCGAAACGCTTCAGTCGTTTCGTTATTGAAAAATTTCGGATTTTATCGAATTTCGAACTTTCAAAGACCTTGCATTTTCGCGCTCTGATTGCTCCCATACAAATATCGTTTCGGTGCACCTAATATTTTCGGTTCGACGTGTGACAAAACGTGCACAAATGAAAATTTTTCAGATATCAATCTGTAAATTTACACAACGCTGTAAAAATTTCGTGTCGAAATCTCGATTGCCGAATTTTCGCGTAAAAAATTCGAACGTCCATCATCATGTGCAGAGTTCGAAAAGCGGAATAGAGTAATTACTTGTAATTCGTGGCTCTTGTATTAAGATCTCAATTAAAAGTTCGTTAAATATTTTTCTTTAATTGAAGTCGAATTGGGTCAAAGTTGCGTTTGGTTTTTCTATTTTTCCGAAATGACTTCTTTACGAAACTCATTTGTTCAAGAAGGTCACGATTTCAATGAGCGTTTAGTCATTATCTTTCTTAAATGCAGTTATCTCTCTTGTAATACGAATTTCTATAGCATGCCCTTAAATAGCATGATTATGGATAATTGTATATTGTATTAGATTGTCCAAATGGAAATTTCGACTTTTCATTTTTCGAGATGAATACTTAGAAAATTTAATTGTTCACATATGATATTTAAGCAGGTGATTAGGAACTAAATTGTTATATAAATGACACGATACTCATTGGATTAAATTAAATTAAGTTTCAAGTTAGGTTAGTTCGGGATACGTTTTAGGTTAACTCAATATGAGTGTTGTGTCTTTGACTCTTATTTCTATAGAACGAAACTCAACCTCGCATCATAAAAAAATATCAACATATGCAATCAAACCGTTTCCATGCACTCGATTTATCAATCGACTTAACAACCACTTCACTTACACCGTTACTGAAAATAAAAAAAATCGCTAAATTTGTCACACTTCATAAAAACTAACATAGCACTCTGCAAGAAGATCACGTTCCAAATCAAATTGAAGATCAACCGGACGACGGATCTATGTTATGTTGATCAACAACAAGGCGCACCGTTGATCAAATATAGTTGAACGACGATGAGCGATCTCCGGTGACCCAGATGATGATGACTATGATGATGGACCAGGACCGGATCGTCTCTCTAGGTGGATTCTAGACGACATCTTCGCATAATTATACTATTTGCAATATAGTAGAGTCTCGATTATTCAGATTTTACGAATCGTTCATAATTGAAAAATCAGGATATACAGTCATATATTGCATCCTTAAAAAGTACAAAATTTGATGATCTGTATGAATAAAGCTGATTATATGTTATCTATAGACTCTTTAACTGCTGATATTTTTGCAATGAACTTTCGAGAGTTATTATATGACTCGATCATGTCGTTTGAAAAAGGGACATTGTGTAGTGTCGTTTACGTTTATTGCTGTTGTATCGTATTTATGTAGTTCTCTTTTTAAGTTATATTTTTTTAAATGATCAAAATTTTCACTCATCCAGACCATCTTCATCCCCAAATCAGTCCGGATAATTGAGACTCTACTGCAGTCGATAAATAATGTTATTCGAAATTAAAAAAAATCGAACAACCGGGTCACTTTTTCGATATCCGATTATCCGGGTCACGGTTGCGTGTTTGGCGATTGTGCCATCTTTCATTGTCGCGTTAAAAATTCGTTTAACGGCGTAATATCGTTACGTGCCTCCTTTTTTATTATACTAGACTGCCTAGCTCACGTAACTAGAGTTTAACGAGTTAAAAACGCGAAGATTTACTGTTAAAGCAGTCGTTAAATGAACCGAGGAAATTTCCGACTGCGTACTTTGCAGGTGAATTTATGCTCAGAATGCTAGTCGAATGGTTAATAAGATTTTTATTATAGAATTAACGAGGGTTTTTTATGGTGGATTCATTTTTTAAGGTAGTCGTCCGTTAGTTTAACGTCGACACTTCAATTATACATTGACTGTTTCTGTCGATACAAAGATCAAAAATGTGTCAGGTTAGGATTCTTTTTAACTTTAAGGTTTTATGTACCTATATTTCATGAAAAAAGACAGTAATACTGAAAATAGTTGGATTAGGAAAGAAATAGATAGTGACACACTTGCACCATCTCTATCCAACTTGCAATATTTTAATATTGTTGTCTCTTTATAAATACAAACTAGTAAAGCTGTATTAATTAAGAAGTGCCAAAGTTTCCATCTGGCGTCCAACGAAGTTGATCTGTTCGAATTGAATATGAAATTTCTCCGAAAGTGTCACACACACTTTATCTTGTTTACGTTGTCAATTCTCATGTCCCAGCATAATAATTAACGTTTAATCTTGAAGACAGTGCGAGGTCAATTAGAAATATTATTCGATACGCCATAAGATCGACATGTGTAATCAAACACAAGAAAAAAATCGTACGCACAGATCGCCATTAGAGATGTTTACTTTGGAGATTTTTTTCCATGTACACGTGTTCCTACATCCAAAAGATAATAATCAATAGCGTATTCTCTCACTAATTAATGTTGTTAGTTCTGCCTTTGATGTTCGAATCGAATTACGTCTGATCAATTGCGTACCCCTATAACTCGGATAATCCGTCTACGTAGCTCTTCAATTAATCGTAAATCAATCATTTAACTTAGTAACACTACAAATCCTCTTACATTTGTTTTGTATAACCCCTACAATCCCGATGTAGATATGATATTTTTTTAAATCACAACTGGGATTATTTAAACTTGATTTTTCACTCTCAATAAATTCAACTGCAGCAACAAAATTTCAATTCAGATTTTCATTATAACTTTTAAACTAAACGTCAGATTTTCATGAAATTATTACTATGATTGCACTTTTTAATAATTATATTAATTTTTAAATAGTCGATCGTTTAAATATGTTTTCTACGAACTTATTGACTCATTGTTGAATACCATAATTTTTATTTTTCAATGGAAAAAAATTTTTTTTTCTTACTTCCTCGATATCTTAAATAAGAAACGTTCCAAAGAAAGAATTAAGAGGATAAGTATAACATTTTTTTTTTCCAATTTTGAAAGCTCCCTCGCGTATTTAGAAGAACGGAAGCTGCTTCCATGCGCACACATGCTTTGTGTACAATTTTAGAAAAGAGTGCACATATTTTAGGGGGCGTAGGTAATTCTAAACGTTAAAATGCGTGGGATCGACAAGAAAAAATAAACCTAAAAAAACAAAATAAATAAATAACGTGCGTGAGAACGTAGAGAACGCATATTGCACTATGGTACAATAGACTCGCGTGAAAGCGAATATGACATATCGTGTTGTATCGATTTATGTATTGTATTTATGTGTAGTAAGAGAGAATTTGTAATGTAGTATTGTTAGAAGACGATAGTCATACGTTTTGTATTAAATCGAGATTCTATTATTGATAAACTGGAAACTTTCACCCGCATGTTGAAATGACGAGTTTTACCTTCGGGTTAGTTAGTGTTGATGTTCGTTTCGATGCAGGTGTTGGTTTTTTTATGTACGAAATGAGATTTCATTTACAGTTATATATTTATGCTGTGTGATATATGAGTAGATAAATTAAAATTGTATATTAATTTCGATTAATAAAAAAAAAACGAATACAAATCAAAAACTTGCAAAAGATTCTTTAATTTTATAGCACGTTTTTTTTTAATAAACCCAATCTAATTCTGCGTTATAAGAAGGTTGCATATATATTTTATGTAGTTTAGATCTCATTTATCGAACATTTGGTTCTGGTCTAAAATGCAACATTGTGATTAATTCGGTTTAATAAATTGTACGTGAAGTAACGTTCGCTAAAATAGATTTGATGATGACAATAGGCACGATTATGTTTCTGTTTTGAAAAATCACGTATTTTTCTATTGTAAAATGTGCTCCAGTTAACGTTACTTCATATGAAATTTATCAAAGCGAATCATTTGATTTTTTTTAAAGCAATATTTTTTCCAAATGGATGCACACCATCGAATTCAAATGAATACCGAAAATACGCAATTTTGTAATAAACTACATCTAAAATCCTCTATAGAATAAGTTATCCCTTTAATATTTTTTTATATTTCATGCGATATATCTTCTATAGCATATCGTTTTAGTAATAATTGTTCAATCAGAATTTGTAAAACATTATTTAGCACAATCCGTTGATTGAATTTTTCACCACCGTATTTAAACACTTATCACATTTTCACCTATCTCCAGATCTTTCCCACTCAAATCTCAAACCATTTCTATTTCTATCATCGCTAATTGGCCATCTTCAAGAGACATCTCCTCGGATTTCCAAGTATTGTATATCGTGTGAAAAACGAGCAGCCTTCAATTAAACGCGATCGAAAGTGGCTCGCAGCATCATCATCGCCATCTCCTCGACTCTCAAATTAATTATTACGAAGATGGCTTCTAATTGTGAACCATCTTCTCTCCTCGGGTGTCTTGTTCGTTACAACTTGTTGATCGTTTCGGTGAAGATTTTTCGAGATTTTCACCAGCGCGTGAAATTATTTCGTCGCGCTCCGCGAACGTCCCTCGAAAAAGTTATTTTTGAATGTCGACTCTATTGATTTTCCTATTTGAGGCTTCGTTTTTTCTACGTATGCGTGCTTATTTGGCGTTGTTGGGTCGAATTCGTTGAACGATAACGTCGATGTAATATATAAAGAGTTTGTGCATGACTTTAAGTGTCATCGTAAAGCTGCGTTCATATTGCAACCGAATCGAATCGAACAGAAAATGGCTAGTGAGACTAATCTATTGATTCTGAAGTAGTTAGTGAGTTTAGAAATAGAAATTGGTTTCAATATTTAGCTGGTTGATTGTGCAAATTGCGTCGGACTCATTGTTATTGTGATGCTGGGTTTGAGTTTTGACATATTCAGGTGAGATTCACATTCGTTTTTCTCATATAGTTCAGTCGTTTCTTTTAAATATTTGATTTCAAAAAAGTTAATTTGAAATAGTTCCTAAAAATAGATCTCCTACCTTATCTGCATCGATTGAATTCGATCATATTATTTTCAATAGTTTCTAACCTAGTGGCTGCTTTTTCGCATTGAAACGATGAATCGCCAAATTAAAAATAATCAGCAACGATCAATAAGTTCTGTTCGAATTCGTGCTTGGTACGATGTTGATGCGTATTAATCCTTTGGGACGTCTCGTTTATTGAATGCGATGTCTGTTTATATCGCTAAGTTCGTTATCGGATTGAATGGTGTTTGTTTTGGATGGGTATTAATATAGAATATGAGGCATGCCAGTTAATTGACGTAACCATCGTCTTTGTTTGTGTAATCTATATGTCGGAAAATCTGGCGTTATTCTGAGTGGATGTTCAGAAATTGCTTCAATTTTGTAATCGAAATATTCGATTGTAAAACTGTTGGATCAAAGCTATGTCTAGCTTAATTTAACCGAAAACTAAAAAAAATATTTGAGCTTAAACCTAATCCATTCTAATTTGGTATTTTCCACTTACAATCAGACCTTCGATGAACTGCTCTACAAGTAGCTATTTGATTAAACTAACTAGATAAATTTTCGATTAATATTTTAATTTTCAATCTAAAAAGTTAACGAAAATCATGCATCGAAAATTGCTTAATGGAATGCGAAATATTCTTACGTTATCGATAATTAAATTTATCTTATCGAAAAAAATCATTTATATCTATATTGCAAATATAAAACGATCACATTATTCACTATTTAATCAAGCATTGAATCACGCAAACATTTCAAAGTAAAAACGTTAAACTATCACTACAAAAACTCAAAAAGAAAATTGCGCACTTTCGCGAAAAGCCACTTTCCTATCCACGAACATAAAAAAGCAATTTGTTTAAAATACCCAAAAATACAGTATCGATCTAGCATTTATATGTAGATATACCTACCAGTACCAGTATTATATTGCCATAACTTTCGTCGATCTCATCGAGAGTTTCGCGATTTTATCGCCTCGGGTCTTAGGCGAATTTTTCACGGACCTAACGGCGCCGATGGAACAAAATAAAAATTCCTAAAACGCTTATACGACTTTGGCGCCACTTTTGAAATAGACGACCAGACGGTCAGTATCTCGTTTCGTTTCAGATAATGCGTCTTGAACGCATTTAACAATAGGAGAGCGTTTCTATAATATGTTCGTTGTATCTCAGGTCTGGTCTTGGATTGTTGGGTTTTTTGTATATTGGTAAAAAACGTGTGTTAGTCATCTTGGTTATGGAGGAGGTCGTTGGAATGATGTTTGATGAGTTCAGGTGGGTTTCGCTATCAGCGATTGAGAGTGACTGTGATAGAGTGCAATGAAGTTGTCACAATGCGAACAATTGGGGTCTCATGATTCTACCACATTGTTTATATTAGAATTTGTTTAGCTTGTTTTCTTCTCTCCTTCGACTAGAATTATCAGACAGAATGATTATAATGTGTAATATAATTAATAACAGATTGATTAGAATCCATCTTCAATGTATTTTTGATTATCTTTGAGAGTTACGTGTATTTTTTTAGAAAGAATGCAACGTTCTTATCTAGCAATTAAAATTGTTTTCGTTGATTAATTTATCTATCTGCTATTTTTTAAAATTCCTTATTCGATAATAGCGTCTAATTTGATAATACGATACGTTTGTATCGGATTCTTTGCTTATTACTCATCAATGTATCGTATTATTTGACGCAATTATCGGTCAGATTATTTTCTGATTTAATTCAATGATTATTGCTTTGCTACTCTGCTGATCCATTTTATAATTATACACTAGATCGTTTGAGTCTTCGGATAGGTATTTTTATATCGTCATCTAACATCTTATAACATTTTACTGAAAAACATTCCTTTACGTTAGTAAATTGACTTCTAAAAGACGCCGACACAATATGCATTATCTAGCGAGTTCATATTCTATTCAAACGACGCGAGCGAAATATGAGAATGCATTTTCCACGTTTTCAAAACTTGTTACGGTAACAACACTTTATTATGAGGACGTGAAGTCACAATGAAGCGATCTCGTGATATGATAACGAACAGCTTCCACCTGAACTTCAACGCGTGAACTCGAGATAAACACCTTTTTTTTACTAACACTATCTCTAGAAACATTCGAAGAGAACAGGAGAAAGCAAGAATTTTGCTTTTTCATTCATATTTGAGATAATTAAAAAAAAAAAAATTGCCTGCGGCGCCATTTCTTCATGCTTTATTATAGGATTGAAAGAGTGAATTGTTAGGTCAGTGGTATGATATTTGATGAAATAGATTTTAGGATAGGTTGGGTTATATTTTAGTTTGAGAGTTGTTTATATAACTATTCATTACAGAACAAATTTTGTGAAAATAAGTTTTTTGAAGCTTTTTATTAACGACGTAATGTGTTAGCTTGTCAAAATTTCGGATATCCGGATTTCAAACCATCATTTAATATGACATTAGATATTCTAAATTGATGAAAAAAGCATTTTGTCTTCGATATCATATTCGATGCTTTGTACAAACGTAAAGAAAATATTCCTCAATTCATTTAACTGGAAAATTTTGACTTCCTTGTCTGAAAATGACATCCCTGACTTTCTTCCTTTCAATATACATATCGAAAACAAACAAAACTGGAGATAGAACTCGGTAAGTCTAGAGTCTAAAACGATACGCTATCACATACATTTGTGTACATTTTCTTATTTCAACAGTAATGTTGCTTTACCGTTATTTACTCGCGTAGGCACACGTGTAACATACAACACAACGCTAGAGAGCCGCTCTATAAAAAAATCGATTACAAACCGAAAAATTTCGCTAAACAACAACAACAACTAGACAAAGACGAAGACTAAAAACGAACTCACGGAGAAGTCCGTTGATTCATCCGAAGCAGAGGAGAGGGACACATCGGTATAATTAGAAACCGGGGGTGTATTAAAAGGCGAGAGCTGGTCCCCAGACTGGATTCTCAGTGCGGAGGTGTCTCGTTTTGAAGTTCTTGACCATATCGGAGGCATTTTCTGGCCCTCCACGGTCCGCTGTTCAACACTTGGCAACCAGAAGAACAATGGCCGTTGCACAACTGGCCGGTGTACAACAGGTAGTCTATGGCCGAAATCGTGTCGGATTTTTCGTGTCGTTATGGATAGCCATTATGTCGGGAAAATTAACGGTGGCGCAACGGCTGCGGTGCGATGAACTGTTCAGTGGCGTCTGTGGGGATTTTGAGGGGGTCTGGTGTTAGGATGGGCCTCTAATTGTGTATAAAACAAAAAAAAATCGTTGAAATTTGAGTAATTTTTGAGCTATGACACTTGATCTAATCTAACCTATCCATGATATTCATCCCAAGATGATCTAATCCTTCGAATGTGCTGATGGTCTGTCAAAATTTGTATATTGTAATATGTAAAAAAAATGTGCTTTTCTAAATGTATGTACTACATATTTTCAAATCGCATTACTTTGAAACATGATCACAATAATTTAAAAATAATATAAATAAATATATTGGCGCTTTAGTCGATTTTTTCTTCAATTATCCAAAATTATTTTCGATTCGATATTTGGAATCTCTTAAAAGGAAATCATAATCCTATTATACCATTGCTAATTTGATTTCTCGAGCATTCTGAAAATCGCTACTCACTCGAAAATCGATATTTTTTCATAAACAACATTGACTATTTCCTAATTTCAGCATTTTATAAAGCTTATGCCCTACTGCTTTGCATCCTCCTACTACACAACCGTTGTCTACGTACCTTTTTAACACCAAAAATGTATCACATGTGCTTATATTTTCATTTTTATTATTTCGAATGTTTATGGATCTCATTAAATCTTGAGCGTTTTCGGTTGTGCAAAGTATGTAGTTTGTCACAACACCGATCGTCCTGTGGGAATAAGTCGAGTTCTCACGGAGAGTCGTAAACAAGTAAACACTCGAGATTCGACGGTTATGGTTTTATGGTACATTTGAGCCGCAATGAAAATCGAAAATGAGAGTTGAAATTTTACCTGGAGTCTGTCGACTCTGGTGAAATTATTATACAAAACTCGAATTTTTCCATACGTTCTGTCGAATATGTATTCGAGTGTGAAAATTACAATTTTTTTTCCACCACTCTCGATAAATTCTTGTTATGTTTCGAAAAAAGCACGTGCTCTCGAGGATTCTTCGCGTGCCAATGTTTGGCACGCATTACTCCAATTTATTATTCCCCTGTAGATACTGTACGTTTATAAATTCGAATGCGGCGTCGTAACGTTACGCAATTTTCTAAAATTGTCGTTTTCCCAACCTTGAAATATTCTTCTTTGGACCCGATGAGAAAATTATACTGAGCGTACCTTTAGATCGGGTTCACACGGCACAATTTGTATTCATCGAAAAGATTCTCTTCTAAAAAGTCATATTTTGGGTAAAGTTTTTTTCGATTGATTGATAAATAGAGACTATCTTTAGGGTTACTTTACACGTATGCATCTAATCCAGACAAATCTATGTAACTATCTCAGCCATCTTACTCATGTGTATAGATCTGTCTCATTGGTCTTTGGACTGGACACTTGTGGATCATACGTTCTGTATCCATATATCTGAAGTGCTATATTCATCTTCATTGTATTTTGTCTCAAATACCTATATTTATTTATCCATCTTGTTCTATCCCACGAAGTACTTCCCAGTTGACCAACTCGAACAGACTATTATATCAAAGAAGATGGACAACACCACTGTGTTAACTCAGCTTCACACTAACATCTCTTTGCGGTTTCGTCGAACCGTGAGATAAAAATCTTCGTGTAAAATGTAAATATCCAATGCGATATCGGTGTGTACATTCGTGGCTATCCATGTTCGAATGTACACAGCTTTTGTGTAAGCAAAGTGGCCGGAGCAAACCATTTATAGTCAGGAGCACCAGACAGCTCAATGTACATATAAAATCTTCTTTGAGTTATTATAGCTCAGTGCACGTGGAGCCGAAACGGAATGGGATATAATACTGAAATCCCCTTTTATGCTTTCTGTATGGAATTTTTGTGTGTGCACCTGAAATTTGTTTATTCGACCAAATGGAAGTCTTTCACCATGGACATGTTTTGATGTTCGTAGGTTGAACGACCCAGACCCTACAATTACGAAAATCTCATTTTAATTATGTGGAATTTTCGTATATCTCTAAATCGTCATGATCTGATAATATTTTTATACGTATTTTATTTCAGATTTAGATCGCTGTAATACCATCGACCACAATTCAAAATAATCCGGATACGTGTGCGTAATTACATCAAATTGTACGACGTACTTCCTGGCGCACAATATGAGCTGGAACAAAGAACCATCATGGTACTTCCATTGTGAAAAAATAGCGTTTTTTTTTTGTACACCAAGCGAATTGTACGAGAAATCTGCACATTTTTTGTACGGCGCGAAAATAATTTTAGCACGTGACCGTCCGTCAATGATGTAATCGATATATTCGCCAAAGTTAACCGTTTAGAGATGTGTTGAACTTTTGAAAATTTTTCGAATTGAATCGTCTGTGACCTTTCGTCGACCCAAAGAGGGGAACGCATGAACCTGTTATAGCCGATTTCGATAAAAGTTGGTAAAAATAATGCTGAAAATGCGAATGCGACTCTCGAGTTTTTCAGTTATTGTTTGAGTTTAGTAAACTTGTTGAGAAAACTGAAAAATAACTTTTTATATGTTCGTATATTTAACTAATGTATTAAATTTTGATTTGATTTATTTATAAAGATTGTTGAGATGTGGGTTTTTCTTGTTCAGCATTGTTTCATATCTATAGGACAATTTCGGTATAGATGACCATAAGGGAATATATGGTTATTGGTCATTTTTTTCCGAAAATTGGCAATAATTACTATTTTTTGCATTCGAGTTAGATGTCTAGTGATCAAAGAATATCCAATAATAATAATTGTAGCCGATTTTAGGAAAAAGATGACCTTTGACCATCATCTCCCATATGGCCATCTATGCCGAAATTACTTTACTTAAGGTGGAAACAGACCGGTCTGAGACGTCACAAAAGAAATATATGAAAAATCATTCAATTCTTTGTGTGCAATGCTAAAGCGTTAATGCATGGTTATCTCAATGCATCCCACTCTCTGACTCTCTCACTCGCACATAAAGAATTTAATGCTTCTCTTTCTTTCTTTTATGACGTCTGTGTCAACCTTAAAACTGCATTTCTACCGAATTTCACCAAAATCGGAGCCGACGAGCTCATTCGTCCTCCTCGCAAGACGAATTAAACGACCTTCGCGAAAAGCGTGTGATTTATTTCTAAACCGATTCTATCTTAAGGTTGTTGCCACTGACAGTCATATTACGAACGTTCACCTGTCTCCGACTTTCCATCCCCAACCCTTCGTCTGGGTCACAGACCATATCGATCCACTCCTCGGTTGCATTGTTCGCCCATAATACGGTCTAATTCGAGTCATAAGATCCGATTCGGCGAAATACGATCTGTCTGGTGCAAAAATGCGCATTAGCACAATGGCTCGGTGCTATTTCGGAGTTCGTGACTAATTGTTTTGGTGGAGGCCGGTCTCCTTGGTTATCTGGTGGGTGCGTGCAGCGAACGTGTGCAGTTTATGTATGCACCTCCTGACCCTCCCACTCAGGGCTGCATCGATTTTAGAATTGCTAGGAACTCTGACGATTCAGGTTGGATTTTCAGATGGACATTTTTGTGTGTTAATTTGTGGGTAGGGATTCGTGAGATTGTGCAGGATTGATACATAGAGATGCTAGAGTTAGAATATGAAGGAAAACTGATCATTTCGCTTATTATTCTGTCAGTTTATTAGTCCAGTCTAGTTGGGTACCGACAACACTAGAAGAAATTAACGTTAATCAGCGTTTATATTAACATCTTTATATTAATCATCTAACGAAGCTATATCGAAGGACAAGCTTTATATAGTATATATACGAACCTGACATTGCCGTGTGAATGCAGCCTAAAATTTATTTAGATTTCACTGATCGATGAGCATCTATTGAAAATATTTTCCTTTCACGATTCACAATAGTAGCAATTCGAGAGCTTAGGCTTCACAGTACCTGTAATCCTGGGATCGTATTTTACCTGTAGTCTGTTTAGAAACACCTGTGACTCACAATACCTGCTAAATACAATACATATATACGAAATTAAAGAGCTCAGTCGCAGTTATATTCTGGAAAGCTTTTTACTTTCTCTGAAAACTCTAGTGTTTCGAAGCAGTACATGCAGCTCGAGGGTTTCAAATTACTGCACATTTCAAAGCCTCACAAAATCGTTATCCAGCCCTGCTTCTTTTTCGTCCGAAATGCACCTTCGTGTTGTGCACCTCTCATCATCGTCGTTTCGGTTGGAAATGGTCAGGTGCTTGGGTTAAGTGCGGCACGCGATCGCCTAATGACCCAACGTTTCGCAACACGAATCCTAAATCTTGGTAAATCTAGGTTTTTAGGATGCTACGAAGTAGATTTTATCAATTTGTTCATTTTTCTTACAATAAACTTCTAATAGTTTTTGTTCTGTAATATATTGAGTTCCTTATTTTGTATCAAGGAAATGCATTAGTTTTAATTATGATCGGATTTTAATCGTCTTTCATTTATCATTGTATGTGAAATTAAGCCTATTTTGTCGGATCGCGTTCAACTTGTAATGTACGCTTTTATAGCAGGTCTTATTTACACTGCGCTTGATTCCTTATCAAACAATTTCGTTATT
Organism: Cheumatopsyche charites; assembly: GCA_024721215.1. Classification (NCBI taxonomy): domain Eukaryota; kingdom Metazoa; phylum Arthropoda; class Insecta; order Trichoptera; family Hydropsychidae; genus Cheumatopsyche; species Cheumatopsyche charites. The sequence goes on along the minus strand of CM045580.1, from coordinate 1,544,071 downwards.
TATCTGTGTTTTCTCGTTCATAAATCGTGCGAAGCCTCGTGTCAGAAGTTGAGGCTGCAAATATACATATTTTACGATGTTTTTCTGTTCTTTGAAGCGTTGAGAAAATATTACATCCATAAAAACTTGTGCAAAAATCAATTTTGTATGTATTGTATATGAATCGAAGGATTCCTACTTTTCGCTTTGGCCTTGTTTATTTTTTCAACGTATGAAAATTTTCCTTTGTGTTTTTACAAAATTTCATATGTAATACGTTATTATTTTATGTAAATCATATTTCAGAAAAAACTTACATATCATTATATTGTAGAATCGGTAATAACTTTCACTGTTAGCACAAGAGGATGGATCCAGAAAATATGCGTAATAAGGACACATGATTTGACTTTAACGCGATATTGTTCAATTATTTTTATTTGAAAAGATTGGAAAGTTATTTTTTCACAAAATATGTATTAATTATTAAATTTTTGAACAGAAATCCAGAGGAAACGTCTTTTCTAGTTACTCTGCTGCAAATCTGCACCGTTCAAGAAGAATCTTATTAAATCTGAAGCACATTTGATCTAAATGACGTATGCTCCAAATCCTCGATCATTACATGCAAATTTTGATCACAACATAATAATCATCATCTAAACCTACACCTAGTGTCTGACTAGACAATCGACCCAAAACCATTCCACCTCACATTTACAACTCCACAAATAGCATCACTCTTCGTCCGTTCAACAACCCGCCATCCCACGAACTCCGGCTCGTCCATCCTCTTGCTTACCGAAAAGGAAAAATCCGCATTGAAAGTGATGCCATATAAACATATTCACCCACAAGCGGACATCGTAGGAGGTCTGATCAGATCAGATGCACCTTCCTCAGATCGCATTCAGCAAGACCGACTTTCTTTCCATGGATATGTGTGTTATAACCGGGCACCTCTTCCGTCTAATGGCGAAACGTGTGAACCACACATTATAGAGGTCGGTGAAAGCAAACTGTGGGTCATGATTGCTATTATGCTGGTAGATATTTTTTATGCCAAAGTTGCGCAACTCTTCCTGGATTTTTTTCATTCGTTGTGGTAATGAGTGCTCCGATGGCGTAATTGCGGTCTGCCGCGGATTAGTTGCGAATCTGTAATCCCATACTGTCAGTGGGTTATTTTTAACGGTGTCCGATTAATCGTGGATATGTTTTGCATAGTGCTTAGATTTAAATGGGACGTTATAACGAGGAGATTTTGCAACGAGAGCACTGGGTTTTGGCTCATCGAGAGTCGTTACAAAGTTGAATGTGCTATGTAGCATTTCGGTACTTGAAGGGATGACCATCTAAATGGCTAGAATTTCTCTTTTTAAATATAATATTATGCGAGGAGCCATCTCTCGGTCTTGTGTTCATTGATAACAACAGAATAATTATCATTTATTAATATAACAACAAATAGATTTAACTCTAACGATGTGCTTATGATTGCTAAACGAAAATGTGTCACGTTTCATTCATGTGAAAACATCTAATCATCCATTACTATGGATCGGTTAATGCGCTCTAAACTGTATGTAGGACTCGTGCCTCTTTCGAAGTCGTATAAATTTCTCATTCGACCCGATCTCATAAATCTGGTTATGACTGTACAAATATTTTAAACATCCTTGAAAGTGGCGGAGAACAAACGCTTTTCGAGGCAACCCGTGATATACAAGAGTTGCGCAACTCCCCATAATCGCTATCGGTTTTAATAATAGGCACAATTTTTTTATTTCACTCTTACAAAAGTGAAAATACCACCGGCGGGTTACACGATAAGTGCCATATTTTCCCATGCGCCTTAATCTTTCTTTCGTTTTCCTCATTTTGCTTTCGATCTCTACGTGAGAAGTTCTGCCCCATTCTTCACACACATGAACGAACACTTGCTTCATTCGATTTGCATCATCGGCTTCCATTGTCTCCGTATTTTTCGGACTTTCGTTGCGACACGGATCGCATTTAGGCATTCTTTCGAGATTGGAAATCTCACGTGTGCACTTCGATCTGGAAGTATGAGGTTGGGTCTGAACGAGTTTGTCGAGGTTTTTCATTTTTCGAAGGCTCTCGTCTGGCGAAAGTCAAACTGCTTCGAGCAACTTCAAGTTCAACCAACTAACTGTCTCGTGTACCGATTTTCGATGCACATGCAATTGTCTCGAAAGTGACGCACTGCTACATGTCGTCGAGCTCGTTAATCGTTTCAATTCATTCAATTTATCGTCGTCTTGAGCAGATGCATCAAAACTTGAATAATTCATCTCGAAAGAAAAAATTGTGAACGCTTCAAGGCGATCGTTAGATTCTTCAAACACTTTGATTCTTCGCTTCATTGTGGCAAATGTTGAAGTCACGATGACTGCGAGATACCCTAACGATCTTCATTTTCCGCTTATTTTACGGCCTTTCCATTTTGTTCTTGACCGATTCGAATTCGCATCGTTAAATATTAGTCATCTATACGCGCTTCGAAGATCGCAATTTTACCTCAACATTTTCCTGGAAGCATACCAAGCAAACGTATAAAACATAATAATAGAAAGTTCAGAAATATAATGTGGGCATCGGGAACAAAGTCGTTTAATTATACCGCCACTAACTTTATGATTAACCTAGTTTATTTCAGATCGATATTATTTTGCATGAAGTGGAGACAAATAAGCGTGACTCAAAGGAGCGCCGACATAAGAGTGCCGCAACAATAATTCAATACAATTAATCACGTCTTACATCTTATATTATGATTGAGCATTGCGCTACTTTGTCGTTTTGTCGCAGCTTCTTTGCATTTTCTACATGTTGTTGACAGTTCACACACAGACATAAATTTTAACACAACTTTTGAATTACTGAATACTTCTAGTTTAAGCACACAATTTTAATTGAACGAGCGTCATTACTGGCAATTCAAACACGACCGTGTGCCTTATCTTCTCATTTGAAGATGTTTGTACACTCGTTTTGAAACATCACGATCTAACACTCGAATGGACATGCTCTCTGTTATTCGTCTAATTTTTAAGCCATTTGAAAAAAGAGAGAGCTGATGCTGTCGGGGCGGTATCACATAAAGGCAGTATCACCTGAGGCATAAGAGGCTTATGCACCCACAACGTGAGAGTGAAAGACGACCTGTTAATATTAAAATATCTATCAAAAGTAGTCTCAGAGCTTCCAAGGAAAGATTCCACTTTGGTAATCTCAAATTTATGGGTATTACTGATGTACCAATCTGAAGACTGCATGAAGGTTCTGATTATTCGCATCGTTGCATTTCATATTTTTACACTTTTGGCTTTCTCCTAGATCGTTTTGAATTGGTTCTCGATAAAATTGGACGTTGAAGTCTGTATTCTGTAAAATGTAGAGCGGTTGATGCAAGATAATTTTGTTCTCGCTCGACGAGATAAGGCGTATCTTATCAATCTGCTCGTAGTATTTTTTATTATGTTTTTGATTGCATATTGTTTTCGGATCGATCCGTAGCACACTTGATGATAATCAGAGGTTGTCAAACTCGGGTTGAAAAAATAAGTACTGCAATAAACGGTAACGGTTTCTTTTTGTGAATGAAAAAACTGTGCATTACAGTATTATCCGATCGAACAAATCAAATTGACTTAAATAAAAAAAAAAAACTTACAGACACCGTCTCGTAATATTTCATTAGCAAATAATGATTTACGGTATATTTCATTTCAATTTAAAATGACCAACTTGCATTCGATAATATTCAGTCCAAGATTTCTCTCGACAGGTGCACAATTCGAATTTGAAGACGTGTTAAATCATCGGTATAATGCTGAATCGAATTTTGTAATTTTGCAAATTCGAGTCCGAAAATAACCATTCATTTGCTTATAAATGGTAAATAATATAATATTTTTCAATCAAGCATAATCAATTCTAGCTGCACACCCATTAGTCACTACTTAATGTACTTTGAGTACAACTAACAGGTATTTCGATAAGACTGGGATTTATTCAGTAATAAGTCATATTTATAGTGAATTCCCCAACCTTTTCAACCTTTGACCATACCTGGTGATTAGACCTATGACTGGACTCGTAATGGTTAATTCCTTCAGTTGCTTGGAGGCGTCCGATTATCGCGACAGTCTCATCGATCACAGAGCCGAAAAGCTGAACTCTTCACTCGATCGTGTGTGTCTGTTATTATTTATTATCATGGAATGCCGTATCAAATGTGGAATGGTATTTCTAGTCGAGCGAGAGACACCCGGGGGCCATGCGGTGACCCAGTGAGAAAGTGGCTTGCTCTGCGGCATCCTCAACAGGTACAGTTACCTGAACGAGAGAATCGAAATGTTCAATGGTCGCAAGCAACCGTTTCGTGGGTGTCAACCATTTGAATCTGCTCGTTCACCTCAAAAAGCTAAAATCTTAAAGAATCATTCGGCAGGTTCATCCTAAACTGAGATGACACTCGTTCCATGTCTCATCTCATACAAGGTCTTATCATTTTACTAAAGATTGTTTTTTATCAGAGATTTGCTTACAATCCAGTAGAATAATTCATACCCAAATTGTTTCATCTCCAGTCAATCAGAGCCTGTTAGACCAATACATCATTCACTCTATGCCTCGTCTCATCGCATGGAGGCAATATTCATCACCCTTAATATTTGCTTGGAATCAAGTTATTTGCAATTTTTGGATCTACCTGGTCGCCCCAGGTGGAACTTTCGTTCCTCGAGTATCGCTCGGAATCTCGGATCCTGACTCCCAGAGTCAAGGACGAGATCGGGTTTTCGCTCAAGGAAGGTTGGTCTGTAAAATTTCGCCGAAAATCCGGTTACTGTGTGGTTCGCACGCACGCACAACTAAATCGTATAAAAAGTAAAAGGTTACATGTCACCTTTTATCGAGTGTATTTTCGTTGAAGCATTCCTTATTGTTCCTTTGCTCCTTGATACATTCCCTATTGTTCCTTTGTTCCCTAATGTTCTTAATTGTTTCTGTGTATGTTCTCTAATGCTTATGTTGCTCATATTTTTTTCATGTACTAATGTTCGTTCCTTTTCTGTCTTTTCAGAATGATGCGGACATGCATCCAAAGCCTGAAGTCGGCCCATTGCAAAATGAAGACATGCGCGGGAACAATATTCTTTATCAGAGGAATTTTATAACTCAACGAAGCCGTTAGTTCGCTCGAGAACCGTTTAAGATTAGTTTGACGAAATAGCGAAGAGTATTTATCGAATAGTTTCTTAAAATAATGGGCGCTAACATGGGCAAAAATTCAAGTTTGCTCGACGCGCTACCTTCGGCGCAAGGCACCCTCCATGTCGTGATGCTCGGCTTGGACTCTGCCGGGAAGACTACTGCTCTATATAGGCTAAAATTTGATCAATATCTTAACACAGTGCCTACAATTGGATTTAATTGTGAAAAGATTAAAGGGACCGTCGGCAAAGCGAAGGGAATCAATTTTCTTGTCTGGGACGTGGGCGGACAAGAGAAACTGAGACCACTTTGGAAATCCTACACTCGGTGTACGGACGGAATAGTCTTCGTTCTAGACTCCGTCGACATTGAACGTATGGAAGAAGCTAAAATGGAACTGATTAGAACAGCTAAATCCCCGGACAACTCTGGCGTACCCATATTAGTGTTAGCAAACAAACAAGACTTGCCAGGAGCCAGGGAACCCAAAGAATTGGAGAAGCTGCTTGGACTACACGAATTAGGAGGTAGTGCGCACGGATCTAAAGAAGGCAACGCTCACTGTTGGCACGTGCAGCCCGCATGTGCCATAACTGGAGACGGTCTCCATGAGGGTATGGAGGCTTTGTACGACATGATACAGAAAAGAAGAAAGCTAGCCAAAATAAATAAGAAGAAAATAAGATAAATCCGCGCCGATCATTTTATATAGATATTCACAATACCATATTCGATTAGTTTGAACGACGAGTGCATTTTATTTAAATATAAAAATATAGACTTTTTTAAATGTAGTAACATTCGAAGATTGAAGTTAACGAGGATTTGTATATTATAGTGAAAATATTTAAGCACAAATAGGTATATACTGAATGGTATGATTTTCTATTTGATTTTTGTGAAAACTTATCTTTTGCTATGTACGATAATGATTGTTTCATGTCTTATGGCTTATTGATAGAAATGCTCAGCTTAGCGATCATTTTTGTTGGAATACATCTTTCCCACCGACTATTTTAAGATAGAAACCGATGCATTTGTAAATTGTGCTCATTGTTATGACAATGGCCTGAGTTATATTTCTTCTATTTTGAGATGTAAAACTTTGTTAGAAGTATTACTGAAAGTGGAAACTTCTTTCAATTCTTTTCAAAGGTTTTCAATATCTTGACTTGTGCCACTATTATAATTATGAGAACAATTATGTATCTGTTTTATAAGTACACCTGTGTGTATGTGAAAAAAATATACTTATGTGTAGATTGAATATATTCGACTTATCTAATTTAAATGAGATTTTATGTATGGATATTCACAAAACTATTTGTTTCGAGATACGATTAGTGCTGATAAATAGATGTAATATTTAACGTTTACTCTTACAATTATTTTTGTGAAATAATGTATTTCTCACCACAACCTTAATGCGTACCAACATTGCATTGCGTCCATATAATTGAAAAGCCTTAGTGATTACACGGCTCTAAATTTTGACGAATATTACCGAGTGCAGTCTCCATTAGTTTTTTCCTAGTTGGAAATGTTAACATATTTTTTGTGATTGATTTTCTTCATTTTTGGTTGAAATTTTCACTGTACGTTGTGCCTTCCACTTCTCGATCACAATATTTAATGGAGACTCAACTCAATCAATGAGAATAAATGTTCATTAGTGCAGTCATGAATGTTCATTTTTCAGTTTCGATAGAATTTTTCATCAATAATGAACATTATTCTATTTCTTCTTCTTCAAATGTACATAACCATACATTTTATGTGTTATTTATTTTTTAAAATGTTTATTTAATAATTGTAACATTTCTGTATTTGTAATACAATTAATTTGTAAAAGATGCTGCTATGTTTAAATAGTTTGTAAACTGCTTGTTCCGTTAGTGAGAATTTCACACATATGCCTATGAAAAATGCATTTGGACCATTACACAAATAGTGCTTAAAAGATTAAGTGAAAATAGGTACGAAATATAATTTGTTAAAATGATTCAATGTAAACTGATTTTGTGTGCTCACTTAGTTTTTCTTAATTTTCATCATGCAACATTTTATGATCCTTAAAAAAAATCGTATTTATTTGTCTTTTGAAAATATAATGTTTTTTTCTCAAACTAATGAGGAAACTTAATAAGTTTTTTTAAAATGGTTATTTTTTGTAAGTTTCAAACTATTCATTGTTTCACGTGATATTTCATATTTGTAAATTATTCATGTAGTCGATACAAAAACGATTTCTTATCCAGTCTTTGATTTATGTTTGGAAATATATAACGTATATGTACCTTTTACATGGTAAATAATGACTGATGTTGATGAATGTAAGTGTATTTTATATGTTATAAAAAATAATGTGGATGTCTAAATATATTTATGCGACTTATTGTTGATTTATATATTTAATCATACGAGTCCAAATTGCATATGCGTATTATGTTGTTTCTTAACCAGTGTTATTTATTGGTGTCTCAATTGTATAAGATTGTATGTTGATATTTTAGCTGGTTACGTTTCGGCTCGGTTAGAACCTTGCACGATTACAATTTGAAGGTATCTTATAATGTACACGATGATTATATGTGAATTCTCAAAGATTTGTTACGTTTTTAAGCGATTTTTATTAGTATTGTTGTTTCATCATTTTTTACTTCGTACAGACTCGTTCTCGAATGGATCCCTAATTAAATATTTGTATTACGATTTTTTGCATGTCAGACGCCTTTTGAATTTGAGAAATATATTTTTATCCCTCTGTAAATATGTAATTTTTGCCCAACATGTAATTATAGAATATATTATTGTTTTGATTATTGTTTAGTTATATATTTGAAAAATATATTTCATTTTAAAAATTGATTTTTTCATTTCATTCAATGTCCTGAATTTATTCTGCACCTCATATGAAATGTTTATTAAATAGAAAATTATTGAAATTTCTTTTAAAGATGATTTCACCCGATATGATTTATTTGTTTTTATTTCAATATGTATTAAATCACAATAAAATAATTTAGAATTACAATCGATTAATATTTGAGCAATCTCAAATTTAAACACAAGCAAAATGTTATTGCCTATTTTAATTTAAATATAAAGCAACGAAAAATAAGGAAAAATGGGAAAACCCGTTCCACATTCTCTTTTGTTTTTTGTCTATGACTTTCTTTTCGAAAAATCTTATTAAAAAAAAGTGCCAAATTAAACACAATTCAATTTTAAGTATATAGATATTATTATTTCAAAAACACGGTTTTTCGAAAAATAATCAGGGCAAAAAACGAAAAGAGAGATGAAGTCTCCCTACAATTAAATATATTTTGTGTAGTACTAGCTTAATTTTAAAAGCGCGGCAATCGCTCTCTTCATTTATGTTGGCAGTACTCGATCAGATACGCAGTTGCCGTTCCGACTGTCATCGCGTTCGGCGTTCTCTTTATACCGGTTCACGTTTTTTTTGTCTTTCGATTTGTGTCGACACTGGACTGGACCGAGACGAGATGGAAGAGTCTTCGTCTCAGTCTCCGTCTCCATCTTCAGCTCCGCCTCATGATGATCAGAGTAGGAACGAGGAGTCCGCAGACAGAAGTGACCTTTTGTCGAGGGGAACTTTCTTCGAACGCGTTCTCAAAAGAGACGCAGGTCTTTGCTTTTTCGCATATTTTATATGTTGGGATTGTTTTCTTTCACTTTAAATTGCCTCTGTGCGTAGTGTACGAATGTATCGAAAATATAACCTAAACTTTCATTTCAAACGTCATCTGTGTGTTGTTTTTAGTATTGGATTTAAATTAAAAACTTAAGAGTTGTGCATTTTGCTGCGAAATTTTCAAAATTTGTGGAACAATTTATCAAATTTCCAATTGTTCGTAAACAATACAATTTTTTTTTTTTGGCAGAAAATGATTTTTGAACAGTCTTATTTTTTCCGATTTTAACGAAATTCTTTAATATAAGTTTGATTTTTGATTTTTCAGATGAAAAAATAGTATATTTGGAATCTGAGCTCACATCCCTGAAAGAAAAATATGATACGAGCACCGCCGAACTAGATTCCGCTCAGAAAAGAACCGGCGAATTAGAAGAAAGTTTGAATCAGATCAAAAATGATTTACATCACACTCAGGAATTGCTCAAATCTCACAAAACCAACTCTGAAAACTTTCGTCTGCAAAGAGATTCGGCTCTAGAAGTGCAAGACAGCTTGAATAACATGATCGAAACTCGAGACACTGAAATATCGTCATTGAAAATCGCCATCGAGAATTTACAGCAAAATTTGCAAAGCGTCGTCAATGTGAAATGCGACACCTTGTTTAAAATTAAAGACGTTCATAGCAAGTCTATTATCGACGCTCACAAAGATATTTATTCAGGACGAGGAAAAACCGATCATAGTAGTCAAATTGAAATATTGCAATCGGAATTACATAGGTATATGACGGATCTTCAAACGGTTCAAGAAAATATGGCTTCTTTGAAAATTAACTTCGAGAGACAGTTGGCTAAGAAAAATGATGAATTAAATATGTCCAATATTAAAATATCTAAATTGGAAGAAATTAAAGATAACTTGAATAAAAGGATAAATTCTATAAATAAAAAATTTGCCGATCATATAGAAAAAGAGCAAAAAGCTATTGATGAGTATAAAAATGAACTCGTTACAAAGACCAAAATGATTGACTTGTATAAAAGTAATCAAGAAGATGCAAATATGAAAAATGAAGAATTGACACAATTTGTATCTGAGCTGAAACAGCTATTGAATCAATGCGAAGAAAAAAATAAAGAACTCCTTTATAATTTAGAAAAAAATGAATCAGAACATAAAGAGGCGTTAGATAAAAAAGAAGACACTATTACAATACTGAAACGTGAACTAGAAAATGCGAATGAACTTCTGCAAATGGCCGATGGCGATTTTAGTTCTTGCTTAGAAAACTTGTCGCCTTCAGCTGCCATAGCTTCTAAATTCATTAAATCTCGCATGTCTATAACTCAAGCTTATGACCACATTGTCAAATTATCGGAAGAATTAGAATTAGAAAAGAATGAAAAGAAAAGGTTAAATAATACATTGAGCAGTATTGTGAAAGAATTAGAAGAACGATCTCCGTTTATTGAACAGCAACAGGCACAATATGAAAAAATGCTTGAAATGAAAGAGGCTCTTAATGAACAGTTACAAACATTAATCGTGGAACACAAGCAACTAAAAAATGATAATTCCGAAGTTTTGAAGCTCTCTGTTCGTTATCAAAAAGATAACAATAAATTGAAGTTGGAAAACGAAGATCTCAGTCGCCAGATTTGCTGTCTTTTAAAAGAAATCGAAACGAGGAAAGGTTCATCGTTTTCATATGATGATACTTTATCTTGTTCGAATCAATTTGATTTGAATTCTTCGGGTGTCATTTCTGAAAAACTAGTCACATTCAAAGATATAAACGATTTGCAAAATAATAATCAAAAATTATTGAAAATTGTTAGAGAATTGAGCGAAAAGAAAGAAGAATTTGAAAAATCAAAGGATCAAAGTGATCAAATGGATACGGAAGATATTGGAACCAAAATAGATAATTTGAAAACTAGAATAACCGAACTGACTGAGGCGCAAGATCGACAAGTGAAAATGATTAATGGTCTTGTTCGACAGCGCGACATGTATAAAAAAATGTGTGAGGATCGCGATATTTCTATGAATATGGATAAATGTGACGATTCTTTTGATTTTAGCGTTACTGGTAAATCGGATATGGCTAAGAACTTCAGCGATAAATCCCAATATATTGAACTACTGGAATCACAACTGGAAAATCTGAAAAAAGAATTGATTCACGAAGGAGAAATGCATAAAACATTCGTAGAGAAGGCGAAATCTAAAGAAGTTAAACTTGTAGAAATGCACGATGCCGCTCATAAACAGTTCAACGAAGTGCACTCTAAATATGTAAAATGTCTTTCCTCATCTGAAAGCTTGAATGAAAAGTCTAAGATGTTACAAATTGAACTGTCATCTTCTAAACGAGAAGTTGCTTCACTTAATGAACGAATAACCTCATATTCTAATTTAATTGGGAAACAGGAATCGTACGCCAAAAAACTTAATGATGAGTTGTCTTCTTCAAGAAAGAAATTGTCACAAACTGAAGTCGCTTTACATAATTTACGGAAAGAGTATTCTAGTATGATTAATTCTGAAAAAAATAAACATAATGCAGATAAAATGATCAGTGATGAGGCAAATACTTCATCTGCATTAAAAAATATAGAAAGTATAAAACACTTCATTGAAAATGATGATAAGGAATCTGTTATGAAACTGCAAAGTGTTTTAGAAGAGGCAAATACTACATGTTCTACATTACGTTGCATGCTTCAGTTAGAACAAAATAAGTATCATGATTTGACTGAACATCTGAAGGAAGAAATAAATCAGTGCAAGTTGAAAATGAATTTTGAGCAAGATGTTATGCAGAATCTTAAAAATGAACTCGCTAATGCAAAACAAGAATTGCAGCTGAAAAACAATTTGATCAAAGAATTGAACTCCAGATTTTCCGATAGCAGTTCTGAAAATGGCTTGAAGTCTAGTATTTATGCAGATTCTATCATAGGAAACCTGCCTGCTGAATATTCCAATGATGTGGAAGTATTAAAACAACAATTGGAAGTTAGTAAAAAGCACTTGGAAAAATATTCATATGTATTTGAATGCTCAGAAAAAGATCTCAAAGCCCTCAGTGAAGAATTTGATAAATATAAAAAAGAGACTGATTTCAAACTTCAAGATTCGTTAATAAGAGAAAATCATTTGAAAGATCAATGCAAAAACTTAGAAACCAAGATATCTTCTTGTTCTGAAGAAATTTTGTTACTCCAGAACAAACTCAATACACTAGAATCGAGTTTAGCTGAAAAAGGAATTTCTTTGGAAAAAGCAATCGCGGATATTGCTAGGTTATCCAATTCAGTTCAAATAGCTGAAGATAAATTCACTCATGAAATTGTTTTACATTCTGCTGATATACAAGCATTGGCTCAATACAAACAGCAGCTGCTAGAAGCCAATCAGAAAATCAACAATTTGGAGTGCGCCAAAACAGAAATGGAGTGTTCTTTGCGAGAAAATATCGAATTGTGGACGCAACGTGAAAACATGATCACGAGCAAAAATAACGAAACCATAGATCGATTAAATGAGTCTAATAAGCAAAATCAGTTATTACATGAACAGATTCAAAGTTTGAGTGCTAAGTTAAATGCTTTTAATACGTCTAGAAATGATACTTCTGCTGATATGGATACTTCAATTTGTGATGCAGACGAGTCGAAGTCTTCCGAACAATTGCTTCAAATCATCAAACATTTGAGGAAAGAAAAAGACATTTTTATGACAAAATTGGAAATAATGCAAACTGAAAACCAACGTATCAAGTCCCAATTGGAATCTACGGAAAGTCAGTTGGACGATGTGAAATTGAAAATGAAGACGGAGAGCCCAGCTCAATTTAAAACGGAAAAACATTCAGGTGTGATAAGGAAAGTTGAAACACTCAATGCAATGTCGGATTGTTTCGTAGATCTTCGTAAAGAAAGAGATTCATTGCTTGCTAAAGTAAAAGAAGTTTCTAATAACTATAATAAATTGTCTGAAACTGTAATACCTATTCAACAAAATAATTGTGAACTCATTGCTAAAATTAATTCGCTTCAAACGGAGAATGATAATTTAAATAAAGAAATAATCAAGTGGAAGAATAGAACAAATGCTCTGTTGGAAAAAGATGATTTAGAAAGCACTGAAAATTTGAAGAAGCTTCACAACGAACAAGAAAATCTACTGAAAAAATTGTCAGCTGAAAAGGAAAACGTGAAGTTACTCAATGAAAATATTTCTAAGCAAAAACTTGAAATAAACCATTTGAAAACGCAAATGGATACTATTTCCAAACAGCATTCTGCTTTAAATGAACATCATAAAAAAACTTTAAATGAGCTTCTGGTTATTAAAAAAGATCTCGATAAAACAAATACTGAACTTTCCGAAGTTAAATCTAATTTGGCTGAAAAAGTCAAAGAATCAACAGATTTCAACGCAAAATTAACTAACAAGGATGAAATTATTGCCGATATTAGAAATAAGGAGGCTCAAGTTCGTAAAATTGGAAAGAAATACAAAATTCAATATGAAGAATTGTTGAAAACGGTAGAAGAAGAAAAAAAGAAATCTGCCGCTCTTGTGTCTGAAGCTGCTGTAACATCAGAAAATCATTTAGAAAAATGTAAAGTTTTCGAACAAAAAACAATGGATTTGGAAAGAAATCATGAGGAAAAACTGACTGATTTGAAAACACAAATATCTTCATGTGCTGATGAAAATAAAGTACTTCAAAAAGAAGTAGATTCATTGAAAGCATCGAATTTAGATAAAGAAGAAAAAATGAGGTTGTGGCACAAACAAGCAAAGAGTAAAATTGTTTCGCTTTCAGAAGCCAAGGAAAATTTAACTAAGGAATTGAATGAAACCAAAAATAAACTAGAAGTTTTCGAACAGAGCAAAGATGAAAACGATGTGAGATATTCACTGCTGAAATCTCAATATGATGGTCGTTTAGCAAAATTAGAAAAAGAAAAATCTATGGCACTGCAAGAGAAGCAAAATGAAGTCATCCAACTCAGTAAGCAAATTGAATCTTTGATGCAGAAGATAAACCAGATGCAAAAGAAGATGGAAGGTCAACAGACTCCAAAACCTTCCACCAGTGGCAACCAAGGAGAGAAGTGCACCAGTGAAACTCCTACAGCAAATATAAAACCAATGGCTGGTGAGTTTTTTTCATATAATTTTTATATCCTGTACATTTCCGAATTCAAAATGCCATTTCATAACACAGGTGTAGTATCTCAAAGAGACACCAGTCGAAGGACAAGTGGCGAAACTCCGTTAGCTTCAATCCGCCCGATGGCTTCACACACTGGAGTCAGAACTGCAGCCGTTTTACCGACCACTGCCCAGTTGACCAATTACTCTTTACCACTTCAGACTCCTCACACTACTGGTATATTTTACTCATATAATCCTTTAGATACCTGAGAGCAGAGCCATCAAGAGAAAATCCGGTCCCCCCCACAATTTTTCTAGACTGTGAAAAAAATTTATGAAATATGCCAGGGTTTCACATGAGATTCCTTCTTAAACATGGAAATTTTAATCCTCGAATACTAGATGTATTCCCCGAAAATATCTAAATATCTTCCAAATTTATCTAAATTCAATATGTCAGCTCATTCGCATTAAAAGAGTCAATTTTTACTTTTTCAGTATTCATCAAGTAAAATTTTCAAATTTTGCAGGAAGTATAAGTGGCGATATGTTGTCATCACCGAGTAGCTCTCACGGAACAGAGTACATGCCAAGTAGTTCGTCCACGAGTAATCGAATGCATCCGCAACATTCTCGTCATGTGACTTTGCCTCCTCCCGAATCTACTCAAGTATATATTGCACCTTTTTATATTTTTCATCAATTTTTACATTAATATGATCAATTTCTTTTATAGGACATTGACACTGAATTAACTGGTGGAAATGATATTTCAAATATGAACAGTAACAATGTTGCTATTCCACAATCAGTATCGCCACAGGTTGTTATTATTGTATATAATTCATTATTTGATATCTGTTGCTTTGTAAATTAAATATTTGATTTACAGGTTGTTGCCCTTGTATCACCTCGAATGGAAAATAATACCTCTGAAATGCAGACGTCACATCTTCATCAACAGGTAAATTGACTTTCTGTATTAATGATAAAAATATTATCGAAAATATAATACTTATATGTTATATATTTTTTAATTCTAGCAAGCATCAAGTTCATCAAATAACAACAGTTCAAGTTCAACCGTAACGACTTCTCACGGTCCAACTAGTGGAAATAGTGGCCCAGGAAATAAGAACGAACTACATAGAGGATTTAAACGTCCTCAGATCGTATCCCCTCAGCTACAACAAAAAACTATTCTCAAAAGACCGAAATTACAGGTTAGTTGAATTTTTTTGAGTTTTTATTGTGATGTTCCATACAGATTTTATGCTTAAAATTAGATTTGTGTTGATAAGAGTCATGGTAGAGTAGTAGAGAGTACTGTTTGATTTGAAATAGTTACAAAAATCTTTTTTTCTTCTTTCTCCCACTATCTCCACCTTTAATTACCACAAATCTATTTCGAAAATTTAAACTCTGTCTATAGTTATGATTTTTGTATTGAAAAATTTTATTGTTATCAGGCTTTTCAGAGAGTTGCAGAAAATGAAGCCGATTATCAAATACCAACATCTTCCCAGAGAGATCAAGAAGATGAGATGATGAACTTCGGTGATTCTGAGGATGAAGATAGTTACCAGGTTTTTTATTTTGAATATTAGAATTTTTGTGGTCAGAAACATTTATAGTTAATTGTTATTATTATACATTTAAGCAGCCTGTTTATGAAATTGATGATGATGAGAATGACTTGGATGACAAAGAGAGATCTAATACTGAAATGGGAAACACCACCGATTCCCGCATGTCTGAAGAGCAAGAAGCTACGGGAAGTAATAACGAGGTGGATGTAGCTGATGAATCTTCTCAAGTGATAATTTAATTTTTATTTTCATATGAATAAATGTGAATATAGCTGTATGTATTTATGTATTTTTTTCTGTGTAGGAGGTTCGAAGTTCTCTCCGAGAGGATATTCCATTAAGGTGTGATGAAGCTCAGGCCGAAGATAGAGAGACTGCTTTAATAGCACCAATACATGAGCCGCAAATCGAAGCAATATCCAGTGGAACAGGTATTTATTGCCTTTACTAGTGAATGGAATACTCGAAATTGAATTTATGGCAACTAGTCACAATAGCAAAGAGATAATGGTACCGTTTAATTTTAAATATTAAAAAAAAAAAAAAACATTTTTACTTATCAGTTCAATCATTATTAGTTTTAGTTCATTGAATTGCAGTCTTAGTTTATTATTAAGTAAAATTCTTCATTATAGGAATTGCTTCAGGCTCTTCTATTGGATCTTACGAAAATGCTGACAAAAGAGTTGTCCCATCTATTCCTAATATTTTTGTACCTCCCATAATTGACAAGTATAACTTTTTTTATTTTATTATTATTTATTTAAATTTAACTATTATTTATTTCTAATTCTTTTTGTAATACATTTTAGTGAAAGTGGAAATATTGGTAGTAGAGATGTAGCAGAAAGTCCAAATACAGATCATACATCTCAAATTTCACGTTAGTATTCCCTATTTTATTATTACTAAATATGTATTTGCATTTCGTATTTGATAAAGTTGATTTCATTCTAGAACCAACATCGGAGGCTGAAGTTGGAGATAGTTCGCCAAGTGGTAATATTATGGACGATGATTTACCCACTGTGAGTTCACAAAGTACATCATCGTTTACACCACAAGTAAGTGTATTTAACAAGATACAAATGAGAATTATAAAATGTTGTTTTGATGTTCTTTATCAATAAAATGAAGGTTGAAGAAGGAAGAGAAGCCGAAGCTATTAGCACTGCCAGCAATTCAGCAGTTAGAGGATCATGGAGGAAAAATATGAAAAATAATAGAGGCACCATGTCTCCTCAAATCAATCGCAATTTAGATCAACATCAACGACCGTCTCCCATTGTCTGGAATACAGGTTTATTAGTTTTATATATTAGAATATCTATATTAGGACTGTATACCTTTTTGGGATGCATTTTTCAAAAATATCCAAGTAAACTTACTTTTCTTTCCAGATGGAAACATCAGAAGAGGTTCTTTCATTCCACAAAGAGGTTTGCAGAGAGGTGCGAGACACATACTAAGACGACCAAATTTTTATAAACGTTACTAAAGTATTCCTATTGACAATAGTGGTTAAAAAAAAACTTTTGTGTTTTTAAGAATCTTACGAAGTGTATTTTATCTATCGTTACAAATAAGTATACAGAATATAATAGTGACAAGTGATTTAGGATATTTTCAGCTTTATGGATGACTTTGCTTTTGTATATTCTAGATTAATTTATAAATTAAATTATTGTTCACAATGAAATAAAATGGCTATTGAATAATTTTCATAGCATAATATATTCGTCTTTACTTTTTTTCCGTTTTTATATTATTTGATGATTGTATTAATGATTTTTTCAAATGATGGTTAAGAGACTCCAACTTTTTAAGTTTCTTAGCTGCTTCTTGTGCAGTTTTCATCAATATTATATCTTCTTTGTACTTTTGTTTTTGTACAAATTTCACTGATTCGATATTAATACAATCCAATTCCTTAACTGTAGCTTCATATTCATTTTCGATAGTCGCCATAAGCGATTCCATTTCGAAACTGATATTTTTGAATATAACCTTATTGAAGATGTCATCTATACAAATATTAAGTTTAATAGAATCTTCAGAGCATACGCTAACATATAAAAAGTTCTTCAACATAACTTCAATGTTTTTTTTTAATTCTTCAGCTCGACTTTCCTCCCATCTGATGATAATATCGATATTTTTCAGTGTTTCCTCAATATCACTGAATTCACGGAGAACAATGTCTTTAATTTCTCTTATATTGACTTTAACATTTTCACAATTTTCACTGAGTACTTCTGCGTTCATCCAGCTTGTCAAATTTTGCGTTTCTACATTTTCAAGTAGTTTTTTCAGCTGATGAGGTGAAGTAAATGATAATTGGTCTCCTTTACCTTTGTTTATAGTTTTCTTCAATTTCAAAACAAGACAATTACATTCTTTCAATATTTTGTTTTGTGAATATCTATTTTCATCTGAATCAATATCAAATTGATCATCGGATTGTTTGAATTTTTGTAACCAAGATAATGGAGTTATTTGATATAAGAAAGTTTGATAAATATCAGCATTTTGACATTTTTCTTTGAGCGTCTGAATTTTAGATTTTACCGTCCCGAGTTTATTATCGAGTTCTTTACATTTGTCTAATTTTTCATTCAATTCAATACTTTTCTCTTTACTCTTCTTCAATATCAAGATAGAACTCTCATAATCTCGTATTAGAAAATATTCAAAATTTTCCACGAATTTATTATGTTGTTCACAAGCAATTTTAAATATTTGCATTTCTATGGTGAAGTTATGTTTGATTTTGAGAATTTCATCATAAATATATCCAGTTTTTAGATGTAAAAGGGAACTTAATTTACATTCAGCTTTGTTTGTTCTGGAATTTTCACCATTTTTAATTTCAATATTGTTTATAATGGAATAAAAGTTCGGATCAATATCTGTTATGGAAGAGAAAATCTTCTCATGTTGTAAATTATCAGAAGTATTTTGCAATGTGTTGTAATTTCGAATATATTTTCTTAATATTGATAAATCTTTTCTACTAATTTTGAAATCTTCATTAGTGATAAAGTATTTCATGTAATCTTTGAACATGTCTTTGAATGTAACGTTTGCTGCTATTTTCAGCATTTTTTTTTAATCTGACAATTTTTTTCAGTTTAGAATAAATTATGAAATGTTTTCATTATTATAGAATACTTTACTTTTATGGGATTCTAGGAAAAGACCATTCACATAAGAGTTGGAAAACTATAACTAGACAACGGTAACTAAGGTAACCTACTGTTCCCTGTTTATCCTTGTTTACCCATTTTTTCATTAAATCCTACCTAAATGTCCTTTTTTATAAAATATAAATATCAAATAAAATTACAATTGATGAAATCAATATTTTTAATTCAAAGAATAGATAATATGAAACAAATTATACTTATCATCAAATGATAGTCATGTTGAGCACTTAAATCATTTACATAAATATTCATATTAATTTTAATTATATTTACAAAATAATCAATACATGGAATCATAGTTTTATATGGTTATAAAATATTAAGAGAACGATGCTTCCAAATTTCTTACTGCTTCGTTTGCTTCGGCATTATCAAAACCTTCGGCATTGTTACCAGCTCTGTTTGAAGTCATTTCGCCTAAATCAAAAGTACATATCGTTAAATAATGTAAATTTGTACAATATACCACAATATTTTTATTGAAAAACATACTTTGTCGAGATGATAATTGAGGAGTGAGATCAGCGTGTGTATTTTCCATGACTCCCTGAGAATTGTTTGGATTGAAAGAGAATCTTTCAGCTGAAGGGTTTTCAATTAAAGGTGATCTTACAGCTTCTCCGAAACTAGGAAAATGAAAATAAAAAGTTTGTTACAATAGAAACTAGTTTGATTTTTTTAAATATTTAGAATATTACCCGTCATTTCTATTAGGAACATAAAGTGTCGGAGTAGATGGAACAATACTATCGTCACCTTCTTCGTATGTTCCACTGGGTGCGTTTTGATTAAGTCCACTACCCGGAGGTCGAAGAGTTAAAAAGGAAGTTCTAGGCATATTTTCTGGAAATAAAATAGTAATTTATTCATTCAATATTCTTTCAATCCAGTATGTTAAACAGCTCATTTTAATCTATCAGCCATAAAAAATACAAATTATAAGAAGCTTATTAAAATATAATATTGAATTAACGTATCTATTATACATTTTTCAAAACAACTTATGTTATAAAGTGTGATTAAAGTGTGGTTTTTAAGTGATCAGTGTACCTGAATTTGACGAAAGCATTCTCATATGTTCATCAGAGGAATGTAACATTGTAGAAGATTCATTCGGTGGTGTTTCTTTTTCTTCGTCACTATTCTGTAAGAAAATAATTTATTGTGAAATAAAATAATTATATAAAAGTGCAAACAATCATAACATTAATAGCAGTACCTCAGACGCATCGTCAATATATTCTACACTAGTATTTGCACCTGCTTTCTTCGAAATGGAATCAGCAGCTGCTTGTATGTGTCACTTTGGATTCTTAGCTGGAGTTAGGAGAACGTATTATAAGGAGGGGTGTCTAGGGCGAGTGGATGGGATCAAGGATGCGTAGTAGGAGGATTTATTGTGAGGAGGAAGTGGGCGGGTCCTGATGGAGCATGCATGAGGCGGACGGTAATGTATCGGGGATGGGGCGGATGGGGAAATGGGGATAATTAGAGCAAATTATGAACGGGGCGATGATGTTGGGAGGGCAGATGGGGATGGGGACGCGAGGATGAGGACGAGGGGACGGAAGAAGGAGGACATGAGGCCTTGTGCTTGATGATGCGTATGATGAGGGATTATGTGCTTATTCAGACTTAGGCCATTTTTACAAATTAGATCCCTTTAATCAAATTTTTGTTATAATTATCACACGATAAATAAAATTATTATATTATAAATTACCTCATAGTCATTCTCTTCATCATCAGAATCGACAACTATAACGCTATCGTCTTCTTGATCTTTTTGCGAAGATGTTGGCACCTGGTATTCCGCTTCACATTCACTGGGTTCCTTAAAATTAAATACGATTTCTTAAAATGGAATCAGATTAAACATTTAATTAACTTCAAAGTTCAGTTATCATATTTACCTGAACTTTGGCACGTTTGGGATTTGGTTTTTCTTCCGTAAATTCAGTACGAGATCTTTTTTGAGTAGTATTATCTCTATTATCATTGGATTGTTCTACAGGATTTAAATAAGAGGTTGTAACTGTAGAACTTGAACCATTGTTGGAAGACGTTAACTGAAATGAGTAAAAATATGACTGAAAAGATTGTGTAATTACAAAATTACATTTTGCAAATGTGTGGAAATTACCTGAGCACTTTCATCGTTAGATGTTTCCATGCGTGGAGATACCAAAGCAACCACCTGTTTAATATATGAAAAAAATACAATATATTTTGATTTTGTGTTTTATGTATTTTGATTTAAAAGTTTATATTACTTGTTGATTGCCTGGCATATTTCCTAGAGATGTTGCAGACATATTTGCATGTACAACAGCTTCGCTCTTCAAATTATCCATCTCAGAGTCCTGAAAAGTTTATAATTTAACTATTTTGACATCTGTGAGTCTATATTTTAATATACCGAAATAACACACATATTCCTAATTTTAAAAAGGTATATTTCAAATTCACTCGGAGATTCTACAGAAGTAAATATATTGACTATATATATTAAAATTATATTAAGAGTTGAATAAAAGATTGTATAAAATAATTTCCTGCAAAAACAACTGATAAACATTTAATAAATTTTACCTGAGTGGATTCAGGTGGCGATGCATGAGTTTGTTGATTACTCTGAGGATGTACACGATTAGTAGTTGAGGAGCTAGCAGGCAAATATTCAGTTGCATGAGAGCTACTCGGTGAAGATGACATTGTATCACCAATCGTTGTACCTAAATTCAATCATAGTATTTATAAAATGACATTGGAAGTTTAAATCATAAAATAAATTAATAAACATACCAGAAGTGTGTGAAGATTGATGAGGACTTACGGTAGTCGGTAAAACGGCAGCTGTGCGAACTGCAGGTACAGAAGTCATAGGTTTTATGGATGCTAAAGGTGTTTCGGAACCTAGTCGTCTACCACCTACTGTTGTTTGAGATCCTACAAAAAGTTTAATACTTTTTTATAAATTCCAATTCTAATTGAATATTGAAAATATTGCAGTTTAAATATTTACCGGCCATTGGTTTGATATTAGCCGTTGGAGGTTCAGTTCCAGATTTTTCCACTTGACTAGAGCTCGTGGTAGGTTTAACAGCTTGAGTATCGATCTGTCTTTGCATTTGAGTTATTTTTTGAGTAAGTGCTTCAATTTGTTTATTTAACTGAGAAACTTCGTTCTGTTGAGTTATTTGAAGTTGGTTCTTTTCCTTTTCTAATTTAAGAAGACGACCTTCATATTGTGACTTCAGCGCCGTCAATCTTACATCATGTTCGTCCTTATTTTGCTCTAAATTATCTAGTTTAGCTTTGACATCGTTTAATTCTTTAGTGAGATTTTCTTTTAATTCTGATAATTGAGTTATTTTATTTTGAGCTTGTTTCATTGCAATTTTAGCCCTTTCTTCTGTATTTTCATTCTTGCTTTTTAAAGATTGAATTTCTTTATGCAAAGTGGAGTTTTCTTCTAAAGAAGATGATACTTGAGCTTCTAATTCAGCAGTTTTTGCTGAATTTGATTTTTCAAGCTCTATTACTCTTTGCTCAAATTCTTTTTGGGCATCGGTAGGTAAATGTGAAACTGAAACGACCTCAGTAGAACTAGATTCAGTCTTCTTTTTATCTTCGTCAACAGATTTTGTTAATGCTTCATATTGAGTTTTGTATAATTTAGCGATTTTTCGGAGTTGAATTTCTTTGTTACGAGCTTCGGTGATGACAGAGTTGCTTGCAGCAAGATTTTCATTCAACTGTTGATTCTCTTCCATTTTTTCCTTAATTGTAGACCTAGCTTCATTCAAATCAGTAGATAATTGAGTTATATCATTCCTCAAATCTGCACACTGTTTCTTATTTTCTTCAGCAATATTTCCCAATTGAACATTCAAAGCAGTTATTTGTTCTTCTAATTTATTTTTTTCCAATTTGAATAATGTAGCTTCTTCTCGTACTTTCTTGGTGTTTTCTTTTTCAGATGAGAGCATTTTGGCCAAAGTCTCACGTTCATTTTGAAGCCTCTTCCAATCTTCGGGATTAGTTTTGTTAGTTTTTTCCAACAACGAGGAGACTCGAGTCTTCCACCTAGTACACTCGGCTTGAATACAACTTTTCTCACTCAAAACAGAATTGATTCTCTTCGATAGTTCTTCATTGTGTTTTTGAGCAGTCTCAGTCTTTTCTTCGAGCTCTTTCAATTTTTCAGATAAAGTTTTGATAGTATTCAAATTTTTGCTTCTTTCATCTCGTAATAAGGTATTACTCGCCGATAATGTGTTCAATGTTTCTAATTGATTGACCATTTCAAAATGCAAGGAAGCGTTTGAACTGTTTTGGAAATCATCACTAGATTTCACTTGCGATTTTTGCAATTCGTTCAAACTAATTTGAGCAGTATCTAATTCAGATTTTATTCTCAAATTTTCTTCACGCATAGAATCAAATTTACGTCCATGAAGATCTCTGTCATTCCTGAGATATTTGATTATTTGCAATAAGTGGGCTTTCGTTTCAGTTTCTAGAGTGGATCCATCTAAATCGCTGCTAAAGGAATCATTCAAATTTCTAGGTTGATTTGAGCTTTGATTCAAAATTATTTGCGTGTTGAATGTTTCTAATTGATTATGAAGAATAGTATTGTGATTTTTCAAATCGCTGATTTGACTTTCTAACTGGTTCTTCTCAGCAAGTATCGATTCAATGTTTTCATCACAAGATAATTTACATTTACTTAGTTGTTCTTGACATTCTACTTGCTCACAACTGAGGCTGGTTATTTTTTGATTTAGCTCTATGATTTTGTTTTCAAGACTAGATTTTTGTTGATTTATTTCTGCGTTGGTGGATACAAAGTAAGAAATTTGATTTTCCAACGATTTTGTCTCATCAATCAATTTATTATGTTCTATTTGCATCTTGTCGAGACTTTCTGACTTATCAAACACTTGCTGTGTAAGAGTTTTTATAATTTCTTCAGCGTTTGATATCTCATTGTTGAGCTCTCCATGGTTGGTGTTTTGCAAAGAAAGTTCAGCCTCTAATTCAGAACATTTTTCATTTAAGTTTTCAATAGTAGATTTGTATTGAGCGAGTTTTGTTTCAGTTTCGCTTCGGTATTCTGTAAACTGATCGTTAAGTGATTTCAATTCGACCTCTGCATGCTTAGATATGTCTGAAAATTGTTTTAAATGTTCCTTGTTGTTTGTTGATCGTTCAGAGAGTGAAATAATTTCAGTTTTCTTTTCATCCAATTCAGTTTTTAAAGTTTTAATTTCTTCTTTCAACTGACTATATTCTCCAGAGCACAACATTTCCTTTAACTCCTCAATTGTCTTAGATTTCACATCTACCTCTTCTCGCAAAATTAAAACTTCCAATTTGACCTTTTCAAAATCAGAAGATCCACAGATTGCAGCTGTCTCACTAAAACCAACTTCTTTATCCTGAAGTTTGCGTCTCAACAGTGAACATTCTCTCGTGAATTCTTCCATTTTATTTTCAAGAGTCGATTTTTCACTGATCTGTTTCTTTTCGATCATGTTTTTGATGACTTCAAAATTAACAATCAATGCAGATTGATTGTGAAGTTCCTCAGCGAGTTTTTCTTTTTCTTTAAGTAAATTGTTTTTTAAATCTCGCATAAGTTTGCATTCCTTTTGTAAATTTGCAATTGTTGTATCATTTTGTTCTAATTTTTTTTCATAGTTACGAAGTTTATCATTTAAATATTTAGCAGTAGATTCATATTCAGCAATTTTTATATTATATTTTTCTATGCTATTTTCTAAGGTAGATATTGTTTTTTTGCAAGCTGTCAAGTTTCCGAGAAGCAGCTTGTTCTTTTCGTTACTAGCTTCAGCAGTACAGTGATATTTTCTGTATTTCTCATTCAAATCAGATATTTCTTTTTCCAATTTGTCTGTTTTTGACAAAAGGAGTTTCTCTTTTGAATCTGATAGATTTTCGCACACTTTTCTATCTATTTTTTGCTGCTCCAGCTGTTTTTGGGTTTCTTCCAACTGTCCCTTCAATATTTTGATTTCATCCACATGTGAAAAACTTTTTTTTCTCAAAGTACTGTTTTTGCTTGCGACCGATTCGTTCATATTGTTAACGTCTGCTTCGTCATCGTCTTCATCCATGAATTCCGAATCATGAGTGCCACCTTTTTTGCTGTGGTAAAGTTTTTTATACATATTACGTTGTTGGATTAGATTGTTGATAGTTTTTGCTTGCCGTTCATTAGTACTACTTAAATCGTTAATTTTCTCATTGAGCGTATCTAATTTTTCTTGATATTCCCCGGAATCTATCTGTTCTCTGACTTCATCCAATTCTTCTTGCTTATCGCATACTTCTCTGACGAGTTTCAACAATTTCTGGTTGTTCATTTGCAATTCTTGAATATCGCTAAACGTCACCAAGTTTTTGGAAATAATTTGGAATGAACTGTGTTCGGAACTGGTGGTACTTATCGAGACATCTTTTTCTGCGAAAAGGTTTCCACCACGGTTGAGTTCTATTTCTTTAAGGAGGAAGCAAACTTGTTGTCCTAAATCGTTCAGTTCCTGTTTGAGCTTTTTATTTTCTTTTTCAAAATGAATATTTACTTTCGAAGATTCAGCATAATCTTCTCTTAATCGGTTGTATTCCAATTCCATTGATTCCAACTGTTGTGCAATTTCTATGTTCTTATCACAATTTTCTTCATTTTGAGCCATTTGCTCTTTGATGAAAGGAGCATTTTCTTCGATATCTTTGATTATCGTAGAAAGTGCTTCATTCAATTGTGTATTCTCACTTGTTCTCTTTTCTAATTCTTCCGTAACACAAACTAACTGGTTGTATATTTCTACAAAAGACATTCCAGATTTAAGAAAATCTCGCATTATGGAGGCTGTAGGTGATAATTTTTTCAGCGTGGAAATAAATCTCTCAGATTTTTTCATCTCCAGATCTTTCTTTGTATTTTCTAAATCTTCTTGGAGAGAATTGATAAGATTATTTTTTTGCTTGATAATTGCATCGTGATCCATTTCCAATTTCAAATTTTTCGATTCTAAATCACCATATTTTTCTACGGCCTCGTTTAAAAGTTTTCTCAACTCATTGACACCGTTCATCAACTCTTCACACTTAGCATCAGAATCTTCACGCATACTTTTGTACAAATCGGCTATTTTAGTTTTTGCAGTTAGTTTTTTTCTCAAATCATCACAAATTTTGCTTTCGACTTCTCTTTGCTCGTCTAACTTACGATTCAAATTTTCTATTTCTGATATCAGTTTTAGTCTGTGCTCTCTCAAGTGAGTGACATCATTGTCGGCGATCTTCAGTTCTTCAGACTTTGATGCCAGCTGAATTTCAAGAGAAGAAATCTTGGTGAAGTGTTCTATTCTCATGGCCTCCAGTTCTTGATTTTTTGAGCTCAATTCTTCGATAAAATTTTGTATTTTATCATCGAGAATAGTCTTCTCTTGTGCCATCAATTCTTCTCTGTATTGTAGAGAAATCTCTTTGATCTTAAGCTGTTCATTTTTAGACATGATTTCACAGTTTGAATCGATAGTATTTTTAAGTTGTTGAGATGTTTTTAAATGAAGTTCTTTCATGTAATTTATTTCAGAATTCAATCTGGTTATCATATTCATGAGCATATTGCGTTCATTGATCGCATCGTCTCTCTGTTTATGGAAAGATTCGTAACTTTCTTTTTCTTTTAAATGTTCTTCTTCGAACGTACGTAACTTTGTCTTTAAATCTTGAATTTCAAGTTTTAACGACTCAATCGATTCTCGGGGGACAATATCGACTTCCATCGCTGCATACGATGCATCAGCTTCGGGCGTATTTTCTGAAATTAAATAATAAACCAATTTTCACATAAAACGGCACAAATTTGATTAATTTATGTTATTATATTATATGAATGATATTGAAGTGGTTCAATTTAATTTTTAAAATATCTAATAAAGAAAATATTGTACTCGGAGTAGTCTGAATACATATTTGTGTTTATATTCGAACTCGACGGACGGATTTAGGTCAGATTTTAGGTAGGATTAGGTTAAGTGCCATGCTCGTAGCTTTCTCCACAAGTAATCATATAAAGATAACTATAATAAAATTTTATAAATTATATGACAACAGATATAGGTATAGTGACTGGTAAATTGATGAAATTTTAGCAGAAGACATACTTTCTTTTAAAATATGAATTGATATTCAATATGTCCTTGTAGTAATATTGTAGGTTTATATGAATATGCTATTAAAATGAAATAAATAAAACACCTTGCGTTTGAACGTCTCGAATGGAGGTTTGGCACGTTTCATCGAGCTGGCCGAGCTCAACGGGGGGAGTGTCGACGACCGCGTTCAAATCGTCGGCGTTCTCCGTCGCATTTTCTTCTTCGGCCGCGTCGTTATCCTCGATGACTAGATTCTCTCGAGCCTCATCTTCGACTTGACCGACGGGAGCGTCTCGTTCGGCTTCTCCGTCTCGTTCTTCGACATAGAGATCAGGATTCGTCTCCGGATCCGGTTCCGGTTCCGGGTCCTGGACGTCGATGACGAGGTTTCCTCGCTGAGGAGAGTCGTCGTCGTCGTCGTCATCCTCCTTGGCGAGCTCGTCGGGATCGGCGGCTTCTTCGGGCCGAGGGTTCGCAGACTCGGGGACTTCTTCCGATTCCATGTTCAGATCCGATCGAAGATCTGACGATGGAAAGAAAGACCTTGCCGAAACTTCGAATTTCGACAAACGCGGTTATCGCCTCGCCTGACAGCGCTTCGCCGGTGAGATCCAAGCGCGACAATTTGCGACCAGATAATAAGCACGCTCTACACTATGTTTTCATTTTTTTAAATCATAATTTTCGATTTCAAATTGATTATACGCGGATTTACATTATAAACTGGCATTAAACATTTTAAATTGTTGTTTTATTTTGTTTTTTTTTTTTGCTACATTCGCACATCGAAAAAAAAAACTGTAGGTGCACCCGATCCCTTTCCTAATTTTACTGAAAATTTTATTAAATAACGTTAAAGCGGTGACACAACGGCTGAGATGTAATAAAAAAAGAAAGAGAAGCAACTCGTTCATTTTTTTTTGTGTGCAAGCGAGAAAATCACACAGAGAGAGGGAAGTGCATAATGCCGTTGCGTTCGCACACAAAGATTGGATGGCCGTTCATCCCTTTCTTTAATTACGTCTCAGCGGGTGTGTTTCCGCCTTTACAATGTTTTTAATTAGAAGCATTAATTAAACCCGATTCGATTTCGAGTGTATTGACACTATTTTATTTCAAATGCGATTTTCCGTAAGCCACTAGAAGGTAAAAGACAAAAAGGGAGATCGAGTTTTACCACCTTCCCTATAATAAATTACTTAGGTACTAATTTGCATGTGTCTATCACATTATATTCATAACGGAAATATCTTATTCAAACACAAACACAGTACACATAAATGTTGGTTATTTTTACAGTGAATAAATGCACGGAATTATTAAAATGAGAAAAATATATATTATTTCAGTACAAATTTATTCAGTTCAAATGAAGGCAGCGATACAGATCTTAAGTACATAAAAATATAACATTTGCTTAAAAACCTTAATTTTTCAATCCCTAAAGTTTCATATTACATAGATAGACGTACACTGGTTTATAAAATAAAAATAAAATTATACTTGTCTGAAATGAAAATATTATTCAGATGAAAGATTGAAAAATAAGAAAAAAAAAAAATAAACAGAATTACATTGAAATCATGGTAAAATTAAAATTAAAAACTCAACATAATTGAAAAATAAGATAAATTGTTCATTGAAATCTTTAAGATCTCGAATAAATAGTTCCCTAACCATTAATTCAAAAAATTAAGGCAAAACCATCCATGTATAGACATTAAGATTAGGTAAAAAAACTTACATTAATCAAATTTACATATATACACTAAACAATAAGTATTCATACTTTTATACAGTACAGATCACAAGTTTCCAAATTTTCGTAATGACTAAAAATTAAAATAAATGCCATTTTTAATTCAATACGTATAAAATATGAAATTTAGAGAACCGTTTAAGATGACAAATCACACGTTATGAATTCCACTAATATGAAAATTTTATAAATTTTGAATAAAGTGACAAAAATCAGTCTTCAATTCTGTTTTAATTTTCCATTGGAATAAGTATAAATTTTCAATAGACTTTTTTAAATTTTTGAATCTGAATTTTTTTGATATAAATAAAAAAAGCTCATTCGTACACTGTAAAATTTCAATATACAATTTATATTTCAGTCTAATTTATGCAATTTTAAGACATCGATTGTTAGTATAAAATTTCAATATTACATTGATTTAAATTCAAGACACCTTTGTATTGTTCAAAAAAATAAATCTCACAAAATGAAATTTTAAAATTACGATATGATGAAATATGAAAATATTGCATATTCATTCACAGTTAAATATTGTTCTTATTACATTTTTTCCTCCTTATCATGTTTTAACAAGTACAAAGTAAGTATCCACCATTTCAACAAACATTCACAAAAACATAGTATATTGTTTAATAAACGATTCAACAATGTGTTACAAAATCGATCAACTTGCAACGGTAAAAAAAATATATAGAAATTTCAATATTTTCTTAGAGATTAGAATTGATTCTATTTTTACAGTACATAATTAATTAGAATAAAATAAGATAATTATTTTATATACTCTATATACAAATACTGGGATCGATAATAAATTTGATATTATTAATTTTCAATCGAGTACCGATGAGTTAATAAACGACAATGAAATAAAATTATTAATAGTAAAGTTACGAAATGTGTTTTTTTAATACTATTTTGAAGACACACATTCAAGGCTTTGTGTTTTCTCTGTTTTGGCACACGTCGTTGTTAGACTCCTTCGACAAGTTCTCATCACTGTTCTTTATGTCTCTCATGGCGTGGATCTTTTCGTCGCTCATGAGGAACATGGCTTCGTCGTAAGTCGGAGGAGGCATTTCGGAGCTGCTCGTCTGTTGCGAGGGCATCACCGACGTTCCGCAAATTATGAGAGCGTCGTAAGCGGGCGGAAGAGTGGCCGTCGAAGCGGTTCGAGGCACTTGGCTGTTTACAAAAGCTTGCTCTGCTTGAGCGGCGGCTAGATCCTGGAAACGAAAATCATCATAATCCCTCTTCATTTCTTGAAAATTAACAGTTAAAAATAAATAAATGCATAAAAAAATATAAATTTAATGGCAGAAACCTTTCCATATATGTCCACGGTAATTTTGAAAAACTTGAGCATTTAGGAGTCTATAAGTGACATACACACATTTGTTCATTTTTATTTATATAGATAGATAGATAAGGTGAGAATTTAAAGAAATGGTAAAAAATATTTCTAGAATACGAGTTCACGAGCGGTCGCTAACAATAAGTAATATTTCGATATGCCCCTTTTGAAATTTGGCACATCGATATATTTATAAAATTGTCAGAAAAGTTGTTGAAATTATGGGGTTAAATCGAATAATTAGGTGATAAAAGTTATAAAGTTGTAATTCGATATATTCGTTATCTGGATTTTATTTTGGTGGGTTATCGATGTTATTGCACGTCGGATGCAATTAAATTTTGATAAAGTAATTCACAAAACGTTTCGAAATTTTATTACACATAGTATAAATAAGTAAAAAGATTGTTTAAGAAAATGTATCGTTTTAATTAGTAAAATTGAATTATTTGCATTGTACTGACGTGAGTCGATCGTGTACTAATTTTACCACCGAGGATGTTATGAAATTAATTCTTATACCTTACGTCAAATGTAAATTGAGTGTATTTTGGTACCGGATGATAAAAATGATTGAGTGACGGTGACGAGTTAGAATGAATTAGGTTTTAGATCGAGTCGAAGGTAGTACGATAAAAGTAATGTTTAACATTTGGAAGTATACCCGGAAGATGGCTCGTTGATGCAGCAGCATCTGTATGACGCTCTTGCGCCTCAAGTAGAGCATGCTCTTGACGGCGACCATCATGCCGGAGCAGATGAAGACGGGCCCCACGAGCCACATGTGCCCCAAGTGGCTGAAGAGCCTTCCGTCGGCGTCTCCCACGGCGAGGACGGTGACCGCGGCCCCGACGGCGAACAGCACCAGCGACAGCACCAGGTAAGAGTACGAAGTGCAGTCGCATCCGACTCCGACTCCTACGGCGGGCTCGGCGCCCTCCAGTCTCCGGAGACGAGCCCTCACCGACGGGCTGTCGAACAGCGAGGCCATCTCTTTCGATATTCTCGTTCGCTACTAAATTCCTTACTTAAAGCTCGCGTTCATTTCTAACGAGTGTTTACCTCGGGGGGCGCCGCCCCTCGCCCCGCGGACGTGCGCTACGCAACTGTCAAACGAGACCGATTCGTTCCGCCGTGCAATCTAATTTCGCTCTTTTTAGTAAACGCGGCTCTACACTAATCACAATTTTTATTAATAATTATAAACATTTAATTCAATATTTTAATTTTTGTGACAAAAATGCAATATTTTTTTAGGTTGATATTATGAATAGATAATTTTAATATATTTTACTGAAAATACCATCAATTTCATTTTCATAGACTGCCATTAGGTACTGATAATAGAAAATAACATATCGTTTTTGATTTTTCTGGAATGGGAGAGGGGAGGTCAAGTATCCCCAGCCTTTCCTATTTACCATATACTTACCGCCTTGTACCCCCCCCCTCATTTAGAAAATCCAAAAGCTTTTCGTTATTTTCATTATATTTTGTTCATTTGGTAAACTCTAACCAAGACTGAATAGGTAAGTTGAAAAAACAATACTGTAATAAGTAAATCTTTACTCTAGAATTTATGAAATATCTATTAGTATTTCAAAATCTATTCTCATTCAGTGGATTAATTAAAAGAAACTCAATGTAACGAATTATACTGGCCTATTCGTAAATATTTAAGAACGTGTCAAAATTAAAGTTTATGTAGGTACCTATCATCATCGAAAAGTTAAAATATTTGAGCTAATTATAAAACAGTATCTTTCTTAACACTTCTTAATACTGTCAAAGTAAACTCAATTTAATTTAAATTTAAAATGTAGTTAGAGACAAAAAACAAAAAGGGGGGGGAGAGATCAAATATCACCACATTACCCAATACTATAATATAATAGTGAAGAAGCAACTTTATACTATTGTCTCAATTTCGCACCATATGCGTACAACAGAATCCAAAGTGACGTTTGTCAAGTGGAACGGTGACAGTGCGTAGACTGGAAGTGAAGATACCCTGACTCCCCATTCCCGATTCGTCGTCGGCTCATCGTTCCGCATTTCTTCGATTATGGTGTGAAAAATGCCTTCTCATCGTTTCTTTATTTTGTCGACGTTTCTTCTCTCCAGCCTCTGTCTCGGTGAGTTCCATCATTTTTCATTTCGTCGCCCCTCCTTTTATCTCGAATTCGTAATGTTTTCATTATCTCGTACGTGTACTCGATCGTTTGCTTTATCTGTTGTTTGTTCATAGATTAATGATCTACACATGTCGATATTGATCTGAAACATATTGTATTGTGAAAATTCTGAAATCTAAATATGTTATAAATAAATGGTGTAGAGTGTTTATATCAAAAGCAAGATATTTGACTTCACGTAACCTAACCTAAAACTTTACACGAGTTAACTTAATCTAATCTAACTTGTCAAATATTGCACTTTTAACGAAAACATTCAGTATTAGACAAATTATAGATTTATTTATTTATTGTGTATAATATGATAATACATATGTTGATATCGATTAATCATATCATAGAACTAAAATATTTTAATTTTTCTCAACACACAGTCATAGAACATTAATCAGAAATAACGAAAAACATATTCGTTGCTAAATTTAACACAATAATATGCATATTTCCATTTTTCTATTGGATTCAATTTTCAAATAAGCATGTTATAAATTCAGTTCCTAATATAAATAATATCTTAAAATCTTTATTGCAATTTCTTTAATTTCAAGATGTGTATTTAACGCTTTATTGTTTTGATTTTGTCCAGCATATTGTTGAATGTAAAAACAACACATTGAATAAAATCCTCAAAATTCAGAATATATTACAACACTCCACTACAAAGTGAAATCAATATACTCTTTTTTATTTACTGGACTCATCGTTACACTTTTATCATATAATTTAGTTTGTGTATATTTTAATTTCCTTACTCTGTTTTAAATGCAATACAATATATTATAGCTTCAGCACAACCAACAATAAAAATAACCAATGATGGACCTGCCATACTTGGAGCGAATATAACTTTCTATGCAGAATTAATCAATCCAGACTTTGACCCCAACAGCGAGACGTTAAGATTTTCATGGATAGATAATGCGATACCTCAAAATAAATATTCAGTATGTTCCAATGAATTTATTCATACTGTCTTATAATTTAGATGTTCATAAAAAAGTTATAATTTTAATTACATTTTAGATCCAAACGACAAATTGGAGCACTACATGGGTGATGAGTTATCCTAAAAACTTATACAAACCGGGAAATTATGAAGTTCAAGTGTCTGTTGATAAGTGGCATTTATTTTTTTGGATTAGTATCACATCTAATAGACAGTTTTTTGATCTTACAAGTAAATTTTATATTATTTTATTTTTTTATTTGTTTTTTTTTTTTTTACTATTCGTCTTATTCTGTTTACAGATCTCTTAAATGGAGAATTAAATATGAAACAAAAAAATGAGTCAATTACTAATGAATATATTGCTATATCAACGCCTGTTACACATGAAATTACACTGAAAGAATCAGATCATGCCTACATTTCTAAGAATGCCACTTCAATTTTAACTTATTGGTTCATCAATTGTCAGTATTATGGTACAACGAGCAACTATTCTTTCGTCAATTCTTATTTTAAGGAAAATGAAGTGACTCACGTAGAAGCACTCGTTGTTGCATCTTATGAACCGATTCCTCCTCCGACAACCACAACTACTACGACCACAACTACAACCACAACCACTACAACTACCACCACCACAACAACTACTACTACTACTTCAACTACACCGAAACCTCCTACATCACCGGTGTCTTCAAAATTGACTCTTCCAGTGGAAAAATCTAATATAACATCTTCCAATGCTGCTGATGACACAAACAATATTTCATCGCATGATTCTAAAAAGATCAAACGTGAAGCTATGTCGAATGTAGCGGAGACTCATTTTGAAAATATTCCATTGAATACTTCACTGGCACCGATAAATAAATCCAATGCAGAAGCAACATCTTTGCAATTAGGATCTGTACAGATGCCTTATATTTGTTTGAATAAATCTATTGTGCCGGCAGATCCTAATAAAACATATGGTTACTTTCATAAAAAAGTTACTGTGCAAGGTTTGTGTTGATTCATTAATGTTTTTTAACCTTTTATGAGTCATTGAATGAAAAAAAGGCAAATGTACTTCAAATAAATTGAAATAATTTGTATTGTATAAGGAAAATCTAACTATACTTTTGGTTGTAAAATCATTTTATATGTATTTGCTTTTTTTCATAGCCCATTAAGGTTGAAAATGTAATATTTTATATCTTAACAATAATCATAAAATTTATATCTTCAATTCAACTTTGATTGTTTTTAGTTCCTATTGCAAATATTTCCATTAAAGGAAATAATTGGTTGCAACAAGGAGATATGTTGTATTTAACAGTCAAGTGTTTGGGATCACCACCATTCCATTATTGCATTGACTACAAAAATGGCCAATATAATGTGACAGGAGAAGAAAAATGCAGTGAAACCTTAACTAAAAATACATGTGAATTCAATGCTGTCCGTTATTATTATGATGTTGATACATATACTGTTGTGGTGATAATCTCCAATAATTTAGCCAAAGTTGTTACACCTATATCTGTAAATGTTTATAAACGTGAGTAATTTGTATTTGTATCGATCATAATTATCAATGAACAAATTTCTTATATTTTCTTGTAAATTTCCAGTCACAAAACAGGCGCAGTTATCTGTTATAGTAGTACCTGTAGTTTTTAGTATAGTAGCCGCAATTCTCATTGTATTTGGAGTGGCTTACTACATTCAAAATCGCTCTAGGTAATTGATTCTTTTCAAACGTGAGATCGTCTTATTCATATAGTTATTGAGAGTGAGTTTGGTTTTTACAGGTTCACTGTAGAAGTGGCAAATTTCGATTTCGGCGTGCAATACGCCGATCTGGAGTATAAAACTTTCGGCGAGCGATTGCGGGATAGCTTTAACAATGCCATAAATTGGGGAGGAGTTCATGAAAACAATCAGCCATCAACTTGGGGCAATTCCGATAATAATAAGTACGGAACGATGACATGATAATCTTAGATTTATTTTTGCACAGTTTTCGTTTGGTAAGAATTGAAAATACAATATTCGTATTGTGTGTGATATGTATACTTTTTTATCTTTAATTTTATTTAATTGATTTTTTTTGTGATTATTTTCATAGTGGCTAGTTCAATTATTGATTCATCAAATATATAAATATATAGTGCTGTTCTCTTTTAAATTGAATCAAATTGAAAGAATTGAATCTCAAAAAAGTTACAAATTTTCAGAATTTAGATAAATATATTTTTTTTTAATATTTAATAAATTGAATTAGCCATTTGTTACATTCAAATTCAACAAATATAAAACTTGTCACTATTTTATAGATGTAAGAGGTGGACGAGAAACGGAATAATTCCAAAAATGTTATGTTAGAATATTAGAAATGTGTGAGTTTCAATCAGGATCATTTTTATTATTTCTAAAGGTTACACATAGATTTATGTTTTGTATGAATTTCACTTATACAATTATGATTTTTACATTGATAAGTATTTTATATTTGATTATTCGTTCATAATGTGATCACAATTTTATTATAATATATTTATGTGTATTTGTCTATGTGAAATTATTTTCTGAGCGGTATTTGGAAAATTTGTGACTTTTTTTTCAATTATGTATGTACATATGTACTTCATTTCTATGATTTTATTATTAAGAGATTGTTTGATATTATTATGAGGAGAAGTTAAAATTTATTTTATAATCATTTTGTATGTATATTGTGTATGATAATAAAATAATTGATTCAATGATTGAGTGAAAGACAAATTTTGATTTTGAGGAAAGACTGTTTCCAAGTATGTAAATATTTTCATATATTCAATTGAGAAAAATTATTGTATGTTATAAATATGTATGTATATGTTTAATTATGCTTTTAGGTAAAATAATATCTTTATTATAAAACAATAATAAACATATGAATTATAATTAAAATCTTTCATTGTAATTATTTAATTACAATTTTATTGAATATATAAAAATAGATGAGTATTCAACATAATGCATCGATTTTGTATGTATAAAATGACTAATATGTTATTTGAATGTCGAGTTTTATAATATAAATCTTAAATTCATTTTACATCAGCTTGAAGATAGTGACAGATTATATTTTCTTAATCGGAGGGAATGCCCTTTCACGGGGGAGCATTCAAAGGTCCTCTCTTCATTCACCTTTGCACAGCCATGAATGGAATTATATTCGAACACCCTTCGCGGTGATCAATCACCATTTTCCTCAAACCGACCTTTCCACCCTACGCTGAATCCCTAAAAATGCTCACGGTGCTTGTCCGTAAGATGCATGCCATTATTCTAGCTTTAATAGATTTTCCGGATATAATGTTGTACGGGATCTAAAAAAAAAGAGAGCCGGTTGCTTTAGGCTGGGTTTACACTACGATATTTGTTTTCTATTATTCTATTGAAAATTTTCTCTATAAGTATTTTTTTTTTTCACTAAAAGATGCGAATTTCATTAAAGGCATGCGAAGAATTCCTCGACTTCTCATGCGACCTTCGATTGTTAGGAATTAGAATGGATCTGTTCATAAAAAAAATTCCAAAGTTATTTTATTGAGATGGCAACATGTTTGCATTTACAATGGATAAATTGCGTGCTATTCGATTATGTATATCATAAACGGCCTATTTTATTGCGATAAAATATTTTTACAATTACATCATGCGTTTGGAAAATTTGACTTTTGCACAAAGGTCGACTGTTGACCGAATTGTGAACGCAATAATATGTTGAGTAATGCATTTTTATGATACATATTTTAGTGTGCGTAATAATTCTTTAGAATGCTATTATTATTCATGTGATTTCGAATCGTAGAAAAACTTTCTTTTCGATAGTGAAATTTAGTGGATTCGGTCATGTTTTGATCGTTGACTTTTAAAATCGCCTCCCGTTATTACCGGTTTTTTTAATTTTAAATATTTTTTTCGTTATTTTTTTATTTCACACATAGATGGCAATAAGAACATCCGTGACAATACGAAATTCGATTAATTCCAAACAATATTATTCACACACGCGTCTACTGTTAGTACAGATAAATATAGCACGAAAATGTACCGGACGTTTCTATGTAACTTTCATCAAATCTCAACAAAACATAAGAAAAAGTTTCTATAAATTAAAAGTATTATTTATCGATAGAGTTTCGTAGCATTCGATTGTGCATATGTCAATGGCATCACCTAACGGATAAGAACCGAATTTTCATTGAGCTTAACAGTGTTCGATCTTATCGTAGAAACCTTCGAATCCATCAATCAAAACTATCCACACACAAATTACATTGAAATTCGATCCAGGATACGCAAGGTTGAATCGTGATACACTTGGCCATGATACAACCTGGTCTATCAGGTGTTATTCTAAAATCGATTAACGATACTTCAAAAAAATAAAAACAAGGCTTCTATGACTTCTATTTTTGCTTAAGGCCTGATTACATAAGCTACGTCTATGTAAATAGGTCTTAAGCTTTAATTTGGACCGATATAACAATCGTTCGATTAGCTAATTAGCAACGTGTTGTTTTCTTTCTCTAGAATTTGATCTAATTGTTGACATATAATTGAAAATCAGTCCTTGGCGAATAAAGAACTTCGAATTTTTTTATTGAATCGAAGCATCTTTGGTTATTGTTTGTTGCACACGCGATTTGGTCATAAAGTTCACTTTCAGTTCATTTTAGAGGACCCTGAGATAATGTTGTACAATTTTATATTTTCGTGGGAATCCGATATGAAGCAAGGTTGAATTCTTGGATATTTCGTGCGTGTTTATAATCGAGGGTATTTGTGCAAGTGAGTTGTTCTCGTGACAGATTCCTTCAATTCGAGGTTAGTTTTTTGACAAAAAAAAAATGTATTTGTACAATAATTTGAGGATATTTACTATTTGTATAATAATGCAGTCTGATTTGCTAATTTTATGCAATCTTTATAACAGCATTGTAGAGCGAATTGCGACTCGAGAGTCGCATTCAACTCGCATACAGATGAATTAGAACTATTATTATATTAGGTATAAAAATATATATGAAGAATGAAATTACCAAAGGGGTACACGTAATTTCGAGAAAAGTGCGCTTAAAGTTGAGCATGTATTAGGAGGAGGTCGAGTGATTTGATGACATATTTCGGTACACATTCCAAATTCGTTTATATCCTTTTGCCACCAAATACATATATGAGAAGGAATCATGTACATAACTTAATTCGTCAAAAAATACATTTGTACACCGTGGCCTTTTCAGACTTCGTATGCAGATAACAAATTGAGTTTTAGAAAGATCGATTTTCGATCCATATTGAAAAATTCCAATAACAAGCAAGTCTAATGCACCATAAAGGCTTTTGTGCCACAAAATTAACTTTCGTTCATTTTTTTCTTATTAGATAAAAAAAAGGTTATTCGATTCGTGCGTAGAACTTACGATAGATCGTTTAAGGAATTTGTTTTCACAAACCGAAAAGAGGTCTAGACAGGGTGTAGAATAATAAAATTAAATAAAAAACCGGTCAGGCCTGTATATTACAGATAACTCCTATTTATCTGTTTATTTATTTATCTTTTTTCAAATGAGTACGAGAAATTTACGAACGATCTACGAAACAGCTGACTGGAATTCGATAGTGATTTTTTATTTGAACAATATGTAAACATGGCTATTTTTTTTTTCAAAATGATAATTTATTCATATGTGTATACAAATTGGTTATATTTTTTAATGTCATATGTTTTAATGACTGTATTGTGCAAAAAAAATGAAAAAAAAGTAAATTTTTCATCACAGATTTGTTAAAAATTCGAATCATTATCACGAAAAAATGCTTACATTAAAGTTTCTAGTTTTGAGTCAATACATTTG
Organism: Cheumatopsyche charites; assembly: GCA_024721215.1. Taxonomy (NCBI): domain Eukaryota; kingdom Metazoa; phylum Arthropoda; class Insecta; order Trichoptera; family Hydropsychidae; genus Cheumatopsyche; species Cheumatopsyche charites. The sequence continues at coordinate 1,504,871 of CM045580.1, read as the reverse complement.
AATTTACTTAATATGATATTCACATGGACATATTCGTTAGTTATTTAAATTAAACATTATAAATCATAGAATATATGACGACTGAAAAGGCCAAGGGGTACGAATGACATTTTTGTCTAAATTGAGTTATGTACTAGAATCGTTTTTATATACGCTCATATATTTGGTGGCAAAAAGATATAAACGAACTTGGAACATATACCGAGATGTAACATCAAATCACTCGACCTCTTCCTAATACATGCTCAACTTTGCGCGCTCTTTTCTCGAATTCATTTGCACCCCTTGGCCTTTTCAAATTCAAATTTTATATTTTATACATGTGACGTTAAGTTGCAGTTTTCTCTATATATCCGGCTGCGCATATAAACTTTTAGACAGGTTTACAGATTAACATTTTTTTTCCACATACAAGCATTTAAATCGACTATAAAGTCTCGATCTCTCGCCAGATAAAGAGGTCACGTTTTCGAAAGAATTCAATAAACACGAATTCGAATCCAAATTCCCGCTTAATTTTTTTTCAACAAGATTTGCATACGCAATTAAGGATTCCCTGTGTGCATATTTTTCGAAGCGTGACGATGCACCCCTTTTTGTTGTCAAGGTAAACCACTTAAGGTTCATCCACATGTGACGAAAATTATGAAATTATATCAGATTTGGGTGTGCATTAAAATATTTAATGAGTGGAAATTTTAACGCAATTTTCAATCCTTTTAAATTTGTACAAAACTAGCTTTTGTGAGTTGATGTTGTTTGAGACTCTTTTAGTGATTATGAATTGTTTTATAATAAACATAATATATGAATCAAATAAACTGCATAATACTTATTGAAATATGTTTAATTGTGTTGCATGTGTAGATTGAGGTTAATATTATATGACGACTGAATAGCACAAAGAGTACAATTGTCCTTTTATATCGAAATTGAGTTAAGTGGAGAAAATGGTTCTATATATTATATAAAGACTGAAAAGGCCAAGAGGTTCAAGTAACTTCGCGGTGATTTCGAGAAAAGTGCGCTTAAAGTCGAGCATGTACCTACACGTATTAGAAGAAGATCAAGTAATTTGATGATAAAATATCTCGGTACACGTTACAAGTTCGCTTATATCCTTTTGCCACCAAATATATGAACGTACATAGAAGCAATTCTTGTATATACATAACTAAATTTCTGCAAAAATGTCACTTGTACCCCTTGACGTTTTCAGTCGTCATATGATACACGTCAATTTTCTGTACTTAAATCAATTTCAATAAAAAGGTAACTTGTACCCTTTGTGCTATTCAGTCGTCATATGTTTGCTACGACTCGATGTGCGAAATCACTGTATCAAATATCAAACTTTCGCCACCCTGTCGATTGTAAATTGTAAAATGTAATAACTATATAATAGAGCTATTCTTTTTGTGTCTATGTGTCCATGTAACGCTCCAAAACTACGTTGATATATTCAAAGGTACTAATGAGTACATAAACCTTCACAGATGAGCACATGATAAATAAGGAAAATTTCATCGCGATCAGATAAGCATTAAAGACAGTATTAAGAAAGCATTTAATTTTAATAAAATTTTGAACTTTCATCACAATTTAATTCCACTGTCCATTAATAGACACAAACACCGTCCAATTAATCAAATTCGTCCCATTTTCAAGCGACTTTTTCTGATTCGGTTGAAATTCGACTATTTTTGACGCGCCATTAATTCACACACACCTCCGCGTGTGAACGAGGCTTAATATGCACGCGTGGTTTATGCACGAATTACGAATGTTAATTAATTATCGCAGAAGCGAAAGCTTTCGCATAACGCAATTAGTGGGCATTGTATGATAAATGGCCAGGTAAACTGGTGGACGTTTCTGAACTTCGTCTGCGACAATGCGAAACTTGTAATAAGAGGGAATAAGAGGTTAAAAATGTTTTAAATTTTCATTTTGTTAATTAATGTGCTCTGTTTTTAATTAATAGTTCGCTTCAGTGTGAAGAATCAGCTGTTAGAGTTAGAAGCTTCGAAGGGTGATCAGTTATGATGGTGCTGAATTCGATCGATACAATATGGTGGGAATTCATTTTAAGGAATCGTTTTGTCAAGTGTTAAATTATTATTTTTTAATCGATTATTTGAAAGAAATGATAGAACCTTTATATCGATTAAGAAAATCGACTAGTAAGTCTCTCCAGAATTCTATAGGATTTTAAGCCGACGAAGTATGCACAAATGTTTTATATATCTATGTTATTGGCTACCTAATGATATATGACGAATGAAAAGGCCAAAAAGTGCAAGTGAAATATTCGCCGAAATTGAGTTATGTACAGTAATCGCTTCTATGTAAGCTCATATATTTGGTGGCAAAAGGATATAAACGATTTTGGAACGTGTATCGAGATATATCATCAAATCACTCGACCTCCTTCTAATACAAGCTCAACTTCGAGCGCAATTTTCTCAAAATCACTTGTATCTCTTGGCCTCTTCAGTCGTCATATAATATTTAGGTTCGAATTTTCCATCTTTATTAACTCAACTGAATGTTTTTTCTTTATAGAATAAGAGCGCGTTTTCAATATGAATTGTCATTAGCCATAAGAATTATGCAAGAGAAGAAAAACATTAACTAACACTCGAGTTGAATAACCAAAGAATGAAAGTTCAGATCTAATTGTAAGGGTTATCATATTGTTATTATTTGGTTATTGAAACCAATTCAAAATTTAACTGCTTCAAAAGCGCTTAAGCAAACCTCATACACGATAAAAGCTTAAAAAAAAACGATCGACGAAATGAATATTCAAATTTCGATCATAAACGAACTTCGAAATATCCAAGTCATTCGAATTCACGTACATACTTTCCCTCGCTTCATTCCTTCACGCGCTCAACTCGACTCCGCTCTTAATCCATCTCGATAAATCATCCAGTTCTATCACGATTCGAAAAATAAGAAGCCGAGGCATGATCCAGCTCATTTCCAGTGCTTTGCTATAAAAAAATAAGAACACATTCGTACAAAAATGAACGAGAAAACGAACTTGAGCGAAACTCGAACCCGTCCGGTCGGTAATTGCCGGAAGATGTCGATAATTACGAATATCCATCTACGTGTTTTGCGTTTTATACATCGTATGCATTGTATGTATTTCATTTTTATGAAAATCATCAAAATTGGAAATCTGATTATACTCATCTTGTAAGTATACGATGAATTCTTAATGAATACAATAGGTATATTCATCTACAATTCCAAGGATATAAGAAACTCAATACAAGCATCAAATCAATGGGTAAGTAGTCGATTATGGGCGAACCGCAATAACTCACTATTACTTTCAAGTATTAATATCTTAACATTAAAAATTTTCAAATCAAAATTTCATCATATCATCTAAGGCTCTGTATTTTCACATCGGGTTTGAGAATAAAACGATTTAAAATCATGAGCTGTCAAAAAGTTATGGATAAAGGCAGACATACTACATTTCGAACAACAATACATTCATCCATCTCCTTCCACAGATTTTGAGAATGGAAAGTTGGAGAATCAGGCGCAGTTTAAAATCGTTTTAATCTCAAACCAGATGTGAAAATACCGAGCTTAAATACTTAAATAAAGTATAAAATAATTTCAGTCTACGACTAAAAAAAACCTCCACTTTTATCGGAACACCTCGCGTCCCAATTACATAGCAGGGCACCTTGTAGTGATGCATTTATCCAGTACCATATATATTTTTTTAAGAACGACCCTTTCGTTCTCATAATCTTTTATTGTTTTCAACACGCTCCCTGCCACATAAATATTTTTTATGTGTCCCCATGGCCCATTTGCTCTAACACCCATTGTCTGGACTCGCAATTCACATATACACAAATTTATCGAAAAGCTCAATGGAAAAAACAAGGTAGCTCTATCGGGTGTTTCATTCGGGAAAAGTGTATGTCGGTTAATTCGAAAGAGTAAAATTTAATCGGTGAGCCTGTGATGGACACAGTCGGTACATCACTAAGAACTGTTAAAAATTCACGTGAGATATGCACGAACATGTATATTTAGGTTCGTAATAAAATCATTTCAGATGACATTTAGCAGGATTTTTGACAGTCCGCAGTTGGATGACCGATAATATTAACCGTGATCTGCTGATTATTGACAAATCGTAATAGTAGGAGTGATTATGTGACAAAAAGCGCTTATAACAGTGAATGACGATATTGAATATTGTAGTCTTCAAGTGGCATTGATAAAAAAATTTCACTGCATTATTGTCTATAAGGAACAAGATTAACCTGTAAATAAAAAATAATTTATTTTATTATTAAGATAATCGATCGAAGGATCGCAATGCCGGATCATACGCTGGGACCGAATCCTTTGTCGACTTTAAGCGTTGTTCGTTCGATATTTTCTTCCGTGTATCGAATTTGATATAAACAAATATAGGGGGTGCAGGATACGCAAAGTGGTATTCTTGTAAATAAAAATAATTTATTTTCTATTCACGATTTATGAATAAATTATATCCCGTTGTGGAATAGATCGCGAACGACACGCTCCTGGACGGATTCCGGGCGAATTTGCTTCGAATTGTTCGTTTTTAGGGCATTTTCAGTTGGGTTATGTATTAGGAGAGCATGTTGTGCGAAGGGTATCTGCCGACCAAAAATAAAATTATTATATTCGAGAAATAATTTTGCGCGGCGACGCACCGAACTCAAAATCGCGAGCCGAACGTACTTCGGCGCCTTTGAAGCGATCGAAACCCGGGTTTCGACCGAAAATCTCGTTCAAATGCACTATTTAAACCCAAAAAATTATTAGGGGAGCAGGAAGCGTAGGAGGTGTCCTCGGAAATAAAAATAATTTATTTTCTATTCACGATATATGTATAAAATACATCCGGTTATGGAATAGATCGCGATCGACACGCTCCTGGACGGATTCCGGGCGAATTTGCTTCGAAATGCTCGGTTTTAGGGCATTTTCAGTTGGGTTATGTATTAGGAGAGCATGTTGTGCGAAGGGTATCTGCCGACCAAAAATAAAATTATTATATTCGAGAAATAATTTTGCGCGGCGACGTACCGAACTCAAAATCGCGAGCCGAACGTACTTCGGCGCCTTTGAAGCGATCGAAACCCGGGTTTCGACCGAAAATCTCGTTCAAATGCACTATTTAAACCCAAAAAATTATTAGGGGAGCAGGAAGCGTAGGAGGTGTCCTCGGAAATAAAAATAATTTATTTTCTATTCACGATATATGTATAAATTACATCCGGTCATGGAATAGATCGCGATTGACACCTATTTCGAAGCAAATTCGCCCGGAATCCGTCCAGGAGCGTGTCGATCGCGATCTATTCCATGACCGGATGTAATTTATACATATATCGTGAATAGAAAATAAATTATTTTTATTTCCGAGGACACCTCCTACGCTTCCTGCTCCCCTAATAATTTTTTGGGTTTAAATAGTGCATTTGAACGAGATTTTCGGTCGAAACCCGGGTTTCGATCGCTTCAAAGGCGCCGAAGTACGTTCGGCTTGCGATTTTGAGTTCGGTACGTCGCCGCGCAAAATTATTTCTCGAATATAATAATTTTATTTTTGGTCGGCAGATACCCTTCGCACAACATGCTCTCCTAATACATAACCCAACTGAAAATGCCCTAAAACCGAGCATTTCGAAGCAAATTCGCCCGGAATCCGTCCAGGAGCGTGTCGATCGCGATCTATTCCATGACCGGATGTAATTTATACATATATCGTGAATAGAAAATAAATTATTTTTATTTCCGAGGACACCTCCTACGCTTCCTGCTCCCCTAATAATTTTTTGGGTTTAAATAGTGCATTTGAACGAGATTTTCGGTCGAAACCCGGGTTTCGATCGCTTCAAAGGCGCCGAAGTACGTTCGGCTTGCGATTTTGAGTTCGGTACGTCGCCGCGCAAAATTATTTCTCGAATATAATAATTTTATTTTTGGTCGGCAGATACCCTTCGCACAACATGCTCTCCTAATACATAACCCAACTGAAAATGCCCTAAAACCGAGCATTTCGAAGCAAATTCGCCCGGAATCCGTCCAGGAGCGTGTCGATCGCGATCTATTCCATGACCGGATGTAATTCATACATATATCGTGAATAGAAAATAAATTATTTTTATTTCCGAGGACACCTCCTACGCTTCCTGCTCCCCTAATAATTTTTTGGGTTTAAATAGTGCATTTGAACGAGATTTTCGGTCGAAACCCGGGTTTCGATCGCTTCAAAGGCGCCGAAGTACGTTCGGCTTGCGATTTTGAGTTCGGTACGTCGCCGCGCAAAATTATTTCTCGAATATAATAATTTTATTTTTGGTCGGCAGATACCCTTCGCACAACATGCTCTCCTAATACATAACCCAACTGAAAATGCCCTAAAACCGAGCATTTCGAAGCAAATTCGCCCGGAATCCGTCCAGGAGCGTGTCGATCGCGATCTATTCCATGACCGGATGTAATTTATACATATATCGTGAATAGAAAATAAATTATTTTTATTTCCGAGGACACCTCCTACGCTTCCTGCTCCCCTAATAATTTTTTGGGTTTAAATAGTGCATTTGAACGAGATTTTCGGTCGAAACCCGGGTTTCGATCGCTTCAAAGGCGCCGAAGTACGTTCGGCTTGCGATTTTGAGTTCGGTACGTCGCCGCGCAAAATTATTTCTCGAATATAATAATTTTATTTTTGGTCGGCAGATACCCTTCGCACAACATGCTCTCCTAATACATAACCCAACTGAAAATGCCCTAAAACCGAGCATTTCGAAGCAAATTCGCCCGGAATCCGTCCAGGAGCGTGTCGATCGCGATCTATTCCATGACCGGATGTAATTTATACATATATCGTGAATAGAAAATAAATTATTTTTATTTCCGAGGACACCTCCTACGCTTCCTGCTCCCCTAATAATTTTTTGGGTTTAAATAGTGCATTTGAACGAGATTTTCGGTCGAAACCCGGGTTTCGATCGCTTCAAAGGCGCCGAAGTACGTTCGGCTTGCGATTTTGAGTTCGGTACGTCGCCGCGCAAAATTATTTCTCGAATATAATAATTTTATTTTTGGTCGGCAGATACCCTTCGCACAACATGCTCTCCTAATACATAACCCAACTGAAAATGCCCTAAAACCGAGCATTTCGAAGCAAATTCGCCCGGAATCCGTCCAGGAGCGTGTCGATCGCGATCTATTCCATGACCGGATGTAATTCATACATATATCGTGAATAGAAAATAAATTATTTTTATTTCCGAGGACACCTCCTACGCTTCCTGCTCCCCTAATAATTTTTTGGGTTTAAATAGTGCATTTGAACGAGATTTTCGGTCGAAACCCGGGTTTCGATCGCTTCAAAGGCGCCGAAGTACGTTCGGCTTGCGATTTTGAGTTCGGTACGTCGCCGCGCAAAATTATTTCTCGAATATAATAATTTTATTTTTGGTCGGCAGATACCCTTCGCACAACATGCTCTCCTAATACATAACCCAACTGAAAATGCCCTAAAACCGAGCATTTCGAAGCAAATTCGCCCGGAATCCGTCCAGGAGCGTGTCGATCGCGATCTATTCCATGACCGGATGTAATTTATACATATATCGTGAATAGAAAATAAATTATTTTTATTTCCGAGGACACCTCCTACGCTTCCTGCTCCCCTAATAATTTTTTGGGTTTAAATAGTGCATTTGAACGAGATTTTCGGTCGAAACCCGGGTTTCGATCGCTTCAAAGGCGCCGAAGTACGTTCGGCTTGCGATTTTGAGTTCGGTACGTCGCCGCGCAAAATTATTTCTCGAATATAATAATTTTATTTTTGGTCGGCAGATACCCTTCGCACAACATGCTCTCCTAATACATAACCCAACTGAAAATGCCCTAAAACCGAGCATTTCGAAGCAAATTCGCCCGGAATCCGTCCAGGAGCGTGTCGATCGCGATCTATTCCATGACCGGATGTAATTCATACATATATCGTGAATAGAAAATAAATTATTTTTATTTCCGAGGACACCTCCTACGCTTCCTGCTCCCCTAATAATTTTTTGGGTTTAAATAGTGCATTTGAACGAGATTTTCGGTCGAAACCCGGGTTTCGATCGCTTCAAAGGCGCCGAAGTACGTTCGGCTTGCGATTTTGAGTTCGGTACGTCGCCGCGCAAAATTATTTCTCGAATATAATAATTTTATTTTTGGTCGGCAGATACCCTTCGCACAACATGCTCTCCTAATACATAACCCAACTGAAAATGCCCTAAAACCGAGCATTTCGAAGCAAATTCGCCCGGAATCCGTCCAGGAGCGTGTCGATCGCGATCTATTCCATGACCGGATGTAATTTATACATATATCGTGAATAGAAAATAAATTATTTTTATTTCCGAGGACACCTCCTACGCTTCCTGCTCCCCTAATAATTTTTTGGGTTTAAATAGTGCATTTGAACGAGATTTTCGGTCGAAACCCGGGTTTCGATCGCTTCAAAGGCGCCGAAGTACGTTCGGCTTGCGATTTTGAGTTCGGTACGTCGCCGCGCAAAATTATTTCTCGAATATAATAATTTTATTTTTGGTCGGCAGATACCCTTCGCACAACATGCTCTCCTAATACATAACCCAACTGAAAATGCCCTAAAACCGAGCATTTCGAAGCAAATTCGCCCGGAATCCGTCCAGGAGCGTGTCGATCGCGATCTATTCCATGACCGGATGTAATTTATACATATATCGTGAATAGAAAATAAATTATTTTTATTTCCGAGGACACCTCCTACGCTTCCTGCTCCCCTAATAATTTTTTGGGTTTAAATAGTGCATTTGAACGAGATTTTCGGTCGAAACCCGGGTTTCGATCGCTTCAAAGGCGCCGAAGTACGTTCGGCTTGCGATTTTGAGTTCGGTACGTCGCCGCGCAAAATTATTTCTCGAATATAATAATTTTATTTTTGGTCGGCAGATACCCTTCGCACAACATGCTCTCCTAATACATAACCCAACTGAAAATGCCCTAAAACCGAGCATTTCGAAGCAAATTCGCCCGGAATCCGTCCAGGAGCGTGTCGATCGCGATCTATTCCATGACCGGATGTAATTTATACATATATCGTGAATAGAAAATTAAATTATTTTTATTTCCGAGGACACCTCCTACGCTTCCTGCTCCCCTAATAATTTTTTGGGTTTAAATAGTGCATTTGAACGAGATTTTCGGTCGAAACCCGGGTTTCGATCGCTTCAAAGGCGCCGAAGTACGTTCGGCTTGCGATTTTGAGTTCGGTACGTCGCCGCGCAAAATTATTTCTCGAATATAATAATTTTATTTTTGGTCGGCAGATACCCTTCGCACAACATGCTCTCCTAATACATAACCCAACTGAAAATGCCCTAAAACCGAGCATTTCGAAGCAAATTCGCCCGGAATCCGTCCAGGAGCGTGTCGATCGCGATCTATTCCATGACCGGATGTAATTTATACATATATCGTGAATAGAAAATAAATTATTTTTATTTCCGAGGACACCTCCTACGCTTCCTGCTCCCCTAATAATTTTTTGGGTTTAAATAGTGCATTTGAACGAGATTTTCGGTCGAAACCCGGGTTTCGATCGCTTCAAAGGCGCCGAAGTACGTTCGGCTTGCGATTTTGAGTTCGGTACGTCGCCGCGCAAAATTATTTCTCGAATATAATAATTTTATTTTTGGTCGGCAGATACCCTTCGCACAACATGCTCTCCTAATACATAACCCAACTGAAAATGCCCTAAAACCGAGCATTTCGAAGCAAATTCGCCCGGAATCCGTCCAGGAGCGTGTCGATCGCGATCTATTCCATGACCGGATGTAATTTATACATATATCGTGAATAGAAAATTAAATTATTTTTATTTCCGAGGACACCTCCTACGCTTCCTGCTCCCCTAATAATTTTTTGGGTTTAAATAGTGCATTTGAACGAGATTTTCGGTCGAAACCCGGGTTTCGATCGCTTCAAAGGCGCCGAAGTACGTTCGGCTTGCGATTTTGAGTTCGGTACGTCGCCGCGCAAAATTATTTCTCGAATATAATAATTTTATTTTTGGTCGGCAGATACCCTTCGCACAACATGCTCTCCTAATACATAACCCAACTGAAAATGCCCTAAAACCGAGCATTTCGAAGCAAATTCGCCCGGAATCCGTCCAGGAGCGTGTCGATCGCGATCTATTCCATGACCGGATGTAATTTATACATATATCGTGAATAGAAAATTAAATTATTTTTATTTCCGAGGACACCTCCTACGCTTCCTGCTCCCCTAATAATTTTTTGGGTTTAAATAGTGCATTTGAACGAGATTTTCGGTCGAAACCCGGGTTTCGATCGCTTCAAAGGCGCCGAAGTACGTTCGGCTTGCGATTTTGAGTTCGGTACGTCGCCGCGCAAAATTATTTCTCGAATATAATAATTTTATTTTTGGTCGGCAGATACCCTTCGCACAACATGCTCTCCTAATACATAACCCAACTGAAAATGCCCTAAAACCGAGCATTTCGAAGCAAATTCGCCCGGAATCCGTCCAGGAGCGTGTCGATCGCGATCTATTCCATGACCGGATGTAATTTATACATATATCGTGAATAGAAAATTAAATTATTTTTATTTCCGAGGACACCTCCTACGCTTCCTGCTCCCCTAATAATTTTTTGGGTTTAAATAGTGCATTTGAACGAGATTTTCGGTCGAAACCCGGGTTTCGATCGCTTCAAAGGCGCCGAAGTACGTTCGGCTTGCGATTTTGAGTTCGGTACGTCGCCGCGCAAAATTATTTCTCGAATATAATAATTTTATTTTTGGTCGGCAGATACCCTTCGCACAACATGCTCTCCTAATACATAACCCAACTGAAAATGCCCTAAAACCGAGCATTTCGAAGCAAATTCGCCCGGAATCCGTCCAGGAGCGTGTCGATCGCGATCTATTCCATGACCGGATGTAATTTATACATATATCGTGAATAGAAAATAAATTATTTTTATTTCCGAGGACACCTCCTACGCTTCCTGCTCCCCTAATAATTTTTTGGGTTTAAATAGTGCATTTGAACGAGATTTTCGGTCGAAACCCGGGTTTCGATCGCTTCAAAGGCGCCGAAGTACGTTCGGCTCGCGATTTTGAGTTCGGTGCGTCGCCGCGCAAAATTATTTCTCGAATATAATAATTTTATTTTTGGTCGGCAGATACCCTTCGCACAACATGCTCTCCTAATACATAACCCAACTGAAAATGCCCTAAAACCGAGCATTTCGAAGCAAATTCGCCCGGAATCCGTCCAGGAGCGTGTCGATCGCGATCTATTCCATGACCGGATGTAATTTATACATATATCGTGAATAGAAAATAAATTATTTTTATTTCCGAGGACACCTCCTACGCTTCCTGCTCCCCTAATAATTTTTTGGGTTTAAATAGTGCATTTGAACGAGATTTTCGGTCGAAACCCGGGTTTCGATCGCTTCAAAGGCGCCGAAGTACGTTCGGCTCGCGATTTTGAGTTCGGTGCGTCGCCGCGCAAAATTATTTCTCGAATATAATAATTTTATTTTTGGTCGGCAGATACCCTTCGCACAACATGCTCTCCTAATACATAACCCAACTGAAAATGCCCTAAAACCGAGCATTTCGAAGCAAATTCGCCCGGAATCCGTCCAGGAGCGTGTCGATCGCGATCTATTCCATGACCGGATGTAATTTATACATATATCGTGAATAGAAAATAAATTATTTTTATTTCCGAGGACACCTCCTACGCTTCCTGCTCCCCTAATAATTTTTTGGGTTTAAATAGTGCATTTGAACGAGATTTTCGGTCGAAACCCGGGTTTCGATCGCTTCAAAGGCGCCGAAGTACGTTCGGCTCGCGATTTTGAGTTCGGTGCGTCGCCGCGCAAAATTATTTCTCGAATATAATAATTTTATTTTTGGTCGGCAGATACCCTTCGCACAACATGCTCTCCTAATACATAACCCAACTGAAAATGCCCTAAAACCGAGCATTTCGAAGCAAATTCGCCCGGAATCCGTCCAGGAGCGTGTCGATCGCGATCTATTCCATGACCGGATGTAATTTATACATATATCGTGAATAGAAAAAATAAATTATTTTTATTTCCGAGGACACCTCCTACGCTTCCTGCTCCCCTAATAATTTTTTGGGTTTAAATAGTGCATTTGAACGAGATTTTCGGTCGAAACCCGGGTTTCGATCGCTTCAAAGGCGCCGAAGTACGTTCGGCTCGCGATTTTGAGTTCGGTGCGTCGCCGCGCAAAATTATTTCTCGAATATAATAATTTTATTTTTGGTCGGCAGATACCCTTCGCACAACATGCTCTCCTAATACATAACCCAACTGAAAATGCCCTAAAACCGAGCATTTCGAAGCAAATTCGCCCGGAATCCGTCCAGGAGCGTGTCGATCGCGATCTATTCCATGACCGGATGTAATTTATACATATATCGTGAATAGAAAAAATAAATTATTTTTATTTCCGAGGACACCTCCTACGCTTCCTGCTCCCCTAATAATTTTTTGGGTTTAAATAGTGCATTTGAACGAGATTTTCGGTCGAAACCCGGGTTTCGATCGCTTCAAAGGCGCCGAAGTACGTTCGGCTCGCGATTTTGAGTTCGGTGCGTCGCCGCGCAAAATTATTTCTCGAATATAATAATTTTATTTTTGGTCGGCAGATACCCTTCGCACAACATGCTCTCCTAATACATAACCCAACTGAAAATGCCCTAAAACCGAGCATTTCGAAGCAAATTCGCCCGGAATCCGTCCAGGAGCGTGTCGATCGCGATCTATTCCATGACCGGATGTAATTTATACATATATCGTGAATAGAAAATAAATTATTTTTATTTCCGAGGACACCTCCTACGCTTCCTGCTCCCCTAATAATTTTTTGGGTTTAAATAGTGCATTTGAACGAGATTTTCGGTCGAAACCCGGGTTTCGATCGCTTCAAAGGCGCCGAAGTACGTTCGGCTCGCGATTTTGAGTTCGGTGCGTCGCCGCGCAAAATTATTTCTCGAATATAATAATTTTATTTTTGGTCGGCAGATACCCTTCGCACAACATGCTCTCCTAATACATAACCCAACTGAAAATGCCCTAAAACCGAGCATTTCGAAGCAAATTCGCCCGGAATCCGTCCAGGAGCGTGTCGATCGCGATCTATTCCATGACCGGATGTAATTTATACATATATCGTGAATAGAAAAAATAAATTATTTTTATTTCCGAGGACACCTCCTACGCTTCCTGCTCCCCTAATAATTTTTTGGGTTTAAATAGTGCATTTGAACGAGATTTTCGGTCGAAACCCGGGTTTCGATCGCTTCAAAGGCGCCGAAGTACGTTCGGCTCGCGATTTTGAGTTCGGTGCGTCGCCGCGCAAAATTATTTCTCGAATATAATAATTTTATTTTTGGTCGGCAGATACCCTTCGCACAACATGCTCTCCTAATACATAACCCAACTGAAAATGCCCTAAAACCGAGCATTTCGAAGCAAATTCGCCCGGAATCCGTCCAGGAGCGTGTCGATCGCGATCTATTCCATGACCGGATGTAATTTATACATATATCGTGAATAGAAAAAATAAATTATTTTTATTTCCGAGGACACCTCCTACGCTTCCTGCTCCCCTAATAATTTTTTGGGTTTAAATAGTGCATTTGAACGAGATTTTCGGTCGAAACCCGGGTTTCGATCGCTTCAAAGGCGCCGAAGTACGTTCGGCTCGCGATTTTGAGTTCGGTGCGTCGCCGCGCAAAATTATTTCTCGAATATAATAATTTTATTTTTGGTCGGCAGATACCCTTCGCACAACATGCTCTCCTAATACATAACCCAACTGAAAATGCCCTAAAACCGAGCATTTCGAAGCAAATTCGCCCGGAATCCGTCCAGGAGCGTGTCGATCGCGATCTATTCCATGACCGGATGTAATTTATACATATATCGTGAATAGAAAATAAATTATTTTTATTTCCGAGGACACCTCCTACGCTTCCTGCTCCCCTAATAATTTTTTGGGTTTAAATAGTGCATTTGAACGAGATTTTCGGTCGAAACCCGGGTTTCGATCGCTTCAAAGGCGCCGAAGTACGTTCGGCTCGCGATTTTGAGTTCGGTGCGTCGCCGCGCAAAATTATTTCTCGAATATAATAATTTTATTTTTGGTCGGCAGATACCCTTCGCACAACATGCTCTCCTAATACATAACCCAACTGAAAATGCCCTAAAACCGAGCATTTCGAAGCAAATTCGCCCGGAATCCGTCCAGGAGCGTGTCGATCGCGATCTATTCCATGACCGGATGTAATTTATACATATATCGTGAATAGAAAATAAATTATTTTTATTTCCGAGGACACCTCCTACGCTTCCTGCTCCCCTAATAATTTTTTGGGTTTAAATAGTGCATTTGAACGAGATTTTCGGTCGAAACCCGGGTTTCGATCGCTTCAAAGGCGCCGAAGTACGTTCGGCTCGCGATTTTGAGTTCGGTGCGTCGCCGCGCAAAATTATTTCTCGAATATAATAATTTTATTTTTGGTCGGCAGATACCCTTCGCACAACATGCTCTCCTAATACATAACCCAACTGAAAATGCCCTAAAACCGAGCATTTCGAAGCAAATTCGCCCGGAATCCGTCCAGGAGCGTGTCGATCGCGATCTATTCCATGACCGGATGTAATTTATACATATATCGTGAATAGAAAAAATAAATTATTTTTATTTCCGAGGACACCTCCTACGCTTCCTGCTCCCCTAATAATTTTTTGGGTTTAAATAGTGCATTTGAACGAGATTTTCGGTCGAAACCCGGGTTTCGATCGCTTCAAAGGCGCCGAAGTACGTTCGGCTTGCGATTTTGAGTTCGGTGCGTCGCCGCGCAAAATTATTTCTCGAATATAATAATTTTATTTTTGGTCGGCAGATACCCTTCGCACAACATGCTCTCCTAATACATAACCCAACTGAAAATGCCCTAAAACCGAGCATTTCGAAGCAAATTCGCCCGGAATCCGTCCAGGAGCGTGTCGATCGCGATCTATTCCATGACCGGATGTAATTTATACATATATCGTGAATAGAAAAAATAAATTATTTTTATTTCCGAGGACACCTCCTACGCTTCCTGCTCCCCTAATAATTTTTTGGGTTTAAATAGTGCATTTGAACGAGATTTTCGGTCGAAACCCGGGTTTCGATCGCTTCAAAGGCGCCGACCCGCGGTGGAAGGGGTAGCTGTGGCGAGGGGTGTAGGGCTCCCCGTCCCCTCCCCCACCCCCTTGTCATCAGCGCCCGTGCGCATTCACTTTTTTCAGTGCGTTCGCCTCTCTCGTATTAATCATAATACAGCCGTATTTCGACTTTCGCATAATTCGCTATTTTGCACATTTTTGAAAATTTTTTTTTATGAATGTATATCTATTCATAATCCGTTTTCATCAATTTGAAATACTAAAAATTTTTTTTGATAAATATTAATTATTTTATTTCATTTGTAATATTTCTAGCAAGTTAGTTAATGAAATTTCATTTAAAATTTTTCGTTCGATATTTTAGTCAATCGATAAAGAAATTCCTAGCGCCTTTGATATCAACTGACATTATTAATTGCTATTATGAAACTATATGACGGTCTGTGCCGAAATTTTGTGTTTAAATGTAGGAACTATGCACCAATTTAATAAAAAAAAGAATTTCACGAATATTTTTACGTGAGCTTTTTAAATTAACAATTCCGGATAGTTTTTTTATATACCTCGGCTTTCGAATAACTTGACTTTCGCACACATTTTCAGAACCAATTATGTGCAATAGTCATGGTTCACTGTATACATCTTGAGTAGCAGCATTGTTTTAATTTGATTCCTGATACTACACACATACACCACCATACACACACTCTGACAAACATATATATTCTTATATCCAATATCAATTTATATTCGAACAAAAAACCTCAAAATATATCATTCGCTTAAAAGACAACGATAACAATACAGGAACTTCAGGATCACCACAACCGGAAGAATGTAGCCGTTAATTCCTCAAATCCAGAAACCAGGACGTACGTACAACCGAACCTGAACCTTCCATCCTCACCTTTTCATACCTTCATCATCGTCAGTTCGGTCCGTGGGTTTATAATAAAGAAGAAAACGCTTGACAATTCTGCCGGCGACGCTTCTTCGCGCCATTATTACGAAATTTATACGAGTATTATTCAAATTTATGTAGGAATCTAACGAAACACTTATCGGACCGAGTTGGGTCGTGAATATTTATTTATTTATTTATTTATTTATTCGTCCGTGAGCAAGTTCAATGCGACGGACGCTGACCCACATGTGAAGGAGCTTTGGGTTTTTTTATTGTGTGTGTATGGAGATTGAATTGTGATTTTATTATAAAAATTTTGGTTAGATTGAATATAGTGCGAGTATCATTAAAAATTATATTTTTGAATATTTTTTCTGATCGCTTGTACTTTTGAAGATACGGCGATTATGAGTTGCATAGTGGGAATTGACTAATATTGTGTGAATCTATGAAATTTTAGGTACGAGGTCTTAATAAATATTGTATAGTGATATTATAATAGAAGTGTAATCATAATTTTTATGCAATCACACATCACTAGTGAAAAGAAAATCTTTGATAATTCTTAAGTTAGTACTCTAGTCCTTTTTTATTAATTGTAAATGATTTATATCAAATTAGGAATGGAGATAAATAGATTTAGGATCTTACTGAGAAATTTCTAGACCTTGTTTTATATAATACTTACTATCTTATTAAGTAAAATCATAACTTCACTGCAAAATATAGATAGTAGATACATATTATGAAACGTCGAACTTTGCAGATTTGATACAAATCAAATTTTTTAATGAAAAAATACAACTTGAAAGAAAATAAAACTTACCCATACTTATATTTTTAGATCTGTACATAGATGTAGGTATCATAGCTTATGATTTTTTAAATTATTCAATGATTATGTTTCGTATGCATATCATACATAAGAAATTCACATCCGTGAAAGTTCTTTCTAGATTTTTTTCATTGATCTTCCATCATTCTCTAATTGAAAAAAATCGATAATGCATCGAGTTGATTGTATAGCAATTTGTCAATTTCAATGTTCGCAAAAGTGTTACTCACGAGTTCAAAAAAAAAATCGATCTGACTTTGTAAATTATGCTCGTTTGCGAAACTGGATAAACTTGATCGGCTTTTAAAATTCAGACAAAATGAAAGAAATTAATTCCCGTTCCATATTCATGTGTTTTAATTACCGACGAAACATAAAGGAACTTTACCGGTCCAAATGAAACGATATGCCGATTTAAAATCTCGAATTATATACGTGTTTGCTTTGATAAAATATTACGTTTATTTTTCATTTAATGAAAATCATAATTAGTCATTACGGCGGTAATTGATGTGAATTTGAATAATTTAAGTTGAACATTTATGTCCTGTATAAACATCGGATGCATATTTAGCAAACTGGATATTTTACGAATATTAAGAAGAGATTTGAATTTTATTCTACCAATTAAGAGGAAACGAAAAATATAATTTACGACACATTTAAATCATTTTAATCTCACATTTATATTCGGAATAAATCACCAATCATCGATAAGCCAAACGACTATATTATTATTGCTGATTATTCAAATATAATATATTTATATGACTTTTCCACTAACCATAAATAATGCAATTAGCACAAAACGCAAAGGTTAATTTGAGACACTCTTTATAAAAGTCTTCGATTTTTTTAAAAGCTTTCTATGCGGATATTGGTAATTTTTTTCAGGTCATATTGAAGAATTACAATTCGAATATGTCATTAAAACCGTTATTACGTATTGTTTTTTGTATGACAGTTCACTGAAGGCTATATGAATGACAATTGACCGCAAATGTGTCACACGTGTTTAGTAGAAATTTATAGCTTTTTCCGGTAGTATGAAAGTTTATATTCGTTTTTATACGTATGTAAATATTTTTATTTAATTTATAATCTGATGCTTAATCAATTTTTTCAATATTGATCAATAACGATCAGGAGATTCGTTTCGTTAAATCGTTTCCCGCCGTTCACTTGGTGATTTTTAAAATAAAACTATGACAATTCTTGACCCACTGACACTCGAAAATAAGAATGATTACTCCTGACAAATGGTTATGGGTTTTTTTTTCAGATTTTTTCAACATATTTAAATTTGAGAGTGAGCCCACTTTTGAAAAGAAAGGATTTAAAAAAATATTTGAAAAATAAAATTATTTTTTCGAGTTGTATTATTTTCATCTCAAATTAAATAATTTGAAATTCAATTTGAATTATTATTTATCTCAATTAAATATTTTCGAATTAATTTATTCACATTATTTTCAGAATTATCAATATTATAATTTCACTATGCGTATTTGTGCGTTTGTACGTCTGTCTGTCTGTTGCGATTTTTGTATGAAAAATCATCAAGCGTCGATTTCAAGTTATTTTTGAAAAAAAAAAAGTAATGACAGTAGCTGAATATGAATAGAAAAATTATACGATTTGGAATCGAATCGAACCGATCTCGAATATGGAAATCTTTGTTTCGGTCATAACGATTTTCCGCGAAACTTTCAAGCGCGAATAAATTCAAAATATTTTCTTCGTTTACGAGTTTTATTGCCTTTTGATAAAAATCAATTCAAAGTTTGGGCGAAAGCGAAATATTGATAAGCTCAAAGCGGATAAACAAGAGGCTTCCACGAACAACAAAATCAAAATTTCAATTTAACACAGCCTCAATCGTTGTTTATCACGCTCGAGTTATAAATCAATTTAGACGCGGATTCGCGAAAATAAACCGAAAAACCGTCTTATAAAGCTGGGTTCACACAGAGCTATTTTGATCTCTAAATTTTTCATCAATTATAGACTCTCAAAACCAAAGGAAAAAGGTCGATTTTCATGTATCATGCCTTTACGTATTGTGAAAAAGTGAAGGTTCTTTAAATGGACAATAGAATGCATGAGACAGAGAACGATCTAAATAATTTCGGCACATATAAAAGCAGCCTAAATATAGACTCAATCGGATAAGACGACTCATTTTTTTCAATTTTATCAATATCATAAACAACCTCCGAAAAATTGTACAGATTATTACGTCGCAAATCTCCTTAAGCGATAAAAGAGTCGATATGTTAATTTCTCGCGATAGCTAACTGTTCATTACGAGAATTCTTCTATAACGCGGTGCTATATGCAAATTGTCGAAACAGGATTATGTAGACGTGTTGTCGAATTTCTTACATAACGATTTTCGTGGCATCGAAGCCTTGAAATTGCCAACAGAATGTCGTCGAACCCGACTGTGGATCTTTAATGGTCGAAATATTCTAACGAAACGAAGAGAACCTGCTATTATGCATGTTTTATGTCGTCGAAAAAAAATGTATTTGATTTTTATATGTATTTTCATAATTTTTTAGAAAATTTATAGCAAAAGTTCAATCTAATATAATTTGTATGTGTGTTTGTGTAACGCTCGCGATACAATTTGCTCTACGCTGCTGTTATGAAGATTGCATAAAATAGGTGCAGATAATAGTGAATTCATTTGCATTGATATTTTCAACTGATTTATATGTAATAAATTGTATATCTTGATTATTTTCGAATATTATTTAAATGGACTTATTAATAATATTGGATTAACTCATTTTGAAAAAAATCAAGCTTTTCCCCTGATATGCAAATTCAAAATTTGAATGCTAAGTATTTATTATCACTGAAAATAAAGATCATCATGCCAAGTATCCATTATATGGCATTTTTATCGAGGATCATATTCTCGCTTGTAATAAAAACATCGTAATCGAATATATTCCAATAACAATAAAATCAATGTGTTCATATATGAAATACTATGTATCGATCATTTATTACAGAAGCATTACGATATCATAGCACAATATCCATCGACTAATAAAATTCTTTGCAAGGACAAAAGCATCAATCAATTGTCTAACGCCGATTAAAATAACTGCAAAAAGCTATTGCATCACGTTTAAAATTATTGATAACGACATTCTTCTGACCTTCAATATCCTTTCCAATATCCCAAGGATTCTGCATCTTCCATCATCTCTATCAATCAAACCAGGCAATATATCATACAAATTCATTTTTGATAAAATAAACATTCTTCAGATATTCGATATCCTTTCTATTTTTCCAATCTATTTGTTCCTTTCATTATCACAATTAACTTTGCAAATTAACTGACCAACATCTCTCACACTATAAATTCCATCACATTAAGAACAATATTCTTTTCACCTTTGATATCCTTTTCAACTTCTCAATGACCGTTTAAATCTTTTATCATGAACAGCAACACATCAACTAATCAATATATCTCAGAACGATTAAAATAACCATTATTAAAAACGACATTCATTTGACCTTCATTATTTCACTAAAAAATTGCATCTTTCACTATTATCAATTATTATCAATATTGTTGTTTTTTCTTTTTGAAATGCAACAATAATACTATAAGTCACTAATTTTATGCAAAGTTAATAGATTGTCGAATTAATAGATATTGCATATTTGGTGCATGTTCTACATTTAACGCACATTCCACATTCAAAACAATTCCTCTATACCTCAGCACACGTTCCAAATTCATTCATACCCTATCCCCACCAAACAAAAACGAATCCTATACACAACTCAAATTATCAAAAAAATGCTACTTATACCCCTCATATCATCAACATCCTCAACAATCACAACACCGATTACATCACGCTCACCCAGATACTTCCAACGCCCGACAGCATTCCGCCGACCTTCGACATCCTTCCCGAAGACCATCGCTCGGCCTCTCCTCACCACCACACATCGACAACAACCACAACCACAACCACAACCACAACCACACTTTAGAAAGTTGTCTCGGTTGTCGTCGAGAGAGGCGCGCGCGTTCAGTTGTCGTCGGCGCTTCGCAACGCGCGGACGTTCGCCGCTCGTCGCTCTCGACTTCCGGAAATTTTCCGACTTCCGGGAAAAACTTCGCACCGCTTTTCCGGGACAGTGATAGTGTTTTGTTATTTTTCCTTTTTCCCCCTTCTCTGTCGATTGTGATTTGCTGCTTTTTTCCTATTTCTATTCATCTCCGAAGATAATCTTGATAACTTTGCGGACGGTGGTGCTTCGTTGATTTCTTTCGAACTGATGTAAGTTTTTAAATTTTTTAATTAGTTCATATTTGACGACTGAATCTTATAAAGGGCATAAGTGACATTTTTTTGTCAAAATTGAGTTAAGTACAGAAAATGGTTCTGTATATGATACAGAGTTATATACGTCTATAGAGTCTATATCTGTATATGATATTGAGTTAAGTACAGATAATGGTTCTGTATCATATATGACGACTAAAAAGGCCAAGGGATACAAGTGACTTCACAGTGATTTTGATAAAAGCATGTTATATGTATTAGGAAGAGGTTGAGTGATTTGATGATATATCTCGGTACACGTTCCAAATTCGTTCATATCATTTGCCACCAAATACATGAGCATACATAGAAGTGATTCCTGTACATAACTCGATTTCGAAAAAAATGACACTTATACCCCTTGGCCTTTACGATTGTCATATGATACAGAACCATTTTCTGAACTTAACTCAATATCGATAAAAATTTTCACTTGTGCCCTTTGTGAAATTCAGTCGTAATTCAGTCTCGATCTTTCAATTGCGTTTTAGTAATCAGTGTAAAAACTGTGAAATTCTATAAGAATAAAATATCATATTAAAGTTTTTTTCTTAAAAAATCTGATAAAGTTGCAACGTGTTAACTTTTTTTTAATAAGTACTTAAACCATGTTGTAATTTATGAGGAAAAAAGTCAACATGTTGTTACGTGTTTTAAAATACGATTGAAAGACGAGCATTATTATTATTGTTGTGAAGTAATAATGTTGTATTTTCGAATATGATTTCGATTTGTTTTGTTTAGTTTTTTTATATGTGTGAGTCATATTATTTTTTTATGTGTTTCTTATCAGTGGTGAAATACATATTTTAATAGTGTTGTTGTAGATTTGATTACAATTTGATGCACTATTTTGATTCGAATAAAAAATAATCTTCGATAAGCAAATTAAATGTATTACTTATATGTGTACAAAAAACTAGGGAGACATGGATCAATGCATAAACAATTAAATTGTCCATTGAAAATAATGTAACGTTTTAATATTCGAATTTAAAATTCAGAATGATCCGAGTCCTACTCTCCCCTATGTGTAGCATTGTGCTTTATTTTTTAGTAAAGTTTAATTATTTTAAATAAATGTGTTTTTGTAAGACTGCTTTTGCATGCAAATTGAAGAAATTTGATTTATCTACTTTTTAATTATAGCAAATTGAAAGAGTTTTTAAATTGAAACATAAACTGCTCGGAACATTAATTATAAATACATACATACAAATTAATTTAACTGCACAATTTTATATGTTCGTTAACATTTTAATTTGTTTGTTTGAAAATATTCAATTTATTGCTTAATAGTTCGGTACTCTTCTATAGAATTTATTTTTTTAACGAATTAATCACATTTTTTTCCTAGAAATTCAATCAAAAACTAACCACGAATACATCAATTTCAAAAACGAGTTTCCTGAATGCAAAATATGAAAAATATCGATTTTTTTACACTTGAACGATTTTACTATCGAATTCGATGAATCATCGCTCCGAACTCTAAATACAAAATAACATTTTTGCGCTAGATCACGATAGTGGTCTAAGTCCAGATTTTTTTATTATTTATTCTAAATAATAAGAGTATAATTCTAATTATGATTATTTCACAAATAGAAAAAAATATTTTCACTTTCGACAAAACCGTTTCTGACAAAAACCGTTAACTATTTCAAAACGAAAGAAACTATACATGAAGAGATTTTTATATCTCAGTCACCATTTTTGAAGAAACTTTGTTGAAATATTGAATAAGTATTGACATAAATGATTGATAAACTGAAAAAATGCAACTCATGAATTGATATTTGCACAATATATTATTTTATTGTTAGTACCTTACCACTAAAGCATTTATTAGTGCTATAGCAATATACTAAATATTCAAGACTCCTCATATATCTTTAAAAATTGCATTTTCTCATTTCATTTTATAACATTTTGAGTAACAATCATAAAAATCTATGACTTAAGATACACAAGCTCTCCTCGTTAGACCGTTATCATAAAAATTGAATTGTTCTCAGATTATCTTCTTGATTTTCATACGAAATGGAAAAAAATCCACAAAGTGTCGATATGAAAATTCTCTCCACATTCTCGATATGAAATTTGCATTCGGTCCATCATCGATGAAAAAATTGTTTCTCGATCAAAGGCACAATGGAGCATCAATCTTTCGCCTTATCACAATACGGCTTCCATATTTCGGAATAATATTATTCCGCATTCGTTCGCATTCCGAGAAAGAGGCTTTTTTAACCGCATTGTTTCCAATATATTCAAATAATGGGACTTTGCAAAGTTCGCTCTCGAGATTGTGTTTCACGTTCGATTTCGCAAGCGTTCGAGGCCATAGAACACGATATGAGGACTCCTAAAGCCAATGGATACAAGTGCACGTGATCAAATTGAAAAAAAAAGCCACAATCTAAGTCGAATATCTATTGTAATTAAAGAAATTATTAAGTTATCTGATGATTTATGTTAATACAGTTCACGAAACCGTTCATATTATATTCGAAACGATATTATTAAGAGACAATTTTTGGATTATCTTTTTCATTTATACCTTTTGGCTTCTAAGGTTTGTCATATAGCCTCTGTCTGATGTGTAGCTTATGTATTCGGTATTTTTATATGCCGATGTATAATTTTGTTTATGTACCAAAACGCGTACGAAACGATCGAAGTGAAAGTCGGATAAGTTCTTTTGTATCGCAATTATACCAAAGTGTAATTCTTTGAGGTTATGTCATTGTTGAGTTAGAATTGCGTCAAATTTTGTTTCGTGTAATTTGTACATTAATATAAAACTTCTGTCAGTACATAGACTAGTAATTTTTATTAGGACTTATGTTAATTTGAAGTTTAACATGCGACGATATATCGTGTGAAAAATCTGATAATACAGGTAAATGTTTCCTGATTTAAGTTCAATTGTTTTCTTTGAAATATTGCATGAAAATAACTGAACTTGAACTGGAAAATCTGCATATTTAAATATACAATCCAGTGATTCGTTACACGATACATCGACCCATAAGTAAAATGGAACTATTTTTTTGCACAATTGATTGATTTTTATAGTTTAATTCTTTTCAATGTTATCAATTTCGAAAGTATTGTCAAAAGTGCATTATCATGCACCTTGAATGTTGCTCGTTTCGATATAGAAAAAAAGTGTTCTTTATATTTACGCTATAGGAAGCCATCGAATGTAATTGTGTGTAGAACATTCATTATATTATCATATGTAATTACATATGTAGGTACCTCACGTTTGCATTGAAGCATGACACGTCTTCAACGGAATTTATACTCGTTATTAAATTAGCTGATAAAGAATATTTGTTCACATTTTTTTCTACGGAAATCAAATCAATTAAATAGATAATTTATTTCGATAAAAAATAATAATTCATTATAAACATTTAAATGCGAAAATATTTAGAATTAAATACTAAACGCGTACATAAAATACAAAGATAATACGATAATAAAATTTAATCACATTTCACATGCGATTTTATGTGCAGTATATTCGAGTCATTTACACATATAAAATATTATGATGTTTTTAGGGTGTGAATTTGAAATGTCTGCATTTCGAATGTTATTATTCATACGAGTTTCCTTTATAAAATGGTGCACATTCGTATTTTAGGGGGACATTCAACTGATGCTATTTTTTTCGTGTGTATGTTTCGAAGTTTGAATCATCGATTTTGGTGAAACTTGGTAGAAATATGTAGAAATAAAATAATGCTTATGGCTGATCTTTTCAATTAATATGAGTTAGTTTTTTTTCTTATAGAGTTTGACAGATGTAATTATGAGCTCATGAATTTATGAAGTCGAAATTTATAGAAAAATAGCAAAATATTTAACAAGAGTTTGATTAATGATTGAAAAGATATGACCTTGATAATATTCCAGTTATATGTGGTAGATCAAATTTTAGTATAATTGTTAAAAAGATGTTTAATATGACACTAAATATGAGAATAAATACAATTAGAGTGATATTTTCAGATATTGAACCAAAATAAATACAACCAAGTTTCAAATAGAATCGGTGATCCGAGGTTCAAAGTATCTTTTTGTGAGTAAAAGTGCATTCGAATATGAAATAATATTTATCGAAAAATATTTTGAAATATATCGAATCGGAAAAAAAAAGGAAAAGTTCGCCTCTAGTCATCCGCGATCGTTTTATGGAGCGATTTTTTGCCGCGTTTTTCGAATTTTTTTTCGAAATTGTCGCTTCATGCGTCATTTGTCATCTCGTATTGTTGTCGTCGATCGACGAACGGTGTTTTTTTTCCCTGAAAAAATAAAAAGAGACAGAAATAATCGTCCGCCAAACCGTAATTAGGTTTACACATATGACGACTGAAAAGACCAAGGGGTACAAGTGACTTTGCGGTGATTATAAGAAAAGCGCGCTCAAAGTTGATCATGTATTATGAGAAGATTGAGTGATTTGATGATATATCTCGGTACACGTTACAAGTTCGTTTATATCCTTTTGCTATTAAATATATGAGCATGTATAGAAGCGAATCATGTACATAACTCAATTTCGGTAAAAATGTCACTTTTACCCCTTGGTCTTTTTAGTCGTCATATGTATGTACGAACCGTGTCGTTGCTGAAAAGTGTTGAAAATCAATTATACAACACATTATCGTTTCAATGTGAAATATGCAACGTAAGCGATGTGTTAAATAGCACTCGTTTGTATTTTGTGTTGTATAAGTTTGAATGTTTTTTAAAAATATATTTTCTGTAGTAGGTATTTAAAGACGATTAATAATGTTGTTAATATATGTATGTGATTTTTTTTTCATTTTTCGGGTTAAGTTACGTTTTATGCTAGGTTAAGTTGAGTATCATGCTGATAGTTTGCTCTATAAATATGTTGTTTTTTAAACGACAAATCTGTATCATAACCTCATTTTGACAGAGAAGTTGGTGTACCATTGTGCTAATGATCATCAAATGAGAAATATTCAATATTGAAGAGATAATATTATCGATAGTGTAGTGTCCACTTAAGAAACGACTGCATGTTTTCAATATTCGATATTACCTCACGTGTCGTGCAATCGAATAATTTAAATTGTTTCGAGATTGCAATCTGTGCTAGCAAGTGATATTTGAAAGTTGAAACGTCGATCGAGTTGACAATAAAATATCTTTTCAACCTGCTTCCATTCGCAAGGCCGTCCATAAAATATTTCTATTAATTATATCCAATGCGAAAATAATATTTTTATAACGAAAAATTCCAAAAATTCAACGAAATGGTGCAAAATATCAGGATATAATGGCCTGGATTAGGCTCGGAGTCATTAAAGGGATGAAGGACTTAACGTTATAAAAATAAACGCTTCGAATAGGTTGAAAGACCTCTTTTATTTTTCCCAAATTTTTATCTTTCGCCTTAATTTTATGTGCTGCAATTGAATTAACGATAGAAGAATTTCTACGTCAATATAAAACGGTTTTTATCATTAATTCCCAAGCGGAAGTTTTTAAAATCATTACGGCCGTAGCGTGTTGCTTTTATTGTGTGTAAAAAGAAAATATCGTTAATATGATAATTTTTTTATTATTGATTCGAATATTGATGGTTTTTTTTTCATAATTTCCGGGAAACGAGTACGAGGTTATGTAATTTAATTTGAACTGTAAATCCACATGAATAATCAATACGCTTCTTTCGAATTGAGTACAAATATCGAGTTCAGTATCGGCTTAACTAGTAAGGCTTCTGTCTAGACTAGATTCACACAACATTTTAACAAATTACGTTTTTAACATGCAATTTTATTTAATAATTATTAAAATTAAATGATTGAAAAAATTTAGGTAGAAATCTTGAAAAATAAAAGATCTCATATGAGGAATTTTTAAATAAGGGCCATAAATGCACATGATTGAATTTTGAGAAAGTCACATTCTAAGTTGAATATCTTTTTAATTAAAAAAAATATTGATAAGTTTTTGAGTATGTTATGTTGTATTTATGTTTGTTAATACAAATCCTATAATAGTTTATATATTTTTTGAAATCAAACAAATTCAGATGTCTCTCAAATTCAAACTCTAGTGATTCGAATCACTTTTCAGTCGCTAAAATCTTCATATCATCATAGAAGACGACTAAAAACCCAAAGCGTCAATCAAGCAACACTTCGAAGAAACATCCCCATAAAACATCCCCTAAGATCGATATTCAGAGATGATTAATTAATCGTCAAACAGTAGCATCTTTTGTGCATCACGTTCGAAAGTTTCGCAGACGTGAGCGTGCAATATTTAACAATCGACTTCCTCTACCTATCCAAAGAGAGACTTGCCAGCCTTTTCCACATGGCATATACTCGTACTACTATTTCACTAGTATATCTGTATTATATATGTATTATTGAGGCTTTCGGGGCAATGGTTGGCCAGATCCAAGTTGGCCCTGGGCCACAGGGATTTAGCCGCGAGCCAAATTTCATAGGATTTCGACACAAATTCATCTGGAGCGAGATTCGGATCGAATGAGGGCAATGATTATCCTTTGGAACTCATTAGATTCGAATCTGAATTTTGTAATTAGTATAATGCAGCGTATGATGTGATATGGTTAGTGGTATAATGCATTTGTGTATATCGTGTAGAGTCAGTGTTTTCGTGATGCTGAGTTATCGAGTCTTGTCAGATTCTAGTGAGAGTCACATTTCATTTTTCTCAATTGATTGATTAATATGGTTGTTTAATGATTTTTTTCCAAATATTTAAGTAAAAATGCAACGTTAGATTCTTTCAAAAATACTATATTTCGAAAACATTTGACGAAAGAATAGTACAAAGTGTACAAGTGACCTTTTTCATCGAAATTGAGTTAAGTACAGAAAATGATTTTGTATCATTTGTTGAACAATTTTCTGTGCTTACTCAATTTCGATAAAAAATGTCACTTGTACTCTTTGTGTAATTCAGTTTTCATTCAATATATTTTTAAGAGAGCGATTTTAAAGTTTGAATGTGTATTATTGAAATAAATATTATGCTTCCTGTTGAATTTTTTACTATGCAGTAGAAATTTTTATATAAGATATGACGTTTTTTTATCGATTCGATAAATTTTGACTCGAGTATTTAAACAACAGAAATAAATTAAATTGTACGAATAGTTTTTTTATTTAATATTGAGTTTTAGTTAGCGATAAGACATATTATTATTCAAGGTCATTTCGAAAAATGGCAAATATTAAAATATGACGTTTAAAAAGAAGTTACCGGTGATTTAAAGATCGTTAATTTCATCTGTAGAAATAAAAAATCTTTCGTATGAAAAGTGCCACTTTTTTAATATCTTCAGATGAAAATAAATATTTTTAGTGCTCAACTTTTTATGCATCGACACATTGGGGTCATATAAAGGACGCAATTTTAGTGCGAAGTTTATTCTGCAGTAAAAAATGCAAGTGCATTCAAATGCAAGTTAATATTGAATCAACTTGCATGTCACGTTGCTTAGAGTTCTTATGCTATTTGCATTCTTGTTGCAATTATGTCATCTGTTTTTACTGTTGTACAATTCTGTACTATTACTATGCTAGTGTCAGTAGTTGCTGTACGATCTAATGATTTGATTAAAGTGATTAATGAATTCGAAACGCATTCGAAAATACCGTTTGCTTTCACTATCGAAATCAATGTTTCGATTGTGTGTTATTAAAATGATTAGACGTTTCGTTTGTAAAAAAATGAAAATCGCATCGAAAGTGATACGAAATCAATCAGTTAATTAAAATCTGGCAAAGTGATTTGAATTCGTTCTGTCAACTCATTCATTATTTTCCGTGAAAATTAATTATTCTATCGATTTCTTACGCATCTTTAAAATCGTATTGTGGCACACAAAGAAATATTTTCATATTAAAAGATTGACAGTGCATAAAGATAAAATATTTAATACTGACATACGAAATGATAGACATGCCTTATCTATAATGCGAACGAATTTAAACATAATTCACCATATCAATTCTAAACAAGTTTTTATTCGATAGTATTTTAAATATCCGGGAAGTTTATTATAAACGATCGAACTGAAAACTAAAGGTCGATCTTATCATCTCTGATTTGAGAATAAAACGATTTTAAACTCCAATCATCAGCTATCAAAATAGATGCTGAAAGAGACTTACACTAAAATTCGTACAATAATACATACATCAAACTCTTTCCCTTAGATTTTCTTTGTAGTTTGAAGGTTGCGCGTAGTTTAAATTCGTTTCATTTTCAAACCAGATATGAAAAGATCAGTCCGAAATATTTTTTAAATTAAAAATTCTTAATATTTTATATACAAAACAGCTTCGATACTCAAATAGAAATTAATATGGCATTCCTGACGATAAAGTTTCATACGTGCCCTTAATATTTTACGGTAACACTTCTCGCGGGATTCTCCCACATAACAAGTTTCGAGACGAAGAACCGCGGTTCAGACGAAACCGAAACCGACCTGGGTTATATTATAGCTCGGTTTCTATAATCGTTACGTACGTTTACGACATTATTCCCGATAATGCCCTCCAGATAAAACGCTTCAACAATAATGACCGAAAGTAAAGTGGCGACACGTACCTACCATAACACTATCGGAGAAAAGTGCTGCGAACAGTGCTTGTTAAAGTAAGATGAATGTTGAGATCTTTTTTTGAGTTTTTGTTAAGAAATTTTAATTTATTTGTGTTTATACTGAATGTATTATAAAAAAATACGATAAATACGCTTCAATATGTACTGCTTTTATATGAACCACTAGTTCTTTATACCGACAAATTTCAACTTCCTGTTAATTTCGAATGAAGTACATAATATTGATTTAATGCATAAATCAATTATTGATATATATATAATTGTCTTTCATCTTTATATAATATTTAAGTAAATGTATCACAAATTAGCTTGAGACTAGAGTCAATGGTAGAATAATCAGTTAAGTTAACAACATGTCGAAAGAACTAAATTTAATACATGCAAGAGATTTTATATTTTATAAGGATTAATTATAGAAGTCATTTTTCCAAATTATCGATATAATGTGACGCATAATTTTTAAATTTTTGATTGATTCAAAATCAATTTCATAAAAAGGAGGAACACAATTTGAAAACTTTTTTTGTATTGTATTTAGCACTTAGAATTTAGGGCCGATCTTTCGATCGTATGTCATCAATTAGCTTGCCATTACAACTGTCGAATTCTATTGAAAAAAAAGTTAAAGCCTTTATAAGTAGTTTAATTAATGATCGACCTTAAATTGAATAAATATTCTAAAGAAACAATTGATCTTACATAAAATTGAACAAAATTCACATGAAACCCTCCCTAGAATATGATAGGACTCGAATCGATCATTAAAACAATACTAATCCCTACAAAATTCGAACAAATACATATAAAACTAAACTATTGAAACTTATACACATAGGAGAGTCTAGTAAAAAAATTAGAAGTTTGAAGATCACAACTTCTCAGCATAGTTAAGGTTGTATAGACACTAAACAACTGAAGCGTATAGAAAGCGGGTTCACTTTCTAAACCGCCGGTTTTTCGATCGCCATCGAATGTTATTAATTTCTTTTATGATAGCGACCGACCAGTTATTACCAGGTTTTACTATACATTCCTTTTTTCTTTTTCACGTCGTATAACGACAGCGAAAAAAATAAGCAAAGAGCCCAGTCTATTTATCTTGTGGCGTGTCTGCAACATACGAGAAGCGTTCTTAGGATACTACTGATTGATTTTTCAACGATTTAGTATTGAATAACTCGGAGAGATTGCGTTTTCGCATTGTGCCGTATGATTGATAATGATTGAGAGGAAATCGAAAGTGTGTGCAATTACTGTTAGTTGCTCAATGCGTTTCTGTACTCGACAATTGAGAGTTTAGGTGAGAAATTAAATTATGTATTGTCGTTTGAGATTTATCTCGATGAAACGTTGATTTGTGAATAGTTATTCAATAGTGTGATAGAAATTAGCTTGATGTAAGACCTGTCAAATTGTATTGAAAAAAAAAATAGCGTTGCTAAGTAGCTTAGCAGATGATTGAATGATTAGGCCCTAGTTATTTTTTGTTCATTTCAAATTAAGCTGATCCGAATTTATATAATATAATCCAATTTGTTTCAACCTCGAATTAAACCGAAAAAATCTTAATAAAACTACAAATGCATTGGTACCGAAGTACTAATTAATCGATTTCACAACACCGGATATTTCATGTGCAATATCAAATAGATAAAACAACATTTTATCGACTCAACGCAATCAAATACGAAAGCACTAACCGATATTAATTTCAAAAAGTACATCCACATACTAAAAACACACCATCAGAGCAAACATTTCCGATCGATTTGCCAATGAAAAATTCAACGAAAACAACCTCCTACATTAAAACAACAATCTCCCACACAACAAATTGAGATTTCCACCTGTTCGACACTCAAGTCTGTTGTCTTTGGATATATATTATATATATAAGGGGTTGCAAAACCGCCCCTTGTACTCGCTTAAACGTCTATTTGTCTCGACGCCCCCTGTAATTGGTTTACGGCCATTTTTACAACCCACACCATGGGTTTTCATGGGGGTGGTGTTCCTTAAATATTCATGAGTCGGGTTGGGTTGTATTCAAATTGGCTATCGTTCGGGTTTTCGCGATAATACGATGCAAATTGCCAAAGTTCACCTGAGAGATAGACGAAGAAAAAAAAAACGTCTCGACGGGGATATTATCAATTAAAATAAAATAGTGCGTGTTTTGGTTGTTATATTGGATTGTGGATAAGTCTATGAGATGTTTTCGTTTTGTTCGAAGAAGGTGTTTTTTGTGTGTTGTCGCTGTTATGGGTTTGAATTCAGACATCTATGTGAAAGATTTGGTATTAACTCTTGTGCGAATGTATTAGTTAAATTATTTTATAATATATTATTAGATTTCATAAAAGAATTATAATAAACTTACGTAGACTAATATGGAAAGAATTTAGTCAGAGAATTTCTAATAATCGACATCTTTATTAACATACGTAGGTTTTCTTTTAATAAAAACTTTGCTCTTTAATACAACTAATATGAAACTTTATCAATTTCGTTAAGAAAAAATATTTTTATTAATAAACTCAACATAGTATAGATTCATTCAAAGTATCTTAAACGATTATTAAATAGCACGATATTTCCGAATAAAATTCCAACGCAAAGGATATACTTAAAAGCACCATTATGTATCTGACCTTTTGTCGAAACATAATAATAGTTCAGTTCGAAAATAAAAATCGATCCATTAAGCACAATCGATCATCGATCGTTCGTAAAATTTTAACATTTTCACGGCAATACGAATCGTGATCTACCACAATAAAGCCTGTATAACAATTGTGCATTCGTTTTACGTAATTATTGTAATGCGTTATATAAACCGAATAAAAATTGTGTGTTAACTTGAGCAGTTTTTACGACGTATCGTTCCCCTTACTTGAAAACGTTTCGATATTTTTGTTCACGTGCCGTTTCACAATTCTCCATCATAATGGAAACTCGACAAGTTTACGAAATAGTTTTTGCACCAATTTTGTCTCACGTTTGATAGTGATTTTTTTTTGTGAAAATTCGCTATATAACGAAATTAATTATTAATTTCGCTCAGTTATATCGACATGACATTAAATTTCTCACAAACGATAGATTAATGCTCATTATAGACATTTATCATTTTATTATGATTGTCTTCTTTTGTGTCTTTTATCGCAATTCCGACAAAGCATTCCCATTGTGAATAGAGAAATTTTATAGTCTATACAATTTAAGCATTCTTTCTCTTCTAGGGCGAAGATGATTTAATTTTCACATCTCTCTCAAAAGCGAAAGGAAACTCAACACTCAACATTCATCAAACGATTCCCTAAAAATGTGCAAACTGCAGCATCACGAAACAACAGAGAAAGTTCTAAACACAAAGTCCTAGACAGAAGCGATGCATTGTTCACGATGTAGGGACTTCCAAAAAAAAGAAATATGGTTAAAAAAACGCAATTTCATTTTATATTTTGCGTCGTTTTTCGGCGAGTTTTTAATTAACGAAAAAACCGGAAAAAACCGGAATGAACGACTCAATTCTGTCGGGCTTTTATAACGGCGCGTCAAGACTGTTCATTTCGGCAAAAATGTAAAATAATAAACGACACTGGATTATGTATTTGTTGTAAAAGAGGATTTTTGAAATATAAGCGTGTAAAATAGAGGTATAATACGTTTGTGCATGCCGCGTCGAGAGTCGTTGTCTTGATAATGCACGATTCGAGTCAATGGTGTGTGTCGTTTTTTTAATCGATATGACGATTCAATCGTTCATTTTGAATATTTGATTAAAAATCGATCGATTTACTAGACGATTCCTAAAAATGTATTGATTTTTTCGCCGTTTTACGTGTGCTGATTACTTTTCGGATTTACTAAACCTAGCGGTAATTTCTTCATTTTAAAGTGAATGATTAATTGAGAAATCCAAAATTTGACTACCAGTAACTGTAACGATGAATAAATAAATACAGTAAATTGCGATTTGTACGATTAACCGAACGGCAATGAAACGAAAGTCAAGGTATTTTTTTATTCGATGCGGTCGTTGGTCTCACAAGAAAAAAACCTGTTTTTTTCTCAAATATTTGCTTTTTTTGTAATATTTTCGAATTTGTGGCGTTATTTTTTTAATAAGGGATGTCGAAATTTTTAGGTCGAGTTCGTTTATCGCGATTTCTCGAAACGCGTTGCGATGTTAACTAATGATGCATATAAATTCTGTTGCATTATTTTTCATGGGAAATTTAAAAAATCAAATAATTGAAATTTTGATTTATCACCATTCGGTTTCGTTGCAATTTCGTTCGGAAACGTTTAACTTTTTTAAGGTCAGCGATTTGATGAAAAGATTGCTTAAATGTTAAACGTATACGAATAAATTTATTGTATCAAAGTATTACGTATTTTTTTATGAATCGTTTGATAAAATCATATAATATTAAATTCATCTGATAAAATTACGCTATGTTACGAAACAGACAATTAGTCTGTATGAAAAATGGTAGGAATTCTTTCGCACGTAGATGAAGAGTTGATAAGTACGAATATTTGCACAATTATACAATTATTTACGATCCCCTTTGAACGAGAATTGGCGTGTGAACTTTTCGTTAATTTTCAACACATTATTAAAAAAAATCAAATAAAATAATATCTGACTTATAAAGTAGCGAAATAACCATATATTTGACTCTCCACGTCGTTGACGCGGGAATGCAAATTTTATTAAATGCAAAAGGTTATAATGACATAATTTATTTTTATCGCTTTGAACTTTCGAATGTGAATTTTATTTTATTACTTGGAAAACATCATTATCCGCATTTTTGCATCGGAATATATGAGCCGTTCAGTGCACAATGAGATTAACTCCATAAAGCAAAAAGTATGGAAAAACGACGAAACCTTCAATTCCCTTCATTAATTCACATATCCGAAATTATAAATATTCAAATAATGTTCATAATATGCAACAAATGCGATCAATTCACATTAGAGTACAGAATTAATTAAAATTACATCTAAAATAAATGATATATCATTCAATGAACAAACAAATTTTTATCATTTAATGAAAATCTTTTTTATTAATCAAATATATTTTACACATAAAAAATTATGACTATTCCAAACACTTTGACATTTAAATCACATTTTTTTGCAAAAAGTGGAATTAATCACTTTATGCACTGAACGGTTTCATTTGTGGAACGTGCAACGGTCGCTTATTTGCGCATATTTTTATTTGAACGCGTGCGGTCTGTTTCCAAACAAAACCCATATTCGCCATATAAGTGGTTGTTTGTTCGAAGGCTTTTAAGTTGGTTTTGTGTATATGTAATATATCATAAGTTCGTATATCCGTGTCGAATTGTTCGCTAATGACATTACTATGCGTCGTTCAATATTGGACATTAGTGTTAGCGAAGAAGAAGCATTGCTTTAGTGTGCGATGTAGGAATGTCGATTGTTTGTTTTTGCATTTTTTTATGTAAGATGTGTTTTTGAGCTTGACCTCAAATTTTCGACCTTGGTTTTAAATTTAATTTGGTGTATTATCGATAAAATATATTGTATATTCTTTTTAAGGATGTGATTTCTCATAAAAATGATCTTTGAGAATATTCTGAAAACATGTTTAGCTCAAATGAATAGAATTTTAAGTCATGATATTCTTATAATATACGTATTTAAAAATTGAATTAAATAATTTAAAATATTAAAATATTTAAATATTAAACTTTAAAAACAATTTTCTCGATGTAGATAAATTTTCAATACCATCTTCATTATACGTCACATCACTTCGGCTTTATTTGATCAAACCCAACACCCATTTCTCAAACTTTTTTAAAACCACTTACATCCACATCAAAATCGAACTTAATCCACCTTCAAAACACATCAAAATTATGAATAAAAAAACCGAAAAATTTCAAAAAATCCACTTCTTTCCATCGTTAAAAGCACGATACGGCCATATCGAACATTTAACGAGCTTTCGAACTCGCTTTCGAAAATGCCCCGAACACAAACACGCATATAAATGTATTCAGCAGGGTGGAATTCCTCGATTCGGAAGTGCTGTTTCAGCAAGACGCCCAGTCCATCAAACACAGTGAGCAAACATGCTTCTGCATCATTATGGCCGTTCGTCGACATGCCTGGCATATATGGAGACCCTAGAAGCCAAGGGGTGTGTGTGAATTTCAAGTAATTCATAATTGAAGTCGAATATTCTAATATGATAATAATAACAGTTTGTCTATGTCTGTTTGATTCATTGACGCTCGAGTTGTCTGTTTTGGAGATTGAATAAAATTGGTACATGTGATATGTGAATGAATATAACTTTATTAAAATAAGACGTTGATATTTTAATGGAATAATTACTTGTCTATCTACACAAATGAAATTGAATGTATGTTATTTATAAATTCCTTAATGTAATCTTTTGATAATGAAACTCAAAGTCAATACAGATCTCAAATTCCTATTGAAACTTAACATATTCAGATGCAATTTCTGCATCGGTTTGAAGTAGCTTACACTCCTTGGCTTCTCGAGTCCTCGTATAACACATATATTGTTATATATGAGATCATTGTCGAGATCGTGTTTGGACAACTGGTCCAACCGACCTGGTGACCCATTGAGAATAGAGTGGGTGGCTGTCGTCAACTCTTCTTGGCCACCTACTGTTTTATGGCGTGAGAACCGGTTGGTTTCAGCTCTTCCTTGTTCAGAATTGAGTGTTTTCATCGATATGAAGGTCATTGATACTGTTTTTCGTATTGATCAATATTTTATAAAATTCTAATTAAAAATTCTGCAACCAGGCAGAAGCTGAAATCGATGGTAGATGAACTACGCATCAAATGTCCTACGTAAATATGTGACTTTGATATAGATTAAGGATCGTTTCGTTACGTGTATTGTTGGTGGTACTTGATATATTTTTCGCAATTTAATGAAAAACTTTGAATAACTATAGAATTAATGTTCAGCTCAAATCAAATAGTTTTCATATTACAATAAGTTAAATTTTAAACTGATTGGAAAAGTTTTGAATCACAATATATTCGTAAACCGCTCTTCGAACGTACGTGTTAAACATATTCACTCGATAAACAATTGCTAAGTGCGAGTAGTTGTGAGAATTTATTAAATGGCTTATGTTAAAGTTATAACTGTAAAGTTTCAACTTTAGAATTTATAAGGATGTGGTGTGCGCTTAGGACTCGATTAATTTCAAACTCTGTACCCACTCGTGTGCATGAAAATTTTATAGGTTTCATAAAATTGAATAAGTTTCCACTATGCGAATAACATTTTATAACATCTCGGAAACGTATCGCAGTTCGAGATGAATTTATTTGGCTGCTGAAACTAATCAATTTTCTGGCCAACGATTTTTTGTCGTTATCAAAAATAGACAAGCGAAATGGACTTAACGGAATTCGTTAAATTACACGCTTCTTGCTCGGCTCGAAATGCTCGTTTTAAGTTCTAGATATTATCATAATCGAAATTGTGTCCATTGTCATTGTCTCGTACGTGGCACGATTGTTCTCTTTAAGAAATGTCACATTTTTTTCTATAAAACCATTGTTTCTTTCGAGAGCACGTCGAATGGGAACGTCCAGTGTCTTAAATCATCCTATTTTTTTCCACGGACTCACCCTTGCTTTATATTTTGTAACATATCATAGATTCTCAAGCTTTTTTAGTTCACTTAGATAACAGTTAAGTGATTGAATTCAGCTAGCATATATCTCAGTGATATGTTAAGTCTTAGAATATATGCGAATTCAAACAAATCAGGCTAAAATCGACTCTATTTACTTATTGATTTTATAGATACATAGAGTCAATTATTGTCTGATACATTTGAATTCCAATGGAGTGTAATATTTCAGTTTTTTAATCAATTATCGTTTTGTTTCGCCAAGTCATTTTTATCTTTTGATGATTTAATTAGTACCAGTCTTATGATTGATTCTTCATTCAAGTGTGCAGTTCATCTATCTCTGGCTATAAACTCTGGCCGATCTGTGTCACTTACTCAATTTTTTACACATTTTTTTTCAAAAATTGAACTCTCAGATTGAGAATCATTTTTATACGAGCCAAAAAGTGGCGAAAAAGAAACAGGCACTTTTCCGAACACCCGGTGCTGAAATTTTCCGACATTCTGCGACACTTGCCGTCGCGTTAACGAGAAAGTTCGCCTTTTTTCGCTTCGTATCTTTCTCGATACAACACTGGCCATATCGAAAAAGTTGATAATCTTCGCTAAATTTACGCGCCTTATATTATATATAAGCCAAGGGGTGCAAGTGACTTCGAGAAAAGCGCGCTCAAAGTTGAGCATGTATAAGGAGGAAGTCGAAAGATTTGATGATATAACTCGACACACGTTCCAAGTTCATTGATATCCTTTTGCCACTAAATATATGAAGCGATTTCTGTACACAATTCAATTTCGGTAAAAGTGTCACTTGTATCCTTGGTCTTTTTAGTCATTATATATATAAATATTCGTGTCGAAAGTGGGCTAAGTGTCGCAGATAAATGCCGGATCGAAGTTTGCTTTAATCGAAGATTTCGACTTTAATCTATGCGAAGGTCTCTTCGATTCGATTCGTTAAGCTGTGTTAAATTCGATTAGATCGTCGCAAATTCGTAATTTGAGTTTCGTTTATTAGTTCGGGGTCTGGTGAATAATTTAGGAAGTATGAATTTCGAGTGGATTTGCGTAGAATTCGAGATTTGAAAAGTTTGCGTATTGAGTAATCGTCGGTTGAAATGCGATTTGTATTGAATTATTTAATATATTGATTATTGAAAGTAAAAATGCAGTTATGACATGATTAGTTATCAGTGAATAATGTAACAATAATTCAGTCTAGTTTTAAATCGATATGTATATGTATTATGCGATAAGCATTCATGAAAAGTCTTGTCATTTTTACGATTTGTTGTGTGAAATTGAAATACATTTTGTAAAGCAATTTTGATTACGCTCTTCAAAATTGGCTGACCTATTTCCGAATCATTATCGCTTCGTAACAAATTAAAATTATAGTAGAATAATATTTTTCTTTTGAAATATTTAAGTGTTATAAAGATATTTGACACATCATTCGTAACTAGATAAATGTGTCAGTCTCACACACTACAATTCCAAACAATAAAACGAGTGACGAAAATCGACATAGAAAGCAAACCGCGAGCTGACTTTCGATCCCGCAAATTATATATGACCATAGTTGAAATTTTGAAATTATTTCTGACAATTTTCAAACGTCCAAGAACACGTGAGAGCACTTCTCAGCATCTTTGTTAAATCTGACCCCTTTTAGTCGGAACGAACTCATACAGATCGTGACAATCCAGACTTGTGCAAAATATACCGTTCCACTTTAAAATTGTCTTTCAAAAGATTGAGAATCTCTGTATATGAGTGCAATGTTTCACATAAATCACTTCAAGTGAAACATTGTATCAAAGACAAAAGCGAGATATACGCACATCGATGAAATTTAATTAGAGGAACCGCGCGTTAATATGCAGACGTCAAAGAATAGAAAGGATTCGGTTTTGAATTCGCGTAATTAAAATAGCCTTATATGGAAGAGATTTATACGTGTATTGCTAAATATTAGCTTTTCAGTATTGTAATGAGACGTTTGTAGAACCGCAAGTATTTATTATACGCGTTTTTACATCGAAATCGGGGTCGAACAATGGGCGCGATCTAGATACGAGTTTCAGGCTTTTCTTTGATTGCTTTGTATGAAATCGAAAATATTATTATGACTCGGTATCGATACAGTCGTTTTGTGCTCTAATTTTACGAGTGTGACGATCGAGTTTTGCTTCTGTTGTTAAATCTGTTCTCTTTTGTGATAAAAAGAACGATGGCGATTTTTATTGTTGTCGAGCGTCGGTATTTTTCTAAATGAAACGTCTTCGCGATGAACAATTGAAAGATTATTTCTTTTATAAAAAAATATATTTTAGATTAGATTGTTATCACTTTTATTTATCGAGCTACTAGAGTAAGTATGCAGTGTAAAGTGGCTCTTAATTTTTAATAAAAAATATTTTGATAAATGAGAAAATATAATCAATATTCGAAGGAGAACATTAAAACTTTCACGATGATTTAGTGTGGACCTTGGCAATCTATGACCCGCAGGTCATTGAATGACTCATTTGATGATTTCAAGTGATATATTGGAGTTATATAATTTTTTTTGTGAATTTATGGACATGTATGTACTTTTTTCAAAATATTTCTCATTTATAGTACTGCAACTAAAGGTTATTTATTTCTGATAAAAGTTAAGGTTTATTGAAGACTCAAATAATTGAACAATTTTTATTTTTGACCCAAATAATCTACTAATTAATTAGTTTGACTAGCAAAAAAGTTGCTGAAATCTGATCTAATGTTCTACAACATATCAAGTTAAGTTAATTCTATCGGAAATGAGATTTAAAATTCGAAAGTATCTTCCGGCCTTTAAAACATCAACTTAAAAAAATCTTTTATGTGTTGTTTACATATAGCTGTTACTACTTATATTGCAACTGCATTTCTCGCTATAAATTTTTCATTTATATCTCTCTTGCATAGTTACGAACGTTAGAGCGAATAAGTCAAAGGCAACAGCTACATGTAAACGCCACATTAAACACGAAACACAACATCGTCGTTTTCTCGGCTTATTTCGCATTCATTCTCATGCAAATCTCTGCACATCCTCGAGAATCGTCTGCGACATTCGTGCACTTCTCGTTAAATGTTTGTTTTATCACCATGAAGTTATATATTATACTGTATATGTGTATGTGACTTTGGGTAATTTAAGTGAAATTATGCTTTGTATGCTAATAAGGATACACAAATAGTACTGCGAACAACACACATTACGCGTGCACTACATAAATTATTCAAAGGGGTCCCCGGGATTCGGCCCGGGTTTAGAATCTGACCGAAATTTGTGTGTGTTTGGATTAGTTTATGTTTTCGATTGGGTTATATTTCGTATGTGTGTGTTCGATTGGGTTAGGTTGATTCGATATTAAAGTAAGCGTCGAAAGCGCAAACTGTAATAACGCGGTTGTATCAAAGTCGTATCAGTCGAATTTCAGAAGTTTGAGGGTTTTGATAATTTATCGTGTTATGGTTCTTATTGTTCGATATTATACGAATATATTGTATTTTGAGAATTATTTTAACAATACAAACTTTAATAAGATATTTGCATGTTTCAATTTTGTATTATAATTGATCTGATGGTACACATCAGATGCATAGTCTTAACTTACTAACTATATTCATTGTATAAAAGTTTTTCATTTCAATTCATATAAGTTGTAAATTGAATTGAAAACTTTCCATTTTAAGCATAATATTGTTCAATTTAAGTTAAATTGTTTTTAATCGATGCGCTTTTATGAGATACTTTCGATAGCTAAAATTATCTAATCAATAGTTTGACGATTGTAAAATTGAAGTCAAATTTTTCATTCATTGAATAGCAATTTATCGATTTCAATATAATCATTTCATAATTTCATCAATAGAATATTAAATCCAAAAATTTAACGATCGTCTCTCGACGCGTTAAAACTCATAAAATTAGGTCACACAGCATGGAATTCGATATTGCACAAATTATTATTTACACTTAAATCAACATCCGTAAATAATAATTTATACTCAATATATCCATCTAAAACACCTTGTGAGGTTTTTAATGAAAACGATGAATCATAAATAATAGATTTCGTGTAAAATCGTGACTGCCACAAATCTCTAAAACGCGGACATTTCAATGTACATCGCATAATAATTAGCCTGGAGCAATTCGAATCGGAATAAAATGTATTGAATACAAATGAAAAAACAAAATTCGAAACGTTACAAGTTACAAAAGGCGTGATTGGATTTTACGCGAATGCGATATTCGTGATTGATTCTCGCATAAGCAACCTTCGCTTATAATTTTTACAAATTACGCATTCGATATTACGTAGAAATTTGACACGATCTTGAAATTCAAAGACTCGTGACGAAAACCTGTTTAAATATTAAAACATGCGTTCATTTGTTGATCGTGAATTTTAACCTTTTCGGGTGAAAAGTGTTCGCTTGATTGACGATCACGATTCTTTTCATAAACGCACTTAGTGAAAGCTTATTCGATTTTTTTGCATATTGATTTCATTTTTGCTATTAGCAATTAATGCATAGTGTGAAATTTAGTATTAGAAAATTTGAAAACAAAAGAGAAATTCGATTAATCGTTGCGATGTGTATGTGTGAAATATGTGAGTGCAATTCATCTACCATCAATTTTAGACTTTATATCTTTTGTATTTTATACTCTTATAGTTATATTATTATTGTATATTGTTTAATTGATGCTATGGATAAACACTTAGGTAACTGTATGACAGTTCGAAATTTAAAAAAAAAGAATCTAATTTCTAAATTTTAATTCAAATCTATTTATTTCGGATTTTTATCCTATCATTATAGAAGATTATGGGTTTAGTTAAGCTTAATTGGGTTTAATTTTAGGTTAGGTTATGCTATATTTTTTTATTAATCTAAGGTTTTTTTTCATCAGGTCTTGCTGACAGGACAACAGACGAGTATCATCGAGAAATCAAGTAAGTTTTAGTCAATAAATTCAAATTCAGACTATTCTAATCTATTTTTCAAATCGAAATAGAATTCTATCAGTGCCGAATTGGAAATCGTTTAAATTGTATAAAAAACAGAATAGCTGTTCGAAAGTGGACGTTCGAGTTTCGAAAGCTTCCTGTGCTCTACAAAAATACCTATACACATTTATATAAATCGATTTTTTTAATCAAAATTTATCTGGAAGAGCGTCGTTTTGTCAATTTTCATCGATAAAATTCTGGACATTTTGTCAAGTGGGCAACAAATTACCGAAAAAGCCTCCATAAATCATCCTCTCAGTATATAATTTTCGCGTCGTTTTAACAATTTTCCGTATAAATCTCTTGTAATAAGCGTCCATCAGGATCTGTTTGCTTGTTTTTATATGAAAAAAAAAAAAGATATCAGACCTGACCAACCGACGAAGCTCAGTATCAATCATCGGCTTTCGAAGCTCGATTAATTGCATTATGTCGAAAATCCTAAACAATGAGCCGTTTTTCGTAGGCACTTTCACATTTTTCATGCTTCGATTATTATCTTTTAATGGTTGTCCTCTGCGTCATGGAGGTCGACTTGATATTTTTTTCGTTTAATGAAATGTATGGGCTTTTACTATGGCGAAGGTGAAATATAATTGGTGTATGAGCAACATTATCGGGTAACGCCTCGTACGTTCAATTGCTCTTTGTGAGAGTCGGGTTTAATGTGTGTGCTTTTAATGAAGTAAATTCCATTGATGTTAATAATGTGTCGATTTTATTAAGAAAAAGTAGGTTTGCGTGTCATAAAAATTTGTGTATTGGGCGTAATGTGGCTTTTTAAACTGCGAAATTATTATTGTTTGATGGTATTAATATTGGA
Source organism: Cheumatopsyche charites (assembly GCA_024721215.1). NCBI lineage: Eukaryota > Metazoa > Arthropoda > Insecta > Trichoptera > Hydropsychidae > Cheumatopsyche > Cheumatopsyche charites. Next base: position 1,461,224 of record CM045580.1, on the reverse strand, counting down.
AAATTAAGGAATATTGATGTGTTGATACTTTGTTCTCTTAAGTCTTTCATTTGATAAATATCCTATTTTTTAAAATCATGTTAAGGGGAAGATTAGGAAGCTTAAGCCTTTAGGGAGACTTGATTCGCATTTTGTTTTTTGCATCTAATTCCTTTTTGAAATTAAAATAGAGTCAATACTTTAGTTAAACTGGCTTTACTCTGACGCTATTCTTTTCAGAATAAGATTTTCTATCAAGATTTTGTTTTAAATTTCAAAAAATATTTGAATTCGAAATTCATATGTTTGTTGATATCGGTTACTTAGTTACATTAAACTGCGATGTAATTTATTTGAACAATAATAATTCATTTTGTTTAACGATCTCATGCTATTATCACCAAGAATTTTTCGATTTAATTATCTTAAATTTCTTCATAAATACACTTCTCAATCAGATTTAAGTCGATAGAATTTCAAACAACATTTAAATCAAAGCACCAAGCAACATACAAAAGACAAGAAGCAACATTTCACATTTCGATTTATCAAACAAGTCCATATACACTTCGATCGAAAAAATCAGATAAAATCCAAATTCGAAAGTGGCTCAAGTGTTTCGTATGCACAAAAAACACCCATTGGGAATTCCTGATCTAATCTCAACACCTAGGGGAGTTCACAGGTAGGTTAAAATAGTTATGAGGAGCTGGAACAGAATGGCATTCGAAACGAGTTTTACGGTTTCTCTTTCTTCTTCCGGAACGACTCGTTCTTAGGGCCCTACGTGTCCATCGGCCTCAACACCTGGGGCCATCCCAAGAATGCTGATGATGGAAAGTAGTCTCGTTTCGTTTTTGTTTCTGTTTCTCTTCTTGCACATGATCGATAGATGTTCTAGATCGCGTACGATAAGCGCAACGGATGTGCTAGGGCTTAATTTGTTTGTTACGAGTTGTTAAATTTAGATAATGAACGAACTTATTAGATAATTACGATTAGGTACTATCGATAATTCAGAGCTTCTTATTTTTTTTTTAAAGAAGTGTTGAATAGGTACCTATTTTCTTGTTAGTTAATAGAAATAGTGATATGAATTAAGAAATTGCTCAAATGACGAAATAAGCACAAGGGATTAATTTGATATCAGTAATGTTTATGAAACTCGACTGAAAAAATATGTAATTAAATAGAATAATTTTCATTTGTTTTGACTTGATATTTATTTGATTTAAATACTTTGACTCAGAAATGTTATTTTTAGTCTATTTGTAAATGTTGAAGAAATGATCTTCGTAGGCATTTTATGGATTAATATTAAAGTATATTTTTGGAAAGCTTATAGCTTAAGAATCAAGAAAAACAAAATGTGTATTTTATTGTATGACCTTTGTGACCACCATCTTGGATTTTCCAAACAGTGATTCAAAATCGATTTCATCAATATTTTAGCTCTTGACATAATTCAAACATAGCATCAAATCAATGACACTAAACTCAAAAAATATATACACAAACTCAAATATCACTTCGCTATTCTCTCACATTTATTTATTTCAGAAACTTTTCCTCCAATTGTGCATTAGACCGTTCTCTAGATTTTCCATTAATTTCCATGCACATTCTTAAGTTCAATACACACATAGAAAAAAAATCTTCGGAAACGATTTGTATTTCGTTCGGCGATTAACGAAAACGAATCGCAAGGCTACTGCTAAATATCTTCGATGATTGATGGCTGTTTTTAAAGCTTCCGCGTAATTCTTGCCAACGATAAGAAAATAATCTTTTTTCGATGAGAGCTCACCGATCGAGTATTTATCGACGAAAAAATACATCTATAGGAAAAATAAGAATGATTATTAATTGTATTCGTACTATGTTCCCTTTTGGCTGTCGACGTATCAATCAATATCTCGAATAATAAAAGCGAGTTTGTTTATACAAAAAAAGAATCGTTATGTTTATAGGTCGACATATTCGGAAATGCACTAAAAATCCGGATTGATTAACGATGCTGAGTTTTTGTTACGGACCCAATTAGTTATAGAAACAATCCGTTTTTTGCTACATTAAAGTTCGTATTCGTATAAAAATGATTCAGTATTAATCATTACCGAGTCTTGATTATATAGAGCGGACGATTCAAAGACTTGAATCAAGTTTTTTCCACACAAACCAAGAACATCCTTTGAAAGACTTAATTGTACGATTAACCGCTTCGCAAAGTCGTCTGCGGAAAAAAATCACACTAGAGCAAATTATCCACGGAAAAGAGACAAGCTACGGAATTGTTTTTCGGATAATTGAAACTTTAAACACTCTTAACGAAGGGGAAACGATTAAAACGAGCTCGGATTGACTTTTCCGCAGCTCGTTTCGAGTTGTGGAAAACTTGTGCGACGTGTGTTCGGACGTTTTTCACAGTTTCCAAGTTTCGATCGAAACTGCACCTGAACTGCGCAGAAACTTTTCGATGAAACTGTCGTATTCTGGAAAACTGGTACATACTGTGTGTATGTGGTGAACACGACTTTATTCGCCAGTTTAGAAATCCCTGACAATGACACTTCACTGTACCGTAAAGGATTTTCAGACATAAGTACTCACTGATATCCAATTTTTAAAAAAAATCGATAAATTACTCACTATAAAATATTCAATAGCTAAACCATATTAGAATCGGAAAGTATTTAATATTCACATACATGATTAAACCGATTCGATTTTAACTGCGATATCGAGAAAGTTCTGATCCATTTCACTATCGATTTCTATACGAAAACGATTCAATCGGAATCTGCGAATATAATGTATGTTTCGACAATTTCATTTTCGTCGGTGAAATTGAATATAATTGAATAATTTCGCGTTTCGATTTAATCGCGCGGAATCATTGCGGCGATTCTTTTAAACGGCGAACGTTTAGAGAGAAAAATCGCTCTCATTTCGTTAGATTTATCCGATTTTATCTCTCTATGAGAGTTTAATAATTAATTTTATGAGCTTGTAGGCATCTAAAGCCATTTAGCGATCAATGTTTTGTCCCATCTGTCTCGTAGGAATTTACTGCTTTCGGATATGGAATGCGATTTTTCTCTATCTAACGTCCAATTTGGTCGAATAAATCTCGATACTGACAATAATAATATTTTATTACTGCTCATTGTGAACGACCTTTTCAGGAATGTAATTTTTTTATTACAAATATATAAGTATGTGAATTGCATGTGAATTTCAACGGTGCTTTTAAAAGCGTAGAAAGATACGGTTCATTAATTTCGCATTTCGTATCGTATTTTTCTTTTGTGGTTCTGTTTTATTGATCGTATGCAGAGAGTAACTATTCTGCGAAAGCTATTATTTATCTTAATGCGAATTTTAAAACTTTTAAATGCGTATTAAATTAATTTATCTTTATTTAGGTATGTTATGGTGAACCGAAGGCAAAGTGCAGTTTTCTAATTCTACGAAGAACACATTGTGAAGTTATGCTTCAACTGCAGAACTGATCGTATCAGTTATATTAGTATAAAGTTTGTTCGATAAACTTAGTTTGATAAACTGGTACACTTTGGTTTTATTATGTTTGAATAAGATTATAAAAACTGAAAGTTTCATGAGCTCACAACAAAGTTATTAATGATCAAAGGAGATTGCATCTAATAAAATAAGCTTAAACATGAAATTGCTAATAGTTTTCTCATGAAATTTATTTCTGTATTTACGAGAATCTTTATACATGCATTCGGGTCACTGATTTTGTTAAAACTTTGTAGTAAAATGAGATTAGAATAGACATAAAATAAAGACGAAGAGCGGAAATGCAACTCTTAATAATTTTAATTTTTATTTGGTGGCAAAAGGATAGAAATGAACTTGAAACGTGTACGGAGATATATCATCAAATCACTCGATCTCCTCCTAATACATAATCAACTTTAAGCTTGCTTTTCTCGGAATCTCCACAAAGTTACTTATACCTCTTGGGGTTTTTCGTCGTCATATACATTTTAAAACTCCAAATTTACATCTAGAACTAAGACTCTGTATATGTATATGTACCAGGTTCGAATTGAAATTCATTCGAACTCCAGAGACCATCTGGCCCTCGACATCGTCCATCGAATTCGAGTTTAATCCGGTTGTGCATCCGAGTTAACCCCTCGAAGACGGGCCAAGTTAACCCTTCTGTGGCCACCTGCTTCGTGGAGTTCTATTCCCTTATTTCCCCAGAAGCCACTTGTCGCGGTTCGAGGTCGGATTGTGTCCGAAATGCGGCCGATTTATGGTTTTTGCACTCGAAACTTTAGTTTCGGGATTGTTTATCGTCGGTTGTATTGTAAATAAAGTCGGGTGATAGTTTATGAAGTGTTTGTGCAAGCTGCGTCGGGTTGAGGCGAGTTCGTTCACACTCAAGTGGTGCAGTAATAGACACAATTTGGATGATGGTATAAATCTAAACAATACAATGGCCATTTAAACTCTCAATATCTGGGGGGAAAGAGATGGATTTTTATATTTTTGTATAAACTGTAGTGTATATGTCTCTTTTGCGGCAGTTTTGACAGCTCATAGTTTAAAGTTTAGAGTGAAAAGACAGGTCCTTAATCAGCGAAAATGATTAGGTTGTAAAATCTGTCAATAAAAAAATATATGACTGAAATGACCAAGAGGTAGATGTGACATTATTATCAAAATACAAGAATCGATTTTACATACTCTCATTTATTTGGTGGCTAAAGGATATAAACGAACTTGGAACATACATATACCGAGATATATCATCAAATCACTCGATCTCCTCCTAACACATGCAGGTACAAGTTCAATTTTGAGCGCGCTTTTCTCGAAATCACTTGAATGTATTTCACTCTGAAAATGTTTAAACAGTTTATCTGTTTAAACTGAAGAATTTATTTCGCCTACACCGGAAAATTTCTCCATTTATCCAAACAGTGTTCACATTTTTCTTCTTTCAAGTGTTCGCATTGTTCCGTTTCGTTTCGAACCGCGTTACATTTTAAGTGTTTATGCAACGCCCATACATTCCGGTCGCAGGCTCTAAGTAATGAGACTAATCTCGAACAACATACACACAAACTTACATACATATTCAAACAAGTATTCCATTCAAACTAGTTGTTTTTGGAAAGTTTCGGGGGAGAGAAGGTCACTTCGGGTCACCACAATTGCTTTTCACCAAGAAGCTGGAAACGCATTATGATCGAATTCTAAAGATTCATTCGAAATTTCGCAGAGTTGTTATTTTCTGTTCGGTTAGTTGAGTCGTTCAGTGCATAAAGTGATTAACTCTTAAAATAAGAATATTCATAAATTTCTATATCTATGAGAAATGAATTTCCTAAACAATAAAGATACCATCAAATGACAATTTTGTTTTATGGAGTTTTGTTATTGTCGTTATTCTCATTGTTGCTTAACGCTTGATCGGTCAGACATCTTGATTATTTCCAATTTTTTTCTCCAAACGAGACAAAATTTTATTGAAAATAAATTTCTACACGTATTTAGCTCAATTTAAGTCTGCCAATCTTCTTTTCAACTCAACAATTTAGTTTTTGCTCACACGAAAAACTCGCTTCATTCAATAGGTTCGTTTCAACGTTCGATCTATCAATCATTTCAAATTACGTGTTAATGTTTTTCATTTTGTATTTATTATGATTGTCTTGAATTTATAGCCCTTCCAATTATACATGGAACGGTTTCTAGCTATTTTACTACGTCTTAACAATGTAAGTTTACGTCTCGTAGTACTTAGGATTAATCCTATAAACTGACCCGATTGGAGGCTTTTGACTTTTGTTCTTTATGACGTACATATTGTCTATGGACTGTGCCATAATTACATTATCTAACTCGGCATAAACTCATTCTCACAATGGAATAAATATCGCAATAAATTTTCTATATAAATGCAAGATTGCTTCACATAAACATCGAATAATTTCTTTATCGATTCAACCTAGAAATGCGGAATTTGGTCGATCAATAGTCGACAAAAAATAAAAACTAGATCCAAATACAAATTATACAACATAATAACCCATCATCGAATCATCACTAAAAACCCAATAAAAATCTTCTACCGATTATCTAAGAATGCGGTCGCCTCAATCAAAATACAGCATCCGCTTTCATTCAAATCTAATATGTATTTTCCATAATATTATAAATAAACAAAAAAATAGATTCTGAATGAAACAAAACCTATAATTTGTCTAATTTTTGAAAATTAATGTCTTATCTGATCGATGTTTAGTAAGTTCTCACACAACAAAAGATGCATTAATTTCAGTACTGACACTGAAGTCCAATGTAACTTGCACTAATGACTTATACTGTTATGCTATCGTTTGTCTATTTTTTTTTGATTTGGAATGAATTGAAACTGATAATCAAATCCAATAAAATTATTCAACGATTAGAAACTCCTCATGTGATAAACGGTGCGCCGCCGACTGTAAATAAGCGCCGATTACTGACTAGCTATATGCACACACATATAAAACTCTCATTCTAAACGAACATAGACGTCATATGACGACTGAAAAGACCAAGGGGTACAATTGACATTTTTTCCGAAATTGAATTACGTACTGGAATCTCTTCTATGTATGCTCATATATTTGGTGGCAAAAGGATATAAGGATACATCGTCAAATTACTCGACTTCCTCCTAATGTATGCTCAACTTTGAACTTGATTTTCTCGAATTATCTGCTAAATAACTTGTACCCCTCGGCCTTTCCAGTTGTCAAATATTATTTGGGATGTTGAAGTTTAGAAGAGTGTTCTCGTGAATTGGGTGTGTGATGTGATTGGTTCTGTTTTGTCGTTGTGGAAGATACTAATGACAACTGAAAAGGCCGAGAAGTGCAAGTGACTTTTCTCCGAAATTAAGTTACGTACAAGAATCTCTTCTATGTAAGTCACCACAAAGTCACTTATACCCCTCGGCCTTTTCACTCCTCACATAATCGAGTAAATACATTCAGAGACTCGGATTGGCAAAAGGATATAAACGATCTCGGAACGCGTACAGAGATACATCATCAAACCACTCGACCTCCTCCTATCACATGTAGGTATACGCTCAACTTTGAGCGCGCTTTTTCGCGAAGTCACTTATACCCCTTGGCCTTTCCACTCGTCATATAATCGAGTTAATCCGTCCAGGGACCCGGATAGACGGTGACTGATAACGGCATTACCGTTTCCGCGGGTGCAACTTAAATTGGATTAGTTGCACGGGCTGCACTTTCTGTCCCCCGAAGTGTGACCGAGTTGTGTCTGAAGTCCGGACTTCAGACGTCTACTGCTTATTGGACTTGTGTGTATGTCTGTCTCTGTATTATTTGAGAGTTTATTCCTTTAAGGGGAATAATGGGGTTGGATTCGCATTACGCCAAATCGGATGTGGCTTGTTTGGTTAGCGAGCTCGGATTGGGTTTTGTGTTGCGGATTCGTGTTTGAATTTCGGATTTGATATTTGGATGTTGATTATTATTTGTTTTATCGTATTAATTTGTGTGATTAGTTTTGAATTGTGCAGTTGTGGCTGTGGAAATGTGAACGCTTGTGGAACTAGCTGTAGATAATTCAATGACGAAGAGATGTTTTATCATGATTCGACTTTCGTACAATATCAATAGAAAAAGCTTATATTGTCAGACTCAAATAACGATAATAGATTGCTAGAGAAATTTACCTTACCTTAAAAATTAGTTTTTTATTAATATGTTGAAGATGTAATGTAGATCTAGATTTAAATGTGAATGTTAAATAGTTGTAGGTATGGGAAATGGTATCCTTTTTATGGCCACGATAGTATCTCCATTTTCTAGTTAATGTAATAAGTGTACTTATAAAAATTAGTAAGAAGAAAAAGTCAATGTCTGGGACGATGAATAAATTCATTACTCTCAGGGATATCATCATTTCGAAATAAATTTCGTTGCAAAAGTTCAAGAGTGTCGTTTCGCTTGAATTGCAAATTTATTAATTTTCTTAATGCGTGTTGGGATTTATTCATCTTGTTTATGAAATTAAAATCGCATTCATACATTCATCATTCGAATTTATCGAGTCTCTTATGAGATATACAAACCTATCATTAATTCAAATCATTTACTGCAAAATGTCAGTAAATGCATTTTATAACAAGATATAAATTCTTAAACTAATCACATAGAAACTGTCACGATATACATATTTAATAAGCATAATCATACAATCCTTTCAAATCTATTTCCAATATAATTTACACGAAAGCAAAATATAGAACGCGCGTGCTTCTAGAAAGCACACGACACTTAATCCTCATATAATACTTAACCTCATAATTAGCTCAATTTAGGACAAAACGTGATCGATAACTAATATGCTAAAAAAAAAATCAAATGTGCAAAAATAAAAGCGTGAAAACGAATCGGAATGCAGCCGACTTTCTAATTTAATTGCTCTTAGCCCGTAGCGAACCAATTTGAATTGGAATCGAATTGGACGTTGTTCGAAGCCTATTTCCTATTTGACATCGATAAATATTGGGATAGTTGGATTTTACTGGAAACAATATTGAAAATATTGACTGTCGAACGACGATAACGATATTGGATTCAATTGTGAGCTCGTTTCCTATTCGGAGCTCGTTTCGTGTTCGGAATCGGTTCGAAAATTGTTTACGTTCTAGATTTTTTTTAGTATTATAAATTTACTGAAATGGGTTTTTTTAGTGAATCATTTTCACGATCAATGTCTCGGGTGTTGGGGCTATTAAAACTCGATTAGACGTCTCACGTTGCACTCTCAAATCGAGGCGGATTTAATTAAAATTCTACTTACGTTCATCAAAATGTTCCTGTGTATTAATGAAAGTTTATATCCGATGCGATTGATCACTTTTTATTTTGAGAGCACTTCGATCGTTCTTTATTATTTTTGAAACTATATCGAATCTATTGAATTTTTTAATTGTGATCGATTCGATTCATCATTTAGATAGTCTGTAACAACGTAGAAGAATAATTTTTCATGCATACCATGAAAGGATTAGTGTTTTCATAATGATTGATTTGAGTCATGATTAAGGATGAGAGGTAGTTGTCGTTTTTTTTAATCGATTATTTGATATGAAAACTCGTTCAATTTAAAAAACTATCAATTAAATATTTGAAATAAGGATTCATTGAGTAGACTACCTGAATCTTTGAAATCGATTATTTCAGAGACATTTGGTTAAGTGATTGTCCTCATTATATAGCAAACTTCTTGATAAATAAGTACAGTTACATTCATTGATTTTAGTTTCTAGCTGATATTTGCAACTTATTAGGCAATATTTATTTATTCTATAAAATTAATTGGGTTGTGTAACTTGTACGAATTCATAAGTTTAATCAAATCTTAATTTAAATGTAACATCCCAAACTAGGTTAAACAAACTATGCTGTGCAACGTTTGGAAGCTTAAAACTAGCGCATAGAGACTTCAGTTAATTCGTTTACTTTTTTCAGTATCAAGTCAATTAAAGCCTTTGGCTTAATGAGCCAAATCCGCTTCAGGGCTATCCACTATCAAAGGGTTGAAAATTACCGTTAAACACACGATTTTCTCGGAAGAGAGCTTAGGTATCGCGATTTAGACTTCGGTACTTGAGTTCTAAGAGCGTTTTGAAGGAAGGGACGCTCCAATTATTATATTATATCATATTGTTGCCATTCGTCTTTGACCGAGCAGTTGGAAACTATCTTAATTAACTTGCTGCTAGAATTCAGAATCGCATTGTGGCTAGAATTGAATGGTGGCTATGGCGAGACTGGAAAGTTTTTTGAAGTGAAACTTTTCAATAAAAATGAATTTAATTCTGAATTATTTGGTTAGAAAATATTTTATTAAAATTTTAAATTTTATAACTTTGAGTCGCCTTTGGTGCGTAGATGAATTAATATTTTCGATGCTGTATACATTTTGGAAGCTCTTCGAATTATGAGTCGTGAATCTGTTAATTAACTGCTCAAAGCTAACAAAATGAGCTTAAAGATCTTGCAAGGAGATTTGATTACGCTTCCAACGGAATTAGTACTTGAAAAAAGCTCATTTAACGAAACAGTTGATCGTAATTAATTTATGAAAGCAAAGCGATTCTAATTTAGGTCAATAAACGAGACAAATTGTATTAATTTGTATGATTTTAATTGTGATGCATAGATAAATATTCATAGATGCACTGTTGATTAGAAAATTACTCTGTTTATTACATTACTTTCAGCATTCGATGTACTAATTTGAATTCTAGAGCAATTAATTGAAAAATATAATACTTATATCAATAGAATGACATTCAAAATATTAAATTATTGTTTATAATAACAAACTTTTGTCTTACTAAACAATTTGATTTTGAAAATCGTTAGGAAAATCGCTCAAAATGGGCTCTGAGAGTCTATTGTAAAAATCTTATGACTTTATTTTAACCTCACATTCCTTGATATTTTCAACTAACTGATTACTTATAAAATATACAAAATCAAGTCAGACTCGATCCCCGTATTTATGTATTAAAATTTCCCTGGTTATCTGAATTGACAACGACAAACTGACCCTTTCCGTCCTCGGACATTTTCCTTCGATTTTCCTCCCCCTGTTTCGAATTTTCCTACCCTTTTCGGTTTTTCCTACCCCTTTTTCGGTTTTCCCGACGAATTTATTATTTCCGTCCCCTCGATACACACACACACCTGGTCGTAAATTGGCAAATGACTATTTTGCGATGGCAATTTGCGCGTCCAGTTCGCCCATAATTTTCCGGACGACTTTGCGCCGGAAAATCGCCGTGAAAAATCAGCCTTCAGTGCCTCCAAAAATACTTTATATACGTATGTATTTATGGATTTATGTATGCGTTTAACGATGCGGTTCGATTTATTTCCGTTTTATGCCTGTATCAATTTTTATGCGGGAAATTTCGTACGAGCCGTTCGTTAGTTCGTAGTCATGCGTTATATTGACGTGTGAGTTCTCGTAAAAATCTGGATTTTTTTAGTGGTTTATATACTGTGTGAATTAGGTATTTTATATGTAAATATTCTTTAAATTATATTTAAGTGTGGTTTGAATTCGAAAAACGGTAATTGTAGAGTAAATTATCAGTTTGAAAAAGTCTGAAGTAGGTCAGGATCTAGACAAACTTATCCTAGAATGTAACTTTATTTAATGTAAAATGTAACATAATTTATTTTTAAATGTAACCTAATCTAATTTAAACAGTTAAAAAATCTATTTAAATTAATTTAGATGTATTTCGTGTTGAAAGTCTGCTGTGAAAAACTTATTTGATTCAATTTTTTCAGTCAGACTTATGTAAGTCTGTGAAATGTTAATAAAAGTATTCGTTTTATATACGAGCTTATTTTCAGTATGAAAAGTATTTTTAATTGAAAATATGAAAAATTATATTTTTTTACAAAAAAAAAGATTTTTTTAATACTTTTGTGATCAAAATTTCAAAGTATCAATTTACTAATGAATTCCACGTATTGAGCAATGATCCGGATTTTTTTATACAAAAGCGATAGGCAAAATATTAATTACACCCGAAAGCAGTAACTCAGTCGCGTTTAAGTGCTAATTTATATTATTTAATCTCTAGAACATTTCTGAAATTAAACCGTTAATAAATCTCTCATAGACACACCTCGGTCTCCTTTGATGTTGGGCAACGCCTCGCCAACTTCGATTCGATGCTTTGTAATTAAGGCAATTAATTTGTTATTATAAACGAATGGATACCGAAAAAAAAATCTGTGATTTAGAGACTCGTATCGTAAACAAGCGAAAAATTCCTCTTTATTACGAGAGTTTTGAAAAACGCTCGATGATATCGAAAAACGCGGTGACCCGAGAGCATTTGTCAAAATTTTATTGGGATAATTCACCGTTGCGTTTATTTACGACATGTCGAAATGTACATGAAAATAAAAAATCTGAAAAAAATACTGAAAAAACCCCATTTTTTCTACGTCATTGACGTGTTCTACCATTGAGTTTTGCGTCAACTCTGAAGCATCGGTGCATGGGGATCGTTTTATTTCATTTTTTTTGGTTCAGTTTTTCAGCATTTTTCGGACTGAAGTATTCTGAAAAATATTTTTTGTCTTTATTTACGTAGAGAGCTGTCCATATTTCAGCCGGAAGAACGAAACGTCAGCTTTTGTTTGTATGAAAAGTACGAACAGCGAGTATAAACAACGCTTCTAGGAAAAGTCCGCAATTTTTCGAACTATCTGTTTTATTGAATTTTGTCAAAGTTTTTCTGAGAATGCATCAAATAATATAAAATGAAATTCTATTTAATACAATTATTTTAAACAATACGATATCGAAGTTAATTGCGTTTCAGTGCTGATAAGCATTTGTTCGTTCGTACACTTACACTATTGGAATGAATTATGGACACTTTTCATAACTTTAATAAATGTGCATTTTTTTAGTAGAATTATCTTGAATGTTTATTTAAAATGCAATATTAAGAATCTTGATTGTTTATTCTATAAAATATAAAAGAAAACATCCTATTTAGTGGAAATTTTACGAATAATGTAATCAAATTTTCGAAAAGTGATCGAAATTGATTTCACTAGTATATTATGAGTTATGCAAAATATTAATATTGAATGTGTCAACGATTTTCATTTTCAAAATATATAATAGTTATAATGATGCAGGAGTCATTTCGTATGTGCATAAGTATAAAAACTCTGAAAAGTTAGATCCAAATCTGATGAACTGTTCAAGTAAACGAGAAATACATTTAAAAAATTATATAAAAAAATCCATTTTGATATAAATAATGACAAATGTATATAAAACGAATTCAATCAAATAATAAAATTGAACATCCTCCCTACAGCCGATCCAATTCTCTCGACGTCCGAACGAATTGAATGAAGCTCGATCTCGAACGACTCAAATACACAATTAGGCGGGGATTTCGAATCCTATCCCATCTTTAATTTAATTTTCGCCTAAAGATCGAGCATTGTTAAAAATCTCAAGCCTTTTCCATCCCCGTCTTCGCGGTATACACACAATGAACGCTTCGCCGGTAACTTTGGCACTGTTCATTTTCCGCAAAAGTGTATTATGTCGGCGTCTACGGCGCCATTATATTTTATATATTATCTCCGTCTAAGATACGGTATATTCGTATGTCTGTATGTATATAAATATATAATATGTTGGGTTGTATTTTGTGCGGAGCTCAACCCCCTTAAGATTGTACGTTTTGAATGGTAGAGGCTTGTTTGCCGCTTACCTACTTCGTATCAAATAAAGTTGAAGTGTTTTCGCCCGTGTTGCAAAAGAGACTTTCGAGTTTTAGATAACGTTACTTAACTTTCGTTCGAGTTATTTGTTCTCGCTCTGTGCGGCCATTGCGAGCTCGTTGCTGTAATACGAGTGAAATTTTTTTCATAAATCTATTTTTTTTTAGCTTACATGTGGAATATACATGAATTAAAGAAAATCTCATGTAGTAATCTTCCTATAAGTGAGAATTTATATCAGTGGAATCAATTGTGATTAATTTTCATGAATTTGATATATACTTTTTCGTGAAATCATTCCGAATGTTTGTCTAAAGTAAAATAATATCAACGGTTGTTATATATTCGTTATAATATGAAAGAAATTATAATCATATTAGTGAATATATCATGAAAATAAATAAATAAACGAATTTATGAAAAATGTCCATGATTCATTTCACTAGTGTACATGTACAACAATTCACACGAATCAATTTCATAATAAACACTAACACATTAGTACGTTGCTTTACGATATTGATGTTACAATTTCAAATTAAAATTAATATGAAAGTTTCTGTATTTTTTTTTATACTAATTCATAAATTGTTGAATTTGAAACAAAAAAGAATTTAATTCCATTTGTATGAGTTAATTTTTCAACATAAATTTAAGCCTTTTTATCGGAAGTTTGACTGTATTTTTATACAAATTTGAATCAGAAAATAGTTTGTGTTTGCACGAAGCGTTTTCATTAAATCTAACTAGTCGGTATTTTTCATGAATTTTCACTGAAAATATTCAGCCTTGCTGAACATTTCGAGAAAATTTCACGGACGTCTCTAAATGAAAAATATTCAGGATGCCAAAGAACTGCATTCGCAGAGCGGTCAAAAATTAAATTCTTTCGAAATTAATTTTAAAATGCGTTATAAATAATTCATATGTTTATCTTGTGATAATCGTTACCTACATAGTTTTACTGCTGTAATGAATTATCATCTAGTGGCATAATAAATTAAATACATTTCGCACGATTAAGGTCATACCGCATTCCAAATAAGGTTTACGGCCTAAATTGACCATGAGTCTACAATTTATGTCCAATTAAATCAATTATGATTAGTTTCCTACATTTTGGGTTTGACATTTATCAAAATGCAATATATGAAAAAAAGCTTTTATAGTGCAGAGACGTAATAAAATATTTTATTATACACACTTTTATTATATTTAAAATCATTTAATCGACTAGTCAAAATTTTGATTATATCAAATACATTAAATTTTATTTCCATAGATACAATTTGGTTAAATTTTTATTGATAGTTACAAAACAAATGCTTACTCTATTATAGCCTAAAGCCACTTTGCTTACATTTTCGATCAAAACACTATAAAATTTATCGAAATATTTTATCATTTTAGATACTAAAATATTATGAAATGCTTAATATATAAATAATATATGTCAACTGAAAAGGCCAAGGGGTACAAGTGATTTCGAGAAAAGTGCGAAAACCTATAGGAGGAAGTCAAGTGATTTGATGATATATCTCGGTACACGTTCCGAGTTCGTTTATATCCTTTTGCCACAAAAAAAAATGAGCGTGCATAGAAGCGATTCTTATACATAACTCAATTTCGGCAAAAATGTCACTTTACCCCTTGGCCTTTTCAGTTGTCATATAGTTTAGAAGGTGATTCGAAGTCGACAATGTCTGCGCGATGAAGTGGCTCGTCTGAAAGAGTGCCACTTTATTGCCCTCTTTTGAACGAAGCACACACAATGTTATATACGAATATAACCCAAAATGAGGCTATATGTATATTTGCATCGTTGGGGAGACTAGACGAGGGAAAACGGTTTTCGGAAAAAGAGAAAAATCGGTTTTTCCCTCAACAAAACGAGATCCCGGCATCAATCTTTCGCTCAACACAATTTTAGGCATAATCACCGACAGAAATTAATATGATTTATCGTCCGTAATTAAAATCCGGTCTTAATTATGTTGGAATGTATTTTAACTTCGAATATTAAATCGAAATTGTGAATTCGCGATAATTGGATGCGTTGCGTTTGTTCAGAGGTTTAAATTTGATCGGTAGATTTTAACGTTGTGTAATATTTTCGATGATTTAATTAAGCGAATTTACAGTTTATTATTGTTAGAATCGTTTCGAATAATTTTAATTGAACACATCTCGTGTTGATCGGATTAAAAATAATCCCGAGTTAATCGATGTGTTTTGGAAATTTCATGATTTTTGCATAAAATTTATATTGAATTCGTTTTGAAACATTTTTCAAATCGTTCGATGTTAACTTTTAACGATGTCAGTATATTTTCAACTGACGCGGAAACGCTGCAGCAATTTCGAATCTGAAGAAATTTATTATTCACGCCAGCGTGAAACTTTTTTAATCAATATCTCAAATTAAAGTTTCGCAAAAGGATAAAATATGCAAATTCAATTAGATCATTAAATTTCATTATAACCGAAAAAGAAAAACCAACGCAAAGATGAAAAGTCCCGTGGAAATCGATTCTGTTACGAGCGCCACATACAAATTTTCAATTCGCAAAAGCTGACTCGTTTCAATAATAATTCAAAACGATATGATTATGTTTGTGTTTTGGTAAAAAAAAGAGCATAAAAAACGCGAAATTGAAATGGAAACGTATTTTTTTTCCTCGTATTTGCCTTTTTCGAGTGAAATTCCGCCTGTCTTGGAAATAACTTATTTCGCTAGCAACAAATTACCTTCGGCGCTTCTTCTCACACTCTTATAATACGATATACCTATGTGTTCTTTATTTTAACTGTGGTATAAGTCTACAAATTAATAGAAAATTAATTTTTCCTTATTTTCAAGTTAAACTGATGTGCACTTTTATAATTTATCTGAAAATATAACAAATTGAAAGAATTAAATCGACATGTTACTGATTGATGTAACAATGTAGTATTTCAAATTGCTAAATTTAAACGATTGAATTCGATAAAAGTAATTGATTTAAAATAAAATATTGTAAAATAATAACATTATTGCCCATTTTCTTCATTGTTGTAGTTAACTCAGAGAGTTGCAGTCAGTTCTTCCATAATGAACTGTCAAAAATCTGTGCAACAGAGATGATTTTTTGATAGTCCATAGTTAAAAGACTGAGAGCAACTTTATCGTACGTAAACTAAAATAGCAAAAAAGACTTATACCACAGTCAAAATAAAGAGTACATAAATAAGGACGTGTATGAGAATTTCAGCTTTCAGTTTTTTCAGCTAGAACTTAATTTAGCTGCACTCGCCTGAAATAAACAAACCGAAAACTTCCTTCCGTTTTAATCGCGCAAATGAAGTTTGGCGCGTTGTACGACGCTTCGCAATTTCCGGATTCCCGGATTCCCGTCTGCGTTGATTATGGAATTAAATCCAGAAATTGCTCTTGAAGACATCCGTTTCCGTCTGACAAATCGACCGAGATGTTCAGCTGTGTCTCTCTTATTGTTGTAGTCCGTTGAACGATGCTGATTGTACTCGTGGAAGCTGCGTTTGAACGATCCGTTTTGATTTAAGTTGTTAAAGTTTCAGGATTTTTTTACTAATGGGGTGTTTACATATAGCTATTATATAGTATTATTAATGTATCAGTTGAAAGTTCGGGAATTATTTTCGTTGCTACTTCACTCGAACAATTACTCGATGTGTAGAGCTTCTATCAAAGAATCTTAGCCTCTGGCTAATAATCTATGCCATTTGCAATTAAAAAAGTTGATTGACTTCTCGGTCGTTAATGAAATTTAATTGAGTTCGGCCAAGATTCTGTAAATCCTATTAGGCTTGCTCTGTCGGTCGATATTTCAAAACTAAACTGTCTACTTCGAGAGAGTGTAATCTAAAGTGGCCGTCTTTGCTCTCGAGTCATGCTTAATTTTAATGGGAAATTCACAGTGTTGGTTGTTTGTATAGTTTACTTGATGGTCTATCAGTGAATATGATTAATTTATGTTAATTTTGAATTGTTTCAGAAGCGGTGAGTCTCTATCTAATTCGTCTCAAACTATCGAAAACTTGGTGAGTTGTTCGAACGTGAATGAAGATTCGTTTAGATAAAATATAAAGTTTTGAATCTATCACAATAAAAAATATCATGATCAAATAATTGAATCATCTATATAGATTTTCATTTTCGAATGATTTCCAATTAACATTAAATATTTTATTATAAATTATTCCCATTTCAAATGTTGAATCAACTTACCAAATGCATGTTTTACAATTCGAATGTTGAATCAAACTATTCTAAAATAATTCAGATGTATCTTTTAAATATTCTTTTAATATCCAATTTGAAATTGATATAATTCAATTTGAAATGAAAAACCAGCATATTACGAAAGAAAAACTCAAAACACCTTATTCAAATTGAAACACGATACGATACACACTCGACACAATTCCGCTCGCAGAATTTTCAAATTAAACACTAGACGCAATTTTTACAACACCCCCGACACAATATATAGGGGGGTCGGTTGATACAGGGTGGGTTGAAAGTCGATTTTGCGAGCATCGGATGTACAGTGTAACAACGTTATATATTGTGTAATATAAGGGGGGTCGGGCAGTTGTGCTCGCGCTTTGACAATTGGCCGCGTGTCACTCGAGTGTTTTATGCAAATATTGGGGTTCGAAATTAACCCGAAAGGGTTGAATGATAAACGGTCTCGAGCCATAAATTAAGGGCGTGTCTACACACCGTTTATAAGCGCCCTCCATAATCTCTACAGCCTCAATTTAACCTACCGACGACTTTTAGGATAATCGATTGAATTTGCTGAATCGCTCTTGATTCGATGCTGGATGGTTTTTTCGATCGGATGAATATGATGTGATAAGGATTTTGAAAAGTTTTTGTTTTTGTATGTCAAAACTTTAAATGTGTTCTATGGATTATTTTATTTTCAAAGACACCGTTAATAAGCGCCCTCCATTATATTTACAGCCTCAAGTTAACTTTCCAACGACTTTTAGGATAATCGATTGAATTTGCTGAATCGCTCTTGATTTGATGCTGGATGGTTTTTTCGATTGACTGAATATGATATGATAAGGATGTTGAAAAGTTTTTGTTTTTGTGTGTGTTAATTTTGTAATTTAAAAGGTGTGATGTGGATTATTTTCATTAAAGTTATGGGTATGTATCGTTTATGAACATACTTCATTATTCTGCAACCTCAATTTAATTCAAGAATGACTTTTAGGATAATCGATCAAATACGATTTGATGCTAAATGATTTTTCTCTATTGTCTGAATATGATATAATCAAGAGTATTTTAAGTTAGGATATTTGTTTTGAATACAATAATTTTGCAAAAAGGGTATAATAGGTTAGTTTATTAAACGTGATGTTAATTTATGCATATGAAGATCGTTCGGAAATTTTCCACCCATTTCTGAAAAGTTTGACTAACAATAAGATCTGTTTCGTAAAATTTGAATAGATTATTTTTCAGAAATGATTGAATAATTCCCCAATACTCTTAACTTTGCATTTTTATTGCATAATTAAAATCCACATATTGATACAGTTAAGAAACGTTAGGTTTGAGAATAGCAAAAAACTACTCATAAACGTACCGTTGCTTCCAACGACATCAATATAATCTAGTGTCATAAAAATCTCGATCTATTTTGAACTAAATTAATCTATTACAAAACACTATCTAATAATAAAAATATGAATACCCCAAAGTCTAAAATTCATCAACCCGAAACAATCAACTTAATTAGACCATCAGATGCGACATGTCCTTACTCTGGAAAGACTCGTATATTAATTTAACCGCCTAAGCATTATGAAAGGGCCCATTACGATCCCGAAACGATTCAATATGGATCCCATGGCGGCTCTATTAAAATTTTAAACGCGCATAAAAACCGAAATAGGCCCACTCGTTAAAATTTTACGCTCCTCACTTCGTCACAGCTTCGAATCTAGCCCAACTCACCCCAAAGCCGCGATCGCCGAATTTAATTCGCGTTTAATCTCCCCCAGGATGAGGCCCAGAGATCCTCGGAAAATGTGGGGGAGGTTTGGTTATATCCTTAGTTGGTTAGGGTGCCAACCCAAGTTGGGCGGTTGAAGTATTATGTTCTGCTGAGGAACTCTTTGGCGGCCGCAAAAGTAGAAATGCTATATTGTTCGGTTCGCTTCGCTCGGAATTTTGGGTGGAAGTATGTATTTATGAATTTGTAAAGTGAGGATAGGTTTTAATTTTTTTTTTTGTAAAAGGAATGTCATGAATTTTATCATTTGTGTCTGTGATACTCGAAGGATTAGGTTATGTTAGGAAATATTTTTTTTTGTAGATTACACTAGGTTATGTAAGAATTGTTCGTATATTGTACTGATGAGACAGTATTGAATATCGAAGATTTTCGTCATTCGAGTTTTAGTGTTTTGTTTCTAGTTAAAGAATTTATTTAAATTTTAATAGAAAGTGCCTGAAAATAAACTTATTTTCAAATCAATTCAGTAGAATTATTTCATGAAATTACTTTTTCAAAAATATAAGTTCATTCAAAAAAATATATCAGACATTAATTTGAAAAAAATTCTCATTGAGTTGTTTAAAAACAAATGAAATTCATAACGATTTAGCCTATATTTTTGTTTACGTATCTATATTCGTCAGTATTTCTGTATTCATCAATGTTTCTATATTCAGTATCACATGCAAACAAAAATATTCATAAGTGATTTCATACTCTCTATAGTTTCAAAAAAAAAGAATTAATACATTATATTTGACGATTGAACAATTCGAAGTAATGAGTGCATCAAAATCATTATTTTACAACCCCTAATCACATTTCATCGAATAAACACCTCTTCAAAAAAAAAATTCTCACCAAACCTCGAAATCAACCTAATTCCATATGATGACTGTATTCCACAAAGGTCATATCATACATAGAACCAATTTCTGTACTTAACTCAATATCGATAAAAATGATCACTTGTGCCCTTTGTGAAATTCAATCGTCACATATCTTAAAATTTCCAAAAACAACATACAATACCCTTCATCAAACACACCCAATATTATATACACCCAGCCCCTAAATTACGACTCACCATGGGACGCACTTAGCCTATCTCTCTCCCGATATACGCACACACAAGCGGAGTATACACATGGCTATACATACTCGGTCATACACACTCGGCTATATACACTCGGTGTATATATCGTTGGCAAATACGCGAACGTGTCGCGAATCGGTGAAATCGATCATTTGCCGACTAACTGCGTTCGATAAATACGATACGTGAACTGAATGTGTCAAAAATTACGAGCACGTGTAGCGTACCTAATACCAGATCGAGGGTTAACCGTTAATGACTCGACGATTTATTTGTGCTACCCGATATATCGTGTTGAATCTGTAATGTAGACGTGTTACTCTGATTTTGATGTATTTTTTGATAAAAATATATTTTATGTTTGTATTTTGTGTTCTCTTGAAAAGCTCATTAGATTGCGATTGAATTGTTCAGAGTTAAATGCACGACTAGAAAAATGTATGTATCATCAAATTATTTTTATATTTTAATATCAATTTACATGCAGCTCTTACCATTTGTATTGCTGTATCATTTTTTGTACTGCAGTTCTCATCTAAAGAGCTAGAGATAGTTAAAGATCTTAGCTATAGAGCTTTCTTTAATTTAAGAGAGCTAGATGCGAACATAATGGCTAATTTACATTCTGACAGTTGCTTTTTCTTTCTTGTTCTAACTCTATACTTTTGAAACTCTACTTTTTTCGAATGTTTATTCTGTTTAAAAAAATGTTAATTTAATGATTTATATAATAATACAGTTTATCTAACTGAATCTCAAATCATTTGTGTGTTTATGCCGAACAATTTGAGGCACCTATCGGCGACCGAATTTCTGCTTAACAAAGCGATTGACTATTGTCATCTTTGCCCTTATAAGTATTATAGTATCATTTATGACGAATATAGGGTTGATTTAGGAGCTACAAACTCTAATAAAAAAATAGCCAATGATTACAAAACTGCTGAAATGCAGAAGTCTATGTCCAATCCAAAATGTAGCACCATTAAATAAAATAGTATTGACCAACTAATAATAAAAAATATAGGGTTTTCACGACCACATTGGCTAGTTTTCATAAAAAATAGTCAATTTCTAACGTGTATAGAATCTATGTTATAAATTTTATCTTATGGCACTTCAATCCTTTCGCCAGAAGGCTCTAAATTTGACAATTTTGTGTGCATGAAAACGTGAAATATGTATCGTATACATTTTATTTTTCACGGCTCGTCTGGCTGTAATTCGCGTTTTGTCTGAAGCGTTTTTCAGACGCGTCGATATATCAAATTAACCGAGCGGCTGAAGTGTCGTCTGTCTCCTACGCTCTAAACGTTCATAATAATATATTGCGATCGTGTTGAATTTAAATCGAATTTTTTATTTTCGACGAACATATTTCTAGTCTGGAAAGAGAGCGAAATTGATTTTTTTTCGTTAATAGTGTGGAAAATCGCTTTGATTGTAGCGATAGTGTTATTTTAGAATCGGATTCTTACGCATGGTTAGGTGCTTTCGTTTTACAAGATTTTTCGAATTTGTGCAAAGAATCATTCTAAATTGTTTTTGTTCAGTTATTTTTGAATTTCTCGATAAATTATTTAATTTTGAAGCAAAGAAGCAGCCATTAGGACTAAAATTTTTAAAGTAATATCAACGAATGAGTGTTAAAATCGATCTAATTTAATCGACGCATATAAGGCATTCTAAGAATCGATTCTTTAAGTTTCTTTCAAAATCGTTTCTTCTTTCTTCTAATTTTTTTTAATCAAATACTAAAAAAACGATGTAATCATCATATCGATCAAAAAAATCGACATTGTGAATATGGACAAGACTCAATCCAGCATCACAAAGACATCAAATCTCAAAGGTTTTATACCACTTCATATGCTATTGGCTGAATATTTATACATATATTTTCATCAAATATGATATTTCAATATTGATACTAGAGTCTGAAGCAATTTTTCTCAGAGCACCATAACGAGCGACAGCCTCATTTAAGTTCAAGCAACATTATACTCTCATCACATGTAACGTAATACCCTCTCATAGAAAGCATATTAAGAGGCCATCGACTCTGACGATATGTAAATTCGCATTTTGGCCAAGGAATCTATTGTTTCAGACGTCTCTTCCGCTTTTTCGCTATGGGGATGCCACCCCAAGTGGGCCCAAGATTTACTAAGAAACGCCATGGTGGAAAAAGAGGAAAAAATGATAATGTCCCGGAGGAAATTTGTGACGGACGAGATAGTGGAGGAAAATCGGACTTGGCGAATTTTCCCGAAAGTGCGTTTACGTTGTCGAGTGTGTTTTTCTTTGTACGTCTCCGAGGCTTTGATGTTCTCGATGATTTTTGCATAATCCGATGGGTTGATGGAATGATTTGGTTATGTTTAGCATAAGGTTTCTTTTTTTTTGGCGTTTTTCTAGCGAGAAAATTCGATGTTTAGTAGATGTGGAATAATATCGTATTCGGTTTCGTGATACGTTTTTATGAATGTTTGATTGTATGTGAAATGTATGTTCGATGACTACTGTTTCAAATCGGAAGAATATTAATTTCAAGTTAAATTCGTGCATATTGATGAATATTTTCCAATATAAGAACAATTGTTTTCCTTCAAATGTTGCCTGAAACAATTAAATTTAAGTCAGTAGGAATTTATTTTAAATTTGAAAATATTTATATCGAAATGGAGACTATTCAATTTGAATTTAAAAATTCATTTGAAATCTTTGAATTTATTCAGATTGTATTGCATTTTTTCCTCGTATGTACAACCAGATTTCTAGATTAAGTTTCAATAAAAAATATCTATAAAAGTAATATTTTACATACCTACACAAAATTAACAATTAATTTTGATTATTAAAAAAAATCTAGATTGACGATTAAGAAAGATTAAACTGATTATGCTTCGATTTAGTAATCTTTGTGCAAAATAAAACAGATTTAGTTCTAGCGAAAGAGGCCGTACTCAAAGCAAAATAAACCAATATTCTTCGAAATCATAATTGGACGATATAATTCGATTTTGATCCAAATGAAAATGTTTCGTCGGAATTTCCATCGCATCGAAAATTAACAATTTTTTCTAATGGTTGCTTAATCCGTTTACGTTAAACTTGATCGAACTCGACACAACCCCTCGAGAAACGGCGCGATTCCTCGCCTATAAATATACGAAATTGTTTATTTAATTATTTTGATTGAATAGAAAGCACTTAATCGAGTTTTTGGAGAAACTTCGAAAACATCTATATCGAAAGAGTATGATGATTGATGAAGATTAATTAACGCGAGAGCAGATCGCGCTTTACAAAGCCTCCGTTGTTTATACGGACAAGAATCGATTTCGATCTTTCGACACTCGTTATTTTAAGACGTCTTCGTATCGTCGAAGCCCATTATTAACTGGCACGTAAGAAACGTTTACGTTTACGGGGAAAAAATAAGAAATGCTCTCATGAGATATGAATCCGTAAAGGCGCGTTCCGCATTTATATTTCATTTTTTTCCCTCGCCGTATCACTTTCCCCTTTGTTTAAAGGGGAAAAAAGGCTTTCCCTATACGGGCAAGCAACGCCTTATTTGTTCTGAAGAGCGTAATAAATTCCACTCGTGATGGATAAAAATTCTTCGAGCAATTTTGCGAAGGTCGATCCACACTCATCAGCTAAACAGTCGCTCATGATATACACTAGAGATTATTCGGAAACTAGATACTTTTTGAGGCCCTATTTTGTACAGTAGAGTAATGATATAAATCACATGTACATGCTGATTTGAACTTAAGCATCCTTGTGATTTTAGATTTGTCATTTAGGGTATTGGAAAGTGTTAATATATCGTTTTTCTTAATCGATATGATGGTTTAATCGTTTTCTTTAAAATATTTCGATCAAAATTAACCTCGTGTGAATCGACCTTTAACTCGAAGTAAGCACACACACGTCGCCGGTTCCTTAAGAGTTCCCTTCATCCCTTCGCTTCTGCATATATGCCAGGGGTGGGTGAATAACGTCTGGGGGTTGAAGTCGTTTAAAAGTGGTGAAAAATCGCAACCCATTCCGCATCGGATTAAGTAGACTCGCCGGGGACGTTACAAAGTGGCGGTTTCATTAACGGCGAGATCGCTGAACTTTGGCTCGGGGCTTTTTTCTATAGTTTTTTTTTATTAAAATTATAAATTACGACTGAAAAAGCCAAGGGATACTAGTCACTTCAAGTTGATTTTGAGAAAAGTTGAGCTTTGATTTGATTTGATGATATATTTCGGCACACGTTCCAAATTCGTTTGTATCATTTTGTCACCAAATATATGAGCGTATATAGAAGTGATTCATATAAATAATTCAATTTTGGCGAAAATGTCACTTGTACCGCTTGACCTTATCAGTCGTCAAATACGATCAGTTATAGGCTGTATCACTAGAGCTGGAACGAATTATCTACATATTTTGCAATAAGAGGCAAAGAGACGTATCACAACGGTTTCATAGTGTGACGTAAAGCTTCAAGTTTATATAAAGATACTACACAATTTTAATGTGAAAATGTGTGGATCGTTCCAACTGTCGTGATTTCATCTATAATTAACTTGAGGGTTAGAAAAGTGAGTAGAATAATGTTTTGAAAATATGCGAGGCGTGAAGAAAGCTGTGTTGTGAATGTTGTTTCTAACTATCCTATTAACGTTAGTTCGTGTTGCACTATTGCACAATAGCCTCTCTAAGAGGATCGATGCATATACGTTCTGAAAGGGTTTTCTCAACTGGAAGAAGCACGTGATTAAGTGGTCAGCTCCATACGTTAGGAAATAATGATCAGAAAGAGAAAGGGGAGAAAAAGCTTATTTGGATTGAACGAGTGAATCTGCACAAATTCATCCATCAACGATATCTACTATTGATTTTAACTCTGGATACTTTTTTTCATTGATTTCGAGAAATGTTCAATTTTTCTTAAATGGGTATAAGATTTCTTTTTTAATTTGATAAATGATCAAGTATGATTTATAATATTGTATTTGGTATCAATATTTGAACTGATTTTCATTGAATAATTCGATTAAACGAAATCATTATTCGGAAGAAATTATTATGAAACAGTTGTCGGAGTGTATAAAAAATTGAGATATACATTTAAAAAAAATATTAATTTATACATCCTGATAATAATTTTCTATGAATAGTGTTTTCATTTAATTAAATTATTCCATAAAAACCATTCTAAACGTCGCTATTAAATGTAATATTAAAAACCGTAATCGACAAGTCATCAAA
This sequence comes from Cheumatopsyche charites, assembly GCA_024721215.1. Lineage (NCBI taxonomy): Eukaryota > Metazoa > Arthropoda > Insecta > Trichoptera > Hydropsychidae > Cheumatopsyche > Cheumatopsyche charites. The sequence continues at coordinate 1,435,485 of CM045580.1, read as the reverse complement.
TTACAAACGAAACTGAAAACCCATTTAGATCAATTTCACAAAAAAATACTATTATGTCCTGAATTTCTCACTTTAATACACTTTCCATCTCATTTATTTGATAATAATAGAAAATATTATATTGCACAAACCCGCATTTTAACACTTTAAGAACCGCACCGAAACAATTTCATCGCAAGGTGCGCCAGAATTTCACACCACTTGCTTTCAGCACCGGTGCACAGCGAAATGCATACAAATGCAACCCACACACTGAAATATATTCATAAATTGCAAAATCCACGACCGCAACAACTAAAACTACTACAACAACTACCAATAACAACAACAACTACCAACAACAACAACAACAGGTGGATAAGAAACCGTCGGTTTTCACGCAGCGGATAACTAAACTTCGGAATGCGGTTCGGTCCGATAAATGCCAGAGTGTCTCTTATTTTGCAAGTTGCATAATAACAATCTCTTCGCCTGTTATTATTTAACTCACCTATGTGGGGACACTTGATAGTCGAAGAGCGTAACTTGTGCGATTCTTATACGAGGCATGAATTATTTATTCGGATCCGTTCGCAAAGGTCAATGTTGTCGGGCTGCTTTTAATTTATATTTATTTTTATATATAGATTTCTTTTTAGTGTAGACCTGTCTTTAGATTTATATGGTGAAAGAATAACGATTGAGTTTTCCAATCGTAGAAGGTTGAAAGAACGAGTTTGTCTCGTTTTGAATGATAGTGAACGTTGAATGCTCTTAATATGTCTTTGGACAAATGAGTGATAATTTGTGATTGAAAAATAGTATGTAAATATAATCAATTATTTGATTTTTTTATATTACTAATTTGTTTGCCTACGATAATGATGCTAGATACATATTGTATTACATTGGTGTAAGAAAAATTACATTCTAAAGCATATTATGTGCACATTATAAAAAAAAATGATTCAATACAGTGCGTACAAATTTGAATATACAAATATCTAAATTTTCGTTGAATTTTTGTTTGGCAGAAGTTTCTATTGGATATTTATTTATACATAAAAATAACAATATCCCATTTGTACGAATTCAACGTTAATATCTTCATTTTGTATTTGCAAATTTTTGACATTCGCGTTTGTTTTCCACGTGCTGTACGAATATACATTATTTACGCGAAATAAAGCTTCACCGTATTTTGAATGCGTCAAAACGCTTGAAATACGAAAATAACTGTCATTTTGACGTCCATATCCACTAGGATATACAATTTTATGATGATTGATACAAACAATATATTCGTTATAGCCTTTAAGAGAAAAATATGAAAATGTAATGCGCATTTTATTTATATTCGGTTTTTCTTCTGAGCAAATTTGCATTGAATATCGAAAACCTATGATGCATCATGGATAGAAAATTTAGCAAAAAAATACAATAAAATTAAACACACCTGCGTTCATTAGTAAAATCGTTCTTGGAATCCATAAAAAATCATGCATGAAAATCGAAATATACCTCCAGGTTAAGTGTGGTCCATATTAATCGTACTTCGAATGAATTTTGTACAAGCGATTGTGATAATTGATGGATTGTCGAATTGCTAACGTGAAAATGCGCAGATATAATTTAATTGTCTTTTTTTCGAAACTTGGCCAACGATTTTCAACGCACAATTCGAAATCGAGCTTGATTTATAGCCGAGGCGATTTTTCATTTCGAATCGATAATTATTACCGAACGATAACGAGTCGAATGATCATTAATCTTTTCGAAACGCGAATATAAAACGGAATAAAGTAGATTTATAAAGACTAAACGATTAAACGCGCTTTAAGTTGTGACATTTTAGCTTAATTTCAGCCGGTTCAGTTTTAGTTAATTGCGATAGCTCAAATGCTAGTGCAATCAGTGTCGAGCTCAATGTTTTCATGATGCTAGATTTAAGTCCTATCTAAAAACTCAATTTCGTTTTACACAATCGAATTAATTTGTATGGACATATAAAGATTCTAAAGTGCGAACTAAAGTTCGTTGATTGTTTTTGAAGCTGCTTCTTTACTTAGGTGAACTTTCAATTTGTAGCGTTTCTGTCTATAATTGATTCCAATATTAGTTTATCTATATTATATGATGACTGAATTTCACAAAGGGCACAAGTGGTCTTTTTGGTCAGTGGTCAAGTGGTAAGTGGTCAGTCTTCATATGAAATTAACACTATAAATAAGGATATGGCTATATAGCAATAATGCAAATATTAGCTATTTGCACTCGTTACGTACACAGATTGAGTGCATATAGTACAGTATTTGCACTCAGGGTGAGTGTATATAACCTATTATTTGCACTCAATACAGGTTCAGCACTTCCTATAAATGATTAAATTCTAAAACTTACTCAAAAAAAATAATAAATAATTTTAGTTAAGTATGAATTGTATTTAAAGGCTTACATTATTCAAATTTGGCGCTCAAATGCAATGGAAAATTTTCGAAATTTTCCAAAAACAACCCCTCCAGAGGACCGTAAACAAATCCGAGACGGAATTGCGTTCGGAATAAAGCAGGCCTCTTGTATTCTTGACGTTCCCCTCTCGTGTGTGCGAGGGTGAGTTAGAAAGTTACGAGACATTTATATCAACGACTTTCATTATGGGACGTTCAGGAGCGAATTAAGTTTGCGACCGTTTCGGGAAATGGCCGAATCGAGTTTGTTACGTTGATAAAAATAGCCTATTTTATGTTTTTATATCAGTTTGATAGGTTTTTTTGATATTATGAAAAATCTGTATTTTTGCAGCAATTTGTTATTTTTTTTGCGAGTGTAATTGATGCAGTTTTCCAAGGCTATTTCCTTTTTATTCTGAACTAATAAAAAATCCGGATTTTTTGTAATATTTTGAAATAACTCATTTTGTTCGAAAATAGTTCACCTTGGATTTGGAAGAGTTTAAAAAAACAAGACTTGAAAAAACTTTTCAATGTAATGTATTCAATTAAAATTATGGAAAAATTAAATCTATTATATCTATAGCTTAATTAATTATAACAAAATGCAGCTTTTTTTTAAATAATTGAGTTGTTACATTAATAAATTGAACAATTGAATATCATTTGTTTATTTAATATTGAAAGTCTTTTTAAGTTTTTCGACAAAACTATTGACATATGAAAATCTTCAAATGAAAATATTATTTATTGAAAATTCAATATTTTTTTATTAATTTATGTAGCCACAAAATTCAAATATCCTTTTCGCCCATACAATAACCCTCACGATCTCAGCATAAATTGGCTCATTCGAAAAGCACACAAAATACTACTCTAAAAAAATATGAAATATAATAAAAAATAGTGACTTTCCGGAGCCTAATAAAAAGCTCGGCGGCATTACAGCTTCACCCCTATGAATATTTAATTTGAAAAATGATCGCATCAAAACGGCAACGATAAACAAATTGGCGCCGCGCACTTTTTGAATATTCGCGCCCTTTTTGAATATTCGCGACGCATTCGCGTACGTGCTTTATTCGCGCGCTCCCCTTCGACGTATGCGAACGTGTGTGCGGCCTTTAGGATAAATGTATGGAGTGTGTGGCCACCATGATGAAATTTAATTTCGAGAAAAAGGAAGAGGCTGTTTAATTATCGTTTTTCTTTTACTTCGGTCGATATTTTTGTTTTTTGGAAACAATTCTTTAGATAAATGTCAAATTCAATAAGAACATGCAAAACGTTCTTTTGTCCATTTCACGTCGAGTGAATTTTGAGTTCATATAACCTAGTATTTACGCAAGATGCGAGTGCATATAATTACATAGTTTATAATTTTGTAAAATGGATAAGTAAATTTATGTTATCGGATTATTTATGAGATTAATATTGCGAAAAATTGTGTTTTCATTTGATCTAATACCTTTAAGACTGCCATTTCGAACTTTCAAAAATGATCTATTGAAAACGATTTTGTCGATATTTCCACTTCTGTATAGCATTAAAGTATAATTTTTACCTTTAAACATACATTTTAAAAACTAAAAAATGCAATGGAATCAAAATAAATGCACTATATCTGTAATTATTTGCTCAATTTCGTTCTTTTTTTGTGCTCTTTTCACACTACTTTCGCGCTCCTTTCACGCTACTTTCGCACTCATTTCACGCTCCTTTTCCACTCTTTTCTCACTCCTTTTGCGATTCTTTGGTTGACTCTTCATTTACCCAACATATTTATTCTGATATCAATATGTTTGTTTGTATTGCATTAAATTCATATACCTGTTTCTTTATGTACATGTGAATGTGAGAAAATATTTGATGCGTAGTTCATCTACCATCAGTTTCTTCCTCTCGCTGGTTTGTGATATTTATATTATACATAGTATTATTTCAGTTATTTTTTTTTTGGGTTTTGGGTACTTTTTGGGTTAAGATATACAATAGTTTTCATTCTGATTAAAAAAAAAAGAAAAGCGTCCCGAATCGGTTAAGTTATATTTCGTGTACCTAAGCATGACTAATGGAAGCTCACCTAAGCCCCAGTGCGTTAATCATGAGGGATGTCTCTTAGTCCAAATATTTAACCGCCGCCAACCCCTCAGAAGAATAGCGGCACATAAATAAAATTATGCACGAAGAATGTCTTGGAATTCGTCGAAATATAGAACGCAACCCGTTTCGTTCGAAAATTAGAGAGAATTTAAACCGAAAAAAAAATTGAAAATCCGAAACACGTGTTCGAAGATAAACGAGAGTTGAAGAAAATTTTTGCTCTTATATTATATTTTAATATACAAGCGATATTATATAAAAAGGAGAGAGAGATAAAAGCGTTTCGAGGAAATACTTGCGAATTTTACGTGAGCATAATAATTCGGCAAAGGAATGTATTTTACGTACATATAAATTGTAGGCAAACGTCACGTATATTTTATTTCATCTTGTTTTTTCGCATATATTCGAATCGTTCGCGAGTTTACACAATGTTTACGCTTTTTTTCATTACACACGAATCTTCTTTGATGTTAAATATTTTGCGTACTCTGATAGTTCCAGTCTAATGAACCGAAAATGATATGAAAACCTTCAGATATACAAACAATGTTCTACGAAAAATATCTTTAAAGGACTTCTCTTCTAAATTCGGGACGATTTAATGCGTTAACACATTGAAAACGGGACGTAATTTCAAGGTACATCCGCTTGGAACAGTCGATTTTCAAGATCATAGAAATAGATTCAAATGTTGCTGAAATCGATTGTAAAGTTTATATTAAATCTATTCTAATGAAACTCACATCATTATGAATATAAATATGTAATAATTTGACTTTATCTATTATAACTGAATCTAATTTTTCTTAGAATGACGTTGAATTCTATAGTAGAAAAAGTGGGACCACATCGAGTTAATGGGAAAATTCAGTTTAAACACCAAAACCGGAGATTTTTTTTTCGTTCTAATCTCAATCTTTTATTTCGTTTATCGTTTATCTTTAAAGGATGCGGTATTCTTCGGTTTGTATCGGAATTAGGGCATCTGGACCGATCCGTTCTCGACGATTTCGACTTTATCTGTGATCAAACATTCGGGCGACGAAATTTATTGTTTCATTCGAAACGGGACGATGTCACAATTTCTCCGGTCTTATTAGCCGGTTCAATTATCCGGTTTTTATTCGAGTGTTTTTCGAAGGAATTCGACGAAACGCTTCGGACTTATTGAATGAGCCGATGGTAAATGTTACGATTTAATCGTATGTCTATTTTTATAAATTACGCGATAAGAATCTTAATTTCTTTCGATTCCAATTGTAGTTGATACGAATGAATGAAAATATTTAAGATGTCATAATAGCTGAAATTAAATTACTTAAGTGTAACGTAAAATCTACACATTTCGAGTGTAACTAAAGCTACGTTACATTGCTACAAACACCTGAGTTGATTAACTGACGATTGAAAGTTCAGTCAATTCTATAATAAATGACTTCTGATTGATGATTGAAATATTGATTTACTAATAATCCGACGCATAAACTTTTGTGCTAACTCTCGGTTAACCAAATTTTTTGACCTAACAAAAAAAAATTCGAACCAAAAATCAGAAGCTCGACTATATTTGGCGCTCTTTTTTATAAAATATGATTTATTTATGGATGAACATTTACATAATAGTGTCCTAGCCTTTGGGACAACTCATTCCGATGCAGGTCTTGCTGTGAAGGCGCCTAGATAAATGCCGTGAATTATTGTTCGCGGTGTGGCCTTAACGCAGGAATGCTGAATGGAATGGACATATACACATACAGACAATGATCGCATAATAAATGTTGCCATATATTAAACTCGCGTGTGTGGATATAAAACGTGTGGCAACGCAAGCCGAAAAAAAAATCCGTCGAAAAAATTCCGCCTTTTGTTGGCGAACCGGTCCCACACTTTATGTGTTACTGTCGAATTGACGCAATTTTAGATTTCGGAGAAGTTTTGACGTTGTAATCGATCTGATTGTTTTGAAATTTCTGTAAAGATCTGGATTTGACGTTCGAGACTTTGGAGGGATCGGTTTGTTTTGATGTTGGTTTTATTCGCGGTTAGATTTCGTTTCGCAATCCGTTTTGAAATCGTCAATAAATCTTCCTAGTGATTCATTACGTTTCAAACTAGCAATCAATCAACACAAAGCACATCTCATTCACACGAATCATCGATACGTTCCTGACCGATCAGTCATGGCCTGAGTAATAATTGTGAGTCCTCGATTCGTATCCGACATTCACTATGAGACCTTTAGTACCTTGGCTCATCTATTTGTAAAAATAAATTGAGAAAATGCAACTTAAATGACCGGTATTTTCACCTCTAGTTTGAGAATAAAACGAATTTAAACTGCACGTTCTTCCTTCAACTATGAGCTGTCAAAACAGTCGCTGATTGAGACACATACTACAATACATATATGCATTTTTTTTGACAGTTGGTAATTGAAGAATTGAGTGTAGTTTAAATTCGGTTTATTCTTAAATTAGAGGCGAAAAGATCGGCCCTAAATGGTTAATACTTTGTATGATTCTAGTACAGTACTGGTAAAAGATTTTAAAGGTAGAGCAATAATAAAGTTAAAATCTCATTTTTTATGAACTATTGAGAGTTGTACTTTCTTTATTTGTAAATATTCTTGTCTATTCTTATGTTTATACAAAATTTAATCAAAATATAAAGTGTGCTCATCTCATAAGCAAACGATAGAAACACCTCTAAAGCCGAATTCCAAAGAGTCCAACACGAGAGGTCAAGGCGCCATCGTTCATACAAATATCCAACGATTCGCAACCAATAAGAGAGTCATCATTGTTAATTTTTTTCAAATATTTTTTCCAAAAGGCTTTGTTCGAACAGCCTTCGTGGCCTACAATCCGCCCACTTCTCTTCAACTCTAGCCACCTGCGGTTCGTGCTGTTGACGGTGATGTAACACCGTAAATCACCGACGGAATGCAGATGGATGGTCTGATGGACTGATGGATGGATGGATGGATGGATTGTCGACGACATGGTCTGAGTTTGTCTCCATCGTTGTTGTTGTTTTTCGGTGTTGTTGTGGTGTGTGCGGAGTCTACGTGTCTGAATGTGCTCGGACATGTTGATGATGGCCGCTTTGCGTTTGGACCAATCGTCTGTCGATGGCAGGTTTATTTATTATGAATTGAGTGTAAAATGGGTTTTTTATTATAAAATTGTTGAATTAATATTATAATGAGTGGAAGTGAAAGCCTTTTTTTGAAGCTAGGTCGTTTATAAGGTGTTATTGCGCCATTTAAGAGTAGCAAAGTTGAGTAGGTACATACAAATACGATGTATAATTTGTTGAGTAATGTTTTTTTTTTTAATTGAGGTTCAAATGCAGTTCTAGTGTTAAGCATCTCATGTCGTTGTTACAGGCATACAAACGAAATAAATAAAGGATGTGGATAAATGAAGTCGAAGCAATTACAAATTCTGGGACATATGTATTTGCAGTCGTTTCGACTTTATTTAGTTCAGATTTTTCAGTCGTATTGACTTCATATAACCCAGTATTTGAATTTGCATTGCCTTCATATAGCCTAATATTTGCAGTTGCACTAACTTTACATAGCCATACCCATCAGATAAAAATACGCAGATTTTTTTCTTTAAATTTCTTCAAATTGAATCTGGTTCTTATATTAAAACATTGATATGAATTAATATTCGACGAAAAGGGATTATTTTCCCAAAAAAAATTGTTTTAGAAAATGATTAATGACATCGCTTTTGTACATATCTCGAGCGATGTAGTTATCGATTTTGCATTAGCTTTGATGTAACTTTTCCTCGGAAAAAGCGACAATTCTGCTTCACTTTCGCGCCTAATTGTCCGTGTTAATTCGCGCAATAACATTTTTGAAACAAAATCGAAATTCTTTCATTATTTCGCAGTGACGGTCTGTTTGTTCGCCAGTATGCATTTGCGACATTTCGTCATCTGGGAATCGATCGAATTATTATTTTTTTATATGCGTTGCGAAAGCTTTTGATCGATTGTGAAAGCAATGGTTCATTCTTCTGACAAATGTACGATCAATTGTTCGTAACGTCGAATCGATGAATTGGATTCGACAGCAGAAGTAACCAATTGGCAGTGTTTTTCAATCTGATTTTGGAAATTGTTTGGGAAAAATTAAATAAATTCGTGTAATTTTTCGATTGAATGTTAGTAATCAGTTAGAGATAGTATCTGATAAATTCTATAGAGAAAAACTCAGTTAAGTAGTTGTTAAAACATAAGGTAAAAAGAACAGGTCTGTAGTACAGAGTAGTTAAATAATTGAAAATATGGCCCTAATTTTTTTCTATTTTATAGTTAAAAGTGATCATTGATTGAACTCCAATGATATTGTACTATATTTATGAGATGTTATATCGACATCGAAAATCAGTGACCTGCTGAGCCTGAATAAGTATTTCACCATAATATGGAATGATTTTGGTTTAGTTATTCATTTTCAAGATTATAAAAAATTGCTGAAAATAAATTGCCTGAAATACTTTGAAGCATACTTTCTTGAATTTTCAGAAATTTTATCTAAGGTGTAATTTTTTTCTCATCCAGAAAATTGAGCTAAAAGTTCAGTAACAGTTTCTGGATTCACAAAGAATTTTGTTGTTAAAAAAAATTGAAAAGCTCTGCAATAAAGATTCACACTAGCCATTTATTCAGCACAATAACCGCGAAAAATAATCTCAATTTACAAAAACGAGACGTGAAAAACGTTCACGGAAACCGGATTGCGAACTCCTTCTCAACGCGGATTAGAAAAACGACCTAGCACAAAAGAACTCGCGCTTGATTATAGTCCCTAGCCATCTTCTTCTTTTTGCCCAGTCCACTTCTTCCCATCTGGACTCGAGAAGTCGATAATATTTTTTTCAGACTCCATTTCGTCAATCATAATCATCGTTACCGGCCTCGACTTCTATTTATCACCGAAGATTGTCGCAAGTAATTGGCGTCGCGATTAATCATCGTCGAATCACAGGTGGTCCTTAGAGAGAATCGTCTCTGAGTAATTAATAGTTTGGCGGTTTTGTGTGTGTGTGTGTGATTTTGAATTTAAATGCAAATTTTCAGCTGAAAATCTCGCTCATTTGCATAGCTGAAAGGCTTTTTTTGCGCGAAGGTAAAAACATGGGTAAGTTCGAGGAAACGGCGTCGGGAAATTTCGTATTCCGCTGGCTGGTCTCGAACACAAGGCTTTTCCGAGATAAAATTATTAATTTAAAAATAAGCCTTTTGAGCTCTGAAACCTTCTCATGCAAACATTTCACCTACGGAGTTTCAAAATCTTCGAAACGCGTCATTGTTGTCGTTTCGCAACGTTCCAAATATGATAAATGGTCGAGTGGGCGTTTCGAGTATCTTTATTAATACTCATCGTAAAATCATTATTGATACTCATAGTAAAAAAATAACATTCAAATCATGATGTTATCGTATAATTAGCAAATCGCATTAAATCGTGTGCGGTCATCGTTTTGTGAGATTTGTGTCACAGACAATCACGATGTTTTAAAAAAGCATCTCGTAATATTATGTGAGAACGAAATGAAAATCGTTTCGTAAGAACGCATATAAAAGAATTCGCCCAGATTGTATAAAAGAACGTATTGAAAACATTATCGTTGTGTCGTAAATAACGTCTGCTAAAATAATAAAGAATGTACAGGTGTTTTTATATGAGCTTTTACAAATCGTTCCGAGTATCGAATGATGCGGAAGTTATTCTTTATGCGTTGTTTTTCAACGATACCAATTTGTTATATCAAACAAGAGTGATTGATGTAAAATTTCATATGAATAGCCTTGGTATTAAAAAAATGTCAGTTGGCGGATTTGACCAATTATTTTCTTCGTAAACGGTGAATGTGTGTTGCTTAATTGTTGTGTTTATTTAGTTTTTGATTTAATTAAATTTATCTCAGGGTTAATTGCATTGAATTTTTATAATATACTTTCAATACTATACAACTAATACAACTCAAAAAAGTAATATCAACGCATGAAAGATTGTGATAGAATTCATCAAATTCAATCTTAGTTGTAGAATCAATATTCGAATGAAATGATTAAGCGATTATATTAATTAACAAAAACACGTGATTCCCATCAGGATTCAAGACTAACATAATAATAAAACTGAATTCCTATACAGCTCATACAAACGTTTCAACGATAACTATCTTTTTGATTCAATCTTCATTTCGGAGTCAGTTACATCGAATTTTTACACTGCTTTCGTTCGTCTATTAACAATTTACACAATTTATGAACACTCCACAAGAAAATTGGAATACTCAAGAAGATAAATAAATAATCTCAAATATCCAACGAACAATCCAAGCTGAAAACGAGTACGACTCTTATACATTTTCAGCTGGAAAACGAGCACAAAGGGATTCTCAGTCACGGTGTCGTCGCTCTCACATTTTATGTCTCCTTCGGGACGAAATTTGATTCTAAAATTTTATTAGATAATAAGTGGTGTTATTATTCTAGACTTTCCCGATATTGCTATAGAGATTTTTCCGCGGTCGGTTTGCTAAACGCGCGAAACGTGTCCTCGACTAGGGAGAGGAAAAAGTGCTGATGTGACATCGACAAAGTTTAATATTATATGTAAAGTTACGTATTATTATATTACACGTTGCTTATTCGGCGAAAATCTCTCGAGGATATTTAGAGAGATTCGCATAAAGATTTACTTAAACTTTTCGCTCGATTATGCTTTTGATCGAGTTTCATATTTTCCTAGTACGAATGTTCGAGAGTTTGCTTTATTTTGTCAGTAAATATAGAAGTTTAAATCTACATACTAATTCTATAGATTTTTTTTAGTATTAGCAATTAAATGCTGAATGATAAATGAGCTTTTTAATTTGCATTTTTCGTTTCTATTGAAATGATTCTATTACTAGTCATTTATCACTCACAAAGAGAACATAGCGTACAAAATATCGTAATATCGAAAAAATACTAATGAATTATTAAAGTATGTGATGAGTTTAATCGGTATATCCTGGTGTGATAAATATTACTATAAATAAGACAACTACAACTTTTTTTTATAATTTTGTTCTTTTTCATCACACCGTTCTTATTCGTAGCATTTTAGGGTACTAAAATTGGAAAATTGTACTCATTTATACACAAACTAGTTAATTGATATGCCAATGACGATATTCTGGGATGGATTATGAAGAAATAAATTATGTTATAGTTAAAGAATCTATTGTTTTTTCACTGTAGTACTTGCATTAAGATTTTTCTAACATTCACATTTCGAACTGAAACGAAAAACGCACCCCCTTCATAATCCATCCTTGACAATAGCACATACAAACTACGTATTATACATACATATATCAACCTATACAAAAACCATATGAGAAAAACGCATTGGAAAATTTCATACATAATTTCCTTAGAGCCTTCAACCAACACCTGCGTTAGTTATTTTTTTCCGGCACACCCTATTTCGGTTAGTGCGGCAATTTCGCGCTATATTAGAATTCTTCATGGGATTTAATACGACGTTTACGACACTCACGTTCATATATACATATATTGTAAGATGCTTTAAGACGGTCTGACGGCTTTTCAGCCTCCGGTTAAGTAAATGCAAATATTAAGGAGCAGTCTTCTCGAACAAACAGCCGTCAAAGAAAATATCTCGGAGCATTTGCATTCGCGATCTCGCGGAAAACCAACCCCCTTTATATGAAAACTGGAAAAGTCAAGAGGTATAAGTGGCATTTTTGCTGAAATTTTCTCATGCTCATATACATATGTATTTGGTGGCAAAAGGATGTAAACGAACTTGGAGCTTGTGCTGAGATATATCATCAAATCACTCGACCTCCTCCTTACAAATGTAGGTACATGTTCAACTTTGAGCGCGCTTTTTTCAAATTAACCGCGAAGTCACTTGTACCTCTTGGCATTTTCAATCGCCATATAATGTGTGTAGGGGATGATGTGTGTGTAAGAATTAATGTATGCACCGAGTGTGCAACGAGAGTGCATTTCGGCTCACATATGTATGAATGGCAATTTGGATGATTGCTCAAGTTTGAGTTTGGTATTTGCATTTCGTTACAAGGGTAGGCTTTTTGGTCGGATAGCTTAAGTGAAGAGGCAGGTTAGGATCTTGTGCTTTTCATTTTTGAATTCGGGGAAAATTGATACAGGGGATTGATTTGATGCAAGTATTAGAAGGAAAAGAAACCGGGTGAATTATAAATGTAAAATTTGATTTCATTTCTTATAAGTTAGGAGTTTAATTTAATAAATTGTTTGATAAAGTATCAAATTAATTGAAAATGAAAGAGAATACATTATTATAACTTATGAAAATTTTCGATTCATACTTGTACTAATTAATCGAAGTGACACTCTACATAATTTATTCAAACCTTAAACGTTATCCATCTTGAATAAACCTAACCTAACCTAACTTAAAATCAATCTAACTTGATTTCATTGAGTAAAGTATTGATCAAATTCCAAGTACCAAGACTATATATCAGAATTCGCGATATGATTAAAAAGCAGCATCATAATAACTCTTGAATCTAACATAGTCCACTTATAAAGAATACGACCATTTTTTCCGTAAAAACACAGAAAACACACACCACCAACAGATTCACTTCTATTAACCCAATCCTGAAAAGCCAACTAACTCTCGAACAACACTTTGAGACCAGCTTCCACCACAAACCAATTTGTTTACCCATGACAAATGTCATCGAATCGTCTACAATTTCCGCACCCTGATGATTATTTACTGTGCAAACAAAGGGGGCGTGGACCCGAACAGCAAGAAGCGGTCCTTTCTTAAGTGATGGAAGCCACTTGACGAAGTGTTGACCATAAATATCGCATGTATCAACGCACTTTCTCGTATAATTTATGTATCTCGCTTTCTTGTTGTGACAGCGACCGATGATAAATGGGCGGACGCTGATGGCGAATATTGTTTACGGACACCGGTCATAATTGTCGAGCGATTTTGTTCGGGATGTGTTATACATATCTGTATATATTGTGTTGTGTGTGAAAAGAGGATCGATCGGATGTTGGATAAATGAAAACGGTGTCAGTCGAAAGGAAATTCTCGGAAAATTGTCTGAGCTGACGGAAAATGTTGCGAAGGTTTGATGGGTGAGTTTTTGTTTTTGTTGTGTGTGATGAGTTGTGTTTGTAGAGAAAATTTTATGTGTGAATGGAGTGAAAATTCTTTACTGAACGATTTTGATGAGACTTATAGAAATTTGGCTAATAAAGTAAAGACGTGGATGTTGTCTAGGGTCTAACCAACTTATGGCGAAAAATAAATTTATGGTTATAAAGCAGGTTATCTTCATTATTTTCTTTGTTAGGTTAACTTTATATTTCTTCGTTTAAGTTAAGTTTAGTTGGGCTAGATTTTGGATTAAGTTAAATGAGTAAATGTCAATTAAAATGACTTTAAATAAGCATATCGAATCCTTATAACGCATAAGAAAAATGGCTGGATAATTTTCGAATTATCCACGCTTCACCGTAATATGCAAATTAGTATTCATAAAATAAACAATGAAAATACGATATGTAGACATACAATATTCCAAAAACGTCCAATAAAAAAAATCGCAACACTCACGCAAAAAAAAAATCATTGAAAACAATCGACAGCAAAAGAAAGCAATCGCACATTAATAAATCTATACATCAACTTTCTAATAAAAGCCTATAAACAAAAATCTCAATGACTCAAACATACCTTAAAAAAAATCGAGAACCGGATCCTTCGAGAAGCAAAGGCGTCGACAGATCCATAACCGACCCAAAATCAAAATATGATAGAACCTAACATTTTCCTTCAAAAAAGAAAAAAAACGACCCACCTCCCCTTACAATCCACTACCCGTCATATCGAAAGTACGTCCCCGGAATACGGAAGGGAAATTCGTATCCGGAAAACTCGTATCCGGAAAATATGGCCACATGGAGGAGACTCTCCTTCGGCACGAAAGGATAGAACCTAGGTCTTATACACGTTTCGAATATATCGCGTGCATAGGAAGGTTCATGCATATTCAATTCGTATGGATGAGGGAGCATTTCCGACTCACTTTATTTCCTAGTCGTTCCCTGATCTGGTTTTTGTGAGGGAAAAAAGGATGTCGCGTTTCGATGCTGGAATCTCACATATTGAGATTTTCTGGTTCGTTTGTAGATAGCGACTAAACGAGTTTGTGGTTCTCAATTTTTCCTCTCTAGTAAAGTCTAAGTTTTGTGTATGTTGATACTGTTTGATAATGATGGGTTTGATAATACGAGTTTGTTTTCGGGATTCTACTGTAGTTTAAGGCCCTGTCTACACGACAGGCGTTTTACGCGGGCTTCAATTGAGAATCTATCTAGTCTACAGTTTAGTGTATAGTCTATAGTCTAGTCTATCCCAATGGTATCAGCGACTGATATTCAAGAATAAAATTAACTTAAGACACGCCTAAGGTTTAAAACACCCCGGATACGTTATGCATTTACGATTAGGTGATTGTCGCAAAATCCAAATGGCATCTAAACATCGCAAAGCATTCTAAACAAACGCCGAAAGACAAACGAATACTTCCATGCATAACCGAACCGTTAAGTCGTATCAATTTGTATGCAGAATCTCGCTCTCGGCTAAGAACACACATAACACGCGTTGCGTATCGCATTACAAAACCGCATACATAATGCATTATCAATTCTTGAGAAGAACGAACTTCGACCGAAGCCGATAGATGCCACACCCGTGAGTTTTTCCGAACCGTTCACTATAATAGAAACTCTGAGAAGAGTCAGCGTACGAAAGTTGGCACTAAAATCGATCTTACATTAATCATAAATCATTTAAATATTCGGAAGAATCAATTGAGTCATCATATCGATTATAAAAAACGACTTGAACGATTCGAATCTAGCATTATTAGGGCACTGAAGCTCGGCGCGTCATGCACAGTCGCTTTATACGTTGTGTTATATGAATTTTGGCCTCTTCTCGAGACGATGGACGATGTCTCTTATCTGTGTAACACTCAAATGGTTTCGGTACATAAATCACGACTTATCGTCATCGTCACTGGAGGAAAAGCGACCGATGCCCGTTATCTGTGTTCGGAAAATTTTCGGCGGGAAAAAGGAGAAAATTATCGCGGCAATTATCGATCGCTTATGGGGCTTGAGATCCGGATCTATATTGATTCTCATTATAGTCCATTTGGCTTTGGAAAGATTTTTTTCTGTATAAGTGTATGTATGAGGACCCTAGAAGATAAGAGGCTTAAGTTTATTCGAGTAAATTTTAAGAATGTCATGTTTGAAGTTGAATATTGTGATCGAAGAAAATTGCATTTTGAGAGAGTTTTTTGTGGATTTTGATGCTGTTTATATTCTTTTTCAAATCAATGAATGTGTTCATGTGTTCAGAGATAATTTCAATCTGTTACTTATACCTAATCTACTTTTCCACATGTACTTACATTACAAACCTCACGTCTTTCGTTTTGAAACATCAAAAAATTCGTCTCTAAAAGTATATTACACATACAATAAAGAATTGAAACTTAAATGGATCGCCACTCAGCGATGAGAGAACACTTAGTTTTCTCGTTTTCTAGAAAATCTTACATGAGATTTTAAAATAGGGAGAAGTTGATCCTTGTTTCTCGGCGATGTTGCGGTGAATCTTGGCATTTTCTTTTCTCGCTTGACACTAAACACTGAAAATCTTAACGTTTAAAGTACGCTCGTCCCGACGAAACCGGAGACATAATCTCTTTTACTAACACTTCGAAGCCAAGAGCAAACACTCACAAAACCCGAGCACAAAGCATGCTCTATATATTTTCGAGTTATAACCGTGAACGATGTTATATCATAGTTTTATGGACGATCATTAATGTAAAACTTAATTTTAATCGTATCAAATGCAAGCGAAGTTCATCTATGAATTTGTTTAACGGTTGTTTGTTTGCGATGCGTGTTTTGTTCAACATAAATGCTGTGCAATTCGAGTTCACTATCAGTTGTGGTAATGATGTTGTAATGTTGTATATTTAAAATTATAATAGTTTGATTCTAGTTGTGAAGTTTATACGATAGAAATTTATATTTACAATAGAATATAGCAAAAATATTTTCGAAGTATGATCGTTTGTATAATGCTTTGTAAATATTTAAATGAATACAGAATAAGTATGATCCATTATGTATTCAATAAGATTTAAATTCCATCCGAATCAGAATAATTTTCCATATGAACTAAAATTTCACATACTAAAAAAGTATGTCGAAAAAAATTAAGTCACATACAGCACCATCTAAAACCATTTCATAACATCTATGTCACAACATAACAAAGAGACACACCCATCTAAAATCACTCTCACGTAACTCCCAAAGTACCGCAATGAAAAATCTAAACAAAAATGACACAAAAAACAACATTTCATCATCTTGCATTCTGATTAACGTATTTAAGTTAGATCACAACACTTTTGTAGAGTAACATCGAAAAATATTAAGAATATTAGGACAGATCTTTCATTAATTTTAACTATACTAATCGAATTGAGAAAACAATGTGACTAACAGAATCCGAATCTAGCATCACGAATACACTGCATGCACAAAAGCTTTACACTGTTACATTATAAGCTAGCTTTATACCTATTGTTTCAATGGAAAACGTATCGATCGTAAGTCAATTTCTAAAAAATAAAAACGGAGAGTATCTTCGGATTCGAATGTCAGAAATGGGGAAAATTTTAATCTGCGTTTGTACGTTTGAAAATTTCAATTTCGCATTATGAAAAAAACGACGATCAAATTTCAATAGCGGGTCTCTATATAACGGTGGAAATTGTTTCGTTTGATGATCGAATTTTCGCGTCCGCGAGAAGGAAAATGACCGGTGTGTGCGAAATGAAATTTCAAAATTAAATTTCGCCCGAAGTATTAAAAGGCATAAAAGTAAATCGTTCGCTTCTTCTCTTTTGACCCATCGCCATAAACCTGCACGAAAATTCGGATGGAGAAAAAACCAACAAATTTCCTCCAAAAATAAAAAAACCTCCGGCTTGTTAGCGGTTCGTAAATAAGCCTTTTTATTTTTTCGTCGGTTAATTTATGCTTTTGTAGGTACACATATGAATGAATAGTCATCACGCACGGTCATTTTCCATAAAGCGTTGACAAAGACTTTTATTGCGAACGGCTTTCTCTTTCAGCACAAATGCCGTAAAAAGCGAACATAATTTCCTCTTGCTTGTATGGAAAGTGCATACGTACACTTGTCATATTAAAAGATCGCACGGAAAGATACATAGAACATCTAGCGAGATTTGCATACAAATCGCAATTGTACGTGCAGCCTAGATTAAGTGTGAAATATTCATTTATTTATGCGAGTTTTTTACAACACAATCTTTTTTATAAACGCACACGTATAATATGGACATCTCTCCCGGAATTACCCAGGATATCTAAAATGGAATATACGTTACATGTAGTTTTACTTTGAGATATCGATATATACAGTTTGATGACAAAGATCACTTTGTAGCAAATGATAGAAGTATTATATTCACTACAAATCAATGAATCAAAGACAAAATCAATTAACTAAAAATGCCACTAAAATCGATTTAAGAAACTATTTCATAAAACACTTTTTCAATTAAATATCAATTAATAAATTAATGAAAATACGTGTAAATATTAGCTTGATCCAATAAGATGATTTCAACTGACGTTTCCGATCGCGTGACAGGTAGCAGCAGCGACAGTACACGACATTTTGGTCGCAATCTGAACAATGAAGCACTGCTGCATCATATAAAAATGAATACATATTCTAAATCTGCTGAATATTACGCGACAATCTGACGAATCTCGCAAGGAGCGCATTTTGCAAAATAGTCGAATTGCAAAATGCAACAGAGCAACTCGAAGCGCAACTGCTGCAGTTATGGGAACCGAATGCGGGAAGCGCATCAGTTATTCTCTAGCTTTATTTTTACGATATGTATGAGATAATAAAAATCGACTATTTCAATCTTAGAGTTAGTAAAAAGTAAGAAGTTTCGATAGCGTTATCTTCGATGGTTTTCTTCTCGGTGAAAGGATACGATCTGGTCTATGGATTTTTGTCGAAATCACCATCGTCGTCGCCTCGTTAACTAAACCTGTATTTAAAGCATTCCTGTGTGTTTCTCAATTTCGTACGCCTTTATCGGAATTGGAATTTTCGTAAGAATTTAAATGTTATTATCGGAGCTGAGTGGCTATTGAAAGGATTGATTGCATTGCTTTTATCGAAAATAATTTTGTTTAGAAAATATTCAGAAATGTTCAATAGACACTTCAATGCAATACGCGGATATATTTGAATATCTATTAAATAATAGACCTACATATATAACTTTCAATAGTGATAAAGCAAGGAAATGTCAATGTCGAAATACAATCTAAACGGCATTTCAAATTTTTTTTTGTAATTTTTCAATTAATTCCTTAAGAATCCACTAGAAAATTGTTTGGCTTCAAAATTAGTATAGCCTCATTTTATTCAGCTTTTAGTAAAACTGAATCAATACCTTACATTATATCTTGAACAAATTAATACCTTATTTCAATACCTCAAATACTCAAGTGTTTTCCTGAAGATTTTACAGTCAAATCGAAGCATGAAAGGAAGTGGCGATCGTTTGATTTGTAACTCTCATTGTTCCACTAAGTCACTTTAATCACCACAAATCAGATTTGAAATCCAAAATTAGTCGAAAAATTCACTCAATCAGTTAATTATCGATTATAAAATTAATAAAATATGAAAATCCAAAACTTTCCTAAAGATCGAATCAAACCTTCGAAGACCGCATTCCTCAAATTCCTCAGAAGAATTCCTTCTGCAGAAAAACAAACCCACTCGAGACAACACTCATCACCTCCAGTCCCCCATAGACATAACCTAAGAGCGATTGATAGGCCATCGAAACGAAAAGCCAAGTAAGGGAGAATTGGCACAGGCGTCATCCGCAGACGCTTCCCCGTTGCGAATCGGCAATATCGACGTCTTCCGTTCGGAGAAAAGGTGTCTAAGACGTTTTCCCAAGAAATAGGGAGACTAAACGCTCTCTATTATAGCCGGCTCGTTTGACGCGAATCGAACGATATTTCAGCTGAAAAATAACCTCTCAACGGCTGATGTATCGTTTGATGGGCGGGTGTGGGGAGGAGAATTCGTTACTGGCTCAAGTGAGCAAAGTTGAGGTTGAAGGTGTGTTTTTGGCGTTCGAATTGGAGTTTTATATCAGTTTTGTATTGTGTATGAGTTGTTCAGAGTAAAATTTGATTATCTTCATAAGCGAAAAGTTGAGAAATGTGTTCGATGAATTCGTTAATGCTTCATTATTGCATTTTCAGGGTCAGTCTTTTCACCTTTGGTTTGAGAATAAGACGAATTTAAACTACACGCAGTTCCTTCAACTATGAGTGTCAAAAAATCCTTTGAAAAAGACAGACATACTACAGTTTGAATAATAATATGTGCATAATTTCCTTTTCCTAGATTTTGACAGTTGGTAGTTGGAGAACCACGTGTAGTTAAAAATCGGTTTATTCTCAAACCAGAGGTGAAAAGACTGGCTCTTTATTAGCTATGGATTTGGTCAGTTCACATTCGAGTACAGAATTAATTAAATTGGCTTCTAAAATAAATAATTTAGTATCTGGTGGCCAAAAATTTTGTTATTTAGTTGTATTTATCATTTTGTTCAGGAAAGATATTATAGTATATCACTCATAAAAAGTTATGACTATACCGAGCGCTTTGAAATCTGAATCTCATTATTTATCACGAAGTGGATTCGATCACATTTAATTCTGAAAAGTTCATATACATATTTATGAACGATTTGAGAATTTTTTGATTGCTCTCTTTAAAGTTTCTAGCTTAGAGTCTACTTTTTCTCTTTAAAGTAAATAATTGATCAATTTTCGCCAAAGAATTAAAAATCAATACGCACATCAATAAATAGACATTTTTTTTTAGAAATTGACTTTCAATCGATGCATTCTCCATGGAAACAATAGACATTCGAAAACCCATGTATGTACAACACAAAAAGTACATAGTTTAAACGAACCGAACGTATGTATGTAGGACGACCGCTTTTCATTGAAACGAGATCGATTCCGCATTTTCACACAACGTTTTTCGCATAACGTTTCTCACGTAGGAAAATGAAATTGTGCGAAGAGCACAGTTTTTCTTTCACAAGCGTTTTATCAATTTTTTCGTCGTTTTGTTTATATGCGCATACACGTACTAGAGACTTTCGCCTTATTTCCAAAGCCTTTGTTGTCGAGGCGATAATGTACGTGAAATGTGACGCACTTTTAGGTCGTTTGCCGCCTCGTTCACGTACGTGATGTTTTTCTTATTATTATACCGTATACGTAAGACCACCGTTGAAGATCGTTTATTAAAATTTAACTGTTTTGAAGTAAAGTGTGTGTGGAAGACGTCCTTGTGAGGTCTTTGCGGTTTAGAGCGTCTTGAGTGGATTTGATGTTCGGTGGAAATTTGTTATTCATACGATTTGAGATAACTGTTGTTTTCATTATAGTGTGGTTTATTTACATTGATTTGGTTTTGTGATAATTTAGTTGAATTTTCAGAGAATTTTGTCAAGAATGTACTCATGATTATAATACTGATGGATATCTAGGAATTGAATAAAATGAGTTTTTTCATTTCTCATTTATATGAAACTTTATTCAATCTTATAATATTTGAAAAAAAAAATGGTTTTGAATGAATTCTGTTAAGTTGTTTTTGTTCATCGATGTTCAAAATATCGATGTGATGCCGAAGTCTAACATGAATCAATGAAAATCTCAAAAATAAACAAATAAAACTTATACTACTATCATAATGATGAATAAAAATTCACGTTTATACAATTCAAATTAATTCAAAACAAAATCGATGAATATAAATAATTTAAAATTTGAAATTTTGAAAACTCGAACATTCATTTGGTTATTTTTTTCACTCGATCCGATCGTGCTCGTAGTTCATCGAATCTGTAAAAAATATCTAAAAATCTAAATAAAATCTAATTTCTCGAACCTGAACATAATCCATCATCATATTTCCGAAAAAAAAACAAGCTTTTCAGCACACGTGAGTAATACATTTAAGCCTTATCTCGAGACAGACACACCTCATGATAAATACAAATCCATCCACCTTCATATAATATTACAAATAGACAAAAACAACTTTAATATATCACAAAGACGCAATCGTCTGAAACATCACGTACACGTAGATTCACGTATGCGCGTCCTTCCTTGTCCAAAACACGAATCGTGTACACATATATGCAGTATTGGGAGGAATTCTGGACACTTTTCTTTGACGTATTTGATAATTTTTGCGTTTTTTTCGTGAAATTTGTATTGAATTGATATTTAGTTTGTTTTATAATTTGAAGAATGATCAAGTACGGTTTTTAATATTGCATTTTGTATCGATATTTAGAATGATTTTCATTGAAAATTTTGATTAAACGAAAACATTGTTCAAAAGAAATTGTATGGAACAGTTATTGAGTGTATAAAAGTTATATTTTATTGTAAACTCTACGTTTAGAAGAATCAAAGTATTGTATAAAAATTATAGTTGTCCAATAAAATATCAATTTTATTCATAGCGAGAGTAATTTCTTTCGAGACGTTTGTGTTTTATCAAAATTTTCTATGGAAATCATTCTTAATGTCGGTGTTGAATGTAATATTAAGAACCGTATTTGAATAGTCTTCAAATTATAAAAGAAAGTATAAACCGATACATAAGTATATTTACCAATTTTGACTAAACTGTGTATAAATATTGACTTATATAGAGAAGAATTCGCATATAAGTGTACTCACTAATTTTGTTGAAAGTTTGAAAATATCTTGTGTAAGTATTGTCATGAAATAATTGTGATTACGAAAAACTCAATTCTCAAAAATTTCCCTGAGAAATTGAGGTCGAAATTTTCAAATTTGTATGGAGTTTAAATCATCTGCAGTGGTTTTAATACAAATTAGATTCGATTTTTCAATTAAGTTTTTGAGAGTTGCGTTTTCCGTCTTCACAACTATTTCATGTCCATACTTATACTATTTTTTTTTCAAATTTTCATCAAAATTAGTGAGTATACTTATTTGCATAATCTTCGTTAGTGAAAATTTTGCAAAAAATAAAAATAAAATTTATTCAAAATGTCCATAATTCTCCACATCAGCGTACACACGATATACTTACACAATGGCAGAAGTTAGTCAGTATTCTCTCGTCATCTCCACTTTGGCAGGCCCTTCATTGTCATTCCGGGATGTGCCTTGGCCAGTGGGTCACTTTGGCCGGAGGAGGCTCTTCTTCACGGTTCTGACTCCTTCCTTGTGTACACACACCTCATGCCTCATTCATGTGGCCGTGTCAAAAGTGTACGCCTCGGGACACAGATACACGTCTAACTTATTTAACGCCATATCTCTGTGGAGTCGTGTCTGTAAAAGGTTCTGGCTCGCTGTAAATGATGGTCAATGCGAGCGTCTTTAATTTTTCCGAACGAGGTGTTTTTGGAAGGTCAGATGAATATTTTTCGTTTGTGAGGATTTTTCGGATACTTTAGGCTGATGATTTTGTCGAAATTTGGTCGTAAATGTAGAAATAAATCGATAGTTAAGAACGAAAGTGCAACTTTTAGATCGATCTTTCATGCGTATGTTAGCAATTAGTAATTAGAGCTGTCGGATTCTATTGGGGGAAAATCGTTATCATGTTTGTCAAGTAACTTCTCATATGTTTGAGAGATCAAACTTTAATAATTTGTCAGTATAGTAAATCAAAATTTAGTGTTTTTGGTAAAAATATGTTCTATATAAAACTATAACAAATCTTATATGGAAATGAAATGATATCGATATACATATGTATGTTGAACAAAAAATATAAATTATTTTTAGTTAGTCTACTAAATTTGAATATTTTACTTTTTTTTTACTCGAAAATTATTAAGAATTGCATTCTTGTTTTTTACTATGACAATTTTCTATCTTTACTTTTGTTAGTCTACTTTTTTTTCAAATTAAATGATTAATATTCAACGAATCTCTTTGTGAAAAGTTTCAAGTGTTTTTTTTCATGTTTGAAGTATATGATTATGTTTTCTTATGAGCGTTTCGTTAATGGGTTAAGGTTGATTTTTATTTAATGATATATTTCAATGCTATCTTAGAGAAAGTATCAATTTTACTTTCATTCGACCAAATCATTTTTTTTCAATCGGAAATCATTCTATAATATAAAATAATCTAGTCTTATATTGAAATAAATTAAGATTTTAAACATTATCGAAAGAAAATCTCAACAAGTTTCCATTTAAAAAGTAATTTTCATATCAATTAGTTTCAGCCGCTTCGCTTTAATTATTCGTTCAATTTGAGAGCGATTAACGCCTCGGAGAGCATATTCCTCTTGGCTTTTCATATAATTTAATCCGCGATATATCATTACGCTTCGGAATAAATAAAAAAACTCCAAAAAATGAAAAAAAGTGCTAAATACCATTCGGAAAAAGTTGACCGAACGCGCGAAAATTTACATACAGCTTATGCGCGAACGATTTTTTACGCGTTTTTGCATCGCGACCCGTTATAACGCACGTCGATGAATAATTTATTTACACGAAATTATACACTCGAACAACTGCTTTTTAAATCGTGAAAAAACGTATGAACTCGATACAAATATTAAACAATATTTTTTCATTTTGTATTTTTCAGATGAGACGACAGAGCGCCATGTTCGCGTCGGTACAATAAAACTGCAGGGTACAGTAATTCGTAAAGGGTTTTAAATTTTCCATGTGGAAATTCGAATCGATTTAGTTCAAGTGGGGGTCTAATTTAGTGAGTGAGTGTGTGTGTTTTTCGATAAAAAGGTTACATTTGAAGATTCAATACGGCGAAGAACGATTCCAGTGCAGCCATGGAGACCGAGGAGTTGACGAAGTTGGTCGATGGCATATATAAGGTTGGTTTATTTATTTTTTTAATTATATTTTATTTAAATAACTCGAAAATCTATTATTTTAAATGATCCATTTGATTTTTTTAAACAGAATTTTGATTAATGAAGATGTGCACCTTTCACATATTTCGTATCAAAGTTTTACACTAGAGTTAATAAGTGGTTGTTTAGAAATAAAAGATTTTCGAAGACTTTTTTAATTGTATTTACTTGTATAAATAGTCACATTTTATCGATTTTGATCTAAAAACACTAAAGTCTACTAAGTATATAAGTTGATTGTCATTTTTGATTAGTTTGAACATTCCTATTCACAAGTTGAATTGTGTACTTTATATTCGTGTTACAATTTATTTACGGGTTATATGATCTATTGTTTTTCTTACGATGAGTTCAATTGAATGTATGTCATAAAAATGTGATAGGTTATAGCTTGAATATTAAATAACATTGCGGTTATCATTGTGTGAAATAGCGTTATTTTAACGATGATCTAATAAAATATGAATAATATTTTTATCTATCGTGCAGAATTGAGTAAATGGAGAAAAATTAATATAATCAATTATGACTTTTTCAATAGTTTCAGTTGAATATTAGCGTGTCAATTAAAAATTTCATAATAAAACTAAAAAAAACCTTTTTATGTCATACCGTGACTATACACCTACAAAGATTGAAGCACAATCGCTTCGACAACCGCGATAAGAAGCACGTAAACACTTTCCTTTTACGAGGAAGTCCACATAGCAGATCCATTGTCCAATTAAAACAATAAATCATCAAACAAAACGCGGAACAATGAGGAGAAAAATCCCGCATTTTTGCTCGCAACGCTAAGGAAAAATAGCACCGAAAAAGTGCACGCTTTACTCGTAACTTGCGTAACACAAAATTGCACATTAGTATGTATAATATGTGCAACGAAGGTGTTGAACCTAAGAAAGGTCAATGCTTGGTTAGCTACGATATCGTTTACGTGATCAAAATGATAAGTTTCCTTATATTTATATAGAAAAATATCGAATTTTCTGAATCACAATGCTGTGCTTTACTTCCAGTGCGTTGTGCTTAAATATTGTCGAACAGTGTTGTGAGAAACTTTGGATACGTATCTTCAGAGATATTGCGTTTTTTGTAAAATTTTCTATGAAAATCATTCCAAATGTTGATGTTAAATGCAATAGTAAGAAATTATACTTGATCAATCTTAAAATTATAAAAGAATCTGACTCGTCTAAAGACTCGAATCCAGCATCACGAGAAGGCTGAAGCCCGACGCAGTGCCCACAAATGATTTATTCCGCTATGTTTTAGGTCGACTGTATGAATATGATTTCGTTTCGTGCAGAGTATCGTGAAATTCGGGAGTTTTGCTAAAATCGCGAATTAAACGATTCTCCGGGGAACGTTTAGGCTTTCGCATGCGGGAAATTCTCCAGAGCGTTTTATTCGCGTTTTTCGCGAGCTTATGAATAATTAAATATTGTGAAACGCTCTCGTGATGAATTACGAGGGGTCGGGGTTTTCGCTTTTTATTATCGTTTTAATATTTACATGAAGATTTTCGCGCTTTTCCTATGCGTATATGCGTAGATTTCGCGAATAGAGAAACGCGCGTTTCGTTCGTCCCTTTGAATTATTTATAGAGCGGATTTAATTTGTACGCTCATCAATCATCTTTTTTTTTGAATTCGTATTTAAATCTGTGTTTATTTTAATACGATTTTGAATGTGTAGATTTGCATATGACGTAAGTTTGTGCACAATCGATGTTTGCGTTAGTGCGCTATACGGAACGGCGACTGTAATAATATTGTGATAACGTTGATATATTGCAGAACTGTCCGCAATATTCGCTTTAATATGAACTTAAAATAATAAAAAAATCCTCAGATTATAACATCGGTGAAATATTACAAAAATATTTCAAGCTTTCCGTATGACGTCTTTCGCGCTTCGTCGGTCGCGCATTAAGAGCAACACTTTCGAGATATTAAGCGATTAAAAGCGAAAACAAAAAGCGCGCGAAAGATTAAAAAACGAGAGTGGTTTCAAAATAAAAAAATGAACATAAAAAAAGCTAGCAAACATAATAAACGCTAAAAGGTGGTAAACGAACAAATACCGACGGCGATAAACCCGACCCATAAGCAAAAAGACAAACGTTCGCCATCAATTATCCGGCGTTAAGCGGCATCGCCGAAGGCGTTAATTCGACCCCAGTTTTTCCCGCCTTTTTTGCCTTTTTTCCTCTTTTTTAAACCGGACGCACTTTTTCAATAAAGGCGTAAAATCCCCTTTGGCTGGCTTCTTCTGCGGAAGCAGCCTCGGGCTTCTCGCGGAAGTGTTTCCGCGGCGGGAACATTATTGGAATTCAACACCCGTTGAAATTTTTCGATTTGAATTCTTGTTTGTCTTGAGAAATCTGTAATGAAAGATTGATATTAAAAAAATATATTAATTTTTAGAATATTTACTTATTGTAATAATATTTTGTATTTGTATATATAGCAAGATAATGTCTTGTAGATATGTAGAAAATGCTGTCAAACAGCTGGACTGAAAATTAGATGTCAGCATCTAAGCGTATGAAACGTTTTATCTCAAACGCATTTGTATCGTTTGACATGTGAATTTATCGAAACTTCAGTCATAAACAAGTTGAGATGAAATTGCATTCCGGCTACAAAAATAACGATTTCAGACTAAAACAAACTAGGAAATATCGTTTCCAATTTCAAATCAGTTACAAAGAACTCAAAGACAACTAATACTTTCAAAATAGGGTTGTCAAATATTCGTCTGAATCTATTATCGAATATCAAATCAAAAATTTCTTGCTACTCAATTATTCGAAATATTTAAAATTCTGACTTTGTTCCGATCTGTAATTTTCTTACACAATCTATCCTATTCTATTCTGTTCCTATCCTATGTAATATAGAGAAAGATAGACAATAGAAGCATAGCGAACATCATATACAGCGTTTACATACGGATGTTACCATTTGTGCAACCATCCTTTTTCAATCTAATAATCGCATCGTGGTATATCTTGCATATACAAGAGAGAGCTAGATGTTATCTCTAAAGCGAAAAGGTCAACGACAATAGCAATAGCCATATGTAAACAAAATCGAATATCAAATTTAGAATGGAAACCCTGAATCAAGGTTCAGAAGGGGATGAAGCCTTCTTCGGCGGTTTGTCTCGCAAGAAGTCGACGACGATGTAATTACTCGGAACGAGTTTCGAGCTATTATTTGCTATATAGCTATTACGCGACGACCAGAGTGGAAACAAAAAGTGTGATAAAATTTGCGTAATGGTTCGGCTTTCTGAACAGACCCTCGTCTCTCTCTTTCTCTCACTTCTGTTCTGTTCGTTTCCCGGTTTCGAGCGAATTAACGAGAAGTCTCGGGAAATTCGGCCCGTAATTAAATCGAACGCCTTTGTGTTTTCGAGGTTTGTTTTCGCTAAGCGGTTCCGAGTTGACGCGAATTTATAAATTTGATTGAAAAAATATACGTAGGTACATTTAAGGCGAGCTAAGAAGTAATTTCTAGCTAAAGTGTAGCTAAAAACATTACATTTCTACTCATGATCAATTTCTGGTAATTTCCCATTGAAAGGATCTTAAATGTAACCTTATCTAATAGAATTTAGTTTAATATGAAAAAATAACCTAACCTGACTTATTGAACGTCATGCTTATAGAATAATATAATATACAAGTACCGAAAAAAAAAACTTAAAAACGTGTGCAACAGGATGTGACGTTACAAAGTTTTCGACTCTAATTGATGAGTGCGTTGCGCAAGCGTCTCTAAAAATAAGACGTTAGTTTTATCTTATTTTTTTTCACGTAAGCAAAGAAAAGCAATTGGATAGGCATGCAAATTGTCAGTTTCGCAAGATTGTATTCGTTAATTGATCTTTGAATAAATCGCAAGAGGTTCGTGTAGCTCTGGAGGTTTCTAACGTCTCTTATCTGCATTGTGCATTCGCATTAAATTAAATAACATATTATCTTGTCGTGTTCGTACAAATTCACGTAAGTTCCATTCACTTCCCATAAAGAACGTCGATTCATACATAGGGAATTTATTTCCACGTGTAAATATCGTTTTAGCAAGCGGTTTATCAACTTTAACTCTATTAGATGCAGATTTGAGTTTCACATCCCACGGTACCTACACGCATACTAATTTTAAAATAAATCGTTTTGAATAAAATTTTGCAATTAAATGCCATAAAGTTGATTGATGATCTCTACTTTAATCTGTTTCGTTAAACGCTCGGCTTCAATCATGAATCGTTTTCGAAATGAGTGTCATAAAAATTGTTAATTTTTACAATTTCACCTTCGAATCTTCATTTTGTTTTATCCTATTTTTGAATGTGAGTTATTTATATTTAAAAACTATTTTTTTTATATCAATATTTTCGATAGAAAGTTGAGAATATGAATCGAAACGATCACTACATGTGAATTTAGCCTTACAAGACTCAAGTATATAATCATCGATGCATGATTTGCTTCTAAAGGAAGTGCACACAAGATCATCATACACATAAATTTGAAAAACTCAAAATCACGTACACATAACTCAACAAGAATATTTGTCAAAACGCCAACACTCCTATATCCGTGATGCAATTAAACGTAGGACGGCGACTCAATCGTTAACGACATCGTTAAAATATGTACGCTAATTTACAACCGGGTCTTATATTATATTATACAAACATTACATTTGAGGTGTCGTATGGGGAAACTCACTCCCGAAATTCGATATGGCGTATAAAGTTCGTTTAATTATCGACTCCTTCGGGAAAATGGTATACGGCCATAATACGTACAGGGCACGCAATATTTTGGTTATTTTTCCCTTTTTTTCATCCCAACATAAAATTATACCTATGTAATCATCGCGTAAGGGAAATGGCCTTGTTTATGTTCCGATAAATCCTGGAAAAATCACGTTTTCGTGTACGTTTCGTGTATTCCCATTTCCCACTTGGACGGGTTGTTTGTTGTATGAGAAAGAGTGTGTGTTTGATGGAATGTGTTCGTATGTTTATTCATTTTACAATTGAGAAAATTTGCTTTTAATTTTTGAATTTTGACGATAAAATTGTAGATTTTGGCAAATAAATGTATAAGAAGAGCGACAAATATGGACGAAAGTGAAATTTCTATCACCAAATTAAGGCCAACTCTTGATTCTGCACAAATCCAATCACTCGCATATATTTGTGATTCATGCATTAAATCGATATTATAGTTTTTGTTATACATAAATGCTATACAAAAGTTCACATTCGTTTTAAGTTCATAGAGCCTCACATAAACATGATTTAGCTAGTGAATGAATGAAGATATTTAGTAACGTTATTTTAATTTTTATCTCAGAAAACGATTAGATAGGTATATGAATATAGCACTAAAACATGTTGTAATGCCAGTTATAATTATACCTTTGAAGGTGTCAGTTTTCTCAGTGCGTTAATTAATTATTATATTACGATTCTTATGCAATACGATACGTATCTGAAGGTTCTCGTGTATTTTCGAATACTTCGGGCCACTTGCGCTTTATTTATATATTTATTCAGCACTTTCGTGTACGTATTTTCCTCTTCATAATAATCATGGGAGTAGAAGAAGACTCGCCAAGTCGTGATATGTCATATATAATTTACTTTCTTCGAGTGACCCTCGTCTGTCCGTAAGAGTTTCGCATTCTCTCAGATCGTCTTTTATTTCCTGAGCCGGTGTTACGGCTAATTGAATATCGTGAGAGTAAACAAAGCGAGAATGTCTTGTGTACGTACGTCTTAATATCAACTATTGTATTTTCTAATGTTTTAAGAAGGGTCGTTGTACATTTGCGAGTTTCGAAACGATCGAAAATTCGACCCCAAGTCGAAAGAACTCGAGGCGGAATTAAAATTGTGCCTCCCCTTTGCATTTACATGTTCAATGCATTAACCTAATTGGAGCCTGAAAGCCTTGTTTTCAAATTTTATCTTTAGTTACACGCATTTGTACGAAATATAAATTTTTGAAAAGTTTATTGTGATTTGAGTCATTCAGAGCTAAACGTGATCAACTTTACTTTCTGAGAAAACGATTCAAATATCAACGCACATGGTGTAGTCATTTCTTTTTATGTGTCAAATTAATTACTTGAATAATAATATTACCATTAAATTTTATTTAACAATTAGATAATAAATCATTTATTTCAAAATTCATCTGAACTTGAATATGAATTGAACTTATCCTTAACTCATAAACAAATCGTATGTTTATAATTTTGGATAAATAGAATAACTTAATAATGAATCAAACATGTTTCATCGTTTATCTCGACATATTATTTTATGGAGTTTATCTCGTACAGCTCTGAAAGGTTCATTTATGAAAAACATGCTATTAATCAAAAGCGCATTTGTTCCGACTTAAGTGCGATAGTTTCCCGTAATCAAAGTAATGAAACTCAAATTTCGTCCCGTGAAATATGGGGTTATATTATACATACATACAAGGAATTTTTCCACCCGGATCGTTGCTATCGTAACATTTCTTAATAGCGTCGTTGACCCAGTTGTGATAACTTAATTAAAGGCAATTTAACTCCTATTCTGTGTTCCGCTAATGTGCTTTTTAAATCAATTAACGGCACTCGAAAGTATTTTGCGCGCGCGGTCTCCTTAACGATTTCAATTTTCTTCCGATCGTTGTGCTATTATGTTATATTATTATTGTTGTTATGAATCGCCGTTAAAATTGCGACTTTCGCAAAACGATTCCGATTCGAAAGTGTTTTCTTACATAAAAAAGTCGTGAACGATGAAAATCGAAGCGTTTTTCGAGTTTTACCAATGACCATTATATTGCCGAATGGTCGTGTGATAGAGTGTATAGAAATTGTACATATTCGATCACGAATGAGAAGCTTTTGAATTAATGTAGTACGGTTGTATAGGTGTTTGTGCATGATGTGTTGGGCTTAGTGTTCTTTTGATTCTGGCGAGTCATATGTCATTTTTCAATTGATTAAGAACAGGTTTATCAACCGTTTGTTGAGTTACTTAACAATGTAATCAAGTTTTTTTTTGCAATATAATTTGAAAGCTGCTATCACTTATTAATTACTAATATAAAGTCGAAAGATCGGGCCTTATTAATATCAGAAATCGATATTTTATTTGATTGTAAAAAAGTGTCAATTTAATTCTTTGTGAAAATGGATACACCAGCTTGTTTCGTAAGAATTCGTTAAATTTTGGTGACATTTTTAGCTCATCGAAACTTCTTCAAGATTTTCATTCTTCTATTTGATGTATGTGTATTAGTGAGAATATTTGTTCTGTAGATAATCTGCTATCGATTCCAGCCTCTAGTAGGTTCTCTTTTGAAAAAAAAAATATGACGCAGCATATGTGTTTATATGCGAATTGGCGAATTATTCGAAAAACATCAAAATAAACATTCGCCAACTCGAAAAGTGCCGAAATCGAAAATCTAACATTATCACAACCCATTCGCAACTGCGATTCGAATATCTACTTATATAAAAAAAAAAAAACTAGAATGTAGGCGAATCGAAAAGGATCTAGACGCGGTTAAATTCGTACGCGAACGGTCCGAACTTTCGCGTATAAATTCCGCAAAGTGTAATAAAACTGCAGTAAAGCGACGCACATACACGTTGACGCGCGGTATTCGCAACTTCAACTTTGGGGCAAAAGGGTTCCTCTCCTCGGCCCATAAGGCTATGTGTAAGGAATAACTAGATCGATACTCGGTAATGCTTCCTCTCACTTTTGTCGCCTGACAGATTTATGCGTCTGCCTTTGATAAAAGCCAAGTTTTGCCTAAGACGGAGATACGCTCTTGCGTGTGTATGCGCGTTCTTTGCTGCGCCAGTTATGGTGAATTTTATATTCGAGTGTGAGAAGTTGAATATTTTTTGTTAAAATATTTTCGCTCTCGAGTGCGGATGTTATGTTGGTTCCTATGAGAATGATAATATTGGAAATGTGAGGTTTTGTTGATCATTTATTAATCGTCGAGTTAAATATTTGCATCGAAAGTTTGAAAAATCATTAATACATGTTTCTAATTTATCAATATTTCGATAAATATTTACCATTTTAAGGTACATCATTAAGGCATCTTATCAATAATGATATTTCTAGATAGAATAATTAGATGTCTTATTTTCTTCAATTTAATATGAGCACGCAGTGTGTATGAATATTGTTGATAATGTTATGTTTTGAAGTATATCGATGTCTTCTTTCAATATGGAGCACCAATATCAAAATAACGTATTTTTCAAATACAATATTATTGATCGTGTAGGCGGCACTTCAATGAGTGAATTGAAGTAGGCGTTAGGAATAATATATTCTGTATCGCAAAATATTCAAATTCATATAGGAAAATTCTACATTTGAATGTGAAAATAATGAAAAGGTCACACATTTTTATGGATAAAGCTTTCATAATAATTTAAATACATAGTCGAAATTAATCACCTAGAAAAATTACATCTATACAAAAATTAGACACCCGCATTCAATTTAGCGTCGCCGTTTATCGAAAAATTGAAATAACGGAATTTATACGCGTTTTA
Source organism: Cheumatopsyche charites (assembly GCA_024721215.1). Classification (NCBI taxonomy): domain Eukaryota; kingdom Metazoa; phylum Arthropoda; class Insecta; order Trichoptera; family Hydropsychidae; genus Cheumatopsyche; species Cheumatopsyche charites. The sequence goes on along the minus strand of CM045580.1, from coordinate 1,402,141 downwards.
TACATAAGAAAAAAAAGACAATCGAATCTATTGAGAGATCTCAGATTTATTTCAGACTCAATATTCGTGCACTAAAAACGAAAAAAAATCGCATAAAATTCCTCACGTTCCATTATGACGGAGGAAAAACAATAAATTTCGAATGTGCGTAAGAAACACACGTTTGACGAACAATACACAACTCCGATCGAGGTTATCTTATGTGTGTCAGAGACTTTTCAATGCGGCATTAAAGATAAGAATCTTTCACGAGAAGACGGTTTTCAGCATCAATGGAAACCGCATACTATGCATACTTTTACTTGCATCGAGTTCAACGATTGAAAGACCAGAAATGCACCTGCACTTCTTCGACTGGTTTTCCCTTTAATGAGTGGGTCCATTATATTTTATTATGTATATCTGGTTGAAAGTGTAGAGGTATGAGATATTTGTGCATGCCTTGTTAGGATTTGATGTCCTGATAATGTTAGATTTGAGTCATGTTTGATTTTGGGAAGAAGTACGTGTCGTTTTTTTTAATTGGTATGATGTATCTTTCGATTACAAAAAAATAATTTGATGTCTTTAAAAAATGGATTTACTTCCTTGTCTGTATCGATTAAATTTGATCGATTTTAGTGCCTTATTTTATGCGCTGATTAATCTTCAAAGTTTTTAGCAGCTCTGATTCTTTACAATTAATAGAAAAAAATGAAGAATTGCATAATAACACCTGTATCGATATAAGCATATAAATATATGTTTTTCAGTCGTCGATATGTTCGATTTAATACGTCGTAAATTCAGCAAACTTGTAACGTTTGTCCCTTTTACGATTGTTTGTCCTCACTACACAACGAATGTGATTTGTTCGGTCGTAAAATGACTTACGGATCATTTGTTGCGTCTATCTAAATGTCGCTCGCACTGAAACTTTTCCATACGCATTTTCTTTATTTCATTTATTTTTTTTCCTTCCCGTCCTCTTATTATTTTCGTACATACGAGGCTATATAACTATCGGTTAATTTTCACCGTTCTCTCTTCAGTGAAGAAAATGGCTCTTCCATTAAGCGAAGAAATTTTTCCGAGATGACAACACGTACGCTCCGTTTAGCTCGATTGCTAACCGAAGTCAAAAGGCTGAAAAAGTTTTCCCAGCTGATGATGGAAAAGTTTACTGACGTAATATTACGGTATACTTCACCCTCTTTATACGCACTTTTGTATTTTATATATTTCCAAATTTTCTTGTATGAATTTCTATTCAACTCTGAAAAGTTTCATTGCAATCTGACGAATGATTTAAGACTCAAATATGTTTTTAAATGTGTATAGATGACGTGGGAAGCTCGTATCTCAATTTTCGAAGTGCTATACCGAAATGTCGATTAATCAAGTCGAAACGTATAATCAATTACGCTCAATCGAACGAAACTTTCGCCTCGTATCGTAAACCAAAATAATTGACACACGCAGCCAGTTAGTAAACGGCCATAACCAACGAATCAGTCGTAAATCGAATCTACATATATTCGGAATTTGAGTTTCATGTGAATTTTCGAATCGGCTAATAAATTCACGGCTCGATACGTTCGAGAAAAGGCTTCGCTTTCACTTCGAATATTGCGTTTCATACTATACCATTCAAATCGATGCATAAAAAATGAAATTGTTCACATTGTGACTGATCTGTCGCTGCTGCTACCCGTCGCTCGTTCGGAAACCCGGTCGAAAATCGTTCCCAGGGATGAACATGGGTAGATATGTTGCAAATTCGACAGAGGTCACTTGTTTATATGCGAAAGGAGAATATTATTCGGCGTTAATTGAAACCGATATCGCGAACGCATCTCGGTGTTATCTCGGAAGGGCCTTTCGGCGTATTTGCATACTGCGAACGTGGCTTTCGCAATTATACGCAAATTCGAGACTTGTTTTCTTAGATGTCTACTAAATAATTCGCATTCATAATGTGTATAATAATGTATAAGGGGGGAGGGCGATAAGAGTTTGTATTTAAATGAAGATATTTCGAAGGCGCGCTTTCATTATCTCGGCAATAACGGTTGTATGGGTGATTTTGTAATAGACGTGTTTACTTGTAAGATGGAATAATTTCGGCTTTAAATATTAATGGGCAGGATTATTGTTCGGTAGTTCGCTAGTTCGTAAGACTTAAAATTAACATTATTTTCTGCACAACACGACGAATTGGTGTAAATATGATATCTAGCTCTTCCAGCTCTGATCGTTTCGATTTGTTTTAAACGTGATTCAAAGACACTTTGCACTATTAATTTTCTAATTATCGAGCTACTACTTGAAATTTAAGTTCAGATTTATCTAAAAAATATGATTTTTAAGTCGATGATTTACTTTGCACGTACATTCTCGAATGAAAACCTTTTCGTATTTGTCATTTTGATTAATTTTTCAATAAAAAATCACCTTGAGCACGCTCCACTATCTAAACAAACATTTCTTACACGCATTTTTTTTATTTACATGCCTTGTATCGAATTAAGTATTCAAACCGTGTACATATGAAATATTGCTCACAACTCCCCGCAGAGCAAAGCTCGCGCTTTTCGGTAGCGACACGAGAAAAATATCGTATTTACTCAAGGTACATATTACATTTCCATTCAAAAAAATATATTAAAAAAAAAACAACATACGTCGAAGGTTTCAAAGAGCTTTAGAGTCCAAGTCTTGTTACGCCACTGTTGTGTACTTTGCCTTTTAGACGTTAGAAAGTCCACGAGAAGAAATGCGCAACGTCTTAGGTACATATACTCACTTCTCGAGTGGATTTTGATTTGCAATCTCGAACAAGTGCATTTGCAGTAGACTTTCTCAGTCTTATATATGTATATGTATCTGTATGTTTGTTTGTATATACAGAGTTTGCGTATCGCTCTGGCAAAAACCTAATTTCACCCGCTTCCAACGATACGTTCGTAGGTAAATATTGTGTGTGTTTTGTATGTGTATTTTGTGTGCATCGGTTGATTTTGTTTCTCCGAGATTGAGTATGCAAAGTGGCTGTTATGTGCATTTCCTATCGACGTAAGGGCTGTATGCAGTTTTCGACTATGCAAGTATGAAATTTGTAGTTTCAGTGCTCAAGCTTTACAATCTAATTATATTTATATGTATACGATATCGAAAACGAGTGGAAAAATATCAGAGTTTAAATTTTTTAGATAGTAGGTATGTTATTCGAAAGTCATTATGGACGAGTCCTATGATTTTTGGGTACCACGTTTGAGCGATTATTATCAAACTCTACGCCATATCTTGGAAAAAAAGTAACATACTTAACAGTAGAAATTAATTTTATTCGAGTATATTTGACTCAAACTTCATTGCTGATTTCTTTAACATTTGAATTTTAATGATTTTAAAAGTTTTTCTTAAAAAATCGCTTATCATCTTTTGAGATCATCTGTCATCTTCAAGGTGTTAAATATGAAGAAATTCGCAATCATCAGTAAAATAAATTATATTGACACGTGCACAAGAGTCAACATCTCGGAAAATAGTCGTCATGGCCACCGAATAAACAGCATCCGAGTGAACCAGATGCTGCTATAACCAGACGCGCCGATTCCCCGCAAATACAAATGGCGTAATTAAATTTGCCGGTCGGACCGCGGCTCTAAATTCCCGTCTCGTTGTTTTGCTTAATCAATATATTGTTCCTTTAATTCCCGGGTTCGCGAACTTGGGCCGCACTGTAAAATAAACTCTAACGAAGTCGGATGAAATTTCGCGCTGTGAACTTTCTGCGTTTCTGTTGTTGAAACATGCAAATTCACGCAGTGTCCCCCATCATAATACACAGGGTGAGGCATTGAAATTATATTATTTCAAAGTGCTAAAAATAATATTATCTCAATCATAATCTATGTTAGGATCCTCGACAAAAGGACCAACGAAAAAAGATCCCTGAGAAAAAGTCCAACAAAAAAGATCCTTGACTAAAAGTCCAACGCAAAAATGCATTCTAAGATGAAATATTCAATGGCAAACAAATATCTATAAATTTACACTCTTACTGTGATATACGTATTGTATGATAATCACTATCAAATTTTACTTTCAATGATCGGTAATAGTTCATTGATCTCTATTTTACTATAATTGTAAATATGTATGAGCAGTTAAGCCGTGTGATTGTGATGGAAATTTCACACTCATTATTGAATTCTGTATAAAAAAAATCATAAAGGCCGTATTAGCGAGACCACAATAGGATCGTGATTTAATAGGCGAATAATTTATCCGTTTGTTCATGCATTCAAATAATTCAAGCCGTGTTTGATCCTCTCGCTCGCTTTATAAACGAATTAATTTCGCGACCGAAACGAAATTGTCGTATACACACTCTATGAAATTTATAAAAAAAATAATCCACATTGTACAATATTTATTGTGTAGGAAAAACGCGAACAGTCGACTAACTTTTTTTATCACTTAACCGGAAAAAAGAATTAGACTTATCGGCGAATTTCCGAGCATAACAAGAAACTAAGTCGTTATCGTCCCTTCGGGAGCCAGTCGTTACCACACGAATCTATTGATCAAAACATACTCGCATACAAGTTTCGGAATTGGGACGATATTGATTGAAGACGGGGAACTTAATGTCGTAAAGATGATGTATAAGGTGTGCCTTAAGAAAAGTTGGAAAATGTGTACACAACTCGTTCATCGAGAAAAATCGTTTGTCGAGAAATCGATCGTCGAGGAAAATCGATCGTCTCGTTAATCGATTCAATGTATGTATTGTAATGAAAAGATTTGTATGTAAAGAAAATATTGCATTTGTGTGTTCATGATGAGGTCAATTATTTCCTTTCAAATTTTAAATTTATTTTACTTGAAAAAATAATAGACATTTTTCTTGAACGAATTGTCAAAGTCGATAGATTTTAGTGATTTTATCATTTCTATATTTGTTGAATTATCTTTATCTTTATTCTTTTAAAACTACCTCACTTAAATTATCTCATGTTTAAACTTATTCACATAGGGTAAGTTCATATTAGAGAGACCAACGAGACAGACCTATATATGAGATGATTGTATAGCCTTCTTGCTCATATATAAAGATCTGTATTGTATGTTTCGCTACTGGTTTCTCAAATATAAATTAGCCTTTATAAGAAGAGTTCCTATTTTAGATAGTTTCGCTGTTTAAACCGTGTATACATATAAAAATGATTAAATTATGAAACTTATGTAAATGAATAAATATTTCATTTTGCGAATATTTTACATTTTTCGCTGTAAGACTCTTGGAAAGATGGAAATTCAAGGTATGCTCGTGCCTCAATCAAGACTTTGTGTAATAAAGTTGCTTTCCGCGAACAAAGGGAAATTCCTACGGTCGGTGGTTCAGACAGGGCTTAAAACAATTCGATTGGCACAAAACTTCGACGATTGCCGACATTTCGTCAACGATGACAGTTCGAGATATTGAAATTCGTCGGATTGTTCGAGCTTTAGACTTGGACGAACGTCCAAGAAACGAAATTGTGATTTATAGCTCGATTTTATTAAAAATTAAAATTACCTTGAGGAATTATATTAAAAATATTTTTCATGTTTGCGGAGGTGTTAATTTAATTCAGCTTTTCAATGTCAGAACAAATTACAGAACACTCTTAATTAGAATGTATTAACTGAGTGTGTCATCCGCGAGAATATCTCAAGCGAATCTCATTATGTACAAGACGGTTAACGGAATAGTTTACTTTGAAATTCAATACGTTTTTGAAAATCTTTCAACAATAACTTCTCTAACGAAAATTTTCTATGCACATCCCATTCTCTATTCACCGATTTGCATATCTCATTAACGAAACGACGACCTGAAACTTTCAAGGTAACGAATAAAGAAACAAGGGAATCGGTCGATCATACTTTAGAAAAATATTGACAGGCGAAGACGATTCGTTTCGAAGAACCATTATTATGTCTCGTATGTAATTAGCCGGAGATATTTAGCCTTCGTGTAAGTACTATTATTGTGTGTACAGTGCAATTTTGCAGGGCATTCGTTCGGCCGGATGATAATTGAAATGCTGAATATAATTCCCTTTGTTTCGGTCTGATGCGTCCAGACGCCGCTGCTAGTTGGCGCGACAACCTTTTATGCTTTATACCCGCTCCAAATGGGTTTCGTTGTAAATTTCATTAAAAAATATGCGAATTCTATTTGCTAAAATAATATTCTATACATACGAAATGAATGTGTGCTTGTTTTGTGCTCTTGAACCGTTTTGAACCGCTAAATTTCAATCAAACTTAGCATCTAAAAAAATTTTCATAATCGTATAATACTCAATTTATTACAAAGGAAAACTTATCACTCTGCATGTTAGCTTATAATTCAATTGAAAATTATACTTTTGATAAATTCAGTCACATAGTTGCGCTTAATTATGATTGTAATCGATCGCATATCGATCCCTTAAAGTAACACTAGATTTCTACTTTGTAAGTACGTCCTTCAGAGAGTTCAATGATGTCATTAGATATCATATAAATATAGATTTTCATAATGATTTGATTAAAATTAAAATTATATCGATATTATGCAAAACTCGTCACAAATTTTAAATCGAATAGAATATAGTTTGAGAGTATGAAAAAATAGATTAATTAGTTCCACCGCTACCTATTATTAAATCTGACAAATATGCGTATCATTTATTATAAAAAACTGACCTTAATTCCTCGAAAATATTTCGAATAAAAAAAACGCAACAGCAATGCGATTACGTTCATTGTCGAAAGGCAATTTTCAATTTTTCACACAAGCTAATCGACTCCATGAGAATTGGTAGAGCTCTCCGCATAACACGATTCCGTACGAAAACGAAAGTAATAAGAGCGAAACTAAAAAATCCAGCTGTTCACCTTGATAGTTATCGATTCAGATTCAGATTCAGATATCGATCATTGTTTATCGTCGTGTATGTTAACGTTGTTATTATTTATCATTAGCCGAGTATGGGGAATTTCACGGTGAGCCTTTTCGGGCGAATTCTTTTCGTTGTGTTATGGTTTTTTTTCGTTTGTACATTTTAAACGGTGTAAAACGTGCTTCGTTATACGCGAAGCGAAGGCTAACAAGTCGTTATATGCATGCTAAGGTAGAAATACCTCATTATAATTATCGAATACACGTTCATTTTCGAGAGAGAGAATCTTCTGTGGAAGCTTTCTGCAAATTGCACGAGCGTTCCTTTTCAAATTGCGAAGAAAGTTCGTATTCGTATGTATGAAAGTGCACTTTGCACGAGTTCGATTGCAATATTGCATGCGATGTAAATACTCATATACATATTATACATAACCAGTTATAAAATGTTTGTTCACGACGTGTCGAGTTTGTGTCTTCGTGATGCTGGACGTATTATAGCGAAAGTCTCTTAATTGATATGTTGATTTCATCGAATGTTTGATTCGGAAAAGTGTTAATTCAATGCTCTACTAAACGGTTCCTAAAATTAAATCCTTGCTTTGATTGTGTCGATCAATTTTAGAGTCATATTTTTTGCTCTGATTACTCTTCAGAGTTTCTAGCTCGAGTAGCTTATTTTTCACTATAAAATTAGTTTTAATTTAAAAAATGAATACCAGTAAAATATATCTATAGATACATCTTTGTACGAATTCCATTTTCAAAGGCCTTGCATCTGTGATCTTGTCGAGATTGATCCAGGAATTTATATGAAGTTCACCAGTTAAACCTGCTTCAAATAAGCCATCGACTCACTAAGAAGTCGCTCTGCATTCCGTTTTCGTTTTCTACACACGAAAAGATAGATAATCTTCAGATGTTACCGAGTTTCGAAATGCAAACGTGAATCGATTCACATTGACATGTTTACTTGTCCATTGTGTTCTAGTGTTATATTCGTAGATCGAGATTTTCTCGCGCTTCGAAGATTCAATCGCTTATACATAATGAAATTTAGAATGAAAAACTTGGAGGTTGTGCAATTTAAATGAATTATCTCATAGCAGAAATGAATTTTCTATTGTTGGTTGTGTTGTGTGCGAGTTATGCAAACGATTGAACTTTTGCGTCGAGCGCGTTTCGCAAATAAAATAATGGAAACTAATCACTTTTAGTGAATTACGTATACGGAAATATTGTATATTTCTGCTGCGGTTGGAATTTTTGCGTTTTTCTGCGTCGACACATTTTATTCACCTACCTATTTTTTTATGTTCATCGAAACAAATAAAATATGAAATATTATAACTGTCTCGATGCATAATGCATGAGGAAATGTGTCGTAAAAAATGTCATCGATGCGATTTGAAATACTCTATTAATGGAATCGAATAATACTTTTATGAAAAGGATGCGTTGAAACTATTCTCCGATTAAGATTTTTCAATAGTTTTTCATAGACTCTGGAAAGCTTAATCGTAAACCTTCCCAGATGTGTACATAATACCTATCGAAATTTTCATCAGTTTCGGCAGACAGAAATATGTAGATACATTCATTTATATAGATTCAGATTTCGATTGTATAATAAATAGTAACATCTTTGAAAATAGTACGAACGCTATCAGTTTTAGTCGAATAAAGCGACTTTCCAGTTGACATCGCAGCTGAGGTTTCCTTTCTCTTGACATCGCTTGTTTCAAAAGGCGGCACTTGGCGTCTTCTAGATTCTCCACAACATAACCGTTTAATGTGTTCCACAATCTATATAGAGACGTCCATATGTATTTTACACAAGTCCTAGGAGATGTTCTTTCAGCGAAAAGTCTCGACTCGGAACAATAATTGCTTTCCGCTGCCTCAGTTGCATCTTTTATCGGCGTTACGTAAATCACATGCACATAATATAATGCAATACGTACATACGACGAAAAAGAGGTTGTTGAATCTTTTCTGGGTCAGACAATGCGAACGTTTTCGAGACCTTCACACTCAAACGTGCATATGTCGAGAGTTTCGCAATGCGACGCCTTGACACTCTGATTAAGCGAAGTGAATCGTTATTTTTTTTTTGCCACACAAAGTATTATATTATCTGGGTCGAATTATGCAGAGACGTAATATAAACCTAATTTCGGCTCAATCGAAGTGGTAATCTTTTTCCCATCGATCGGACACATAATAATTGAGCTTTATAGCCCGTTTATGGATAATGGCGCGAACGTGCGGCTAACAATGGGGAATCGATTCGAGAGAAATCGCTCAATTTCGCCACACCGAGATTTAATCCGATTTAGATTCGACAAAAGTGTTGCAAAATATTCATGGATTTTAGAATCGTCTCATATTTTATGTATTCTGAATTAGCTCTACTCCTTTTGGTTGATTCTTTACTTGGGAAATCATCTTGATGTTAAATGCAAAAGTTGACGCTCTTCTTGAAATGATACATAATTAGTCTCAATATTAAAAAAATATATTTTTTTAGATTTATTGTAACATATTATACATGATAAAAATATTTAAACTAATGAATGCAAATTAAAATCGTTTCGAATGTAGCGTCATAGAAAGTTTACTTTTCCGTTTCTGCAGGTGTATGTAAAATATTTGTACGGTTTGTCTATAACTTCTTCAGGTTTTCTTTTAATTAAATTAATTAAGTAATTTAGTAATGTCTTTCGAATCAAAATTGATACGATAAAAAGTTTTCAAATAGATTCAAATCAAGAAATGTAACCAATATATAGAAACTTTTTAGTTTCATGGAAACCAGACGATGTCACATGAACTTTACCTTATGCAGTTCATTTACTATCGATTTTTGCATCTGATTAATAAGTGCAATTTGTGTTCAATCTTATTTATGTAATAAATATTTGTGATATTTCAATTGTAGATTGTATTGTTAAGCAACTGTGCAATAGATTGCAATTTGATAAAAAAAAATACTTAGTTACATTCACAAATATTTTACATAATCCAAATTTTCACGCATAGATGCATAATTTTGAGCCTGGAAAAAATTAAAAATTCCCATTTAATAAAATGGTCAGTCGAAAATGTGAGAACTTACCTGTTCACCTGTTAAAATATTCAGAACGCACTGAACGACCTGTCGTGTCTGCGATGCATTTTTCTTGTTGCACAGGGCCACAACTACGCTGCATATACGGTGCAATTCTGCGGTGGCTAATGCGACGGACGCGACGTGAAATTTTAATGAACTAGAGGATTTCCAGTTTCGGCTGAAAATATTTCACAGATCGCTCGACACATTCGAATATTCAAAGCGTCCTTTATCGTTTAAGAATGATCAGATTTTACAGTGTATCTTCGTTCCTTTATTTATTATTTAAATTTAGTATAAAACGTATCATTTTTCATTGTTATCGGGACATAGAATCGCGATGTTCTTTCTGCATTATTCGAAAACTCGTTTCGTATTCGACTAAATAATTTATTAACATTATATTATACCGATGTATCCACATTATATTTTATATTGTTTTTATTATAATGCGCAAATCTACGATTGCAATAGCCACATTGCCTCACGAGTGATGTCATGTATCAAATATTCGTGACGAGGCGAATTGTTGTATGTATCTTATTTTTTTCTTCGAAGTCTTTGCAATGACCTACGATGTATTTTTTACGAAAAATCGATATCGTTACGAAATATTGTCTCTTCTTGAAGAAGTGAAATATTATCTCTTCGAGGAAGAATGCGAAATATCAGACAGAAATACGTGTGTAGATTAGTATGAGCAAAATTTGTATATTTATAATTTGATAAATTGAGTAATGAAAGGGATTTGAAAAGCGTCTCAAGCATCTTTCATCGTTTTTCTCGAGTTTTTTATTTTATTTTATGGACTTAATTACATCATATCGTACTGAAAAGCAAATCCGTATAATTTTCCGTTCGGCATGAAATCGCAATTTGCAGCACATTGTGAAATCGTAAAATCGGTTATCGCGAATCGGTATTCGCGTAATAAATATTTTATGCGAATTAAATGTTTGCTCGACAATAATTGCGGTTGAAGTTCAATTTCACTGTTTGATTTGAACTTATCAAACGACAGGAAACATTCTATATCTCAATATGTAGTTATGTGTCTTCTTAACCGGATTTGAGTCACGGTCTGTCTGCTTGTAGCATGTTACCATTCAAAGAGAACTTATTCGAGTGAATTACAGTGTACGTTCGATGTTGCTCTTGTACTTTTGTATATTTTTTCAAGTAAAGTGTATTGAAGATTCACTCGAGTGATTATTATTTCTATTTGACGATACAGGTATTGATACTCTTTTTTTAATTATTCATTATGACGTTGTTATGTAGGGAATTTCAAAGAGTAAAATTAGCGTTCGAAATGTGGTACTAAAATCGATCGAATTCAATCGATACAGGCAAGATAAAGAGTTCATATTTGATGAATGAAAAAACTAAGGGGTACAAGTGATTTTAAGAAAAGTGCGCTCAACGTTGAGCATGTACTTACATATTTTAGGAGGAGGTTGAGTGATTTGATGATATATCTCGGTGCATGTTCCAAGTTCGTTTATATCCTTTTGCCTCCTAATATATGAGTGTACATAGAAGCGATTCCTATAATAAATTTCGACAAAAATGTCACTTGTACCCCAAGGCATTTTAAGTCGTCATTTAGGAATTTTTTCTAGAGATGTTATTTAAACTATTTTTTTCGAATCTTAATCGAGGAAAACTGACAGCCTAACGAAAACACTGAAGTCCGACACGGATTGCACAAACACTTTATATCTGTTGTCCTTAATTATGATTTTATTACATAGATTTTTTTAACATTATAACACGATCGTACAATATGTATATTTCGCTCAAGAATTCAAGCACCTGCGCATATTTACATGCCACCACACATAATAACCTCAAAGGAGCCATAAATTTAGATTGAACATTACAAGTCTATAATAAAACATTAATAAAACCCAACGAAATAAATTCAACTGAAATTTCAAATAACTCGAGCAGCTCTCTTCCTTAATGAGATCGCAATCTTTCATCATCGACCCATTTGGCTGAAAAACGTCTCTCTGTGCATTTTCAGCGTCGCATTTCAGTTTATACAAGTACAAAAGGCGAATAAATCGTTTCTGAAACCCGAACCGATGGAATTGCCAAGGAGCACCGGGCCGTAAACTAAATAGGAAGGAAACGTTTACAGGTGACTAAGTAGTGCAACGTGCTATTTAATTTCTTTGAACAAAGTCCACTAGACATTATTTTATATGCAGTATACATAGGTAGATTCATAAATTCACTTCGAAAGAAGACTGCAGTGGAAAATGTGCAAGGATCTGCTTAGTGTCGATGTTTCAATCGTTGAAGACACGAAATGCATTCAGACGTGACTTCCACTTTCTCTGTGCTCTGTTTTCACTCTAAGAATTGCACGAAGATGATTGAATTGAGATTTGTTTAGTCTTTCATCAGAACGAGATTGTTAGAGCATAATTTTTTAATTGTTTATTTTTTTCTGTTGCAGGTATGTTGAGCTTGATTTGGATTTTTAACAATGGAATCAACGGCAGTGAGTTTTCTTTGGATTTTTTCCCCTTTTTTCAATGCAGGTTTTGTAAAGTGTTAAATTAACACTTTTTTCGAATCAAATGAATCTAAACATTCGAAAGAAACAACCTCATCTCCATATCAATTTATCAATTAAGAAAAACGACATGTGTTTCTTGCCAAGATATGACTCAAATTCTCGCATCCCAAGTATGCTGAATCGACATGGTATGCACAAACGATTTATACCACTGGCTAATATAAAAATAAATCGCTACCAATTTGTCACTTTAAATCGAATCGTCACACACTTTCATTTTTCGACTTCTTTCGAGATGTCAATTCGACAATATAACGATTATCTACGACATTTTTTATACGGCGTGCGAAATTCTCTTCGCATGTCTCGACGATTCGTTAATTTTCAGCCTGTAAACGATCGTTCGTTAGGGGAAAAGAAAGAATTTCTATCGTCACGTTTCCAATTATAATGCAATTATTTGCACATTGGATTGCGCAACGTCCGCCTAGAATCGATCTCTCGACTGCGACTGTACGAAATTGCATACAATTGTCGACTTGTACAATTGGCGTTGCTTAATGTGAAAATACATCCTTTTTCCAATTGGGAAACTATTTGACGAAAGTAAAATCGGTCGTAATAAGCATTTGTGCGTAACGGGTCGGAATCAGTGTTCTCGCGATGGGAAATCCTGTCGGATATTAGAGTCACGTGATACTTGTATCAACTCTTGTCTTGTAGTTTAGTATTAATTTAGATATAATCATTGTTTGTATAGTTTAACTACTATAGTAAATGCATCTAACTTTGTCAATGGATATAACCACGATAGATTTTCTTAAGATTGAAAAAATTAAGGAATCTTGCATATGTCAGATTTTATTAATTTGACACAAATCAAACACTTTTCTCTTATCCCTCAATATTAACATTTCGAACCGAAAGACATTGCAAGATTTCTTAATCAATTTAATTTTTAGAAAACCTGACGATGTCATATCCACGAAATCAACATGATGAAGATATTGCCTTTCTTTTAATAATTAAATTATCAATGTTAATCTATGTTATGCAAATAATTGGGATCATACAAAAAACGGATCGTAGCATTTGATGTTGCCCGATCGTTTCAGATCATTGAGCGCTCGTCCAGTTTCGCTTTTTTTCCAAACTCAATCAATTTTTACCTTCGTTTTCTTGCACAAATAATATGCATCGACCCGAGAATGGAACCATGAAATTGCATCCGCTAGGTATGCCTTCGGTTTAAGCGAAAACCACATCGCATCGGCGGTTAACGGTACTCGGTTTTACTGTTCGAGTCCTCATTGCAAATAGATCCGATACAACTGCAATCCTAAAGTGCATATAGACTGCGAATCGCGTAATATAACGTAATAGACTCTCGTATTTATTTATTCGTTCTGATAAAAAAAAAATCGGTTTCATTATAACGAATCCGTTCGCTCGAACGAGTTAATTTGTCTCGTTCGCGAAAAAATACCGATCGTTGTATGGAACCGTTCGAAAATACGTCGAAAAAGAGTCGTTCGATATAAAGCCTTTTTTTTTCGTTCAGAGCTGTTAACGGTTCGAAAGCTCTAGTAGTCCGTATGTATGAATCAATTTCGAATCGGTTGAATTGCAATTCGTACAATGTTTTTTTCGGACAGATTCGATTTTCATTATTACAAAATTCGTTACATGATGAGGAGTACAAGTGAATTGAGTTATGTGCGCTCATATGACACAAGGATATAAACGAACTTGGAATGTGTGCAGAGATGTATCATTAAATCACTCGACCTTCTCTTAATACGTGAAGCTATATGCTGATTTTCTCAAAATCACTTATATCCTTGGCTTTTTCAGTCATCCTATGTTATCTTGATCAGTGATTTATTTTAAATCTTTTTGAAAAAACTTGGTTTTGTCTGGGAAAATGTTCGATTCTCGAAGCTCTTTAGTCAGTCGAGTGTTGTTTCTTGAAATATTTCGTTTTAACGGAAGTGGACTATCACTTTAACGGACCAATAATTGGCAAAGGACATTGGCCAACAAGCTGGAATTCCGATCTGTGCAATCAATGCGAATGCTTCGATATTGCGTTCCACGGTGAAGCGGAGAATTGCTCCGATCGAACTAATAACGCAAATTTGCATCCGAGCTCTGTGAGACTTTCGTTATTGAAAAATTCAAATGAACTCTCTTCGAAGTATAAAATAAGAAATTTTCTATATCACGAGCGAATTTAGTTCGTACGTAAATAATATTGCATGCTCATGCATATTAGAGTATTGATAGGGTTCGAGTTTGTAGTGAGGAAAGTGTGACTGTAAATTTCTTTTTTTATATTAATTAAATATGAGTTTATTTAACTTTTCTTGTATGGAATATGATTAAAATTTAATTCTAATTGAAAAAATAGTAATCAATCTTATTATAAACTGGAATATCGACTCATAATCAACATTTTAAGAATGTTTTTAAGAATCTCTAAGTGCAAAGGGTTAATACTCTCTGTATGGAAATCTCAATTTGTTATTATTGAATTATTAGTCATATAAAATGTATGCATGCTGTGTTGGGGTTAGTATTCTATTCAAATCCTGAGTCCTGCTTGAGAGTCATATGTCATTTTTCATGATATTGAGACTAAATCGTTTCTTGAATATGAAAAGATTCCATATTTTTTTAATAAGAATAATAAAAATTCAGTGTTAATCGAAATTTAAAATTAATAATGTTGATGCAAAGTGCTTATGTATTACGCAGTGTCAACTAATTTCGCTTACGTTCATTACTATGCATAGTTCTAAGCGCTGAAACATAATGTGTATTAAGCAAATTAAAAGCGCCGTGTAAAAGCGGCATAACTTGGTGTAATTATTACGAAATTTCGTAATAACCATACACCAGGGCGAGTTAGAGAGTGAGATTATTCAGTTTTCAATTTCGTCGTACAACTTGCGAACAAAACTCGATATTAGTTCAGAACGAATTTCAATAACGTCTATGTAACGTTAAAATTATCAAACTAATTCAATACACTTGTAAATATGCAATATTTGAGCAATTCAATGCAATTAAAATGACTAACTCTTTGAAATAAAAATTCGATTCGATTTTTTTCAAAAGTGGAATTAGTCAATTAATGTACTGGGTACTTTAATTAACTTGAGTTTTACAAATTCAAAAAGAAAATTTTACAAAATTGTGTTAACGGTTATTCGATAAGATCGCTTAATTAGCAATCGCTCCGGTTAAGGGAAGACACACACGTGTTTGCTCAGTCAGATACACACATAGATTCGGCGATTTAGATTAGCTTAAAGTTAGTTTCGAATAATTTCCGTTAGTTTGTGGTAAACGAGGAAACAAACAACGCCACTTTATGCTAAACAAGTTAAACGTATGCCCGACTCGTTCGTGTTGTTCGCAGTCTGCGGTCGTAATAACGAATATGTTTTCTTTGAGCGACACGCTTCGGTCGCTATCGTAAAATTTGTGAAGAATTCGAATAAATATCATACTCAGAATATCACAGAAACGTTAAAAGTTATTATTATGTGTGGTTGAATTAATTACGTCGAGATAGCATCGTGAGAAAGTCTCGACTTTTCAATGTCACATCGATAGTTTCTATTCATCTATTATGATTTCGTTTGAGTTTATCGAGTTAAATATTCAAGATTGTTAATAAATTCATAAGCATATTCGATTCCTATGTAAAAAATATAACTGTTAGAGATTAGTGTCCTAAATGAAATATAAAATAATTTTATGTGAAATTCTTAGCAAGCATTTCTCGGCCCTTTTCATATCGCGCATTTTACTGCCCTCAGAATTATTCAAAGTTCCGATAATTTATTCAATGTATCGAGATGCCTTCGCCTATTTTACTGTCGGATCGAAAACGCACAAGTTCCTCTCCTACCAGCATTAAAGTTTCCATATTATGGTAAAACCAAAACCCGCCCATAAAAACACAATAAAATATCGGGAATAACACGTGGGGCCGCGTATGAAATATTCATGCGTTCGCGAAACGCGCGCCCCCATAGACATAATCGATACATGTGCCGCCTATTTCGCGATTTGAATTTTAAATAATTTAAATCGTAATTGATTCGAATGTGATTTGACGCTAGCGATTCTTAAGTTTCGATTTTTTTCGTAATAAATTCTCAGAAATTCACCAGTATGTGTAATACACATTTCACCATTCAATGTTCTTCGGGGTTGTTTTCTTCGCACGGCCAGTTCACCTGTCGTCCCCGTTTCACCCTAACACTATGGGGGCTCGAAATGGGGGTTTTTCTTCATTTTATTTTACTCTTTCCCGGGACGAAAGTCACTTGGAAGTCTCGGGACAGTTTGTCAGAATGCAGAGGTCGCCGTGGGAACGGTGTTTGACTGTGAAAATACCACGTCGAGTTAAAAAGCCCGTTCGCGATTCGGCCGTATGATATTTGTGTCGGAAGACTCGCTGAATTTTAAAAAGGATTCGTTTTTTCGTTTCTGTCGAGACGTTTGTCGGCGGTGAAAAGTTGCGGGAATGTGTCCCGAGAATTTCTGTGAAGGGGTATGTGGGAATTTTTCGAAATTTGAGTGCGGAAAATTGAGTTTGAGAGACTTGTGCATGAATGTTTTATTGTGTGATTTTTTTGAAATTAGCGATCAAAAGTGATGAATATGTGTAATGGAATCAAAATTATATTAACAGTTGTTTGTTGGCAGATTTCATATTTTAAGGGCCAGTCTTTTCACCTCTGGTTTGAGAATAAAACAATTTTAAACTACGTGCGATTTTCCAACCACCAACTGTCAAAATCTGGGGAAAGATATGGGTATATGTATTGTTGTATAAATTGTAGTATATCTGTCTCTTTTAGTGGCTGTTTTGATAGTTCATAGTTGGAGGGAGTGGGTGTAGTTTAAATTCGTTTTATTTTCAAATCAGAGGTGAAAAGATCGGTCCTAAATCTGATTTGTGATGATTAGAGTTAAGGTATTTAAAGAAAGATGAGAGATAATAGAAATAATTTGATGACGATTCTGTTACGATCTGTCTCTTTATTTTCTACACAGATCTGATAAGAAATGTTAAATTTGTTAGAAAACGTAATGTGCAGTATTCGCTTTTTTATTTATCTTGAAATCGCGTGTTAGTAATTTGTTAGAAATAAGAGCTGACATATTCTATAACATAAGGACAAAAATATAATGATACGTTGCAAATTACTTAAAATTAGTATATGATTGAAAGATTAAAGGCCTTACGTCGTATCTACACGTTTCAAAATTTCATTTTATTAGAATTAGATTAAGATAAATTGTATGAAAACGAAATTTTTCTGTATATTGTTTTTGCCGGTGGCTTTCGCTAGTACCTATAGAGAATTTAAAACGTATTAAACATTTTATTTTCGTTTATACGTTTCAAAAGCTCGATATAAATGATATATTTGAGAAAATATATTCAAGTAACAACCCCGAAAATCTCGAAAAGATGTTTTTATATAAAAAAATCGAATCAACCGAGCATAAAAGGCTAATTTGTTGCAAACGAGAGTTCTCTTGTCGGACACGCACTCAATTGTTCCCATACATACAACGAATAAAGCAGCACCAATTTACGCAAGTTCAATTTCAGCAGCGAAAAAAGACTGCACGATTATTATGATTGTTGTTGTTGTTGTTGTGTTGAAGTTGTTGTTGTTAGTGTTGTGTAGTTGCGTCGTTATTCTCATATTATTATATCGTCATCATTACGAGGCCGGGTCATACTCGGTCGCCTTTCGTGAAGAGCCTTCTTGTAATTATTTTATAATGAATTTGAACAATGTAAGTAAGTGAACGTTCTCTTGCAAGTCGAAGTGAGGTTTTAATTGTGCGATCAATTAGCAAGGATCGCTTCGGAGCTGCGATTGCGTGTTCTTAAACGTTACACGAATAGATGAATTATTTTAATTATCTATAAATTTTAACGATTCTAAATTTATACGACGAACCCACGTGCGTTTAAAGATCAAAGCGACCGAATTCAATCTCACTAAAAAGCTTGTTTTAAAGGACAACGCGAATTCGTCGATGAAATTTCCGAGAAAATATCAACTTCTACATCCAATACCGATTTTATTTTCGGGGAAAATTCCCGCAAAAAGCTGGAAAAAAAAGGCGGCAGTAATTCGCGAAGTGTTTAGTCGATCTGGGGGTATTTTTTCGTTTTTTCAGAACCCCGGGGATGGATAAGCTCCGAAAGAAATGTGCGTTCGCTGAAAAGCGCTGAAAGTTTCCAGATTACGACCTCGAGGAGAAGTCGACTTTTTCGATCGACTCTGACTTTATAAACGTTTTTCCTTCCGCTATTTTTTTTTTTTCAGGAATGTATGTGTGTGATATGTGGACGAGTTTCGGGTTTTTTTTCCGTTTCGGTTTTTTGGTGTTTGATGTTTTGGAGTTTGTTGTGCGGTTTCAGAGTTTTGTCGATTTGATGAAAAAAAATAATCGATGAGTTTCAGATTGATTATTTAAATTTTGTCGTATGAGGTTTTGGTTGTGATAAAATTGAATAAATCCTAATGTATGTGTACTATGCGTTGTCACAAATTCTGGAGACTTGATTTTGATAAAATTATCCTTTAAATAGACGTATTTTCTTTTATAACTTAAAGATTGATCAAATACGGTTCTTGGTATTGCGTTTAGCGCAAATATTTTGAATGATTTTTATGGGAGATTTTGATTAAATGAAAACATTACTTGGAAAAGATTATTTTCGTGCTGTATAAAATTAATATTTTATTCGATAACTCTTGTTTTTATGCAACGTTTCGATTTTTTGAGACGTAGAGATTACAACAAAATATTTTTTTATACACTCTGATAACCGTTTAATAATAATCTCTACCGAATAATTTTTCCATTTAATTGAATTCGACATGAAAATTTACACCAATTACGTACTAAATGCATCATTTTATTTCTTTCAAATTTCTTTAATTCCTCACTACACGTAATATAAGAAATAATTTTATGTCAATATGTTATTTTGTAAAAATAATCTATTCGATGTTCTGATAAAATATGAAATTGAGTTCGTGTTCGAAAGTAACTCTCGAACAAGTTTCATATAATATTTTCGCATATTTTATCATAAACATGATACTTCACTTACGCATTTATTCAGCATACAAGAAAGTTTCTCTCTGCTTACATTTTTTCGCAGTATGACAAATTTCTTATTTTCGTTCCTTTGTTCGTTTTCGTATTTATCGGAAAAGCATGGGCGGTGAAAATCCTCGCTTTATCAGGAGCAATAAAACAAGATTTTATTTCGATCCTGCGATAGCTTTAAGTAAACACACTTAAACTTGAGGTTTGCCGGAAGATTTTCTCTATTTTCCGAACGAAACCCTCAGATTGGAAAGATTAAACGGAAAGAGTTTATTCGATATGCATTTTCAGAAGATTACAGTTGCTATCTGCTAAATAAACAGTCGAATTGTTCGATGAAATTCAACTTGTTATCACTCGATGCAAATGGAATTCTGAACGAGTTTCCTAACAAGCGTTCGAATTCTATTTAATTAACAAATCAAACAAACGGTTCGAGCACAAATTCGTTTAAACGAAATCGCCTCTGCGTTTTACGAGTGAATGCGATGCGTGTGCATAGTTGAAAATAATCAATTTTACTATAAATGAAAAAAATAATCGCTTTCATTTGATTAATATTTATTTTGATTCGAATATAAAAAAGCTCTTGAATAATGGTGCATTTTATTATGCGCTTTATATGCGCTCGTACGAATCGTCTTCATTTTAAAGTCAGTTGCAGTCTTCATTGCTATTTGTTTCCGTTTAATATACTTCCTTTGTAAAGGAAAACCGCTCTAAACGTGTTTCATGTGGCCTTTTTCCTGAAAGCTCTGTACAAACTTCAGCGCAATGAAAATTTTATTCCATTACTTTCTGCTGCGAAGCGAAACCGTTTTGCGTGAAACCTTCTATACGGGCTTTGATTAATATTTAACGAATGTGCTTTTTGATACACACTTGTATATTAATAGATGAATACTCTCATTGAAATATGTGCTTTTTGTTTTAAAAGTGGTGTAAGTCTGCTTATTTTCGTTCTGAGATATTGAAGGGTTTGTGTTAGATTTTGATGAAAAATATTGTTGTATTACACAATGTAGTATTTTGACAATTATTTAATCTGATAGATACAAGGTGTATTTATTAATTTTGAACGTAGTTTATAAGAAAGTATACGAATATTATACAAATTTTCAATGTGAATGTATAATTTTTTGACACTGTTCTGAATCTCATCTGTTTTATATTGAGAAATTCAATACGTAGTTTTTAAAACTAATTAAATAAGATTTTTTTTCGAATTGAATCAGTATACACATCAGTGTGATCTCAAAAAAGTACTAACTCATTTTTTCAATTCGTGAACTTACACCACTATCAAAATGAAGGGTATGTATTTGTATATTTATACGTTAAAATTCGAATTTGAATTTCTCGTTTATGATTCTCTAATGAGATTTTATTCTAGCTTTAATTGACGCTTCAAAGGAGACCAACTTCATAAGGAAGAGATTTCATTGTCCACTTTCGGAAGGGAAATATTCTTTGAGTCGTGTGTCATTTTCGCGAAAAGGAGCGGACGTTCGTTAATATTTACGAGCGTTTTTCTCCGTTTCGAACGACGAATTTACGGCCGTTATCTCGTCTCTCTTCTCGTAATATTATCGTAAGAACGATCGCTTATTGTTAAAACGAAAGAAACGAGTCCTCATTCGAAAAATATTTAGACTGAAAAAAAAATTCCAGACGAATCGAATTGAATCGACGGAACGAAAAAGAACCGAGTAATTTTTGTATGATTTTTTTTATTTTAAAGCGAATTTTGTACCGTCGATAAGTTGAGTAGAAAATATAATTTTTATCAAATTATAAATTTTAATTTCAAAATGTACTGTTTGAAATGTCTTGTACTGAGGCTGTATTCATTAAAATTTAAGAAGGCGATTCGATCTATCCAATTAAACAGGAATTTCGCTTTTCGCGTATACATAGTAGTATTATGTTGGGGGGTGGTGTTATCTTCACTCGAGTTCTTGGAATCGAACACGTTAACATTTTCTCTCTAACCCAACCCCCTTTGGCTGTCAAAAGTCATTAGCTGAAGGCGTCGAGAGTAGCTTAACGATTCCACCCCAATGTTGTAAGCGAAAACGAGTCACTTTCACACTTGATACACACAGAACTTGTACGTGTTTCTAACTTTGCTTTCACAAAAATAATGAATAAATTATTAATTCGAACGAATAATTTAATATTACTTGTTTGAGGATTTGTATTTTAGGAAACAAATGGCTCTTTGTTAACTAGATACAAATGTGAATTCTTTAAAAGAAATGTGTATTTTATTAATTGATACATAATTATTGAATTTTCAACTCTAAATTATGCGGATTTTAGTAGTAGATAAATAGAAAAAATGTGATGATATTAGCATTCAATATATCAGTTTTGTATGGCAACAATAGGTTAGCAAATCGATTTTTGACAAACAGAAATAAATCGACTCATGAACTTATTTTTGCTTAACGTTATCGATAATATACCAAAATCAACTATTTCAATTCATTTTAATTGCACTTAATTCACCATATTTCCCTTTTATTAGTTTTCGATCTAAGAAGCTCTTTTTTTCACTTAAAGTTTTCATTCTCTATCAAGTTCATCTAGTACTGTTTTCAACCTCTGAATGAATTTTTATATAAGAATATCAATATGTGTTCCTGACCATATAAATATATGATTTTCTAACTGTTTTAATAAATATGAAAAAATCTCAAATCACTCCTAACATTCCGAGAGAGCTTCGCACGTTAAAAAACTCGCACTCCACTAGTGCAAAATCGTTTATTGGCCGCGTCGAATCGAATTTTTCCCTTCACAAAAGAAACCCGCGGTATTTCAGTCGGAATTTACGGGTGAAAATTCGATTTTGGACGAGAGGAAAACTGGGAAGATTTTCCCGCGTCTATTAGTCGCGAATCTTTCCTCGGTCGTGACTTAACACGGAGAAAGCTCGTGAAAGCTCCGCTTTTTTATTATTCCTCTGTCCCGGAAGCCTAATTTTCCTCGCATTTACATGGAAATTGGTCGGGTCGATAGTGAAAATCGCATGGTCGACTTGTTCTCGTGTCCTTTTCTGCGATTAAACTGGGAATTTTGGTGTTTGGAGTAGGTTTTTTTTTCGTTTCATGTGATGAGAGTTATTTAAGATTTGGAGAAATTAATTTTGAGAATTTTTATTAGGAAGCTTCAAACTATAACTGAAAGTTTTGTATGTGTGAAAAAATTATGTCGATGTAACGTTTTCTTGGAAATTTTCACATTTGAAGGTAATCGTTCGTGTGAATGTCGAGTTTTTCATGATATCGTTTTCGTATTGAAGCTCGATTAGTCTTTTTTTGTAAGGTAAAGTTTAGTAAGGTTTTTGTTTCTTTTTTCATATTCGATTTGATTTGGTTAGGTTGGGTGGCATTTTAGCTTCGATTAAGTGAAAGCTTGTTTTTTGCTGATCAGTTATTGACAAGTGCTCAAGTTTATGCAATAATTCTTATCAATAACACAATTTAAAATATAATTTCATTCAAATTATTAAAAAAGTCAATTATTTTATCTAATCTGTAAAAAATATTCGTGAGCTGTTTTATGTAACTTTTCAGCATTAATTTATTCTGAAAAATATTACAGATTTTTATACAAATCATTTCTTTATGAAATATAAATATATCGAAATATTGATATTTACCAAATACATAATATTGAAACTGCATGAATAGTATTCGAATGATTAAATTAGACAAATTTTGAATATCAAAAATCTGACAAACATTCGAATAACAAATATATTTGAGTAGGAAACCTTAAATTCCATTAATACTAAATTATGTATGTCTCGAAAATAATTTCTCGATATAAACAAGTTTTTTTTTCGTATTACACACATAAGAAGAATTCGAGATATTTATATGCATGAATGTTCGCCGAGATGAAATTTCTCGTGTAGTTGATAGTCGTGGAAATATGGCATATACTGTGCGATAAAAGAAAACTTGAAAAATGCTTTTCCTGCTCTCATAATTGCCCCCCCATGTTCGTATACATGTATATTTATGCTCAGTAATATTTCTTATCACAAATGTCCCTTTCTCTTATAACCCAGATATAACAGAAGCACTTGGCTGTTCGTAATTGTGTTGACCCGATGTTGTAATGTCTGCAGCCCAAATCTCTAATACATAATGAGAGACAGAACATTCCGAAACGTTCGACACAAACAATGACTATCACGAAAATAATGGGTGTCATTTTTTTAGTGGATTTTTTCTATGTATTTTTTGCTTGTGTAGAGATAAAGAGAGCATTTTTCAGCGCGATTTATCCGAACGCGTTTAAATGTTAGCGCTTTTTTTTAAATTGATAAATGATACGTGATAATTCAAGGAAATATTTTGGCTTGAATAATGTGCTCGTATGTACATAGAAGAGGCTTAGTTGATTTTGTTATATTGAGTTTCATTTGTTGAATATTACAAATTGAAATGTTATAAATTAATTCCATACATACGTAGGCTATTCATATAATATAATTTAAGAATTAGGGTCATCAATTTTTATGAAATTTTATAGAAATGTAATGTAAGTATAGAAAAAAATAAGACCCTAAATATACTTTCTTATAAATGAAATATCGAATTAAAATTAGACTTTTATACTAAACATCGAAATCTCTGAGATTTTCCTCTTAATTCTGTCATTGAAAAAAAATGGAACACATTGCACAATTGAGAAATTATCAACATATATTCAGTGCCCAGTATCTAATTGATGCCTGTCTCGATTATTTATAATTTTCGTGTAACATAATTCAATTAAGAGTCCATAATATGAGGTTTCGCTTCGGACATTTATACGATTTCGTTTTGACGCGCGAACGCAACGGCTGCGATTTATCGATGTTAATGTGCGGTTTTAATTTCGCATTCCTCGTAAAATACCAGTATTATTTCACGTGCGAGTATACAGTATTATCACATATTTATAACATATATTTCGGTCAGTATATTCAATGTTTGGGACGTGTTAATCTGCGGCATTGTAATTTTTTTATTAACACTTTGGATTTATGCGTGCGATTTGCATAGTTGGGAAATCGTGAATGATATGTTTTTCAATTTATTATGTGAAAATTATTGAATAAATTTTATTTTTATCGACTTATCTGCATATGGTTATATTTAATATTTGATTTACTGGCATCGGAATTTATATAGTAGAAGCAAAATTCCTATGAACTTCTGAGTATTTTCAATATCCTGCTAGAGTTCCATCAAGTGTGTAATCCTTATCACTTATTTGTGACATTTCTCAGAAGCACTGTTGCAAAACTATATAAATTCATAAAAATATTTTTTCTGGAATGTAATATAAACATAAACGATAATTTCAACTTAGATGATTTTTCAGTGAGTAGTTTTTCCACTACTGTATTCGACCTTTGGCTGTATTTTTGTAATACCAGTACAAAAAAAAAATCTTTCATAGTAGACAACTACAACACCTGTCGGAGGCTTCGTTTCGAAACGTTTTAAAACCATATCGGCCTCAAACCAGAATTTATTGTCGACAATTACGTCGGCGGCTTCGTGGGCCTCTAATTCATGCGCACCTGTCGCCAAAAACAATGGGCGAGTTTAAACAGACCCATTATCGTGCACCACTTAACACTTAAAGTCTTGCTAGACGATACCGAATTATTCTGAGAAGTGTGCCTTTTGAATTTATGCCGATTTTTAAACAATTTCAAATATAAATTATATAATAATTTAGCCAACACTTTACCATACATAAATAAACGGTTGATGACCATTGATATGACGTATGTATCATAATATTGATGTATGTTTTTTTTTTTGAATAAATATTATAAATTCATCTCATTTTCTATTCGATTGCAAAGTTTCGTCCCTATTTCGATTTAATTGTAAGTGAAAGACACCGAAGCTTTTCCATCTTTGTGCGGAAGATGCTCTGCGAAACGAGCGGGGTATGTTTCTGTTTGCCGTTAATTTCGACACCTTTGAAGTTTTAATTACTTTCCTCTTTGACGGTGGGTGCAAATTGATGCGAAGGCTGGATGTGATAAGAAAAAAGTTTTTTCATCATCAAATTTTCCCAAGGTTAATTGCCGAGTTTCGGGCGGAAGCTGCTGTCGTATTGAAATTAGCCAGGAACGTTTTTCTCTCATAATGTTTGCGTGTTTGCCCAATTAATATACGGAAAATTGCTAATTTAATGAAAAAAATGTATGTTTATCAAAGGAAAATATAATAGATTGATCATTAACGTGAAAAGATTTTTTTAATATTTACAAATGAATGAAATATTTAGCCAATATTGAACGTTTTATTATCATAAATTTTATTAATTATGAGTGATGTTTGTGGAATACATTTTATGAATCTTCTAAGAATATCTTTTTAGCAATCAAATCCGGATAGTTTGCTTTAGACCTATTCGTATGATAATGAAGCGTATTCGCGTAGAAAGCGTTTTATGCGGAAGAAAAAAATCGCAATACGTTTCATATGAAAAAAAAGAGCATTGTGTACACACATTTCCATTTACTGCACAAGCGTGCAAAAATAATCCTTTAATGCACGGATGGATAATCTCGCACGCTCGAACACAGTTGCGAATGTGCACATTTCAAAAGTGCATAAGCCGAAAGCCATTTTTATCATATGTATTGTATACACGAAACTAAAATTCGCGTTGCGTCATATTGCGGCAACTATTATTTTTATTTTGCGTATATCCATTGATAAAATACGTACAAAATGCTCTCGAACGATAGCGTCGATCGTACAAAAAAGTGTATCTGCATAATTTGTGGAGTGTAAACGAGGTGTGTTCTTAAATTATGTTCTTTATTATATTTTTCTATATAGTATAAAAAATCTGATATTAATCGAATTGGAAATCAATTTTTGTATGCATTGCTAATGAAGCCGGATGATGAAAATTGGTGGGCGTGAACAGTCTTCTGTTTTCAATGATTTGGTGAAAAATTTGAATAGGAAATCAGTGAAAACAGACAATTCACAATGAGATTTTCATAAATTTCAAAAACTAATTTGAATAAATGACGCGAAAAACAGTCTTTAGCTAGTTCGTCTTTAATGACAGCAA
Source organism: Cheumatopsyche charites (assembly GCA_024721215.1). NCBI lineage: Eukaryota > Metazoa > Arthropoda > Insecta > Trichoptera > Hydropsychidae > Cheumatopsyche > Cheumatopsyche charites. Next base: position 1,375,309 of record CM045580.1, on the reverse strand, counting down.
TTTGTCATGAGAGCATAGAAAAGTTCATTTAGCGCTACGATAAAAGTCTAAATATTTTTTTCAACTATGCATAAATAGTTCGAAAAATTCAATATTGTTTATACATTTTTTCTGCAAAATGGAACATAATTTGCGCACATGCCTCGTATTTTTATATACCTACATAGTCGACTAGTTCAATCTGGTATTTGTAACACCGGTCTAGCGTAAGAGTGACATAAAAAATAAGTACAGGCATAATGAGACGTGTCAATCAATCTAGAATGAAAACGAAATGAGTAAAAGTGGTTTTCGACTCTCAAGAGACGATTCGAAAGAAACACTTTCATCTCTCACTATAACTGTATCGCATTATGATTCGAATATAAATAAGAAACTCGTTGCAGATTTTCTCTCTATTATACGTATTATATGTTTAGAATTATCGAACTGTTAACTTTCTAAATGACTATCCTATTTTTTCGACGAATGCATCCGTTAAAAATCTTGTTTGGTCAGTATTCAAATCATTTATTTTTGTAAATAAGTAGAACTTATTTATTTATAGTGAACAATTTCGATGAAACTATTCGATAATAGAACTAATTGTAAGAAAATTTAACTCTCATAGTTCATAGTAAATCCGAAGTCAATGTTAGACAAATTAATCTGAACATTAACACACTAAAGTATATTAAACATTGATTCGATGAATCTTTGAGAGTTGTATTTTTTATGTTCAAAATTATTTATATAGTACTTAAACTTCATTTTGTCAAAATTCATGATCAAGCAATGCAATGTTTTATTGATTTTGGAATATTTGATTTGAACCTATTGAATGCATTCAAACAATTTGATTCTTTTATACAAATATGATTCGATTTTCATTGTTTTGTGATTAATTCAATATTCGTGCGCATTGTATATCCAATAAAATTCTACAGGTTATATACGAAAAAAACGAGCAAATCCCCGAAAAATCTGGATTCGTTTGATTGCGAGTGTTGTGGTGAAAAATTTCCGCATTATAAGGTACGGAGCTAAGCTAGCTTTGATTATGGTATTGTATGGGTGATTTATTCGGTCGGTTTGAGTGATTTATTTGTTCGTCGGGAAAAATAATGGTCGCAGGGGGTGAAAGCATATTTTTATTATAAAATAAGCAATATTCGCGTATGAAACACTAGCGATTACGCTTTGATTGTTATTTTTCCGCGTGGAAACGATTTTGTTCATGTAGCGCACAATTAATATCGAAATGTATTTATGTGACGTAATTGATTATTTTTTTAATTGAACACGATTTTAAAATTGCCTTTTTTTAATCTAATGCGAAATTGATTTGATCGAGACTGTTTTTTCAAATAATTCATTCGATCGACGTTATAAATGATATAACCTAATTTCGCCATTCGATAAAAAGCGCACTAAACACACAAGCTTATCGTGTTCGATCATAACTTTTTTTCATAATTTATACGCTTATATTTCAAATGCAATAGATTTAAAATAAAAAATAAATATATATGACCATATTTCGAGTTGAGATTTATTTCGTTGCACAATGGGTGCGGCTCGCATACCTGAGACTCGACTTTAGGTTGCAAAATTTTTACATATTTTCCCGCCTAGATCATTAATAACCATTATAGTCATTATAATTTCGCACAATATCGTTATTTTTTAATAACCAAATGATATAGTACCTGTTGTAAAGCGTTTATGCATGTTATGTTGGGTTTTAGTCTCCTTGTGATGTTCGATTCAAGTTCTGCCGAGGGTCGTTTTCGTGATCTTTTGTCAAGATCGTTTCTTTCGATAAATGTTAATTGAACCTTTTAGCTTTGTTTATATCGATTGAATCCGATCGATTTTAGTGCCATATTTGATGCAATCATTACTCATAAATAATCAAAGCACTAGCAGTTACTTTTTCACTTTGGAGTTAATGATTGATCAAAAATTGAAAAAATAAATCAGTATCAGATAGTGAGATATTTGAATAATTCTCTAACGAAAACTTGCAATAAAATATACGTTCGACCGATTTTTTCCGAAATAAACGAACATGATTCAGTATTTTTTCAGTTATTATTGTATTTGCTGATTTTCATAATAATTTTGTATTACAAAAAATAACATTTGAATACTCGTACTGGGAGCCCTAATATAAGTACAGCCCTAGCTCACCAGTTACCTGTGATGAAAAATGAGAATTACACTCGTCATTATGATTTCGCACAATATCTTTATATTTCTATTAGAGACAAAATGGAAAAGGAGAAGAAGAAAAAAAGAGATTCGGTGCATTCATTTTTCGGCAACAAAAAGGCGCCATCGCGTCTCCACCCCGAGACTTTCTCTTCCCCATTTTGTCTTTAGTCTTATACCCAGCTTCCCCTTATCGCATCCCCTAGAACGCATAGAGCCTCCCCTGGTTCTATCCGGAGTTTTATATTATTTCCACATCTTGCAACCCCTGTGCAAACACACCCTTCCCGTTTCTATGCACGCAACTCTCCCAAGTAACCGGGTGCAGTGAACGCACAACGAATTTCGCTTCTTATCTCGGGAAGAGCCTCCTAATAATTCTGTATGTGTGTGTATGTTTGTCTGTGAGTATATTTTTTGCTTTTTTGAGGTTGTACTTTGAATGCAACTGTAAATTTTTGATGACAAGAGGCTATCTCGTGCGTTAAAACGTGACGTGATCACGTCCGCTTTTTGAGCTGAGTGCACTTTTATGTAGCTACTTTAAGACGCAATTAAGTACGGTATGAGAGTTCGTTTTTGAGGTATTTAAACTTCAATGTGTTCTGTTTTTTTTTTTAAGTATAATATTGTGAAAATAAATAGATATCGATTCCGTCAATTGACCGCAGGCTCGCGATTATAGATTTGATTCGTTCAAAGATATCGATTTGTCGAAATAAGAGTAAACACTCGTATTAGTATACATTGGTTAGTAATTATATACAGAAATTTGAATATCAGAAAGCTTTCAAAACATTATTCGATGCTTTTACTAATCAAAGTATGAATCGACTCCCAAATAATTGCAATATCTATTATTAAACCTTCTAATGGTTGCGAAATTTGAGTATTATAACTGTTATTTTTTTCTATTTCAATGAATTTTACATTCAATAGTCAATGGATGAATTAACTATTAATTATGTTTACAAAATTTTCCGTATATGCTATTGGTGATTGATATGGTACTTTTCACTCACTAGACAACATACTAATATGAATGTTTTCATACATATCGTAGCATATTTGTACTACATCTCATATATCACTGAATTATGCAACAGAATTTAACCACTCTCCATACAAAGAATACTCAAGTCAAAACATTAATAATAATCAAAACTTGCTCAATGAGACCATATAAAATTTTCCAATGACAAAAACTCTCAAAACAACCCACACTAACAGTACACTCCATACACTGCATACACACAACAAACAAACAAACAGCACTTTCGATGCAATCGACCAGATTGTACCAAGTCACTACAGTACCACTGTCATTATAATGGGGCAATTTCGTATTCTGACCGAAACGAGAGTTCTGTGTCTCTTTGATTCCGAAATCGCATTTTATCCGTAATGCGTTCCTGCGGCTAATGTGTAGTTAACTTCCGAGCGTTAAGTTAAGTTTAACAGTGTTTTCGTATCGTGTGCACGCCTCGAACTTAACTAGATTTGAATTTTTTATCTTGACGTGCTCCGGGCCAGATGCACACCCCATGAATAAATTTTACAAGCGAACGAAATGCACCCGCTAATTCTTGCAGCAGCCCTCTATTGTACAGCGTGAGCCATAAAAATTCGAAAATTTTAATATTTTTCATTGAAATTCGAAAAAAACTATAGATAGATCCGTCAGAGTTAGGATGAATCACAAATTTACATGTCACAGTGAATTAACTCACAAATTTATAGTGAAAAGTCTGTCCGTCTCTTTTGCGAAGAGTATGTACTATACTACGTTCTAAAGAAACGGATAGACTTTTCACTATGCGTTTGTAGGGTGACGTCACGTTGCACGTTTATTTGTAGACTCGTGAATCTACCTATATTGTATTAGTGTGAACACTTAGAATGCACCTATTTTTTAAAACATTAGTAACATTTGTATGCCTGGGTTTACTCTATATTACTTTAAACCATTCCGTTAGATTTAGATCAAACTTTTTAAGATTGTTTTTATAAATTCGAATTAAAAATCTATACGTTTGTTGAATTCGGTTGTTCAGTTACGTCAAACTATTGTAAATGATCACATTTCTAACAATCTTATGTGAAAGTCACCTTGAATTAAATTCTAATCATGTATTTTTTTATAGATACTTTACAACTTATAGTTTATAGAGTCTAGAATAGGGGTTCTAGTACATTTTAATATTATCCATAAAATTGAATAGATTATCATCCATAAAGTTTCCGATAGATTAAAGTCTGAGATAACCTAATTGTCGCACTTCGAAAATAATCACCCGTCCATGTCTCACCCTTTATAATAAAGAATAAAGACCGGGTTGTTCCAACAGAATAGAATAGGTGAAAAACGAACGATGATAAGTAAGCAGACTTTGCAGAGCGGCTTGGGGTGGAAATTTGATTTTATGTCTGGCTTTGATGAAAGTTAAATTGCATTTGGGCAATAATTAAAATTCGCAGAGTGGAATGTAGTCGCAATGGGAGTCGTCGAAACGCAAACGAAATGCGATTCGACATTTTGTGTTATGTCGTGTTAATGCAATCCCATGTTGATATGTCGTGTTTATGTGAGGATAGTTTGTATAAAAGTTTTGTTCAGATTAGATTCAAATCATAAACGAATCGTGGCTTTTGAAAAGACACATGTTCCTTAGTTGGTTCATATATTATTGAACTAAATATGATTTCGAAAAATATATTTTTATAAAACAATACATTTAACCTAAGCATTACTTACAGTTTGCGAAACGTTCGAATATGAACGAAAAAATAAATTCAACTCCGGAAAAGTGAAAGCTACTATCCATATAACTTTTCCTTATTATAGGTCGGAGTTTGTGATCCCTTTGCGCTCGTGCAGTATATATTTTTTTCCTCAACATTTTTTTTGTCTTTTCAATATATTCTGGTAGTGCTTGAACAGGCCTGAAGAGCGAAAGGTCACGTTTGTGCCGTAAATACAATTCGTGCCGTTGCATTGAGAAGCTCTGAAAGTATTAAATACACCTGTCACTAGATGAAGTTGTGCGTTCGAAATGCAACATTCATATTTTTAGCACTTGAAAAAAAGCTATTCAGTGAACAACGTGATTAACTTTATAAAACAAAAATTCGTTAAAAACATATATAAGATATTCCAAACATAAAAAGTTTTGACTATACCAAGTGCTTTGATATTCAAATATATTTTTTTTAGAAAAGCAGAGTTAATCGCGTTATGCACTGAATTGCTCGTATTTCGGAATAAAAGTTAGCACCGGTGTTATTAATTATGAAAGAGATGATTTTATATTTATTTAAACTTCCGAAAGGTATAAATTCATATTTAAGGTCTAATTCAATTACACAGCGGGGCCACGAATTTCCTTCCTGTTTCCTTTATAGCTTCTATAGGTAGTATTTTATTCGGTCGCATTTTTTCATACATTTTTTTCTCTCTTTTGTATAAATGATTTATGCAAGTTGAAAATTACGAAATATATTTTTTATATAATAGTATGTAAAACAGAAAATAGAAGGGGGAGCGAACTCTATTTTCCACGCTCAAGTTCACAAATACGAAAAGTCTGCCCAAGAGGTAAACCGAAAACTTTTCTCTTGTCTCTCGTAAGCAAAATTTAACCATAATTTAATTAAATTTCTAACCCTCGTTCGGTGGAATCCACTTCGAACTTTCAGCGCAGCTTTGTCATATCACAAATTGCAATAAATCAATTTGCATCTGCAATAAATAACTTCGGAAATTCTTCGGCTATGGCAAAAACGAAAGACATTCCCGTTTGAATCGTACGTATAGTGTTGTGAGGAATTCTGAATACTTTTCTTAACGAGTTTGAGAAATACTGCTTTTCGTAAGTAAATGGCCTTATTGTTTCTTCTGTAATTTTAATAGTGTTTTTAAGATTGCATTTTTATATCGAATCTTCAAATTACAACTGACAAACATATCAATTTAAAAATTTCCGACAAAAATGCAACATATAAAATGTGTCCAGGATTCCTCACAAAATCGTACATGAAACATACTACGATTGTGGACATACCCTTATTGTATCCACACACGTGTAATATATACACAAATGTATCAAAATTGGGTACCACAATCGATTTAAGAGTTGTTTTATCGCGAGATATATTAATGTATCCGCGCAGACTGAATGCTTAATTGAGCGTAGGCATTCAATTCGCTTTGTGGGGGATTCGTATTTCCCTTCGATCCCTAAAATACACTATTTGCACAAAACCCGATATTATTCACGTTTGCATACATCCGAACGTTCGTAAATTTCTACGCACAAAGTATTGTATTATAACCCGTTTCGAGTGCATTCGAATTGCTCAATGAGACGGACGCTTTTCGAAGCTTCCCTTCGTTTTTGTGCTTTGTCTATGTTTGCTATATTTATATTGAAATAGGGAAGTTTTTGGGAGTATAAATCACGAAGTCATTACTCATCAGTTTACTACAACGCGACAGCCACCCTCCAAACTTCAAAACTACAATTTTATGCACCGTCTTGGTCGAACAATTCGCTTTGAGTCAAAAATATGTAGATCTAATGCTAGGATCATAACTGACGTATTTGTGCATTCAAAAAATATAAAGAAGGTTCTCTACTTTGTATAAAATCTTTTATGAGTGACGAAATGTTTGAATGAAAGTTTGTGAACTTTGACACGATTTTTTTTTCATAAATAGTTTTTTTTCTATATATGAAATATAGAATGATTGTAAGTGACTAAAGTAAATAAAATAATCATATGAGAATAGAAAGGTCGTATAAACATTATTTAAATATGTGCAAAACTACTTATTGTCCAAAAGTAGAATGTTTGAAAGTATATCCAAAAGAAAAACATCTGATGACTGAAAAGGCCAAGGTATACTAGTACCATTTTTTAACCGAAATTGAGTCATGTACGGGAATCGCTTCTATGTACGCTCATATATTAACTAGCAAAAGGATATAAACGAATTTGGAAAGTGTACCTCGATATACATATCATCAAATCACTCGACCTCTTCCTAATACATGTAAGTACATGCTCAATTTTGAATGTTCTCCTCTCGAAATTACCTTAAAGTTACTTGTATTCCGTGGCCTTTTCAGTCATCTGAATTTCGAAAAATATATTTCACGATCGTATTGTATATCGAAGCTCAGAATGAAACAATGCCCATCGTTCACTGCGAAGCTCAAAAACGTACCTAGGAGAAAATTCCTTTTCGCATTGTATGGTACATGCGAAATGTCCAGGAAATGGCGGTCGTTTCGAATTTTAGCCGTTTTCGGAGTGTATTGAATTTTCTCGAGCAGCTCTAGGCATCGACACAATTTATTTTATTCAGGCACTCAATGGCCGGGATCAAATGAGCCCGGGTCCGACTTTGAATTCGCTTAATTTAACCTAATCTCACGTAATGCGCAGTAAAAAAAAGAGAGGCACTCCGAAACCTTAAAGCTGATAAATTTGATTTAGGGGGAGAGACGTGCATTCAAAACTCTGTATACTTGTGTGTATTGTATGAAGCATTGGGGTTATATTCTAGCGAAACCTCGTAAAGAACGGCTGCTGTTTTGTGAAACGCAACTTTGGCCACAGTTTATTTTATCAGATACGTTTTGCGTTTGTGCGGAAATTACGCGACAACCAGACGTATTTTGTGTGAAACTTTGTTTAGTTTGTGTGTATTAGATTTTGTGTTTTGATTGCTGAATAAATTCTGATATAATATCCAATGATTATGATAAAAAAATATTCTACAATGAAAATTTATTTTAATGATAGGTCTTTGTAAAATTGTCAAGAAAAGTTTAATCTGAAACTAACGAATGCTGACGGTCAAACTTTGATTTTCACAAAGATAAATGCTTGCCCCAAGCCATGATTGTTCTATAAAAAATTCAAAAACCACTCTTATACACGCATTTATTCCAAAACGACCAGTGTCAAACGTTGGCTTTTGAAAAGCGCCTTTGTATGTATCAAACACTCAAACCGGAGGGAAACCGAGAGTGAAGTGTCATCTTCAGTGGTACTTCCATACAAGCGACAATACGAAATGTGCAAAATTCTAAATTCGAATTCTAGAGATCGTTTGTGAGCAGGTCTCGACAGCAATTTTTGCCCCAAAGCACCGGAATTCCTAGGGCTTGTTTACACAGAAGTTTGAAGACTTGTGTACGTACAATATGTAGTATGTAAGCCCTATGTCACGCCGGGAATGTTACGTGTGTGAATTCGACAGAATGCGACTGCTCAAGTTCGTCTTATGGCTTCTCAAAGTGTCTTGTCTTGTATGTTTATTACATATGATGATAAAATAGGCCAAGGAGAGCAAGTATCATGTTAGTAATTCCAAGGAAAATGCCCTCAATGTTGGGAGTGTACCTATTTGTATACATATTTTTTAGGATATTTTCCGAATTTCATCAGATATTATAACTGTTGGTTCTTCAATTCGTTGTACCTTGTTTTTGTTGCATATTTTGTCATTTGAACTATTTCTTGTACCATATAATCGAGGACCTTTCGCTATACGACCAAGAAATAATTTTTGTACTTTAGTTGAATTCCGAAAAACAATTCATTTGATCCTTTTGGTCTATTTCGTCGTGTTATATCATACGTGTGAGTTGATTGGTAAATTCTGATGTTAATTTCGGTTGTGTGAATCGCTTATTGCTTTCGAGAGCGTCTTATCTCATATTCGGTGATTATTAGTTGTGTCTGTTTTTAGAATTCTCTGAAATTTGTGAAATTTCATAATTTTAGCTCAATAGTAGAAGGATCAATACTAGACTTAATGTTTGTCTTTTGTAAAGTTAAATTTATACAAAGTTAATCTTCTCAATCGCTATGTACATAAAATTGAGCTGTAATTCTCTCAGCTATTTTTTTTCGGTACCAAGAACTTTTATACGTCTTTAAATATATTTTATTAATTTAACTGCTTAACTAATTGTGAAGGTTAAAAAAATAGATTTTATAATGAAAAAAATTTCATATTTTAAGTAAGTTTAATCTCGATAGAGGTTTATTATGGATTTAGTATGAAATGAACCAAAATGTATAGTTTTCCTTTTAAATATTAAGGACTGATTTTTTAATTTAATTTATTTAATTGCATGTTACCTAGCAACCTATTACTTAGCAACGTTTTGATGTTTTTTTTCTCAATAGAATTTGAACATGTCTGAGAAAGACCTTCTATAGGAAAAAAAACGTAAATACTTTGCTAAATGACACGTTGCTATGTAACATACAATTGAAAAATCGGGCCTAAAATAGCAATAGGTACCTATTAAAAAAATATTTTTTTCTAGATATTCATGTATGTCTTTCCTGAAAGTAGCGAATGATACGTTATGCAACCTCAATATGGATTTATACAATATTGAATTTATTTATAAAAAAAATATTATTCATATAGAATTCCTTCTAGGATTGACCCCATTTTCATACACATTTTTTATCGAGACTCTGATCTGTAAAATATGGACATTTCCAATTCATACAGAAGGCGGCGAAGTGTCACACGAGCCGTGCCCTTATGCGAAAACAATCCGATTTCACAAGCGATCCCAGAACGCGGAAAATCCGATTATAATGCGAGATCGACTTATCCCCGTTCGCTTTTATATTCGAGACCGAAAAAAAATATGCCTACCATTCGTATATGTATATTGTACAAAAAAATATATATAAACACACAGTTGACACGACACAATGTGAGCAATGGTCTCCCGCAGGAAATGTATGTTTACGGTCACCGGAAAATCGACCCATCCTTTAAGGTATAAGCGCGTATATGATTTTATTTGAACGAGAAAACATGCTTCGGATCGTTCTTTTTCTACCGTTTTTATATTTTTTCGGGTTTGGGTTATATGAAAGTGAGGGATATTTCGATATTCGTCGAAACACGAGGTGCTTAAGTGTGTTTGTTGCGTTCGCGAAGAAACTTTTCGATATTGAATCGCTGCGTGGAAAAATCGCGTTGCATTTTCTTTTTGTGTTTTTCCCTCCCTTTTAAAACTGTTAAGCGTTTTCTGGGCGAAGTTTTTCGGACTGAAAAAGTTGCACGTTTATTATTTTTATTTTTGTGTATCTTCTTCGATATTGAATCGTATTGTTCGTGTGGGGAGATTTTGGCTTTGTTACTTTCAATCAATGTTTTGAACTCATATGAAGAACTTAAAAGATAAGAAATATAAATATATATACATTATTAAACTTCAAGAAAGTTGACTGTTTTAATTGATGAAAAATTGGAAATTTGATTAAATATGTTATACTTGTAAGTTATTATCTGCAGATTCTGAAATCTTTTATATGATTTTTGAAAATACACAAATGGACTTATTCAGAGATAATTTCTACTCCAATAATTACAGTGATTTTAATTTGTCATTCATACTACTTGGATTTTTGGGTCTTCACATTGATCACTGAGTGCAAAAGTGAGTTATTATTAGAATCGGTTATTGTTTGAACACTTTCGAGTTCACGTGGTTGCAAATACTCACTTTAGTTTTCTCTAAATTACTATGAGATCGATGTTTTAAATTGAATAAATAAGAAATATCATCATTTCACTATCACGACAAAGTTTTCACATTACAATCCCCGTTTAGTTTCGATATCGAATCCCAAAATTAGATTTCCTCACCGTCCGCCACTAGAATATTCCCCAATAAACATTCGACAAAAAGTAGATTTTCAAGGGGGCGAGAACGTACAAATAAAAAAATAGTAAAACAGAATAGAAACCGGGAGCTTTTCAAGAAATCCACACCGAGACACACTTGCTTTCCCGAGACGGGAAATCTCGTTTGCGTCGCGTCTCGAAATCTCGTCTAGAGGTCCGCAGACGTCCCAACGAACCCCATACAACTCCCATGACACCCCTTGGTATGGGGTTGGGTTATGAATTATTCATGAGAGAAGCCTCCGAGTACACACACTTCTAGTACGCGTGTTGTACGCGTGCGTGTTGTATAAACATGTATTTTATAAAGCAGAGGTGGGCCGACGTTCGAAAAACGCTACGCTAAAGCGGTTCAATTATAGTCGGTGTTGTATAAATTTGCGTGTCGATGAAATGTTTATTAGAGGTAAATTTTCGTTATGAAAGTGTTTGATTTTGGAATAGTTTTGAATGTAAATTGTGTTTGTTTAGGTTGGAAGAGATTAGTGTTCTTATAATGATGGAGTCTTGTAAGATTCTGATGAGACATGTGTAGTTTTTCTTAATCAATTGAATGTGTCTTTCGAATATTTAACCCATTTTAATTCTATTGCAATCGATTGATTTTAGTAATTTCTTTGGTTTGCTAATTATTCTGATGAGTAAATGATTTATAGATAATTTATATAAATTTCGATTAAGTTTCTCTCATTCCAATGATTGCATTAGTTCTAGTCTTAGAACGAGATGTGAAGTGCAAAGGAAAAAGATTTTCTTTTCTATCTAAACTCTAGCTAGAAATTATTGTCTTTCATGCTTTAATGCTAATAATTCAGAGCGAAAAGGGCAATAATTTATAATCAGATAAATGATAAGCAATCTCAGTGCATTGCATTGGATTTTTGACTGAGGTGATCTATGTATTATAAATACATCTATTGAATATGTGAATAAAATATTAATTGAGTAATGAAACTTTTGAAAATAAATGAAAATTATATATGCAGTTTTTATACTTATATCTTGAAACATGATAAATTATCAACATTTTTTCATATCTAATCTAAACCAAACTTCCTTCAAAGGGTTGATCCCTCCTCGCCAGCACATCCCACCACTGTTGTCTGGGCTCGCGGTGTGTGTTCTTTATTGTGCCAATATGCGGAGTGTGTGTACCATTTATTACCTATACCGCTGATGTACTCTTTTTTTTCCTAACCTTATTCTACCCTTATTCTTCCCACATTCTTCCCTTCTTAGATTCGGCCATTATCTGCAGCGATAGCGGCCGTAAAGCGGAACGCTCTCGACACTTCGCGCTCGAAATATTGCGCTCTTGTACCGAGCGAAGCCTTTTCTCCTTATTTTTTCTCTTGCGCCGTTGTTGTGTTTAAGCTAGGTGCATGTGTTTTTCTCTTATCAGGCTGTCGTATGAATATGAATAATGTATGTGCGAGGGAAACGAGACGGATAAAACAATCGGAGTGCTTGTTTTTTTACGTCGAACGCTCAAGTTTGAGGTTTTGATCGAATTGGATTTTTTGTGATCTTATATTGAAATGTCTTAATTTATCTATTTATAAATCTAAAATGGATTATGAAAGGGAAATCATCTTTTCTTGCTTGAAATCTTGCTCTTGCGTTCGCATCTAGAGGTAGAAAAGCAATAGAGTTTCTAGTTAGTCTATTTAGAATGATATGCGTTTTCCCTCATAAATCATTCTTGCTATATACCTATTATGTGTAATATCAGTTTGATGTTACTCCTGATTATCGACTTTAAACTGATTGTAATGATTTATGTGTAAACTTTCTCAATGCTCATTCATAGTTTGTTAAATTCAACAAACGTTTAAATTTCAAATCAAATCGATTTTCTTAAAAAACAAAAGCATATAACATCTTAAATCATTGACTATTTGTTTCAAATCTTATTTGCGTCTAAAAATTTTAATTAAAAAATGGTTAAAATGAAAGGAAAACCTTCATGGATTTGCACTCGACTTAAAAAAGTTTGATGAAATCCAATGAATAGTTTGAAGTAACATCAACACAAACATAGATTTTTATAAATACAGATGAATAAGGAATGAAATTTAAATATTTTAGATCAATTATAAATTATCGTATCGAATCGTACGTTTCAATTATTCACTGAGCAAAACGCGACTTTCAATTCCAGAATCGATCGGTACTCTGGTTGACATTTCAATTGACATTCAACCATTACGCATTTAGAATCGAAATAAATTATTTCTTTATATGTGAACAAGGGAAAGTACCTTCAAGTATCTACAGTATTCACATACATTTACAGTATTTATATACATTTACAGTATGAAGAATGTATTTGTAGCGTGGGGCAACTAACTGCCGCCGAGTGATTGAGATTTATGGCGCGAACGGTAAATATTTAAATGCGAATATGCTCTACGTAAGACGGTTCACATTAGGCGAAGTCAGTTCTCGGTGAAAAATGTACATTAAATGCTTATTTTTTTCTTTCTCTTATCTTTCGCAGAACATCTTGGAGAAGTTCAACCCCGGAGCCAGGCAGATGATCACCGCTGGAAAGGCTTACTTGAAAGCTTTGCACGGTGAGTGAGCGACTGCTTTATATTTTTTCATTTAACATTTTTTTATACATGTATGTGTGTGAACTTTCAGTTCTGTCGGTTAATCGTTCGTGAAATGTGAAAAACTGACGAAATTTTCGTAGTCATTTCGGCTATATTTTTCGTCGCTTTTTTCAACGCTCGCGTCTCGAGAGAAGTAATATAACTTTTTCTCGCTGAAAACTTACGGTTCGCTAAGCAAATCGTTTGATGCTTTCAGTTTAATTTATATGAAAAAATCTTATAAAATAGTGTTCGAAGTTTGTTTTTAGAAAGTAAAGTAGCAAATTAAACATAAATTTGAAAAAGTAAACCTAGTAACGGAATATCTAATATTTAAAATAGTCGACGTCTCTACTTCAATCTGTTCAACAAAATTTGAAATTTTCTTATTTATTTAGCTTCACTTATCATATATTTATTGAATTTAATTATGAGAGTGGTTTAAGTAAAGATATTAAAAAAAAAAACTTGTAATAAGTTGATTTAGTGTGTAGTTTTCTCTTTCAATTTCATGCTTAACGAATTCGAATATTATATATGTAAGTCGTCACATTTCTTAAAAATAATAAATATAATTTAAACCGTTGTCATAACACAGAATTGTAAGCCTTAAAAATAATAAATTATATTTCGATTTTGAAATATAAAGAATTGATAGGATTACTTAATGTGCCATTTTTTCTGCTTTTAATGATACACCTGACAAATACGAAACATCAAATATCTCAAAACGAATGTAATCAGTCTTAAACGACTATCATAATATAGGGTACATTTGTCAATCATAACATAACTATGTTTATATTTTGATAGCTACAATTTGAGAATTCTCACCGTACAATGCACGACAAACACAACAAAGCAACCCTCGACATTCGCGCAAAATGCAAAGCAATTTTGCCGAAATTGTCAGTTCGTCTCATACATACAAACATACATATATACATACATTTATGTACATATAACCCTCTAGACTTCAACTTGAACATAGCAAACATCCAAGAATGCAATATCTACCCCCGCACAGTGCGCATTATCCTAGAGCGAGTCCACCGCGAAAGAATGCCTTAATTAATAGCAGTGTAATAAAAACGCCGGACTCCACAGAGTGAAAGTGTTCTTTGTAATGTCCACGGGTAGGTTTTATCGTTCATAATTTGATATTTTAATCTCTGGAGCGATCGTGGCAATAAGAGGAGTTCAATTTATCAAATGAAGCGACAAAACGAAAAATAAATCGTCCATTTGAGGGGTTGGACGAAACGAAGATTTATCTTCGGATCGGGACTCGGGGTGCTCTTTTAGTCAGTTTGGAAATTAAATTACTAAGGAGTCGATGTCGTTTAGATGTTGGAAGTCGAAGTTTGAAAAATGTCGATACTGATGTGAGTAAGGTTTCAGTTGATGAATTGAATTTGTCGTTTATTTGTTGGGTCGATTTTGTAATTATAAGGGAATTCTTTGAAGACTGCAAAAAAGTACATTTCTGAAAACGTTTACAGCGTTAAACATCGAAGAAAATGACGAACATGAAATATAATTTTCCGTTGAATATTTGTATGTATCATTTAATTAATTTTCTATTCATGAAATTTTTTTAAATATGCACCAATGGATTTGATTTTGGACACTTTTCACATCACTTTAATTATTTTCTACAATCATTCTGAACGTTAAATATGAAAGACTGTATTTGTTTATTCTTTAAAATATAAAAGAAACCTTATTCCCATATAGTGAAAATTTTACAATGAAATTTGTCCGCAATCGATTCCTCTAGTGTAAGTATGAAATATAAACAAATGGAAACATTATATTTCTTAATAGTCATACCAACTTTTTTACAATTGAAAATTATTCTCACCTTCACATTTGAAAAAAATAATTCTATTTTACTTCTATATGTTACGTAAACTTGTTCTACAATTTCAAGTTCGACCTCAACTTATTACATGCATTATCTAAAAATTTTCTTCACATTAATTTTCCGCTCTAGTCAACTCGTGTTATTTTTTTATCTACGCTAATGCGAAAATTATTCAGCGCGAGCTTTGGCAAATTTTCATCGAGCTCATCATAAAAATCGACTAATTCAATTAGGATATATAAGCGAAAGCCTCACCGAGAGGGGGACATTTTACGCTTTAGAATCTTTTAAAATATTCAAATTATTTTGCGCCCAGAGGTTTTCCACGCGGAAAAGCTACGGGGTGTGGCCCGCGGAAACTTCACTCGGTTTTTTAAGGCCGTTTTTTAAGGGAGAGAAACGTTCTCTCCGGCAAATGGACCATTATTGGTATTTACTACAGCCCTTCCCTTTTGTTATCTTTTTTCAACCTCACTTGGTACGACGAGGCGCATTCTATTTACTTTTCGGCCTCGGAAAATTTTTCACTAGCGTTTAAAACAATACGCGAACTGGAAAGGGGGAGGGTGTTGAAATGACTCGTTGAGAACAATGCGAAGAAAATAATTATGGAAAAAATATATAAATGTGAGAAAATTACTTTTTGGATTGACAAGAGGGTGTTCAGATGGGCTTAGAATGAAATATGGTAAAGAAATTTCAATGTGTTTTTCTTATCGAAAAAATAAATTCTTTATAAAATATTAGACTCTTGTGACTCAGCACTGCTTGAAACTCTATGAGACTTTAAGCTGATTATATACTTTTGTGTAGGACTTGTGAAACTAATAGACCGAATTCTTTGAATTTATAAAAACTATTATTCAAGATCGTGATGCATACCTTTTTCGTTTTAATTCTGGAAAATTTTCTTGATGAATTTTAAAAATAAGTACAGATTTTAATATTGCATTTAGTAATGATGTTTAGAATGATTTTAAGGGGAAAACTCAAATAAACGAAAATATTTCTCGGAAGAAATTATCATGCAATAGTTTTTGGAATTTATAAAAATAATATTTCACTATTTCGAAGAATCAAAGTAATTCATGAAAAATAATAGTTATCTAATAAGAATAAAATTATGCACCCTGACAATTATCTTTTCCGAGCAATGTTTTCGTTTAATCGATTTTTTCCTTGAAAATCATTCCAAATGTCAAATGAAATATCAAGAACTGAACTTTATCAGTCTTCAAATTGTAAAAGGAACAAACCGATCGAACAAATCAATATTTATTCAGAGTGTCCAGAATTTCTCCCAATAGTGTAGAATTCACATATCTACGCAAAAATTTATCAATTTTTATACATTCACAAAATATATAATACATCATCGCAAAAAGAAATTTGTTCAACTCAAAGCGACATCGTAACCTGTTAACGAAGGGTCAATAATTAAGTCGGACATTTGGCCACAGAGTAATATTTCCACCATGCACCGGATGAATTATTCAAACGGTGGCATATAGGAACATAATGGACTCTCATAAATCTTATTCCGCGAAGGGAAAATTCAAGTTCGGGCCGTTTTTTCCACGCACTCGCTTTTTTTTTCGAGCTAAAGCGAGTTAAAACGCGCGAAAAATGGGGTCGACGCCAAACTCGCGTTCGTAAAAATAACACTTACGGAAAAAAGCGTTATATGTATGTATAAAAATATATTCGAGTTTGTTTCTTTCTCGGCGGTGATAAATTTCCATTTGCGTTTTATTGTCCGTTCGAGGGGTGCTCTCTGGAAAACAGCATAATATGCAAAGGAATCGCATTGTTTTTATGCGCCGCGGTTATTGTAATTTAACTCGTTCCTTTGCGCAGTTGATGTCGCGCTATGGGTTTTTGATTGGATTATTTGCGGCGCGTTCATGTCTCTCCGCGGATTTGAAATTTTGCTCGGTTCTATTGAAAAAATATTTTTAGATGTATATTATTCGCCCAATATATATTATTTTAAGTCTATATACAAAAAGAAAATGTGGAAAATGTTAAATTTTTCATTAATATTGTTTACAATTGATGCGATATTTTCACAGGTCGCTTTTAAATTTTCAGCTAAATGAGACTATTAAACGATTTTAGTTTGATCAGTTATATGAAATGTATATGATAATTCTTTCAGCGTATTTCTGTTTGTCTGTAAGCATGTTTTTTTTATGAAAAACGTCGTGCATATTTACATTGATAAATTTAATATGCATTTCCTCGTTTCGGCTAATTATAATTGGGCACGGTTAACGTAATGTTTATCTGTGCAAACTCGAACATAAAATTAATTACAACACTTAGTTATTGCAAGTACTGCAAAACTTCTCAAACATTCGCGCCTTTTGTACTAAACACCCTCACCGGTTGTGACATGATTGTACTTTATGTGTCGTTTGTTATTGTTTCGGATAAGGCTCGTAAAATGTTATGCAGAGACTTCTTACGCATGCACCATTTCTCCCCCATTTCGAGCATTCAAATTCAAAAGGGGAGAGAAAGATGTTTTCCCAAAAAAAAAATCTAGAATACGCGCTTTCGATATACCTCCGAACATATTTAAAAAACTCCGACGAAACTTCATTCAAAATCGTCCGTTTTTTTCCCGCTCAAAATCGACCCCGCTGATTTATCGTGGAAAGTTTTTATTATGAAAAACGAAAAAATTCCAAAAAGCATCCCCTTTTGTGTGCATCCAAAAGTCACCCTCCGCAGCCATTTGGCAATGCTCTCGCTCATTACGCATCGGATTTCGTTTGTTCGGCGGGAAATTCTCTCTTTTCGAAAGAAGAAACGAGCTCGGATACTAAATGACACCTTCACGATTTAATGAGTGAACTTCCTGTACGGAAATCTCTATGAAAAAAGTCGTAAAAGAGCGGCGCCGTTTCGAAAAGACGTCGAGAACCGCATTAAAAGATTTGATTTGGAGCACGTATTCACTTACAAAGGAAACGCGTTACGATTTCGACTGTTTTGCATTCGAATGCGTATATAATTTTTATTTTGAATGAATATTCTTAATATTTTTCTGGTTTATCTATTGTGACTAATTGTATTGTGCCAATTTGGAAAACATGCTCTGGTGTCCCCTAAGAAACTTAGGAACTAAAGAAAACTAGGAAATCTTCACTTATTGTTAGGAGAACTCGAGGCATATTATTTAATTGTTAATTTTAAATCAATGTCTCAGATTCCCTTTGGAGAGTTTCTTGTGTTTTTTTTAGGTTTTTAGGTTTTCTAAATTAAACCCTAAAGTAAGGGTAAAGTTAGGGTTAGGGTTTTCACAAATTGGGATGATTTATTTCACAAACAAATCGTTCGTCCTTCAAACAGTTTTCTTAAAAAAATTGCACCATATATAAAGAACCTTTTTTAAAAAATATTATGATGGTTTGCAGATTTAGGATATACGATAAAATCATGTTTGATAATAATGAAAAATCGAACTGTAAAAAGTTTGACAACTCGCTCCAATCTCCCATAAGAGAGTATAATATTTATTTATATTTGCATGTCACATCTTATGATCTTATGATATAATATGAATTGGCTCATTTTATATTATAAATCCGGCATTAAACACAATTCGAACGTCTCGAAAATATATCAAATCAGATTATTTAAAACGTGCCTCGTAAAAAGGGGAGTTCTGGGTTAGAGCGGATCTCACGCGTATATGCACACCCCTAAACAAGGAAAACCATTGAAATATCGCCAGATTAAGGTTTTATTTTCGACCGGCCACGTCCCTGGAATCCCGGGGGGGACGGGATATGACACGGACATGTTTTCCCCGGGTGTTCGCAATACGCGCCCCGAAAGTTAAAAGTTAGGCCACCCCCTGTACATATTCGGGTCGACATCGATTTTTGGCGCGCTTTTTGTTTTCGGGACGTTTTCCAGACTGGCGCCTGAGGGGTGCAAAAATCGGGATTTCGCGAATCGGGAATTTTTAATCTTTTCGCGGGGACCTTTTATGGGAATTATGAGGAGAGTAGGGGAAGGCTTAACGCTGAGTGCGGTCCATTAACGTTATTAATGATCGAGGTGTTATATATCGGATATTCGCACGTGTGAGGATTAGGTTTTGGGTGCGATGGGGATGCACCTTTATTGCGTTGAATTTGTAGATTAAAGTATTTTTAGGGGGTTTAATAATTTAGGTTTCAGCTTGAGTGCTTCGGGCGGTGCATATTTTGGAAACGTATTAGGTGATTTATGATGTGCGTTCGAAGAAAATCAAATATAATTTTTATTGAACTATCTTATGTGATACGAGAGATTTTATTTAGTTTAAAAATAAAGGAAACGTTTATGAAAAGTTTTGATATTTTTCCCATCTGCGAAAAACTTCATTCACTTGTGAGGAGGTAAAAATGAAAAAGAGTAGTGAGAAATCGTTGCATTTCACCACTAAAAGAAATCTTACGCATTTTATTGATATGTACATAAAAAGATCTTGATTTCATGATTTTGATACTTGATTTCGATACTTTTCGAACATACTTTGTACTATACATTCAAATCATATTTCGAAAAGTTTACATTCCCATGCGCTCTTATATGATAGCTGATAATTTTTACTGTCCACAAGTATATATCTGTTTCTATTTGTAAAAATATATTTATAAATTATACAATTACATATTTCAACGCTAACTAGGCCACATTTATTAATACAAATCACAAACACGACTCAAATATTCATCCAGAAAGCGAAAATCACGCCGACGCGGAGCGAAAAACCCTCTACATAGAAAACGCAGGTACAAACAAGAGAAACAGACTGAGAATAATAACCATTTCGTTAGCCATAGAATTGAGTAGCGTCATATCATTCGGGCATTAGAATGTCATTCCCTTTGTTTCGCACGGGTCCCTATCCCCATAGCCTCACTATAACACCACCCTAGGATATCCCTTCGGACTTGGGGTGGCATCCGAAGGGGATGGTCGGGTTGTTCTGGTTCTGGCCCTTTTAATCTTATTTACGGTAATGTTCAGGATGGTGTGGGTGTGGGTGCCATCTTTTCTTGGAGCAGGTGATGCCGGGTTGTTGAGTGAAAATCAGTGAGAAGAAACTAATATCCGCGAAATAATTTCCGGTTCGCGTTCGTTATTTCTATGGGAATGGGCGTGTGTTTCTGCGAAGTTTTACTATAACTGTACGAGCGTGTAAGGATATTTCATACTATATGACGAATGAAAAGGCCGAGGGGTATAAGTGACTTCCGAGTAAAGTGCGCTCAAAGTTGAGCTTGTGCCTACATGTATTGAGAGGAGGTCGAGTGATTTGATTTCGGTACACGTTCCGAATTCGTTTATACCCTTTTGTCAGCAAATAAATGTATGAATACTTTCTGTAGTCTAACTACGAATATCCTAGTATTAGCAGTTGTACCGACTGTAAATATTCTTGTATTAGTAGTCACATTAATTGTATATCGATACTCAAAAGTACGAGTGACTTATTGAAGATTGAGTGAATATGAATGCAATTAGTAATAATCGCCTTAACAAACCTTTTAATTCAATAAAAACATAGATTCGCTTATGTCTGATTATGTTTGTATTCGTGCAAATTCTAATAACGTTCTATTTCTTTCAATTATTGATAGAATTTGATCCTATTTTAATAAGCTTTTAATAAATTCGTCACATTATCGGCTTGAATGTTTGCTAGTCACCAAAACTCGATATATCGAAATTTATTAAAAGTAATGGATTATTAATTTAAAAAATCTCACATTCATAGTAATTTTTATTAAAGAGACATTTTGATATTCAACTATTAGTTTGTTTTTGCCAAATTTGTTAAAATTCGCCACAAATTGATCGCTCGATCGAAAACTTCACACGCGACCGACCGTAATTCAATTTCGATGATAGTCGAGCGTTCGACGCACGAAACTCGTATAAATTTTAATTAATCAATTCCAAGTTTTAATCAAAATCGTAACAACAAACTATCTTAGGGTAGGGTCACACATTTCCAAGGTCGCCCCCTAATTAAAAGCGATACAGTTTCGTGTCCAGTCGTCGAATGCGAAAACGGCGTCGATCAGTTCAACTTGTAAGTACTTTTAATCAGAACTAATAGTAAAACATTAGGCTTTACGATGTCTTAGATAGGAGACCGCAGGTAATTACGGTCATTAGGACCCGGCCGTTTTCGTCTGCGGATTTCGCAGCAATTTTCCGCGGTGCGCAGATAAAACGGCCCTGCGAATTTTATTAGACCCTTCCTTGTATCGTGAACTCGGTGCTAAATTACTCTTTCCTTCACAATAGTGAAGATTATGAGCGAAAAACCATACGTTTGTTCGAATTGGGTGTTTTGGTAACGTTTAAACTGGACTTTATAGGGAAACTTTCTTCATCGAACCGTTCGTCGAATTCAAATATTTTCAAAGATCGATTGTCGAATTTCAATATTTTCAAAAACTCACAGTTAAATTCCTAAATTGGGTTATCGATTTCTAGTACTCTCAATAATAAAAAGCTCTGAAATCGATTGTCGAACTTTCATTGAAAAAGTTGAAGTAATATGTTTTAATGTTTTTTACTATGCTCACTAGAAAGAAGCTTTAATCAATATTTCCAGTTCCAATTAGAAAAAAAATCTTTTAAAAACTTTTTCTTATAATTTTCGTTTATTTTAAGAACTAATTAAATCAACTTTGTCTAAATATTTTATATTATTCACGTGAATGTTTCTGCAATATTATATTTATATATCCTTGACTTGTATGACATTTGTATTTAATTATAGTCTCCTCTCATTAATTTCATTATATCATTATTAGTATTCAATGAATTAATATTTTAAAGTAAAAACCGAAGTTTTATTTGAATATAATAAAATTTAATGAAAAACCGACTTACCATAACCAGTTTTACAAAATCGACAAACCCTAGTTTGAACTTAGCATTGAAAGTTCAAGGTGAGATTTGTTTATATGCATTCGAATGATCGTTTCAACTAGAATCAAGTTTAAATACTGATCGTTATTTTTTTTTAATTACAGCAATAAGCAATCGAGCGTATATAAACCTTAAAATTACCGAGTAATAAAAACGAGACGTAACAGTAAATTGTAACGACGTAATCGCCGTAATTAAAAGTTTCACTTGTTAAACGCGGACGTTCACTTAATCGAATTCCCTTATCTTAGATTCTCTAAGATGTAATTTTTGCTTATGAATAGTTCTCGATTCGCCCTTCTGTATTACAATTCGCTTTGTATATAAATTTTAACAATGGGAAATATAAGACGACAGACGGGCTGAACCTTAAAGCCATAATAATCTCGAGCTTACGCAGACTCTCTTGTGTAATGTAACGGCGTCTTTTGCTTCGAATAAACGATTATAGGTTCCGGATGAAAATTCGAACCGGTTACCGGTTTCCATGGATATTCGAATTGCGAGTGCGTTGAGAATAATACGGCTCTATTGGTGACAAAGCGTTCATCTTGTGAATATATTTACGAACGCGTTTGATATGCGATATTGTGCTTTTATGGAACGAAGAAGCGAATAAATTCGAGAAAATATTACAGATTGTAATAAAATATCGATTATTGAAAGCAAAAGTGAGTTATTATTGAGTCGTTTATAGTATACATGTTCGTAGTCACTCTAATTTTTGTGTGCAGATATTTCTAGTCTGATAGTCTGATGCTTCATTCAAGATGAATTTAATTCTTAGATTTTTTTATATTGTTAGAATTTTTTTGCTTAATTACAAGTTTTAAATAAACTTTTGTTTCAATATTCTGTCAATTTATGTTCCACTTATGCATTGTTCCAATTGTATGTACTGTTCAAATATAAAAAGCTTTTGCTAATAGTAAATTGCTGATTGAAATGAACGTTAATTTTATTTTGATGGTTCTGAAAATTTCGTTTGTTCGTCGAATGCTAAATTAAAATTTATAAAACATGAATCATTTCAATGAAGTGTTATATGGATGTGTATTATAATTTAAATACTGCTGCTGGGATTGATGGGTTAATCCTCTGGATATAAACCGCTGTTCGGTGCGTGTAATCACTCGTTGCATGTTTCATACAAATATAACACATTAAACATCACAATAAAGTCTATTTATTTTCCGATGATTGAAAAGCGTACATATTCACAACTATACAGAAGCAATTTCCATAGAAAATATAATTTGTCGTACAATATCGAAATAATTTCAAATAATTTATAAAAAAAATGATACATAATGGAGCAAATCCTTGATAGGTTTAGTTGTGTTGGATTTTAGGCTAGGTTAGGTCAAGTGTCTCTTTGATGGTTTTTTATCGATATCCAGATTAATTGAAGTTCAATATCATTGTCAATTAAATAAAACATCGATATTGTCAAGTATGTGTACCTGTAAGTTCTCGTTTTGATAATTATCATCACGTACAATATATTTTTATTTCGAACGAAACTGCTGTTGTTTAATGATATCGACATCTGTAAATTGCAAATATCTAATTCGGCGTTTACATAAGACGAAATTTTATATACGAACTAGACCCAAACATTAGAATAAAAAAGGAAACTTCGACAGTAAAGCAAACAATCTCAATCTACGAATAAACCAACACATCTATCATAACCTGCAATACAAAAACACTAAAAAAAGCAATCTAAAACACAAATCTTATTACATCATAACCTAAATTTCCACACTCACATACAAACCAAAAATTAAGATAATAGACTTTAAAGAACACATCGCCTGTAAGCAAGCGCATCAACACATTATTCCGCGGAAACTGTTTGCATTCGGACGCCACCTCAATATTATCGCCCCCCTTTTCGCCCCCATTTCGACGCCCCCTTTTTACACCACTCATACCCTCAAATTGCACCCCCAGATTAGGGCTCGTCGCCTTGTTTATCGGCCCTGCGGCGAGAGGACACATTTTAGAAGCCCGGTTTTAATGGCGCCGTAATTCTGGGCCCCTTCCAGGGCCGGCTCTATTGAAAATGCAAATGGGCGCATCGTGCAGCTTTTTGTTCGGAACGCGGTGAAAAATTTGCCGTTTCCCCAGTTCGAATAAATTGTGTGACGGTTTTCGTTTTGTTCGTAGGTTGTATTTATTGTGTGTATTGTGTGTTATGTAGGCGCGTTGAGTTTTATGTTGTTTAGAGGGAGTTCGATTGTTTGTGTACTGGGTGTTTTTTTTTTTTTTTGTGTTAGGATGTATTTTTTAATCGTTTCGAATTGTTTGATTGTCAATTGTAATGACGAGCCATTAGGAAATGTAATTTGAAAAAAATAATGCTTTGAGATTGGAAGCCGCTAGTCTAGTCGACTTTTCACATTTCATAGTAGATACTATGATTTAATATTTCGGAAAAGGACAGATTTTAAAATTTGCATTTTCATATTGGAAATTATATTTTTTCACGTAATAAAATACTATTTTAATTTTTTTGGTGATTCTATTCGAAAAAAAAACTGTAAGCTTAAATTATCATAAAAGATTTTTCGAAAGGTACGCTTGAACTTTGACTGTTATTTACGAGTTTATTAGCGAATCTATAGCTTAACTAAAACAACTTAACTGACTTTTAATTAATTAGTATGATATATTTTGAAAAATAAGTTTTGCAATTAAAACCATCGATTCTCTATTTGAGTCGATTTCGTTATATACAAAGTATGAATTGCTAAAACTTGCAAGCCTGCGATTTCTAAACGATATTTAATGTAACATTTTAAGTACATAGGAATTTCCAGATCCATTTAATTCTTTTCAAAAGATTAAAAAATATCGTAGATATAAATCACATTATACTTCCTGCTCGATACAATAAAATGTCAAACCCAATTCTCTTAATATTCGAAGTCTGCTGCTTTATTAGCCACGTCTATTGTAATCAAGCCTAGATTTAACGCAGGACCCTTCCAATTTAACGATTTTTGAAGCGATCGTAAAAGATCGTGGGGCCGAAAGTGCATTTTGATCACAGTTGCTCGAAAAGGGGTCGTTCGTTATTTCATGTCTCCAAAGGGCATCGGTTGTGAAATATGCCGCACGTTTGAACCTATTAATCCTTCTAACAACTAACGTTACGGAAATGACACTAATCTAGCTTAAATTGCACCGCGGGGTTGAAGTATTTATCTACGCCGTGTAGCTGGAGAGTAACAAATGTTGCATGGGAAAATAGCTTACTATGGGGCTGCTTTACTGATTTCAAATATTTTAATTTTTATGAAAATAGAATTTTCGATTTGAACTTAATGTCGAAAATAATATTCCATTGTAAAAAATGATTTAACTGAACATTCAAAATAATGGTCCTAGATAACAGATGTCATTTAATTCATTCGATGTTAGTATCGTGTTTATGCACGTGCATATAACCTAGCATTCGTACTCGATTCATGTATACGTATCCCTGTATTTGCATATGGAGCATGTTTAAATAGTAGCATCATTTTTTGTATTTAATCCAATCTAGTTTAGTTTTAAATTTTCGTGTTGACATTGATTCGTTCGTTTGCAATTATGGAAGAAGATAAATATAAAAAATCACTTTTTTTTAAACTTATGCAAAACAGTATAAATATAACATTTGTATGTGATATTTTGAACAAATGCTTGAAAAAGTATTTTATATTTCAAAATATTGAGTTGATTACTTTAGACCAAATATACACGTATGAATCGTTTATTTGCATAGCGTTCAATTAAAACAAATCAGATTTATTTTTCCCATAGAAA
Organism: Cheumatopsyche charites; assembly: GCA_024721215.1. Classification (NCBI taxonomy): domain Eukaryota; kingdom Metazoa; phylum Arthropoda; class Insecta; order Trichoptera; family Hydropsychidae; genus Cheumatopsyche; species Cheumatopsyche charites. The sequence continues at coordinate 1,349,157 of CM045580.1, read as the reverse complement.
AATCAATTCGTTTCTGCAAAATAAATACACCGAAACACGTTATAATTCGCATCGGAGTGACAGCCTGAAAAAAATTAAACCAACACTAGAAACGTTTCCTTCATAAACAAATAGACACCGAACGAAATATTATACAAACACATATATAAATATTATAAAAAAAATCTCAACAAACATTCGAAAAGGAAAATATTATATGTACGCACAATATACGAATGATGAGCGAGGGGCAAAGGGCGAAACGTTTTGCAAAATATTTACTTAGGATCTTTAATTTTAACATTTATGGAGTAAACAAGCCTGCGCTCTATCTCTCTTCCTACACAATGTTTCGTATGTATTTTATTTTATATATGAGCCGTTCAGTGTATAAAGTTATTAACTCCACTTTTAGAAAAAAAAAAAAATGATTTAGGGTCTATTTTTTCATCACTGGTTTGAGAATTAAATGATTTTAAACTACACACAGTTCTCAAACTATCGACTGTCGAAATTTGAGGGATGTATGCATTATTTTACGAACTGTAGTATGTCTGTTTCTTTTACCAGCTGTTTTGACAGCTCATAGTTGGAGGCTCGTGTGTAGTTTAAATTCGTTCTATTCTCAAACCAAAGGTGAAAACATCGGACCTTAAATATCAAAACACTTGATACAGTCATAACTTTTTCTATGTGAAATATATTTCTTGAATAATATAATTAAATGATGAAATTCGTTTGACCATCAAATAATATTTCTTTCATTTTAGAGGCCGTTGTACTCTAATACGAACTTCACATACATATGAAGCATATTATAAACTTTGTATGTTAATAATTTCAGACATATCGAAAGAAATTAATTAGAAAAACGTATTTTTTTTGTATTTTTATTTTATGGAGTTAGTCACGTTTTGCACTGAATAAGCTCATACGTATACATGTATGTATATGAGGGCAGTCTCAAAAATTAAATGTGTGCAATTTCGACACAAAGGTCGTGCTGAAGCAGTGCTTTCGGGGAACCTTTTCAGGGATCATTTAGTATCATGTGCCGCAATAAAGAGAGTGCAGCTACCCTCCATTGAGACGTTATGATCTGAAAGATATAAGCTTTTGTATCATTCGTGTGTGAGAAATATTTAAATTTGAGTTTTAGATGCACATTTGTGCATATTGCACGTTTTTGTTGTCGCTTGAAACTGAGTGTTGAATTTTTATTTTTTTAATAAAAATTATGATTTTTTTAAGTATATAATCAGCTGGAAATACTAGATTCACATATCCTGAAATTTAATTCAAGTTGCAGTGTTCAAAAAGTGAAAAGTTGATGAACAATGCCATCTGTTATTTATTCGATGTACTAAATTTTGAAATATTTTTTTCATTGAAAATGTAAAAAATAATTTCTCATTTACGTTCATATACAAAAAACGTCATTAAATGTCACAATTGAATATTCGAAAATACCCAAAGTGCTATTCGAAAAATTATTTGATTCACGAAAAATCTCATTAATTCAAAAACAATGATCATATTCGATATGAAAACATCACACACATTATTCAATATTACAACAAAATGCGGAAATTCTCGTTTCATATTTCGTTAATTTGTTTGATTCATCCTCGCTGTTGATTTAGCCTTTAAAACGCTTTTCCCGATGTTCAATTAAAACTCGGAAAATTTCCGCTTTATTGCCCACCCATACCCGGTTTTCCCTCAATTTTTCATCGTTGCTAATTGATTCAATAGACACACAATTAAACAAAACGTTTTCGCTACAACAAATATGCGATTTTTAGCAACCGGCACACGATTCGAGGCACAGGTGCTTTTGAAGATAATTTCCTGAGCGCAAACGTTCTCTAAAACGGGACTTTAAAGAATTTTCCGATTTTCCTGAAACGAAACACTCCGATAGGCTTTTCTACGAGTGTATGGATATATTTTATTATATATGACGACTGAAAAGGCCAATGGGTTCAAATGATTTCGAAAAAAGCGCGCTCAAAATTGGACATGTATTAAGTGGAGGTCGAGTGATTTGATGATGTATCTCGGTACACGTTCCATGTTCATTTATATCCTTTTACAATATGAAGATTGAAAAGTCAAGGAGTACAAATGACATTTTTATTAAAATTGAGTTATGTACATGATTCGCTTCTATTTACGCTCATATATTTGGTGGCAAAAGGATATAATGGAATTTGGAACGTGTGCCGATTTATATCATCAAATCACTCGACTTCCTCCTAATACATGTAGGTTAAACTTTGAGCGCGCTTTTCTCGAAATCACTGCGAAGTCACTTGTACCTTTAGGCCTTTTCAGTCGTCATATACATATATATGGGGTCGAATGGGGAATTGGAGCTTTTGCTCGCACGTGGCGAACCGTTAGCACGTGCTCCGGGTAATAAAGTGCACGCGCCCTGCACCTGAAGGGACAATGGACCAAAAAGGCATGATCTGCACAAAGAGAGGTTCCCCCGAAAGATTCCCCAAATTTCTCTATTTTTACGTTTCCCCAGATGGGCGAAATCGTGCGAGCAAATAATAAAGGGTTCCCCGTGCAACCGGAATTAAGTTCGCATATAGGTTCTTCCGAGTTTCATACTTGATCTGATTCTAAAATACTGCAAGCGTGTCTAGTTTAAGTAAAGAAGGGTTGGAAGTTTTTGAGGTTAGTTCCGAAAGATTTAGTTTTTTTTTTAAGAAAAAAAGGATGGTTATGCTACGTGAAAGACTTAATTGAAATATTGAGTATTGCGCAATTTAAGCACCAAACAAACAAAAACAAAGTAAGTTAGTTTTTTAAACAATGTGAGTAACGTTTTTTTAATATAAAAAATGAGTTATTTCATACACGATAACTTAGTTACACTCATTTGAAAATTTTAATTGTCTTAAAATTAGATACACTATCGTTCTATAGTTACTTTTGTTGATTTATCCGCGACTTAGATATTTAATATTCGCTTAATTGCGTTTAAGAATCACGGAAGTATCTCTATGACAAGTTGTTAATATGCAATCCTTTAAAGTTTATTTATTTTCAATCAACACTAGGATATAGAAGCTAATAATTTATTAAAATACCCATTCATATTTAAATAAAATTTCACGTAAAAATCCAATGAATGGGTGAATCGTTTTTGATGCAATTGCGAAGCGTCAAAAGAGTTTCCCGCGAATCGGATATTGCATTTTGGAAAATCGCATTTTTCCATTTGAAAACTCGTCGAATTTGTAGCCACAGATACATCGACAGTTGTATTGAATTTAAAACTATAACACTATCGGCTTACAGTCGGAAACATTGAGAATCTCAGATGTAAATAGGTGTTATTTCGAAACGTGCTGAGTTGTCCACCTGCTTTGCATCCGAATACTGCTGCTGCTGCAACGAAAATCCCTAAACGGATTCCAACTTTTATTTTATTCACGTACATATACGAGAATATAAAGAAAATTCTCAATAAAATACCCTAAAAGCATCGAAAGTTTGTCGGGCTTAAGAGAACGTTCTGTCGGGATAATGACGCGAAATATAATCAAGGATACGTATGTGAACACTTCATAAGGATATTAGTAATCCCCCGAAAGCAATTTATCGAAGGGTTATTGGCGAAACTATTATTGGAATTGTGCAGTGGGGTAACCAGCCGATTTCGATTCGGGACAATGTGGCTATTTTGTTGTGTTTCGTTCGGGACGTGCAAAATTGAATCTATCGACGCCTACAATATAAACTCTATGAGAATTAGAACTGTACGGTTTTCGTAAATAAATGTATAGACTGAGATTTGTGCGGATTCTGTTTACGCATTTTGACAATTTAAAAATTCTTAAATTTTGCATGCAAATGAAAATTAATGCATGTGTTCTTATTTCCTATGTGCTCCTATACTCATTGAAATACTAACCCATGTCTGGTTGTATTTTTTCACACTAAGGACTGACTGATGGTTAATTAGCTGTAGCGATGAATAGACCCCTAAGTTTATTATTTGCGACTATTTTATGAAATTATAATAACAGCATTGAACAGCTAATTGTCACCCGAGCATAACACTAACAAATTAGCAATATTAAGCATTGAATAATACAACAATTTACAATCGATTTAAGTTCATAGAGTCACGAACAATATCGACTCACATGTTATTAATACAATAAGAATTGATTTTGTATAGAATCACACGCGTGGATATGAAAATGTTACGACATTTGTGTGTTTTCTCAATATCCACAAATGTCTATTAATTATTCATATTGATTCATTTTATTATGAAACGATTTCAATGAATAAAAATCATTAATGATTCTCGATAAATGAGCTTGAATTTAAGATACACTCACAACTCTATTAATTAACTGTCATAACGCAAAAAATACAAAACATAAATATGGAAGTATGTGAGAACACTATGTCTTTCATCACTTTTGCAATTTTTAACACTTCATTAATGGAGGCATGAGTGTAGATATATATATGACGGCTGAAAAGGCCAAAAGATACATGTGACTTCGTGGTGATTTTGAGATAAGCGTACATAGAAGCGATATCTTAAAATGACTCAATTTCGACAAAATTGTCACTTATACCCCATTACCTTTTTAGTCGTCATTTATATTATAATTTTTCAATAACACACTATCTCATCGTCTATCACCTGAGGGGTTCAACCCTCGATGTGACAGATGGGGAGAGTCGGGTCATTTTGATATTTCCGGAAATAATTGGATTCGCTGGCGCGTTTCCGCTTAACACTCTCGAAAACGAGCACGTGTGCACTTTAATATATATAATATAGAGCACGTGGAAGCATGACCGGAAGTTTCGTCACCGGATTTCGACCATCGGCGGTTTCCGGTTTTCGAACGACCTTCGGATGAGGCTAAAGGAAATTGAATGTCGGGATAAAATGGCGGGGCGATTTCAAAAATTTGTAGGGGGATGTATTTTTTTAGATTTGATAAGTGGAAAAGCAGAATCATAGAAACGCATATATCGTTGAAAATGTCGAATGAAAAAACATGGATTCGTTTTTGTTACAAATTATGATATCAAACACATTTTTTTCCTCGCGAAAAACAAATTTATTTTATCGAAATTTTCCGATCGAGCTCTGTTTACATACATTTATTGAGATCATTTTAATGGGAAAGAGCGTGAAAATAAAAGCGTGCATTAGTGACAGGCTTATGCGAATTTTCTTAAAAAAAAATACACACTTTACTGTATAGCCTCTCTTTTCTACATTTCTAAATCTTTTTAGAACATAACCCAATTTCGCGATGAAAAAATACAATATGAAATATGATTTTGGCATAGAGCTTCGGGGAAGAGAAAATAAAACACGCGTTCTTCTCTGATCGAATTTTCGTCGCGAAACCACAGGGTTTCTATAAGAATATATTCGATATTCGAATATTCATCAAAATTTTCTCTATAAGTTGATCATAGAATTTATTCCACTATTATGATATTCTTCGGCTTTTTTTTCATAAACTGATTATTATATTCTTTATAATGTCAAATCTTTATTATGATTTCAGTACAAATTGCTATTGAAATACAACGTAAAACATTATTCAACCGTGGCAAATGAAATCTTTACACTTATTCGATTATGAAAAAGTCTATATCCAAATATTTTAACAACTTTTTATTCGTAATTTCTCCAATTAAAATTCCAAAAGAAATCGATTACTATATTTCGATGAAGAATGACCTTAACTAAAGTCTTTAGGAATACCAAGTTTCAATTTACTCCCTTCACTAATGGCAGGAAATTTAAATTTAGTTGCCCGAACAGTTCAATTTAAGAAGAAATCCGAAATTTCATAGCCGTGTAGAAGATAAAGTTTTTTTTGGAACATTAGTTTTTCTGAACGTATTTGAATATTTTTCAATTTTATATTCGAATTTGAAATAGTTTGACTTCTTTTACAAGCGATCAACCCGTTTAAAGTATCAAAGCAAAGATTTTGGAGCATTACATGAACGCACAGAAACACATAGATTAGCGCTATTATATAGTAAGATTCAAATATTTTTTTGATATTCGAATACTAAATTTCAACAAAAATTCGTCAACCCTAAACGTGCGATATATGTGAATTTCCAAGGCGCCTCTTCCCTCGAGTTTCCCATCGTCTCTAAACACAAGGGCCTCGTTCCCTCGTCCCATGGAAACCCCATAGATATAACACAGACCTGGTTCGGCTTCTGAGTTGGCCACTTTCGATACGGACCCCCGTCGTCTTCGTCTTCGTCTTCGAGAGCTTTCAGATTGCTGAAATGATTGCTGTCTTTCGTCTCGATGGCGAACTCTGCTCGAGACTCGAGTCGTTTATTTTATGGGGTTGTTGAATTTCGATCGTTTGTATATAATACGAGAGGAGAGTTAATCTCTGAGGTATTGTTTTGTACTTAGTTGTTTTGCCTTTGGTTTTGTGAAGTTTTGAGTTGAAATAATATGTGAAATTGTACAGGTTGTTCTCTACTTTTGTCAATTATATGATCGCGCAATTCACTATTTAATCTAGGGGCTAAGCGTTCTTTATCGAAAAATATCTATGGTCATGAAACCTCTGAAATGTGGAAATCTAAGTCTGATCCAAAATCATTTTTTTTTAGTATTTTAGTGAACGAGGATAAAATTGATTCTTGAATATTGTAAATAAGTCTAATTGTAAGATATGCTCAATTGATTAAACTGATGAAAAATAAATATTTGGGTTTATTTTTACACTCGTTTTGAGTTGTTAAAAAATAGTTAATGTGACGATTATATGAGAGGAATTATTAGTTTTTCTAACTTATTAATTTATATTTTAATTAAAAATCGTTCTTATTTATTTATAAATATTCTCTCTGATATAAAGTATTTTTTTCAAAAACTCCAATTTTCTCTATCTATTACCTCATCGATATTATCAGATATGAGTATCATGAAATATTTTACGACCGAATTAGAAGATCACTTGTATATTATTATTTTGTTGGATAAAATAGATTTATAACTTCGTATAAAGTTCAATAAATACTTCAAAAGTTCTTTCAAGTATCAGCTATTGAAATATCATTGAAGCAAAGATTCAACAGTATAATGAGTATTGTGATTTTGTTACTGTTTCAAGATATTTTCAATCGTTTTATTTATAGAAATATTCAAAGTTTTACATTGAAACTCAAAATATTCCGATATTAAATCGAATTCAAACTTTGTCGAGTCTGAATTAAAACCGAACGCTTTTGTGCGGATTCGTTCGCGTCCGAGCAAATCTAATTTGTTCTTCGTTAACAAGTCGTTAAAAATTTAATTCGTTCCTGTTGATTTACAAGATTTCCCGAGCACCAAACTCTTAATAGTAATTAATTATGCATTTTTTACCCGACGTCCATCCGTCAAACTTTCCTCTTCTCGGCTCTCTTTCTCTTCGAACAAATGTTTTTTTCCGCAAACGTATTATGTATAGGAGAATGAGAAAATCGAGGAGGCTTCTCATTTTCATGTAAAATTATTCTCGACGAATCCGCAATGATTATTCATCAAAAGCGTCACCGGAGAAAATTACATTTTAAAAGTCTCGATTTGATAAGAGGGAGAAAGATGCGTGCGAATTTTCCACAAACGTGGAAAATTAATATTTCAAAATATAATTATTATAAAAAAAAAAACTATTCGAAACGAATTAAAAACGACATTATAAACTTTGCCAATATTCGAACTGTATTCGCGTGAAATTTTATTCATATCGAAAGGTAATTTCGCACTCGAGAAAAGAAAATTTTCACAAAGTTTCCCAATGCATATTAAAAAAGCACTTCACCTTTTTCCGAACCCTTTTGTGTACCTGCGTATATACGTAGAAGAAATGAATTATAACGTCAGATCGGAAAGATATTTTCTCGCAAAATTCGACTTCGGAGGAAAATTACTTCTGGCGGAAAAACCGTTAACGAGGATTTTTGATTCGTCGCGAAATTTTCCGCTTTTCCGAACGCGTGACGTTCCAGGGTCCGAAACTTTTCGGACTATGGAAATCAAATGTAAAATAGCGTATGGTAATATATTTGGGTTCCGTTTCGAAAACACCATACACCTGCGTCACATATTGTTCCGACTCGTCCATATATCCCCTAGCAGTCGGTGAACATTTTCCTAGCACATTTATATGTACATTTTCCTCGCACATGTTCGATATTATTGTTATACGTGTATAAATCTGTGCATAAGTAAGTTGTGGTTCGAATTTATGCGATTTGTGCTTATGAAATTTAATTTTGAATTGTTTCAACGAACACTTTCTAAAAATGTATCATTTATTGAGTCTGTATCGATTAAATTTGATCATTTTATTTTGCGCCGAAAAATTTAATGAAATATAGAAATGTATTTCGGATTTTGTAAACGTTCGTATTTAATCATATGAAATGTAAATAATTGCATGTAATTAACTAATTGAGATTTGATATTGCGCTTTTGTCGTTTTCAACAATCGTACATGGGTTGTTAATTATTGCGCATGAAATGGAATAATTTCATTAATTAATTAAGCTTATTTTGTCAAGCAGTAATTGATGTAGATGTGTAGTTGAATATTATATTCATTTCAGCAAGATTATTTTATATTCAATTTTAGTTTCGCAAATTGTACATTCGTGTAGTGAAAACGTTGAAACTTTATCGAGTTACAATCGATAGACTTCTAGTAAAATTCGTTTGAATGCACCGTAATATATTCAGACAAATTGAGGAAAATTCAATTGGAATTGTTATACTCACTACAATAGTGTACATAGACAACTTAATATATTCTAACATTTGCTGAAATTCACTCAGTTTCTCTCAACATGCTACAGATAGTTTATTGATCGTTTTTCAAATCTTATAACAAATGAATACAATTGAATATTAAAAATTGATCAGATTATGTATGTTGGTGCAGATTTGAAAATTTTTCATATCCTTTTTTAAACTAAGTAATTGAATATATTCAAAGACAATTTTCTCATTCAAATCCAGTGATTTCAATTGACTTTTAATACCAATTACCTTTTAAGGTTCTCAAATATACAAATGTACATAAATTCAATCCTCTTTTTAGGCAATATTTCTTATGAGTGTTTATTGAATAAAATGAAGCTGAAGCGTACGTATGTATAATGAAATATCTATTTACAACAATTAACAAAATTAGAAAATTCTTCTCGAACAAATCGATCACTCCGACAATCGTTCGATCACCGAAGCGACTCGAAACATACAAAAACACCACGCGAAGCTTAATTGAATAGAAAAACGAAAAATGCGATCAAAAACACGAAAAAAGCAGCAGGCAATAACACTTTTCACCGTATTTACTTTAGTGTTATCGAGCAGATTTTAGTTCGTACGAACGACACAATCGGTTCGCGCCATGTTTATGAGGCGCGTGCAAATTCAGCGGTCGTTGTGCTTCGGGATTTCGGTCCCGGCTAACGACCGGATCCCGGGATATCCCGGGATTCGCAGATTTCTGTGTCACCATTTTTATGTGACGCTTTACATCGGATCGGATCTAGCGAGAGGCGATAAGGGCTTTTTGTTTTCGTTCGGCGCATTTTCAATAATCGAAATATACGTATGTTGGTGAAATTAGGTGTTTATCTATTTTTTTTTTCGTTGTAATCAAGTTTTATAGTTTGATTATTAATTATTATTGATTCAAAGTTCGATTTTTTAATTTTATGTTGCTCATTACAAGTTGAGGTTATGCTTTTTGAGTTTGACAGTTCTCATTGTTATCGCGTTCATTTGTCGAATTCTATATGAACATAACGTATTTTATGTAAACTATTGTTGAATAAATGATGATTGAATGTTCAAATTTGAATGATGAATAGATTATCCAGAAGTTGTAGATGAATTATAACATATTTTTCGATTGAAGAAATAGTAAAAAGGGTTAAAGATCGAGGTAGTTGTATCTAGTATTTCATTGAAATAGATCGAGTAAGGTTAGGTTTTTCCATTTTTTTTCATATCAGCTTGGATTTGGTTATGTTTGGTTACGTTTTAGGCTTGATAGAGATATATGTATTAAGAATTGTTCTGGTAAGATAATACAAAAGTACCATGATTAGAAGAAAATATCTGGATAATCATAGATGACACAATCAAAAGACACTGTAAAGTCTGCTCGTAGAAATAATTGAACAATCGTATCATTTAAGGAAACGATACATATGTATATGACTCATTGGAATTCGATATAATTTAATATTCAGCATCATAAAGAGTCTAAAATAATATTTAAAAAGGCATATTTCAGTGCAAAGGAATAGATATTTCCTACATCACCACTGATTTCTTTACACTCCGAGATTTTTTAAACAAAATCTTTTTACATCAAACTCATCATCGAAGTACAAAGGGCTAGCAAAAACAGAAAATTTCATATAATACATTAAACTATTAAATGATAAGTCTAACGAACTAATTACCAGTAAAATAACCTTATTAACGACGAGGATTATCGCATTATCGGAATGCATCGTCTCTATAATGCGGAAATCGAAATCGCTCGGGCCTAAAGCGCATTGTTTGATCTCGTTTAGCCATTATTGCTGATTATATGGAAGCGGAATCGGTTTTAATTGGACGTACGGTTCGCTTCAGTACTCTCATCAATCAAAATCGAAATTAATGTGCACTAATTGAAGGGCTACGGGGTGTCGATCGATCCCTTAATTTCATAATGATAATTACGATCTGATTAATTTCGATACGCCGCATTCGAAAGTGCGCACGCTCTTGGGATTGCCTGCATCAATCAATCGTGTTTTTGTTAATTAAATTTTTGAATTATACGAGAATTTAAACTAACGAATCGTAAAAAGGACTCGCTTTTATCATTTATTAACGAATTTGTATGTTTATGTTACGCAGTAAGTTTTAGAGTTTCAGTGCACCGGTGAGAAGTTGGGTTGTAAAATTTGCGCTCGGATGTGCTAGTCGTTAAGCTTCTAACTACAAAGAGCAAGTTTTCTTTAGAGATGTATCTTTGTTGATTTTTATGCTGCTATGAACATTTTATGATTTTATAAGTGGTAATAAGATCGCAAACTTAAATATTCGTTTGATATTATTTATGATTTCAATTAAAGCCATGGAAAATATTTTTCTTTGATACTATCCATTGCTTTATTCTTATACAGCAATCTTTTGATCTATGTATTTAATTCATCTCTTGTAAAAATACATGATTGTTATTTGAAATAATTTACTCTATTATTATTTCATTGAGTTAAACCAAATAATTATTTTAGTTTATGATACTATTTTTCTTATTTTCGAAATGTCTTTACAATTTTCATTTCATTTATTATCGATCTATTTTTTTTTCATAATTCGAAACAAATCACACTTGAATGTCTTAAATTTTATAAATTTGATTTGAATATCTAATTCAAAATTTTAGATTATATCAAAAATACATGTATTTTATAGTCAAATCAAGTAGAAGAAAATTGTGAATCATTCATGCAACAAAAACAAACTTCACATTAATTCATTAGTTAATACAATGGAAAGGGGAAGAAAAGGTTAAAATAGACAAGAGATTTATTTTTATCTTATTAAATAGATGTCAATGTGAATTTTTTTAAGTAAAATAATAATTTGTTATTTTTTTTCAAAATTGAATACTATCTTAAATAGAAAATTTCTATTATTTTCCAAAGTTCACACTGGAAGTATGAAAAATTTTCGAATAAGAGTTCTACACACTTATAAAACCTTACAATTTTCTCACATACAAATAAACTAGCATCCGTGACATTTTATTAGCACCTTTTCCAGAAAGTACACACGTAGAAATTCTGCAGAAGTTGAACAAGTTCGTTGATCCTCGGCAATGCGAGAGATAGCCCTATTTATGATCCCCTCGCAACGGTGTGTTTTCGAACTTTTATTGTTATGTCTGGTAGACGTCATCGGCAGACTTGGTACAGTGTCCCCGTGAACCCCTTTTAGTCCGAGGAGCGCTTTTTACAGCCATCCCCAGCCTCCCCTCGAAGCTCTAGTATCGTTAGGGGCGAGTTTTCCTAACGTACGTAGCCCCGAAGACGAATTTCGACGAATTAAAAGGGTTTTATTTAGGTTGGAGTGTTGGGATTTGGAGTGTTGTCGGATATTAGTGTTGAGATTCGGTTTTATTTTCGGCAGATTGTATGGATTATTATTAGGGGTGGTTTGAGTGTGTGTTTTGTTGTGGTTGAATGAGTTTTGATTGGGTCGTTTTAGATTTGATGAGTGGATTTGATTTTAGATGATTTGATTGTTTTTAAAGCTAATGATTACATAAAAAAATATTTGTTTGTTTTAATTTTTATTGAAATAAATTTGTCAATCTGACCAACTTAATATCGATTCAAAAAAATAAGATAAACATTTTCATTTAGTTTTTTGATGGAAACTATAATACATAAATAAACTGCTGTTAATGTAGGCAATTGATAGTTAGGATAAATTTTCGCTAGATAATATAAACTTTCGGTTTCTAATATAGATGTTAGGTAGCTTAGATAAACGTTTGGTTAAAAAATTGAGTCTTAAACAAAATGAATAAATCTCTTAATCTTTAGATCAGTCCCTAGAGTAGTCACTCCAGATCGACCCAAATAAACGATGAAAGAAATAAACCGAAATCAAATTAAGTTTATATATATAAAACGTAACAAATGGACATCCGACGTCCATTAAGCAATAAACGAACTTCTCCACAAACAGAAACTGCATCAGGCCTAATCACGACCACTTTTCCAGACTCACGCAAACTTTTGACACGTCACTAATCTCTCGAGAGTTCATTAGCAACACCACACCACACACCAACACCATACGAAACACCACACGATAGGACCTTCGTTTTCAGCACACATGACGACCGAAAAGACCAAGGGATACAAGTGAAACTTCTGCCGAAATTCAGTTATGTACAAGAATCGCTTCTATATATTTCTTGACAAAAGGATACGAACGAACTTGGAATGTGTACCAAGATATATCATCAAATTACTCGACTTTGAGCGGGATTTTCTCGAAGTAACTTGTACCCTTTGGCCTTTTCAGTCGTCATATGGTTTGCTCCGTATATAATAAATATTGAAACGTCACACGTCTCGACCCCTTCGTGCGAAACGTAAGCAAACTCGATGGGTGGGAAAAGCGCGTAAAATCGGGCCCTCGTAAAACCTTTTATGCTTCGTCAACTGGGGACAAGTAAAGTGAAGTAAAGTAAAATCCCTCTAATAAAATCCTCCGGCGAATCTCCGAAGTAGCGTTCGGTTGCGTGATTTGTTAAGTAAACCGTTAATAGCCTCGCCGATTCCGCGCTTCGGTCGTTAAACGGGTCTTTTTCATTTTGTTTTATTTTATTCTTAACTTTTTTTTTCAAGTTGGCCTTTTTCGGGGATGAATTCGTTTTAGGCGAAGGGGTTTTCGGAGTTCGATAAGTTCGGAGAACGATTCGAAGTTTTAATTATGTCCGGGTTTTAGTTGCGCGGAGCTATGCACTTTGAGCGGTTCGCTTTTGCAGTTTTGCGGTCATTGAAGTCGGAAGGTTTATATGAGGCTTTGATGTAAAATTTTTGGTCGTTTAAGAAATCTTTTGATATTTGAATTGTGTTAAAATCGATAGTATTCAAATAATATTTCAACCGATTTGATTAATTAAAGTAATTGGCTCTTTTGTGCTGTCCTATTGAGACATCATTAGGTTCGATTGAATTAGATTATATTTGATATTAGAATGAATTAAGTTTCATTTTAAATTAGAGATAGGTTTAGATTAAATTATTTTGAATGTTGAGTCGATGTGAGTGATGTACGAGTATCAACCACACAATTCACTAAATAATTATAAATATCTATTATATTAGATATATTTCATTTTTAAATAAATAAATCAGAAAATTTAATTATAAAAAACAATAAAAATATTAATCAAAACGAAAACATCCCCCTTGAAAAAAAAAGCGACTAAAACCCTCGCGTAATTACACGCATCCGCAAGAGAAATACGCGCGTTTCAATCACGCGTTCGACGCAAAAAATTCCCATGAAAAAAAAAGCGGGAAAATCCTCTAAATTCAAACGTAGTCTATCTGCGGTCAGTCGGGCTTCGAATTCGGCCATATTTTTGCGGAATTTGCGTTTCGTATGGCAAATGGCGTGTGACGGACGCGCGAAAACGACTAATCTCCGATATAAGCCGCCATCAATCCGCCGTTAAGCCGCCGTTAACGTTTTCGCTAAAATGGACATCGAGGCTTCTTTTTGCATGTATTTTTATGTATAAGTATTTATATGTTGTATTTAGGTGGTTGAGTGTTGCTTGGGTGCGTTTTTTGGTAGTTATTTTTTGTGGAGGTTGGGCTATTTTTTTAAGGGTTGAGTTCAAATTTTTTCGATAATATCGGTTATGAATGTACAAGTTTATTTTTTTTCGTTAAATAATATAGGAATGTGTGTATTATCTGGTCAAAAAATACTTGAATAGGATTATGTTTTAGATTCAGTCAGATTTGCTCAAGTCTCATGCTGACAGAAAAATATGAAACAATCGTAATTTACGTTGATAGTTAAGATTAAAATATTATATATTTACTTGAAATATTTAATCTTTATGAGATTTTATATGACGACTGAATTTCACGAAGGGCACAGGTAACCTTTTTTATTGAAATTAAGTTAAGTACAGAAAATGGTTCTCTATCATATAGATATAGAACCAATTTCTGCATTTAACTCAATATCTATGAAAAAGGTCACTTATGCCGTTTGTGAAATTCAGTCGCCATATCTAATATAATAATGGTTTAAATCCGTGTATCATCTTATGAATCCGATTTAATGCTAAATTTAATTTACAAGTCAATTTTTGTCAATTTCTATAAGTTTACTTATGAACATGTCTCTTTGTTAGTAACATTTCTGTTCAATGTTGAGAGAAATGATAAAAATAATAATCGAATGGTATTTATGCCAAATGTTTCTTGCAAATATTATATTACGTATTACAGATACAAGTGTATCGAGAAATCTTTGATTCACTTTGTGTCTAAAGCGTGTACAGTTGGCGTCTTTCTAAAATTCGATAAAAGTTAGTTTCTTAAGTGTGCGTGAAAGCCGTAAAAGTTTTTCAGTCACAATATGATATCGTGTTTGGAATTGTTTTTTTTTCAGTCTTCAATAAAAATATCGTTTATAAAAGTTATTATTTCAAGTATTTGATTTTTTTATTTAATACATAAATTTCCGCATTTGTTTATATATGATAAGTTATGCTTATTTTCCACTCGTAATAGAGTATTAATTTCATACAAAACCATAGAAATAACTTCTTACGGAAGCCTTAAACGTGCAAAACGTAACGAATACCTAATATAAATCCATTGTCTACGCTCGCAAAATATATTATAACGTATTACACAATACTACATATTATTATTACGCGATAATTTCATTATTTTCTTTATCTCTCAGACAAATACGAAAAGACTTTCTGCATTTTACAACGTTAACTTCTCCCCTCAGGCTAATGCAATACATTAAAGACACGTGTTCTCACTTCGAACGTCGACTTTTCCACGTTCCTTGACGTTTTAATATTTCAAAACGTCTCAGTAGAAATTTAAATGAAACTTTTTTTCATCACTTTTATATTCGTTAAAATATTAAATATAATTTCACCATCGAATAGAATATGTTTCTATGAATTTATTTACATATCATCGATCAACTGTGATGAAAATTATCTGATCGCACAACGCATTCGAAACGAAAACATCTCATACATTATTCGATCGGGTATTAAATGTATGGTTTATAAATGGAGCTTTGAATTTGACGTTCTGTATACGAATTTCGGTTACGTATTTATGCATGAATGCGATGTTTGAGGATGTGCGATACGAATGCATTTTGATAATTAATCCCCAGTGTCATATGTAGTGCTGTGGGTGACGAACCACTCTAATATGTCACGAGTGAAACACCTGCTGAAACTGGATGCAAAAATAAATTCACAGATACATGTGACATTTTCACAGATTAAATCAATTAATTTTTAGATTGAATCATGTATATGAGTTGCAATTTCCGTCTTTACAACGTATTTAATTCTACAAATTTTCATCGAAATCGATTAGGGTATTTATGGAACGACTTCTTATAAGATTTTTCGAATTGAAAATAAATATTTTCATAGATAATGTAGCACATTGTATTATGCTTCGGAGTGTATTCGATGAATTATTACAGTGTGGCTTTGTGCACCTCTTGTACAAATAGTAGTAGGGGAGCTTTGGGTGAAACGAGTGATGCGAAGTTATTAGCAGAACCCCTAGACTTCCAAATCCAATTACACCATCAGGAAATAGGCTTTTGTAATTAACGCGATCATTCGCCTTGGCGACACGCTTATGCGCCATCGAATACAAAACTAGGCGATGATTTCGATCAAAAATGTTACGGATACGTGATTTTGTCAGATTCATCGATGCGAATTTAATTATGACATGTTTACGTTTTAATGAATCTGATTTTATTTTGATTTCTCTCATGGAAAATAATTTTGCGTGAATTTTCTATGTGAGTATATAGAATTGTGAGGAATTCTGATCATTTTCGATAAATATGTTATCCGTTACATTTTCCACAAAATTTTCATTTAATTTCTTATTAAGAACCATACTCAATGAAATTTTAAATGAAACTGAATACATATAAGCCCATTTATTATGAGTTTTTTTTATAAAAAAATCAATATTCATATACAAAAGTTTCTAAATTTCCTCACAATACTGTATAATTATTGAACCCGATTTATATACGAATACAAGTTTAACGATCGCGAATTTCAAAGGCATCTTTTATCGCGGCAACAATGATCGGGCACAAAACCTTAATCAGAATCAAATCAACCGCAACATCCAATATCATAAGCTCGATGCACGAAACAAAACAAACTCCATTCGCGTTACAGGAAGTTATCAAACAACCAACAAACAACAACAACACCGTATTTACGGCGTCGATTCGGAAACTGGTTAACGCAAGCTGCAAGATTCGACAGACTTATTGAGCAAACAAAAACCAGAGCACGTCCATAAACACCATCATTGTGCACAGGAATCGTAATATTATAGCTATAATCCAGAATTTCTTTATATTGAAACCTCAATTTTGATTCAAGCCAATTCCTATATATAGAAAATTTTCCTTTTTTTTTTCGTTTTAATGTTAAAATATATCATGAATTATATTATCTCGGTGTTGCAATCCCTAATTGTGCTCAAAAGCATTATATACGATACATAATAGGTGAGGAAAACAGAAGTCACGCGAGCACGTCGTATTATCGCCATCCATTATGCTAACGCGCCACAGGGGTTCAAACGCAACCAGAATGCGCCACTCTGCAGATACGTTTCTGTGATCATGCTGAACCACAATCTTATCAAATTTTAGCTTATTTCGTAGATAATTTATCTAACTATCGTCTAATATAAAATTTATTAAAAATATCAAAAGAAAAAATCGGAAAATGCGAGGTTTTCCACGAAGAAATCGATGTTTTTTTCGTATTTATTCTATTGAATGATATTTTAGATTGATAATTTTATTATATTATTTCAATTTGCTGAAGAAATATTGAATTCTAATATATTTTTAATTGAATAAGGGTTTTAAAAATATTTTGATTTAAATAAAAAAGTTGATACAAAATTATGTATTTAAAGAAGATAGTCGGTATTTTTGTATTATACAATTGAATCGATATTCAAATTAATTTAATTGATCTTTAAATATAAACTACGTTATTTGAATACAAGATAACATGAAAAGTATATAACTTAATCTGAGTTAAAATCGAATCTAACCTAAAATAATTTGAGTCGTTGATTCTAAAGTGCACGAATACTAGATAGTTCAGTTCTACAATGTCTTCATTCAATTTCTATGTGCTAGTTATAACAAAATCACGATATCAGCAAAATGTATGAATAAACTTATTTGATACTAAGTCATCGAATGTCCTAACATGTTTTTCCATTTAGTGACAAACAATTTTTCTCCATAGGTTTCGCTAACATCACGGATTTGGTTTTAGCGTGAGACGTAAAATAGCAGCTCGCATGCAATAACTGCACTATATCTGAAAAAATACTCGAATCCGTCGATAAAATGCATCCTCCTCGATAATATATGCGTTCGGATATTCGTAATGCGGTTCGGGGTCAGTTCGCGTCCCGGCAACATTGGCAAAGTATAATGGAAGCCGAGAGCTCTTGGCTCCAGTGCCAAATGGTTACTGCTGTAGGCGGAAGACTAGTGGCCATTAACGCCGAAACAAGGGTCATTCGAGATAACTAAAGTTATCATATACAAAACCTTAGAATGCGCAAGTGTTTTAGCGCTGTTTGTTCATTTTCTTCGCTGCGTACGTGCTTCCATGCTCGGGAGATATGTTCAAAATGTGAGAGTTGATTTATGATATTTTTTTTTTACTTTTATAAAAATAAACATCGATGTATGTAAACTTGTGAATCATTTGCCCTTTAAATGCTTATACGATTGTGATGAAAGTTTTCCGAGTCATTGTTGCGAGAGTTTGATTTTTATGGATTCTCATTCTCATTTCTGCTCCGATTTCTGTTCTTGTTCATTTTTGGGAAGGAAAATTTTGCAATATAATGATACGAAAATCTTTTCAGATATGTATACAATAATCCTGAAAAATTTCAACGTGAAAAAATCAGAATTTATATTGAAGATGCTATACAATAGTTTGTAAAATTTCAAGCGAAACAAGGTCACAAAAGCTTATATTCCAAGCGTTATATTTTATCAAATAAGGTTGGAAAACGTTTAGGCACATCGTATTATTTATTCATGAAAAACTCTTTTTTCGCTGTTCAAAGAACTGCGGTAACGAGATAATTGGCAAAGTGTGTTTAAAATAAGCGAAAGTTTTGATAAATTTATTAGTTTCTTGGGCGCAATAAATATCTCATAACTCTTCTACGTACCTCTCGAGTACTTATCATAAATCTTATCAGAGGTATTATTTCACGGCGGAACGTTTGAGTTTTTCTCCTCTGGTTTTCGCTTTTTTATACAAGTATATATTTCCTTTACGTTTCTCGAAGTTTGCTGCCGCGGAAAAACTTATAATTTCCACTCGAAAAATAAGATTCAGCGCTATAAGTGAAAAATGCTTACATTTTCAAGATATTATTTTAATTGCTCTAACCATCTCGAGATACTGCGAAACTTTAAAAGACTTACTCGAAAGTTTCGAGCGCAACTTTTTAACGTTATTGAGATATTTTATCATTTCACACTATAAGTTTGTCGCGAAAAAGCGACTCGAAATTTAAACCGCTGGACGTTTTCGAAAACTTTTTTATCTCGAACGCAAAAAACATAATATTTCAGTGCAAACGTCTGTTTTGAATTCGTTCGTTCTATCGCTCGCAATTATAATAACGCGCTCGGACAAAAGGAAAAAAAAAACGTAGTAGAAAGCTAAACTTGCACAAAGAGAACTGTGCATAGGAAAAGCTTCGATTGTTTTCGCAAACAATTTTCCGGCGTTTTTCACCTAGGAGCGCATCGCATCACGCCACGCCGAACAAGGGACATGGAAAAGCGTAATAAATACACGGCCTTACATATAACATGACTATGGTGACCATACGTCCTTTAATTTTATAGACAGTCCTTAATTTCGATTTACTGTTCTCTTATATTATTTTCTAAAATTAACGTTTTGTTTAATTAAAAAATATCTATTGAAATGTTGCATGTGTAGTTCCTGCTTAGTGTTTGATATTCTTTGGTACATAATATAAGACGATTGAAAAAGCAAAGTGGTACAAGTGACATTTTTGTTGAAATTAGGTTATGTACAAAAGTCGCTTTTATATACGCTCATATATTTGGAAGCAAAAGGATGTAAACGAACTTGGAACGTGTACCGAGATATGTCATTAAATTACTCGATCTACTCTTAATACATGGAGGTATATGCTTAACTTTGAACGTGCTTTTTTCAAAATGTACTCTTCATAATAAGAAATGTAGTGCTAGAGAAAATTATCTTTGTTTGTCTTACTAGAAATTTTGCTCTAGTACTCGTATTTCGAATGACAAAGGAAATAATTTCTAGCTAGATCTAACTGGAAAAGATTTGAGTTTTTCTTGCACTACATTTCTGCACATAATTCATTTTGTATATGACGACTGAAAAGGCCAAAGAGTACAAGTTACATTTTTGCCAAAATTGAATAATGTACAGAAATCGCTTCTTTTTATGCTGTACGCTGAACGTGTATCGAGATACATATGTATATCATCAAATCACTCGACCTCCTCCCAATACATATAAGTACATGCTTAGCTTTGAGCACGATTTTCTGGAAATCACCGTGAAGTCACTTGTACCCCTTGGCCTTTTCAATCGTCATATAACCTCTTTCCCATAAAAAAACTAAAATATAGTCCACTTCCTTTAAAAAAAAAAATGACCACCCCATACACACACATATAACCCAACAAGCGTACCATTTTCCCACCTGCGCGATAAAAAGACGAGAGCGTTTCGCACATTTGCGTGCGACACGTACTCCAACCCCATATACAGGGTGGGTCTTCAAGACCGAAAAAAAAACCCTTTGAAGGGCCGTCTGCACAGGGGTGGCATTGTGTCCGCGGGGCACCTTCAACAAAGGGGCCCCCTGAGAAAATCTTGGGTTAGAATTTCGCGAAAGATTAGGCGATTATGCGGAGAGAGTTACTATTTCGCGTCATTGTTGGAAGGCACAAAGGTTATTTTATTACGCGTGTAACGTACGGCTCTTTTGGAATATGTCTGTGTGTAAGGCTTACGTGGTTTTTTCAAAACGAGATGCGAATTAAGGCGTTTTCCTTTTTTTTTTGGGAGGCTGAGTTTGTATCGTATTTTATGGTGTTTTTTTTTTTGAGGAGTGTGTGGGATTTTTTTTTGTGTTGTGTGTCTTTATTAATATTTTTGTTGAATATTTTATGAAGTTTAATTAGAATGTGGTGTAAGTCTTGATATTAAATAGTTGTGAAAAAGGAAAATGCTAGTCTTAATAATTTTCCAGTTGTTACTCGTAAGTATTCTGTATAGTTATCGAATGCAATAACGGATGAAAGTTATATAAGATTTTTTTAATATATCAACGAATAGATTAATAAGCAACAAAATAACGCTTTTTTTTGAAAATAAATATACCTATATGAGAAAATTTAAAGTCAAGAAGTGTAAGTGACAAATTTAGATCAAAGGAGTTGAGTTCTTCATTGGAATTCATTTTTTTCTCAATTTCACTCAGGAATTGAGTCAGAGATTTAAATTTCTCATCCACACCCCTTGATAATTATGGTATTCACAAATGAAACACTTTTTTCAATATAATATAACATTTTTTGTTAATGTACTTAATAAACACTCTAAACATGCGATAACTGAAAAATTATTGAAAAATGCATTTCCCTTTTTATAATTCAACAATTTTCACACCACATCTCTACAATTTCTTTTTTACTCCAAGACACTTTCATAGAATTATTCATTAAAAAAAATCAAATATTTTCAAAAATACACTGAATCCGCATTACTTTTCAATTCGGAAAATTTCATCAGCGGTCGGGAAACCCCGTTGCGGAGGAAATAATACAATACGTATTCGCAAATGTGCCGACCCCCCAAAAATGCAGCCGTATATTGGGATTTTAACAAAAAACCTCACACTCGGAAGGCTTTTACCGAACAAGAACCTCCAGTTCGAAATAGGCGAAGTGCGGTCGCATAATTCGCCCGTAAATAGTCGAGTTAATTCCGCGGTCCGATCCGCTGGCACACACATTTGAGCCAAACCAGATAACATTTGGCTATTTTTATTTTTAAATAGTTTTAAAAATTACATAAAAATCATTTAAATTATCTGTATATATTGAAATTTATTTTTGTCTTTTTTTTCTATAGAATTTGTCTGATTTAGATCACACTATGATGAGTTTATTGCACGTTTCACAATCTCAACACATGTATTTATTACGTGTTAGTTATGAGTAAAAGAAAGAGAATTAATAGCACCGGTCTTACACGTGTTTAGTGTATAGCACATACTCACTATTAGAAGTTGTATTGATTACACATAGCTCAATAATCGCAGTCGATGCGACTTGATATTGCTCAGTATTTGCAGTTGATCTGAGTTTATATAACCACATCTTTTAATTTTTCATCAATAGTGTTATTAATAGCTAATTCAGAATGAAATGTTACATTCAAAACATCAAATACACTTATTTTTTTCGTGTACGGTCATATTAATATTTTTATACATTAATTATCTCAATTAATTGTTACAACGACACACAGCACACAATAGAATTATTCTATATTTAACGAGTTATCAACTCATTAAAATATCATTATACTCCTAATAAGAACAAAGTTTTTATATTTTGAAAAAAAATCACTTGTCATATCCGAAAATTATACTCTTAAGACCAAAGTTGTCAAAACTACAGAGCGTTGAAAATCATCACTTTCGACAATAAATCGTCGATTTTGTTTTACAAATGTATCGGAATCTTAATATTAAGTTATTGCATATATTATTTATTATATTTTGTATTAATATTAATTATTTTTTTGTCATTCAGGTGCTGCTGCAGCTTCCAGGTTGTACGTAGAGGCTATAACAAAATTGGGACGACAAGCACAACAAGGCACATGGGGCGGTTCTGCCGATATCGGTGAGTACGAATAACTCAGATTATACGCTACATTTTATATCGTGTAACTAATCATTCATGTTGTGTAAAAGTTATTCTCGCTTATGCAAAACATCAATCATGCCGTCATAAGGCGCGTTATTAAATTTTCATATCGTAAAATATACATTTTCATACAATTTCACTACGGCGTAAACGTCTCTATTTATTTTTTGCGAAATTATAAATAAGACGATAAGTATGTCTCGTATGTGACGTTATTAAGCAAAAAATATCATCTAAAATTTTTATGTCGGAGGGAAATTTAACATCGGCTAGGTTTAATATATGGAATATTACGACACCCTCGTCTTTACGATCGTATTAATTTTTATTGAGTCGTAATGCGGATTCTTACTTTATCACATACCCTCGAATGTGTTGCACTCGTTTCGCGTCATTAACGTAAAAAAATGATTTATCCTCGCCTAAAATTACAAATGTCACATTCAGATATAAAAAAGAAATCCTCGATGCGACCCTTCGGTGAACTTTCGAAAAGTTGTGAGGAAAGTTTTCTGCCGCTTTTTTTGTATTTGAAGTTTTTTTTTCGAGAGCGATTATACCAAAGGACGAGTGTCATCGAGCGAAAGCTGATACGTGAGTCGAGTCTGTTCGTGGAAAAACAGCTTTTCCGGACTGGGAAATTCTGTTTGTGGTCGGAAAATTTTCATGGTTAAAATAACACGGACGTGCTTACATGGAGTTGCAAAAAAACTTCACTGAAGTAGAAATACGTATGTCGAAAGTTCACAGATTTATTTTGTGCAATGTGTTTGAAATTTTAACTTTTTTAGTTAGTAACAGATTTGAAATTTCATTTAATTGTATAAACCTAACTGAAAACGTAGCAGTATAAATCGTTTTTAGTATATTGTGTAAGGTTACAGTAATGCTAGGTTCTAGTATTTACAGTTATTTACAAGAATCATATGCTAATTTTCTTCATTGATATAATGATCCTATATTTCTAGCAAACATTTAATCTATTTGATCTGAAAAATCATCAATTTATTGTTTTACTGAAAATGAATCCCCTGCTTTATTTGTATCGATTGATTTTCGTGCATTGATAATTACTCTTTGAAGTTTTTAATCTGGAAACTCTGCTTTCTTCTGATTACTCAAAAAATAATGATTAATTAGAAAAAAAATCGTGATGTTATATGTTAGTTTGCTTTATATATTTTTTCATTTCTCTGGAAAAGCTCGTGCGTGCGTTTGCGCAAAAACTCAATTAAAGCAACCGTTGTTAATTAAGTGAATTAGCCCTCGAGACATGGAAATTCGAATACTCCAGAAAGATGAGTTATATTATACTAGTAGACTGTTTGAATCGTACATCTGGAAAATAATACGCGGCTCATTAGCGAATTGAATGCGAAATCTTCTACTGCACGTTCTTATTACCTATATGTTGTATGTGGAGATTGCCTTGTGTGGAAAATTGTCTGAAATTTCGTTTCATTAGAGTGGATGTTGTATCTATTTGCTTTATACAATTGAGAAGAATTAAGTGTATTTTGAATATCAGATTATCTTTGGATATTATTCAAAGTATTATTTTCGCATCGATAGTTTCATATTACTTGATTATAGAAAGGGCGATGAACTTTCAATAGATTTTTATTATAGTCTAGTAGACTCATATTTTTCATAGATTGTTTGCAGCACTTTCAGAATGCAATTTATGAAGCAGTTAAATTTTATTTATTATATTTAAGCACAGATATGACAATTTAAAAGTGAAAATTTCGATCGAACTTTCGTTTCATGAAAATATTATATATTTTTTCGATATGTGTAAGACGTGCAAAATACGTACACAATTCAATTTGAAAAAAAAAACGCATTATATTTGATGAGATTCGGATTATACGAAGATGAAATTTCGTCGCTTCTAATATAAAGACGAACAAAATAAAATAAAATGAAGCTGAAAAAAAAACCCAAAACATTCTATTTGATGTGATATCCGTAATCGGATAAAATTCTCGCTAGAACCGAGACCTTTTCTGTTCGCTAAACCGCACTCAGACGTTGAACATCTCCGAAGAAAAGCCGAAACGTTCAATTTTTTTATTCTCCACCAAGAAATGAAAAAATCTCATATAATTTCGGATATTGTTCGCGCTTATGAGCGAAATGTTTCGCGGGAAAACGCACGATTGCGAAAATGTATTATGTACCCATGTTATAATATAAGAGAGCGCACGCAAAAGAAAATGCCGTCATCAAACGTATCTCCGTTTCTTATATAGGGATTTTTTCAGGTTGATGTTTCTCACGCACGTGAATATTTCTTGTTCAACTCTCAGGTTTCAAGATATATTGGCCATAAAAATGCACTACCTTTGAGAAATGCGCGTATGAGTGCTGGCATTCGTCAAATTTTTTTTAGCACCACTTTCTTAAGCAGGACGTAAATTCTTCAGAGTGTAAACCTTAAATCAAAGCTTAATTTTGGTTATTTTTCGAGTGAAGTGAAATATATTATACATTCAATGTTGTATTTATACAAATTGGCTTAAGAATGTTCACTCATTATCGGTTTTATTTGAGCGAATTGCAAACTATGATAGATTGATAATTTTATCTATAGCGATATTATTATGTTCCTAGACTAGAGTATAAGATTTTGGATACCTATGTGAATAAGCGAAAGTTCAAATCACATGAGTTGAGTTGAGTATAGAAATTGTCATTGAATATATTCAATTGCTAGGATTCAAAATGAGCGTATTAATTTTCAGCATCTAATGTTAATCATTATTAGATCGCTTAGTATATTTCCAATATTTCTTTAATTATAGTCGATATTTAACATTGACGATGGTTTTCTTAAAATGTATACTTATATCAATATGGCTTCTAAGAACCTAATTCCTGTTCGTATTCCTACTTATATGCACTAATATCGAGCAAGAAGGAAAGCTTATCATTTGTCTAATTAGAAATTATTCTCTTTCTTGGTCTAGTGTTATCATTGAAAGCAAGAAACGAAAAAAAATCTTGCTAGAGTCTAGCTAAAAACGATACATTCTTCCTAGTCCTTCATTTCTGAATTTATACTTTAGCTTCTTAGATTCTTAAATAGTCTATATACAAACATACATTAGATCGATCATGAGTAGTACCAATTAGTCAGAGGCTGCAACCAATTGTAGTTGAACTACACAATCATTAGTTATTGATATCTATCGTTTCAAAAACTTAAAAATACATTATAATCGGGATTCTTTTCTATGAAAATATATATATTTCACCCAAACACAATCCCTTGCTGCATTTTATCGACGTAGTGCGCGAGGTTTTCCATGGGATCCCATGGCATAAATCTCAATTGTGTCGGTCAGGGCGTCGGATCAAAGGCGTCTGAGGAGATGCTTCCACGATTTATCTGGTCTGGGAAAACAGCAGTAAACAAATATCTCAATATGCGGATTCAATCGTAACGCCATAAATCTACCATAGGTACGCCATCGTCAGCGAAACAAAAAAATCGTACGAAGCGCAAAGAAGGAAATCCCGACGCGTTCGTTAAAAGCCTCGTTCGATTCAGAATATTTATCGGTGTATATAATTTTTTCTCACATTTGTATTATTTTTTTCGAGTCGTCGAAATTACGGGACACGTGTACGCTTTTTCGGTGACGAACTGTGACACGTGAGGACAGATTATACAAAGAGAAACGTCACTCATTCGATAAGTCTTTGTTGGGGTGTTTTGCTCGTTTTTGTGTCTTTCGATGATCCTTCGTCATTTTGAGACTTTTATAGATATATATTTACAGAAAATAGCATAAGTAATTACATAGTTCAGAAAAATAACTTTAAGAAAAGCTAGTTTATTGCAGTCTATGCATACGTTTGATACAATGAAAATGTGGACAGATAACTGCTAGTTTTTCTTTGATGTATCATATTTTCTTGTATATATTTGGGAAGACGTCTGTAATATAGTAATGTTTCTAAAATGAGGTATCAATCTCCCAGTGAATTAATTAAGCTTTCTTGTTTAAAAACTCACGCAATTCTCGTGTAATAGTCACTAATTAAATTCTATTTATTTCTTTAATTTTTATACACAAAAACTTTGTAACTCTTTTCAATCGGTTCAAGTCAATAGACTTAAGCAACTCTTAATTAAAATATCTGATAATTTATATAACATATTTTCAAAATTAATTCAAATAATCATCCCAATCCTATTACATTTATGATCATTTCACCATTCGCATGTTTGTACAAATCCTTTCATCTGCAAATAAATAGAATCCCACCTCATCATTACGTCGAATCCCCTTTTGTATGCAACCTCAATACTCAACGTTGTCTTCTTCGTTTTTTTTCGTCCTTAGCGTATTTTTCACCTCATCACGTATCGGTTCGAAATGAAACCTTCCCTTACACATTCCCTACAACCCCATTTCGATAATTCTCGCTTAAGGCGACGAGGGTTGAATCGGAGTCTTCGCGAAATGAAGACGACGCTTTTCACGGGTTTTTCCCGCACCGAGGAAAATTCACGGGTTTTTTTCCCTGTACTGTGGAAAATTCATGGTGCTACAACAACCGACATGTTCTCGAGGGATAAGTCGTGATGGCAACCGATACACAAATCAAATCACACGCGGAATACGCGCGTCTCGTAATTTCGTATGACGATTGAAAAGGCCGAGGGGTACAAGTGACATTTTCGGCAAAATTTAGTAATGTACAAGATTCACTTTCATATATTTGGTGGCAAAAGGATATAAACGAATTTGGATCGTGTGCTGAGATATATCATCAAATCACTCGACCTCCTCCTAAATGTAGGTTCATACTCCACTTTGAACGCGCTTTTCTCGAAATCACTTGTATCTTTTGGCCTTTTGAGTAGTCGTATGATTTCTGCGAGGGATGTTTTCTTCAGGCTTCTTTTGATTATTTGTGTCGCGTTTTCCATGCGAGATTCGCTTTCCGTACGAGATGGAAAACAAATAAAAACAACGCAGAGTTTGTTTCTAGAATCATTTATATATGTATGTATACGTCGAGGTTTTTTTGTGATGGAACTTTTTGTGAACTCGAAAATTTGCATGGAATCCTTAGTCTGTATTTAGGTTAAAAAAGTAGCAAGCGATTTTTTTATTATTTGAGAAAATTCTTAAAATTTTTCATTAAAACCTTAATTACCAGTTCTTTTGTTAATTTAAATTAATTCATTAATATTATATATTTTTTTAAATGAAAAACAAAGTCTTAATTCTGGGTATGAAAGTACAATCTTCTATTTAAATTCCTGATACCTTTTGCCTGTTCAGACAGAACACAGATTTTTCATGTTAATATAGATTCAGATGTATGCTCCCTAAAACATCGATCATTTTTCAATAAAAAGCAGAAATTTTACAAACTTCAAATTGATAAATTTCTATAAAATTCTTACTCAAGTTCCACAAACCCCACCTTAGAAAACTCTGATAGATATTAACGACTATTTATACCGCAAAGCACAGACAAAACCGAGAAGCATCGCTGCGGATTAAACTTAAATGTGTTTCAGTTAAAATTCGCCGCTCTTTGCGTCACGCCTTTTCGAATTTCATTTAACTTTTTCCCCGAAATGAAATAAAAAAAGAGGAAAACTCTTAGGGGGGAAAATCCGAATCGGCAGCCAACCCCTTGGTCTGCGGAGCGAATATCGGCTTATTCCTTCTAGGGAAGCAGCGAAGAAGGGTCCATATCGTATTTCGAAGGAGCCACCGAAAGGGGATGAAGTCCTGCGAAATCATATATCATTCTATGGCGAATGCGCCCCGGAGATTTATAGCCCTGACTCGGCAAATTATAGAACGGATTATGGGGCCACGGTTTAATGATATACTCGCATGTCGACCCCATAGCCAAATAATGAGCGCCTCGATCTATTAATTAAGGCAGAAGTGTTAAGATGACTGCCTTACGAAAAGGGCCTCGAGTAAAAATGTTTCTTTACAAAGTGAAACTCTATAGAAAAGATTTCGAATTTAGATCGATTGATACATATCGTAAATCGGATGATTTTTCAATAAGATGAAATTTAGGGTTCTTGTGGAAAATCGAACTTTTTCATTCGTAAGTTGTGGCATTTTTGCTTGCTGCGTTGGGATTCGATGTTTTCTTAACGTTGAGATCAAATCCATTCAGATCCTGTCGAGATTCATGTGTCGTTTTTCTTAATTAATATGATGGCTTTATTGTTGTCTTTGAATTTGTGATTGGAAAAATTTAACGCTTCGCGAAACGTTTCCTAAAAATGGATCGATTTCATGCTTCGATGATACTCTTATGAGATTCTCCCTTGGTGTATGTTATATAATTATGAATTTATCAGATTGAATTATTGGTTGATAAATTGGCAAATAATTATTTAGCAATATCTGTTACAATGTATAACTTGATATTAAAGATTTTGAAATTTCTTAGAAATCCTATTTTCTCACCTGGAAAATCGTTTTATACGTCCTATAACTGATTTTCATTTCTTATTTATTCATGAATGCATTGAAAATTACGTATAAAATGTTTTTTTTTTGATTATTTTGTGTATCAAACTCAAATTAACCTATGTTTGCGAATAGTGACATCCTTTATTCATTTTTGCCCTTGCTCCTTTTCGGTTCATAGATTTATGATATTTTAGGGGTTGATCTTAAATTGTGGTTTGCAATTTTGCTCGCTTGGTTTCTTTAAAGGTATCGAATGAATATAGATGCGTAATCTTCTATTGAGAAACGTAAATGGTACATTCAAATGCGGAAATCCGCTGGTAAAAGATGTAAAGCTTATTAACTTTGATCCTCTTACGTACGAGATTGTGTGAATAATTATTTGCTTTCGAATATATTATGTTGCTTATTTCAATACAAGAAATCAGATCGTATAAGATTCATACATGCTCTTATTTTATGCAATCTTCATAGAGCAAATTGCCACTCGAGCGTCACATTCAACTCACAGACAGACAAATTAGCATCATTCATACATAAGATTCGACTCTAAAAGTTCACAATTTAATTATCATTATATTGTATTGTATATAAGAGATTCGAAATGGAAGCAATTTTCTGCTTTTGATTCGAAAGCAGAGACAGCTTACACAACTAAAGCGAAAATTGTACTGAAAATAAATAAACAAATCTTCGCTTTGAGAGAAGAAAATCGCCTTTTCATAATAATCATAATAATAATTTTTATATAAAGTCAATTTGCATAAAAATACTTCCTTTAATGCGGAGGAATTGCCTCGTTTAAATATTTTATTTTGTTTGAAACGGGCCAAGCTTAAATGTCACGAAGCTATTTTCAAAACGTCTCCGTGTATTAAAAGACGGAAAATTGAGAAGAGGGAACTTTCGCCTTTGCACAAAGTGTCGCCGTGGCTTTTGTGCTCTACGCGAGCCGAAATAATATACCTATATAAAAAAAAGAACAAATTAAAACTTTTTTTCAGAAAGAAAAAGAAAATAAAACCGAAAAAAACGTCCGTACGTTTTGTGCAACGCAACGTGATCTCTCGTCGTCTACTTGTTTCGTGAAAATTTGATATTTTTTTCTTGTCCAATTGAAATTTTAAGCGAGTTTATCTATTAATGTATGAATATGTTTATTTGGAAAATTTATTTATTGTAGTACATTTCATAATTTATCGATTTTTGGACGCAACATATTTAATGAAACTTTCACAACGACCTTTTTCATTTCAAGACATCGATTTTGTCGATAAATTGTGATAATGATATTTTTGTGAATCAATGAGAACTAGATTTTCTAACTACATTAATATTATTTCTATGTGTATATTACCTTTTAAATAAGTTTCATCATAATCGATGACTCGAAGTACACAAGATCTCTTTACAATTAGAATGATTCAAGTACGTTTAGGTCCGATCTTTTCACCTCTGGTTTGAGAATAACACGATTTTTAACTACACGTGGTTCTCCAACTACCAGCTGTCAAAACCTTGTGGGAAGAGATGGATGTATATAGCTGTAGTAAGTCTGTTTCTTTCAGCGGCTATTTTGATACTCATAGTTGTAGGAAGCTCGTGTAGTTTAAATTCGTTTTATTCTCAACCAGAAGTGAAAATATTGGTCCTTAGTAACTTGATTTTTTTATAATTTAAAATTATTTAATGTATGCATCTTTATAATAGGATTCTGTTATGATTTTATATACGAAAAATAATAATTTTCACTGAAATAGAATCCTCGGACGTTATTACATTAGAGCGTCGTTCGGAACGCAGCCAGGAAGCACACTTAAAGGCGTCCCTCTCACTTTCCCCGAGAGCTCTGAGCCCAAAAATAAACTACCGGATTAATATTTCGCAGGCTTAAAAGCCGGGGAGACTTGCGACACGACCGAAATCTGATATCAAACTCGGAAACGGCTCTTTCAACCCCCGGAATGCAGCGAAAACTTCACTATGGGGGGGAGGAAGCTGGGGCGGATCGGTCCGTCCGCGGAATCAGATTACTGCACAAGAGAAATAATAAAAGATTAGATACAAAACTGTCTCTTTCGGGGATGGAATCGAGGGTGGGTCGGTTTCCCACTGAGTCGCAAATGGGACGTCAAAAAATAATAAAACTCGACGCGAGGATTAAAAAAAGTTTTCACGTACAAATTGGATTTTGGCGAAACGAAATAGAGCAGAGATTGTCGATTGTGATGTTGTGTCGGTTTATCTTTTCTATTGTTGTGATTGGGGTTCGAGTGAATTGATATGTTTTCGATTATTTATTATATTTTGAAATTGAATTAAAAAATATTGTTGTAATTAGTCTATTTTGTATACAGGCAGTTCATAGTATAACATTTGCGCATTCTGTGTCGAGCTTATTGCTCTCGTGGCGCTTGATTAAAATTTTGTAAGATCCTGAAAAGAGTCACATTATTAATTTAAATTGAGATATGATCGTTTCTTTTGAATATTTAATACATTTGACTTAAAAAAAGGTTGATTATTTTTATATTGATTACAATTTTGATCAATAGCTCATTGAAAAAATCTATTTACGCTTAATTAGAATAAAATAATACTGTTTTAGTAGAGCAAATTGCAGTTCAAGCATCATCATGACATACACACAGACAAATTAGCACTAATATTATATTAAAATCAAAATGCATGTAAATGCAATTTAAAATATACTCATTTTTATGCAATTTTCAAAATTGCGCTATAAAGTATAATAAATTGCAGCTCAAGTGTCATTGTCACGGACTAGCGCACAGATTAACGCCATTATATTATAAGAAACGAATTTTATTACACGTTTAAAAATAAAGCGTTTTATATATTGATATAATCGTCGATTTAAAAAGGTACGCGAACCTTGTCTGAGACAGTGGAACGCTGTTATGTTTAAAAGGTTCCGCTTGTGCGTCGCTTAATCTTCTACTCTTAGTGTATTTATTATGTTTTATTTTGCGAACAGGCTTTATATACACAGGAGAGATATTATGTTCTTTCCGTGTTTTCCTTTTCGCTATTAAAAGAAACAAGTACCGAGCCCAACGTTCGCTCAAACGTTTTCCGCGAAAAATATAATAAATTCGTTTGTTATCACAAATATATCGTTCTTTTTTTATACCATCGACGATGTAATCTCATATATTAAATTACATATTTATTTGATTCGTAAATACTTAATATTACTTTGGACATCGATACAGAATAAATTTTAGTTATTGATACATTTTGAA
Source organism: Cheumatopsyche charites (assembly GCA_024721215.1). Lineage (NCBI taxonomy): Eukaryota > Metazoa > Arthropoda > Insecta > Trichoptera > Hydropsychidae > Cheumatopsyche > Cheumatopsyche charites. The sequence continues at coordinate 1,316,560 of CM045580.1, read as the reverse complement.
TATCTTATTAGTTAGCTGATAGCATAACAAGATAAAACGTTTCTGTAGATATACTTAGTTTAATTTTAGTGTTCTGATGATCCTAATTTTGAGCCCTGAAGCTAGCCAAATTTTGTTATTTTAGATATAAATCTTGATAGTTTACGTCGAATATTTGATTCTAAAGAATAGCTTTACGAAACGGTTCCTAAAAATGAATCCCTCGTCTTGTCTGTTTCAATTGATTTCGATCGTTTTAGTGCGATCTTCCATGTACTAATTACTCCTTGGAATTCTTAGCTTATTCACTTTGAAACGAATGATTAATTAATTAATATAAAATTTGGATACCAGCATCTAACAACAAACGAATAAATCAGTCGGAATTATCACGAATCGCAATCAAATTCGCACACTTGAACGAATTCGCGCCCCTAGCTTTTATCAAAATTTAATAAACCTAGCTTTTCGGATGCACTCTCCGTTCAAAAATGCAACAATCGAAACCCCAAGGAAATCACCGAAGGGCTATATAGCCCAAAGGAAGGGTTCCCATGCATGCACACACCGTAATGAATGGATACAATCGGGCGAACAATGACGTTCATTAATGTAACTCGGTTTGGCAATTGGAAGCGTCAGTTTGTGGCACACCTAAGCCATACAATATGTGAAGGGTGAGAATTGAGGGTGGTCGAATCACCCTTCGAGGTGGAAACCCTTGAAAATTGCTCGAGTCTTAATTGTGGAGCTTGATTGGATCATGATTCGTATTGATGGAATTGAAAAATTTAGAAAAAATTGAAAGATATGAGAGTTTGTTCTTATAAGTTTGAGAGAGGGTAAAGTACTTGTGAGCCTTTATGAGTCGATCATCAAAGTGAAATCCTTTAAATTGTTCTGATTTTTAATTGTGCAGCTTGATTGGGTCATAATTCACGCTGATGTATTTGAAAAATGTTCAATAATTAGGTAGATTAGGAAGTTCGTTCTTATCAGTTTTAAAGCTTTCGAGGAAGTTATATCTGTGTGTACTTAATACCTTTGTTTGACTCGTGATAGTTGAATCGTCCTTCAACGCAAATCCTTCAAAATTGTATAAGTTTTGATTGTGCAGATTGGAGTTATAATTTGCACTGATTTATTAAAAAAAATGTAAAAAAGTTTGAATTATAGTTTCTATCGGTTTTAAAGCGATTAAGGAAATTTATGTCTGTGTGTGCTTATAGACTTTGTTTGCGAGACTAAGTATAGTCAAATCGCACTACAAGGAAAAACTAACTAAATTGTTTAATTTATAATTGTGTAATAATCGGAACTGATAAATTTGAAAAATGTACAAATATTCGGTAGCTAAGAAAGTTTGTTCCTATCGGTTTTAGAGCTTTCGTTCGGATCATTGCAAAAGTTATATCTGTGTGTACTCATAGCCTTTGTCTGCCTCGGAACAAGAGCGAGATAATTTCGCAGCGAAAGTTCCTTCCTTAATTTTATCACTCCGACTAAAATTTAACGATTCCGCCATCGATGCAGACGGAGTTTTCAATACTTTTCCGATCGAGTGAAAATTTCCTAGCGCAGCGCTTAATTACTTCCAATGCAACTCGTTGCACTTTCCAATTGTTTCACTCGGGCTAATCGCAATATTCTGCGATCGATTCCGAATTTTTAGAGGTGTCTTATATATTTTTTCAAGGTGTGTAAGGCCTAGTGCGGTACAACACTTGTATGGCATATTGGATTTGGCCCAAGGCGACCGAAGCGCTAACGAGCCGTTAGCCCAACACCCATTGGTTACGATTTTCTAGAGCCATTGGCGTACGTGACTCGGTCGTTATACGTTAAAATTATAAAAATGTGCTCCTTGGAGAGGATAAGCGTTTTTATTTTATTTTTTTGGGGAGATTTCTTTTGAAGTGTTCGCAGGATGTGAGTATGTTAATGGCGCAGTTTGTACGAAGCGTTTCGTAAGACACGGAAAACGATTCGTGTATAAATAGATGTTGTTTAATTTTGTAAATATTAAGGGATTTTGGGTTTATTATATCGATAATTGAATGTATGAGTGAATTATTGTGATTCGCATAAAAGTAAATAATATCAAGCTTAAGTGACTATGTATTTATAGATTCGATAGATAATTTGAGTCGCTTATACATGATCATTTTCGCATTTGTGTGGACCGCGGTATTTCTTAATTTTAAAATTTTGTATAGATATTTCATAATCAAGGCACGTTTATTAAAAAAAATGTAACTAATTGTAAGTAACTATGACATAACTAAGGCACCTTTAGTTTGCAGAAGATGGTCACTAAATTATTGTATGAAAACTTTAAAAGACAAATTTATATCACTTCAATTGAATTCTTAAATAATTTCAATAATTTTAATTTATAATTTATACTTCTTTGACTTCTAAAATCGTCGTATAAACGACTCGTCGTACACAGACTTAATTTATCAAATGTTTGTACTAATTCAGTCAATTTTTGAAATATGCGCCCTAGAACTCACAAAAATTTGACCTAAACCGAATTGAAGAATTAAATGCGCATACAATACAAACAAAATTACATGATTTTGTACACATAATTCTTAATTTTAAAAAATTCTTGACACAAAAAATCCACCGAATAAATCCCCACATCTCTCAACCGATATCAAACTCGAGCTGGAAAAACCCAAAAAAAAAAAACTCGATTAACCACGGAGCACATTCGGATTTAAATTTTCGACATTCAACCCTGCTTTACATAATTTTTAACGCGATTTGCCACGAGCGGCCACTGCACTAAAGTAGGTATACGGAGCTTGCGTAACGACCACCGGCTCGCGGCAAATTGGATTTGCCCGTTAGACGAGGGCCTACACCGATATAACGACAATAATCGTCCACGACACAAAAAATCCTTATCTCTCATACATGTATGTATTTCATATACAGGGGGAGGAATAAAATATGTCCGTCGAAATACAATATGACGACTACTGAAAAGGCCAAGGAGAAAAGCGCGCTCGAAGTTAAAGTAGTGTTGAGTGATTTGATGATGTATCTCGGTATGAGTTTCGAGTTTGTTTATATCCTTTTAAAACCAAATATTAGAAGAGATTTATGTACATAACTCAATTTTGGAAAATGTCACTTGTACCCATTGGTCTTTTTAGGCGTGATATGAAGTTGGGATGAGGTGGTGTGGTTTTTTCTTCAGCGGCGACGATTTTCCGGATGGTCGTTTTCTCGGTTTTTGTTCGAGTTAGGGACGTTTGTTTGATTTCAGTTTTTGATTGGAGATTTGATTTTTAGTTTCGGTTTTTCTTTTAAATTTCGTTCTTGATTCTGGTTTTGATTTTTGATTTGATTTTTTCGGTGTCGGGTTTAGTTGCATTTTCCGAAGTTAGTATAAAACAATAGTTCACTTATTTGTAATGAAACTGATGAGATTTCTAATTAGTTATATCCAAATTTTCTGTTATGTAGAAAATATATTAAAAATTTAAAGAACAATACGAAATTCGGCTTTTAGTATATATTTTTATTTGTCGAGAATTTTGAGTAAATATTAACTATAATTCATTTGAATTATAACTTATTATCATCATTGAAAGATATTTATAAAAAAAGATAAATACATACATTTCTTTCATAATTCAAATTCACAAATGTCACAAGTCTAATTCTGCATTGAATTTTAAATAAGCTCCATTTCCATATTAAATTTTAAACAATCTCAATTCTCTCTTTGCTTTTACATTTGACAGCCCTATTCAAAAGTCACCACATAATGCGTACTTTTATCCTAATTTTTCGCGTTCGACGCTTCCTTCTTTTGTGCTCTATTGAAAAAGGTTTCGTTTATTTTGGGTTTTATATTTATTTTATGTTATTTATTTTGTGTATATATTTTTTATATAACGGATGACGTATTGTTGGGTGTTTTATGCTTATTTGGCAAAACTTTGGTGTTAAGCCATCGGTCAACTTCAACGTCGCTTTCGCGGTCTGTGTAGGTAAAATTTTAATGCAAAGTCTGTGTCGAAGTGCTTTTATGTGTATATATTTATAGTGTTTGTGTTATGTTAGTTTTATGGCTGAAAGGTTATGTTTATTAAGTAGCTGTTAACGTTCAATTTTCACGTCGAAGTTTAATTTACTTAATGGGACTTAACAATAACAATTCATGAGTTTATTTTCAAACTAAACACTCTTAACGTTTACAGTTCTTACATACATTAAAATGTAAATAGAATTAGATGCTTGTTATTTCAACTATTTTTTTTCTTGGATTTTTCCACACTCTTTATAAATTCTATCGCAACGCTAAAATTGCAATGAAACTTATCAGAACATTATATGAAAATATTTCGTCTACAAATACTAGGTTATATATAAATGTTTGTTTACAATGCATGTGAATATATTGCTTAGCATTAATACGACACATTTGACTAACTAATAACGAATGAATCATGAAATTTTGAGATGAATCATTTGAAAGATTGAATTCATCAAGTCTACTGAATTTATTTTATAATACGAACTTATTGAGTGATGTGTTATTTGGCGTGTATTTTAATTTATTTATGAAAGAAATCTTACTTCTTTGCTATTTCTATGTGAGAAATATTTTTTTTTAAAGATAAAAAGTCAAGAATTAATCTATTTTAACAACCTTAAAATACAGCACTCTCATACATAAAAATGACATAAAAGAAGAGCCACAAACGACAGAAAAAGTTTGTTTTCCACCCAAGCGCACCACTCAATCAGCTCGTACGTATCGACGTCCGCTGCAGGCCCTCGATTTTTCCCGATTTTTCCGATTTTCCGGATATCCATAATATGATATAGCCTCCGACTCTCCGGATGCTCCACGATGAACTTCTGTTCGCGAGGGGAACATTTTTTTCGCAAAAGGTACCTACGTAGAGTCCTCCGGCTTGTATCGGGTCGATATCCCCTTGTCGAATAATTTATGGTTAAGGCTTTAGTACGACGTCTGAGAAACGCTGCTCTTCGATTGTATGTATGTCTAGAATCAGATTTTAGTGACTGGTTTTGATTTTGATTTTGGATTTTTGAAAGAATTTTTATTTTTATGTGATTTTGAGTCGTTGAGTTTTGTGTGCTTTATGAGCTTTGAGTCTTTTGTATGATAGATTTGAGTTTAATTTATATTTAACATCGTTGAAGCTAGTATATTGTGAGTTTGAGGTTATAAAAATCTGATTTTTTTATTAAACCGTTTGTTATCGACTTTTTAATTTTTACTTAAAAAGTTCGAAAAGGATATTTTTATTATCATTGATAGGAAGAAATTCATATCTATCCAAGTTGGAAAATTACAGTCTCTTATGGTCAGTTTACATAAAGCTCTTGTCTTTTGTGTCGACTTTTCTATTGTAAAAATTAAAACGAGAAAGGAAACGACAATACAAATGATTAGACCTGTATGGAAATTTACCTACATTTATAATTTAATTTTGATATAATTTTAGTGTATCACAGAAACTAATTGTGCAAGCTATGCTTCAATTTCATAGTTTCTGTATAATTTGCATTCATTTATTTATTTTATATAGACGTTTTAAATTCGCTATTTCACACATTTAGAACAATATTATTTTAGAATTCTATTCAATCTCATTTAATTGATTGATAATTTAGAGTAAATAAAGGATTTTTTTTATAAAAAGACAAATTTTATTGAAAAACCCATCTTTCACAAATTGGTTTTTTAAAATCGACAAACTTTATTATATTTGATTCGAATAAAATTCGATAATTATTTAATTGATTCACTTTAATAAAAAGACGAAAAATTCAATAATACGAAAGAACGTCTCCATATCAAATACAACTGGATTTCACGAAATCCAGTTGCTCGTTTCTATGTTAGGTTGGCACAGATGACGTGTAGACAAAACTCCCCCTTGTTCCTTGGATGTGGATCCTAAAATAATATTAGGACTCGATGTCAAAATAAATAATAAAAAGGCGAGCTTTCTTACGATCGACACGCTAGATACGACCCACCCTACAATCCCCTATCCCTTTGTGGGGAACAATAGATTGGAAGCCGGAATAAAAATATAACTGATGATGTAATTTCGTATTATTTACGCTCGTCTGCGACAGTGCTTCTCAAATGATTTATTATGATTTCCCCCGCTATGGAAAATTCTGTACATTTGTTATGGCATCGTGGAAAATTAATATATTTTCACCATAATTCCGTCGAATGAGTTCGAAGGAATCATTCATCACACATAACTATTAGGTGGCCATATTTATTTTATTTGATAGGACAGTTTTTTTTAGTTTTGACGTTCTTTCATATATTTTGAAAATTAATTTTAGATTCATTGTTTGATATATGCAATATTAAATGTGACTTAATTTAAAAATAAATAATCGAATGGATGATCTACATATATTCGCGGGAATTAATTGACGACTGAAATGGCAAAAGAGTACAAGTGACTTTTTTTACCGAAATTAAGTTATGTACAAAAGTTCTATGAACGTTCTTATATTTGGTGGCAAAAGGATATAAACGAATTTGAAACGTGTGTCAAAATATTTCATCAAATCACTCGACCTCCTCATGTAAGTACATGCTCATGTTTAAGTGTGCTTTTCTCGAAATCAACGCAGTCATTTGTAACATTTGACCTTTTCAGTCGTTATAAGTTATTTAAATTTTCTAATTAATTTTTAAATAAGTCTAATTGTTTAAAGAAATTAAAAAAAATAAGTAATACTGTTAAAACTGCAAATATTCAAAAGATTTTTTTTATTCATGTTGTAAGATTTTAGTTTGATGTTGAATTTCGTGTAAGAAAGTAGACTATTTTTTTTACCAAATAAAAATACTCATAATTCACTTTTCTTATATTTCATTATAATTCCTTATATCTAACGAAAAACACTAGAATATCAAAATTTTTCTATAAAACATTCGTTCACTTTACACAAAAGTTCTTCATTACACATCAAGAGCGCACAGCATAATCGAAAAAAAATCAAATGAATTTTAAATTAAACTCACAAAAAAACCTTCAAAAGACTCTCTTTGACTCTAGAAAAAGTGCAATTCCGCTGCATCCCGATTAATATTATATAAGATTTTTTCCCCATCTCGAAACGGAGTTTCATTAGCTTTGTTCCCTTAAACGCGTTTAGTCTTTGATTCCAGACTAAGGCGATTAATTCCCCACCTTTCTGAGCGATCGCTAGGATAAGGCGAATCCATTACAGGTGACTCTCGATGTTCGCAGATCAGCTCACCTGGCCGTGCCATTCGACCCCGTTTGCCCCTTCGAAATAGGGGAGGCTGGGGTGAGTTGGGAGTCTGACAGATCAATCTGTTGCCGTTTCATCCCCTTGTACTTGGGAGGTTTAAAGGTGAAATCGTGCCGAACTAAAAAGATTCGACGGAATTTCACTCTGGGGATGGAAATTTCGTTCGATGTGGAGTTTTTTTGAAAGGATAAACAAATTTGAGGGATGAAATTTTAAGGGGTTCTGATGGAATGAGAGGAATTTTAAAGTCGATCGATTTATAATATGTTTGATTATTTTTATGATGCTCGTTTTGAGTCTAGTCGTTGTATTGTAGATGTTTCTTTATTTATAAGGATGGGCTTCGTAAAAGTTCTCAACGATTTGTAAAAATGTTAGTATGAGCAAAGACATGAAATAGTTGTGAATATGAGAAATGTAACTCTCAATAGTTTTTTAGTTATTGCAAGTCAAAGTTTGATATATTTGTTATGTATTAAATGTTTCACATGAAGTTTTTATATATTTGGTTTATTCAACGCATATTAATATTATTTATTTTTACTTTATTTCCTTTGAAAATGTTTTGAAAATATTCATATAAAACATTTTTATTTCAGTGCAGCTAACAAATATACCAAACTTTTACCTGTAACAATTGAAAAAAATATATTGAGAGTTGCGTTTTCGTTCTTCATAACTATTTCATTTCAATACTTAGGCTATGTTTTTATGATTTTTCATCAAAATCGGTGGAAATCTTTCTGAAGCCTCTATTTAAAAGCCTTTCTTGTAGCTCTTTTACTATTGGTTCTATCATATGACTGATCTATACTATCTATGTATATTGGTCTATCTATCTATATTCATGATATGATCTTTAAATAATACATAATAAATAAAAATAACACTACATTCAAATATATTTTTAGATAACAATTCACAAAAAAGATTACTGTTAAAACGGCATCTGTCATAAAAACGCAAACGAGCCATGCATACTACAAAATAAGACGAAAAAAAAACGCCAAAAGTTAGTGGAGCGAAACGTGGAAAGATCAATCGTTTACGTTTTACGACAGATCCGCATTCGAAAGTTATGCACGTATTAAGCATATCGAAAGCCACTCAAACTGTGGGCCGCAAAAGATAACGGCTCACGTTCAAAAAGACGCCGCCATTTTGCGTCAACGTTTTTACGGCGCTGTAAATTTGGCGCGAAAGGCAAAAAGCTAGAGATCTTCTTTCTCCGCTGCGAATTCCGGCCGCCCGAATAAAAACGACATATTTATTTGGGCGGGAAAAAAACGGGGAAAAACAAAAAGATTGAAAAAATAAAACGCGGGAAAAATGAAACGAAAGAAACGAGCGCCATGTTTATGAGCGACGTTGCGATAAAATCGCTCGCATGAAAAATTGTCGGGTTGCATTTGAGGGTAGTTTTTTTTTCTTGTGTGTTGTTTTTGATATGGAAATGTGTGTCTATTGAATGTTTATTTGTTGGGTTTGAAGGTTAATGATGGATTTTTTTATGATAGTTTTGATTTTTTGTAATACATTGAATGATTAGTTATTAAAACATTTTTCAGATAGCATATAATTCAAATTGATAATGTAAAATATGAAATAGACATATTAAATATACTGTTTTACATATATGTATAGGTTAAATCTGTGAAAAATAGCCATCTTCTCAGGATTCTTCTTATAAGAAATGAATTCTATCAATAATTAAATTTAAAATTTGTTAAATCTTATTTAGATTTGAGACATATTTAAAAAAATATTCTACATTATCGGAGTAGAATTTATTTCAAGTTGAAATACGGTTAGTTAAGATAAGAGCAAAATTAAAATACGAATAGTTTGATTAATAGATTTAAGATATTCTTGATAAATATTAAGATAGGTGCATATTGATGAATCAAAGGTGTTATTCTGATCTATATAGTTTCAATATTGATAGATACACTTATATACTACCTTCCAAATTTAAATACTGATGAAAATTTATTAAAACACTGATAAAACACAAACTTTTTTCAGACGATCAAACGAGTTTCAATCATTCACATATCAAATACTACTCATAAAAACTCATTAAATTCTATATTAAAACTACAAATCAATCATCAAACATATTAAATTCAGAAAATATTACGAAAATTTTTCCACCAAAACCACCAGATACATAAACCAGACTTATCCAACGAATCACTAATAGTGAACGCATCGCTATCGCGCTCGGAACATTATACGCTCTGCGTACGTCCGTTTATGCGCAATTTATCGTCCAATATAACGGGATTAGTTCTGTCAATGATGACAAAGTTAATCTTAATGTCCCACCCTATTTCCACCCCCTGAACTGAATTGAACCCCATGGTTAAATGGGGGTGTGACGATGGCGTTTGCCGGAGACAGCTGTCGGGATACGGTGGACCGCAGACGTTAAATCATCGAGCTGGTCATCCTATCTGTCTATCGGTGTTTTTGGAGAAGCATGTTTCGAATATTCAATCGGATATTTTGTAGGTTATGTCTATTCAGTGTCCTACTTTTGTATAGGAGGTCCTTTGTTTTATTTTTGAGCGATTCGTTATTTGAGAAATTCAATGTTTTGTTCTAATGTAGAGGGTCAGTTTTTCGAATATTTTTATCGATTAGTATAATATTAAAGTTTCATGGATAATGCTCACTTGTTAAAAATCACACTATTTACAGTATAAACGTGTCAAATAATAAGTTATGTATGAAAATAAGATGATTTTCATATTCACCTGAGATTCTGAAGAAAAGTAAATGTAGTGATTTCATTATTGAAATGATTTTTTTTTCGACTGTTATTATTAATTTAACTTTAATCCTTCTGTGTTTCCAACAAATCACAATATTTTATCAATATCACATCAAAAAAAGAAATCTTGGTCGATTATAGTGACCCCGATTTCCCCTACTTTTGACAAATTTGGACAAGTTTCAGGAGTTAAAATATTTGAATTAAAATAGAGTAACATTTACTTTCTAATCTTATTGATTTGATGTAAAAAAATAGATCCCTTCCTTGTCAGTATTGATGAAATTCTATCACTTTATGAGCAAACTTTCTTACAATGATATTTCCTTTCATAATTTCAAGCCTAGAAGCTATTTATTTAGTCAAATAATCGATTGAAAAGTTCTAAATAATTAGATAGCAATTGTACCTTTATATACGAAAAATATAAATGTACTCTATAAACAAAGTAAATTATCACATTTGAGTGTTTTCCAACCTTGAATAATTGTCTATTCGTGTTTATTGTACAATAAGTTTCCTCGATCGAGCGCTTTATTCATCGACAAGTAAATAATGAATTCGCATCAATTGTCGACAATAAAATATCGACAATGTCTTCGGCTTAACAATTGACAATAGACAATTGAAACGTCAATCGAACAATTCGCGCCCATCTCACCGCTTTATTATGACGCAGAACAAATTTGATTTTATACGAGGACACAATGGGAGAGCTTTCATACAACATGGGGGTGTTTGGATCGAATCAATTTATGGAAGTTGAGCTTTGAAGTCGTTCGACATCTCTCCCCTACTGTTTATTTCAGAATTTCTCAACCGAAGGTTTTCTGAATCGGAAAAAAACCCGAATTGTTTCATCGAACTTTGTAATGATTTTTTCAAGTGAATTCTATTTACGATATAGAATATATTAACAGATCTGAATGGCTCATATTTGAATATGTGAGTTATATGATACATCTGTCACTAACAGTTAATTTTGAGATGATGCATGCTTAAACGGTCGTGAAAATGTAATAGATGAATTAATGCAATGTTTTTGCACAAAAAAGGTTGTTCAAATCTGTTTTATATTGATGTTCTAGACGCAATCAATGCGCCCATTGTGTGTATGTGCAAGGGAAACACGCGTAAAGCAAAAGAGGCACCGAAGAGAATTCGTCGGCTTTATTTTACGACGGGCTCTATAAAGGCGTAGACGCGATTTCGCATTATTATATTCGATTTGGCGTATAAAATTCTGCGGATGAAGTGTGATTTTATATAGAGAACGAAAGAAGATAGTTGTTAAAAGTTTATTTGTCGGTTAACGGCGCTCGTAAAAGTCGCACTGTCGAGCGTTCGGTGTTTAGCGAGTTTTACGCTGCTTTGTGTCGTTTCAGGTTGCACAGGAGAAATTTCAGATTTTATCTCGGTCGTTTACTAGATTGATATTTGTTATATGATACATAAATTTTGATATGTGTATGATATTTTTAGAAAACATTGCACCTACATAAAACAATACCATCTCGATCAAAACTGCACAATTCAATCACCATGCAACAATTACAAACGTACCACTCGGAACAATTAATTCACCTACATCCAGAACGTATTTCGTCGAATTCCTAAACGGATTCCGATCGACACATGGCCATTGATTCTATGTTGTACTCTGAATCCCATGTGAGAGACTAGAGGACCATTGAGGGTGCCCTAAACTCTAATGGAATCCTCCCACGTGGAGATCGTAGAATAGCACGAATTGCGGACGCATCGTTATCGAGTTCGATTGCAGTACGTATCTAAAGGGTTAATGTCTACAAGAAACTCGCATATTGTATCGTAAATGCGTTTGCATATTAAGATCTTGCTGAGGTCTGAAGGAAAATGGATGGTGATCGATTTTCGGGATGGGAAGTTTTAGGTCGAGTGTGAATACGATGTTTCTCTAATGAGTAGTTCAGTTTATTTATTGTTATAGATATTGGTGCCTATTCTTTATTTTTTCAATTAATTATTTATTTGGGTGATGAGATAGTCGTTAAAACTAGAAACTCTGATGAATAATTAGCTAGATGATGCTAAATTAGATTCAAGATTTAGCGAGAGATTCAAATTTGATAACCATTTCTAAAACGTCAAATGAGAACCTTTTTTAATCAAATGGATCAAATATTCTATAGATTTAATAAAATCACTATATAAATTACTGAAGACATGTGTCTTTTGACAGAACCTAATAGAACTCAAATTTAGCATAAGAAGTCATTTTGGACACTTAAGATACAGCTTTATACCATTACACTATCGGCTAGTTTATTTTAACATTAATTTAAGAAGTCGTGCAATTAAGATAACTTTGTTTAACTTAATTTATCATCAATTGAGTAATTTTTCAAATATTTTTTCTCTTTATTCGAATCAATTTTATACGAATTTCCACCGAAATGCAATTTATGCGTTGAACAGGTACAAATTGAATTGTAGCTAGAACCGTTTATAGCGAACCCATTAATCGTACATGAGATCCCCCTTTATATACAAAGTTCAACCACAATGTCTGCAACTATTCGATAAGAAAATTTTTCAACACCCCCGAGCCCATTTGTTTCGCGTTTAAATCGAGCGAATTTCCCGCGGTGAAAATTTCATATATTCCGCAAACTATTCGCGCGGGAAAATTCATTTTAAACAAACCGACCCCCCCGAGATTATTTATTGAGCAATGCGTCTCCGATGCGAGAATTCCCTCACATTTATAATTATAAAAGAGCCCATTTTTTTCGGATATTTTTACTACGCGTGGGGAAAAATTGCGTCGGGGAAATTCGAATTTCGGCTGCAGTTTTTCGGACTGAGAGTTAGTTAACAAGGTGCTAAATTGAACCAAGTTTGCGAATGGCAGTTTAATTACTGTTTGAGCCGTTTAACCTACGGGGGTTACCTATATTAATCGGCAGGTGAGGGTTACTTCGTAATCTGCAGATACCCCGCAAAGACAACAACGACCCTTTTGCAATATTGTATATTTTCCAGCGTACGCAATTATAGCTTTTATTAGAAGGTTAAAATAAATTTATTTGAATACATTTGCATAAAATACAAAATTATTTCGATCTACAGGTAATCCTACGATTAAGTCGAGGAATACTTATCTGTGCTCTGAACGTAAGAAAGGATTTTTTTGTAATACATAAAACAAATTTTAGAAGCTCGAGACTTGTTTGAAAATTAAACTGATTGTTAATATTTGTATAGTATTTATAATGAATACGAAATATTTGTCGAAACTCATTAAATTATATCGTATGTGAAGCTTGAGTTTATTATGTTTGCTATGAATGTTTGTCTGTTAAACGTCAAACGTTTTGAGTTCCATTAATTGTAAAATGTAATGATGCAGAAATTCTCAAATGTATGAAAATTATTTCTAAAATATTTGACGGATATTTTCTCTATAGTATGAAAGATATGATTTTTATAAAATTAGAGTTTTAATTCGTATTGTGTGAAATCTAATATTTTATTCTAACTAGTCTTGCGTTGAGTGAAATACTAATTTACTTAGATTATACGATGGTTGTATCTTTTAAAAATAAAAAAATGTAATATTTCACAACTGCAACATTCAATGAATAAATAACAATTTCCAAAACGAGCAAACAACGAATAAACGGCAACATTTCCATAATAAACTATACGGCAGAGAGACGTAGAACTGCACTCGCAATTTACTATCCACTCAACGCAAATGAATACTCGCTCAACTGTCCAGGGACAACGTTGACCCTTCGCTTAGGGTACAGAGACAACGTTGGCCCTTCGCTTAGGACCCGCACTATTTTATTAGGGTTATCTTCAGGTCGTCCTTGCGCAGTATCAAAACAATTCTAGCACACACTACACACATATATTCAGGATTAATCCTGCATCCGAGTGCAAGGCAGATTACACAAGCAAGCACTTTGGCCTGCATCATATTATATGTACACACATGCGGCGATAATATTGTGTTATATGTACACACGTACGGTGATAATGTTGCGGTTATATCGACTCGTGTATCGAACGCGCATCCTTCTGTTGGATGAGGGTTTCGATTAGGTTATTGTGCACAAAAGCGTGAATTTCTTCTTGGATGGGTATTTGCCTTTTCACGTTTGTCGAAATACCCTTCAGGATTACTGGATTGTCCTTTGGAGGCGTTTAAATCTCTTTCTAGGAATGTTGCGAGTTTATGCTAAACCGAGGCTGGCAACTTTTTAAACGCTTTTAGTGTTAAAAGCTTAAGTAGTCTAGTGCGAATATAAAAATTGATGTTCGTATTGTTTTCTGTATCATGCACTCTATTATCGATATATGTATCTATAGAGCAATATAGAGATATAAACTTATATTTAAATTATATCGAATGTGTGTCTATGTGTATATTATTGATATAATCTTAAACGGCTGATCTTTTGTGAATGAAATCTTCTAGAATCATTATTTGTACGCATAGAAAGATTTCTGCATGATTGAATATCAAAATTTACATTTATTATTTTTAAAATATTAGAATTTCTATCGTTTGACAGTTCTCAGGGAGACATTTTCATAGCCTAATCGTAGCAAATGTCATGCATGACCTACACACATAACATAATACTATATTACAGTTAACAATCAGATTATAGCCCGAGAATAAGTAGTAGATAATATAATGCGTAAAACCGTTTCAATGAGAATCAACTTGTATCACACTGGAAAAACACACAAAATAGCGCAATCATACAAAATTATTTGATTATTTAACTGTTAAATATGACTGTCGATATAGAAATGTAGTTACTTTTTGCTCATTTCCAATAACTATCCATTAGCTTACACTAAGCCGCAGTTTTAATCACGGTCGTTTTCGATTAAATTCGGCGGCTCGGACCGCTGACAACCGATTAATAACCACTGGCTATTTCACACATACATACATATATTATTATATTTTAATTAATCGTTAAAACATACACAATTTCAGTACGAAACAGCAATTTCGAATCTATCCATTTAAGTACGTAATTTGCGAAAATAGTTTATCTCGAAACCGTTCGGGTTGATCTAATAAAAATTTGTTACCGAAACGTTTCGTGGAATACCAATCCATCCGAGCTTTGATCTCCCATTTGCTTTTATATTCGTAATAGGGATAAACTCGTTCAGTTTTAAAGGAAAAACATAAAATACGAATTCCTCAGAGTTTATGCAAAAACGAACTGGATTTGATATAAAATACGCGCAGAGAAAAACGTACATCGAACGAAATGAAAATGTCGCATTTACGTAGACGACTACGCTTCGTGTATAATACGTATTTTATGAATTTTCATAAATTGCACGAGCTTAAATAAATTTCGAATAATTTTCGAAATGTTCTAATTTCGAATTATATTCACTGCGAAGGCAGTGGTACGGTGAAAATTTGCAATTTTAAAAGTGCACTTTATGGAAGAGAAAACGTGATTCAGTGCATGTGTTGCATTTTTGTCGCACGCTGCAATTTTCGCGCGATGCATTGCCGGCCGTTTAACGAGATTCCAACATACTGGAAATAATATAATAAAACAGACGAAATTTAATTTGAATTTTGATTAAATTTTAATTTAAATTTCTATTGAATGATATTCAATTATTCCGCATACGTTTACGGACGATCGGTCGAGCATAAATTGAAGTTTTGATGCAATCAAAACGTTGCATTTATCGATATAATGTTATTTCAGAAGTCCATTTTCGTACATATATATAAATGTGTTCTTTATTTCAGCATTGATATAAGTCCACAAATTTAAATTCAGTCACATAATTGTTATTTTATGCAGATGTGAACTGTTATAGTTCAAATGAAAATTTCGAATTGAATGAATTAAAATAAAACGTTATTGATTTATTTAACATCATATTATTTCAAATCACTAAAATTAATAAAAAAAAAAGTGATTTAAAATAATTAAATAAATACATATTTCTTGAAAAAAACTGTTATATTTTCTCAGTTTTAGGAGCTCTTTGAATATTTCACAATGAATCAAATTGAACTTGGTACAGTATGAAAATTGCATGCATTCATATTGAACACTTGCATGTAATTCGTTTCTGAAAATTTCATATTTATGTTTAAGCTTCATCCATGATTTAGATTTCGGAGTCTATTGGATTAAATAAATATCAAAAAACTGCATTACATCGTACAAAAATAGTGACTTACACCACTTCTAAAACAAAGCAAAAATTTATCGTCATACAACACCATTCCAAAAGTGCACTCCCTCGAAATACATACATACATAAATTGCAAACTAAATAATTAATTCTCGGGTTAAACGTCGAGGGATGAACCTGCACCGAAAACTGTGCAAACTTGGACTCGGCTAACTTCGCGTTTAATATTTATGAATGGGCTTTATGCGGGAACACTCTCTTCGCATACATTACATGCACTTACCTGCAACACTTTGACCGGTGCACGAGTGGAAAGGGTTATCGGACGCAGAGGGTTAAACTGACTGATGAACTTCGCAGTTTGTTCAGCTGACTCATTCTGCCGTAATTAATTATGGGAATTTTAGCCATGGGGTTGATCTATGGGGTGTCTGATGCGTTTTTAGCCAAGAGTGCATGTTTTCTGTGCTGTTGGTTTTTGGTGGATTTTGTGTTATTAGAACCGTAGTAATATTTTTGTCAAGTCGAGTGGAATATGTCGGAATCATTGATGAAATTTTTATATATTAATCAATCGCTCAATTGAAAAAGCAAAGAAGGGTTTCGATTTTAATGTAATAGAAAAAAAAATTATCGAATATACATATGTAGATGTCACAGTATTAAAGAAGCACTTAAACGGCCAAACAATTATAATCAATGGTATCAAAATTAAATCTTAACATTATGATTACACTTATCCTGATGCGGTTTGTGAAAATATATGAAGTTATTATTGTGTGATGAGTTGGCAAAATTTCATGGTAATTATGTACTACTTACTATTTTATCGGCTTGTTCGGTAAAGTCAAATTAGCTTGGATAAAATTTTAGGTTATATTAGGTTTTTTTTTTCATATGTATAGATAAGTATAAGAATTTAGTTATTTAGTTAGATTGGGCTATGTTTTAAATGAGTTTTGATTAGATCGAATATAATTAAACCGACAACACAATGTTTCATACTTTCGCGTGTACTATGATGCAATTATTGTTATCACAATGCTTAATTTAAACCCTGATTAGAATCATATCACTTTTCAGAACTGATTAATAACTAAGAGCTGATATTTTCACCTCTGGTTTGAGAATAAAACGAATTTAAACTATACGCGATTTTCCAACCACCAACTGTCAAAATCTGGGGGGAAAATATGCATATATGTACTGTACGAACTGTAATATGTCTGTCTCTTTCAACGACTGTTTTGTTCATAATTGGAGTAGTTTAAAATCGTTTTATTCTCAAACCAGAGGTGACCTTTAAACGTTCACATTTAACTCTTAATATGAGACATCACTCGAGCAGCCATCATCCCAACAATCCAAGAAAACAACCTCTCAACCAAAAACCGATTTTCTTTAAAAAATCCCAACAAACATACCCTGACCTCATCGTCTCCATCAGTCAGAGGCGAAACTCGTTCACGACCAATTTAATTTTCGAAGGTCCATTACGGAGCTAAACGCTCCCTCAGACGTCTTCGTCTCCCATAAGGGATTATCCCTCGGCATTGATGAGGGGTCGTCGTCGGTAAAACACGGCAAACCTCTGTCGTGACCGACACGTTACGCCTTTTAAATTTTACTACCGAAGGGTACGAAGGGACCTGGAAAAAGCTCGTTTTGGTCAGGTGATCTTTTAGCCGAGTGGAAAGGGTTTTTAGTAGGGGTCGATTTTGTTTCGGTGGGGGTTTTCTTGTTAATTTTTTGATTTTGTGGATTGAGCTTTTGAACGGAGAATAGATAAATTGTTATTAGTTCCACCTAAAGTGCAAATTTTGAATGAATTTGATAACATATCACCAAAAGTTTTTCGTGAAAAATCATCCAGTGAGTTATTGCATATCGATAGATGAATAGAAAAGTGAGATATTGTCTTAACATGAACTCAAATGTTGGTCAGACAATATCTGACAATATATTCTTTTTGATTCATTCTATATAGTTTCGATTATTGCATGGCAACGTTCTAATAATATACCACATTTTACTCATGTATCGATGTTCTCCATAGCTGATTTACATTTGATCATTTTTTCGAATTCCATTATTTTGTGCATTAGAAGTTGAAAATCGATATCTGTTGAAAATAATATTTTTTTATTCTTTATTTTTGTTTATAATGAAAAAAATCAATTCATGGTTGAAAACTACCTTCGTACATTTTCGTAAAATTTTTAGAGAGATTAGTGAAATTTAAGATTACACTTGCTAGAAAATTCATTAAAATCGTGCTTTTGAAAATGTAAATCGAAGTATATTTTCTTATTTAGTGAGTCATAAGTTTATTTTTAAAAAATGTAAATACTAATTTAATAAAATGTAGTGTTGATTAAGATTTTTGTAAAAGCATGAATTAGGAACAAAATGAGTTTCGTTTTCGAATTTTCGATTGAAAAAAATCTGACTTGATTCGTTCTAAATTAAAAAATGAGAAACATTGTATTGTTCCCTCTTGAAATGTTGATTATTTTTTAAATGAAATCCCAACTTAATGTATGAAAATATACATTTTATATGGGGATTTCCAGACATTAAGTTTCATGAAAATATGTAATAAAAAAAAGATTGTAACTGCGAGATATGTAAGTGAATTTGAATTCGTTGATGGAATAAAAAAAAAGTGAATCGAAAATCTCTCGAGGAGAATATGGAAACTATGAAAAACTCTGTTTGCTTAAAGCTCAGAAAGTTAAGCGTCCGAGTGTCTGGAGTTTTTCGAAAACAAAAGGAGCCCTTTTCGTTTTGATCCTTTTGCGTTCGCGTCAAAATATTTGCGTAAAGCTTTACCGGACGGCACGAAAAGCTCAGAGACCAAAAAAGAGTATCAAGTAAGGAAAAAAATAATATATTTTACATGCAAAATAAAGGAGGGGTGGATGCGTTTTCCAGCGAAAAGCAGACCGCGCTTAGGGGGTTGGAAAAACTAATTTTCGCGCGAAGAACACCCGCCTGAATAATAATAAAAATAAATGCGGATTTATTTGGCGGTTGTATTTAAATTTGGTAGAAGACCTTTTTATTTCGCAGGTATCAAAGTTTAACGTCTTATTTTTAGACGCTGGAAAAGTTTGCCCGTTTCATCAGAAATGAAATCACAATTAGTTTTTATCGCTGTTACGTTTTGATTCATTCAAAAATACGATGATAAAACAATAAAAAAATGTCATTGGATAGCGTAGTAATATAAATTGTTTGTGTATACCGCTTCGGGCTTCAGTGCCTTTGTGATGCTGCATTAGTTTTATCTGAACATGGAATGTGACACTTAGTTGATGTTGTAATTCGTTCGTTTCTTTTGAATATTAAATTGAAAAAAGTATTATTTAAAGTTTTACGAAATGATTCCTAAAAATCGATCCCTTTCTTTGTCTGTGTCGATTGAATTTGAACGATTTTAGCTCCACCTTTCGTTTACTTATTCATCTTCAAAGTTTCAAGCCTTAAATGCTGTAATACTATATCAATTCAAAATAAATGCGTCATTGAGAAATTAAAAAAAATAATATTTATTATCAAATGTGTAGTGCAAGGAGAACTTATTATTCGTCTAGCTAAAAATTATAACCTTTGTAGCTCTAGTTTTCAATTCTTTCTCATAGCCTTTTTTCCATATCTAAAGCAAAAATGCCAATCAATTCTAGCCAAAGTCTAGCTATGAAAGAAAAGCGTTCTCAATTGCACTACATTTAAACATTAAAAATAATACAACCAATAAAAATCCAATAAAAAAACAGCTCAAAGCCTTTTTTTATGAATTTAATTTTCAAACGACTCAATTCAAACTACGATCACACTGCAATAATTTAGCGCACAGTGAATCGAAAACTTTCGCACAAACGAATTTTCAGAATTTTCCTGAAAAACCTCCATCGAATATACGTACCCTGTAGTGTGCTCGATTTATTACGGCATTATGCCGAGTCCTACAAAAAGGACCGACCCTTACACTATATATAGGTATATTTATACAGGGTGTACATTTTTATTCGGTGCATCGAAGGGTCGACGTTTTCAACGTGAGAGCCTTTAACGGTGGGGCCAAATTGCTTTTTATGCAAATGCCATGGATCGAATTATATGCTATGGTATAGTGGATATTGTATATAGGGGTTGTTTTATGGTTGTTTCGAAAGATGCATTTTTCTTATCGCAGTTTTGTCGTTTAGCAAAAGTGCATCTTTCGCTCGGCGCTCGTTTGTCATATAATGCAAAGCGGTTTTGCGCTGTCCGACTTTTTAGAAGCGATTTTGAATTTTCGCATTTGTCATGTGGAAATGTTGTGTGCTTTGTGTGTTTCTGTTTTAGTTTTTGTTAAAATAAGTAATACGAACTGTTCAGAATAATATAAAATGATCGATTTATGAGAATATATTGAGTTTCGTCAGAGTAAAAGACTCATAAAAAGTATTCATATCGAACTTTTTAATTTCGTGCAATTTTTCATCTTATGGTAAAATACTTTAATCTAGAATATTTTTTTTATTTATTTTGGATTAAGTTTAAAATATGTGATTTTAAATAAAAGCATTTTTCATACGTATTGATATTAGGAGTGAGGGAGAATTGGTACAGATGGATAAGATGATACAAACGAATTAAAAAAAAATACAACACAATATACAGTTATGAAAATGACCAAAATATGGTTCTAATATTTCTTCATAATTTTCGATCAACTACTGGAGCCATATTTTGGTCATACTATGTGTTGTTTTGTGTATTTTTTAATTCGTTTTTATCAATACTCCATCTGTACCAATCCTCCCCAAATCCCCCTGTATTTAAACAGCAGTAGGTTTATGAGTCAACTTTTCGTGTTTGATAAAAAAATATGAAATTCATTTTATGTGTTTTATGATGAAATTCCAATATTTCAATGCAGATTTTATAAAAGCTTTATTTCTAAATGTAAACGTATTTTTAAAATAACGATATAGAAAATATTCTACATTCGATCGATCAAAGTTATTCGAATATTTGAATGAATATTGCGTACGATTTAATATTTTTTTTTTTATATAAATAATTTTAATAAATAATGAAAGCCGAAACGTAATAAAGTCTAGGCGAAATTTTGAATAAGTGCGCCTAATAAGGGGTTATGCCGACGTCGACTAGTGAATTCGTTGTCATAAATCAAACGGCGGCTTTCTACCAAAAAGGGGCCTACGAAGCGCCAGCGGAGCCCCGACTCGGGTGCTGCGCCCTCGACCACCTCACCTCACCCCCTCTGAGGTCTTCTTTTGTAAGGCCGCATTTACACGTTTCTACTGAAACTAGGTTGACTCATTAAGGACCGGTCTTTTCATTGCTCTAGTTCACTAATAATAGAGTATTTTAACTTTGAACTGTCTAAATCCGTCTCTGTTTTGTAAGTTTTTAACAGTTTAAGAGCACTGAAAAATTCTGGAAATAAAGAGCGATTGATGAATTTGGATAAATATAGCTGATCGGTTTCATAATTTATACAGGAGCGTCGGGCTTAGTGTACTTGTGATGCTGAATTCGCGTCCTGGCGAGAGTCACATGTAGTTTTTATTAATTGATATAAAGACTCGATTGATTTTTTTTTAATATCTGAATATCAATAGTGTTAATTTATAGCTTTACTCAACTGTTATTGAAAATTGATTTCTTTTTTTCTCTGCATCGATTTAATTTGATCAATTTCAGCGCTATCTTTCGTGAACTGATTACTCTTTAAAGTTCAAAACCCTAGTGATTGCTTATTCACATGAAAGTGAATGATTTATTTAAAAATTGGCATCAAAATAGTACCAAATCTGTAAAATTAAATTAATAAAGAAAGTATAAATAATCTATTTTTAAAAACTGTTTCATAAATAATTAAATTAATACCATTTTTTAATGAAATGAATCAAACATTCACAGAAAAAATCAAACCATCTTATCTTTATTATTACTATGTAGTAGTGCCACAGTTCGGAATTGATCAAGTGTGTAAATAATATTATTCGGAATTTTATAAAACTTCGCATTGCCATCTATGTGTGAAATAAAAAAATATTTTACGCCTTATATACATTAAGCGGTGCAGTTTCGTAATTACGACGCGTAGTTCGGAGTGTAAGGCGTGGGCTAATAAATTGAACGCCCGGGTTCGAGGCACGGGCTGGCTGAAAATTTCGAGCATCGTTAGCGTATTTATAATATAGATTTCTTTTGTTTGACTCAGTCTATCTGTTACTTCACTTATATGAAATTCGACAAATATTTAACATATTATCTTAATTTTAAGGAATTTTCAAATACAACATTATCGAAATTCGTATCGTGTAAATCGCCGACGTACCGTCCCGTGATTTATTCTCGCCGTGACGTATACGCGCAGAGCATCGCGTATGAAGAGGGCCTGCGCCCCCTCAGAGGGCGAGAAGGGGCCCCATCTGGCCGGGGGACTCCGCCCCTGGCCATATGGGGGCCCCGTGCGACGATTTTTCATCGTTTCGAACCTATCGTAATTTCGCAGACCGACGGCGCAACACTCGCCTTGTCGATACTTCCGTTTCCTGCGAGATGATGGATGCTCTCTCTCAGGTCTAAAGGAGACTTTTTTCAGCCATATTTTATAATTTTGGAGAAAATTTGAGTTTAGTGTTATTTTTTTCCTGAGTGTGTTCCGTTTCAGGTGTTTTCGATTTTTTTTTCTGTGATGGAATCCTTTGATAAATCTGAATTTGTTGAGTATCCCTCAGTTTATTTTTTATTTTTTTCTGAGACTAATATGCGGTTGTACTGACTTAAAAAAATGAAAAACAAGCGATGTCTTATAAAAAAATATTTAAATTTGATCATTTAAAAATATTTCATTAATTATCTGTGAATTAAAAAAATCTTTTTGGTAAATAAATGTTCAGATCAAAATTTTATAAGTGTACATAACCTTACTTAACACTTATTTTAATTCACAAAAATCTAATATTTTATCATCATTATTAAGCAGAACATTTTTTATATTTTAAGTTCGCTATTTTTAATTTAAATTTCTGTAGAACGTAGTATAGAAAACACTATTCTATTTATTTAATAAAAAAAATTAATGAGAATGTATTCATGATGGGTTTGTATGTAAGATAATATTTTGATTGAAACTGAAATTGAAAATTCGATTTATGTCAAAATTCTATTGTGTATATTAAAAGATATAGAATGTGAATGAAAATACATTGCTCTTAATATAATAGATGTTTATTGTCAATATGAATGTTTCGATGAAAGATTCCTTTGTCGATATGATGTTCGTTGAATTTGAGTGCTTTTTGAATAGATCGATATGTTTACGATATAAATCATCGAGAATATTATCTAGACACAAATATACACTAATATAAAATTTCAACAATCAAAATTAATTCTAAACAGTCCTTTAAACAACTTGAATAATTGAAATCTCAAATTACACAGTCGCAAATTTTTCGTGCTTAAAAAAAATACACACAGACCGAAAAGTAGAAGAAATTTTTCTTTTTCATCCCCCAACTTAACGTCCAAGCTTTCCTAAGCCCTTTTGTAAAATGGAATGATTAATCATCGGCATTAAGGGCGCGTTCACACTCAGGTATACGATATTATAATATACAGTGCATTTCGTCATCTGTCTTAAAGCCTTCGGCGTCTAATAATATTATAAAGAGAGCCTCGTCTTCAATTTGCACCGTATAAATATTGTTTTTTTTCCCTCTCTTATTTTTTCCTTTTTTCTGTAGACTTGCTTAATATTCATTTGCAGTCGGCACTCATCGCCTTTTTATCCGGAAATAAGAAGGCAACGGGAATCGTGCGAGGATTTGAACTCTCGAAATGGGATCCGTATTT
The DNA here is from genome assembly GCA_024721215.1 of Cheumatopsyche charites. NCBI lineage: Eukaryota > Metazoa > Arthropoda > Insecta > Trichoptera > Hydropsychidae > Cheumatopsyche > Cheumatopsyche charites. The sequence goes on along the minus strand of CM045580.1, from coordinate 1,292,436 downwards.
AGGTCGAATTAATATTTTTTTCATATGATTTCGAGAATGTATACGGAATAATGAATATTTGTGGAAATATTGACGGATGTGAAGAAGATATTCGAGTACATATTCAGTATAATTTATTTGCAGAATGTTCTAAATGATCTAGTCATGATTCTTGATATAAATTAGAAATATATGTATGTATTTCTAATAGTGAAATCTTTATTGTTGATAAAATTTTTAATTTTATCTAAATGATTTTTCTCAAATAATGTGTTCAAATATACAAACGTAAGCTAAACATACGCAGTCAGTTTTAACTGATCAGTTAACTGACATAAATCTTAAATGAGTGTGAAATATGAGTTAGATATTTTCTTTATATAATTCCTAATTCAACTCTACCTTAATCTCATTTGAAATATAAAAAGATTCACCTGATATAATATAATTGAACTTTTAACTTATTGTTATGTGGGTTTTCTTTTCAAGTTCAATGATTCACATTTCATGCTGATTATTTTGAATTTTTTTCTCGGACCATTTCATGATGTTTCTAATGACTTTTTTTACATTTTAACGTAAAATTTCAAAAAGATTCAACTTGAAATAAAAATATTTAAATTTAAATGAAAAACCTGCATAAAAATACACGTATTTATAGATAGATACATCGAATCAGAGCGTGTTGCGTGTTTGTCGAAAAATCCAAAGTCGCACGTCGCACTCTTCTCATTTTCGTTTATATGGCTTTTCCTATGGAGCCTTATAACTTACGTGACAAGAACAAAACTTAAGATAAAGCGCGAACCAAGTCTCCCCATGCCCATAGTTGCACACCCGCCATCCGAAATGATGGCTCATTTATTTTATCTGCTTTCTTATTTACGCGAGCTCGTCGACGCACTCATCGATTTCCGAAAAAATAAAACGAAAAAAGAAGATGAAGGGAAGAAACAATGTTTATCTTAGTCGTTAGTGTGTATATATTGTGAAGGCGCCTTAAGAAAAATTTGGATTCTAAATTAAAACGATTAAAGTGGAACGCATTCGAAATTGTGTTTGATGTTTCTCGAGATGAATGATATAAACGATGTCATTCATACTGTAGAAAGTGTAATATTAATATTTAATAATTTCAAAATTTCAACACAATACTTAACACGACTAAGGCGCGAATTTAACACGAAAAAATCAGAACCGCCTTCGTTTTGAATTCGAAACAAATTCCAAACAGCGAGCCGCAACTTTGCGAGCACTTCGAGCGCGAAATTCAAACAACCCGCACAGAATCGAACAAAAACCCAGAAAGAATGAAAGAAAGAATAAAAGTACATAGAAAGGAAAGAAAGTACATAGGAAGGAAAGAAAGAAAGAATGGAAGACCACCGTTGAATCTCATTATCGGCGTCGCGGTTTGGTGCTCCGCGTCATGTCCGCCCTATCCATCCGCATTATTGGACTTTTTATCGTCGCGAAACGTGATCTTAGACCTTTGAGGGCTCTTGTCCCTGGCCCTAGGGCGTACATACGTCCTAAGGGCCTAAGGACCTTAGGGATCGTTATGGTAAATACACATGAGAGCCAAAAAATGCATGGTTTAAGTCGAATAGTGTACTATCTCGTCAGTGTGATGTTCGATTGAAACTAAAATGTGGCACAATTTAATCAACTTTATATCAAAATTATAGGAAAAGTAAAGTTTGATATGATTCAATGAACTGAGATGATCATTAATTTAGACTGTAAAAAAATGTGGAACAAAAAGCGATGGCTCCTTAGCACAGTACTCTCTGATATAACCAAACTAAACTTAGAATTGATGGACAAAACACAATCGATAGAAATAACAATGTTTTTTGTATTAAGATAATATTTATTATCTGTTATTTATTTAGATTAAGGATTATTTTATTAAATTATCAATATAACAACATAATTACTTAGTGTTTGATAGCAGGTACTAATGATTATTACTAACTGCTTCTACTTAATACCTTGAAGAGGGCAGATTATTTCAAGAGATATTTGTTTAGGACGGGATATTTAAAAGATATCTTTCAGATATAAAAATCTTAGACATATAATACAAAACTATCTCTGAAATATGGAGCAAATCTATACGATTTAAACTAATTTAATTTGAAAAAAAAAAGTTGCTTTTCATCCCATTGAATTCGACAGTAAACAAATCGTGGAAATTCATTACTTGTTCAATCCAATCGTCCAACAAATACGAAGCAAAATTATCCCACTACTACATAGTATGAATTCCATCGATATTATATACACAAATACCCATAATATCATTTTAATTTAGCTCAAAAATCGGTCCTTGTGTGAACTATGCACTTCATAGAGGTTCGACCGCGGGTCAAACTATCGTCACGCTCCATCACCATCCCTCAGGGGTTTGCCAGATTCGGATGCTTTAGCAAAAAAAAAGGTTCTGCCTAGTTGTTTCGATGCCCGTTTTTGTGTGTCGTTATGAAAATATTTTGTACGCATTAGGGGTGGAGTTTTCCGGATGTGTGTTGCGGTTAAGGCCCACTATATAAACTGGGTCAAACGCTACAAACTTTTCCGACGTAGGGACGATTAGTTTCGTGTTGTTTGCTTTGTTTTTTTTTGTGCAGGAATTGTTTTTTGTTTAATGTCATGATGTGTTTATTATCGATCGAATATTATATGACTGAAAAGGCCAAGGGGTACAAGTGTATTCAAAGGGGTTCAAAGTTGAGCATTTACCTACATGTATTAGTAAAAGGTCGAGTGATTTGATTGTATGTCTCAGCACACGTTACAAATTCGCTTACATCCTTTTGCCACCAAATATATGAGCTTATATAGAATCGATTCCTGTAAGTAAATCTATTTCAGTAAAAATTTATCTTGTACCTCTTTGCCTTTTCAGTCGTCATATGTAATGTACTTCTGTGACTTGGAGTCACTTGAGACTATAGACTCGAAGCGATTGTAAACTTTAATGAATACATAAATAAAATATAAAATATCTGTTGAATTACATGTATGTGGATCATGCTTAATATGTTTGTCACATCTTAATGCATAAAAATCACCGATAAAAAAATATCAATCGTTCAGTTTCCAGTCGATAGTAAAATGCAAAATGTAATGATACCAAAACTTACATAGATACACATGTACACAATAATTCATGTTCAGATAAGCGACAAAGAAATGCATAAGGAACACTCACATACATTATTTTTAATTTATATAGATTTAATTTTATGCAGATTAATTTAAAAATTATTTATTGTACACAGTATAAAAGGACCGAATCGATAAACTGGCCATGGAACATTTTAGATTATGTTCAAGTCAGCGTTAACGATTGAATATTGAATATTTATGAGCGATAAAATTCCTAACGGGAACGCTTTCGAAAATCCAACTTCAGAGGAAATTTCCAAATACAATAATAATAATCGGCCACGATTTGGCGAATCGTCGAAATTTCAAAGTCGAGCCGAACGATCGCTTTTCGACAAATCGCGAATTTTGTCAAAAGTCCGACGGTTGAAAGGTTAAAGCCGAACGAACGTTTATAGCGAAATTTCGTTTCGTCCCCTGAAAGTTCGTTAATTTGAAAAGTATCTATCTGCGTACTACGTATGGAGATTTTTAACGGTTCGAAAAATAATTGAACGAATCGAGCTTTTTCTGTGTAATTCAAATTGTTTTACTAGGGTTTCGTGTAAAAGTTCGGTCCGAATCGATGTTCGATTTGTGTAATTAATTTATAGAAGGAAAACGTTACATTTATTCTATTACATTATATGTATATCGAAATACCGGTCGTAATAGTATTCAAAAACCTTCTAAAAGATTTTAATCTCTATTTTTATGGGTCGATATCAGTTAAGCAAATTAAATTCATTCTAGTATATTTCTATTAGACTCATGTGTATCAGATTTTTTTACTAGATTTCTACCCAATTCGATACAATAATTTTTCTAATTAAAAAAATGTCTGAATTGTACGTAACCTTATACGATTTTCGTATCGACAAGAGTATTTTAGTATACAATTATACTACATTGCGATGATATATGTACATAAGTCTAACGCAATAGTATAATGAACACTTGCAGTTATCTTAACAAAATCGTATAAGGACCGCTTTTCAGATAAAACAATCGATCAAAATAGTATAGAAAAAATGTACTAGTGAACGCTCTAGTTGCCACATAGATTCAACTAATATGAAAAATCAAAAAATAAAATTCACAAAAATGTTAAATCACAGAATTTTCGAACATACACCTAAAAAGCATCCCCTTGGAAAGGGTATTTGTGAATTTTCTTCCACTTTCAAGACTAGGGGAGGTTGAAATTGGCCTTCAGCCCTCAGGCGCGAATAAGAACATCCACTCGATCATCGGAGCCTCGGTTAATTTAGTTATTCTTCGGGGGCCTGCTTTGCTTGCCTACTTTGCCTACCTACTTTGCCTAATTTTGCGTATTTTGAGTTCGCCCACCTGCCGTTTTCCAAAAGTGTCTCTGTCGACAAGACGCATTGCCTAAAGAAAATGTGGAACGAAGCCTTACACAAGAAGCTGTGGGTTATTTCAATCTTCCGTTTAATTAAGTGCTATATACACTACTTGAATTCACTGTGGATACATTTCATAAAATTGTTTTTTCATATAAATATTATGAAATCGTTTTGCAGTGACATTTGCATCTACAGTAACTTCTCGTGATATGAGGGATAGTTTTTTCCAAGTGAAATCTATTTAAGTGAGACATCGTATTCTGGGGAGTTACTGTAATTATATGCAACTGTAATATGATTTGTGAATTAAAGAAAATATCCACAATAAGTTTAACTAGTGATAATTGATATGGGAATAATGTGTGATATTTGAATTCGAAGTGTGGGAAAAAAATTATGTGCCGTTAAAACTTAAGTAAGGTTGTGTTATGACGAAAATTTTAGGAAAAAGGTTATCTAGAATGTATTGAATATTGCATCAAGTTTTTTCATAACATCTGTGGCTCAATTTATATAAAATTTTCCCACAACACAAATTCATTTTTAGGCAATATTGTGATATAAAAATATTGTTTTTCATCCCATAATAGTGTTTTAAAATCAATTCTAAGTTTCTTATACTTATTGTGTCCTATAAGACATGAAATGCGTGCTATTTTTATAATGCCACAACATTGAGACAAATCTTGTTTTAAATCAACCCCAGATTATCCCAACATCGTACATTGAATGTGACATACATATACAAGATATTCATGCAATATTTCGCGAATATTCCCGAATACACTCTATCAGAAGGCAAATAACACAAGAACTAAAGCGGCTCTTCTATAGTCTTTTGTTACTAGCTCGTTTTACATAGTCCGGTTATGATGTAATCTGAAACAAAGCGCTTTTACAAATAGCCGCACCGCAGATACCCATCTTTTCGCTTTATTAACCATTAACGCTAATTAACTCGCACGGTATTACGACTAGTGAAAATTCTGAATGCAACTAACCCACACATGCGTTAGAAATTGCGCATAACGGAATCCCACTATGTGTTGCTTCATATACGTTTAATTGACTTTTCAGCATACTTATGCAATGAGCATTTAAGAATTTATGAGAAAAAATCATTTTAATTGATTTTAAATTAGTTTTTAGCCCAAAAGAGTACGTTAATATTCACTGATTGAATCGAATATGTATTGTATTATGAGGAATTCTGGATACTTTTGACATTTGATAAATGTTGTATTTTTTAAACAAAATAGATTTGCAGTTTTTTTTTCATAATTATGAGAACTAAAGTACGGTTCTTAATATAGCATTTGATTTTGATGTTTTGGTTGATTTTTTTGGAAAAAGTCGATTAAACAAGAGCATCACACAGAAGATATTACTTTCGCGGTGCTTAAAATTAATATTCTATAAAATAATTTTGTTTTTATGCTATGCCTTGATTATTTAATGCAAAGAGTTTACAATTAGATATTATTTTCATATTCCTGACAACTGCTGCAAAATAATCGTTTCCAATTAATAGTTTTGTTTAATTGATTTTTTCCATAAAAATCATTACACATTTTAATGCTAAATTCAATATAAAGAACAGCACTTGTACACTTTTCAAATTATAAACCCATTGAGTACAAATTTTACTAAAAAATACAATTCTAACAAGAATTTTACACAATATTGTAGTCATGAAATTCTCATGCGCTTGTAATAATCTAGACATCTACTGCATATCTTGAAACTTTCAGTATATATTTTTTTGGAAAGTTGATGGCACGCTATGTAAAAAATATGATTCTTACAACGATTTGATTATGATTGAATTTTTTTCTGTCAGAATTCACGAAAATTCGAGTCTTCGGCTCTATCATCCGTTCTTCTCGTATCCAGGCCCGACTTTTACTACCGAAGTTTTGACTTACGTTTCCTCCGCGTGTTCTTTATTATTTCAGCCTCCCTTTTATTTTAGGAAAATTTCGTTTTCATGGATTTTTCGCGCAGCTCGTCTTCCTTTCGAGTTTCGTTTGTAAAATAACTCGGAAGCAACTTCGCCGCTAAGTTTTATACGTATTATTATAAGTACGAGTGCGAGATAAATGTAGGATTGGCTTATTTATGTGCGATTGCGAAATAATAACGCGAAAAGTGTATTTATTTTCGCGAAAGTTGTTTATGGAAATGTTCGAGAATTTATTTCGTTCGAAAATTTCGTATTTGTTGTACGTACAATGTCTGACAAAAGTTGTTCTGTCGCATTTTCATACGAAAAATTATGTATCGGATACAAATCAAAATTTATTTTTGTATTCGAAAAAAATTTATTTTATTCAGATACAAAATTATTTTATTTTGCACAGTGATGTATTATACTTCTGTCTTATTCAATAATTGTAAGTTGGGATAGATTTCAAGTTAAATTAGTTTAGCTAAATTCAATTAGGTTGAGTGATGTTTTAGATTCGATAAGTTAGGTTAAGTATCTTATAAATTAGATAACACACGAGTACCGAATGATCAAATTGAAATAAAACCTTGAATAAAGAAATAAAAACATTATTCACGGTGAAACGTATCCATACTGTATCCAACATAAATACGAACATGCGAACATTATTCATTGCTAACTCCGTAAAAAAAGCATCATCACTCCGAAATACACGTATTCAACATGAAAACACCATGACGATGACATGCATTTAATACGAAAACACATACGTATGTACATTTTGAATGTGAATTTTCGTATTTGTGTCACGGGGCGAACTCCCATCTCCGGCTTTTACTCCGGCACAACAATCAAGGGAGCCACTTATATTAACTGCGAAATTATTCGACATACACATATACAGTATAGTCTCGATTATTTGAATTTTAGATCTTTTGAAATGAGAAAAAATTGATTAGCTTTTTTTTACTGTAATGAATTGCGTTCGATGCTTTACGAATGTCATAAATTATGAAGTGATTGGCATTTTTACTAATCTTGCATATTCTGAAAGTTTTCAGAGTTTGAATGTTTCCCTGAAGTGATTGAAGTCTTTAATTAGCCATGATCTGATACATTTATGCTTTTCCCAGTTCATATCGTGATTAACTATACTATTTGAAAAAAAATAGATTTAAATGTCAAAGCACTTGATATAGTAATTTAATAGTCAAATCATTTATCTTAGAGGTAATTTTTATTAATACTGTTCTCTAATATAAACTGAGCGCATTCATAGCTTATTTGAAACTAAATTTGTGTTTGAAATTTCGGATAAATTGATAAATAAATTAAATTTTTATCATTTAACGGTATTTATCATTATTGAGGAAATCAGACAGTCCTCCAACTACGAATTGTCGAAAATCTGCGTGAGTGACGATAAATAGAGTTGGAAGTATGAAAACTGTACATGCGTTTCAATTTTGTCATTGACGTGAATTTTCGATAGTTCGTAGTTGGAAAACTGCTTGTATGCGATGAATGAATAGCACAAAGGGTACAATCGACTTTTTTATTGAAATTGAGTCAACTATATGAAGAAAATAGTTCTGTATCATATACATAGGTATAGAACCATTATCTGTACTTAACTCAATTTCGATAAAAAAAGGTCACTTGTACCCTTTGTGCTATTCAGTCGTCGTATATCATACATAAAAAAACATGACTATACCAAATAATTTGAAATTTGAATCAATTTTCTTCTGATAGTAGTCAATCACGTTATTCTAAGGGAGGCTCAATTCAGACTTATTACATCCTAAATTCTAATCAAATTATCGAGGTTTTACTATACACACATACAAACGAATAAACTACACACACATAATGTATACGGAAATACAATATTACGTGTGTCGGGAATCACATCAGCCAGAACTCTGCGGGCTTTTCCCCCGTTTCCCAATTTGAATATTGAAATTAATTTCACGCGTGTCGGAACAAGCCGCCGACTCACATGTATATAATACATGTATAATATATATATATTTGTATTTAAATATGTGTGTGTGTTTGGGTTGTATTTGGCGGGAAAACGGCGGAAATCTCGTTTGAACGTTTGGGGGTTAGTTTCGAATCGATCCGGTAATTCGGGATTTAGTCGGTGATTGGAGTAAATGATGTGTGTTGATTTTCATGCTCTATCGATTGTGTTTGGTATTTAGATTGTTGAGTTGTTAAATATGATTTGTGAATATGGTATCTAATCTGTATATTGTGTCTAATAATATTAAAATTTTAATAATTGCTAATTCAATGTATTTTGTATTAGTTTGACTCTAGTGTACTTGTGTGCTTACTTTGATCTAACATCGAACACAATTCATTTATTTTTTTCAAATAATTTTAAATCTTTATAAAATTACAATTACATATTTCATATTATGAATGAATCAATTTTCAATATTTTAATCAAATTTCCATTTAAATAAGAAAATCGTTGTGAAACACTTATTAAGTAAGGTATTAATTTGTAACGACTAGTTTCGTTATCATAATTCGATCATATTAAATAAAATACATAAAAAATTATAAAATTATATAGATTTATTCAATATAAATTGAATCAAATAAAAAAAAAGTTAATGACTCAATTCATATCTTTAAACAACCAACTCGGAACAATAGTTCCCTTCTGTTTTCAGTACGCTAATCAAAATGCAACCACTATCCGAAAACGATCCGAACCGAATCAAAAAGCAAATAATCTCAAGACATCGTCCATGTTGAATATTTATAAGACAGACAGACAGACAAACAGACAACTCTGTCTGAAGGCAAACCGTTATGAGTTTCGCTCGACCCTCAAATTAAACTCGCATTCGACAATGCGAATTATACGATATTGTAATGTGTCTTTCTGTGTGTCTTTGACCGTCTAACCGAAAATGCTAAGGCTATATGTTTAATTCATATAAACCCAACCCCATGTACCGACAATGGGCCCTCTTCTTTATTTTGGTGTCAAAAGAGCCGGTGTCGAGGAGGCGAATTAACATGGTAATTAGTAGGATCTACAAATTGACTGACGGACCCCACGTAAATAGGCTGGATAATAGTAGGTGTCTTGAGTTGAGGCTTTTGTGGAAAATCAGGGGTGGAAATTAGGTTTTTTTTTTCATTTTTAGTGATGAAAATAATTTGTGTACGATATAAGCCGGAATGCGCCTCGGGACGTGGTCTGTCTCTTTTCGAATTTTTCGTAATTATTTCGAGGATCGTTTTTAAAATGAGAAGTGGGTGAGTTTTCGCCTCGGGGTTGTTTTTGTGGGAGGGCGATCAAAATGTAACTTAGATGGAGGTGTTTTTTGTTAAAAAATATAATTTTTATAGGAAAATTCTAAAAAAGTCAAAAATATTCAAAATTGTATTAATTTGATCAATATTGGCTCTTTTAATTGTAAATATGCATTAAAAACTTCAAAATGAATTTGAAGATGATTAATAGTATCATTTGTCAATGAAAATATTGATCATGTGGAAGCACCTTCATAATATCAATTTAAAAACACTATTGCTGATCTATTGGTGAATTTATATATTTTTGCATCAAAAATGAACAAGCTATGTAACAAATCTATAACTGTTTTCACTTATCGTATTAAATCAATATGTAAACATATTACAACATAATTATCGACATGCAATATATCGAATTTATAATCGCTATGAGTAATCTACTAGTCGAAAATATCAACGCATACCTGTTTAGAATTATATTAAAAAACTGATCCACTGTATTACCAGCGCCTATTCAATGCAATCTTCATAACATTCATGATGAGAAAATTGCAACTCGAGCATATTGTAGCTGTCAAAAAATTAATTTAATAATTGTTTTGTCACAGTATCAGAGCGTCATTATAATATTAGATATATGTAAATACTCAACATGCAATATATTCGTTTCAAATAACTATCATCAAAATCGAATCACTCAAAACACAATCGGATCAAAGTTTGCACTACCAACAAGCACGTGCCTCTTTCACGCATTGACGTTTCGACTCTCCTCACAAACTCTATCGGGGGCAGAGTTGGGGTGGCACCCTCAACTACTAAGGGCTAAACATTCCATTAACACGGAGGCGGACGAAGACGTGAATAATTGGTTACTTAGTGTTTGCGGGCGGCCAGATGCCTTCATTTGTCAGGGCCGGCTAACGCGTATTAATGGCTGCGGGCCCGCACTTGCACACCCCTGGATACCTGTAAAAGGTTTTGTAGTTCGTTTCGATCGGTTTGATTCGTGTGTTTGGGTGTGATTTTATCGGTTTGTGGTTGCGGTTGTCGGTTTTAGTTAGCGACATCTGTGGTTTGAGCGGGAAATTTTTATGAATTTATAAAGTAAATTCAATGAAAAATGAGTTTTGTAGTATTTTTGGTGATAGAATACATTTACGATGGTAATTTTCTATTATTTTGTTGAAATAAAGCTTCAAACATTTGGATAGGTTCGGCTTAATTTTATTTGACGACTGAAAAGGCCAAGAAGTATAAGCGATTTCAAGAAAAACGGGCTCAAAGTTGAACATGTACTTAAATGTGTTAAGAGGAAGTCAAGTGATTTGATGATATATCTCGGTACACGTTCTAAGTTCGTTTATATCATTTTGCCACCAAATATATGAGTGTACATAGAAGCGATTCTTGTACATAAATAAATTTTGGCGAAAATGTCACTTCACTCCTTGGCCTTTTTAGTCGTCTTTTAAGTTTTATAAAGATGGGTTTCTTTTTCATGTTAGGTTATATTTAGTTAAATTGAGCAATATTTTAGGAAGTTAGATTGAATATTATGCTGACATGATAAAAGATAAGTAACATAATTTTAACATATCGCATTGATACATGCAATTTGTATAATTATATGTCAATATTTGATAGGACGCTTTAATTATTAATACTTTAACAACAATATTAATGGGAAAAATTTAGAGTAATGTACATATTTTAGTTACCTTTAAACCTAATGTATTCTCTACATGATAATATTGTCAGTATTTTGCTTCATTATTTATAGAAAATTCCACTGAGTATATAAATTCATTTTGAAGCTTTCGATATAATCTTGCGTTGATATTGAAGCAGTGCATTGAGTAATATAATTGATCGTCTAGGAAGCTTTAAGGGTAGATAAACTCAAATCGCAATATCATCAACTTAACGATAATATCATAGATAATTTAGAAAAATTCAAGCGCATCATCCCCGAAACTCAATCCAAGAGCTAAATCATCAATTTTCGATATCGTCCCCGTTTTGAAAAATCGCACTTCGTAACTGGCGAGATTAAAAAGTCGTCGAAAGGGCCGTCGTTAAGCCTCGGCTTGGAAAAACTTGGCGAATAATATTATAAGGGTGGAAAAAATATATATATAATATAAGAAGGACGCCATTTCGCATTATACAACCCCTCGGTGAACGGATCAACTTTTTTTTTATCTCGGTTGTGTATCATCTGTCCGAGGAAAAAGTCGGTGGCTAATTGAATTAAAGCAATAACTTTGTTGTAAGAAGTTGTTGTCCGTTAACGCAAAAACGAAAGTTCGGTAAGCTCGTTAAACGGAGTCAGGTGTGAAATCTGATTGGTTGTCTTTTTTTAGGTTTTTAGTTATATTTGGAATGTTTTTAGGTGTTTTGTCGAAAAAAAACTTATCTTGAATACATTTTTTTTCATATTTTGTTTTCATCGTTATGCAGGTAATCGTTATGAGAGGTTTTGCTGTAATATTAGTACGACTTTTTTACTGAATTAATAGTTTTAGCTGGTAGAAAATATTAAAATTGTCATATGCAATTTTAAATCACGTAATACATTCTAAAAAAGGAAATACGCTAGGGAGTGAATTTTTACTCCCATCCTCTCCTTCATATCGTCCATTTATTTATTTTTTCCGAATTTGTACAAAAGCCGTTACATATACGAGAAAATTGTTAAAAAGTTAATATTCTTGATTATTTTTTCTATAATAGATGCGAGTATACTTACTTGTAATATGTGTATTGATAGAACTATGTATCATAGTAATACAAAGATAATTTTCTTGGAGTCTGAATTGTTGAATGAGTTGATTGCAACACTGAAAAAAAAAACATATTTACAGTATTAAATAGACTATTAAAAATAACTATTTGATAATATGTGAATCATAAGTTGCCTATTATCATTTTTCGATGATTAGATCATTCATCTTACATTCAAATAATAAATAAATTTTGATTAAATACGATATGTTTGGTACAGAAAAATCATGAAATTCGAAACATAAACGATTAAATAATACTATTTATAAATCTGGAAAGTAATCAGAATTGATCGAATCACAAAATTCCATCAAACAAAGCATCCACACACTTGTAAAACATTTAACTCGAAGCGTACACGTTACGCTTGCGACGAAATTTAATCAAACGTCGCAAATATAGACCAGACCGTGAACCCTTTTTAATAAGGCGAATTGCCCGGATCCTTAATGGAAAATTCTCCAGGAGACGTCTCGAGGACCTCACCGATATATACCTAAATATATTTCATATATATGTATGTATTATATACAGGAATAAGGGAAAGGTCCGAGGCGCCACTTTGGCAAATTTGAAAGGAGTTTGGTTCGACGACCCGAACACGGATGATTTCGTTTCCTTCGGATCGAATCGAAAATGGGATTTTGGCACGTTTATAAATGTGTATTGTGAGAAGCTTTTTGTTAAAAGTGAAGATAGGTGTGTGTTTGAAGCTATAGTTGAGGATTGTATGGGGTTTTATTTTGAGGTTAGGAGTTGAGCGGATTTCGTAGAATGATGCGAATTTGCATGTATTATTTTCGTATTGATCTTGTGGAGAGTGATTTTGTTTGTGGTTGATTTTTTAGAATGAGTGGATTTAAATTTTAATATATTGATGTGAAAAGTGAAGAGATACACAAATATTTTTTTGGAAATACATACATACATTATCAAGGGCCGATCTTTTCACAGCTTTAGTTACCAGAGAGTTAGTCAGTCCTTCCTCTATGATCTGTCACTGTTCCATGGATTTTGACAGTTTATAGTGGTCAGTCATTATAACTAAAGCAGTGTAAAACCGACCATAAACATAAATATTTTTTTTATTAATTAGAGAATACCTCATCACAGTTTATATGTTAAACAAAGATAAAAACAAAGAAAAACTTTCGTACCTATACGCAATAGATAGTGAAGCTCCTTCAGGCTTCTCGGCGTGGAAAAGGCATTGTTTCGCCCCGTTTTCATTTTATTTATTTATTTTTATTCCCTCTCTCGTTTTCGTTAATGAAATCTCCGGCCAGCGAAAGCCTATCTGATCTCTTGTCACATTCAATAGCGTTTTTTTTTCGCCTTCCTTTCCTCTCCTCCCGACGCTGTGTTTCGAGGCTTCGAGCACAGACAGGTCGGCATATTAATTCCGGCGGAACGCTAACCGTCCCGGGACGGGAGTTCCCGTCCCGGGATTCGCAGTCCCGCGGGATTCCGGTCACGTTGGGCCCTTATCTCGCAGCCATTTCCCGGGACGAGTCCCGCGGCGTGTGCGTTCGTGTTCAACTGGAAAAAAGTTGGCTTTTTCTCTTCTAACCGAAGGCTCTTTGAGTTTATCGCCACGTGTACATCTTTTGATGAGTAAATTTGAAAATTCGGCAGAAAACAATTCGAATCGTTATATTTGGAGATGCTTTTAAATAATAGTAAGTTCCTGAACAGAAATTAAGTGCTTGGAAAAACGCTCATTATTTGTCGAACTAAAAATTATTACCTATCAAGTTCTAGTGCTCACATTTAGTATGAAAGAATATTTTCTAGATATAAAAGAAAATCGTTCCTTCTTGTACTACATATTTGTTACTAAATCATTTCTTGTCATACATAAAGTATAAAAAGTTTGAATTAGCTGATTCTATCATTGCTTAAGGTAACGTTTTACATGATGTCATTCATCTTTTGTATTCTGTCTCAAGCACTCTATTCATCATTTTTGTCAAGAATATGATATCCTTTTTATGACTCAAACGATTCTCAAGTAAAACAACTTAATTCATGACAATTGAAAAGTTTAATGTTAGGTCTCGTTTAAACTTCGTTTTATATCTCATATCTTAAGCATTCTATTTTCTATCTATCCTGTTTTATTGACTTTCTAATATAATAATGTAAAAAATAGAATGAATGAGATGGAGACTGAAAGTGAAATGGTACATAGGCTTTCAAAATATTTCTTATCATACACAAAATATGACAAACTTGAATTCATGAACTCATTGTTGCTTAACGATATCAATATATTTGCAATTTAATTATAATAAATTTAAAGAAAAAACGATATTCTTCTTTTTAGATCATTTCTTATCTTGCAGACCTTTCGTTTGCGGTATACGCGTTTTCTTTGGATTTTATCTTTGTTTAAAGGCTTATTTAAGGGGGGTCGATAGTGAATGTATGTTTTTTCGTCCTTTTAGATGGATCTGTTGGGATGAAATCGTCCCTTCAGCTGTCTAAGCGATCACAAGATAGGAGCCGAAGGATCGTATATAATATCGTAGCTCGCTTTCTCTTTGATAATATTGAATGATGTATTTCCCGTTGAAGCGTGAAAGGATTTAATGTCATCGATATTCTCATATAGAAAAATTATATTTGAGACATGTGTTTTATTCGAATTTAAGATCATGCAAATCTTCGTTTTATATAAAAAAAGGTTTCTACTCAAATAATTTCGTTGTTACGAATTCGATTTTTATAAGGCGTGTAATCCGAAATAGAAAATGAAGAGTTTTGTTTTGAAAATTAACAAGATCTTTGAATAGCGAGATACCGTTGAATAACTGCGCCTTTTAGGTACTCGAGTCAATTAATTCAAAAACGGAAAATCTTAAATATTTTCCAACGAGAGGGGGTCGTTAATACATAGAACGTTTCCTGAAAGCTTCCGTTTTCCTTTAATTTCGTTTAGCATGAAAATTACATTCTTTATTCACCATAATGAACACACTCCATTCTAAGAATTTTCTTTTATTTCGCTAGAAGGAAATTCCTTTACATAGATATAATTAACTGCACTTGACATGTGATACTGAACAAGATTTCTCTTTCGTTTCAGGCACCGCTTTGATGAAAGTCGTCGAAGTGTACAGGGAGATACAAGAACAACAGATGAACATTGTAAGTATAAAGTAATATTGTTTTTATTTCGCCCTTGCATTATTTATATTTGATTCGATACAGGAGCGAAAGCAGCCTCCGAACCCGCACATAAAAATATTTTATTTCTCGCATTTCCCATACGAAAAAGGATAGACGAAAATGGGGAACCGTAATATAAAATCTACAGTATTTTTTCGGTTTTGCAATAAATACGTCCATATTGCGGAGTCTCTGCGAAAATATAGGCCGATTGAAAATATCTAATAGAGAAAAAAGATCCTTACAACGAGTAATAAATGCGATAAAACTCCGGACTCCAAATTGGATTTATTCGACGCTAACGGGAGGGAAACCGTGAAAAATCGCACTCGTGAAATTTTGAATTTCGGTCGTTTTAATTGGATTCTCGTTTATTATTTGAACTTGCATTTCGAAATCGGGTTGTTCGAGAGAGTCGAGAGACTGTCTCTATAATTGAAATGCGTAATTGGAAAAGTGCACTTCGATGAATATTGAAGATAGCGCATAGAGTTTCGCGAACGATCAGAATACTTAAACAGAATCGGGATTTGTGCTGAAATAGGATTTAGATTTAATTGAATTAAGCACAGTACAATTGGATTAACTTGATTGTATTTTTGAATCGAAATAATTTCTTATGGATTCAATAAAATTAATCTTATTAGCGCATCATTGAATTACTATCTCGTAACTACATGAGAGGCTTGTTTGTAAATTAAGTTCTGTTTTGAAAATAAGAATTATTCTTTTAGTAGTTTTCATAAAATTATTAAAAAAATAGTTTTTTAAGTCATTTAAAAATATCCAGTCAGTAAATAACTAAGCAATATAAAGAGCTTTTGGATACCATGTTAAGCTACAATGTTCTCGTAAGAAAAACTGACATATTCTTTTCGTTGATTGATATGATTGTTTCTTTCAAATATTTGATTAAAAAAGTGTTGATTTAACGCACTACAAAACGGTTTCTAAAAATGGATCCCTTTCTTAATATTTGTTGATTGAATTCTATCGATTTTCGCGTCATTTTTTATACGTTGCTATATCTTACATCCCCTTCTTTACTCTAAAATGAATGAATTATTGAAAAATTGGATACCACCACCTGTAAATTAAAAAATATTTTTTCCAAAACAGAACTCAATTCAAGAACACGTCTCGATTTATCCAGATAAATTTTCGAAAGACTAAAAAAGCGCGTTAATAAAATCTTCCATTTCAAGCCGGTGCCTCCGAATCGAATCACCCGCCAATTCGATTTTTCCATACGAAATTTCCCGACGTCGTTTTTCCCTATGTAGGCTCTTATTGAAATTAGCGGTGAACTTGGAAACGCTTCCGAAATTCGAAATCGAATATTGGAATCTGTCGATTCGGAACAGTGTCGAGTCGCGTAATACAATTTGGAGTACTTTTTCAATTTGGGGCTTCCACAGACATTTCTTGCGGGATTGTCCCGATCAAATAAAGAAATTCATTTACGGGAATTCGCTCTTGATTCGACTTGATCCAGTGACCTGAGACTTTGAACGAAATTGATTACTCGAAGCCTTTCGAAAATATTTTTTTTTTTTTGGAAAAAAGTTAATTCGTTCACATTATAAATCAGAGTTACACTTGTTAGGGGATTTTATCATGGAATGTGACAAAGTTTCGGTGATATATTTTTACGAGTCGTTTTCTTTATTTTTTCAGTTGAAAGCCTTTTACGTGGACCTTCTGGTGCCTCTGGAAACTAATTTGGAAAAAGATACCAAAGTAGTCCAGGTAATATTTTACGTTGCCATTTTTACTACGTTTTTGTGTTAGCTATAAAGTTCAATGTTATCCCAGTAATAGAATGATACTTTGATATTTTTACGTCTCTTCGAAAGCAACTCTCCGCATGATATTTTAAGAATGTGAGTAGATTGTAGGGAAACTAGACATGTGCGCTTTTCATCGCATTGTAGTCTATTTCAAAATTTATCACATGTTGTGTGCAGCGAAGAAAATCGTATGTTTGTGCGTAAGTAGTTAGGGGAGAGAGCATTGTTAATGTTAAAATGATTGACATTCGTTTGAAACACCGACAATAGCTCAACGAGTTTAAATCTACCAACGTACACAATAATAGCATTGAACAATGCATTGACTAGAATAGAACTACGCGTGTTATATGTAAATGCATACTTTTTTAGAATCCTGAAAAAATCTTTCATTACCATCCTCATACATACTGATTTTAGTTTTAAATGAAAAAAGTATGAATGTTGATATATGCAGACAGTATGATGGTACAAATTGGGATATTTGCACGCGGTGTGGTTGTAAATATTAGGATATTTACAGGCGATGCGACTGTTAATGCTAAGATATTTGCAGGCGATTCATACTCATTCATATTATCATTTATTGGTTGTTGAATATAATAATAATGTACGAAAAGCACCATATATTTTTCACACAAAATAAACACAAATTCTACATTCAAAAATTAAATCGATTTTCGAAAATCAATTAATTCACCGCACCAAAGCAAACCGCTCGCACATAAAACGCGGAAGAATTCGTTTATCCCGAATTTTGCGGACAAAACGCAATTTTCATTAATGAAGCGTCACGACGAAAGTGTAAGTAAATTACGCGACCGCGGCGACCTCATTATACAATACTTCGACTTCTATAACGCGGTTTATACGACGAGACCAAGGGGATTAAGTGACATTTTTTTATTCTGAAATTGAGCCAGGTACAGAATTTTCATCAGTATCAAATATATAAGAAACGCGAAAAATATGGAAACATTTACACAAGTTTTAAGTGCCTAATACATTAAGGTACATGCTTGGCTTTGAGCGCAATTTTCTCGTAATCGCCACCATATCACTAGATCCCCTTGGCCTATTTCGTCTTCATATATAACAAATACATGTTAAAAGTTGAACATGTGCAATATTGCAGTTTCCATTGTCGCTGCATATACGGTGTGTGCATTTGACACTTGCATTTGCGCATATTTCGAGAGAGCGTTCGGATGCACGTGATGCTGTACTAATTCGCTATGCACACATTATGAGAGTGGGCTTACCTTAAAACATGGCATTAATATTGTATGTATCTATGTTTGTATTTCTGGTGTGGATGCTTCGTTAGATTTGGTCTACGATGGTTTGTATTTTTGGTTGTCGTGCGATTCTGGTTGTTTAGTGTGTTGTTTCTGGACGATTTTCCGGTTTATGAAGCGTTTATGCCTGTGTAAATAAGGAATAATTAGGGGTGAAATGTAGAAAAAGGTTAATCGAAGTTGTCATTAAAATTATGAAAATTTAAGTAGTTAAAAAAATTGATAAAAAACTCAACATTGAGCTCTGATAAAAAACAAAAGATCGTGCAATCAGTTAGTAAAATAAGTTTTGTATTTTATTTTGAAATTTTTGAAAATCAAAGGAATTTATTTTAAACTTCATTAATAAGAAATGATAAAAAAATAATTACGTTACATTCTTCGAATACGTTGGTAAATTTTATCATTCAACATATGTATTTTGTCATATTATTGTGTTTGTGCAGATTCGATTATTCACATGTTCACGCATACTTTATACGAAAGAATTGAAAAATATAGGGTTGAAATTACAAATAGGTGCTAAAAAGTATTTTTTAACTTACTATAGAGTATGTATTAGAAAAAAAGTTGTAAGATTTAAGTGTTTTTTCTGCGACTATTTTATGCAGAATTGCATATCGCAACTTGAACTCCATTGTGACAGACATATTAGTGCTATTATTGTATAAGAGAAGTTTTACCAGAATCATTTTTTTAATAAAATGTATCACAACATAAAATACCCAAAAGTGAAAATATAAAATTAAAAATAATATAAAGCATTTTCCTGCGGAAAATCCGGAAAACGGTAGCGTGTCCCTAAGTGGGAAAAGGCCGTAGGTAGCACCGAGGGAATCCTCAAACCCTTTTGACGCGATTGTGCCCTCGGGAAATCCCTTCCGATTTTTCCGGACAAAAGTCGAACACAAATATTTGTCCGGCGTAAATAGAAGCCGTCACATTTCCTCGCTAGTGGAAATAGAGAGAAAAGGGAGTTCGACGACACTAACGTGGCTGGTACTTACTTACATACAAGAGACTTTCTTTCGCACCTTTGTGTTATGTATTGTGCGGACGTTGGGTTATGGTGCTTGGTTTGTGCGGAATTGATTATTTATGGTGGTCGAAGGTGTAGTCGATTTTTGGCTGAGATATAATGGCATGTTTTATGGTTTTAGTGTGTTTCGATTGAATGTTAATTTACTTAGGCAATTGTTGATATTTTTTTATGGAATTTAATAGTTGATATCGATATAGATATAATGGGATTTGTGTATTTTATGATTTTAGTATGTTTCAATTGTATGTAAAGCTACTTCGAAATGTGTTGAGATTTTTTTCTATGGAATTTGAAAGTTGATGTCAATGACTGATTGATAAGTTATGATTGAAATATTGTGTATTAATTGATATATTTATTGTCAGTCGATAGTGCAATGGTGTGTTTTGAGCATATTATGTTGAATCGATGTATTTGTGATGCTAGATTTGAGTCCCATTAGATTCAAGTGAGAGTTAAATGACATTTTTCTATGTTAATTAATTGAATATTTCATCTATTTGATTAAAATAGTCAGTTTCTCAAAAATATTGTTCATTTTATTGATTGAAATCGATTGATTTAGGTAACAACGCATTTGGTTCGCCAATTGCTCTAATGGTTGATTCTTTGTTTAAAATATCTCATTAATAATATTTCTTCTATAACATATAAAATAACAGATAATCTATTTTTTCTCGAATTAGGATCTTCATTTTAACTAAAATGTATGAATGAAGTTTTAAATTTTAAGCAGATTACTTTAACTAAAACACTATTCCCGCACATCTGTATCACGTATCGGAGAGTTGCATCCATTATTAAAATTTATAGAGACGTGAAAATTGGAAAGAATCGCTTTTTCGTGATTTTTCCTCTATTGCAACAAAGCCAGACGTATCGGCATCAGGTGCTACTTTGAAACAAGTTCCTTCACATACGTCTATACATTATTTTTGTATCGACTTGATTTGTGGACGACGGTGCCAAAAACTCGGAAAGAACTTTCCGAAAGGATATCTTGTACTTATGTGCATTTTATTTTCGCAGTCGGAACAAAAGCGCTTTTTGCAACAGCACAAGCTCAGATCGGAAAGTTACAGCAAAGCTGCAGCGGCTATGAAAAGGCAAAGGAAGAAGAACACCAAGAGCACGAAGACCAGCGGAATGGCGATGGACAAAGAATTGAAGGTGAGACGAGAGCTATTTTCTCAAATAACAAAATTTCGCATTCAATATTCATGAGGGTTTTAAGCTAGCTTTCATATATTACATTTTTCCTTTTTGCATTTCGCAGAACATGCAAATTTTAGAGGAGGAGAAGACAAAGTTGGACGCCTTCTGCGAACAGAGTCTTAAGAATGTGAGTATGTTTTTATAGTCTATCGTAATTTTAATTTGATTAATGATTAAATATAATAAACGATGATTTATTACAAGAAACTATTTAATTTTTCTAGAAAACATCGTTTGAATGATGTTGATTTATTATCATACTTTCGTGAACTAAAATAATTTAATAAAAAAAGTTAGATTCGTATTGATAGCGACGAGAAAATGATTTAATATTAAAACTGATTCGTCTTCTTTTACAATTTTTTCATCGTTCATAACAAAGTCGAGGGAGGAGTCATAAAAAAGTCTTCCGTTCCCCATTAAGGTTAACGTTTCTGGAAATTGCCGTTTTGCTAACTTAAAAAAAATATTACGAAAACTTTCCAACCCCGTTTTCTCTAAAATGAACTCTAGATCGCATAACTCTCCACATTTCACACATTATGCATTAAATTTACAAAGAAGCTTCGATTTGGGGAAAAACCGAACAATCGTATTAAAATTCCGGTCGTCGGTTTTTCCTCCCCTTTCGATATAATGCGGAAATATCGCATTCGACTCGTTTCTAGATGGGGGAGTAAAAATGAAGTTCTAAGAGATTTATAGGGCACGAGCAGGAAGAGAAGTGTCAGCAAACGGGTGCAAAGGCATTCATCATTTATTAGAAGAAATGTAAAAGTGGAAAAGTCTCGAGAAAGAGTTCGTTACAGAGCGAGAGACTAATGAACCCCACTGGCCTTTTGAACTTTGAGCCGGAAAATCGAGATTAATTTCGATGCATAATTTATCAAATGTAATATAAATAGTCGATAGTGTAGTTGTATGAAGCGTTTATGCGTGCCGCGTTGGGTTTCAGTGCCTTGTGATGCTGGATTTGAATCCAGATGAGAGATACATACGTGTCGTATTTCTAAATTTATGATATGTATCCATCATTTCTTTTAAATCTAAAAGTGTTAATTCAACGAAATCGTTCCTAAAAATGGATATATCTTATCTGAGTGGATTTAATTCGATCGATTATTTCGATGTGTTGATCACTCTTAAGATCCTAACCTTTAAGTTCGCTTCTTCGCTTTAAATTGAATAATTGAAAAATGTTAAATGTAATAATAAATAAATTATTTTTTCAGGCCATGACCCAGGAAAGACGTAGATACGGATTCGTACTTGAAAGACAATGCTCATTGGCTCGACATTGGCTTGCTTATCATAACGCAGGAGCAGCAGCTTATAGAGCAGCATTAGACGATTGGCAAGAAGCAGCTCGTTCCAGAGAAGGACTTCCACCAGCTGTGGATGCTATGTTCATCAGCAAAATGAGAGTAAGAATCCATTTCAGTATCTCAATCTAAAAGCTAAACAACCCTAACTAAAAGAACCCACGATTATGAAACTGCCAAAAAGCAAAGTCCTTGAAAAAAATCTTGAATTGTTCGTCAGATTTTTGAGATTTTTTTTTATTTAATTACTGTCAAATGTCAATGTTTGAAAAGTGCAGATGTGTCTATTCGTCTATGTATAATTCGATCGTAAATATTTGACAGGACTCGCTGAACCGGGGTTGAATAATCGGTCTGAAATGTTAACGGCCCCAGTCGATGCTATTGTGCATTGGCGTTTCATTAAATGCATTGTGCACCTGCGGACGCTAATGACTGATAATATATTATTGGAAAAGCCTATAATTTCGAGCGTTGAAATATTATAATCCCTGCCAGTTTGAGCTATAATTTCAAAACTTATTTTATGAATTTTCAGCAAGTGTCATTTTGGGCCGACGAAGAAGTGTACGCCAGTCCCAGAGCCGGAGGAGCAGCATCAGCTGAACAGTTGGAAAGAGCCAGCTTGGGAAGTTCCCAATTGAGGAAAACTCGCAGCATGGATGCATCTTGTTTAGATGTTCGTTCTTTGGACAGAGCTGCGAGTCCAATTCAAGCAATGGAAAGGGCCAGATCAGATTTTAACTTGGCTGCAAGCACACATTCATTGGAAGATGGTAAATTATTTTCAATTAAATAATATTAGTTATAAGTTACTTATAACAGGATTAGCTTGGATACTCCGAAAAGTTAGTTTATTGTATGATTTCAGCTGATAGTTAGCATAAGTACCCATTTTTTAGACTAAGTAGTTAGACTATAGTAGCTTTTTTTCATTATGTGCTATTTTATCCTTCGAAAAATGCACCTAAAGTACAATACAACAAGAAAAAACTTAATTTATAAGAGCTAATACTGGCTGTTACCATTTAACTGACACCAAATGTAAACAGCTCCATTCAACTCTTTATATTTAGTAAACACCATAATTTTATTCTTGGTGCATTTTTCGTAATATGAACTAGTACTAAGGCGACCATTCTATATGACAACTGAAAAAGCCAATAGGTACAAGTGATTTCGAGAAAAGCACGCACAAAGTTGAGAATGTACCTTCATGTATAGGAGGAGGTCGAGAGATTTGATGATATATCTCGGCACACGTTCCAAGTTTGTTCATATTCTTTTGCCACAAAAATGTCACCTATACTTTACTGTTGTTATATGTAGTTCATTTACTACTACCTCTATTATCTAGATTCATATCAAAGATATTAATTTAATTTTTTTTTTAATTAAAGAATCGTTGAACGCCACACCATCACGTCGTCCAAAATCGATGGCATTACCGACAGGACGCGAATCCATGTCTCTCCCAAGAGCTGGTTGGGAAGCCCCATTGGCACGTGCTCTATACGCCTATCTATCATCCGGAGACAATCAGCTGAGCTTCCTCGAAGGAGACATCCTGGCACTCCTCGGAGACCGCACCAAGGGCTGGCAGTACGGGGAGAACTTGCGCACCCAATTGACCGGATGGTTCCCCTTGGCCTACACAGAAGCCATCCCCGACGACAACATGGGGTAAGTGAAATATTCCATTCGATCTAATCTGAGTGTCCGAGCCGTGGAAGGAAGTGCACATAATCCCGGAGTGCACAAAAGGGACAATAACTCAGATCGTATCTAGCCAAGGGAGTCTCGTCGTAGTAACGAAACGTTAATACTCCTCGTCTAAATGTCTTCCGAGTGGATTATGCTACGTTTTGTATTATGCACTGGGTTGTAATGAAAGAAACTTATCAGCGAGCTGGTTTATTTAATTAATGCATTCGATGAAATTTTCGCAAAGCTCCAACGTCGTCTGTTTTTGAATTAGTGCACTTTCAGACTAATCAAATTCTAGCTAATTACTTTGTTTATTTTCGCAAGAGACGAGTGTTTTTAGTGAATTAATCATTTAATCTCATAGCTAGTCGACAAAGTAATAATTTTTGTTTTATTTTTCGGGCTTAGTGATCTCGTGATGCTGAATTCGAGTCTGAATAGTGAGTTACAGATCGGTTTTTAATTAAGTAAGTAAGGTAAAGTAAATTTAATGAGTAAGGTAATATTTAATTAATTTGATTTGGAAAAATATATACTTCAGTGCTTCAATACATGATTTCTGAAAATAAATTCTCGGTTTTTTTAATTTGATAAAAATCGTTGATTGCATTTCAGAGTCTCTATTTTTCTAGAACTGATTTTCCACTATAGTGAATCAATTGTGAACGCATATTGAATCAATTGCACACAAATATCAAAACCTATATACATACATACATACAATAAATACCCTATACACACATACCTCCATTATCGAACTGTCAAAAATCCGCATGAGTGCAACGTACATACATCCACATTCGCCTTTCAAAACTCACACGGATTTTCATCAGTTCGATAATGGAGTACATATGACGACTGAATTTCACAAAGGGCACATGCGACCTTTTTTTATCGAAATTATGTCAAGTACAGAAAATATAGAAGAATTTTCTCTACATAACTCAATATCGATAAAAAAAGTCACTTGTTTCCTTTGCAAAATCCAGTCGTCATATAAAATCGAAATCAAACATGAATATTGAAATACCTGAAAATGCGTTTCCAGATCGCCAAACAGATGGAGCAGCCTCCAAGTGCCGACTTCAGGCACCGGTGGGTCTTCAGCTCCAGGATCACCAGCTTCCAGCAGCCGTTCGGGTACAGCCCCAGCCCCCGTCCAGGCTCCCGCCCAAACTCCTGGACAGACATCGTCCACTCCTCAACGTCCTTCCCAGGACCTAGCGCCCCGCATGTTCGGTGACACGCTGCTTACAAATAGGAACTCCAAACAGGTAGAACCCGCTGCTAGATTTCATTTTATTATGTCGACTTGAAAAGCCAATGAGTACATCTTACATGACGACTGAAAATACCATGGGTACAAGTGAGATTTTACATCAGATACAAATATAAACGAACATGGTACGTGTACCGAGATACATCATCAAATCACTCATTTGATTGTTTTTTATCGAAATCACTTGTACTCCTCGATCTTATCAGTCGTCACATGTAGTCGAAATATATTATTCGTCTTTGGTCTTTTCAGTTGTCATATGTAGTTTACAAGTATATTGTGCACTCTTGTTTTTGTTTTGATATCCTTGATAGATTGTGGATCTTATCATGACCTGGAAAAACAAAACATTTTGTAGGAAAACTTAGAGCTATCCAAATATTGCATTGACCTTAAATTCCTTTCAAATTTAGACACTTCAAACAATTCTAAGAAATATTCAGCATTTTTTTACAATATTAAGCTAATAAACTACTTTATTAATAGAATTTAATACATTTTCAAAACTGTATATTCAAAAACCCGATTAAAATTATATGCGACCTCTTAAGTCAAAGTAGAGCCCATAACCTCACTTTTTTTTCAAATCTACATATCTCAAACAATTCTAAGAAAAACTCGGTAAATTTTTCACATACAATTAAACTCAAAAACTGATTTATACATATAATTAAATACATTTTCGAAATTCGGATTAATTCGAGCAAAATTCACCCGATTCAAGCGATAGACGACCGCATACAGCAATGTAGGGCCACTCGGAGGTTACGACTTCGGTTGATTAAGTTGCGGCGCGGACCCACAGCAGTATGTGACTACTGAAAAGACCAAGGGGTACAAGCGACATTTATACCGAAATCGAATTATATAAAGATATCGCTTCACATATATTTAGTGGCAAACGGATATAAACGAAATTGGAACGTGCACCGAGATACATCATCGAATCACTCGACCTCCTTCATCTTTGATCGCACTTTACTATGAAGTCGCTTGTGCCTCTTGGGCTTTTCGGTCGTCATGTGGGTTATACGGAAATCCCCTAATTTCGATAGTGCCGAGAGGCAGACGCTGTTCTGTTTGACTTACACTCGACGTTCGAGGGCTCGATAGCTGATTGCTGACGGCTTAACGTCCGAAAACCTTCAAAGGAATCCGCCCCGACTCGGTGCAACTTCGTGTGTGTCTTCAACTACTGTAAACGAGGCGTGTTTTCTTGTTAAGTTCCATTTTTGAATTCTTTTTCGTCGTTGGTTGGTGTTATTTGGATCTTTTGTGCGTTTATGACAAACGATTTGAGTGACACTTATCGGTATATGAGGGCTTCAATCTATTTATTTGTCTCATTCGGCGAGAGATATTTGATAATGTAACTGGCTCAGAAGTTAATCACCTTTAAGAACCGATAGTTATGAAACTGCAGAAAAGCAGAGACCCAGGATTGATTTTTGTTATAGCTCTAGGGGAAAAAAATTAAGACAAGTACATATAAAAAGTTATCTTTATATCAAATTTTATCATCTATTTTATGAAAGAGCATATCTTAAACTATGACAGCAAAAATATTCATACATTTCACGTAGTGGGAAATCGATTTTTCTTTGCCTCCTCCTTTAAAGTTGTCATTTATTAATTTAATTAAACACTTTTTTACGTCAAATTATTCAAATTAGTTTTTGAAATTTATGGAACCTAACAGAAAAGCTCATTGCAAACTGTCTGTTTTCACTAATTTCCTATTCATTAACAACAGAAAGTCAACTGCATCAGCTAATTTTCATTAATAACTTCACCGGGTGCAACTATCTATGAGGAATAATAGAAAATATGATTTCCCTCTACGATTAATATCCCAACAATTTTTCCAACTAACAATAAAAAATAATCTTTCATGTAAAAATATAATTCGATTTGAAATTTTTTTCTAAAATGGAACTTAATATAAAAAAATTCGCCTCATCTATAGATAGACGTGTGTAGGTTAGAGGGAAAAGCTAATCCATTCATTAAGTCTTTCGCTTTTTCCGCTCCGGAGACGTAATGAATTTTATACTCGACGAAACGTTTCGGAACAC
Source organism: Cheumatopsyche charites (assembly GCA_024721215.1). Classification (NCBI taxonomy): domain Eukaryota; kingdom Metazoa; phylum Arthropoda; class Insecta; order Trichoptera; family Hydropsychidae; genus Cheumatopsyche; species Cheumatopsyche charites. Next base: position 1,265,018 of record CM045580.1, on the reverse strand, counting down.
GTGTTTCGGGTTCGATTCTGTAGCTTTCAAAGAAAGTTAAATTGAAAAAGGTCCCGGTGTTTACGAGGAAACTAAATCGTACGTTGTTTGATGTGCGATTGGATTTGCGCACTTTAGTGTCCGTCCAAAGTTTTTATGGCGAGATGTGAAAAGTTCAACTCGGAAGAAATCGATCTATTTTTTTTATATGATAGCATAGCGGTATAAAGCGTTTGTGTCGGGATTCTGTGTACTCGAGATGTTGGGTTGGGATTCGATTTATTCTCAAACCAGAGGTGAAAATCCCATCCTTAAGTAATTAGTATCTTAATTGAATGCAAAGATGATTAGAAAACACATCCGTCTGCGAGTGTGAATCGTTGATTCGGCAAAATTTGCGAATCTCGCATGTTTGATCCCCACGTGAATAGATTTAATTACAAACTGCAACGTGCGATGATTGAGCAGAGTGCAAGGCAAGCTGCATATAATCGGTTAGGATTTCAGCTGAAATTAGGTTTGTACACATCGTATGCAAACACGTGGCGGTGTGCCTACTTTGACGAAGAGCGGATATCGCTAATGCCTTTGGCGCTCCGTACAAATATTGCATGTGCTCCGTTGAGGTCGTTATTGAATTCTGTCTAATATATATCCGTATTCAAATGTGATGTATTATTTTCAGATTCGACGTGTTACGGCTTCCGCTTCAGCTAAACAAGCCAACCATGGACCACCACCAACTCTACCAGCTCCGGTCCCAACTCCTACGATCCCCAATACTAAGAAGCTGACCCAGTCTCAGAGTGCCAATTTTCAATCTTCCACTACCAATCAGCAGACCAAGTCTGCGACTATGAAGAATTCGACGTCGAACAACACTTTCCCGTCTGTTCCTGATACCAAGACCAACTTCGGTCCTCAGACTCTTCCAGCTCGAGTCCAAGCAGGAGCGGCTGGTAAAGGAGTACCTAAAGGTGTGGCTCCTGTTGGAAACATCTCATTGCACAGTTCTAATGACAGTGGATTCTCTAATGAACCTCCTCCGCAACCAGAAGTGGATTATTCTGATGAAGAGAACATGCCGAGGAACCGGATACCCATCAGGTATGCTCCATGTGTATGATTCAATCGTTTGAGTGTAGTCTTTGTGTTTTTGCACGTAGTTTTTGTTTTTGATTTGCTTTTTATCCGTGTTTTTATTTTGCATTGTAGTAGAAATAGTCATCGTCGTTTTGAGAACCAATCCAATGGATATAGCCAGAGTTTGCAGCGTGAGCCGATGAGGCATCTTGAAAATGGTAATGGATATAACGATAGGAATGCATATCTAACTGACGATCAACAGATTATGCTGAGATCTATGATGGAGCAAGATAGGAATGGACACAAAGTGAAAAGAACAAAATCTTTCTGGAAATTCGGACGATCTGCATCAGACGACATATTGGAGGGAATGGCTCTATGGAGACACAGGGATTTGGTCGATTTATTCCCAGAATATAAAAGAAAACTGCAAGAAAACGCCATGAACGCTCAGATGGAATATAAAATGCAACGTCCGTCCGTAATCGAGAACAACGACAGCACTTTGAAACGAAACATGGCGAAAATGAGCATCGACGATAAAACCCTGGACCGCTTCGAAAAGCACGGCATACAAAAATCGAAGAGCACAAGTTCGATCAATCCGAACATTTCGAACAAAACGGAACAACAGCACCCCATGACGAACGGCGTATCGCACAACGGTGACATATCGAAGAATAGGGCTCCGAAGCAAACTCCTCAACAAAGGATGGAGGAGGAGTACAATTCGAGGAACGACCGCCAATCGAACAATTCCGACTTGACCAACACTAGCACGATCAAAACCAACTTCGAGAATAGTTTTTACGACGACGAAAATGGGGAAGGACTCGTCGTCAAGACGGTGAAGCGTAAAGAAATATTGCAGCAGTATGATAATGAATCGTTGAGTGGAAGCGAAACTGAACATCATTCTATCGCATCCAGTACCGATCCGTACGATTGTATTATTGTGGACGATCATATGACGCTGAGGAAGCAGAGGGAAATGGAAAATAGGCGGATGCAAGCGCAGCAGGCTCAATACAACAATAACAAAGTACAAGAAAAGTCCCGAGGGAAACAAATGTATCATTCCGAGATAAGTGACAGTGACAACAATGGACCTATCAAGCCGCATCTGAGGGCGACCTTATCTTCGGAGAGGCAAAAAATCGTCACAAAGAGCCAACCGGAGAACAACTCTCAGCGAGTGAGTACTTTCAAAACTTTCAAGGACAATGAAAGTGATCTGAAAATGTACTCAGACTCGAACGAGACCCTAAAATACTCAGAGCACAACAAAAAGGAAGAGAAATACTATCAAAACCACGAAACCGACTCCAAGAAGGCGGCCAAGAGTAAAAAGTATTACTCCGATCAAAAGACCCAGGAGAGCCACAAACGTCACTACAACGAGATGAACGGAAGGAACGGTAACGGTGGGAACAACAATGCCATATATTATTCAGAGCAATCTGACGATTACAAGTACAACGAGGGTTCGGAGCAGCAAAAGCCTCAACTGTTGCCTCGGACGAAGCTCTTGAAAGCTCCAAACGTAGGACCAACCATGCAAACAGTTATGAAATTCGAGCAGGAGATAGGAATGATGGAGTACAGATCACCTCCGAGAGACAAAGTCAAAGGTGGAGAACAACACGAATTCTTAACATCTCCAGGACACACTTACGGACCATGGTTTGATCTGTGGGGAAGAGATCACAGCATCAGAAAGTAAACTCTATAGGAGGTAACGTTTTAGAATGATTGTTAAATGTTGCTTTTTATATTTATAGTGGCTCGTTATGAAAATGCGAAAAGTTCAGTTTGATAGTTTAAAGTTTACAATGTGAAGCTGGAATGTGAGCCTCGGTTCGGTGTTTATGTTTAACGCTGACCCACGAATAGTTTCATGGGGACTGAAATAAAATGTCGGATAACAAATATCCATTAAAAGTGACGTTATTATTGCGTTGGCTAACCCTTAGCCAGCAGCCCTTGTCCTGTCTTCCGCCTATAATTCTAGGGGATGAAGGCTATCTATTACGAAAACGGGTAGTAAAAGATCACCGTGGAATAAGCTTCCGAAACTGAGGTTCGCATCTAGATTCAAATATGTAGATTCATTTTTTAAATTTTGAAATATCTCCATGTTAGTTACATTTGATTAGAAACTATTACTGTACTATTTAACGCTGTACAATATAATATTATAGACTATTTTTATACTCTAATGTTTTGTTGATATAATATTTGAATAATTTAAAGTAATAATGCATATGAAACAAATAAATCACTTATTGTTTTTGAAAATTAAAATATGTTTAAGTAAAAAAAAATGCTTAAAATAAACTTTTAGAACCATATTCACTAAAGTCAGTTTGTGAGAGGCTTTACACTTATCGAAACTGTAAGCACTCACTAAAATAAAAGACTGAAAGTATACATTTAGAGCCAATAAAAAGAATTGAAAAGTAGTTTGTTCTATTTTGCAACATAATATATTGAATGTATCATTTTACTAATATATTTTTTTATATAATTTTCAGGGTGAATCAATTTGCAACGGTGAAGTTAAGGAAAACATTAACCAACGAGAGGGCAAATCCGACGTTAGAATAGTAAATGTTGTAGATTATATTATATCGATAGATTTGAATTTATGATACTTAAATCAAACCATTGTATATTTATTAAATTGAAAAAACTATATGCAAAAATATTGGTGATGGTGGTGGTATAAATATTATATTTAAAATTTAAAAAAAAGTATCCAATAAACAAAGTAAATGTTCATAGGTGAATAATTTGTGAGTTGAATTATAGTGAGTGATTATTCACATTGTCATAAAGTATATTTATATATAAATAATGAGAATTATGTAAGCAGAATGAATAAATATTGTGAATTAACTGTTACCTGTAAAATATGATTAATTTAATTATATTAATATTAAAAAAAATGTATACAAAATATATAAAATACCATGTATGAGAAATAATCTATTCAAAAGAATATGTTCTTTGTTATAAATTTTTATATTTTATAAACAGAATCTGTACATCAAATCACTTATTTAAGCGTAAGCGTGACGTATGAATGCAATTATAATATATGAAAGAAGAAGGTTGTACGTTATATACATAGGAACATAAAATACATTGTAAAATCATACATCACATATAATACAGTATAAATCAAAACTAATACCTAAAGATATGTAAATTTTTATGAATAAAATAAATTATAAACATGAGCTAAATCTTGAGCATGCTTAGGTTCGTAGCTATTACATTTATAAAAATTGGCCGGTGATGGTGCAATCATATCTCTTTATTGTGATTCCTTTGTGTAATCAGTCTCATCGTTTAACATTCTTATTTTACATTTCATGTAACTCTTCTATGAAAAAAAGAGCAGTTCTTATTGTTTTCTATTAATTTTTATTATTATACAGAGTATAAGTAGAATACACCATGTACAAACATACACCCCTTAAAACAAGATGAAAAAATTAAGAGAAATATTGTTTCGTATGTACGTATACATATTATTACATAGAAAAATATGTAAGGAATTATTCTTAAATTTATTTGTTATATTATTAAAAAAATATATATATATTATATCATCAACCTAACCATATTGTATTTTATAAGTATTCTTTTTTTCCATGATTTTACCAATTCTATGGGTAATATTTCATTATATTCTTAATTGTTATTGTTTTTAATTATGTATTGTGTTTTTGCTAATACAAAAATATGCATGTTTATTAGGTATAAAATCTATTAACAATTTATGTTGAATCATTTATTATTATTACTATGTAATTTACATTCATTTATATGGGTTTAGAAGACGGAAAGTAAACTTAGATCTGGAAGATGAACAATCCGTCCATTAATTGCATGTATATAAATATATTATTTTATATTACTGTCATGAGGAATATTAATATAATATTATGAATGATAATCAACGATTTACATGATTGAGTTTTTATGTATCATTTGTTTATTACTACAATAAAAATAAAACCTTATTCAATAATTTCTTTAATTTCCACAAATATTTCCATGCTTTCTAAGTCCATTTCATTTCAAAGAAGTTAAAATAAAGTTATAAGTCATAACAGTACGAGCGATAAACCCGTTGAAAATATCAAAGCGCGCTTGGTTAGAATGAAATTATAAGATTTCTTACTGAAATACTTAAATTTAAATAAATCAAAACTTCATTTAATAAAATTCACTCACATAATATTAATTATTATTTGAAAAGTGATTTTTTTTTTCATTTTAAAACCAAAACTCAAAATTTTCTTACTTCATTAGACCAGTTCGTTCCGGAAAACACAATAATCCTATTTAGGACGATATATTAATGGGGTGGACATTAGTTAATTTTCCTAGGAGACCTGAGCGTGTTATAAAACCGCATCCCCTATTGTTCACGAAGTGATTTAGTAGCTCTAGAACCTCGCATACAATGCTCTTCACATAACAAAACCCCATTTAATAATGTACATAAATAAAAATCCGTTTCGTGGCCTATTTTATAATTAAACCACATATTCATATTTATCATAAAAAAGTGAAAAGGTTCGAATAAATTAAAATTTTCAATTCGACATCGAATCGAATCGAACGTGAAAGCATTCCGATTGAGTGTCGTTGTTAATGTTTTTCAATTAAAATTTTCTAAATTGAAATTTTTCATTTACTTGAATTCGCTAATGGCCGATAATAAAATATGCACGACGCACTTTTCCTTTTGAATGATTTATGGATTTCGCCTTAATGAAAATACACTAATTATGAAATTTGTCACGTGCAATATGAAATTTCCATGAGAAGACGTGAAAATCATTATATCTCGGCGAACGGGTGTTGTGTCGAAGCCGAATTTGAATTGGAAAAACACAAAGGAAATTCATATACATGTATTATGTTACGCACAGTTTCGTAACATATTTTTTTCGTCGTCGATTTAATAATTGTCTTAATAAGCGAAAACTTAAACGTGACTTTATTAAGGTGGAAGATTCGGTCACGTTTCGCATTGGTGCCTTTTCAATTTCTTGCAGGCTTTAAGATGAAAAAAATGGTGAGAAAATTTCATTTTATTTTAACCTCAGATAAGAAACGTAATGCGAATTTTCCGCACACTGAGAAATTTTCATTCAAGACGTGCATTATCGTAACTCGGAAATATTAACCTATACAATCATGATCTTAAATTTTTATGAAAAAAAACATATTTTCCAATATTTCATAATTTGCATAGTAAAGAAGATATTTTTTCAAAATTAAATAAAAAAATGGCATAAAACTCTCAGATCAATAAGTTTTTAAATAAAGTATAATTTGGTCGACTAATGAAAATTTGGTAAAAATATTAAGTATGTTCGATTTTTGAATGAAATAAAACAAGTTTAATGTACTTCACTCATGATTGAAATACAATATGAAGCTGTAGTTCAATACTAAATGAGCGTAATTTAATGTCAAATATTGAGCGTATTTATTGAAAAGCCCTATGATATTCTAAAGTTACAATATTTTCGATGACGCAATTTTCGAAACAAAAAGAAAATTTTGAATTTCGTGTGTCGATAAATCTTGTATAAATTATATGATAATTTGGTGCTGCAGTAAAATTTATGAAGAGTGCATTGATTGTGAGTTGTGAAAATAACCGGTTAAAAAAACCAGTAATAGTTGGGAAAAAATGTTCAATTCATCGCAATGTGAACTGGTACTCAAGAGGTTAAAGCTTCATTTTTTAAACGTCACTAGAATGTGTTGCATCATATAACAAAACACATGAATAAAATATTTATATTGGAAAAAAACCATTGTGAAAGTTAGCAAGAAAAAGCGATACAGGCTTTTTCCTTAACAGCAAAGCGTCTCCTTAATATGTTATTTTTTAAAAAATTCACACGTGAAATTGTCAATATTTTACCTAGAATTTTTATGTGAGTAGACCTAATAATCATAAACGAGATTCTACGTGAATCTATTACCGTTAAGAGAAAGTTCAGTTCCGTGAATATATTTCGAAGGTCGATTCGAAGGATCAAAGTATTTTAACAAACATACGATGTTGAAATTCAATATTTTTAAAATCAATTACACTGTTGACCTTCTACAGTGTCAATGTTTCGTCAAATCATTAACCGAAGTTAGATAATTATTACGAAACTCTAAAATCGTACATTAATTTACTGATGTAATTTTTACGCATACAGAGAAAAAAATAGTGTCAAAACGTTGACAAGGTCGTTCGATTCAAAATCTAAGTCAAATAATTTTTAACCAAAAAGGTAAAGATGTAAGAGTGTTAATGACTTTGTAAAACAAGCGAAATGAATGTCAAATTTCGAAATTTTCGCAAGGTACTTCTAAATTTCATTACACATATTCATGAATCTGAATTTTTTACCTATGTAATAAAAAAAACGAGTTTTTTTTTTGAAAATTGAGGACTTTCGCTTATTTCTTTTAATATTCCATTTTATTAACATTCAAAGCCGTGAAAAATGTTTGTTATTTGAAAAAATGAGGATGTTTACTCTTCGTAAAAATTAATATCCTGTATATTTTCCAATAGAATTCGAATCGTTCGAATGGCGCGAAATATATTTTTTTTATATTATAAACATAATAAAATGTATAACAAATATCCTGCTTCCGAAGAAAAATAAGTAAATAATAAAAGCACCTTTGGAGCCCTGCGAATAATGGAAGTCAATAAAATGGCACAAGTTTTGATTGCTCCATTTATTGCAATCACTTAATTTCGGTTATATTACCTTCATATAATACAGATCGACTGACTTTATAAATCATTTCAGAATTATTTTCATATTAAATAATTAAAAAAAAAGTTAATGTGTGAAAAAATTAATTGCAATGTATTCCTATAAAATTTCAAACATAGCTAGTAAATATTAGAAAAAAAAGGTAAATACGTTTGTGCTCAATTACGAATCAAATATTGAAAATTTAAACAGAATGAAAATCACACAATTTGAGCAATAAAATTTATTCGATTCCATTCATCTTTTCTAGGACATGTACAGTAAATATGTGGTAACTATAGTTAAGTGTTCACACATAGCTATGATGCGAAATGATACAATAATGAAAAATTTAAATAGCTATTTGAATCTTAAAAACGATCGATGCTAAAATAATGAAAACCTTGAATATATATTATAAAATTAACATCGATTTCCGAAAAATACAAAAACATCATTAACAATGAGCAGCTTTCTTACTTATGTAGTATGTATTACAATGAAAAATATTCATTAACAAAGCTCAATGCACTTTTCGAATAAGGATAGTCTCATTTAAATGGGGGAAATTCTTTCGTGCATTATTCAAATATAATACGAAAAATTCAATACCAATGCCACCTATTTCAGTAATATAAATAAAACATTTCAATTCAATATATAATTGAATAGATTCCATTTACAATTTCATCACCTTGTTCACACTTGGCGAGAAGCGTCAAACATTGTTTCGTCAAGCGGCTTTCGACGCATATTTGACTTTCGCGCTCAAATTTGCGAATTATCAAATATTCATGAAACATGCGAGGCTGTTCCAAGTACATGTGACGACTGAATAGGCCGAGGGGTACAAGTGATTCCGAGAAAAGAGCGCTCAAAGTTGAGCATATATTAAAAAGAGGTCTAGTGATTTGATGATATATCTCGATACACGTTCCAAGTTCGTTAATATCCTTTTGCCACCAAATACATCGAAACGATTTCTGCACATAAATCGATTTCGGCAAAAATGTTATTTGTACCTCTTGGTCTTTTCAGTCGTCATATGGGATAACCTCATACCAAAACCGAAGCTTTTCGATCGATTTTAAATAATATACTGAGGCCTGATCTTTCAATCGTATTTTTCCAAATAATTAGTTAGATAAATATCACCTATCAATTAAACTAAGTAACTTAGCTCTTAACTAACTACTAGATTGAAATATCAGGTTTAATCCTCCGAAATTATAATTTCGAATATTTAATGGGTTAACCGTTAGTCGAATCTAGCTAAGTGTTAGATTTGCATACGAAACGTTCGACTACGACTTTTACTTTCTATCGTGAGATAATGAGAAAGTATGACGATGTTTCGCGAAAAATTTTAAATATTTTTTTTTCAATAAGGATGCTGTGACTCCTTTCTTCTTTTTTACTATTATTGATTTATCTATGCGTAGATAAAACGATATAAAACGTTTCGTAACGTTATAAAACGACAATGCGTAACTTGAACCTATGATGAAATTTTGAATATTTAACAATGACATATTATATTTAGTTTTTATACTTGAATAATTAACTTTCTCACGACACGATCTTCTATAACACAATATTGAAACACTATTGTCAATATTTATTTAATTTTCAATACAACAACACCGAATAAGCAGTACGAGTTTTTTCAAGAATCAAAATAGTTACAATTTTTCAACAATATTCCCAATAATATCGATCATATAAGAGCCAATTTACATTATTTTATACATTTTCCTTAAATTTTCACCCTATTTCAAATCAAAAGTGGCAATCGAAATGTTTCACGCGCAATTATGCGGATTTGAAGTCTCGGATCGAACGGAAAATACGCACTCGACGAAAAACGCATGCACAATCAGATATTCGAAATTGGCAAATTTCCTTCGGTTGTATCCGTGTAATAAAAGAGGGGAAAAACCTAAAAAAGCAATAAGCCATCAGTCACCGGGGTTCAACCCCATAGACACACTAAATACGAACGGGGGCACGAAATTGCTTAGTTTTTCGCGTAATTTAAAAGGGAAAGTCGTAGACCTTCGCCGATTGATGCGGATTCCTCTCTCGTGGAAAATTTCCGTTCATCCCTCTTCTCTTATGGCCTGTGGAAACGCAATGCTTTGATTTCAATGTAAGAAAAGAATTGGAAACAAATTTAAATTTTTTATCGTTGAAAATATCAAAAAGTTGATGAAAATCGAAACAGAATACTTAGAAGGAGTCTAATTCCAAATTACAAACCTTTCAATAGGTGCTTACGCTCACCTTTGACAGTTAATTATATGACAGTTGGGTTAATTTTGCATGCCGAGCTGTAAGCAAATATATTAAGTACGACCTACACACATAAATTAATTAAAAAAATTTCGAAAAAATATTTTGCATAGGTGTACTACACAGCACTTTGAAATGAACTTTAAATTCATAGTCTCAATCAACACTGAGTCATATACTGATACATATTTAGTACTAAAATATTCCAAATAACAATAGTGATAGAAAATTTTATACATATGCGAAAATTTATTTGAAATAAAAGTGAAAATTTAATTTAGAAAATACAGCTTTTTAAAATTTTCGAATTTTAAGTCAAGTCACGGTCCATTATCCACTTCAAATCTTAAGTACAACCTTCTTACCTTCGAAAAAAACGTGGAAAACGAATACGGTCAATTGACTAATAAACAAACATTGTAAAAATTACGAAATTTCCTTGCGTTTGTTTAGTTATTACGATGCGTGGTTTTCTTATTACCTAACAAGGTAAAGTGAATATTTTTTGCATATATTGTGAAAAAAAGGGCTTGTCTTTATATTTTCTATGATATCACTGAAGAGATAAAATTATTTGCGCATTGGCTTAACTAAGAGGAAGAAGATACTCATTTGGAAAAATAGTCAAAAAAATAAACTGTATCTATGATTCTATGAAAAGGTGTCGAAAATATGTATCTACACCTACACAATTTTCAAAAATGTGTTCATTTATTCAGAAAAATTAAATAGGACACAGCAAATGTGGTTTATGAATAGAGATGCTAACGTGAAAGTGTCAAAAATATGTATGTCATTTAAAAGCTTTGTTTCAAGTAATATTATTTATGAGAAAATAAATCACTATGTAGTTCAACTACTGAATTTTTTCTTTCATGCATGTTTTTTTTTAAATACAGTACCAGTTTTTTTTTCAGTAAGCTAACACATAAAATTCAATGCAAACGTAAGTTTTTTTCACATTTATGTAAATATTTAAAGTGAGCTGTCTAACAAGTAATTTCTATATTCACTTCCGATAAAAGATAAATTTCATTTTTTCAAAATTGTGTAATAAAAAGTACAAAAACACTTTAATAACTCAATAACACTTGTACTTTTAGTTGAGTAATTTTTTCATATAAATATTTACGTATTCTTTTATTGAACACTTTCAGAATAAACGATTTTCACTTCTGCTATTCATCATCAGTAATATAATAGATAAATATTACACAAAAATTTCACTGACATGTAGGAAATCCACGTAAGTTTTCATATTAAAAAATTACACAAAGCAATTTTTCATCGAAGCACTAAAACGCATTCTAGAGAGACATTGACAGCTTACATATTTCATTGTGTAATTTTACAATCGATGAATAGATTTTATCACATGAACCGTGACATTGTATGGAATGAGACTTACATAAAAAATGATAATATGTACCAGTATCACTCGAGCAGTATACTAATAAGGTATCGAACGACACTTTCACTTTTTAACAAACAAACCACATTCATAACAGACAGCTCAATGTTGAAGAGTGTTATTGATGCACCGGAAAATGTGACTTTTTTCTTTCATGTCTATTATATTTCTAACATTTGAATCTCAAACGAAAGTATTTTACATGCGCAAGAAAATTTTGAATGTGAAAATTTTTAGATGATGAGGAAAATTCGGGTTTTATATCGAAATTGGGATTATTTTGCGTTTGAGAAAATCGAAATCTCAAGCATGCTCAGGTTCCCCCACCAGTGAAGAGTCGGAGACGAGATCGTAAAAGAAATTGACATTAAAAGTCTAGTCAAAAGTTTGCTTCGAAATCTTCTTTCCTGATGATTCAGTCAGAGTTTCGCTTCGTTGGACGACGCATGTCCATAGTCGTGTTAATACGAAATATTTAGTTGATTTTATATTTGTTAGTCATTTTTTAGTAAGTGGAAGTTGTGATCATTTCACTGTGTATGAACTATTTCTATGAACAACTGAAATTTTTTAAGTTGTAGTGAAATATCCATTCAAAGAAAGCTATCGATATTATTTTTGATTCATTTGATTTTTTTAAACATTAATTTGATTTAAAATGTCTATTGATACATTCAGGAAATCAGTTAGATAAAAATATTTTAACCAAGTATAATTAAAGCAAATATAAAAAGATTTAGTTATAGTATAGTGATACAAAAAGGCAGAATATTAAATTAAAAGTTAATTTTGTCTTATATAAATTTGATGAAAATTATATTTTCAAAACATACCAAAGAATTTAAAAACGTTTTACAATTTCATTCTTTAAAATTATACGAACATTTTTCATTTACAGATATCAAAATGAATATTTTCAATAGTTTAATTTTATTAATGATATTAGCCTACTGTTCTCAGGTAAAATTGAATTAAATTTTGATAAATTTTGATTTAAATTAATGTTATTTTAAATGCATATTCAAATAATTACAGACATCAGGTTTCTTATTTGGAAAAGGCAACGATAACGACGATGAGGTGAATAAAGAAAACAATTATATTAGATAAATGTTTATAACTTTGTAATATTTTGTTATATGTAAGCTTCTAATTGTAAATATAATATCATTATTTTAGACTGTTCATGTGCATTACATATACAATGTACCAGATACATATGTATCAGCACCTCAAGAACAGCCAAAATATGAAGCTGAAGAAGAAGGGGGAGGAGGCGGAGGACTTCTTGTAAGTCTTACGACATGCAATACGAAAATATATCTTTCAAATATTGGAAAATAGTATATAGTATATAATAATATATTATAATAATTTTCAGGATATTTTGAAATCATTTACCGCTCCATTATTATCAAAACTCAGTCAATTCCAAGATAATGACGAAAGCGAGGTGAAAATTTCTCATGAATTGTTTTTCTCATCAAAGTATTTTGTAACGTATCATAAAAATAAATGATTCAATATATTTCTAGCATAAATCATATCCAAAACCTGTTTACGGTCCTCCTGCACCTAGTTACGGACCACCAGCACCTAGTTACGGACCACCAGCACCTGTTTATGGGCCACCAGCACCAGAACCTGTATACGGTCCACCAGCTTCAGTACCAGCACCTGTTTATGGTCCTCCAGAACCTAGTTATGGACCTCCACTACCCGAACCTAGCTATGGACCTCCACCACCAGCACCAAGTTATGGACCTCCACCACCCAGTTATGGACCACCACCGAAACCTATTTATGGCCCACCCAAACCTAGTTATCGACCTAAACCTGTTTATGGTCCACCAAAGATAGTACATGTATACAAAACAACAAGACCAGTATACAAACCTAAACCAGTATACAGACCTAAACCAGTATATGGTCCACCGAAGCCACAATATGGTCCACCAAAGCCTCAATATGGTCCACCGAAGCCACAATATGGTCCACCAAAGCCACAATACGGTCCACCGAAACCACAATATGGTGTACCACATCCAGTTTATGGTCCTCCACAGTCTACATATGGAGCACCTCCAATAGGACAAGAATTGCCCGATTTGACTTATGAGCCTGTGTCGTTTAGTGGACATGAAAGATCATCATCGGTAACAGAAAGTGAAATCACTAACAATGTAGCAGCTTATTAAATGTCAGATGTTGTTTGTTGGTAATTAACACATTTGTTCACTAATATTTACACGTTTTCACAAAAGTATTTTAACACTATTATGGAACAATTGCTTTAGGTTATATTTTGCTGTCAACGTTGTAATATAACAATCTATACTTACCTTCACATTTGTACTTTATTGTTGCTATCAGTAAAATCATAAATCTATGTTTTTCGTTGCTTATTTAATTTTTTTCATAAATTAATTACTTAATGTTTACTTGATATGAATTTTAAATACCGTTCACAATTTCAGGGAGGAGATAACGTATTGAGTTCTATTACGGGTGGTTTTCAGAATGTAATCGATAAGGTAAAATGAAACAATATCATATCTCTCTTCATCAACTGATTTTCAATTTTGTTTCATCATGTTCAATTAATTGTATTTTCATTTTCAGCTAAGAAGATCCATTCAAGACAAATTTGACATCTGAAAGATATTTTATAAATTATATAAATAGAAATAGGTTTGATAAAAATTGAATGTTTGCGAAAAAGCAATTCAATTCATTGTACAAAAGTATAATATTATTTCCCGATCAAAAGGAATGTATAACAATATTATTTATTAATAAATTATTATATTCACTCTAGCTCTTGTTTAATTACACAAGTGAAATTATTTTCATTTCAAGTTAAACATTTTAAAAATCAAATTAAATAAATTTGAAAATACTAATTGCAAGAAGAAACAATTGAAACCACAAACATTCACTATTACATAAAATTCTGTTAATCATCAACCTCAAACTCTAAATTTTTATTCAAAATGGATAACTTTAACGATGTAAAAGGAGATTTAATAGATGACCTTAAAACTATCGAAAATATAGACAAAATAACAACCATAGTTGAAAACCAACCAAAGAACCCAACCAAGGTACACAAAATGTATCGATACACCTTGCCAGAGGTACGCAAAGGTGCTGTTAGACCTGAATTCAGTGAAAATACTCAAAACAATTCAAGAATTAGTTCTGATTTAAATTTTTCTCAAATTGATGTAAATGTTGATGAACAACGTGTGTCAAAACACGTAGATGTTATAACTCCAGAGCACAAATCGTTGAATGTGATGAAAGATATGAGGTATTCCAGTTTCAAACCAGGAGCGTATTCTTCTCGGAATGATTTCAATAATGCTCAGGAGTTGCAAAAGAATGAGGATGAATTGTGTGAAAATAACAAAGTGCTTTCTTCAAATTTTCAACCTGTTGCAAATTCTACATATAATGACGACAGCAATCATTTATTTAAAAATGGTAGCATTATCACAGTAGATGATTCATCAAACGATGGTGTGAAATCAATAATAATTGTTCAAACAAATGAACTATTGATGGAAATTCCAATACCTGAAGCCAAAAAAGTCACTTTTTCAGAAACGAAATCAACTTTTACTCTCACTATACACAAAACTGAAAATACTATATGATTTGCTAAAATTAAATATAAAAAATACAATGATATTTCTTACATAAGCAATATGATTTGACATAACATTTCTACTTTTCAGATGAAATCGATTTGCCATCATCTAAATTATTGATATTGATATAAATTTTACTAAAAAGGTCATAAATGAATAAAAACTCTTGTATTTTGTAAAAAATATATTAATAATAATATATTACATGATAAATGTTGTGCCCAAATACAGGGTCAACCGAATGTTTCTTAGTCTTAAAGCCTCTTATTTTTTATTCATACACTAAATATTCGTTATTTACATGTGACATTATTCTGTTCAAAATACTGTGCAAACACATTACGCTACATTTGAATTAATTACTAAAATCAGGCACGGCTTTAAATTTTTCATTGATTATACTTAAATACAATATAATACAAGGCATATTTATATAACATTGTAAAATCTGAAAAATCAATTTTTAAACTAACAATATGTGTCGGGCCTGTATAATATTTTTATTTTATTTTATTCGCTACCAGATTTTCATTTTATTTACATCAACTTATTTGAATTTGGGGAAAATCAATCTGAAATGAAAAGTATGATATTGTATTTTGGGACAAATTTATATGTAAAATAAAACTATTGCAATGAAAACAAAAATAATTTGTATTATTTCATTTTAAAACAAAATTAATGTACCTTACATAAACAATTACTTGAATTTAATTGCGATCGGAAAGCATTCAATTATTTTGTCAAAACTATTTTGATAACGTGTAGCTACATTTTGGATTATCAGTTAAAATTTAAGTTTGATCAGATTTTTTTGAAAAACAAGATAAATATCAACAAATGCATAGTTAAAACAATTTTATTTGTTTAACAAATCGTTGATTCTACTTCTTTTTGTATCATTTAGATTCTGAAATTAATTTTGGAAATACAAATTTAGGTTTTTAATTTTCATAGTTAATAAATCCTTGTATTCAATTGTAACTCTGAATTTTATGTGTACGAGTGAAATTCTAAATATTTTATATAATATAACTGTTAATTGATAAATGTTGTATTTTTCACAATTATTTACAATTTTTTCAGAGCTCATTTGAGAAGATTTGAAACATAGAATGTAAATATGTAGTTTTCTATTTCCACACAAAGTATTGCTCAAAATTAAATGAAAATCATAATGAACACATGCAATTTTTTCAAAATAAATTACATTTATAACTGAACACTTCAATACCTCAACAATCATAAATTCATCATCAATGAGATATGTTTACTTATTATTTTGTGTTAGAAATAACGTAAGTATATTGAGCACAATTCTTATTAAAATAAATATCTAACCTTTTCTAAACCAGTGTACTATGTATAATATATCATTGAAACAGAATAAATTTGAGTTTTCAAAGTGTACATCACTAGAAAACTCGTTCGATCAGTAAAGAATCAAAATTTACTCAGCGCTTGCGTCACTTGACTTATATTAAATTCAATTTTTTGAAGTCTCTTCTTTTTATCTTATTTACAAATATTTCATTCACTTAGTTTCACAACACGGTTAAGTCGTTTATGAATGAAAATTATCAGGCACGATTTTTTATATTATTTAATGTCCAAGAAAAATCGTTATAATCGTCATAAATATTTTAAATTACATCTCTATCACTGTTATTTTCATATTAGTATAAAAGTTACACGTTGATCAGTTGTCAATGCAGACTCCAATCATAGGCATTACCACTAATATCTCTTTGATAATCTCTGCTGTACGATGAAGCTGAGGAGTTGAGATGACTTTGTGAAGCTGGTTGAAATTTGGCCTGATGTCAGTAGCTTAAATCTAAATCATCAGTTGATCTTTTGTGGCAACACATTCTGCATAAAACAATCACGCTAGCAATGCCTAGAATCAATCCGGCAATTGCTCCGAAGAGAATACCAGCCCAATTCATTAAAATTGTATTCTCTCTTCGACTATTGCAAATCTCTGGAGATTCATCACCTAAATCGAGCATTTTTTCAGATACATCTCCGGTGTATCCTATTTTTTTAAGATTTTCTTCCAAGTATTGTAATCTTGCTTCTCGGCTTGCTTTGGAGATTCCATCTGAGCTTGTTATGTTCGGGCAATTTATTACACCATTGCATACTAGTCTAGCTGGTATACATAAACCATTTTCACCAGGACACAGGAAATCACAAACTTCCAAGCTGCGTTTGTCCGTTCCAAATTCTGCTGTGAATTTATCTATTGAATTTCCTTCCACTAAACGAGATGTTTGAAGAGTTCCATCAGAATTGCGAGGAAGATGGAATAGCTCAGTCCACGCTACTTTGAAGGTGGCTCTGGTGGGTGAACTAGCACTCATAAATTGAATTCTAATCGATCTAGTGTCATCTTGATTTAGGGACGATGGATCTTCAATAGATTCCATTCCAAGTTCACTAGCTGATAATATGGGCAATTCTTTTGCTAACGTTACATTTTCTCCACATATTGAAATATATGGCTCGTGCTGACCAGGTAAATAAACATCAATTTTTCCATCCTCACAATTCTTAGAAGCAAATTTGATTTTATCAAAATGAATCCAAAGATCTCTATCTTTGTTGATCCTCAAATCCCAAATACAACGAATATCTTTTGGCGGTTCGGTATATCCTAAAGCTTCTAAGTGCGGGAATAATATTTCTCCAGCAGATGTGGCTTCAACTGTAGAAGGTCCACATAATGGCCCATGAACAAATTCATATGTAGCTTCGAAAAGCGGTGTTTGATGTTTGAAGTATGAAGAGGCTGCATGAGCATTATCGACAATCATTTGAAGATTCAACTGTTCGCTAGATGAAATGACTTGATACGGTTTCCCCATCGAAATAAGAGGAGCATGTTTAGTACAAAGACAAGAGCCAGCTGTTTTTTGCATAACTGTATGTAAAGGTATTGGTGTTCTTGTTCCCGTTGCAGATTGGTTATTGAAAGAATTTGGAATGGGTTCCCATATTACTAATTTATCTGCTCTATCTTCATAACAGTTTTGACAAGGAATCGATGCATATGGATGTTCCTGAAAAGATAACAACAAAATTGAATAAAAGCTATATCATTTTAAAAGAATGTACCTATCTCAAAAGTGTACCTTAAAATTGATGGATACTATATTTAAAATTACTCTTGCAAATAAACGCTTGTCGGTTACAAACCGATATAAACATTTTACATCTTCAGCAGGAGCACCACCTCTTTTATACACAAGTGTATTAGGAGGACTTCGAAGAGCACCACGACTGCCTTTCCAGGCTGCAATCACTTCATCGCATCTCGTTCCAGCTACTGGTTCACCGTATCGAGTGTTATTGAAGAAATCATAATGAGCCCAGTAGTATAGAGATGATCTGAAAATGTTTGGAATTCCAATTATATACAACTGATATCAATTTATTAAAATGACATTTCAATACTATTACACAGAGAATCACAGTATTTTGTGAATTAAAAATTTAGTAATTCAATTTTTCACATTACCCGCTATAGCTTCCAGTTTTGCTTTCAAATCTAACAAATAGTGAGTTTCCTGTCGATACAAAATCATGTTTTTCCATGGCTTTTGAAAACGTATCACAGAATGTTTTGATAATTCTAGAATCATCTGGCCATGACGCATCATATAACGTTAAACTTTCACCACAATCACCGTCAAAAGGTTGAATCGGAGAATCAATTCTATTGATTCGGAAGCTGAAAAGAAAAAAAAAATCATTTAACATATCAGATAGATGAAAATAAGTTATAAATACTAGAAATTATTCCTAAATTCATAAATAGTACCTAGGAAAGTATAGCCGAACAATCTGATTCGGCAAACCTTGCATGAGATAGGTGCAAGAAGTATGCGGTGGATACCAGTGAACTACTGATAAGAATATACCCTCAGTATCACCAGCTTTTTGCAACGATTCTGATGTTAGAAGCCAATCACATGTTCCATTTCTTGAACCAGCTGTTTCTACATGTCCTGGCCAGTTGCCGACATTGAAATGGAAGCCAGTATTCAAAAGAGGACCTGAAATATGAAAATTATAAAGATTAACAATGATTTTTTGATAAAGAAAATATTTTAAAGATGCAATTTGTTAAAATATGATTTTGATTTAAAATGAACATTCATAATTGAATGAGAATGATAAATTAATATTTTTAGAAGGATCTAAGTGGACTTTTGCAAGTAATTAAAGGTATAGATTTTTAACATGTTGCAAATTTGCTAGGGTTGTAAATATGTCAAGACATTTGAGTTCATCTAATATATTTTATCATGTTATGTTTTATATACTCGAAAATTTCGATTTAACACAAAGTTTCTTATATAAAAATATTTTTTCATTCGAACCCCCGGAAAGAAATCGAACGCAATTCACTTCGCTAATTTTCCTCGTCTTTTTTCCTCTTTCCTTACGCGCTTCCAATTTTTTCCCCTTCGTAACAAATAACGAACCGAAAAACTTTTTCAATCGATGAAATCGACAAGTTTTTCTATTTTCCGACACTTTCGAATCGCGTCCAACTTTAAATTATCCGCCGGCGCTAATTCGAAATTGGAAATCTCCGAGGAGGGGCAGTTCCGAAGAACATTCTGGAAAAATACAGGCGAAAATATAACACGGAGAGAAAAATACACAGACCAGCCGGAGAAGACACGAACTCGACGAACAGATCTTGAGATGTTCCTATGATTGAGTAGGGAAACTTGCCCATGCCGCAGAACGTGCCTATCACCGGGGAGACTTCGTCTTTTCCATCGTATATCTTGATGTAGTCGTAAGGACAGTGTTCAGAGCCTGAAAAATAAATCGAACAGTTCAGAAAATGTGAAAAATTCCAAAAAAATTCATATTCCTCAATTAATCATTAAATTTTAAGTGAAAAAGTTGATAGAGTTAAGTATTCCGAAGAGTAATCGACTCATGAAAGATGGTGCTAAATTCGACTAAATTCTATCGACACATGAGTGAATCATTGTTAAGAACTTAATTAAATCATTTTTTTGTGTTTTCGCAAAGATCTGACAGAACTCGAATCCAGCATTATAAGCTCAACGCGGCATGCACAAACGTACTATGCTAATGGTTGGCAATTTATTTGAATATATTCGAATATCATATCGAATTGAGAGTATAATCGCAATTATTACGAAATGGATCGAATATTTTATATTCATTTCGTATTTCATTTATAGGTTCGTTATACGAAACACGAAAACATTTCAGTCAAGAGTGATTGATCGAAAAATCGAAATAACAAAAGAATCTCTACGTTCATAAATAAACATGCTTTGTGTTATATTCCGCCAACAATATTCGTTTGATTCTTTTTAAAGAAGCTACTTTACAAATACGATTCTCGATTCATATCATATTCCTACCTATATTTTTGGATTATTATTGAATTCATTCTATGTGTATTTTCATTTCAAATCCTCGGAATATAACATAGAAATCGATAACGTACAATTTTTACATGGAAAAATCACGTTTCGAATATAATTCATACGTATTCAAATTCAATTTCACCAATACCGAAATCGAAACGTAAAATCTATGAATAATGTAAAGCAGATATCTTCTCAGCAAACATGATTTTCATATTCATTAAACCATACATTTTTTAAATTATCGACAAAGAATATTGCATTAGTTCATTCAGATCATTTGTGCATAAAATACTGATCACTTTTGGAACCTCATAAATAACATAGTAACAGTATTTCTCATATTGATCAACTAATTCTAATTGACGGCTGAATTTCATAAAGAGCACAAGTGACTATTTTTATCGATATTGAGTTAGGTACAGAAAATGGTTCTATTTATGATATTTATTACATACTTTAATTTTGATAAAAAAAGCTCACTTATGCTCTTTGTAAAATTCAGTAAATTATTTTTTTCATCAAAAGGAAAATGTGCAAATTGGTATCAGATTACATTTGATATGATAGTAGAATTGTTTAAAAGGTTTTACCAAGAGGAGAAATATTTACTGTATACGAATCAATCAATGAACGAACAGAACAATATCTGACGACCGAAAAGACCAAGGGGAACAAGTGACATCAAGTTACATACAGGAATCGCTTCTAATATTTGGTGGCAAAAGGATATAAACGAAATTGGAACGTGTATCGAAATACATCATCAAATCCCTCGACCTCCTCTTAATAAATGCTCGACTTTGAGCTTAATTTTCTCGAAATCACTTGTACCCTTTTCAGTCTTCGTCTCATCAGCTCAATTCATTGATGGAGACGATTTGATCAGCGACGATCAGCTTTAATTCGTTGAACTCACCGGAAGTTATGGGTCTCATGGGACACGTCATGATGTTCTCGCATCGCTGGCCGTCGATGTTGAACTCCTCGTTCTCTATGTACAGTTTGATGAAGGGCAGCCTCGTGTTCAGGTGGTATCTGCAGTGAAGATGTCGAGGATACACTCCAGGATATGCTGGTGATTGGACGTAGCAGGTCTGCAGGCGGCAGTCGCGGAAAACTCGTTCGCAGTACGATCTGGAATATTTTTAGAGATTTTTTTTAATGAGATGGTAAAATTTTGTTGATTCATTTATTTGATTTAATAGGTTTAGATAGGTTAAATATGTCGGTAGTAGTTTATCAGTCTAAAACATGTTTAATTGTATTGAATACCTTGTTAGATCAATAAAACGACATTCGATGCTAAGGTTTCATTTTGGTTCGGTTCGATTTGATCAAGTGTTTTGGCATCGATATAACCTTTCAGTGTCTTTTACAATGTTCTTTAAAATTGATAGCAATGTCTGAATATTAAGCTATTATCTGATGATCAAATCATCGATTCTAAATACATTAATTAAAAAATAGAAATACATACATATCTAAAATGAATCAATTGCAATAATTTGCATTTTACTAATTAACAGATAATTGTATAAAATCTATCAAAATATTTAACTTAAATTAATATAACATTAAATTTATAATGCTTAATTCACAGATGGTATGAATCTTCAAGAAATCAACATTAGTCAGATTCAAATAATTAAGTTAAGCTTGCTATACATTATCAAAGTACAAAAACGAAAATATTACCAAATTCATTCATACTAATTATTCTTCTGAGTCAATTTGGAAGCAATGCTCGAATATCATCGAACCAAATTACCAATTTGCATCAACAGTATATTTAGAAATTTATAAAAAAAACCTCTCATCGAATCCAAGACTTCAACGTCCTTATTTTTTCGTATACGTTAATCGCTAAAGTACGCCCGGGTCTTAGTTCGGATCAATCCGATTTGCATTTCTGGCTTAGGGGTGTTTCGCTCCCCAGAGTTGGCCGAGCCGTGTTCGCCCATTATTTTTGAATAATAACACCGTGGAAAGCTCTAAAATTGAATAAAGATGAGATCCCGTCATCTCTAAGCCCCAATTCCCATATTCTTGCCGCCGAAATCGGCCCCGGTTCGAATTTACATCGGATTCGACGTTAATTTTGCGTCACTGAAGTAGTGTATATCGAATAAGAGACTTTTGGTTGAATTTTATCGAAAAACTTGTTAAATTATGTCGCGTGTGTGGGTCGAGCTTAATGTTTTTGCTGCAGATCGCATACGGCAATAGATGTTCCGTTAAATCTCAATAATTTTGTAGAAACCTTTTCAGTTTCACTGAGAAAGGATAAGCCATTAAGGAGTATGTATATTGGACATACAAACATACACACAGACAGACAAACAGATATACATTAATTTTCAATTAAACTCTATAAACTTCTTGTGAACGGTTTGATATAAAAATGTTTTTAGATGTGCGTTCAATAGCTTAGGAAAGTTTCATTGTGATAGGCAATGCAGTTACAGAACTTATGAAGCACGAACGCATATATTAATTTTGATTTATATCTATAGAGAAAAGTTAATCAATTTGAGTTTATTAACATTGATTTGGTTTATGTGTGAATAAAATTTTTAATCAAACTTACCCAGCGACAACTTCGCCTCTTCTATTTGGATAAAGTTCTGGATGCTGTCCGTATCTTAGATACACTTCAAATTGCTGTTCAGCTCTGTAAAATTTTATGATTTCAGCAATTTAATAATCAAAGTGAATGTAATATTATCTTAATAAATAAATTGTTACCTTGAATCGAACGAGAAGTAAGTTTGATCTGTAAAGTTGTCTGTATGGAAGAGCACTTTGACGAAGCTCGTTTCCGAGATGAACGTTTGAGGTTGTTCTGTTTCACCACAGTAAAGACCTGGATCTTTTCTGTTAGAAACATCAGTCTTTGTATTACCATCAACGATCTGAAATTGATAAAAAAAATAATCAGAATTCATTTGATACAAAAGTTTCAACAGTACAATCTAAAAAATCAAGTTACAATGTAATCACGCACAGTTACTTCGGAAAACTTTCCAGCGAAAAGGATATGAAAACTTTTTTATTAAGATAAAATTTCCTATCTAGTAAGAGTCGGTTTATTTTTTCGAATTTGTCAGTGTACGTAATATCGCATTATAGCGCAAACGTAAACATTTCAATTCTCCGAAGGAAATCTCGTCTGGAAACAATTTGAAATGAGCCACAAAGGGAGCAAGCTCGACTTAAAAAGTTTATATAAATGTGACTCTCGGAAAAGTGGCGCACTCAGCGAGAAACTTTCCCAAAATGAGAAATTATTGACACTGAGGACGAATTCGCTCAGAGCCAACTTTCCACTCCGATTCGATGAAAAATATTTCATACGAATGGACTTTTCTCATTCAGAATATGCCCAAGAGTTGATTCTTTAATGTTGATATATTTGCATGCTAGAAAAAAGTAAATGAAACGAAGTATACGAAACGATAATTCGAAGAGACTCAAAATTCTGAAGCAAGAAATGAAGTCTATGATTATGTAAATTGGCAAATATGCTCATGTAGCCAAAGAATATCTTGATTTCTGTGCGTTTTTGAAAGCATTAATATTGAAAATGCAGATAAGCATTTTTGAATATAAAATCTAAAGATTTGAAAAGTCTCGAAACATTTAAATTATCATGTCTAGAGTTTCGAAAATTTTGAGTACATCATGTCTTGAGACTCGATACTTTCGACAGTATTACACATTGAGTCTCAAGACTTTAAAATAATCATATCTCGAGTTTTAATAATTTCAAAATCAGAAATATCAAATTTCAAACATATTATACAACCAAGAAATTCAAATTTGAGCACAACTCCTCTCTCTCTTGCGTATAAATAGTTTTCGGGGCGCGAGTTAACGAACACTTTGATTAAAATTTAACCGGGGCCTCCGGAGCGCTAAAAGGAATGAATAATGCGTTGAATATTTAAAGTGGAGACCGAGAATCGCAAGAATCACGCATTGTGCTTCCAGGACGAAATATCGGAAAATCCAACCGAGGACATTAAAAGTTTCCACTTAAATCTTTGCGTCTCGTTAGCCCAAAGTTGCCAAGTTTTATCAAATGTCGTCGGTGGACCGCGACATTGGGATCGCTTTCAGAAATTTGTATTTGGGTGCTTTTGTTTAATTAAATCTATGTGTATTCAGATGGATTGTGTAAAATCAGTGAAACAGTGAAAGTGATAACCTTTTAACATCCACAAGTCAACAATATGAAAAAACGTACATTTTCCAAATGTACCATTGCGGAATTAATCAATCATCAATCCATTAACTCTGTCTCCCATATATGGAGCGTTTTATGCGTCTAATGACAACAATAAGCGTCTTATACGAGCTTGTAAGATTTTCTGCGTCGTTTTAACATACATTTTTTTATGTAATTTGTAAAATGTACGTGACTCGGTTCGCATTACGCACCGGAGTCAAAGCGTTCAAGTGGCAGAGACAGATGAGGAAATTTTTACGTCACTTTCTCCCTGAGGCGGATTTGAAAGATGAGCGAAAGTCATACCGTTACATTCAACGAAAGTAGGAAAATAGCCTAAGTATTATTCGGATTATCCTATATTCCTTCCCTGAAGGATATTTTATTTTTTAGTCACCCATTAAAGAGGCGGTGAAGGCGTTTGTGCATATTGCTTAGCTCAGTGTGGACATAATGCTGGATTCGAGTCCTGTTAGATCTTTGTGAGGGTCGTATTTTTATTTTTATGTTTGTGTCTAAATGACGACAGAAAAGGCAAAAGGGTACAAGTGGTATTTTTGAAAAATTGAGTTATGTACATAGCTTCTATGTACGCTCATATATTTGGTGGTAAAAGGATATAAACGAACTTGGAACGTATACCGAGATATACCATCAAAACACTCGACCCCCTCTTAACATATGCTTAATTTTGAGCACGTTTTTCTCGAAATCACTGTGAAGTCACATGTACCCCTTGGCCTTGACGAGAGTTCTAGGTCCATTAATCTTTCAATTTTTCATTATTTATACACAATTATATAAATTCAATAGCTTTTCATACATCAAATGCATGCATCAGCTCTAGCTTTGTATTGATTCTTCATTTAATCGACAGTACTTCTGCCATCAGTTTTAGCCTCTGTCTAAATTTCGATACTTATGTTCGACAATCCATAAAATAATTAGGTCGTAAGAAATGTAACTTATATATATTAAATAAAAATTCGCTCTATATACACATTTGATTTAACATTTGCCACATTTCCTCTATGTCGTCAATCGCTTGTTCCAATCCGACTTAATATCATTAACCACGTCCGTTTGTCGGACCCACTTCCCACCGGTGTCCCTCTTCATCACAGGATGTCGAGCTGGTCTGCATCATGTTCATCAGAATGCGATAACGAGTCCATAAAGAGATCCAACATAGTACTAACTCGTATAACGCTAAACGAGCTTGTGTTCGTTGAACGCTGTTTTCCCTATAATAGTAGTGGTGGTTGTGAAGAATTTTTAATATTCCGAGTTATTAATTTTTCCGCTGAAGAATTTTAAGTGTTATGGTATTTTAATTAAAATTGTTTTACGAGAGCTCGGAGCGCTTAATAGTTATGATGGGTTCATTAATATGTTTTTAATTGAAATTTATGTTTATATTAAAATGATGATTTTGCGAGTTCGTTGCGAATGACTGACTAATTAATATCAATTTGGATCGAAATTATTTATGAGGGTAAACTATATATAAATTCATACATATTTGTTTTTAGGAAATTAATTGATTTTACATTAGTGCATATTTTGATATGCATAAGTACATTGGTGATAGTATTTTGTAATTATTTTTACCTTATTAATTTCATTCATTAACAAATTTCAATGCAACATAAATTAATTTCGAATCACCAGAATATGTAGTATCAATCAAAACAGTCTGCAAACGAAACGACACATCAAATCAAATCTACTATCAAGCGAATGGATATGACAGTTCGTAACCATTCAATTAAATCCACACAAAACACACTGAAAATCCAACACAAACCGCACAATCAACACCCCAAACAATTTAATTCACCATAAAATCCTGTACTATTTACTCAGCACCATATAAACAACTTCATTGTATAATATTATAGCGAAGGTGCAAAATTTAGTGCTGATCATCCGATTTTATCGCTCCAACGAATCAAATCGGATCAGCTTATAAATTAACCTCGAATCAGAGGAACACCGTGAAAATTCAGCATAAGATCTTAAATTGGGTCTTGAAGGATTTACGCAGGTCTTAAGACGCATAATAAATAGTATTCGAGACTAATGGCAAATTTTCACTAATACAATTTAGAGTAAATCATCATGAACATGGTTAATCGATCGATCGAAAAAAACGCATTGTTTAAAGTTCTATGAAATAATTTTGTGAATCGAAAATGACCGAGCTAGTTGCATAAGTGGAAACACCGCATAAGTCCCGGGAATTTCTCGGGAATTGTAGGTGAGTTTGAAGGGAAGTTGAGCGGGACGATTCAGGAAATGAGAGAAAAGCTCTTCGGACTTGTAAATTGCAAATTGTACATACAATGGTTGTGTGTGGTGTTTTATGGTGTGTTGTGGGGGATGTTTGGTTTGTGAAATTATCTTGAAATATTTTTGAGATATATTAGAAAAGTTGGATGTTGGTTCTATGATTGTTTTTAATTAAACAGAATAATTCATTTTTTTGGTAAATAATTGAATTAAATATGAAATTTTGAAAAGAGCTCATCTCATATGGACATTGTATGGGACTTAAGCTACATGTAAATATAACATACGTTTCTTATATTAGATATATCATTTTTAAAATTGCATATTCAATCGAATTAAATGTAAGACAGTAACGATTATTATTATTTTAACGAGTCTAACTAAATTTTATTAATTGTCAGTTAAATTCAACAAAATGGGGTATTATATTAAAAATAAATTTTGTATCAGTGAATAAATTCATATGCGAATTAATGAATCATCATTCAACTAACCATATATTCTAACAACCATATATGCTCTGTTAATGACATCTCAATATAATGTAAAATACATATATTTACAAAACATATTAGTATTTAAAAAAATTAAATAAGTCATTGATGTTGAAACTAAATTCAAACGAAAACGTTAATTATTTCAACATTTTCCCCAATTAATCTCAATTAAAAGCGCTTTAAAACTATCCCAGCATATAAATAACGAAACTAGTCGCATTTCCCCTAAATACAATATATAATACAACCTCCATATAATATACATTCTGTAGCTGTTATATTGCGTTTAGTGTTCCGTTGTACCGGAAGACTCGACTGTTGAGAGAACTACGCCCGGAGTTTACGCTCCAAATGTATAATTTAATGTGTTGTGGAAAGAGGATGTTTCAGAGAACGTGCAAACTTTAAGTTCATATATTACTGAATTTGCGACTTGAATTTTTATTTATGAACTTAATTGTTCCCATTCGTATGGGTTAGCTGCTCCGAAGACGTATGAACTTCTTGGAAGTTGAATTAATAGAAGCGCACTCGTGAATATTTCGCATGAAATAATATTTGGATTAATCATTTTTCTCAATTTTAATAAAAAAAATGTGTTTAAATACCTTAGAAGAATAGAGTTATAAGTAAATGAAAATGATTTCTTAAATAAATTTATTCAAATTCAAATATTTTATTGTAAATTTGTCACTTATACCTTTCAGCTTCTAGAATTTTCGTATATTTTTAGTAACACGTCAAAGTTTTCATACATTCACGTTTATAGTTCAACTCTTTATACGACACACTATTTTCACGAAATTTAAGTAACTATAAAAACTTCAAATATAGGGGAAGTCGAGGTGAGTTTTCCAACTTTTTATAATTTTTGATTTTTATTTATTTTTTAATTTTTATTATTTACTTAATAATTATTTAATGCAATGTAAATGACATTCTATTGGAAATCATATCATTTCTTATGATTTTATTCTTAAACTAGCAAATTTAAGGCGAAAACACACCGTTCTGAGACGTCATAAAAGAAAGAAAGAGAAGCAACCCATTCAATATTTTATGTGCCAGTGAGAAAGTCACACAGAGCCAAAACTTTCAGAATTTAATTAGGTTTAAATGCTATAAACACCATTTGAAATAATCTATTCGTTTTCTAATAAACTCAAAAAAACGAGAGAGAGGTAAAATAGCGACATTTTTACACGTATAGCAGACTTGATCCTTCTTGAAAATTATATGAATAATAATGATATCCAATCAAATAAGCTATATTTAACATCGATCAATCATATAATCAACAATTCATATAAAATCAAGAGTCTTATTTAAAAAAATGAAAAAAATCTTTTCTTTGTAGAAAAAGGGCTTACGTGAAATTTCATGAAAATATATACGCGAAATAAAAAAGTACCTGCATATAGCCCATGTGGCAAGTGGTGGCGTTGACTAAAGTGCCCACTTTGAACTTCTTGAAACGTATCCTGAGTATCCAGTCCTTGGGTGTGCCTCTGAAAGACCTGAAGCGGTACCAACAAGTCATCGGTCTACCGAAATTTTCAGCAGTCACTTCTGGCGAACTCACATCCTCGTAAATGTCCACAGTCTTGTTGCAATGGTCCCGCTTCAATTCAACTGAAACAAAATTATAATCAAATCAGATATTTTATATTCACGAATAAAAAAAAATCTATCTAAAAAGTTTTATGATGATCGGATGAGCGGTATAAGAACCAATTTAATGGATGCACATATAATACAAGCAAACATCACACATGACTATTTTTGTTTATTGAACCTAGGCGTCCACTTCTCAATATGATGGTTACTTAACCATGGGTTATTTTGTACTGTGGTTAGCCCTTAGATAAAACTTACATTGGTCATAAATTGCAGTCTATAAGAGTGAAGGTGATAAAAGATAATCAATTTGGCAAATAGTTAACAGACAGATAGGTGAAAGCTCCGGTTGACGATAGGTGTCACTCGAATCAATCGGTAATATCATACAAATGATCCGAATGACACAAACAAACCGATTTGAAGCATTTTAATTTCGTTTTTAATAACGCAGATTATAATTTTTGAATCAACTAAGATTTTATAGTTTTCATTACCGTTCACATTTTGCAAACTTTTCTCTATATATTAAAAGTGGGACATGTTCTAGTGGTACGTAATATACTTTGGGCAAATGAACGTCGCATGAAATGTGTCCCGCCGGGAGCTAGTTACATTTTATGAAGTCGTTCGTTACACATATACATAAATATACATATATTCCAAAATTAAACATAGGTACATTTCTCAATAATTAGATATAACGTCGTATGGGGAAAAGCTAGAGATCGGTGGGCAAAAAGCGAAAACAGCAACGTCCCGAATAATTAATGACCTTTTCGCAAAAAAGGTTATTATTTATCGGCGGCCATATTTTATTCAGCACAGCTTTTTTTGCAGGTTTGCGAAATCAAACGGAACATATTTACGTTTCGACTCTTTTTTCTTCTTTGATGTCGTTTTGATTAGGTCGTTAATATTGTATTAAAACATTGCGCATTCCATATCTGAATGTCGTTGGAAAAATTAAGCATGCTTTCTCTCGGAATCGATAAAGTATGAAGGTATCTCGATTTATATAAGTTAAGAAAAAAGCTCGTTTATTTATCAGGGTGCAATGGATCGGAAAAGTTGATTAATTGATTCTGACGGCAATGGAAAATTTTCCCATTTTATCTTCGCTTCCCCTTTTAAAGGACTTCCCTTTTGTTAAAAATAGACGGGAAGATGTAGACGGGAAAATGTGAAGTTATTATTATGAAATATAATTTTAGATTGAATTTTCATACTATGAACAAAGGAGCTAATTTTAAATGATAGCATAACAACGGAAAGACGTTAAAACATCTCAATTGAAAACTTAAAATAGTCACATCGATTCGTTATGAACTCTAATCGAATTATTTCGAAATAGAATAGAATAGAATAGAGTCATGTGATTTCTCTTAATTGATTAATTGATATGAAGACTCGGTCGTTATAATTTTCTATTTTGACCCACATCTTTAGCTTGAATTAAATTATATTAATCAATAAAATTGTGTTTAAATGATGATATAAAAAAATATGTTAGGTATAAGAGAAAAACATCACGTAATGCGTTCAAAACGTAATTTTCCTTCAGCCGTTTTCAGCGATATTTAATATTTTATTCATCTGCATCGTTTAAATCCCTAGAGCCGAATAGATGATCGGTTTTATATAACTTTTTGTTTTCGGGCTCAATATTACGTTTAATGTGGTTTTAATGTGAAATCAATATCGCAGTGTGTGAGAGCCGCAGCGACAGCTCTGCTGCAGCACAAGTTGAACTTCCCATACAAAATACAGGGATAAACAACTTTTCAATACACTCATTAAAAATAAATTATTTATACACATAAACGATTTATAATATACAACATTTAATAACAATTCAAAATATAACAAATTTATGTTCATTACAAAATTAAATTATGCATGAAATTGTAGATTGAATTTGAACAATTTGAAATAGCAGATAGCACAGAATGTTTCTATAAGATGTTTTTATATAAAATTTATAAATTGAGATTAGTTTATAATAAATCTCAGGTCGTTATATAACAATATAAGCACAGTTGAATATCCCTGAACAAATTGTAGAAGTTCGAAATGGGTCAGCAAAGTATGCCGCTGCAGTGGCAACTAATGGCGCAAGCAAACAAAGCAAATTCACAATTCGAGCACAACATTTTGCAAATTAACAATTAAAAATCGTCAAATAACACACTGAATAACATATTCTAATATCTCATTTAGAATCCGGCGCGAAAATTAAATTCGAAATTTCAAAATCGTAGCGCAAACTATGTAAGTATTCCCTAAGGTTTAATAAAATGTGCGAGCGCGTAATAAATTTATTAACATCCTTCGCCGTTTCTTAATCAATTAAAATTTATGTTCTGATTAATTTCGATGTAATATATTTTGTGTGTGTGTAATATAGGCCATTAAATTTGATATATGACTCAATATCCAAGGGCTGATCTCAACAAAGGTTCAGCGATATAAGACAATATTAGGTTAGCCCGGCCGAATCTTATTCGTAATATATCAGAGTAATAAATAATAAAATATATTGCGTCTGTAACGTGATATAATGTAAACGTCGAAGCGATCTAAAAACTAATATATTTCAAATGTCAATAAAATGAATTTATGGACGTAATCTTTAAATATTAACGATTCCCATGAAAAACTCGTATGATCTTTTTTCATGTTTGCGAAACATTTTCGTCGTAATATACGAGGGTTAGATTCCGGTTGAAATACAATATTTTTTTAAATAAAATGTAATTGTGTATATCGATTCGGTACAGTGAATTTGTGTGTAGTTCGCTAGTTGGCTTCTATCCCAATATGAAAAGAAAGGGAGCGAAAAAAAAGGAGAGCTTTTTACGGTCAATGAACTAGAAATGATATGTAGCTACTACGAAAAGGAACGAAAATAAAATTAAAATATATTTCCAATATCAGGTAAGAGAAGACACTTTTCCAATAAAACTACAAAAAGGTAAACAAAAATCGTTACAATGAAAATTTTTTAATAATAATAATTGTATAAAAGAAAAGTAAGACGTTATTCTGGTACATACTTAACCATTACTTATGTACATATAATGAAAATTTATTGAAAAAAAATTTTTTTTCAATAGAAAATTTGCATGTTAATAAAGGTAATTTTATGATTGAAAAGAATTTCAACTAGAAGAACTCATTATGGATACTTTCTATTATAAATGTTGAATTTTATTTAAAAACTATTCCGAATATTGCGGGGTAAAGTGAAATATTATTAAGCATAATTTTATATTCTTTCAAATGTAAAGCAAAATTTAATTCTATTAATTGGAAAATTAGAATGAAACGTGTTCACAATTATTTCTATTAGTCTTTGTACTTAATAATAAGAAGAAATTAGGTCATTGTAAACGATTTGATTCGAAATATTTTATTCAGAATATATTTTTGTATCGTTTGAATATTTATTGGTTGTTTATACGAGATGAATTTCGAATCACATTCGACTCAAAGTGCACACAAATCTAACGGAACGGCAACGAAAAAAAATGGGAAAGATCTACACAATCGGACACAGAGAAAAACAAACCATTGGAAATATCGAGGAGCGCATAGAAATGTTTCACGTCCAGTGCCAAAATCGATAAGGGAAAAATAGAGAGGAGAACACAGAGAAAGGCTACCCTCATCAGACATATATAAGCGAACGAGGGGAGAGTGTTGTATTTTGGGAGTATTTTAAATTATTTATTTTAATATTTGGATATGAAGTTTGAATTTTAGAAATGTTAGTGTCTTTGGTTGAAAATTTCTAAGTAATAGATACATAGTTGGAAGCTAAGAAAGTTAGTATTTCCAAAGAAAAGTTAAATTCGGTGATATAATTTGGAAATAGTAAATTTATGACAATATGATAGTTTTCAATTTAAATTGTATGATATATGCTTGGGGGATTTGTTTTTAATTCTCCGTATCAAAACTTGTTTTTAACAATATGTCATGTAAATAATAAAATTTCTTTTCTTAATGTTGCTATGAGAGTAATCATCAGTCTTGTACAATTTGTAGTAGACAATTTGTATAAAAATTGATGGATTAGATCATACTTTTTAATTTTTTTTTCAGGTTATGGTAAATTTATTCGATTGATTTACATTCATTTAAGAATAGTTTAAGTTCGATTTTTTTTGCAGGTATTTAACGTTAGATCGATCCTGCTGGTTAATGTCTTTAGGTTTTATTAAATTAAATCTAGAATCGTTCTAATGCTCCACAACCACAATTCTGCATAAAAAATAATTCGAATTAAAAACGCAAAAAAATACATACATCATCCTAAGCGGAAATCATAAAAAAGCACCTCTTCATCCAACATTTTCCCCCCCATACATTTTTCCCTTCAAACGCCGAGATTTATGATACGCGCTTCGACCCCGTTTCGCTAATGATTAGTACTTAAGCATTTGATTGATGTTTTCCTTATTAATTCCGCTTCCCCCCCCCCTACCCTCACAACCACCCCTCACCTATACCTTTCATACACGTACACATAAAGGCATTTTTCCCCGAAAGGGCCTTTCCCCTTCGTCATATTTCAGTGTCACTCAATCATAAAAAATGACCCTCTCCCTTCGATCGGTTCTGAAAGGGTCATAATATATGACGACTGAAACGACCAAAGGGTACAAGTCACATTTGTATCAAAATTGAGTTATGTACATGAATCGTTTCACGTATTGAGTGGCGAAAGGATATTAACGAACTTCGAATATATACCAAGATATATCATTAAATACTCGATCTCCTTTTAATCTTTGAGCGCAATTTTCTTGAAAATATTGCGAAGTCACTTGTACCCATTGGTCTTTTCAGTCATAATATATAGTACGCCGTTTTCAGAACTCACAATAAATACGGTTGATTGCATCGATAATTCACGGCGAATCGTCTATTCATTTTACTGCCGGACGATTTTCGGTCGAATTGAATAAACCAGTATACTGAAAATATATGTATATAATGATGTGGTTGAGGTACACTTTTAGGGTGACCCTATTGCCGAACTGTTATATAGTTTGAGGGTCGAGTGCGGTTCGAGTTTGAATTTCGCGCTAAATTGATATGGTAGTGTTTCAATGGTTTGAATTGAGTAGTTTTGAGAGGTTTTACATTTCGATATTGGGTTGATTTAATTTTATAGGGAATTTTGTTATTAAACGTATTCCAGGTATGTTTTGATTAATAATTTGATATTTTGGAATGTTGTAATTGGATTTAAGTAATTGATACTAGTATGTTCATATTATTGAAATCAGAATATTCAGTTTATATAATATGTTAAATATTGTCAAAATTAACGATAACAGTTGCAAAATGGTGCTGAGAAAAAAAGTTAACATGTTAAGCAGTTTAACAAACGATTGAAATATCAGTCAGAAGTCACTTACATTCAGATCTTAATGATTTTGAATGATGGAAAAAAATATATTTGATTGATCATTAGTTAACATTAGTTATCAAAAATAATTCACGGTATCAAAACAAGATGATAAATATCATTGGCTACAGAATTATGTTACTTTTAACTCATTTCAATCAAATGAGCAGTTTTCGCTGCACCAATTTAATTAAATGCATCATACATTTGATTTGAATTCTTCTAAAACATTTTAGAGATTCTAGAGTAAGATCAACACATACGAACTAGCCTAATATTAAATAGAACAAAGTTAATTTCGTAACAAATTCCAATTTCAATTAAATCCAAATTTGATACAAAGTCGATTAGTAGAACGTCCTCATCGTAGATGAAATTAATTACATATTTCGTCGTAAATTCCAATTAGATTTAACTACGCATAGCCTGTCAAATAAAATTATAGAGTTTGTCCTATAATAAACAAATAACATAATAATATTATTAAGCTTCATATTCGCGTGTACACTAATGTGCCGCATTAAAATGAAAATTATCGCAACGTAGGTAAACTTTTAATGTTCGAAAACGACAATAAACGAAATTAATCGCCGAAATTTCATTTTCGCACAATGGAGTCAAATTGAATAATTCAATTAAATCGCTTGTAACAATTCAAGAAACACATTTTAATTTTCGTTTAGCGCTAATAAATTGAATTTTCCCGACCGGATCCCTCGTTTTTCATTTTTTTCCCCACCGGGTTTTTTTTTCATTTCGGGTTTTTTTTCAGGCTCTATATTTTTTCAGCATCGACACAATAGGCCTCAAATTAGGGACGAAGAAAAGCCTTCAATCAAGCCTGCGCTTGTGCACAATGGACGAAATTTTTTCACCAGGTCCACAATATCGAAAGTCATCGTTAATGAAGGAAATAATGATAAAAAATAACGTGCTGATGGAAATTGAGGGAAAATCTTAATTGAATTCGAAATAAAATGACTGTTTCCTTTTGTCTATAGTTTTTTTTATGATTGTTTTATTTTCTAAGGAAAGCTTTCAACGAAAGCTGCATTATTGTGCACAACGGATGTATTTTCTTTATATAAAAGCTGGTCTATAGTCAGAGAAATGAGAAAAATATAAAACAGAAAAAAAATATTACATCGGAGACTTCAATTAAAAAATGTATTAAAAAGAATCAATATAAATCATTTGAATAATATATTATATCATAAGATTCTAGCAAACGTAGCGATTTTGTATTTGTAGTTTTTCTGACGATTCCGACAACTTTCTTCGGAAAAGTCAGCAAAAATCTTTTAATTCCTCCACAACTTTGCCATTGTTTCAGAGAACCTTTTCCTTCATGAATAATCACTTCGAAGAATTCCAAACCCTCAATAAATTCACTATACATCGAATAACCGAAAAAGTTAATACAATGCCCTTTACATCAATATTTTTTTAAACAAAAATATCCACTATTCATAAATAAATTCATTCATTTAACAAACTTCTGTGACTATGAATTGCTTGATAATTTTTAGAATTAAATTTATTTGTGAAATATTATTTAATCAGTTTAAACATTTTAAATCACGTCATGTATGTATGTCATGCTTAATATTCTATATAACGACTGAATAACACAAAGGGTCCTAGTGACCTTTAAAGTTGAGTTAAGTACAGAAAATGGTTCTGTATCATTAACTGAACATAACATATACTTAACTCAATGTCGATAAAAAAGGTCACTTGTATTTTTAGAAAAAAATCAATCGTCATATTAATTTAGTATAACTTGTGATTAGAGCATGAAAGATTTTGCAAAAATCAAATATTTGACTGTAAAATAATTATATGTAAATGGCAATGATTCAACTTTCCCAAGTGTAAACACAATTCTAAAGAATTTCATCGTGATCGAATAAGCAATAAAGAAGTGTTTAAGCAACACATAAATATATTAAAATTAACAAAGCATACACACAAACGAATCAATTGAAACAAACTTGAAATCCAAACTTTAAACGAGAACGTTTCAAATTCCTTCAGAGAGCGCTGGTCAGGAATTTCCCAACCAACTCTCATATTTTCCACCATAGTTCATTCCGACATGTCTTTTTATATTTTTCCAGCTGCAAAAAAAAAGTGGCGCTTATTTATGAACTGCGCAGTCAAATTAAATCGCTCGTAAATAACGCGAGTGCAATAAATAACGGAGGCGCAAGTCGAAACCGGCTGCCCCTGCAGACAAATTGTTTCTGCTTTTCAGACTCTTCGTCTGAAAACGTTTGTGCTTCTCATATATTGTGTGTATAAATGTTCCCAATGTTCTCAATGTTCGCGATGTTCGAAAGTTTCGTCTGTTGGTTTTTCGGATTTCGCTTCCGGCTGAAAAAGTGTGCGTGAAAAATTGGGGGTTTGTTTTGGATGCGTTTGAGGTTTTGTTTTGTTGATTTCAGTTTTGGATAATTCAATTATGGTTTTAAGAAAGAGAATATCTTATTAAGGTATGTTCATATTGAAAATCGTAATTTGATTATTCTCGTGATTATGATAGTGGCCTAAGTCGAAATATTTGATAGGGCATATCTTGTTAAGAATTCGATCATGATTTAAATATGCTCGGGATTATGATATTGTCATAAGACGAAATATTGAAAAGTTGGGTATAAAGATTATTTTGGTTCATTTAAATACTAATACTCAAGGTTATTATGTAATTTAATTCCGAAAAAACTTTTTATAAACTGAGAAAATTATTATTTTTTTCAAGAGGTTCTAGTTGATATTAAGAATATCAAGTTTTCTATTTGTTCACTAAGAAAATTTTACGTAGATATAATTAAATTTGAATACAAAGAGCTCGATTAAAAATGGATGATTTATTTTAAACTTTAAAACTTTTGTAGTATCGAAAAAAAAATCTTTCATTTCATTCATTTCAATTAACAGTTAAATATTTTTAAAACAAGAAAAGATAAACGTGACTTAGCTCATTATCATGATGGACACGATTATCGTTAGATGAAAGATTTTCATTACATTTTATTGCTGTTTTTATAAAAAATATAAATTATACATTTTTTCCATAATCGTTGAAATTCTTTTGAGCAAAATTGCCCACAATAAAACCGAAGTTTTGCATTTTAACGACGATATTGCGTGTCGCTTTTCAACACGTCATTATTTCAGCCTTTTTTTCAGATTTTTCTTTATATTTTCAGCAAGAAACAAGATCGAACCATAATGTCTCCATCACTGAGAATATTAAGAAAACGGAAATCGCATTATTATAAATCATTTATTGCGACAGAGCAGTGTTTAAGCCGGTTTGATTTACGTCTATTATTGCTGAAAGTTTTCAGATCAGCGCCGAATATTTACACGAACTCTGAAAGTTTAGCTCCTTTTTTTCCTCGTCTAGCGAAAATAAATTCACTCGCCGTTCGTTTGAGTTTGGCAAAAGTTCCTTTAGGGGAGAGAGGGGAAATATGTTCCATTCGAATGTATGTATATGTGTATTTTTTCCCTTTGAAAGTTGCTCGGACAAAGTCGTAATTACTATTAGCGTGTTCTATATATTCCGGCCTCGATTAATTACACGGTTGTAAAAAAGAAAGACTTTCTCCTACGAGTCTATATGGGGGTAAAAGTGAGGAAAGTTGGATACATGACTTAACTTTGGCGTACGTAGATATTTTCCTGAATTAAACAGCTTTTTTTTTCAAGCTAATTAGACGCTTTGATGGAGATGGATGTATTTTTTTTAGATTCATTAAGGATCGTAAATATTTTATTCAAGACTAGAGTTTATTTAATCATTCTGAAATATAAAATTTGTTTCAGATGTATTCTATTAAAACTTTTCAGTTTTTGTGTACACCACTGAATAAATGTCAGAATCAATACAACTAATTAACATTCAAATTTTTACATTGCAATCAAAATAATAATATTTTTTTACAAATATTTAATAATTTGATGTCATGTTTGTATATTTTTATTAATTGATAATTATTCAATTAAAAATTTATGTTATTTGAGCTATTAACTTAATTACGTGAAATCATGACAGAATATTGAAAAAAAAAATGAGAACGATCAATACATAAAAATAGTCATAAATTCAATGAATTCGATCTTAATTATTATTTAAGTACAAAACAACAGTTCACAATCAGCTTACAGTCTCAAACAATACCGGATCACAGCAGCCATTATCAAAACAAGTATTAATTTTTCCTCACAATATTGATAGAAAATCCAATTAGCGTCCTTTGTAATTAATAATAACGATCATTAAAGACTTCGAATATACACAACAAGCGATCGAAAACAAATTGGAGCATCGAAAAGTACGAACTCAATTAGCGAAACGTACGTGTTTCAGTGAACGATAAGCGCCCTCGGTTATTATTGCATTCGGAGGCTTCGATTGTTCCCGAAGCGAGTATAACCCAAACAAAATAACACACAGGATAAAACAGGGGTTCCAATCCAATATTCTATATTCGAATATTCTGAAGAATCGGGAGAATCGGGACATATTTGAATTTTGAGCGTGAATACTGAGAATTTCTCTAGATACTCGTATATGGAATTGAAACTAATTTGATTGAAATAAAAGCAATTGTTACATTAATTTGATTTAAACATTAAGTAACTTTAGAGTAGAGTTTTATTGTGCTCTATTAGTCTACCTTGTTATTTTTTCTTTTAAAGGTAATATGAAATTTAAAAAAAAGGAAACAAGGTACGTGATTTTTTCTAGAAAGTGAGAGAATCTGAATTGGCATTATTTTTATACGAATTCTATAAAAAAAATGTGAAAAAATTAATAAGATATATACAGATTAAGAAACAGACATATTATGAAGTTAATAGAATCATATATTTTAATAAAATATAATTTATAGAATTTTAAATTATTACACTATTAATTTTATTTACTACCGAGAATAATGTTTGAAGTATCAAGTAGACTTCTTTCAGTCTATTGATTTTTTTTACATATTTTCGATTGCCTAAAGAATGAAAGATTACTTTGTGTTATTGATCTAATAAAGTAAGATATTTAATAATTAATAATTTTAAGCTTTTTCATTAATAATTATGAGCAGTTATAAAAACAAGAAAATATTCGCATCTACATATGTATACCTACACAAAAATATAAACTAAATAATGTGTAATTTTCGAGCAGTTAAAGACTAAATATAACAAAATTTCATTATTTTAGAATGTTCAAATATTCGAATATTATAAAATAATCAATATTACAAAATTTTGAAACCCCTAGTAACATCCCCAATCATTCGACGTTTTTCGAACGATGGGAAATTGACTTTTGACTCTGCTAAATGGAAAAACAACACTGCCTTGACGCAACGGCCGATTAATTCGATGTTCGTTCGTTTGTTGTGTGTATGTGCCTTTTTTACAGTTTTTTTTTGTATAGAAAGTTTGCCTTTTTGGTGTTGCTGAAAATGTGGCATCATATTTCGTACGTGTTCCGTGTGGTGTTTGGTGGAAAAAATGTGACAAGGGTGTGTTCGAATATGTCGACCTTGTTACGTTTGAAGTGTGATACTTCTGTTTTGTATCGTTTTTTTTATCGATGTTAAAGTTGTAATATTTTTAATTTGGGCAATTAAAATTATTGCAAATTTATAGAAGTAGGTTTTTTCAAGTCATGCTTAGTTTAATTGCCGCGAGTTAATTGTTCTTTTTATATCGAATTCTGTAATCTATCTATTACAATGATAATGATGAGTAAGTATAGCTTTTTTTCAGTAATAAGAGAACAAAAATTCTATATTAGGTAATATCTGATTGATTGTATTTAGATGTTATTACGATAATAATACTCGACATGCTACGTAATATTTAGTCTATAATCATATAAGAAAACATGCATGATATGAAAAAAACTGTGTTTTCATATGTGAGGTTACATTATCCATGAATATTTGCCAATGTAGCCAACGTTATCATTTAATATTTTTAGCCAATTAAATAGTTCAATGTGAAAATTCGACACAAGTTACGTTGGCTGCATTTCCAAATGTTTGCATAATCCATGTGCAACTGCAATGTTCATGCATTTTATGCATGCAAAATATTTAACTAAAATCAAAAAATATCTATATCTACGTATGCTTATATAATATTAGATTCGTAAATTTTCCGCAGCGCATTCCGAACATCGCATTTCCACACATTTTCCTAGACGCCAACAAAAGGCTCGTTCCCTTTTCTTATTTCCACATCGCATCAATAAGGCGCGCATAATTGCTTCGGGAATTTTCCATTTTTCATTTTCGCCGCCATTTTTCACTCATTACATGCACATTATTATTCGGCCACCCTCTTCCTCTTCTACGAAGGGAGAATCGAAAAAAATATATGTATATAGATATAGGGAAAAAATGCGAATTTCTCTCGAGTAATTTATATCGGGCTGGTAAAAAAAAATGCGGATAATTCGATAGAGACCTGCGTTTCCTCAAATAGGGTTTGCCGCTTGCTGCTTTTCAGCATAATCGTATTTCCATCGTTGGAAAATTATGTCGGAAAACTCACTTTTATTCTCGCGCCTTGAGGAATAATTCGAAATTAAGCGCCGCATTGCGAACAGATTCTCTACACCTATGGAATGTTTCGATGAATATTTCATTTTTCTATATAAATCGAATGTAGATGTTATTTAGAGACTTAAGAAGATGAGGTGTATAAGTGATTATTTAGGTAAAGTCATATTTGAAGTTTTGATTGAAGAATCATTGGAAAATTCTTAAGTGATTTGATAAAATTTGTTAATACAGATTTCAAAATTGTTTACATAGTTTTTTTACCAAACGATATAAAATATTCAGAGCCAATTTCTGAATTAAATTTCAGTGATTTAAAGTTACTCAGATTCTAAAATTTTCATTTGTAATATGAGTATAAAGGCTTTTAAGTATCGTATCACTTGTAAATTTAATTCGGTTTTAAAACAAGAGATGTCTATCTATAAAAGTAATTATTAATTTGATATAAAGCACGTATCTGATTTTATGAAATATTTAATACTGCAATCTAGATTGGATTGTATTTAGATTATTAGGTGAATAGAAGAAGATTTCTTAGGATTATAAACGAGTAATAAGAAGAGAAACGAAAATATATTTCAGAGTATTAGTTTTTTTTGAAAAATTTTATTCGTTCAATTTTTAATATTAAGTTTATTCTTATAATTTCTTTAGAAATTTATATATTTATTCTAAGGAAACTTTTTCAATATATTATTTTTATGAAAGATTTTCGATTTAGATTAATAAATTTCGGCTGTTTCGTTTCGAACGAAAAAAAAAACACATTTCGTTCAAGATTAAATTTTTTCACTTGCGATTGTGACATATAAAGAAACAAATTAAATTCCCAAGAAAAGAATTTTAATGGAAAATAAAATATCCTTTCATTTGAATTGCGTCCAAATGTGAATTTATTCCTTCACATAAAAAAACATACTAAAGGTCATTTAGTTTCTACGTCGCTATGTAATTCAGATTTTCTTATTTGGAACATTTTCAGCAAATGGGCAATATTTGAATATATATACGAAAATACATTATCCATCATGCTCAGCCATTGTGTCGAATTTGAATATTCGACCTGTTTAACCTTACCACGAAAATATTATATGAAGAAAAAATACATACAATATTATGTAGCGTGATAAAAAGCACTAGCCACTTTTACGACACGTTGATTTATTAATAGCGTAATATTCAAGTATTTTTTTGTAGCTTTTTTTGATAATCTAGCGTGACATTTCAATATTATATCTAAAGTAATGGTTATTCGGAGCTGTAATTCAATAGAGGTTCTTTTACGAAAATTCCGTAAACTCCATGTGAGTAAAAATGAACTCGATTAGTTAAATTATGGTATAGTTATACCTTATATAATAAGAATTTCTATAGCACTTGAAATTTTCTTTTTATAGATTTATTTATACACTAGGTTTTCCAGTCAAAATGTTGAGTTTTATATTCCTGATTTGTACTGTAAACTTAAATGATTAATTTGTATCATTAAACTAAATATTTTATTCAAAATTATGTAATAATCAGATTCGTGTGTAAAATAGACAGTTCTGTGATAAATGAGATTTTAGCATAAGATCTATATTTTCTATTTCAAACTCATAATACTTTAAAGAAAACGATTTAACTTTGATTAGAAAATATTCAAAATGATATGAAAATCATTTTTCTTGGTATAAAAACTGGTATGAAGTGAAAAATCTGTAGATAGATATTATTTAGAATTTACGTGTATTATTAAACTTTTGATGGAAATTATAATGTAATCATATTTAGCCTAATTTGAACAAATTTTAAAAAGAATCTAACCTCAAAATTTTAATAAATTACAATACTTAATTTCTACAATATAATATATATATTTTAACACAAAACTTAATCTCATATTTTAAGAAACTCTACTTCTATACAAAAAAATTACAAAAATAATAATTAAAAAAGTTCCATACAAAAAAATAAAAAACTCGAACGAATCCATTATGAACCCGAAACGACAGAACATTAAAAAAAACTCAAAAAAAAGAAAAAATTCACGACACAATAAATCCAAATTTAATTTTAAAGAGGATCAGCACACTTCGAGCTCTCCCCCGAAAAGAGAGAGAAGCAGCCTCAATTTTCCGACAAACGTACCGAAATATTAAATCGCAATTTGGATCTGTGCTGAAAAAAAAATTTTTTTTTCCGTGTAATTTTACGCCGGCGTCGTAAAATATTTAATCGTGATTTACGCTGCATTCGGATTCTTAAAATTAACTTTTTATATGGGCGAGAGTTTTCCCAGGGAAATGGCGGCTCGCATACAAACTGCCGCGAAAATGAGCCGCGTCATATTGCAAAGTGGAAAAACTCGTGTTTTATTGTACGTTAGGGTTTTGTAATTTACTGTATGTGTGTATGTTGAGTGTTTTCGATTTATGTTTATAACTAAGGTTTTTTTGTGACCTGGCTTTGCTCGAGACTGAGGATGGACTATGAAGAAGAATGCTTTTCGTTTTGAATTCTAGATTCAAATTTAATTGGATTTATTATTAGCTCTAGATACGAACATCAAAGTAAAAAAACTATTGTTTATTAGTGAAAGCGTTTCTTTCATAATACAGCTTTGCTCGAGATTATATGTACATGGTGACTGAATTTCACTAAGGGCACAAGTGACCTTTTTTATTGAAATTAAGTTAAGTACAGAAAATGATTCTGTATCATATCGTACTAACTCATTATCGATAAAAAAGATCACTTGTGCTCTTTGTGAAATTCAGTCATCACATAAAATTAAAGCTTTAATAAACTGCTGTATATTTAGTACGATTTATTATATGATGAATATAAATATGTAAAAAAATCATTGAAATATATTATTATATAAATATCACTCTAAACATTCGGAAATACATCGTTTGTGTGGGTTGTTCTTAATAAATTTACTACTGGTGTATAAAATATACTATGATGATTATCAAATATATGAAATTAAATTGTTTGTAAAATATAAAGTGTGATGATACAGAATTCTTCCCAAATAAGTGTAAAAAAACTTAAGAAAATTTCATCATAATTGCATAA
Organism: Cheumatopsyche charites; assembly: GCA_024721215.1. Classification (NCBI taxonomy): domain Eukaryota; kingdom Metazoa; phylum Arthropoda; class Insecta; order Trichoptera; family Hydropsychidae; genus Cheumatopsyche; species Cheumatopsyche charites. The sequence goes on along the minus strand of CM045580.1, from coordinate 1,220,677 downwards.
TCGATAAAGAAACTTATAAGGATTACTCTCAATTTTTATTTACATAAAAGGTGAAGCACTTGTCTGTTGTTATTTTAAAAAAATATATAACCTAATTGAATCTAAAATAAAATAAAAGGACAAAATTAAACTTAACTTGATCGAACCTAAAATCACACAAAACTTAACCTAACCGAACCTATCAAATGTCTGTGCTGATATGAAAACAGAAAAATATCTAAAATAAGAATTATTCGATTTATTTAGAAATTAAAATTAAATGAACGTCTGGATTGTGAAACGAATTTAATCTTCGAAGAAATTATATTTCACATTAAATTTTTCATATTAGATTCGAAACGTGATACGAGCGAACGTTACGAAGTTTCATGATTCGAAAAAGGGAAAATTAAATTCAACGTAGAAACATAAAATGAAATGGCATATTTAAAATTCGAATGTATACTCGGTACACAAAAGTTAGCACGCTGCGATAAAATTCAATTTCACGAAAACCTGAAAGTTTTTTTCAGTGCATCACGAAAACATTCAGCTTTACAATCTGTGTGAAAAATCGCGTGACAAACATCAGCATTAGACATCGCGTGATTCTTGCCAAAGACTGAAAGAATTTGAACGAATTCATAATAAATTGATAAAAAGAAGTTAATCGAATCAATTTATATATAATTTAATTAGCCACAACTATCTATAATGCAATACATTAAAATTATGTTTGAAATATTTCGTAAAAGTACTACTAGATCTTTAAAACAAATCACATATCAATAGTCTCTTCATAAAAACTACTACACCAAAATTTCCATGCAATCTATTAAAAAATTTAGATCATATACTTTATTTTGAATATAGAATAGGAAACATTTTTAAACATACTATAACTTGAATAAAATATTTGATTATTATAAAATTTTTACAAAAGTTTTTAACTCTCCAACATTATATGAATTTATCAAATGTCAACCAAATCATATGTTATCTACAAACTTATTGAGTAATGTTTTGTGCCAAATATTTCATTTATAAATGGAAAAAAATAGAAAATATAATTTCTTACTTTTTGCTGTCGTAAATTAGAAATAATCGAAATTTTTTCTACAGACAAAACTCAGGAATGAAAAAGTTGAAATAAAATCTGAAACAAACAAAACAAAATGCATTTACAATCTTGTAATTCAAGTAAAACGGCAATAGTTTTCCCGTTAATTTCACTTCGCAACTTCGGCGGCGACATTTCAACGGTTCGAAAAGGAGGAAAATCGCGCAAGAATAACGATTTTAATTAAAATCGAGAACGAAGGCGAATTTTCCACTCTTAAAGTTTTCCGGCCTCGCGTTTTCCGAACTATTAACGCTTTCCTCGTACAGGTTTTCCTTTTTTTTCCCACGGGACGTGAATTATTGCGGGATCGGAATCCCGTTCGCGTTTCTAATGAAAACGGAAAAGAAATATTGAAAACGATTTCAGGGCAAGGGAACGGTTCATTAGCCTGGAATACCTAAGGATTTTATTTGCACACGTGTGCACAAATTATTTTTTAAACGCCTCCTAAGCGCCTGACTAATTTGTAACAAACAAAAAGTCATTTTCCTAATTATAATATCAAAAATAAATGTTAAAACCGTAGAAAAATATTGATTAGTTATCATGAATTCCTTTGGTATTATAAATTTTGATATTCTGAAACTATAATTTAAGTCTAAAATCTGATCTTTCAATCTTTGATATATCAATTAAGCAATATGTTCACTTTTTTATATAGAATTTGACATTTTTAATCGATGTACATTCGAAAGATTTGGCCCTAAATTTTTATATGCAGCGTATCAACGATCTGTTTTTAAATTTTGTATAAGTAATGCCCGAATTTTTTATGGCATATCTACTATGCAGTGTTTTTACTAATTGTATTTGGAAGATTTTAACGTAAGCAATGAATTTTATTGATAGCTAATTATCAACGTACGATAGCGAATTTGAGCTAAATTATTCATTATTCACAAATAGTATACATCTTATTGTTAACATTGCCGAAAGTGTAAACAAACTTCAAACAATTGATTCATTAAAACTAAATGGTCGTTGAACGTATTCGCACTTTTTCAATTAGACACTGATTTCTATTGAACGAGTTCATTGAATGAACTCAAGTTAATTTATATAAAAAATACAAAGGGTTAAAAGCCAGGTCGTGACCTCTATAATGGGATTTGAAACTGGCATTAAATTACCGACTCAATAATCCCCAAAGAGCCCTTTAAATAAGATCGAATCGGAATTAAATCACTAGAAAAATCTAATTTTCCACATTATTAAAATATTTATACGAGTACAGAGGATTTTATCACCGAAAAATACTTCTAAGCGCACTTATCTGATTTATTGCGTTAATAAAAATTCCCAGCACTAAAACCGGGCATTTTTTACTACGCGAAAATATGCGACGATCCAATCTAACGGCCGAACCTTATATTCGATAAAATTGTGCGAAATTCAATTAAGTTCGAGTTTACGACCTAAGGAAAAGTTATCGCCGTTCGAACGACCGCATCTCGAAGTTTCGGTCGTAAAATTTGAAACTAATCCGCTTTTTCGTCGGATTGATTCGACTCTTAAGCGAAGTTTAGTACACAACACATATTCCAACTTTATTAATTCCGTCGAAGTGCCGAAATGTCCCACGGTACTTATTACTTATGTCGGAGTGCGAAGTTTTAAAAAGTTCCAACGGCCCGTCGAACGGATTATCCCGGGAACCTTTTCGGGTGTCGGGAAATCTCGGGATTCGATCTGTTTGACGGGAACGTATCGTTTCGGATTCGGGTCGATTTGTAAAGACGGGATTCGTTCTGAAGCCTGAGTCCAATTTTGATTAGAGATATGCTTTTGAATAATTTTCGTATGTATTGGATTGATATTGTTAGATTATTTTCATATATAATGTATTTTTTTGATTTTCGTATAGATACGAAAATAATCTATTGTTTTGATATTTTGAGTTTATAAAATAAACGAAAATTCGATTCTACAGAAAAAAATTGAATGAGTTTACATACCCAATTTGTGTAAAATGTACAAAGAGACATATTCGTAGTGAAACTTCACAAGAAAATTATGCCGATAACATTATGTTACTCCGAAAAAATAGATTACCTTAGAAATTCAATTTACGTAAAACTTCATATGGGGTTATTTTATGTACCTATAGACACAAATAATAGTCACGCGACGGTTTTTGTTTTTACACAAATGTGTAATATTTCGAATAATATACATAGAATTTTTATATACGATTCATTATTTGAAATCAATCTCATTTATTCAATCAAATGAATATTTTATCGGATTTATTTCTATAGATTTTGATTTTTCGAAAATTCTCAAAAACCATATCAACTTTTATGAAAGAATTCGAAATGATTACTCATTAAATCACAATTTAGAAAATTTTCAACGCAAACCCAATATGATTTCAAGTACATCGACACTTTTTTTTAACATATACAATTTTCAAAAAGTTAGATAAGACAAAAGGAATAGTCAAGTATTTCAAGAAAGTCACGTGTCCTAACATTCCCATAACTTAAAATTGAAATTATTTAACGACTAAAAGGCCAAGGGGTACAAGTTACATTTATGCCAAAATTCAGTTATGTACAGAAATCGCTTCTATGAATTTTGGTGGCAAAATGATATAAACGAACTTGGAACGTATACCGAGATACATCATCAAATTACTCGACCTCCTCCTAATACATATAGGTACATGCTCAACTTTGAGCGCGCATTTCTCAAAATCACATGTACCTTTTGGCCTTTTCAATCGTCATTTGTTCTAAAATGAAAACCCAGCATATAAAAACGTTCACTACCCGCAGTTTTCCGCCATAAACCACTCCATGGACGACAAACCCACTACAGGCGAGTTTTCCCGGGAATGCTCCCGCCATAAATATCCCGGGATCGCACACCCTCATCCCTGATGGCAGTAAAATTGCCGAAGGCTCCATTACCCTTCAATTCGCCTCGTTCTCTTTCACTTAGAGAGGTGGCGAAATATCGTCGCAAAACGCGTAATGAATCCGAAGCGAACCTGCGGCTGGTTTCGCTTTGTCTCTCTTTATGGGTCGTACACACGTGAGATTTGAATAAAAAATATACACTGAGAGTACAGTAGATTCTCGATTGTGCAGAATTATCGAGGATGAATGCAGACTGAATGAATGAAAGTCTCAAATCTCAATAGATGGACAAATAGACTGATGGATAGTTCGTCAGATAGACGAATGTAGAGACAGATAGATAGAAAGATATGCAGATGAATAGACAGAAAGATTGACAGACATATGTACATAAAGATTGACGGACACACATAAAGATTGACAGCCATACAAAAAGATTGACAGACATACATACAGATAGACAGATAGATAGAGACAGAGCAAGTCAAATATCGTTTTAAAATGTCACTCATAATATGTGCTCTTTTCAAAAATCATGATTTAAATGCAGATTGAAATTTGTAGTTTCGAACGATCCTGATAATTGAAAATCCGAATAATGGAGGCTTTACTGTATTTGTGAAGGTTTATTGGGTGATTCGCTTGGGTTGTGTTGTTATATCGTGCAGAAAAGTGCGCCGATTTCAAATAAAATCAGTCGAAGTATCTTTTGTATCATCCATTTTCTCTCAAAATAAAAAAAATTACATAGCAGCATCATGTATTTGCATAAATGTGTTAAATAAAAATTATATAATATTTAAAATATCATATTTTTAGATTACGAACATGATACAACTACTCGATTTCGCACGGCCTATATTTCAAAATAATATTCAAGAGAAACGTTCCTATTTCGAAAATAATCTCTTGAATTATTTAATTCTATAGAATTTAACGTAACATTTTGAGACGTAATACAATAATATTGGATTATTTTAGCACCTCTTCTTATGAATTTACATGAAACCTCTTTAAACTACATTTGAATCGTTAATTGTGTGAACTTCAAAGAGAGAGGTTTATTCTGGGCTACATTGAAGCAATTCTCGGTTTTATGGTTTCTTCCGAGAAACAAATTATATAAAATTTACTGGAAAATATGAACGTTTTATAAATACAATGATAAATTAGTATTTATTCTAAGAAATGGATTAAAAAAAAACTTGTTTTTTTTTAAATACAGATCTTAATATTATATTATATAGTATAATACAAAAATTTCATTTTTTTGCAATTACTCGAGTACAATTCGTAGAATTTTCCATTCGCTCATTTTTTGCAGACAAATCTAACATCAATTATTCGTCGAATCAACATTGGATTTTCGCAAAACAGAAAATCTTAAATAAATGAAAAAAATACATATACACAAAGCTTTAAAAGCATTTTCCGTGCATTCGTCTGTGATAAACGTTAAAAATTTCACAACCGTCCTTTCTCATTTAATCGCGTCGGAAAATATTTATGAAAACTCTCCTTCAACTAAAAAAGGCCGCCTAGTTAAATATTGACGTTTCTAATGAATTTCGTTCCTTCTTAAACATTCTGAAAGACAAGATTTTTTTAATTTTTACGTCTTAATTCTTAAAATTTAATTTCGCTCCGATTCTTCCTCATTGATCTTCGAACGAAATCGCGTTTTCTTTGAATTAATTGTTCGTTATATTTGATCAATTATAATTTTTTAGTATATTGAAACATTTCTAGAAGAAAAATGTTTTATTTCGTAAAATTTTCCCATAAGGTACCCACCTTTTCACGCCCACATAAAACAGTTATTTCTCTTCTCATTGTGCGCGTAGACTTTTCCATTCTCCCCGATTTCTCTCAAAAGCAACAATAAATAACAACGAAATCTTTTCAATACATTTTTTTCGCAGAAATAGAGTCCTTACTTCGAAAATATTCTTTCACATAAATATTGCCTCTCCCCATAGATAAAAAATAAGTGTTATAGCGAAATGACAATACACACGATTGAGCAGTGAAAACTCTATCTCAAACTTACGCGTCAATTTGAATCATAATAAAAATATTTCACCTCGAATATGATGAATACATTCGGATTTTTATATAAGCACTATTTTCAATATTCAATAGAATATAACATCTTTGAAAACCGAAAGTTGTAACATTATTATTATATTCTCATACAATAAAATATTTTAATATTTTTTATATTCATATGATAGCGTAAATATTATATTTTCAATGTCAATTTTTGATATTTCATTCGTTCTATTGATTTCAAAATATTTTTTTTTCTGTAGAATTTATTTTTATTGTCGCACTCATTTATCGGTGCTCTCTTTGAGTCGAGCTCTTTAGTGGTGGTATCGAAATAAAAATACATATTTCTTTGATATGTGTTCTCTTATGACCTATAGACACATTAACTATCAGATATTTGATAACAAGTTCAGTATTACTACATATCTATTAACGAAAATGTAATTTCTATACGGTACCTCTACTAAAGAGCGCGGCTCAAAAGAACGCCGACAAACGAGTGCCACATTAAAATAATTATATACAATTTAAAAAAATATCAAGCTGATACGAATCTTATTACATGAAAAATGAAAAAAATATATACAGAGAAAACATCGTAACGACCTCATTCAAAATCTCAGCCATGGAAAAATACCATTACAAAACACACAATAAGTTCAAGGGCGAAACCTAAAACAAGCACTTAATTTAATTGATGACCTTCCATGGAATATTGCGACGATTTATTCTCGACGCATCCCCAAAAGTGGCAAAGCAGCGAAAGCACAAAAAATATATAAAAACGTCTGCGATTTAACAAGTCCGAGTAAGTAACGCGACTGTATTATATATGAGGGTGAAATGTACACGTGGTGTACATGTATTTTTGTGCTACTTATTATGACAGTGGTGTAAGTCTACCTGATTTGGTATTGAAATATTTGAATTTGTTGGAAAGTATTTTTAAATTACGAAAAACTCATTTAACTTTTATTTGATGTGATAGATTTAAAGCTGGTCTTTTCACTGCTTTAATTAACTAATCATAGAGTTACAGTCAGTTAAAATACGTATTTGTTTAGCGGATTTCTGACAGTTCGAGACTAAAAGGACTGACTAAAACTCTCTGGATAGTTTATTAATTATAGCAGTGAAAAGACTGGGTCTCAAAGTTTGATTTCACATATGAATTTAGGATGTAGCTCGTATAGAAATATGTAATTTTAAGAACGATAAGAACAGTTCATATCAATATGACCTAAAAAAAACTCTTTTTTTTATTTGGGGACTTAAACCATTGTCAAAATAAAGGTCACATATATATTTTATAACCGTGAAATTCCGGCTGGAGAGAAAAGCCGTGTCCCGGGTCGTATATAACGCCGAATTTTACGAGTCATAACCGTCTCTTAGAACTCCGGAGTGTACTCGACGGTTCGCAAATGAACACCCCTCGTACCGGTGACAATCTTATAAATTGTGAAAATATTCTAATAAAGTAAAATCCCCCTTATAACGTCAAAATAAGTGGAATAATATAGGGAAATGGGTCGTTATAGGGAGAGAGAGCGTTATTGGGGGAGGATGCGTTATTGGGTGAGGGAACTTTATAGAAGGAAGAGACGTTATAGTGGAAGAAACCGTTGTGAGAAACGTTATAGAAGGATGAAACATTATAGGGAAAGTTATATTATATTAGAAGGATGAGATATCGGTCAAAATTTCTAAATAGTGATTAAAACACGCATTATGAAAGAATATGTAATAAAGGTGCTAATTGTGAACCGCATCTAAATATGACAATTCGAATGTATTGATATGGAAAAAATATTGGTATCGATTCTGGAATCAAATTCGTGTGTTTTCCTTATCATTGTATTTCTACATCATCTCCTTTCACAATAGATATATTGTGCTTCCACGTGGCTTTTTGCCAAAATATTTATCATACGAAAAAATACCTTCATTATCTATTTTTTCTACTAACGTATCAAACGTTTTTAGGTCAAAGAATATCAACACACTTCAGACACGAAAAATATTATGTGAAAATCCATGTCTGAAGTTTATTGTGTATTAGATGAAAAATTTTCAAACTACCCTACCTTAATTTTCCCAACCCCTAACACAAACCTTTCTTACTCAACACACGAATAAACTTCAAAACACACATCTAATCTACTTTCATCACACAAACCGCCACTTAACCTTTAAACGAACATCCAAAAGACCTTCGCACACCGCAAAAGTGAAGCTCTTCGAGTTTGCTCAAAACCAGCTCAAACGAGGTTGTGAAGATAATACTATGGATAAAATCGAAATTGGTTGTATAAAATGTAAAATATATGATATAATAATAGTCTTAATATGCTGTGTGTCTGTGAATTGAATGTAAAGGTTTTAATTTGAATTATATAATATATCTATTGTAATGATTGAATCATATAGTTGCAGGTAATACAATGGTTTGATTTGTTGTCTATCTTTCTATTGATGCTCAAAAAATATTCACTATTGTGAGAAATTCTATGCACTATTGATAAATTTAACAAATGAAAAAGGTTAGAATGGATTTAATGTTTTTTTTTTTATAAATTGAAGACTGATCGAGTTAAGTTATTAATATTGAATTCTACACCAATATTTTGAATATTTTCCATGGAAGATTTTGAAAAAATGAAGAATTATTTTCGATATGTACAGAATTTATATTTTATTGGATAATTCTTGTTTTTATGCAATGTTTCGATTCTTCTGTATGTAAAATTTGCAGTGAAATATTACTTTAATGCACTCCGACAATAATTACATAATAAAATTTTCTGAGCAATGCTTTCAGTCAAAATTTTCCATGAAAATTTTTCCAAATATTGACTTAAAATGAAATAATAAGAATCTTACTTTGTTACTCTTCAAATTACAAGATAAACTACATATCAGCCAATTTATTGTTAATTCAAATCATTCAAAAAAATACAGCATTTCTAAAATTAAAAGTGTACAGAATTGCTCGCAACACTGTAAATAACAGACTTAATTCGACTCAAACAAATCAACCACACATATTCGTTACACAAAATAACACCATTGTTCAAAACACACATCGTTATTTCGAAAACGTGTGCATTGATCCAATACCGAAACTCGACTGAACATCGTAATGAAAGCTTTTCGTTAAATTTTCAGGCAGCAACGATCGCGGTCTGCAAATTTGTTGTTCGCAGTTTTGCGCGATCGCGCTCCCTTTATGCGCGCGGTACACACGTATGCGGTGTGTATACACTTGCAAGTTCGAAGGAGCACGCTTCGCTTGCTGCGAATCGAATTATTATAATGTACGATGGGCGGATTGAAAGTTCGAAAGGGTTTTACGGTTTCGGGATAAAGGTATTTGGGTGTAGTTTGTGGATTTTGTTTGGTTTCGATCGGATTATTCCGAGGGAATGCGGTTAAACTTTTATATTGATGTTATCATGGTACATAAGGAGTTTTGAATACGGTTCAACTTTCTTCAACATTATACAAGTGATCAAGGTTGGATTAAATTATAAATTTTATACAATTAAGTTATTAAAAATATACGCTACATTATTATGCCAATATTCATTACATTAGTGTAGAGTAAATTGGATTTTAAATGTCACATAAACAGACAGATAGACATTCAAACAATTAGCACTCTTATTATATCAGATTAATGCATATTTATATCTATGAAATAATGAGTTGACATAAAACACATCAGCTACAAATTCACTTATTAATTTAAGATATTTGAACGAATCAATTATGTAATAAGTAGTCACAGTATTATAGCATTAAATTAGAGAAGTAAACAGATAGAATATGATTATATATAAATACAAGCAATGAACTTGTTGAAAATATCATGGCACGCCTGATTTGAATCATATTATAAGATTTATACACGATTTACATCATTTACATTTTACAACAGAGGTGTAAAACAATTTGCGATCAAAAATTATATTCAAATCACAGACAGACAGACAAATTATCGCAAATATTGTATTAAGTGTGAATTATAAGTGATTTTTTTTTATTAAATAAAGATAAGAAATAAATCGGAAAATTTATACTTCAAATGTGACGTCGATATTGAATTTGTACCCACACTGAAATCTTACCTCAAAGAATGTTCATACAAAAAATTGTGTGATCGAGCGCCATATTCGATTTTCAAATAAACAAATGAATTTTAAAATTATATTATATCTAGATCATTTTCAAATGTTTATCAAAAATAATTTTCAATAAACATATTGAAAATTTTATAATTAAAATGCGACGTCGCAATTGAATTTGGACCTTCGCAGAAATCTGAACTCAAACAATCTTCGTCGGCAGTACATTTCAAATACATTTTACATAGTCGTAGTAGCAATAAGCGAATTTCGCACAGAGCAAAACTTCTAGACTCCGCCAGTTGCTGCAAATGTTTCACAATTGCGACTTTCAACCATCGCTGCTGCTATAAGTAAGCGTTTTAATTTCGTACTTCATCAAAATCTTAACGAGTGTTCGTTCAGCATGTGAAATTTTAACGAACATATAAAATGTGCAATATTTTATTAATTTATGAAAATTTTTAATACATTGAAAAATTTCTGCAAATTTGTCTCTGTCGTGATTTGAGATAAGAATGTTAAAATATGTTCGATGATGAACAGTGTATTACTGTCTATGTTTAGCGTAAATGTATGAGGATTGGTGAAAATTGAATTGTGACAGTAGTTGAGTATAATTCTGAAGACACAACTGATAAATTAACACATAAATAAACACTTAAATCAAATTATGGCCGAAAAGGAGTTCCGTTTTCTATTGAAGTGTCCTTTGAATTTTGGAGGATGTTGGGGATATTTGATTTATTTTTTACTCCTCTCTGGAAGATTTTTTTCGATGTTAATGTCTACTGAATTTCACAAAAGGCACAAGTGATATTTTTTATCGAAATAAGTTAATGATACAGATTCATTTTCAGTACTTAACTTATTTTAGATAAAAATGGTCATTTGTGCCCTTTTTAAAATTCAATCGTCAATTAGTTTCGATACTTTCGAAATTTAATTGATTTTACTTAATGCTACAATCATAATAAAAAATATAATGTGATGTTTTTGATATTAAATTTTGGATGAAATTGAGGGGAGGGAGATTAATTTTAATATAATGATTTGTAGATGAATTCGGAGTTTCAAGATGTAAGAGAAGTAGTGAATTTTTATATAATTAAGCGTCATACTGTACACACAGATTACTGCTATTATTATATCAAATCAAAATACTTTTAACAATGTATCCTTTTATAGTATTGAATATTTTTTGGCAGCACATACGAGTACATGGCTCTAACTAAGAGCATCTTTTCATCACCTTCAGTCATACATATTTTAATTTTTTTCATCAAAATCAACAAATCAAACACAGAAAACACACAATCTAGGGAATCTGCCGAGTTTGGGAATCAGTGCTTTAGGCAAACGAGCAAATAACGACTCAGCCGAATTGTTTCAGTTCGGACCGGGGAGGCTCATATTTAATTCAGTGCGGCCTAATGAGCGTGTGTGGAATTCATTGGTAGCGCGTGGATGTTGCGCGTAGTTGTAACGCTATTAGCAACTTCGAATTAATTAATTTATTATACGGTCGCAGGAATTGCTGAAACTTCCCTTCGTACCGAATATCAAAGGCACGCTCTGAAAAACTTCGGCATATTGCTGCTTCGGATGAACGCGAGCAAAAACTTTTGCCACCCCCCTTGGTATAATAATATGAATTATTATTATATGCGTGTTATGTATGTATTCGGGTGTTTTTGGTGTTCGTTCGTTTTGTTGAGTGAGTTGGATGTGAGGAGTTTTGGTTCTGGGTCTTTTTCGTGTTGATGTAAAATTGAATGCATTGAGATTCTTTTAATGTGAAAATAAAATTTTTGACTTATTTGATCGTGTATTCTTTGAGTTATCGATTTTGATGAAAATGGGTTAAAATGAAAGATATGAATTATGGTATATTATAGAGAGGATGGAAGTTCTGGGGGTAAGTTGTTCCGAAGTTGTTTCGTCACTCAAGTTATCGCTAAGGTTACTAAAATGGTTACAAAAGTTGCACAATTCCTAATGAATTAACATATAATTATGCCCTACGAATGATATTTCAATTATTTTACATAAATATTTCTTTAGGTACAACTTACCACTGAAACATCTAATCTCATGCTCTTCTATTAGGAAAATGCAATTCAAAAATACACAAGATATCGAGAATGGCACTTTAATGTATTTTTTTCGAACTGTACTGGTTCTAAAATAATAATTTAAGTCAAATCCCTGACAATTATATGCTAAACTTTGACTGCCATTCAAACCATTGAGAGCTGCATTTTCATAATTTACTATTACTCATATCGATATTTGTACAACATTTCAACCAAATTTCATCAGAATTGACGACCTGAGATATACAAAATCTTATTCATAGATATAAATTGAATTTTTTTCAAAATCTAAATGATTCGACGACTATTTAAACCACCAAAAAACGTGAAATATCCCAAGTGCAAACTCAAAATTTGAAATAAACACCAAACGTCAAACGTGAAAAAATAAATATAAATCGCATTAAAAGGAATAATCTGCTGATTTATTTATGAAATCCTGTAAATTTCTCGCTTTGGGCGTACGAGTTCATCCCCCCGACGACAGATTTACGACTGTTTCCCAATCGGATTATCGCAGGCCGTGTAATCCCATTACCTTACAGCCAGAACATCGTAATTTTTTCAACGTTTGACACACGTTCTAGAGCACATCGTTAAGCCGGTAATTATATTCGACAAAACCCGAAACCGGCGTTTAACCCGAGTCCACCTAATAAACCTTATTAGAACACGATACGAGCGAATTAATCGCTAGACCCTCGAGCGGAGTTGTTTTTATTTCGTCTTGTTTGTTTAAGATTGATCTAAACATATGCGATGTTTAGGGGAGGTTTTTGGAGCTGTTTAGAATTTTTTTCAGATATCAGTGTTTTTATAATTAATTCTGTGATTTGAAGTAATTCAAGCATCCCCAGTCTCCTCTAGATATCATTTTTGACAATGACTATCCAAATTCGCGTTTTTAGTTTGAAAATGTACGGGATTAGTCAGAAATTGAATTTCCTCAGTATTAAGTATTACATCAGATACAAATTATAGCAATCATTAGAAGATTCATTTGAATAAGCATAAATATAATTGTTTACATAGGTAAATTACAAATACATTTTCGTATAGATACACGATCATAAAATATGCCAAAGACCGACGACAGTAATAGATAGATAAACTACATATCTAATGATCATCTACGTAAAGTAAGAATCATTAAGGCTAAATAGGATATAAGTATTAAAGAAGAGATTAATTATTAAAACTCTAAAAAATATTCATTTGATTGAAAAAACAGCCACTAGAAGGAAAATTACCAAATGAAATAAGTCACTAAAATCAATTGAATTAACTCGACTCATACCGGTTTAGAAAAACTATCTTATAATATATTTTTTTAAGGTGGTTAATTATCATTTTTTAATCAATTAGATGTTTAATTCTAAACAACAATCGAATCAAATAATGAATCTAAAAATCGACACGTGGCTCTCATCAGAAACCAATAAGACTCAAACCTAGCTTCATAATAAAATTGTATGCGAAAATATTTTTATTAATATCTGATCAATATCATAATTACTAATATCTTTCATAAATCGAAAATTCATAGAAAAACAAAATTGTGTGAATTCTTCCGATAGAATTTTACGACATTTCTTGCTGAAGGCGTTCAGCAAATTGAAAAGGAATATTCGACTTATGAAAAAAAAATACCTGTTGCAATTCGATATACGAGTATCTATCTAGTTTAAGCCCTTAGGTCGTATGTTCGTTTTATGTTGAAATAAACTCGTCGAGGTGCCGCACTACGAACCGATCTACGATCGCTCGTAGCAGTAACTTTTCGACGAAAGTGGAGAAAAAAATTAATTTATTTGATATGGAGAGGTTTCTTATACCAAAGAAATATGTAATATTTCATAATATTGTATAAAATTCGAAAATATTATCAATTGGAAGAAATATTTTGATAGGTGAATTGTTTCGTGTATGTATCTTGTACAATTTTATTTGCCGATTGTAAAAAATATAACGGTGGTTTTAATGTTGTATAAATATATTACCCTGTTTCAAGGTAAGGGTATGTAAATTTATAAATAATGCTATATTTTTATACGAGTTGTTTTTCAGTATAAAAGTTTTTTTGTTGATAAAATATTTAGAGTTTATTATGTAATGAAAATATGTACGATCTTTTTTTCTTTTTACGTGCTGTACTAAAAAACCTTTATACGTATGAAACTTTCATTAAGATTTCTACTTCGTAATAATATTACTGAAAAATGTTTCAGCCTTTAAACATTACATAATGCTCCAGTTTTACGTTATACTGCATTCATTATATTGTGAAACAAATAGTAGATATCCAAAATTATTAATATGAGTTATTAAGAAAAATATAGATATAATGAAGTAATTAATAGATTCCATATTCTCGATAAATATATCTACATAGTTAAAACACGCACAAGAACAGAATAAAATAGTTAGCGATTTGAAATCCTTCGTAATAGTAGAGTTTCTTATGTAATTAAGACAAATGTTCTTCAAAATAAAGAAAATCATATGGTTTTTGAAATATTATGATGATATAAGCATTAGGGAAAAAAATGTTTCCATTTAATTTAATAAATAAATATAAATATGTTGAAATGAAGTGAAATATTTTGTGTCCTAGTCTTGAAAATACACAAAATGTATTTATTAATGTTTAAGCAAAAGGAAGCATTATTTTTCTTAACAATCATTTAACCAATTTGAAAATTTACAATTTTCTCAATCTTTGAAAAATTCCTACAAAGTCTAAATTCAAACTTGATAAAATTAAACCCATTAATTAATCATGACACGCATATGAATCTTAAAAATAAAACAATCTAAAGAAATTAACTCCTTACACACTCTGGTAGAAATAATTGTGGACACTTCTCGTTATTTAGAAATTCAACAAATGATGAATTTTTCATAAAATCATTCCGAATATAGGAGAAAGAAGAAATATTAAAAACTGCACTTGTTTATTATTCAAAATATAAAAAAAACTAACCCTATTTAATGACTTTTCTGCGACAAAATGAATATGAACATTTTTTAAACTCACGAAAAGTGTACACAATTAAATCCTCCACTGTATTATTTAACAACGAAACTTCAAAAAATCAAAAAATTACATAACCCAAACCGTTTTATAACCTCATCAATAAAAACCTTTTAAAAAAAAAAACACTCACTTCTCTTACCGGCCGGGTTGGCCAAAACGCACACAGCCGCAGCCAGAGCCAGCACGACCAGAAAAAGAAAGTCCGCCTTCATCGTCCCGCGAAACGAAGCCTTATGAGGATCGGCCATTTTCTCGAAATACAACCGCCACACTATAAAGACTCGGTCATAGTCCGCTTTTCCGAATTTTTCCCGAATTTTTCCGCGATTTTCCGAGAACAGGTCCGTCGCGCTCCCGCGGCCCGGACCGACTGGCCCCACTGTGCAGCTCTCTCTTTCCGCTGGAGTTGCCTTTTCGCTCCGATTGCTGTCTTCTCGCTCTAGCCAATCGAGTGTGTATATGTTTGTCTCTGTCTCGTTGAGTTTTTCTCGTGTGTGTGTGTGTGGACGCATTTTGTTTACGGCCAGGGGTTAGAAATGCGCGGGGTGCGCTTCTTGAGTCTGATTCGATTTTCGGTTTTTGGGATGTCAGGTGGTTGATGTGTTTTTTTTTTAGAATTGGGTTTTGTTGAATTTAGATTTGATTAATTTTATTTATTAAAGCGAAATTATTATATATTTATTTTTATCTTCTTCGTGTTAGGATAGATTCGGTTCGATTGGATAACGTTTATAGTTAGATTGAGTAATGATTCATTTTTATTCGAAAATGAAATACAAAATGAAGTTTAATTAATAAATATGTACAAGCAGATGCATTTCGTTTTTGAAAATATTTGAATGAGTGATTCAATTGTTTTTTCTATTGTCGAATGGAATGAAAATTTGAAAGGAACGATTGAAAATACGTATTATTAGTAATAAATGATTCATAAAATCTCAGCAAAATTCGAAATTTGAATCAATATGACATTCAATTTTACCTAATGTAACTTAAGCTAATTCATCGAATAAGTAATGACGATGAGTAATTTTCGAAAACATCGTAATTTAAAATTAACAGACTAAAACATATAGGAGGACTTAAGAGGCCAAGGGGTACAAGTGACTTTTTTCCAAAATAAAGTTAAGTGCAGGATTTGGTTATATGTACCCTAATATATGTATTTGCTGGCAAAAGGATATAAATGAATTTGGAACGTGCGTCGAAATATATCATCAAATCATTCAACCTCCTCTTAACACGTGTAGGTATATGCTCAACTTTTATCAAAATCACCGCAAAGTCACTAGTACTCTTTGGCCTTTTCAGTCATTATATAGAGTTTATTATAAAATTATCATGACAATTGAAAAAAAAATACGATTCCTCATAAATATCAAAACAATTATCAATTTATACCAAAGCGAAACTTACTAGAAAATTATAAACAATGTAATTTTAGCGAAATCAGCAAATTTCACCAAACCGATTAAACTCGAGCATTAATTTAATAATCTCTTCCATCCCTTATACCGTTCGAGTTTCATCCCCTCGTTCGAACATCTCAATTAGTCGACATTTCCACCCCAAAGACCACCCCCCAAAGCATGTCATAACTCGGAGTGCATCGATCGAGTGTGAACGAGGCCTTACATTCGAACGGGCCTTCGGCTTTCCCAGTTTTCCCGGCTTTTCCACCCCTAAACATCCCTTAAAACATTCCCGGCCAGTTTTTCCAATCTTCCGGGAAAAAGGGGGTCGAAACTATGCACGTGATGGGAAATCGTTTCTCGGTTCGTATAACGGCTCTAGTTCGTATCGACGAGACTGTTAGTCGTCTGAGGGTGGCTTTTTTGTTTTTTGTAACGGAAAGTTGGGATTCGTGTTTATTTTCTTCGAATTGTGTCTTAGGGGTTGTTCGGAATGTGCATTTTTCTTTAGGGGTGTGTCGATTCGGGTAATGTGCTGGGTTGGATTATTGCGGTCTTGTAATGTACAGTTCTTGGACGAATTACATTAAGCGACAAATTTGGATTTTTTTACAATTGTTATGTAAAACTAAATTTATTCTGAAAATTATGAATATAAAAATGGTATCATTCTATGTGAAAAGGCCGAGGGATACAAGTGATATTTTTCGCCGAAATTGAGTTATGTACAGGAATCGCTTCAATGTACGCTCATATTTATTTATTTACTTCGACAGGCAAATGCCCTAATATTACATTTCAAAATACAAACAAAAAAATATTACAATATCAATAAATAGATAATACAAATATCAATTAATTGAATAAATATATTTGGTGGCAAAAGGATATAAACTATCTTGGAACGTATACCGAGATATATCATCAAATCAATCGATCTCTTCCTAATATTATACATTTGAGCGCACTTTTTTCGAAATCACTTATGCCTTTTGATCTTTTCAGTCATCGAATAGATTCGAATGGTAAATGTAAATTATTTATTAATAGTACCTACATTTTACACATTACATACAAATTATATAATAGGTAGAATTTATCGAATGGACACCCAAATTGTGCATGTTGTGTTTTGAATAGTTACAGGAAATTAAATTTGCGGTTATCAAATATCGGTATAATTAAACTCATTAAAATAAATTTATCAAAAAATATGAAATTTTGAATGTAATTAGTTACAATTTTTGAGCATAATATTACATTTTGCAACCGAAAGTTCATTAAGAAACTTTATATAAAATAGCTGTTCGTAACTTGATAATTAACTTCCTTTTTTGTTTTATGGTCGATTAAATATTATTCGGAGTAAATTAAGCATTTTTAATTGGGCTATTTAGTTCACTGACTGCGCAATTAAGATTGTTTTCCGAAACAAGATCGTACTTCGATTTTCCACCCTCCATTTGAAATTCTTTTGAAAATTCGTCGAAAAGTTCGTCCGTCTAGGACTTCGTTAAAATTATTCCGCACCGAAATATTATTAATTTCAAAATTGAACAAAATCTACAATAATTTTGTTAAATGGTAGTGCGGCTGTCCGTTTAACTTGATTTCGCGCGAATTCTGTTTAATTACGTTTAAAAACCGCAATAATTTTCGTACTCGTTTTACGAAATTACTCAACTCTTTCACAAAGATTCTTGATACAATTACGACCCAACAAAACCGACTCACTAAAAAGATAAAAATAGAACTTAATTGAATACACTCGACCAAAACGAATGATGAATTTCAACGATAGACAGAAAATATAGAACATTTGTAATATGAAATACTTCTTATCATAACAACGTTAAATTCCATTGAATAAATTATTTACTCTAGTGGAATTAATTGTGGGCAATTTTCTCAAATTTGAAATTTTTTTATTTCAACTGAATTTTATTATTAAAAATACACACATGATCAATATAATTGAATCATGATTTTTGAAAAGAGAACGAATTCTTTAAATTTTTCATATACATTGTACCCTTTTCAAAAGTCATGATTCAGTCACCTTAAACAGTATGTCGAAAATCAGAAGTTTTCAACTTATTTAAAGTTATTCTACGATATAAATAGATACATACGTTTTTATAATTAAGCTAATATTGAACTGATCAAATGTCATATTTGACGACTGAAAAGGTCAAGAGGTACAAGTGACATTTTTCTGAAATTGTGTACAGGAATATCTTCTATGTATGCTCATATATTTGATGGCAAAAGGATATAAACGAACTAGAAACGTGTACCTAGATACATCATAAAATCACTCAATATCTTCTTGAATACATGTAAGTACACTTTTCTCGGAATCACTTGTACTTTTTAGCCTTTTCAGGCATAATTTCAAATCACACACTCTCAACATGAAAATTTTAATCACACAATCGATTTCTCTTTCGAATACATTTCTTTCAAAAACGAATCTTGCATGCATCGATCGCATTTTTTATTCACACCATTTTCTCAAACGAAATATATTTTTTTCCATCTCAAAACGAAACGAAGAAGGCGCAGACCTAAATAATCCCTCACACGTCCGAATCCTGAAATTTTATTTATTCCGACACTAGTTCGGGCGTGGTTTCGAATGTGGGGTGCGTTTTTCTAACCCCACCATACTTTGGGGTTGAGAAAACCTACCCCCAACACACCTTTGTGCCAAAAAATTGCCGTAAATATGGGCAATGTCGGTCGAAACACTGGGGTTAGAGTGTGGTGACCATATTTTTTTTTTTGGAAAAAAATTAAGACATTCTAGAGTCTTTCATATGTATAATGGGATGATATTAAAAGTAGGAAATTTATATGTAGATACAAAAGTTATTTCAGTTTTGGTGACTATCACATATGATGACTAAAAAGGCCAAGGGGTACAAGTGAATTCGAGAAAAGCGCGTTCAAAGTTGATCATGTACCTACACGTATTAAGGGGAGGTCGAGTGATTTGATGATGTATCGAGGTACACGTTCTTAATTCGTTTATATCCTTTTGCCACCAAATATATGAGCGTGCATAGAAGCGATTCCTGTGCATAATTCAATTTCGACGAAAATGTCACTTTTTTGATCGTCATATAATAAAAATCAAGATTCATACCAATATTTTGTAGTTCATTTTTTGATTCAATTTGAAATTTTCGCAAACAGTGACAAAACAGTTTTATTAGCATCTACTTTCTATTGTGACAATTGTAACAATCGTTTTTATTAGGGGATGGATGAAGACATTTATTTGATCCTTTTGAGATATTTTGTCCTTTTGGGACACTTGATTTTCTCTCAATTTACATTATATCATTTTCGTTATTTCGTTAGATACATTATTTTTAATTGGCACCTCCAAGTGAAGCCAATATAGAATCAAGTGTCCTCACTATTCCCTACATATAATGAAAAATTATTTATTATGCATTATAAACAGAGTAAATTAATCTAACTGTATATTTCTAATAATTTTTCAATTGAACTCAAAAATTATAGCCAAATTATTTAACTTTACATTGATGATTGATTTTAGAAAATAAAAAAAGGTTTAAATAAAGATATCATAGCGTTGAAATAAAGGACTGTCCTCTCAAATGAGTACACATGGTCACCGTAGGTATGGGCGCCAAAAAAGGTGGAAATTCCGGCTTTTTCTTAGTCCACCCCTGGGATAACCTTAAGGCTGTTTCGTCGGTACAAAGAGCGATTGTTTGAATAAAAATGGTTCGTATTCGAGATGCTGAAGGATTGAAAAGGAGCCTGAGAAACAATCGAAGGCGAAAAAAGCCTTTTTCGGGTACGAATATGATATTCTTCTATATAATAAAATATCCAAAACATAATAAAATGTGCGTTGTGAAATTGTGTCGACTTTCAAAGTCAGTTTAACGACGAAAACTATTATTTTCTTTCAGCGACCCTTTTGTGAATTTACATGTTGGTTGGATGGTTTTAACTTATTTTTTTTTGTGTAGAAAAAATTGAGCCTTCATAATAAAACCTTAGGTGAAGTGGGTTATTTTTAAAATATATAAAAATAGAATTTTTCCGATGAAAGAAGATTCGTTCGAGTGGAATTGATTTCAATAAGTCTTTATTGATTGAACGAATCTATTATATAAAATAATGGTTGAACGTTGATGTAAAATCCGTACGTCATATAAGGTTTTTCAATAAACGTGCTCTAATTTTAACAATTAATTACGTATAAGTTAATCAAATTAAAAAGAATGCGGCGATGATTTTGTACAATTTGTTTTATTTAATTTCAAAGATCGAACGTTCACAATGAAAAACTCCATATAAAAATGTTATACGTTAAAAGAATAATATAAAATTCAATTATATTAATATATAAAATAATCGATAAAGATTGAAACGACAGTTTTTCAATAAGATTTTCTTTCAACTAAATCGGATC
The DNA here is from genome assembly GCA_024721215.1 of Cheumatopsyche charites. Lineage (NCBI taxonomy): Eukaryota > Metazoa > Arthropoda > Insecta > Trichoptera > Hydropsychidae > Cheumatopsyche > Cheumatopsyche charites. The sequence continues at coordinate 1,199,534 of CM045580.1, read as the reverse complement.
AAGTAGAACTAAGTTAATGGAAAAAGTCAAATTTTCAATACCAATTAATAACAAATCGGATTCGATTCCGTAACAGTTCATTGACTTTCCGAACCAATATATCAAATTCAATTATTCGAACGAATTCAAGCGGAACTCACAAAACACACACTCATTCAAATTCAACACGGAGGAAGTGCGACAAATATGGCTTTAATATGAACCATCATAATTATTTTATTTAAAAAAAAAATTGTATAAAATAAAACACTAATCTACGAGCAATGAGCTCATTGAAAATATCAATGAATGCATGGTTAAAATAAATTTACAAGATTAATGCACTGTTAACTATGCCTATTTTATGCAATCTTTATAACAGCAGTGTGAATCATATTTTAACTCACGTGTCAGATGAAAGAACAGATACACAAATTATTACCAGATTCCAATAATATGATAAGTTTTAAAGGTCTTACCAAAAGGAAAAATATTTACAGTAGCTGCAATTTTCAGATCTTATTGAGTTTGTAAATAAACGTAACATACATTAATAATATAATTTTCTATGTAAAGAAATTAGTACCTATACCTATAGTGATTAGTGGGAAAAAATGAAAATGTGAATCGGGACTAGCACTATAGTAGACACTTATCTAATGACATACACGTTTGGAATAATTTCACTATGAACCATATTAAATCACTGGTCCATTTTTATCACCCTTCCTCTATACACAAGCACATATTCCAACGAACCACATATTGCAAACACAATATATGCAAAGCTCAAAAGAAACAAACACCGTCGCTCGGTTAATTCGTCGTATTTATTTTCCTCGCTATTACCTTTTGTCCTGCGAACAATGGCGAACTAAATACAAAACATCGAAAAACACAAGATAGAGCAAACAACACACATATAGATACATACGACGACTGAAGAGACCAAAGGATACAAGTGATTTTTTTTCCGAAATTGAATTATGTTCAGGAATCACTTCTAATATAATATTTAGTTGCAAAAGGATATGAACGAACTTGGAAATTGTGCCTTAACATATCATTTGATCACTCAACCTCTTCCTAATACATGTTTAACTTGAGTGTGCTTTTCTCAAAATCACTTGTACCTTTTGGTCTTTTCAGTCGTCATATGATTCACGAGTGTAAATTGCGAATGCAAAATACAATTTTCCGAAATTGAGCGAACCGTGCAAAATGCAAGAGGCTAGATAAGAGCGCCGTGGAAATATCGCCCAAGAGCGTACGCGTCTTATTATTGAATACGGAATTTAGCCATTAAGCCAAACTAAGCCGTACATAAATTTGTTTATCGTTCAATATTAACCCGGTTGTTAGCGCATGTCGCTAATGGCGATTACTATGTTAGTGCGTCTTCGAAGGAACGTCGGTGATGGCCGTTTTTTAGTCGAGGTGATAAATGGTTTATTAGAAATTCTAGCATAGTCTTATTAAAACGTTGAGAAGATTCTTTACTAACGTGTTTTGGATGGATTTTATGCTATACTATTTATATTGATCATACGGATATGATGGGTTCTGTTGTTATTTTGATGACGCCTCTGATAAAATAATTTTAGTCTTAGGGCTAACCATTCCTCACTGAAAAAAACTTAGATTATAAAACGACTGAATAAATGTAAGCCTAAATTATAGTAAAAAAAGTATTATATCAAGTTCGAAAATACAACAGATAATAGGCAAAAATGTATAGACGCTTTAAAAACATCTGCAAGTCCAAATTTACGTATTCATTTTTTCATGTTAATCATACTACTCAGACTTATACTATTGATACCATTTTATTCATATAAAAAGTAATATATAATACAGATTTTTATTTATTTCCAAAAGCATTCTAATCTGAAACTTACAGTCACATTAAATATTATTATTTTCGGAAAGACCTTTTAAATGACACTTTAATCACATTCGGGTACCAAACTGCTCATTATAATTTATCTAATGCATCATCCACACGACGTAAACGACAAAAGTCGCCGACTCGATTCATTCACACAGTATATTCAACTCATAAGAGATAAATACGAATAACGAGCAACAAGCACATCAACAGAATCGAACACCTCAATACCTCATAATCCCGAAACATCCAAGTCCCATAACCTATCATCGAGACGACTCAAAAAGCCCAATAGAGCGATTAATAACAGTTCGTCTCGTCATTAGCTAATATTGCGCGACAACAACCCCATCAACACAATGCTTCCCATCACAACCCCCATTTTCCTTACCCCCTTATAGCAGGGGGTGTCAAGCTCGCTGACACATATTAATGGCACATCAGAAATACGTAATATTGTTTCGGACCTGCTTCACGGGCTCCTAAATATGCCCGAGTCTGCATTATGCTGTCAAAATACTTTGTATGTAAATTTATGACGTCAACAAAGGAATAGACATTTACTTTGCGAAAGGAAGAGCCATTGTGTCGCGTTTTTCTTTTTTTCTTTGGGGAGGGCAAGGATCGTGTGTACGCGCCCCTTTCTCGCTTTTCCCTTTTCTCGGTCGCCGCATGTGTGAAAAATTTAATGGAAAATATGTATGCAAGCGCTTTTCCGAAAAAATCGCCTTTCGGACCTTTTGTGCGAGCATGTGACCCTTTGCGACCGCACGAAATTTAAAATAATGTGTACAGTCGGTTCAGGCAGTCTGTGTTTTCTTTATTTATTTATTTTTTACTGACATTGGTGCCCAATTTTTAAATAAATTATTCGATTCAAAATAAAGAAGCAATTTATAAGAGTAGAAAGTCCAAAGGGTAATTAATAAGCGTACGATATATTGATCGAATTCAAACGACATGTAACTTTCACATGAGGCATACACAAACGTTTTATCTCACTATTTTGATTCGAATCATTTACTTTTGGATTTGAAAATTTAAAATTTAATACATTACAATTTCAATTCATTTTTTTTTTCAATATTTACAGCAATTGCTTCGATAAATATCAATATCAACGCATATGAATCGCTCATTTCACAAACATACTCGTACAATCCAATGAAATTCAAATAGAAAATATTATCCATCATCATTCTCAAGTATCACGACTTACTTCACACTCTGTACATTATGCTAATATTGAACCCCACTTCGTCCCATATGACCAGTCTTTCATATAACTTCGTACACTCGATCCTTTTTTTATACAGCCTCAAAACAACACTATGTTACGATTTTTAAACAGATGCTAAACTGAAATATCGAATTCGATAGATACATATTTAAAACTTGATTTGTATACAATTTTTTTAAATCAAATTTTATTGTAATTTTTTTATATATGAAGAAAAGATCATTTGAGAATTGACTAGCTATTTTCAAGAAACTTGCTCAGAATCTAACATAATCCAATCTAGTCCAGAACAAATGCATCTAAAAGATAGTATTAAATCGGAATCGACAATAAAATCCTAATCAAACCTATTATGAATAGTCGACCAATTCTTAATATTTAAGAAAATATAATGTAAACAGTGATTTCCCAAGCCAATTTTCATCACACACAAAGCTTGACAAGCTTAACCTTGAACTTGAACTTGAACACCAAACTCTACAACTACTTGACAAAACCGACAAAATTACTCAAAAATCGAACATCTACTATACCAACAGCCCGAAAACCCCACAGCAGTCACCCATAAAAGGTATTACCATACATATAATATTTCGGGTCGCACTGCTCGAGTATCGTTTGTTCGTAAATTGGAAACTATGATCCGATACGGAGGCCATCGTGGCCGGTAATAGCAGTCGTGACCTGCAGCATGCATTATTCAGGAGGCCCTCAGGGCTTCATCAGAACCACCCTCGGGATGTGAGGGGGTTGAATCACCCTCATTTGACTCCGAGTGGACACTAATCCGGTCGTACGACTCCTCCCATGTGTGATTGACACGAGTCTTGCGGGACTAGGGTCGTTTTTCCGTTTTATTTGTATGGGAGGTTTGAGGTTATTCGGGTTTTATATTTTTTTTTTGATATATTCAAGGTTTTTGATTGAAAATTTTGTAGTATTGATGATTTTATAAATTTTGGAAATGTCACACGTTGTTGACTCGAGCCGGCGGCATTAGTCGTTTACGTTGTGTGGATGACCCATTAGATTTTTTCATATGAGTTTATCAATCTTTTTTTACAAATATGTGTAGTTTATGGTAGAAAGATTTTATACAAATATAATACATTAAGTGAAGAATTAACGATAAGTTTAAAGCTATTGAAAGTATCAGAAGATAAGAAAACTCAAGTTGAATTTATATAGTTTCTAAATTATTCACCTATTTATGTGTATGTATGATAAAAGTAGCCACAAGGACAATCAGTGAATCATATGATGACTGAAAAAGCTAACGAGTACAAGTGACATTTTTAGCGACATTAAGTTATGTACAGGAATCGTTTCTAGATATATTTAGTGACAAAAGGATTTGGTACAGAGATATATCATCAAATCTCTCAAACTACTCCTAATAAATGCCCAACTTTGAGCGCACTTTTTTCGATATCGCTTGTACCCCTCGGCCTTTTCAGTCGTCATATATTTTACTAAAATCGTTTAATTTCATATAATTCAAACGAGCTAATGATCTATTTATGATCACGAATATCTCAGAATCTAACAAAAATATTAAAAAAAAGAACCATCTAGTATGCATATTATACATAGCCCTTACTTTATAGAAACCTACACTCACAATATATTTACGACTTCCGCACTTTTCCCTATGAACTGCACTTACCCCAACAGCCTCAACCATATTTTTATCGACACTCCAACAATAAACACAGTTGCAAACAGACGTTCTTCGGCGACCGTTTCTTGCGCCAATAGAATCCCGGGGTGGATAGATGTTAATCATCGTCGATGGAAAGTGGACTGCGGTAGCGTTGATATTTATTGGTCCTTACGAAGTCATTAAAGGCCGGGTTAGGGTCCGTTACTCACACTTTATCTCTAAGGCACGCACAACACCCCACCCTGTACATGCGGGTCGACACCTTCGATCAACCCTGACCCTATACAAAGCAATAAGTATCGAAGGAACGTGATCCGTGTAACACGTACTAAGTCAACTTGAATTTATTTTTTCAAAAAAAAAAAAAAATTTGTACTTAAGGGTCGATTTTTTCACCTCTGGTTTGAGAATAAAACGAATTCAAGCTACACTATGAGCTGTCAAAACAGCCGCTGAAATAGACATACATAGTACAGTTCATACAACAATACATATGTACATACATCTCTTTCCCCCAGATTTTGAAAGCTCATCGTTGGAGGGATCACGTGAAGTTTGAATTCGTTCTATTCTCAAATCAGAGGTGAAAAGACCGGCCCTTAAATTCTTAATTAATATTTCTATTTATGGTCTGAGTTCAAATTATCCTTAAACTGAGAAGAATCTGTGGTTACGAAACCGCTGAAAAGCGGAAGTCTATGTCTAGTCATGATTTTTATGTATTTGTATATTTGTAATCATATTTTATTTATTTTAGAAAAAGCAGCCCTTTTATAGCACAGAATTAATCTTTGTATTATAGCAGGTGTGCTATTGAAAGAGTGTTGCATTCTTTAGATATAGAAAGTCTCGTTGTTGAAAATTGTGCTGTATATAATATAATCATTTTAGAAAACATTAATTGAAAAATATAGATACAGATCAAGATATTCTGACATTTTAGAAATCCAGAGTATTTTTCCATTGTAGAATTAAGTACAGTCATCCTCCGTTTAACACGATTATTTCGCATGGTTTTTTTCAATACGCATACGATATTATTTCTAAAAAAATCATAGACATGATGAATCTTATAACTGGGGATGATTATAACCAAAAATTTTGACAGATATACGTTGCTTACGTAACAAAACTTAGCATTAAATAACATTTAAACATTTTTCTCGTGTAAGTATAATTCAGCAGATGTTATTATCAACCAATTTCTAACCAACAATTTTCATATCAAACCTTAAAAAAACCAAATTTTAACAACAAAAAAATAAAAAGATACAAAAATATATTCGAAAAACAAAGAACACCAAACTACAAACAAAAACCTTCCACTTCCAACAAGATTTATCGAGGGCCACAATCGGTCCGCGACCCGTCGCTTGACCGTCCCCGAATTTAAACCTTCCAGTTAACCGCGTATTAGTCAAATAAATAATCCTCACGCCTGTGCTGAGCTTTCACCTTTTCGCTTGCACAGGCCCTTATTATACATACATATATGTTATTTCGCAACACCCTGTATACGCCGCGTTATATAATACGTAGTTGAGCGTATTTATAACGCGACATAAGGAAAGCTTAATGCTCGGCTCGTTCTTTCGTGAAAGCTCATACGTCAGACGTGTCACATTCGAGATTATGACATTTTTCAGTAACAAGCCTAAGCGATCGTTTTTATTCGGCCGTTTGCCTACACGTACATATAATATTATATATAGGGGAGACTGTTGTTTAAAGTGACATTTTTAATTTTTAATTTTGCTCAAAATTAATAATTAATTTTTCCAATTGAAAATCCGCCTTTAATATATTTATTACAATTTTAATCATTAGATAATACATGACGATTGAAATAGCTAAGGGATGCAAGAGATTTTGAAAAAAAGTGCGGTCAAAGTTGAGCATGTATTAGAAGAAGGTCGAGTGATTTGATGATATATCGAGGCACACGTTCCAAATTCGTTTATATCCTTTTGCCACCAAATACGTGAGCATACATATTTGCGATTCCTGTACATAACTTAATTTCGGCAAAAATGTCGCTTTTACCCCTTGGCTTTTTCAGTCGTCATATATTCATATACATATAACATTAAACACAAATTTTATATGTATGTATGACAGGAAAAGTTATTTAGTTAGTTTGGTTTTAGGTTAGGACTTAGTTTTATTCTCAAACAAAGGTGAAAAAATCGACCCTTAAACTAGTAAGATTTTAAATAATGTTTTTATCCAAATGCAATACCAAAATTTTTTATAGTAATATTATTTTACCTTTGTTCTTACGAATTATGATTAGCACAATTCTTGACTTGATATAACCTTTCTTAAAACTTAATAAAATCTAACTAAACCCAAAATAACTAATATAATCTAACCTGAAATATAAACCAGCCTTATTTAATTTAACACATCGAGTTTCTTATCATCAACATTGAACACAACCACCTAAAATTCAATTTCAAATAATTTATAACAAATTTTCAACGTCATTCATACGAAACAAAACACAAAACCATATCAAAAAGACAGCTAAAAACATAAAAATGATTTGAAATTTAATATGTACATTTTAAATTTTAAAAGTGGCACAAATCACTCCAGATATATCAATCTCCTCTATGTCTAATAGGAAAAAATGCGTCTTTTTATTTCCGCTCTCTATGATGCTTCAGCCATATATGCGAAGCTATAATATAACCCAAGTATACGTTTGCGTTTTTCTTCGCTAGTTCGTCATATATTATTAAAGCGGCGAAAATATTGCCTTTTCTCTCGTATATTTCGCGTGTTTCGTACGGAGGTTTCGTGTATTTTTTATTGCACATACGATTATTTGAGTGCGCTCATGTACTTTGTTCTCGTAGTTTCGCGATTTAATGTAATTTTTTTATACCACGCCATGCATTTTCTGTGTTTCGCTTGCAATTGCGTGAGTGCCGTGAAATTTTCTACTCAATAAATCAAAATTTTTCCCTTTGAGTTATGTTAATTTTCGTTTATTTACTAACTTCGTACAAAGGTGCGAAATTTATGAGCGTGGAGAGAAATTCGTAAATATGTCCTTAAGTTCAACAACAGTATAAATCTACAAATTACAACAAAAAACTATTATAATATACTTCAAAATTGACAAAATTATCGAATTGAAAAAAATTAAATCAACATGTTTTAGTTCCGATTGAGGTGAGGTTTTTTAAATCGCTGAAAGTATCTAAGCGATCTGATTTAAAATAACCAAATTTAAATTAAAACATTGTAAAATATTAATAAATAATTATATTATATTATATAAAAAACTTATTTTCAGTTTTAAGAATCATTTGAATGACTCATAATGAAAAAAATAGGACTTTAGTGGAAAAATTCATGCGTTCACATTGAAAACTTGTGTGATATCCGTTTCTAATAATTTTATATTTCGTTTTAAATTTCATACAAAATTTATATCTCAATACGTATTTTAAATCTATTAGATTAATTAAATGTTAAAATACTTTAAAATTTAAAATGAAAATACTTTCAACAAAGTCAAATGCAAACTCATCAATATCTGGGTGCAAAAGTATTATAGATGGACTTACACCACTGTTAAAAATAAGACACAGAGATAAAATTATTTTATAAACAAGTTCTATTAATATTTATAAAGTTTATGATGAAAAAATCGATTCAAAATATTACGCTCGAAATGAACCGATGAAATAACAGCCTTTTGAATATGCTATCGTAAAGTAAACGCAATTATCATACGAATTTTCCGCATCGTTTTTCAGTTCAGCTCTTTATTTGCAAATCGATCATAAAATCAAATTTTCATAAATGAACCCATTAAACAGTGCATATAGATTTTCAAAAACGAACAGAATAATCCGAAAAATATAATAACAGCAAACGTTGCATATCAAAAGCGAATTCGCGCATCAGATGAAAATTTAAACGCAGCAGTATTTTACTGGTATTTTTTTAATTGAAAAATTTAACATTAAACCAATATCGAACATAAAGATTAAATTATGATTAAAATCATATAATACGTATTCAGATTAAATTCTATCTATTTAGTGACACATAATGTGCGCTCTAATTATAATACTTTCCAAAGTTTGCCTCATGGCTTATTTCTTCGTATTAAAAATGAACGATGTTAATTGAGTATAAATGTACAGAAATTTCTTGTACAAAATATATATTCAAATTTCATATTTTCATATTAAAGTTGAATCGAACATAAGAGTAATCCTAACGTCCATAACGTCAGTTTAAACAGCTCAATAAATAAAATCAACGATATAGAGTGCAATTTCAAAAACAAACATCCATTCCCGCCCACAAAATATAACCTAACCGCCATTTTGTAAGCATAAGTCTAGGACAAAGTGGCTTTAGTGCGTGACAAATGACTTTTAGCAGCAGATATCGAGTGTATGTTTCGTATGAAATAAAGGTTGTGCACATTCACAGAAAATGCACATAACAGTTGCACATTGCATCGATTTATATACAGAGTGACATGAAATTTTGTGTATATAATATTATTTTCATAAATAAATTAATTGAGTTTGAATTTAATGAAGTTTTCAAGTAACAAATGTATTGATTTTATTGAACAAAAAATTTGAAATTTGAATTTTATGCATGTTTGTTTACGTGATAATAAATGTTCATGCATGTCTATATGTGGTTTATTTTCTCTTAAGTCATTTATTAGATTGCATTCAATTTTTTTTGAGTCATTGTGTAGACATTTGGAAAGGTTAACGTATTACTAAAACAATTTTTCATTTTATAATTGAAGAAAAATCTAAACCAAAGAGTCAACAATCTAACGTAATACTTTTGTTTAGATGAGTTAATTTTAAAGTAATGTAAGTATTTATATTAAATTGTAAGTATTAAGGTTGGTTTAGGTTAGGTTACATTCATTTGTTTTTCAGTTTGCTGCGAATTTTGTATAAAATTTGAGTGTAGATAAAGAAACGATCGAATTTGTGATTAATATGAAATTATATATTTTTTATAGCGTGCATTTATTATCTATTTGTATGTTGCTAATTTTGAATAAAATTAAAATGTAAATCAAATAAAAAAGTCTTCGAATATATGATAAATATAAAAAAAAATCTCTAGCATGAATTCATCTATTTGTATGTCTCTAGTTTTGAATAAAATTAGAATGTACCTTAAATATAAAAACAAACATCGATTATATAATTGATATAAAATTATAATTTCTTTGGCGTGCATCTATCTATCTGTCCGTTTCTAGATTTGTATAAAATTTTAATGTACCTAGGAAAAAAAAACAAACATCGAAAATCATAATTTCTCTAGCGTGCATCTATCTATCTGCCTGTTTCTCGTTTTATATAAAATTTTACTATACCTTAAAAAAATGAATATTCGATTAATAAAATAGCTACCGATTCTTCGAACGGTGTCTGAATTACAGTCCGACCTGTAGTACGTGCGGTCGTATATGCGTTTCTAGTTGCACTTTACGACCGGCCGTAAGTCACGTTTATCTCGAACGATTGCTCGCCGAGAGATGTGTGTTTATGTATCGCGAGGGTCGTTCTGATGGTCTTTAGATGCGCTTCGTACGTGATTGGGTACGGGGCTAGGATTTGGGCTAGGATTTCAACTTTGGACGGATTCGGATTGTGGTCGTGTTTAATGTGTGTGTCTGTCTGTCTGTCTGGTTAGGGTCGTTAACGAAGGATTTCGGTTCGATTATGTGTTGTAGTGAGTTTGTGATAGTAGTGAATTTGTTATATAACTGTATAATAGCGCTGATCTGAGTGTCCATGTAACGCTTCAAAGTTGCACAGTTGAATTGAAAATTGCTTCAAATTAGTATTTTAAATATCACTATTTTGTGCTTGTTTAAATTTAGTCTTGTTTGTTGATTATGTACTAGAAAATTGAATATTTTTATCAATACTGTCCTGAAGCAATTATATTTTCAAAGAAAATATTAAATATTAAAAATTTAAGCAATGTTTTTTTATAACACAATTATCTCAATTTCCAATTTGAATCAATTTCTAAAATATAGGTATAGTACATTTCATTGCATGAACATAGATATATAAAAAAATCATATGATTATTATGATAAAGTTGATCAGTCTGTCTGTCCATCTGTCTTTCTTAATTTTCAGTTTGTTTATTTGTATGAATGTGTTTATTTGTTTGAAATAAAATTATCTTTGAAACTTCTTAATAAAAATGCTTGAAGAATGCGAGTATATTTATATACCTAAAATTAAAATATTGTTCTAAAAAAGTTCAATAATTCAATAATATAATATACTAGCAACGTCTAGAAGATATTACAATTTACGACCGAATACCACAAAGGGTACAAGTGACCTTTTTTATCGAAATTGAATTACGTACAGAAAACGGTTCTATACATGATACAGAATTATTTTCAGTACTTAACTCAATTTCGATACAAAATATCACTTATAACATTTGGTCTATTCAATCATCAACTGTTAACTAATGAAATGAAATAAAAAGTTAATTTATTGTTATGTAGTTTATCATACAATTAAAAATCGGACCTACACATAACGAGTCTACGTTGATTAGAATCAGTCTGAAATACCCAAAAACTAATTAAACATTAATACTAAACTAGTCCATATTCGTATAAAATTCACATACAATAATCAACAGAAATTTACAAACTATCGCTATCTAAATACGAAAACTTCCAGAACGAACCACACATCGTTCTTTCGTCCAAAACCGCTTCAAACGGTGATGTTTCATACTAGACAATGACACTAATTGCGCACCCACCCTGTATATGCGACACAATAAAATATATATCAACGACAATAAATAAGCATCGACCTTATGAAAAAGGCTCTGTGTGCGTTTTATTGCCGCAAAGGCAATTTCGTACATCGAGTGCTGTAGAGATGAGAATTTTATTCGGTGCACATTAAAAGTACGCAAATTAAAAGGGACTTTGATGAAATCGAATGAAAAAGAGTTTGAGTGAAGCTTTATGGTTTTTTTTTCAGTTTGAGCTTTGATTTTTTTTATGGTGTAGTTCAAAAGAGGGCTTTTATCAGAGTTGAACGTTTGAGAGTGAATTCGGTTTTGTTTGTTCGTTTTTGGCTCTTTTCTGTTGGAGTTTTTGCATAGAAAATTGACATTTTCTGTTGAGTTAGATTTTATATTTGATTAGGATGAGTTAGATGATATTTTTCATAAGTTAGTGTGAGCTAAATTTTCGATGTATTAGATAGAGCGTCTAGATAACAAGATAACAGACAAGTTTTATAAAAATATTTTCGTATTCTGATAAGAATAAAGTTTTCGATAAATAGTATATAATTTTAATTATGAGCAATTTTAAATTTAATGAGCGAATTGGTACCAGCTCTAATTATCATGAGAATAGTGTCGTTTAAAATATCTTGTCGAGTAGAATAATATTTACTATCGCAGCTAGTCTCAGTTTCCATTTCCTTCGGAGATATTCAAATATTCATATTGTCATTTTTATAAAAAAATGTGTTCATACTCATTGAATGTTATTAAATTTTATAAAGACAAAATTATTTGTTTCATTTTTCGATATCCGGCGACTTGCGATAACAATTTGATTAAGATAATTGCTTAAACTACTACCGGTATATAATTACCCGTTTCCGTAAGCGAATTTACAATAAAATTAACGAAATATTCATATTGTCATTTTTATAAAAAAAAGTGTTCATACTCATTGAATGTTATTATTTGATAAAGACAAAATTATTTGTTTCATTTCCGATATCCGGCGACTTACGATAACAATTTAATTAAGATAATTGCTTAAACTACTATCGGTATATAATTACCTATTTCCGTAAGCGAATTTACAATAAAATTAACGAAATATTCATATTGTCATTTTTATAAAAAAGTGTTTATATTCATTGAATGTTATTATTTGATAAAGACAAAATTATTTGTTTCATTTTTCGATATCCGGCGACTTGCGATAACAATTCGATTAAGATAATTGATTAAACTACTACCGGTATATAATTACCTGTTTCCGTAAGCGAATTTACAATAAAATTAACGAAATATTCATATTGTCATTTTTTAAAAAAAAAGTGTTCATACTCATTGAATGTTATTATTTGATAAAGACAAAATTATTTGTTTCATTTTTCGATATCCGGCGACTTGCGATAACAATTCGATTAAGATAATTGATTAAACTACTACCGGTATATAATTACCTGTTTCCGTAAGCGAATTTACAATAAAATTAACGAAATATTCATATTGTCATTTTTTAAAAAAAAAGTGTTCATACTCATTGAATGTTATTATTTGATAAAGACAAAATTATTTGTTTCATTTTTCGATATCCGGCGACTTGCGATAACAATTCGATTAAGATAATTGATTAAACTACTACCGGTATATAATTACCTGTTTCCGTAAGCGAATTTACAATAAAATTAACGAAATATTCATATTGTCATTTTTTAAAAAAAAAGTGTTCATACTCATTGAATGTTATTATTTGATAAAGACAAAATTATTTGTTTCATTTTTCGATATCCGGCGACTTGCGATAACAATTCGATTAAGATAATTGATTAAACTACTACCGGTATATAATTACCTGTTTCCGTAAGCGAATTTACAATAAAATTAACGAAATATTCATATTGTCATTTTTTAAAAAAAAAGTGTTCATACTCATTGAATGTTATAAAATTTGATAAAGAAAAATTATTTGTTTTATTTTCGATATCCGGCGACTTGCGATAACAATTTGATTAAGATAATTGCTTAAACTACTACCGGTATATAATTACCTATTTCCGTAAGCGAATTTACAATAAAATTAACGAAATATTCATATTGTCATTTTTATAAAAAAGTGTTTATATTCATTGAATGTTATTATTTGATAAAGACAAAATTATTTGTTTCATTTTTCGATATCCGGCGACTTGCGATAACAATTCGATTAAGATAATTGCTTAAACTACTACCGGTATATAATTACCCGTTTCCGTAAGCGAATTTACAATAAAATTAACGAAATATTCATATTGTCATTTTTATAAAAAAATGTGTTCATACTCATTGAATGTTATTATTTGATAAAGACAAAATTATTTGTTTCATTTTTCGATATCCGGCGACTTGCGATAACAATTCGATTAAGATAATTGCTTAAACTACTATCGGTATATAATTACCTATTTCCGTAAGCGAATTTACAAAATAACATTTAAGAAATATTTAAATATTCATATTGTCATTTTTATAAAATAAAATCATAACCATATTAATTGAATGTTATTATTTGATAAAAACAAAATAATTTGTTTCATTTCCGATATCCGGCGACTTGCGATAACAATTCGATTAAGATAATTGCTTTAACTACTACCGGGTTTTTAACTATCTGTTTCCGACAAGCGAATTTACAAAATAATATTAAATAAATATTTTAATAATACAACTATCTTTTTTCTATTTTTAGATTATTCCATAGGTAAAATAAAAAGCGGATGTTTCACTACGCGAAAAAAATCTTTATAATGATACATAAATCTTATCTATTAAAGCGGAAACCAGCGTCTACGTATGACGACTGAAAAAACCAAGAGGTACAAGTGACAATTTTGCCGATATTGAGATATATACAGGAATCGCTTCTAGTTGTAAGTACGCTAATATATTTAGTAACAACAGGATATAAATGAACGTGGAACGTGCACCGAGATATATCATCAAATCACTCGATCTTATTATAATACATACATATAATATTTTCGAATCCATCTCGAAGTCATATACATCCCTTGGCTTATTCAGTCGTCACATATATTTTATAAATATTTGAAACAATAGAAAATCTCGCTAAAAAGATAAAACTACGCTTTCGTCGCAAACGGACCGAACCAAAAATAGAAACCGACGTTGAATTAAACCCAACCGAATAAACGACGACTGAAAAGGCCAAGGGGTAAAAGTGACATTCTTTCCGAAATTGAGTTATGTACAGGAATCACTCATGTAATTTGTGTCAAAAGGATACAAATGAATATGGAACGTGTACCTCGATATGTCATCAAATCACTCGATTTCCTCTTAATACACGTAGATACATGTTTGAGCGCCATTTTTTCGAAACCACCGCCAAGTCACTTGTACCCCTCGGCCTTTTCAGTCGTCGAATGCGTTAACTAAAATAGGCCAGAGGATAAATTGGCACATGAGATCCACAATTCGTCAATACGGTCAAAATTGCCTACGGGCAACAAGGTCCGGCTCCGCATGTAATAATTGAACGCTTTAAAAGCCTTCCCTTGTAATCCATCAATCATTTAATTTGGCCAACCACCTTCTGTACGTACGGTGCACTCTCTATTTATATATTTCTGCACTAATATGTGTATATAAATTAATTATATATTAATTATATTAGTCATAATGAACCGAATCATTGAAAATTGAGTTGTCACAGTAATGCGTTAGATAGGTAACATAAACTGACACAAAGATTAGTGCTATTGTTATATTATATTAGATGATCGAGTTTCTTATTGTGCAACGTGATTGACTTCAAAATATAAGTCGAAAAAAATTATGAAACACGTTTGATGTTTTTTTCAATATTACCATAATTCCCTTCAGTGATACGAAATTTCGGATAAATTAAATAATGAATAATTTATAATTATAAACGTACGAATATCTTTTATAACAACCTACATATTATGACCGAATTTCATAAATTGCACAAGTGACTTTTTTTATCGAATTTCAGTTAAATACAGAAAATAGTTTTGTATCGTATATCGTTTTCTGTATTTAACTCAATATCGATAAAAAAGGTCACTTGTGCTCTTTGTGAAACTAAGCCATCATATTATATATGATCAGTTCACATAAAAGTGCAGAATTATTTAAAATTGCCTCTGAAATAAATGATTCAGAATTCAACTATCTTTTTCATTTAATGAAATAAACGGCTACATTACATCATTATATAAGACTTATTAAGGTTTTCTTAAAATTAAATAAATCAATTAATTCCGATTATGTTGATTATATTTCTCGATATTATACAAATGAATCATTTTTGTATGACACTTTGAAAACAAAATATTGCACAATGCATTAAATTTAAGGAAAATATGATCAAATTATATCCACAAAATTAACCTGACGAATTTATATCACTTAACCTTACATATGTATGTATAATTTATTTTCATTTAGAAAAAATATTTCATCCATAAAAATTTATTACGATACAATGACCTTAAAATCTATTTTTTTTTCAAAAAGTAAAGTTGAACACTTTATATACTCTCATATACAAGAAACACAAACTAACACACAGATTAGTACTATTATCATATCAAAAATAATTATTATCTCAAAAGTAGGTCCGAATCTTCATGGAAGTTTGATTCGAGGCAATTTCATAAATTCTCGAAGATATTATTTATACAGGGTTATATCGTATTATGGATAGATTGTGGGGTTAGGGTCAGATAATGAAACACCCAACGTTCGCTATGGGGTGGCATTTTTCGATCCTCCGGATCTATGTATTATTAACGAGATACGGACGCGATCAATTATCCCGTACGTCCGATCCGTGACGTTCGATCGACACGTGGAACAATTTAGGATATCTGTATATTTTTCGGAAATATATGAGTTATTTTGGTATAGGAAAATCGTTCGAAGATGCTATATTTTTTGAAAAAAATTTTTTTTTTTTTAGACAAGTTTAGTATACATCGAATTAGGTAAGTAGTAATAAAAAATCGTAAAGAAAAGAAGAAGAATCGGTTGATTAAATATGCAATAATTGATTGATTTTAATTGAGTTGTATTTTACTGTTCAATTTCTCTTTAAAAATATCTTGCGACTTTCGTTAGGTCCGATTGAATTAATCTCAATAATAGAATCGACACAATATAAAATTGCACTGACGATTATCTATCTATGATAGCTTTATATTTTTTCTTGAATTATTAATATATTTTATATGTAATGATTTTATATATTTTTGAGTTCAAATGTTTTCAAATAAATTATGTGATTCTATACTAAACAATCACGTGAAGTTCAATCAATGTTTTAACGAACATATGAAAATTTTTTTTGATGATCGTTCTTATAATTTAAACTGTTGCAATATTCAAAATTCATAAATAAGAATATCAATCGAATGAAATTCATGAAAATAATTATGCCTGTTATGAAAAGAGCGCAGCAGATCATTTTCAGAACAAACGATCACATTTAGCATTCAAAACAATCGTCTCGCGAAACAATCAAATATTGATAATACAATAACACAAAAGACGAAATCTAAACAAAACAATGAGCTTTCGTTTGTCGTTTTTATCAAAGCGAAAATAATACGAGCAAACATCGGCGGATCAATTCGCGGAAAACTCGCAACTAATTTGACTCGCGGAGCAATACATCAATTTGCAAATTCTATGAAAACACAACAGAAAGTACAAAGATCGCTTTCATCTCGCAAAGAAAGCAATTTGTATCGACTACCCGTTCATAAAACATAGGAAAAATTCGACGAAAAGAGCCAGATAATAAATAAAAATGCGAAAGACTATTTACATAGCTGGTAATTGTAGTGCTGTTCTAGTGTTTCGATGTTCCGGAAAAACATGGGAAAAGCTTCGTAATCACCGAATATAATCCCGCTTATTGCTCCGATACCTCAGAGGGTCTTGGAGCAAGGAAAAAATGCGACTAAAGAGGCTTTTTCTCGGTCCTAAGGACAAATGTCCTTAGGGCGACAATGGCGATAGAAACGGGGATTAACTATTTTTATGTGCTGTGATCGTCCTTAATTGATAATAAATTTCGTCTCGTGTATCGTTTCGATTTATTTATGATACGTGTGTAATATGCTTTCTAAGGAAAATCTAGGCGAATATAACAAAAGTTGATATAATTGAAACCTATTTTTTTTCGTAAGCTTTATGAATCATTGAAAAAATATTTTTTAAAAATTTAATAGATAGTGTTTTTGATAATGTATTTCAATATTTCATAGTATACGTATTCATATATACTTATCATCTTCATGTTCTCTTAAATCTTTCATTATAGAAATAAAAAATGAGTACGAATTATAAAAGATCTCCAATCATTTCGACATTTTTTAATAAATACAGAATTGAATCAAAAAAACATTTTAGAATCAGACATAACCTTATTTTTTAAATGAATTTTAATTACAATTTCATCTCAAATTAACATTTCAAATGATTAGAACGATACTCAAAGAAATGTAGCGACCCTAATTTTATAGTAAATAGATTAAATATTTTAATCGATACAGCGTTAAAATAACATATGAATATAATTATCATAAATCGAATTCAAGTAACGGATACAAAAAAACGCACCATCGATAAACGGACCAATTATGTATTTCACCATTTTAATCATTTTTGTGAAATTATCAAAATATTAATTCAGAATCGGCCATCGATTTTTCGAATAAAGACGTGTCGTTTTCGAATTTCATATATATATTTTTTGAATAACGTGAAAATTATTTTCGCGACATTACAATAAAATAGAGTTCTTTGTGAATAAGGAAGTGTTTTAATAATAATATAAAATCCTACCTTGCATGCCTTAAAGATGAAATGTTTTTTCTAAATTCACTAAAACACTCACTTAATTAAAATAAATATAATTAAAATCGATATTTTCGATAAAATTACAACAACTAATCAAACGACCGGTCGCGACAATCGAATCTAATCAACTGATTAAAATCGAACACAATAATAAAAAATACGTAACCAACACGTGTAATAATATAAGTGAAAGTGCAATGGTGTTAATTTCAAATTGTGTACAAATTCAACATGCTGTTTTGGAGATTTGCAGAATTTCGAGTGAGTTTTTAATATTTTGTTTAATTATAAGCCTAATCATTCAATCTGTATTTGCTCAATACTAATTTTACGAAATACGACTCACACTTTTTTCGAGAACACTGTTTTGAAATACAAAGAAAATAATCCAATTTAATGAAAATTGAAATGAAAATTCATCACAGTTATAAAAAGTGTCTACAATTATGGTTATTATAATTTTACTAGTGTAAATACGTAGTTCGTTTTGAATTAGTATTCCAGATGTGTTTTTACGACTCTGATAATCTTCGGCGTGTATTTTCTTTTTATTTCCCCTACATTTTCTTTGGAGGCTTTTAGCCGAGGAAAAAGGAAATTGTCGTTTATTAATTGACTGCAATTTTTCTCAATTAGGCCTTTAAACGGCGAGCACACGAAAATAAGCCTTCATTATCCGTTATTTGGGGTTTTGGGGTTTTACACTTTTTTCTTTTCACAAACGCCTCTCATTACTATTATTTATGATTTGAATTTTTCTTCCTCCCGATGTATTATGGTATGTCTAAAATGTATTGAAATATGTTTATTTTCTATGCTTTTACTAGTCGTTACAAGATTAAATAGTTGAATTATTATAGATATTCAAATATTGACAAATCAATCAGGTAGATTCGATATGATTAAATATTTAATATAATAATAAGCTCATAACTCTATAAGAGAAAAAACACTGCTGATTGTAAGTTACATTTAATTTTGCTAGTGAAAAGATTGAATAATTGAGTTCGTTTTTAAAAGTAAGAGTAAAATTCATATTACATTTCAATATTTATTTAATTCATTTTTTTGCATTTTTCAATAAAACATTCAACTTAAGCTCTAAAATTAATACTTCATAATAAGAAAATCGATTTGCACAGTTCGATTTGATAGATTTTCAATCAGATTTTTACTGAGAATTCGATGGTTAATTTTTATTCAGAATCATTTTTTGTTGAGCATGATCATAGCTTGTGTCCAAGGAACTTCTAAAACGCGATGATAACAGCGACCGCGACTTAAAGAAGCCATTGGTTTCCATTTTTTGTTTTCAATATCGTAAACTTCCACTGTGGAAATTCCATCACCAAATGTCTGTCCGCCTGAAAATACAAAATTCATCATAATGCCTCCATAAATTAAATGTAATAATTACTATAATATGATATTCAATCAATGCAAACACTCATTTTTTTTATGAAATACTTTTAACTGAATTGAATACATTTTTGACCACGTTACTTAAAAGAAAAACTAAGCAGCAAATTAGTAGATTAATTTCTCACCAATAATCACGAGCTGTCCGTTAAGAATTCCTGATGCTAATTTATCTCTAGCAACTTCTATGGATTCTATCATCGTCCATGTATCAGCAGAAGGATCATATTTTTCAGCAGTTTTCAAATCCTTATCGAAATTATATCCGCCGACAACATATATGAATCCACCCAAAACGGCCACCTGTAAAATTATTTCGAATCACTCAATACCTCAAATCCTTCATCAAATCTATTCAAAATCAATACATCCATAGAAATAAAAATCAAATCATTAAAATTTTACATCATACACATAACATTCACTCAATGTTCGTTTGAATAAAGTTAATAATGAGTATTGTAATATGAAATTACAAACCGCTGGAGCATATCGCTTCTCTTTCATGGGTTTGCACATTTTCCAAGTGTTGTCGATCGGATTATATACTTCTACTTCAGATAAAACATCCATTATCCATTTTTTTGAACTTCCACCTATGGCATATATTTTTTCTCCCAAAACCACTGTCGCAACCGAGTGTCGAGAAATTTTCATCGGTGCAACTTCACTCCAAGTTTTCGAGTTAATGCTCCACCTTTCAATTCAATTATAGATTTCATTTATTTACATATAATATATAATTTTATATTTTAATGATAATTTGATTTTTTGTACCTTTCTACGTGTGGTAACGGTTTCCATTTTCCCTCAGAACCTCCGACCACGTAAACGAAGTCGTTTAATTTCACTGCAGATCTTCGAATTAGATTATATTTCATTGAAGGTAAAGTTTCTACTTGAGCTGATTCTACATTGTAATATTCTGCCTGTTGAATATTCCTTGATATATTTATTTTTTCATGTTTATAAATGGTGATAAAATGTACTTACTTTATTACATGCATCATCATCGCCTCCAATGATCATAATTTCTTTATTTAAAAATACTGCATTGAATTGTACTCTCTTGAAATCGTAATTTATTTCAGTCCAATTTCCTTTTACAATATCAAATATATCCATTGTTTTCGACATCTGAAAATTAAAAATATATATTAAATATTTTCATTTATACGTATCTACGTATAGAAAAAACTTACTTCGGGTGTCTCTCCACCAATAACAACCAAAGTATTCTTAAAATCTAAACAATCTGATTCAATACTTGATTTTTGGATTGTCAATGCTTTCAAAAACAAAAGCATACATTCTGCGTTCCCATTGCACATTGTTTCTGATTCAGAGAGCAAAAACTGAATAGCAAAATTGTATTATTTTATGAAAAATTTCAAGATCATACACAGAGTCATTTTATCAATCTATATACGATTTCTTTCTTACTTTCTCCGGTAAACATTCTAACTTGACTTGATTAAGCAAATCGATCATATTTTCATTCCTTAAAGAATCATGTTTAATCCAGAGCTTAATGGCTTCGTAAATATTCATTTTAGATACATATTTCATCTCCAAATTGAGTAATTCCTTAAAATCTGAATAGTCCAAAGTCAGAAATTCCGGTGTGTGAAATACCTGAAGTTTTATTTTCATTGAAATTCTTTGTGCCTCATTAAAATTATTTTATATTAAATTAAAATTTATTTAGTATTATATGTATATAAATATTTAAATAATAAACATAATCAGCACGAATATCCAACGCAAAATATTAATTGAATACCTCAACAAAGTTTTTTTCGATAAATTGCAAAACTATATTTTTCTGAGTTTCTATATTCCATTCCTTAACCGTTTTGAATATTGAGATGCTATTACCAATGTTCAAAACTCTCAGCATCATTTTAGAGCTTTTTTCTACGAGTAGTGGTAAATTGAAATCTTTTGCATATTTAAATACATCCATCGCGTTTTTCTCAGTCAATTCTGAAAATATTCAAGCAATTTGCATTTTATACTGTATTAGAAAATGAATTATGAACACATACTTATGGAACCCTTATAGAAATATTCAATCAAAGATAAGAAGGTTTCTTCATTTACATCTTCAAATATGATTTCATTCTGTGTGTTATTTTTATCAGCAAACGCATTTTTGAAATACTCGCTAGAAGAACTTAAAACTAACGCATGTACAGGAACTCTAAAAAAATGTAACAATATTTTATTATCTATATTAACAGTGTTACTTTTATTGATCTATAAAATTGGTTTATTTTTGTATAAATTACCTCTTTCCATTGACTTTTAAACTGGCGTCACAGAATAATTCTTCATTCTTCAAATTCCAGAATTTCGATCCGAGATCTTCTGGATTCTTAACGATTTCTTCAGCCATCGTAATTTTCTTCAGTGAATATAACCGATGAATCCTACTCGATTGCGAATGATAACTATTCCCATCGAGTCCAGTTTTATATACGAATTTTTTGCGATATCGCAAACCGCACAACGAAGTCGACAATCCGTCTAGAGATAAAATTAATTAACAATATAATGATAATTACTAATAAACTTTCCTCTATGACTTGATAATTTGAAAGCGGTTAGTCTGAAGACGGATGCGGTCAGTTTATTAATATTGCACGTGTAGATAAATATTGATAATAATATCTTTACACATTATCTGTTGCAATTCTTTATTATTATATGAATATTAATAAGGAAAATATCACAACATATTTTTGCAGAATTTCGAAAGTTTAAAAAGCAATATGCATTCATACTATGATACATACAGAAACTCGATTCTCATCGTTTATATTTTAGTATTTAAACTAAAATATAAACGTACAATGTACGGATGAAAAAATAAATTAAATTTTAAATTTTAATTTTAAGTTTTAAAATTTATTTTTTGTATGATTAATAAGCATATTATAAGACTGCACATACATAATAAGAATGCAATTATTTCAATCGATTCAATGTTTAATATAAAATACGATTACTTATAATATACAACTTGTTCTTCGACGAGATATTTTCGTCTCACAATCAATTGCTCGATATGTTCGTTTTAGCGTATCTTTGCAGAACAATTATTATAATACGGCCTTATAAAAAATACGAAATAAATGAATATTGTATTATGTACCTACAGATCTTGCGAGGAATTTTTTTATTTCGAATTTCGCTTGTCTGGAAATTTCTTCACTTTGATTTCGCCTTTCTTATATTATACGTTGATAAGACAGCTGACGTTTGCGTGCGATAGTTAATCTCAAAGGAAATTTTTGCCGAATACATTTCGCAAAAAATCCTCTAGCACGTTCGAAACGTCTGAATATTTTATTATTATGCGAGAACGCAAAAAAAAATACGAATAACGCGAAAAAAAGACGTACAAGACAATATGTATGAAAAATCGAAAAGAAAAATTTTAAGTGCTTTCGAAAATTCACTCTCTCGTTATTGTTTTTCCAACCTTTCTCTACCCTTTTAATTCTCGACGTTGTTTCCGCGAATCTTTTATATCGAATCTGTCTACCTGAGATAAGGAAGAGTGAAAAATAAACAGACTTTAAAGCGGAGAGCAAACGAACGGAAAGCTCGAAACATCGAAAGTTATTTAAGGAAATCAAGCGTATTTTCCCGAAATTTTCCATTGATTGATCATTTGAGCGGACGTAATGAGTTTTTGTAGCAACGGATATTTTCCTCTGCCTTTTGTACTTCTCTATCGTTTTGTTGAATTTATCGAAAAATAGCAATTCATTTACATATCTGAATATGAAATATTTATCGACTTGAGACTATGCTTATATAATATTTACCTAATATGAATTGTATGAAAAGACATATTTTTTGAATTTGTTTACTAACTTCGATATATGTATATGGTTATGATCGATTTATATAAAATTCTTGCTTTTGATAACGTATCTACTCGAAAAATCAATAACCGGATACTGAATCGATATTTAAAATATTTCACCATAATAATTAAAATGGTGAAATACTTAATTGCTCCGCTTATCTATTTTGTGTGCATGTTATTTCCGTTAGCACGAGTTCGATTTATAAAAATTATTACTTTTTATAATTATAATAATTGATAACATTTACATTTTTGTATCGATTGAAATATTCAAACTAAGGTTATCTATGTACAGTCTGATTAGGGCGACCACATTTCTAAACATCTTTCTGCTCATTGAAATTTTGATATGGGGATTATTTTTTTATTTTAAAAAATAAAGAATAGAACATTCAAATTAAGGACTGTCCTCTAAAATAAAATACGTACTTATGCCCAATCATATTCTCATTCGCTAGGACCACTACAACTTAATCCTGCTTTCAAGTATCGATACAATACAATCAGATACGTAAATTTTTAATTTCTAATGTCGACAAAAAAGGCCAAGGGGTACAAATAACATTTTTTTCCAAAATTGAGTTATGTATAGAACAGCTTCAATGTACGCTAATATATTTGGTGGCAAAATGATATAAATACACTTGAAATGTGTACCGAGATACATCATCAAATCACTCGACCTCCTCCTTATACATGTTGGTACTTTCTTAACCTTTTTCACAAAATCATAGTAAAGTCACTTGTACTTCTTGGCTTTTTCAGTCGTCATATATAGTTTGATGCACAATTCTCTATTCGAACGATAATATAACGTCAAGAAAAGAGCATCTCTTGAGTGCTTTGGCCTGCATTGTTTCTATGGGTTGGAAAACGAGGTGCACGCCTTGGGATAAAGTGGGGTCTGCTTTTACAGCATCGCATTTGAATAAAAAGTGTAAGAAATATATGAGAGAGTGAAGAACGGTGTTAATACAAAAGTTTCTTTATGGCGAACGATAAAACTTTTGCCTCATCCCAGCCGAAGACAAATGTCTTTCGTTAACTCGGTAAAGCTTTTCGGTTTTCGTTTTAATTTTTCACAAGATCAACATTGCACTCGTTCTTTTCGCTATTTCAATTCGAAAATTATGGACGTGTCATAAAGTCGCGTTTGGAACAATCGAATTAAAATTTTGAAACCAAATCTTGCCAACATTCACAAAAAAATTGTATAAATGTAGGCATAAAATCATGATGAACAACGAATACGCAATTCCATAGTTTTTCTGAAAAATAAGATCAAGTTTTAAGTTTTAACACATCAATAAAAATGACAACAATTTCACAACACATTGACAAAACTTATTTTTTTAGAATATATGTATTAAAATTCGAACTGTGCTATTTGGAAAGCCATCAATGGTTTTATAGCAAAACGAATCATCTTTGTATCTTTTTTTGCTATACCTATACAAAATTTCATTGAATACAGGTTCCTATGTTCTTGCCAGATACTAACAATAATTTCAAAGATAGTTGTATTAATATCCTGCTATATTTTGAGTCGCTAACTGGAGAAGTTTCGCTATTCTTGTGCAACAATGTGTGATACGAAACTAAAACTATGCGCATATTTCACCTGTTAAGTGCGAGCGTAAAACAAACAAAACGATCTCGGTTTAGTGGAAGAAAATGTAAAACATGATCTTTACGACCGTTAAGGGATGGATTTCGAACCCAATACTAAACAATTCATTCAAGTCACATTTTTATTCTATCACTCTTTGTATGAAAAAAACAGACGTCCGATACAAAATATTTACCATGAAAACGTGATCCGAAAAATGTTGTTGAATTTTGTTCGGTTATACGAAAATAACAAATCTCTATGCGGAAGTTAACTTGAAAAAAACTAAACATGTTAAAACGTTTGTATTATTGTATCGCGAATATAGTGTCATTGTGATGCATAAATTAAATATTATCTCTTTCCTTATAAGGGATACGTGTCATTATTTGAAATATAATAATTCATTAGTAGATGAATAAGCTAAATTATTTTATGTCACACAAAAATGGTACAAATGACACCAATAAGTATTATTTATTCGTGTAAATAAATGAAAATTAAAAAAGTGTTAATTTAACGTTTTACGAAACGTTTCCGTAAATAATCATTTACTCTTATCTTGATGTCGAGTGATTTGATGATATATTTTGGCGCATGTTTTAAATTCGTTTATATCCTTTTGTCACCAAATATATGAAGCGATTCCTGTACATAATTTAATTTCGGCAAAAATGTCACTTATACTCCTTAGTCGTCGAATAATATTTTTATATTAAATTCGATCAATTTAGCGACATCTATGTGCTTACTGCTTAATTCTTTACTTCAAAAGTGAATGAATCAATCGTGTTTAAATAGATAAAAATTACTTATAAAATAATAAACATCAATTGACGATCAAAAAGACTAAGGAGTACAAGTGAGATTTTTGTCGAAATTTTGCCGGAATCGCTTCTATGCACGCTCATTTATTTGGAGGCAGAATGATATAAACGAATCGGAACGTGTGCCTCAATATATCATCAAATCACTCGAAATCCTCCTAATATATGTATGTGGGCACTTTCTCAACATTTTTTACAGTGAAGTCACTCACACCCCTTGTCCTTTTCAGTCGTCAATTAAAATTGACTCAATTCGAAACGTCACCGAAAAGCTTAAAGCCCAAAACGTGACCTATGCATATCACTTTCACAACAATGATAGTCCTGGCAAATATTCAGCACAAAGTGACATCATTTTATGCAAAACACACAGTTCACGTGAAATAGTGAAATATCGTTGAGCATAAACATGCATCGCGCAAATTGAGCCACTATTCGCCTGAAACGTGTTTCGGTCTGCGTCAAAGCTCTCGTCGGAATTATCGAACTATATCTATGTTCAAAACTCTAATCCATAGCTAAAATGCATCGTTTTGTATATGAATTAGAATAGAGTGCTATTTAAATTTATTTTATTTGACGATAATTAAAATAGTTCGAAGATAGACGTTTTTATAATAACAGTTTTGTGTGTCTATTTGTTGTGAAAAAAAATTAAAGAAATTTAATGTTCTTATGACGTTTGTATTTATTGTATCAGTACGATGAAAGATTATGACTGAAAAAATCAAGGGGTACAAGTAACTTTATTATGATTTCGAGAAAAGTGCTCTCAAAGTATCTTCATGTGTTATGAGGAGGTTAAGTGATTTGATGATATATTTTAATACATCTATCAAATTAGTTTATATAATTTTGCCACTAAATATATGAGCTTACCTAGAAGCGATTCTTGTATTTAATTCGATTTTGGCTGAAATGTACCCCTTGGCCTTTTCGTGATGATGTGATTTGCAATCGCGTCTATTGAAAATAACTAGATCTTATTTTTTTTCACATACATCTTTCAATAGATAGATTTAGTTTAGGATGAATTGTGAATAAGGATTTCAATGAATTTTCATTAAATACATATATTCAGATTTTAGTTAACATTTACAGTTGAAATATTCAAATGATTGAAAAAATTAATCAACAGTTATTGAATTTTTTTAATCGAATTTATTTTTTACATCTTCATACTATTTAAAAATTCAACTGCAACACTAAAAATATCACACAACCTATAAAAATATTGTATCAAGAAGTAGAGTAATTAAAAACGCTGCAATTTTCAAACTAAATGTCAAACGATCATTAATTTTGAAATGTTTTACTTGAAAAATTTTAGTCATCTCCAGTTTAATGCAGTTACTTCACACGATTTTTTAATACGTTTGCGATATTTTTCCAAAAAAATGCATACATACATGATCACTCATAATAAGATTCATCATGTCAATGCATTTTTTCGAAAAAATATGCGGAAAATTTCGCGTTAAACGGAGGACGACTTTACTTACCAACAAGCGCATTAAATCAAGCTTCAACTGCACCTTCAGCAAACATAATAAATCTAAAAATTTAACGAAACTCGCCATATGCGGCGACTATTCGCCGAAATTGAATCGGCGGCCGCGTATCCCCAGCTTCCCCTAATTATATTTCTTCGGGCATATTCGTGACCGGAATGAATCGCTATACAATGCCACCCCAACTTCAATGGGACCCGGTGCAGCGAACAATGGTTCGCCATCGCTGGGGGTCCTTTGTCGTTTTTCAGGTTTTCAGTTTTTCCAGCGATGACTGAGTGCGGGGTCGCGCTAAATAATCGTTCGATGTCGACGAGAAGAGGGTCGCAAAATTCAATCTTTGTAAAATGCGGGTTTTTCTTGCTTCTGAATCGAAGGTTTTGTATTGTTCGGGTTGTTTTGTTTGGTTTGAATCAGTTTTGTTTATTAATCGATGTAATTTTCGTTTTGGTGCTGCGCTTCTTTGTCGCCGCGCTTCTGTGGCGGCGAGCTTTTGTCGGCGCGTTTCTTATGTGGATGCTAATTTATGTGAAGTGCTTTGAGATTTGTTATTGTGTTGTAATGAGGTTATCATATTTGATGTATTATATTATTATTTTTACAGTTAATTTTTTAGGTGAGGAAAGGCTTAAATTAGATGGATATTCCTGAAAGAATTGGTTAAAATGTTTGTAGATAGTTTTATTTCTATGTTGGATTATTAATAAATAAGATTTGGTTAGTAATTGAGAAAATATCGGAATAAATAAGAACAAAAGCACACGAATCAAATTCTAACAAAAATCGGATTTATTCAGTTTGTTTCATTATGATACAATAATTTATAGAATCGAAATTGGAAAATGTAATCGCTAGCCAATTCCAATTACATAGTTGATTACAAAATATCGTTAGTTATTTATGATTGAATTCTCTTCATATTGACACACACTATTAATTTACAAAATTCATACGAACTTAAAATTCAATTTTCATCGGCGAAATTTATAATTTCGAATTGTTTGCAAATCGATCGATTCAATTTTGTCATTTAATCACAGATAATTATCATCCTTTGTTTTCGATTTTACAAACGAACTACCTTCAACACTCAAACAAACCGACAAAATTTGACATATGCGTTTACATAGCATTCGAAATTTGAAAATATTTCATATAGACCTAAACCTAAAACCACCAAACCTCGCTTCCATAATCACACACCATAATCGATTAAGCCTATTTCCGCACTGATGAATTCCGTGTCCGATACCGTTGCACTAATTGAGCCGACAGTGTCCATTAGGCGATGCAATTCCCACACATGTTCATATATGAGAACCCACGAAGCCGAGGGGTATAAGTGACAAATTTTAATCGTCAGAATTGACTGAAGATGTTGAGTTTTGATAATTTGAGATTACGTGTGAAATTGGGCGATTTTGATATGTTCTGATGTAAGAATATAATGAAATAAACTCTTCGGAATTTCTCTTTGGAATGATCGAATATATTATAGAATTTCAAATAATATTTGAATTTGAAAACGTTTTTTTTTTATTGAGTACCTCTTGAAACAACTAAACATAAAATAATGACAGGTTAATTAACTCTTTGATCTCGAAATTAATATTGAGTGTTAGTAGCTGCAACTAGGAATGAATTTCGAGCGTTTTCCAGTATTCATATTCACAAATTAAAATGAAAATAAATCGTATTTTTGTCAGATTTTTGTTCAACAATAAACATACATAGGGTGATTATAAGACTGTATTTTACTATTTTTTAGAAATACAGTCATGAAATGTATTTAATATTTGTTTTTTTAATGTTTCAATCCGAGAATATGTATTTTAAAAAGCTTTAAAAACATTCCACATGAACAGTTAATGAAAATTTATTTATAAGTATGCTATCAACATTTACATAGTTATGCTTTAAAATCAATTATATTTAGATAATTTTCAACAAATTAGAGAAATTTTCAGCTGAAAATGCAATAAGTGTGCAACCGTTTGCGCTGCATGCAAAATATCTATTCAAATTAAACAATTTCATATGAATTTTATTAATATGATAAGGGAAATAACATCTGCATAATATATGACAACTAAATTTTACAAAAAGCACAAGTGACTTTTTTTTATCGATATTGAGTTAAGTACAGAAAATGCTTCTACATATGATACTAAACCATTTTCTGTACTTTAAATTAATTTCGATAAAAAAAGGTCACTTGTGCCATTTGTGAAATTCAGTCTTCATATATAATACGATAAACATCAATAAAGATCAGTAAAATGCTGTACATAGAAAATATTCAAGCCTGAAATTTTGATGCACAATGCAAACGAGTAGAACGCTTTTCAAGTTTGCTTCCTCAGATCGAACTTACGAATCGAAATCCCTAAAATTTTAACAAGAATTTCGAATTATTTAGTCACACGTACTTACACCTCATGGCTTCTATCGTCTTCATACATTATGAATGCACATAAAGCGAACAAGCAGATGCATTTAGTCGAGAGCTGCCTGGATGCATCTTTCAGCGGCGCGTCTAGTCGCGGATTCGAGACGCGCGTCCCGATTGAGGCGAACGTGTCCCAATTAAGCGATTCGCAAATTAGTCCCAATTAGCGATGCATTCATCCTCATTTCCGGCCATAGACGAGCTTCCGGTGCTATTATTGCACTGTCGAAGCAACTAGGAGATTCAGCAGCGCGCTTCCGGTTCGATTGTTTGATTGGTTTAATCGACGCTGTCGATCGGAATATGTTCAAGACTGGCTTTTGTTGACTGGAATCGCTCGAATTTATGTGGATTTTAGATTATTATAAAGAACGATATTTTCATGATTAATACTACACGTAATGCCTCCGACTATTAGCTGTCAAAACAGCTGCTGAAAGAGACAGACATATTATATAATGTACGTGGAATAATGCGAATTACATCGCTTCGAGGTATCATTTTTATTTATATAAATGAGTATAAATGATTACTTCCATGTTCATTAAAATGTATTAGATTTTATTATAAGGTTATATATTATTTATATATTTGAATATCTGGAAAGTAATTAAAACACTTAATTCGTCTAGGGAATCTATTTACATAGCTTAAATTAGAAATTTATTATTTATGTTTCTACATATGTACATATATTGTAATTTATACGAACAAGATGTACGCTTTTATGATATGTGACATTTGCCTTTTATGTATCATATTTTGATTCATTTAAATGATGACAAGAAAATTCATTTGAAGTCAGTACACATTGTAACTCCAATATTAAATCTGAAACGTTTTACGAATTCTCATAACATTTTATTTGAATGTTCAGACTTTATTGCATCAATGCGACGAATAAAAAATAACGAAAACGTACTCCAATAGCAAAAATTTCATAATGGAGCATTTTCATCCCAGAAAATGTATACCAAAAGGTTTTTCCGACAGGAGAAAGTCACGAGCTAAGAGAAAAGTTTCGAGTTCAAAAGACCAAAACGCAACTCAAAGTTGAATCAAAAGTTGTCCATAGTATTTTGTACAAATCTGCGATTTTGAATACACACTATATCGATTTATAAATACATCATCTGATGTATGAATCAAAAATATATTTTAGCAATTAAATACACAATCGAGTAAAACGATAACGCTTTCATCGAAACTCAAAATTCCTGACCGTTTTATAACTTCACCTTTATAGTGGTTGTTATAGCGAATTGTTCCGTTGATATACTGGCTCATGAATAGTTAATGCTTTGTCTTTGGTGGATCTTTTGTCGGCAAAGCCTCAGAGTGCAATCCGATACTGCGAGCTGGTGGTCCCAAGAGTGCTGCAGCTCGGAGTACGCTCGTTACCTTAACACCTATACGAGACAAAAACACTTCTGAGGTTCCTCGGGGAAGACCAGCTCTCTCGACAGTCTCGACTGCTTCGAAACAAAAATGAAACAGAAAAGGCGAATGCAACTTTCAGTGTGGAAGATGTGTTTGGTGTTGGAAAGTTCGAGTCGGTAAAAAATTGGATGAATATACTTGTGTGTGTGGATGGATTTGTTACAGTTAAATCTTGATAGAATATGAAATTATGATCTTAAGATATATTTTAGATTAAAATATTATTCAGTTTCTTTGAGGAAGATCAGCTTTTTGGAAAGTCTCGACTATTTCGAAAGAAAAATGCGAATGCAAATTTCATTACGGAAAATGCATGTTTGGTATTGAAAAATTTAAATCGGTGAAAATTGGTTGAAGCATACACAAAGCTCTATGTTTATTGTAATAAGTACTGCTATCCATTTTTTTTGTAATTTTCAATCAATGAATAAGTAGTAGCTAATGGTATTGAGCTTCGAAGAGGAATCAGTGCGTTAAAATTGTCGCTTAATAAAATCACTACATTTGATAAGGTTAAGATTGAGGTTTTGTAAAGTGTTAATTAAATACTTTTTAAAACTTTTTTCAATCAAATCAATCAAATATTAGAAATTAACGATCGAATTATCAAATCAATTAAGAAATACGACACGTGACTCTTGCTAAAATCCCAGAAACCCATCATCACAATGAAACTAAATTACGACGCGGTATTCACAAAGTCATTATATCACTAAACTATTTAACTAACTTACTTAAACATCAGAAAAGTACAATTCTACTAAAATCGCGATCTCACTGTAACACATCCAATAAAAAATCCCATCTTTTTTAAACAGCTTTGTACACATGAGGCTGTATCGTAAACGGCGCAGTCCTTTTTTTCGTCGGGACGATAATAAGTTGTGAAAGGCCATTTAATGCTAGACCTTTTTATCGAAAAGTCTATTCGACGTATGTATGTTACGTTGTATGGACACGAGCATAATATAAAGGCGTATTCGCATTACCCGAGAGGACAATCCCCAATAATCCCGCAAATGGAACAGTTTAATAAGATTGTGTGTCTGCGTATTTTTTTTTCGCGTATCTTATTACGATTGAGAACTAGAATTGTGTGAGTGTTTATCGACGTGTATGGAGATTGTCTTGAATGATATATTTTTTTATCTAAATTGATTGAAAATTTAATCTGATTTTGTATGTGAAAGCTCTAGAAGCTAAAAGATAGTTCAGATGCATTCGTCTGATCCAGAGATCAACGAGACAAACTTATATACTTGAGAAAGATAGTTATCAGATAGTTAAATGGTCATCTCTTTCACATATATAAATCTGTCTCTTTAATCTTTGAACTGAACACATGTTTGTACTCTAAAGGGTAGAATGGGTTTTTAACTGCTAAGCTAAGAAAAAAATAAGAAACTTGATTGATGTATCAGTAAAATTAAAAGATTATTTCAATGTATTTCAGAGGCAGTCTTAATTCGCTTGCTTTTTCTATAATTTAAATCTAATGTTCATAAAATTTTCTGCACTCAATTTCAGTGAATCAAATTCATCTATCTTGTCTTTAAAGACTCATAAAATGCAACATTACGTATGAAAATTTTATCATGACACCTCATGCATATCTTAAATTTTTTCAAGTACGTATAATCCAATTTTCAAAATTCGAAACAATCAAAAATAAATCAAGCGAACAACGAAAGCACATCGACATACATAGACAAATAGACATACGTTTTGAATATGAACGAGCTTCGCGCACAAGCTCCAATATTGTCCGAGCGGACCGTTGGCAATTTGAATGTTAAATTAACGTTTCCACGTGGTCCGCAAGAGAACTGTTTGACTTCGGATCCCCTCGTCCAATTTCTTAATTAAGCATTGTGCACGTACCAGGACTGCCGTAGAACCTCCAGGACCCTGGCCACCTGGAGCCGGTCCAGGATTATTGGGTTTCTTGCCGATGATCTGAGTCCAGTTTATACGATCCTCGTTCTTATCGATGGGTCTTGATTGGGGTCGTTTTGATAGTTCGGTCTTATAGTTTGATTCGTAAATTGATTGTATGGTTTTAGATGGTGGAAATCATAGACTTATTTGAGGATAGTGGCTGGACTATTATAAGCTGTTTACATTTATCTATTGTCTTTCGTGTTGCAGTTGATTTTGTCGCTCTCATGTCTGCATATATTTTTTGTTAAGACGAGAGAAATTGATTGAGTATTGCATTTTAGATTTTATCATTATTTCAAGTCTACACTTAAATGACATTTATACATTTTTTCCGATATTGTTGACCAAAGTATAATATAAGATGATTTCTATTGTATTTAATCATTAGTGAATTTATATTTTTTTAGCCAGCCGATAGTTTAATAGTAAGAAGTTTTTATGCATATTTTGTCGAGGTTAAGTGACATGATGATGTTGGGACAAATTCTGTAGTTTCCTAGCAAAGGTCACTAGTTTATCGTAATTGCTATGATGATTCGATCGCTTCTTTTGAATATTTTGAATAAGAGTTATCACAAAATGTAATAGACTCCTTAATGGTTGATTTTTTAACAGTGAGACATTCCTGAGTTCATATGCATGTCTGGGAAAGTTCATATATTTTACATTTTACAAACAACAAAATATCCATGGTTTGACAGTTCTCAGGTAGGCCTTTTGGTATCTTAGTCGTAGCAAATATTATGCACGATCTATACACGCAATAAAATTTGTTATTGAAACGGAAAAAATTCATACAAAGTTTACACTCTAAAGTTCAAAGAATCTCGAGCTACATTAGATCACAGAAATTAGCTTAAATAAATAAGGGCCGTTCTTTTCACCAATGATTTGAGAATGAAACGAATTGAAACTGCATGAGGTCCTTTCAATTACCAACTGTCAAAATCTGGGGAATAGAAATGTATGTATGTATTGATTTTGAACTATAGTGCATCTGTCTATTTCAGCGTCAATTTTGACAAATCAAACGTATAGTTCAAAAATCATATAATTTTCAAACCATAGGTGAAAAGACCGACCCTTAAATCATCCACAATCGTATCGCATAAACGCTCCCATCTAAAGACATCACTTCAATCAAATTCAACGGTCGTCCCGCAGCATGAATCCCGACAGTGAGAACGTGTCCCAAGGATCCGGGACACAATTTGCCGATGGAATTGACCGTGCAATTCCTTTTCCCCCGCGAGGGAAATACACGTTCCCGGTTTTATCCCCACGAGGAGGACTCGCGAATCCTTTTGTCGGATATTAAAGCCTTCCCCGAGTAGCGAGAAGGTCGCAAATCCCCATCACATGTTTTTCCCTCTCTTCAAAGGAGAGATTCGCTGGGAAATCTTGTTAGGGATGGAAATATAAATCAAAGGGGTCGCGGTTCATTTTTTTTGTCGAAAAAGAGCGGATTTTAAGAGTTTGATCGAATCGAAAGAAATCGTATGGTGGGAATTTTTGATTGGATCGTATAAAGGATAGTCTTTTCACTTTTAGTTTGAGAATGAAACACATTGAAACTACACGAAGTCCCTCCGACTACGAGCTGTCAAAATCTGGGGTAAAGAGATGGATGTATGTATTAATGTGCGAACTGAAATGTCCGTTTCTATCGGCGCCTGTTTTGACAGTTCATAGTTCAGTTTAAAGGATAATTTTGGTATCTCTATTATTTAATTATTCCATAATTTTTCATGTCTATATTAGCGTCGTGTATACTTGTATGTGCCCCCTCGTAAGATCATCTCTTCATATGCAACGCATTTTTTTTTTCAAATCATTTATTAATCAATTTATAAAATCAAAAATTTCCTTTTGATCCACGCAATTTCATGATGCAAAATTCCCATTAATACTCACGCAAGATTGATGCCGCAAAAATAAATGACTTTCCGCGATCGAAAAACGTCAACGTGTTTTTAATGACCTGTCGTCGACGCGAAATTGAAAACTATCGATCGTACAATATACGTGTTATATATGACGACTGAAAAGGCCAAGGAGTACAAGTGACTTTACGATGATTTCTCGAAAAATGGGATCAAAATGTATCGGTAGGAGGTCGAGTGATTTGATGATATATTTCGTACACGTTCCATGTTCGTTTATATCCTTTGGCCACCAAATATATGAGCATATATAGATGCGATTCTTGTACATAATTCAATTTCAGCAAAAGTGTTACTTGTACCTTTAGTTTTTTAAGTCCTTATATGATGATTGAAAAAGCCAAGGGACACGAACATGGAACGTTTACCATTCTTTTTAATACATGCTCAACTGTTAGTGCGGTTTTTTTGAAATAACTGGAAAGACACTCGTACCCCTTGGCCTTTTCATTCGTCATATATAACACATGCTTTTTCCAACACATGTTGAATTTCCCCGTATATTTTTTTCCGCATAGGTGTGCGCCTTTACATTTTCCAGCCGAGGCCATTAGGACGTACGTACATACGTTTAGCCCTCGGGTCCCTTTTTCGATGCGAAACCGGTGCTTTTGCACAACAGAACGGAACGCAAAAGGCCTTTTATTTGATTAGTGAAAAACGAGCGAGGATATAATAGAAGAAGCATCTTGAAAACAAAGAAAGGGATCCGAAGGCGCCAAAGAGATCACAGCTTGACACGGACTGTCTGAGGAAAAGAGATCCTTTGGGTTTTTTTTTTCATTTCAATTACAAAACCCTTTGTTTCGAGATACAAAGAGAGGAAAACGATATGTTTTTTCATATGAAACTTGTAAAAAAACGATTCGCGTTTGTATCGTACGTGTTGTGTAGCTTAGCTTATGTTATGTGGCTTAGAAAAAAAAAACGCTAGGGCTTAAGTTATTGGAAATGAAAGCTGTCATTCGTTTTGATATATTTTGTTTTATTGTTTGATATAAATTAAATAAAGGAGCGTTCAATTAATCATAAGTATGACAGGTTCATATAGTTGGAATAGATTGAATTTAACGTTTGAAATATTGATTTATTCGATATATTTTTAGATGTCGAAGATTTTCGATAAGACCGTTTGAGTATTTGTATTCGTTATATTATATTTGTTCAATGAAGTTTCAGAGATTAGTTTTTGATTTGATTCAAAGTTGAAGTATTATAAAAGCATCGATAAGTTTGAAGCGTTTGACGAAAGTTTTTAATCTGTTTCGCGTTCATAAAAACAAATCGTTTGATGTCTGAATTCTTTTCATTTCTATTTAAAATTAAATTAATTTAAAAAGAAGATAGTTATTCTTCGTTTTCTATTATCAATTATATTGAGAAAATAAAACATTTATCTCATTATTCTACCTTAAACAATTCATTTGTTATTTACTTTAGTTATTTAAGTTATTTGAAAAAAAATCTGTTTTTGTTTTTAATTTCATATGTTTTATGTTTATTTTAAACGAATAATTAATCAATTGAAAATATCGACGTACGTCTGCCTAGAATTTTGCAATTTTTTTTCATCATACATATTATCTGCACCCATTTTATACATTCTTTATAATATGAAGCAATTCCATCAACGGCATTATATAGCAAATTGTAACCCTATCAAACCAACAGATAAATACGATTATCACTTTCAATGACACTACAATCCAAAACCAAACTAAAACCCCGCTTCTTCAGCATTTTCATAACAATAGATTCACAATTAAGAACGCTCAACCCCTAAACCAACCTTAACTCCCATAATTAAACCAGACATCATACACAAATTCCCACCCAGCTCAAAATCCATATTTCCACCCAACACAAAATCCATCGAATACACCAAACATTCCAACGAATATCACCAAACACGATACACAGCAGAGATCGGAGCTCAAATTGAAATCGGCACAGTGTTAAATCGAGCAGCGCTAAATCCGCCTGCATTTCGCCCTCAATAGGCGATGTTCCGCAGTCGATACCGTATAGTACAACGCGATTTCGGGGCTTTGTGGTCCGTCGCCGATGCGGTCGTCCACGTCAATGGATTAATTGTCGAACCAGAGGCGGTCAATTTCCATTGATAATCACCATGCTGGGCCATGGTTCGATAATCGAGAGGTCCTCGATCTCGTTATGGCGATGGTTGAGACGACAATTGAGGTTCTGGGAAAAACGGAGATGCGGTTTTGATGTTGAGGTTGAATTCGATTTTGATTGGATTTGCTTGTGTTTCATAGTTACATGTATTAGGAAGAGGTCGAGATGACAATTGAGGTTCTGGGAAAAACGGAGATGTTGCTGACGTGGTTTGATACTGAGATTGAATGCGGTTTTGATTGGATTTGGTTGTGTTTCTAATGAAAAGTTATATTTTATTTATGACGACTGAAAAGGGTAAGGGTTTTAAGCGATTTTAAGAAAAGCGCTCTTGAAGTTACATGTACATATTAGGAAGAAGTCGATTTGATATGTCTTGGTTCATGTTCCAAGTTCATTTATATTCTTTACCAATAAATATATGAGCGTACATAGAAGGGATACCTGTATATGACTAAGTTTAGCCAAAAATGACACTTGAACCCCTAAGCCTTTTCTGGCATATTATGACGACTGTAAAAACCTAGTGTTATATTTTATATGACAGTACCATATAAGATTTACCTCATAGCTATCTTAAGCTGAAGGATTGAATGTCTTCTGTAATATTTTCTAAGATCAATTTCTAAGGTCTATAACGAAAAACGTACCCCATCATAATCTATTCTTGGTACTTCTTGAAACATTTTTTTACACATTTGAAAAGATACTATGTACGACACTTGACCTAATCTAAATCAATATAAAACGTATTCAAATCAAATCAAATCTAATATTATCGAAATATAAATTCCTTATAATATCCGAGATGTTTCACAAGAAAAGACGCTTTTCATTTCTATCCAAAGTTTAACATGAAAATTTTAACTAATTAACTTATTTTTTTAATTTTAACTATTAAAACGGGGGTTGACTGTACTATTTAAATCATCATCTAATCATATTTAGATAATTTATTCCAGAAAAAAAAATAACTCATGACTCCTTTAAGACCATCCACCCTCCGGCAGGCGTACATACAATGAAAATTTCATCGAATCAAAACCCCGAAAAGCGAAATTTCCTTTTGACTAATTACGCTCGCAAAGAAAAACCCTTTCAGATTCAAAAATAAAACGCACAAAAGCGAAAAATAAAAAGATTCGAAAATCGCTGCCTACGGTCATACATACGTATAGGGGTTAGGGCGACCCGTGACGGCCCTCATTAATCAAATAAGCCGTGAAACAAAGCGCGCCCTTTTGTTGCGTTTTGTTTGTTCTCCGATCAAATGAAAATGGACAGTTGGCCAAGGTATATACCTTCGCTATGTACCTGGGGCCCTTTATGTACCTTTGTGTACCTATTATGTGTACGCGGCCCCCATGTTTGCCATCCCTGAACCCACCCCGAGCAAACAATGGGACTATACGTTATTTCGTACGAAGAACGAAAGGTCGGTGTGTACTTTTTTTTAGGAATTTGTATCTATGTGTTTGTGGATGTGTGTGCGGTGTTGATAGGAATTCTGGACATTTTTGGTATTTTTTTTAGAAAAAAAATCGTTGAATTAGTTTGTAGTTTCTTTTGTAATTTGAAGAATTATCGAGTAAGGTTATTAATATTACTTATGACGACTGAAAAGGCTAAGAGGTACAGGTGACTTCGAGAAAAGCGCCTTCAAAGTTGACCATGTACCTATATGTATTAGAAGGAGGTCGATTGATTTGATAATATATCTAAGAATTCGTTTACTATATCATTTTGACACCAAATAAATGAGCGTACATAGAAGCGATTTCTGTGCATAACTCTATTTCGACTAAAATGTTACTTGTACCCTTTGGCCTTTTTGGTATTACCATTCTTTTTACCTTACTACCTATTATTTTTACCATATCAATATTTGAAATAATTTTCATGGAAAATTTTGATTAAACCGATACATAATTTGAAAGAAATTATTAACAAAGCGTATAAAATTGAAAATTTATGTATAAGTAAACTCTAGTTTTTATGCAATGCTTCGATTTTTTGATAAAAAAATATTTTTATACACTTAGACAACTATTGTATGAAAATCTCATCTGCGTAATGTCTTCGTTTTATCGAATTTTCATGAAAATCATTTCAAATATTAATACAAAATGCAATATTGAAGAACTTTACTTGATGACAAAGAAAATATAAAGCCATTTAGTACAAACTTTACTGAAAATGCAACATTTTTCAAACTCGTTAAGAAATGTGTCTGGAATTTTTCACAATACTGTTTGTATGTATGTATGTGTGTTTGTTTTCAGTGTGTACTTAGTTCGGTTTTCAGTATTGAGTGTTGTATGAAAGAATCGATTGTGTAATAAGAAAATCGGAAAAGCGACCCGTGTCTATGTTTCTTTAGTTTTCAGATCGGCTAGAAAAGTTTTCGTTACGTTTGTTTAAGTACAATGTATTGATTCTGTTCATGAATTCATATGAATCATATCGCAAAATTTTCTGCACGTGTGAATATTTTCTAAAATAAAACATCGGTTTATGAGTCCGTATAAATTTTCATTGAAAATATTGTTTTATAATTAAATATTCAGATAACTCGAAACGGTTTCGAAAATATCGAATTTCAAACAAAACAAACAAGCATGAAAAACACTCATTAATATTTTCGGACACAAAGTCATTGATCCGTTCATAACCATAAAACAGCAATTAATATTTTCCCGATAATCGAACATTTTCATATTTATTAAAATCACTTTCATTATGGCAAACAAATATTTCTATAAAATCCAATGTTTATTTATATTTGTGTGTACCTTAATATTTTCTCAAAATATTCGTCAAATTTCAATTAACTCGTAAAATTTTTGTATATACATTTGGCATTACATACTTCTGTATTATTATAATTATTTTAGAACCGAAAATAAACAGTATAGAATTAATAATTGGGAAAAATACTCGATATGTTATAAATTATTTTAAGGAGATGTCTAATTGACTATTAAATTTCACAAAGAGCACAAGTAATCTTTTTTATCGATATTGAGTTTAGTACAGAAAATGGATCTATGCATAATTCAGAACCATTTTCTATACTTCACTTAATTTTGATAAAAAAATTAACTTGTGTCCTTTGTGAAATTCAGTCGTTAAATGTAGTAGGATCACCTGCATATAATCTAGTATTTGAAGTGCATCGAGTGCATACAGCTCAATATTTGCAGTCACATCGACACTTAATTTAGCCACATCCTTATTTTAATTAAATAAATTTGTCAAATTCGGTTTCTAATTGTATTCACAACTATAACACATGCAAAAATCTCATCATAAATTCAGAGTTAATAATATCTCAAACATCACTAATTGTGAGTCACGGCATCAATAATTTGATACACAATCCAACTAGAAACGATCACAGAACAAAATAACCGAAGGCAAACTAACACCGCGCATCTAAATTAATTTTCGATTAATAAAACGAGCGCTAATGAAACGAATCTAAGGGTACGTGTACGTAACCGTACACGTCGTCGGAGCGAATTAATTCCTTCAGATGTGGCACAAGACGACGACGATACATTGTGCCAAACTAGTGTAATGCGATCACCGGTTAATCGGATTGTCAAAGATTCCTTTGATGCCGTTAACGATATTTGATATAATTACGACGCGGTGCGTATCAAAACGCGTAAGCTCGTTGCGCTAAGGGTACGTGCACGTACACGCATCCGACCGCACCGAACGGATTTTCACAAATATATACGACGACTGAGTTCGTGTGACATTTTTGCAGAAATTAATTTATGTATAGGAATTGCTTCTATATATTTTGTGGCAAAAGGATATAAACGAACTTGGAACGTGTACCGAGATGTATCATCAAATCACTCAACCTCCTACTGATACATGCTCAACTTTGAACATGCTTTTTTCGAAATCACTGCAAAGTCATTTGTACCCCTTGGCCTTTTCAGTCGTCATATATGAAGACTGATGTGAGTACAGTGACATTTTTGACGAAATTTATTTATCTACAGGAATCGTTTTTATGTATTTGGTGGCAAAAGGATATGAACGAACTTGGAACATATACTGAGATATATCATCAAATCATTCGACCTCCTACTGATACATGCTCAAATTTGAGCATGCTTTTCTCGAAATCACTGCAAAGTCATTTGTACCCCTTGGTCTTTTCAGTCGTAATATGTTATAATGAAAGCTCCAATTTGTCTGTCTGTGTGTTTAATGTGACGCTCTCATGGCAATTTGTTCTACACCACTGTTGTAAAGTTTGCATAAAATTAGCACAATTAATATTGTGAAAATATCTTATATTTTTCATTTAAGCTAATTATTAATTGATGTTTTCCACGAACTAATTTCTTGTTGAATGTAATAATAACCCTAATTTATTTTTCTGTATATCTGTGGGTTGAATTTGCCATTTGATATACACTATTGTTATGAAGATTGCATAAAATAAGTGCAGGTACAATAATAACTTTATAATTGCATGTCTTTCTGTTGATACTCAAAGAGCTATATTGTTGCAAAATATAATAGAATATAAAGCCCGTTGAGTATCGATTAGTATAATATTTGAAAAGAGACAATCGCATATTGAATAGGAATAATGCAAGTTTATTGCTTTCTATCGCTATTTTCACCCAATTCGTGAGATTTTATTATGTTTATTTTTTTTTACATTAAAAAAGATAAATATATCTATAGTGTATTGTTAATACATCGTCAAAGATATATTTATCGAAATATTCAGTGGTTTTGGGATAAATCTCATTCGAATCTCATCTAAACCACAGCTCAACCTAATTTTGAATATTCGAATGCGTATATGCCTACATATACATAATATATAAGTATTTTCTTTGAATTTCGATCAGTTTTGAATAATTCTACTGAAAAAAGTAATATAGTACGTGCCGAGCGATCGCTGCGAGTCTAAAATTTAATTTGACAATATCTACCATACGAAAAAGGCCG
Organism: Cheumatopsyche charites; assembly: GCA_024721215.1. Lineage (NCBI taxonomy): Eukaryota > Metazoa > Arthropoda > Insecta > Trichoptera > Hydropsychidae > Cheumatopsyche > Cheumatopsyche charites. The sequence continues at coordinate 1,156,947 of CM045580.1, read as the reverse complement.
GATCAAATATTTGTATTCGCATCGAAAGTACACAAAGACGAGTGAGTTTCGATAGATTCAGATGACTCGATAGTATAAAAATAATTTTTCGTTCAAACAACCTTTTCATACGACGGAATATTTATACGAGACTTTTCCTCTATCCCGCATAAGTCACATCGATATTTTCAGTTTATAAAAAGATTCAAATTCCAAACGCATGGATGAAATTTCAAGCCCGACTGCATCCGAGCGAAACTTTCTTCTCGGATTCAAAACCGAGGATTATCTTTGGCAATTTTCCGAATTATTCCCGTGGAAACCGAACACTTTATCGTCGATCGAATTACATAATTGAATTTTCCGAAGGAATCGCCAAGGGCTTCTCCAAAGGCCCTTCTCGTCTTACTAAAGGCGCTGCTCAAAATTGCGAACGGCTAATGTGAAGAGGCCATTCGACGACAAATTGACTTAAGTCAGCGATAGGGTTAATTAGGGCTAGAACCCACTTTGCATTTCCGGATGATCGAATCTAATGTTTTCGATGTTAAATGATCGATTGATGTTTGAATAATATTCACTTACGAGGAAAATCGACGTCTTGACCCTAGGTGATTTCAATGAAAATTTGTAGAATTGTAGTATGAGAGTAGACATGATATAGTTGTAAAGAATGAAAGCGTGCTTCTTAATAGTTTTTTAGTAATCGATGGTCAAAGTTTTGTATATTTGAAAAGTTCTAATTAATTTATCTATAACAGAAGTATCTAAGAGAGTTAAACTTAATGCAATATAAGGAAATTTAGAAAATCATTAGTATTGCTAATAAATAAATAGATTTTAAGAAACTTGAAGAGTAGATTATCGACATTGTACTCGAAAGATTCTATTCAGTAGGGATGGGCGAAATTTTATTATGTTATATTGTTCAGGTTAGGTTAGGTTAGATTCAAGTAAGGTTAAATTAAGTATAACACAAATGGTCTATTCTGTAAGTGATAATTCTTTTTTTTTTAATGAAATGGAATAAATATTGAGGAAAAACAACTGAACTTGATTTATATTTGAATATTTAATTTATAAATGAATATGATTTTCACATACCAAAAATTATTTGTTATTCTCAGGAAGATTTCAACTCAGTGTCATAACAACACTTTATACGTTATTTGTAGTATAAAATTCTTGAAAATGGCACCAAAAGTGCCAAAAAAAAAATACACAATAAAATATTATTAAATATTCAACACATTGCTATAAACCTCAATCAATAAGTCAACTCACATCAAACAATAGTATCAACATAAGACTTTCACCAGAATTCAAATTTCTCACCATAATAACACTAAATCCAATACAATATACGCAAACTACATATAACGATCGAAAAGGCCAAGAGGTACAAATGACATTTTTGCCGAAATTGAATTATGCACAGGAATCGCTTCTATGCACGCTCATTTATTTGGCGACAAAAGGATATAAACGAATTCGTAACGTGTGCCTCGATATATCATCAAATCACTCGACCTCCTTCTAATACATGGTCAACTTTGAACGCACTTTTCTCGAAATCACTCGTACACCTCAGCCTTTTCAGTCGTCATATACGCTATCTGCTATATAAAATTCATTAAAAATACATCGAACATAAAAAAAGACGAAATATAATTAAATTTTCAACACCATCGCAGCAAAACCTTTATCTAAAAGTCTACCCATAACAAAAGATGGGGTCTAAAGGGAGAGACACTTGAGCACTCGATGGTGGACCATGACCAGAACCCATCGACGACTGCGGTCCATTAGATCCCCGTATCGATTTGCTGTCAACCGCAAAACTCTCCGATAAAATATCAAACAGCCATTACAGACGGGAGAGAGGCTTTCGCGAACCACCCTGTACCCACTTTTGTATACAGGGAGGGTTTAAGGGGGTTGCGAAGTCAGGTTTGGGGCCTTAAAAATCAATTCGATGAAATTTTTAGGTGTTCGTTGTTTGTACAGTTGGAAAGAGGATGAATTAAACTGAATCTAAGTTAACTTTAAGTTCTTTGTCAATTAAATTATCAATGAGTACGTGTACTAAACCAATTAAATTCAAAAAGGTTTTAAAAATTTTAGGTATCTGATGTTTATACAGATGGCAAGAGGTTGAATTAAACCGAATCTAAAATCAAATCTAACTTAACTTTAAGTTTTTTTTCAACTAGATTGTCAATGAGTACGTGTTCTTACCCCAATTAAATCCGAAAAGGTTTTAAAAATTTTCAAGTATTGCTAAAATATGGACACTTCTATTTTCTATGTTCAGCATAATGTATTCTCGACAAATTATACTTATTTGAATCAAAATTTAATTAATATAAGGTCAGTTTTTTTACCTCTGACTTGATAATAAATAAATTTACACTCCAACTGTGAGCTTTTAAAATAGCCACTGAAAATTACAGACTTACTATAAATCGTATTACAATACATAAATCCATCTGTTTTTCCCATATTTTTATAGTTCTTAGTTGAAAAAACCACGTGTAGTTTGATTAGTTTTATTCTAAAACTAGTTTTATAAACTGTATTAATGAGGAAAATTTATACAAAAAATTATATTCCGGAATCTGTATTATAATGATTTTCAAAAATAATGAAAGCAAATTTCGTCTTTAACCCCATTTTTGATACTTAAAATATACACATACCAAATTATTGATTTTTTTTGTTAAAAAAATATTAAGGGGCGTAATTATTTTTCCTTGAGCATCTAAAATTTTATAGCCAGCACTGTTCACACCCACTCGAACCTCCACTTTCCACTCGCGAATTTTCCGAAGGCTTTTCTCGCCGCCTTTTTCAAACAACGAAATTGATTTGTCGTCGGATTGATTCGCGTTTTCCGCGACGAACCCTTTCAGCGAACCGAACCGGTTCGAACCGAAATGAACCACAGCAAAGAGAGTCGTTTGAAATATTCATAATTTATGTTCGGCTCCAAGTGGGTCCCGATTGAAAATCTCGACGAAGAATCGAAAAGGCTGTTTCGATAATGCGATTTTTGCTTTGAGGCCGCAGCACGTGTATTGCGCAAGGTGCTTTTTGAGGTCGAACGTATTTTTATTTTCGTGTTTTTCGTGAAAGAAACGTGTTTGCTTTTATGATATTCGATTTATTTATTTGGAATGTTTCGCTTTTCGATTTAGTGCTTTTTCATATTGCTAATATGAATCGTTTTTATGTCTGTCTGTACATACTATAATATGTTTTCTTAGGCCTCATTTAAGTTCTGGTTGTCATATGTATCGTACTCTGGTCTCATGCATTTTATTTTATATCTATCTTGTTTTATACTATAGAAATTTATATCATAGAAAATAGAGAGTGTGAGACTGTATCACTATAGAAGACAAACAGAAAATAAAACAAAAAGTTTAAACATACACTAAAGTCATTCATTTGTTTTGTATTTGTCTGAAAATTTATTTAAAATCAGTAACAATCTATGATAAAAAAAAACAACATAAATAGTTAATAATTTGATACAATGTTTATCCTGTTTTTGTGAATCTAAATTGATTATTATTTGAATACCAATAATTACTTTGAGAAATCTTTTGTTTAATTGATATACATAAGTTCATAACCTTTTTAAAGTCAATAGATTTTTTCAACACAATTGTAACCAAATTGAAGCTAGATTTTTCGTATAATATAAAATCAACATCAAATTTTCAATCACATCGAATTCCAAGCATAAAAGCGTACATGTAAGACTTGAACTAACCAATTTATCTTACATCCCTCGTACGTTTGGGTACTTTCAAAGGACTTCCATTACACTACACTTTTTCACAGCATTAACTTCTTCGACAGCGATTCGATAGTTAGGGAGCAGTTCGCCTTCCCTACTTCTGTGAATATCGATAATTGAAAACGTAAAAGTCGTAGCAAAGTGAAAAAAACACACAAAAAATATACTTTATATCGGTAAAAGGTCTCGGAACGTAAAGCCTCCCTTATACGAATGATACGGCGAAAGGCTTTCGTATGGGAAAACAATTTCCCGGTTCCGGTTTTGCATTCGGTTCGGTTCAATGAAGCGCATTGAAACTGCAATGTTTTCAGCGTTTCTTATGAAATGTTCAATGCTGAAATGCTTCTGGGTAATCGCATGTGAAATCTACGTGTTTTCGATTCTTGAAATATGAAATGGTCGGTTTAGGGGTTAGCCACCCTTAATTGCGAATGCTTCGTTGTTAAACCGCTGAAAATGTGAGGTTAAATATGGAATGAGCGTTTGAAGTGTTTCATACTATTTATACATTGTTATTGCTACTGATACATATTTTTCTTAAATTTTTCAATTATTAAATTAAAATGAATATGTTACAGAGTTAGGAACTTTATCAGAAATCGAAAGATGATTCTGTAATTAATTCGAGAAAATGATCCATTTTTAGAAATCGTTTCATTTTAAATTAACACTTTTCGAATCGAATTCATAAAAGAAATGATCGATCTATCTTATCAATTTTATTTAGTGAAATTTGATTCTCATTGAGATCAGATAAATCTCATAGTGAATACATTGAAACCCAATACGGCATGCACAAACAATTTACACAATTATATTTATTTTGCCTATATTATATTTCTGGGTATATGAGTTATATTCCTGGGTTAAAAATTTAATAATCGCACTTTTTTTCGCTCGGCGATAAACTTTCGTTAACGTCGAAAGTTATTTAATAAAATGAAAATAGAACGCTCGAAGCCATGTATAAAATCACAAATCAAAAACTTAATTCATTAGATTCAATTAATCATACTTTATCGGATCGTGATTTATTATTTCATTTCAAAAACGAGCCAAAGTATTAAAATTATGCCCCATCGAGCCGAAACTTTACATTAAAACAACGGAACGCTAGGATGTTTCTCATACCATTTTCCTGTTCGCGATGTATTGTTCTGCGTGTTTAATGGTCTATGTAACCATACCATGTCGAATAACGTACCAGTTCCTTTATTGCCTAGTATTAATTTTTAAAGTCATAATTAACGTACGTCTGCCGCAAAATAATGCATCGAAATGCAGCGTTTCCACATTTGTAACAGAAATTAAATCAGTGAATAGAGTAATCCATTCATTATTCAGATTCTGGATCTGGTTTTTTAGAAAAATTCAGTCTTTTCAGAATTTTTATATAAAAGATATACGATATACACGTCTTATTCACATTATTAAAGAATTTGACTGGACTTGACATCAAAATTGGATAATGAATTAACTATTTCAATGAGATTAATAAGATATCCATGTCTAATTATTAAAAAAACTTAACATCTGGAGAATCTATAGTTATATTAAACCTATTTAATTCTAAATTAGTCGATAACATAGCCGTATAAAGTGTTTGTGCCTACCGTTTCAGGTCTCATTGTCAGTATATTCATTATGCTTAGTTCGATTCATTCTGAATTATGATGAAAGTCATAAGTTGTTTTTTTGATCGGCATGATGACTCTTCTATTTTTTTCAAACATTTGATTTATATAAATGGTAATTTATCGATTTACAAAATGGTTCCTAAAAATTAATCCCCCATCTTGTTTGTGTCGATTTAATTCGATCGATATTGATATCGACCTTCAGAGTTTTGTAATCTAGCCTAAAATACTTTTTTCGTATATACAATTAAATTCATGTATCTAATTAATAATTACAGATAATTACAGTTTAATTCCGGTCATAAAAGTGTAAAGACGCCTCAAAACGTTCCGTTCGCGTAACGGAAGCTTTATAAACGCCTCCGAATAATATATGACGCTACACGATGAGAATTTCAAGGAAGAAGTGGATTAGAAACACTTTGATAAGGCGATTCACGAATTCAAGAATTCGTGCCTAGAAATTGGAATGACAACGAAGTGGTGGCGCAAATATTAAGATGCATAGATTTCAGATAGTGCTTATGGGGGAAGGAAAGGCTCTCAATATTTCACGGGAGGTGATAAAATCCATTTTTATATGAAACATAAAAAAATCGCTTTCGCTACGGTAGATTTAGCACGATTTTTACACGAAATCGAATTCTCTCGTATCAAAAGTCGTGTTTATCGGAGGATTTTTTCTCGTTTGTTAAAATGTCTGTTGCATTTGTACGTACGGTGTTGTAAGGAATTCTCGACGCTTTCGATAAATGGTGCTTTTTTTCGCAAAGTTTTCAGGAAATGGGTTTGTTGTTTTTTTGAATTATTTATAGATTGATTAAATACGATTATTAATATTGCATTTAATACTAATATTCACCATGATTTCTATGTAAAAATTTGGTTAAACTAAAATATTACTCAGAAGAGATTACTGTCGGGGTGTAGAAAATTGATATGTCATTAGATAATTCTTATTCTTATGCATTTTCTAGATTATTTGAAACATAGAGTTAACAATATTATATTATTTTTATATACTCTGATAACATCTCTATAATTTTATCAGAATAATATTTTTGTTTGATTGATTTTCCCATGAAAATTACTCCCAATTTTCGCCAAATTCAATATAAAGAATTGTACTTTTCAAATTATAAACAAAACTGTGAACCGATCTTTTCACCTCTAATTTGAGAATAAAACAATTTCAAACTACACACAATTTTCCAACTACCAATTTTCAAAATCTGGGAGAAAGTGACGGATGTATGTATTATTATATTAATTGTAATATTTTTGTCTCTTCGGCGATTGTTTTGACAACTCATAGTAGTGTAGTTTAAATTCATTTTATTCTCAAATCTGAGGTGAAAAAACTGGTCCTGAATATCATTTTCATGGAAAAATGAATATTTTTCAAAATAAACGAGAAAAGTGTCCAGAATTTCTGACAATAGTGTATATTGAATGTTACACCCCAATGTTGCCCAGTAGAAAGTACGAACGAGTAACAACGCCATAATTTCCACTCGGCGATCGTACCATGATTTTCATTATGTAAATGGAAACTGAGCAATCTATTGTTTGTATTTCCATTGTTCGGTTTATCGCGAGAACGATTTTCGCCGAAGAAATTGCGAACGAATCTCCTAAATGACGCGACCGAGTGCTTTTCACAGCCCCCATCCAGAGACCGCCCTATAAACGCCAAAATCAATACGAATGAAATTCAAAACAACTTTAAAAGACATCTCCGAGATATAGAGCGGTGATAAAATGAAATAAAATTCGGGAAAATCCGTCGGAAAGTTCGGGAAAATCTCGGAAAAGTCTCCCGAGTATGAAGTGAAAATATGAAGACGTCTAGTTGACGACGAAATCTGCCTCGTCGGGTGAAATGTGACTAATTGCTTTTCAACGCCGAATCCAATATAGCCCCTTCGTTTCAGCCCTTAACTGCGATCGCAAAATGCCAGAAAATTTAATTAACGAATCGCCCCCTTTGTGTCGAGGCAGTCCGAAGAAAACAACTAGCAACCAAAATTTCCCTCTTTCGAACGAATTTAATTTTGCTCAACTACTTTAAACATTCTTACTATTTTTCCTATTAATTATATGAGCAATATGTCACCAATATGAAAGTTCTGAAAAAAAAATCAACTTTTTATATTATAGAAAAACAGAATTTCGATCTTAGTATTTTCATACATTCATATCGATAACTAAGTAGAAAATTAATTTATCACACTTAAGCATATCGAAATAATCATCAAGCAAAAACCTATTCTATGTATCTATTGATTTAATAAGTAAACAGAGTCGGTTTTTGCATGAACTCCTTTACGTTTGAGCAAGCGGAATATTTCTCGTTTTCACTCATATGTTAATATATACTAATAGAAGAAATATTAGTGATACAAACCTAAATCTTAGGATCATTATAGTGAATAAAAAGCTACTGTTATAGAACAATCTGAGAACTAAATATGTCACTAAAATAAATTAATTTTAACTGATTCAAATTAGTAGCAGTACCATTGAAAACGTAAAAAAATTAACTTCTTAAGAATTTTAAAGAGTTATATTAAGGTATTATATATATGTATATTTTCCAAAAGCTCATAAAATAATTAAATTTTTCTTTTTTGCAAAATCTTTAAGCTCGATACAATTCACAAAAATCAAAATATCTTCAAACATTATCACATAATCATTAATTGCATCGTTTAAGTCTGATCTTTAAATTAAACTATTTAACAACCTATCAATGAATTTTCCTCATAGAATTCGAAAATCTCTCATTATACGATTGAAATATTAAACAATAACAATTTCCACTTAAATCAATAATACCATTATACGCTTAAAAGCTACTTATGTACAATTGTTTGCTACAAAATTGTACAAAATAAAACGCGTATCATCGTGTAAATGGAGGGTTCTCGAATCGGCCGATCAAAGTCGGCTCCGAGAAAAGTCGAGGTGAGAATTACAATTTGGCGTCGCTTCAACTTTTCCCATTACTCATTTCTTTTCGAATAAATAATCAAAGGACTCTTCGCTCAAAGCTCGTGCATAATTCATGGAATTTCGAGCTGGAACTCGTATACGTTTAATTATGTCGGACAATGGACGCGAATCGATGCGATAAATTTTTCCGAACAAAATAAATCTTCTCGCGTTCGAATCAATTACAACTTTAAATGAATCGGATTCGGCGTTTAATAGATTCGAAGTAACCATTTTGTAAAACTAAAAGTATATTGATTTATAGTTCGCGTTAAAAAAAAAGATAATTAATTAGGTTTAAGATCATCAAAACAATCATAATTTATTTCGGAATCGTTATTGATTTGAAAACTTTCGAAGATTGCAAACTTTTTATCTATCGACAGCTTAGTCGGATTTTTGTATCAGTATGCAAGTACTCACATTACAATGATAATATTTGAAACAATTCATATTATTTGAATCAGTTAGGGGTAAAGGTACTTTTATCGGTCGATAGTTTAGTCGGACTTTTTTCAGTAAAAAGCTTCGATTATTTTTGAGTTTGAACTTGTATACATCTCCATTTTGATTTAAGAATCTAATAAAACATACTTCAGACTTTCTGTCGTCCAATAGTTTAGTCAAACATTTGTCAATAAGAAGTTGTAATAGTCATAATATGCACACCTACAAACAACTTTACGCCGAATGAAGAGTTCTATGAAACAATTGGCCGATAAAAGTTTGCAGTTTGCAAAACAGACTATAAATTTTTTATCATCCGATAGCTTAATCGGACACTTTTTCAGTATAGAGTTGTAATCATTGTATTATTTCTACATTTACACATCTCCATACCACCCAACTAAACTGTCAGCCGATAAAAAAATCTGCAGTATGCATATCCAATAATTATTTTAAATAATACAATCGTATTCAATGTACATTTCAGATTCGACTATATTTAAATCAACCGTTCCATAATCCGACAACAGTCATAGTCTACACAATTTACGTTCAACATTGCCGCTTTACAGTAACCGTTAAGTACCGAGACATTAACAGTAATCGCCATCGCCATTCGCAGAAACATTATCATCTCGAGACTTATCTTGCCGTTTTGTTTCGGCCAAAACCGTGTAATTTTCTTTTCGTATTCGTAAACGACCCCAGATAACAACGACAATGAACACCAAGAATAAACTCGGCGGAAAAATATTTAATCTTTCGTTCGTTCATTTTTAGTTCGGTGGTGAGAATCGCAGTACAAATTTCGAGCTTACGAAAAGTTTTAGTTGAATTTTTTTTATAAATAATGCATGAATATATTTCAAGTTCAATACTCAGAATTATAACATGAAAGTAAAATTTAATTAATACTAAAGACATGATGTATTTTTGTCATGTATCATGTGTATAATTGCAGAGACGTCGTAATGAGTTAAATTAAATAATGAATGTGGTGCACATTTGACGAAAATTGCATGCAGACAACTTCTAGTAAAGTTTGACACTCGTAGTGAAAAGTTATAATTTGCGTGAAATAAGTTCTTCTTTACGAAACTTATTAAAAAAAAATATTTATGAAGGAAAAGTACAGAGATGTTATCACACTATAACTCGTGCAAGTGACGTTAGCTATCTGAATGTGACGTTGATTTTAATAAAAAACTCAACGTTATTAGAAAATGTCGATTTACTATTAAATGTAATTATACTCTTTCTTTACATAAATATAAATTCTATTAGGTATTTATATTTTTTTGTATCTTTACGTTGACTAAAAATAATAATCAATATTCAAATTAGTAATCTTATTTATAATACTTTTTAAAGCCAGTCTTGTCACCACTGGTTTGAGAACAAAACGAATTTAAACTAAAGGCGCTCCCTCCAACTAAGAACTATCAAAACAACCACTGAAGGAGACAGACATACTACAGTTAGTACAACAATACACACATCCATCTTTTTCCCTCAGATTATCATAGTTGGAATGACCACGAGTAGTTTGAAATTGTTTTATTCTCAAACCAGAGGTGAAAAGACCGACCCTATTGAAAATTTGTTCTAAGCAACTGAATAAAGGACTTCGCTCTCAAAGGGCCATCGTATAAATATCAAACGATTTGAAATGTCTTTGTTTCGTAACTGTTACGTACTTTGTCTCTCGTTATCTCGTAACCAGATAAGTTAAATTGTGTAATTGACAACATCTGACACGGCTCATACCAATTGATACAATCGCACGTCACGCTGCCCGACTATAATCTGCGGGCTGACGTCTCAATTGTCTCATATATGATTTATATAATGTATAATATAATAATTTAATACTTTATTAGTCTCTTACTAATACTACCTTTGAAGAAAATAATAATGGTCTAGGTGCTAACGACCCCTAACTAAAAAAAATCCTATGATTACGAAACTGTTGAAAATCGAGAGTACGATTGTAGCTCCATTTGAATAAGAAACCTTTTTCTCAGATTTTCAAGTAATAACTAAAAAAAATATCATTTGAGAGAACATATAGTAATAAAAAAAAATTAAATTAATTTTAACACTTTCAATGAACAATTCATTTGTTATTCAGTATAATAACAGTTCAAATCTAAATTCATCCTCACGAATGACCGCAGATTACGACACACTTACAGATTGACAGGCGAAATCACGAGCTCGGAATAAACACATATCATATAACAACTGAAAATGCCGAAGGGTACAAGCGAAATTTCCGAGAAAAGCGCGCTCTAAGTTGAACATTTAACTATTTGTATTAGAAGGAATACAAATGACTTGATGATGTAATAAATCTCAACACACGTTCCGAATTTATTTGTATCTTTTAGCTACCGAACACATGAGTATACATAGATCCAATTTATAAACAATATCATAATCACTTATACCCCTTGGCCTTTTCGGTCGTCATTTACGAATGTAAAGGCCCGTACACACGCTTCGGTCAAAATTGATGTTTGCATGTGGGTATGGCAGCCAGACGTACTCTTATGGCCTAATTGGATAAATGAAAATCCCAAAGGGGATTGCGTTGAAGTGCGACACTTGTACATGTACACGAACTTCGCATTACTGCAGAGTTGTTCGATTGAAGCACTGTCACTTTGCAGTGATTAAAATCTTCATTGTGTGACTAAATTTATATATGAATTCATAAAAATTAATATATCTATTGATACAGATAGATTTTTATAAATGGCTCTGAAAAGTTTGATCGAAATCGGATGAATGGCTTAAGAGAATATAGCATATTAATCAGGGTAGTTTTTTTTATTTCTATCTATATTTTAGAAATCATTGTGTTTCTTGTTCTAGTATTTGTTTCTAGTTTTTACGAAAGAAAAGCATTTCCCCATATAATTCATGCACAGTTTGTGCTCATTATTCTCCAAAGCAACTTATTTTATTTGATAAAACTTTTTGGATTCATTGTAAACCAAAAATGAAAGAATTTTGTGTCACTACGAACATTTTGAGTCTGAAAAATTTATTAGGATAAATATTTAATTTCTGACTTGATTTATACTAATATTTTCATGAATTCAAATTGATGACTTATTTAATTTGAAATATTTAGATTTATTTAAAAATTTCAAACTATGGAAAATTATTTTAAACGTGATATTTAAAAAAAAAACGAATTTGAAATAATGAATTATTGAATTTCTAGTAATACAACTAGTATCATATAATTCATCGAATCAGACTGATTTATGAAACGATTTATCAAAATTCCATATTACTGATATACAACTGATCAAACAAAACATAAAGATCTTTTACAGACATAAAAAAAATAAAGCTGAAAAAATATTAAGCGGTATTCGGATTAGACAAAGGATTCCGTTGAACGAAAACAAAAGGGTTTTATTTGTTGTTCCCGTGTTTCGCGTCACGCTCGGGTTCTGCTTTACAATGTCAGAAGACTTAAATAGGTTTTAAGATCTTTTTCGGCTTTTGAGATTTTCGTTTGCGTACTAAATCACAGATTTATTCAGCTCTTTCATTTTTTCAGCGCGAATTTTCATTCTTATTCATATGCAAATATGATACACGTTGGCTCTCCTTTCGCCGCATCACAATATATGAAGCTAGATTTTTCATCACCATACAAAAAATAGTTCATAAAAACGAATATGTATGTAAAATCATCATTTTTTTTAAATAAAATAACATGTTATATATCGATATTCAATCAGAACTCACAAAGAAGATAATGGATTATCCAGACAGACGAATAAATCGATTTCATTTCGTATGACTAACTGTAACGACACATTCAAACCAGACGTCTGAGCCATAAAACGCCATAGATCCAAGTGAAAATGGGAAAAACCGAATCGAACTTGGATCTTAGATGAAAAGCGAAAATCCCCGAAGCCGCATAAAAAGCAGCTAGTGAATTTCACTTGCACAAATGGCAATCATAAATTTTAAAATATCTTCGGATTCAATTCGTCCAAGTTTCCAGTGTCGTAAATCCGCGGATTTCTCTTCGAATTATTTTCGTATATTGAAATAGTTTTCGAGCGATCCTCGTATAATATAAAGTTAGTTTACGGGTTATAGAAAAATTTGATATTAAAATAAGGGGGTGTATTCTTATAGGGATAGGTTATTTTTTAAATTTGATCAAATTAGATACATCTTAAGGAGAAACGCTCTTTAGTGCTTCTTACAAGTAACGTTTTCCCATACGTATCTTTATATGTTACTAAAGAATACATAAGTAATATGCAAATATTTATGAATAAATGACATAGTAAATATGTATGTAAATAAGATCATACGATGAAAGAATATATCGCAAATGCTATTGAATTTCTCTCTAAATGAAAAAAAACTACATTGATGAGTTTTTTTTTTATTTATATGAATATTTGTTCATCAAAAATTTTTGATATGATTTCATTTACAAATACAAATACAAATCTCTAGAGAGACATATTACCATATCTAATCCTCGAATACAAACGACAATCAAAAATTTTAAAATATTCGATTCTGCTTCGATCTATCGCAGTCGTAATTGCGATGTCTAAACCTCGTTTGTCCCGCAATACAGTCAGTCCTTTAAATACGAACTGTCAAAAAAATCCACGTGAACTTCAATAAAAAGAGACACACATACATATACATAATTCAGTCTGTTTTATCACTTACATAAATTTTCAACAGTTCGACTGATTGTGGTTTTTGTGGCCGCCTTCGGCTACAATTGCTTATACACGCGGGACAAGAATCGCTTTGTCTGCCGAAAATCCAATTTTGGATTGGATTTTTCAAACTCGGATTATTCGTAGAAATAGAGAAACTCAGGGGGAAAAATTACTCCGTCGAAAAAAAATTACGTAAAGAACGTGGAACAAGTGCGACGCGTTTTGTAGCTTTTGTGTGAGACTTGCTCGAGTTACGTTTTTGCTTGTCGAGGTAGTAAATTTTGTTTAGAAATTGTATTTTTGGGTTCATTATTGAAATTCTTTGTGCGAAATTTGAGAATTTTGGTTTGGGATTGAATTGGAATTTATTTTCTTGAACATGAGTGGAATATAAAATGATTTGTATGAGTAAGCTATATGAAAATTGTGTTTTTTTTTTTTTTTTAATTGGTGTTAGTCAACATAAAAATTATTTTGAAAAAAATAAATTTAATTTCAGCAAAATCTCACATAATTGATAACCAAATCCCCGAGGGCGGCACTTTAATTTGACAAGTAATCGATTTCGTCGGTCCGTTTTAAAATCCTCCCTCATCCCCTATGAGCAAAATCCGAAATCCCCGGGGCTGCGACCGCCTCTTCATCAGACCCTGGATCCATGGGAAACCCATAGGAAACCATGGACGAGGAATCCCCTCACGAAGGCTCGGATTCGCCAAAATAAATAACCACAAAGAGCCCGAATCAAAAATAATGCGGACGAGAACTAAGGAGGCTTTTAATTTCGTTTGATGTTTTTCGCGTTTCGTTTGTTGTGTTCCGATTTGGTCGGCGATCTGATTGGTTTTTGGGTTTTTTTTTTATGGTGGAATCGGAATATAATTGTTTGGAGGAAGCGAAGATTAAATTTTGTTTTAGTAACGATGGGAAATTCTGCAGTGAGATTCGATTTGTTGAAAGAATTTTCTCGCGTTGTTATGGTTTGAGAGGAGCATATTTCTTGTAGTTTGTTTGCAATTATTTTACTTTTGAATTGTTCGTTTGAAATATATCTTTGTAGAAATGAATGCTTGTATTTGTGTGCTTTTATAAACCTTTTGTCAGATTTCGATTGATTCAGAGTTGTTGTGTACACATTTGAAAAGGTTTCTCTATCATTATAACTCTTTTCGAATAAAATTATATAAATACTGAAAAAATCAGAATAAATAAAAAATAGTTTGATGCCATTATGTTTGCATTTGTTTTTGATTAATTCAAAAATAATTATTTTGAACAAATGTTTGTTGAAATCGGTTGCTTGGTTACATCAAAATATACGAAGGAACAGCGAACATATCGATACTTCAAATCATCACTGCACTCAGATCTCCATATTTTTTCGTTACAAAAATATTATAATATTCAAAGAACACCCACACCACTATCAAATACACACCCTACATTATTCAAATCACTTTTAGCATAAGAAGGAACGTTCTTTAGAAACTATCAAAGAGCAAGTTCCTCTGGCGATGCACACACACGCGAAAAGATCATTTGTTGCACAAAACGATCGCTCGAAGCGAACGATCTTCAAAACGATATTTTCAAGTCGTTTTCACAAAAGTGCATCCCAGACTCGTATACACACAACATATGACGACAAAACGTGCCAAGGGGATCAAGTAACGTATATCCCTTCTATACATTTTAATGTATTTGGTCGTAAACGATTTCACAACCTGAGCTAAACATGTTAAACTCCACGTCTTAACAACTCATATACTAGATTCTCACTGAATTTGATCGCGTTTTTTTTTTTGCAGTGGCTCTTGTGTAACTTGTCCCCCTTGGCCTTTTTCGTCGTCGTATGTATTATACACGTAATGTAAAGTCGATCGACTCATCTGTGTGTGCCTTCGTTTGGCCCGAGTTCGATTTATTTCCAGAGCCGTGCAACAACAAGAACCACCCTTCGGTAATGTATTGTGTAGTTGAGTTCGAAGATTTCGTCGAGGGGTTGATGTTGTGTGAACAGGGGTGGATTTTGTTGTAACTTGAAGTAAATCTTATATGAAATTATCAATTTGAATATTATATGAATCGGAATAATCTACGATATTATTGACAAAAGAGAAATGTAAAAAAAATATGAACTAGTGAAGTAAATTAATAGTAGCTCTTTTATAAACATCATCATTTTTGTGAATAATTTGATTCAATATTAAAAGAAAGTCTCGCACTATTAAAGCAAAATATCTGAAAAATATTCAACTTAATCTTACGTAACCTAAAATTTATCCCAAGTTAATCTAATTTAATTTAACTTAAAAAAAAACTATGGATTATGGTGTTGATGATTTCCTCCACAAACATTGAAAATAAAGTTTTTCTGTCGATATTGAAAATCGTTTGAATGTCAATAATACTTAAATTAAAAAATATTTTAAGCATAAACTGAGTCGAGTGTTTTCTTTACATTGAAAAGTGACAATATAGGTGTTTGATTATCTCCAGAGATAACAAAATCTGAGAATAACGACGATAAAAACTATCATACCGCTTGATAAAACCTTTCAAATGACACTATTTTCATATTTATTTTTACAAATACCAATTTCTCATATCTCCTTTGATATTTCACAACATAAAATAAGAAAAAAAATTAAAAAAATATATAGCATTCGAACAAAATCCACTCCTGTCCACACAATATAGATTGTGCGCTCCGGGGGCGCAGTCTCCCTAATTGGGGCCCCCCTGAACGGGGGCTGCGCCCCCTTGGGGCCCCGCTAAGAGCGTTATCGCCCTCGGGGAACGATAACGATACCAATTGTTTAACACGTACGATTTTTTTTCTCTTTGCGGGGTTGTTGCGTTGCGCCCTTAAAATGTCCCGGTCGTCGAGAAACGCCAGATGTGCTGATTTTGGCCGAAATGTCCCCTTTTTATTTTATTTTTATATATAAATATATATTTGTATGTATTTTTTTGAGGGAAAATGTATTTTTTTTTTTGGTCGATTTGAAGGTTTTCACTTTGAGGGTGGTTTTTTTTTCGGGAGTGTTGTGGGTTTTTTATTGTTATCGGTTAGGTTTTTGTGTATTTTTGCTTTCGGGTGTAAGTTTATTGTATAGAACGTTCTTAATCGAAACAATTATAAGAGTTATTTAATTATTAGGATTGAAAATGTTGACGTATAAAATAATACTTTGATTTAGAGGTGAGGTAAATGTGCATTATTTTTTTTGGAAATGACGTTATTTCAAATAAAAGACGTAATTAAGATGGAATAAATGATGAAATTGCTGAATAATTTTCATCAATCCTAGTTTTTAATGAAAAAATATTATTACTTTTGATAGATTTTATCAATTAAACGTATATTTGAATTTTTATATGGCATATATTGTATTTTAAAGTATACATATGAGCATTGTGTCTGAAGAAATTTTATTTATTTTCGATGAAAATATTCAAAAAATTTCCAAACATATGCAAAAATAATGAGCTTCATACATACTCAGATTATTCAATGAAAACAAAGATAAAAGCAAATATTTCCGATAACATGTAATAAATTCAAATGAACGTTGAATATTAATTTATACGCAAATACGATTTTTATACATCATTCAAAATCCGAAATACACTTTTACCCGCGTCATAGACTGTTACGTTCATTCGTGAATTAAAATGGAAATATGACGGAAAAACGCAGTACGTGAATGTTTTATAAAACACTTTATACGAGAGATATTGAGTTGGATACGTTCCAACATCCACCGAGGGAACCTCGTTGAACAAAAAACACAAAAAAACACCCAGAAAACACCACATGAAAAAATATACAAAAAAAAAACCTAAGTAAAATTGCCGCAAACGTTTACTTTTAACGCGTCGACGAGAGGCCGTTGAACCGTGCTTATTGTACGTATGAAAGTTGTTTTTCTATTCAACTTGGGAAAATTTATATTCAAAATATACTTATTTTATATTTATAAAATAAAATTTGGATGATTTTCGAACACAAAAATCAACCGTGCATTATAGGAAAAATCTTATTTAACATCAAAATCATTTAAACACATCAAACTATCACTAATTTTGAAACTCCACACACACGTATGCAACATTATGGATTTACTAGTTTATCCTCAACCGAACCATGAGTAATCTAATGGTATCGGCAATAACTTAATATTCAATAGCCTCGGGTGTGTTAAAACAAGTTTCTAGCCCGCAACGATCAGAACTCCACCCAACCCCATTTTGCTACATAATTCCGACGTACAATATTACACATATGCCTTGTATATATGACGACTGAAAAGGCCAAGGGGTACAAGAGACGTTTTCGACATAATTGAGCTATGTACATACGAAAATCGCTTCTATATATTTGATGGCAAAAGGATATAAACGTATATGAAATGTGTATATGATGGGTGACAAATATGAAATGAATATGTTTCTCGATCATCTGCTAATTTCGCATTAAATCAGTCACTAAATAGTATTATTGTTAGATTTCAAAAATAAAAACAACAGAATCGACGTTGAGTCTAAAAATATTGAGGATTGAAATTTTACTAATTTTTTTAACAATATCAGCTATAACTTTGAAGTGTAATATATTTTTTATGATATGTTACTAGATTATTTCTCAGCAGTTTGTTGGATTGAAAATGCTTTAATTTTAAATGAAATTCAGTATTTTATATTTACCACCCTTTGACTATTTCCTATTAAAACACCACTGTTCCATATACACATATGAAAAAAGTACGAAAAAAACATTTTTCATTTATCGTCGTTTTTTCAAATTCGAATGATTATTTCTTCCTTTCAATATAATTAACACATAACTAAATACATTTAGCCTCAATCTATTTCTCAAGAACTTTGATTATTTCTCATATATATATATGTAAAATACACGCTTAAAACATAAATGTTTCAATATTAGTCACCTTTCATATATCATTAAATCGCTCAACCTCCTTCTAAAACATGTTGGTACTTTGAGTGCGCTTTTCTCCGAATCACCGCTATGTCACTTGTACCCCTCGGCCTTTTCAATCGTCTTATATAATATATGTAGAGCCACCCTTTCGAAAAGCGCTTCCGTACTTATCATACATACGTGAGGGGGTTAAGACCGAGGTGATATGTTCTCTGTAAATTTCAGCACACTTGGGATTGCAAAGTTTTCCGAATACACTTTCTATAATAACTCACCGGGTCGTGTGTATCGGAAATTCAGAAGCTTTAGAATATGTAAAGTCTATCGTATTTGAAAAATCTATTCAAGTTTAATTTTATGTTGCAATTATACTTATAAAAATTTTTCATTGAGTAGTGTTAGTTCGCCTGCTTTCTTTTTGAACACCCTACTGCTGATCGAAACTAATATATCTACTTACAAAATGTTGATTTAATTCTTTCAATTCAATATCACTGCAATATCAGAAGATAAAATTATTTTCATTATTAAATAATTTGAAAATGATTTGAAATTCTATTCACGTGTTTTCATTTATTTTTTCAGTTGACTTTTTCGATTTCAACGAGTGACCTGTAATTTTTTTTTCACTCTTTCAAAATTGTTAATTTATCGATTTACAGTTCGATTTTATCTCAATATTTATTCTAAAATGTATAATTTAATAATTCATCATAAATAATATAATCATTACATAATCATATGTGTATTTCTTATAATAATAATGAATGATAAATACATACAATCGCCGCGTAATTTCATGCATATAAAACAATTGTGAAGTGTGTTATAAAATACAAATCATAACAAAAACGATGTCTTTAGAAAAACAGTAAAAAAGTGATAACAAAAAAGTGCATCAGTGTTTCTACAAAGAATCATCACAATTTCTTAATTTTGCAAAATGCATTTTGTAGAAATTTACAATTCAACAACAAAGCAACGAATATTTTCATAGATTGGCCTAATATTCAAGTAAACGAAATTATTTTTTTAACGGTTGTCGATATAATTTGAAAAAAATTTTTCAAAAGAAACGACATTCATTTTTATATAAATTTAAAGAAACTCTACTTAACTTGTGACTGAGAGAAATAAACCA
The DNA here is from genome assembly GCA_024721215.1 of Cheumatopsyche charites. Lineage (NCBI taxonomy): Eukaryota > Metazoa > Arthropoda > Insecta > Trichoptera > Hydropsychidae > Cheumatopsyche > Cheumatopsyche charites. Next base: position 1,137,272 of record CM045580.1, on the reverse strand, counting down.
TAGAAAATAATGATGATTCAATATCTAAAATGAAAGTTTGTATAAACATTTTGATCTGAAAAGCAATAAATTTCCATTTTCATTTCGCGACTTTATATCATTCCGCTGCATTTCGTAGCACAAACACAGTTCCATTTTCGCGACTATTTATGCGTTGTGAAAGTAACTGCTTGGGAATTTTCTCGAAATATATTTTATATAGACATACAAACACACTCATAATAAATGCAAAGAACGCGATATTTCGCATTTTCATTCAGACACAATATGCATAGAGAGACTCAATGAGAGCGCAAACGACGTTACGTCTCTCTAGCGAGTTTTAAATTTTCCTCACACAGACAGATATACAAAGGAAAATATATACGAATAGAAAGCTATATATATTTTTGTATTATATACTTGTGCACGGACAGCTGAGAACGTGGAAAACTTTTCTTTTGTGCTGTGAACGTAGGTTTTCCACGCCGCAAAAACGTATGCGAATCGAAGCAGGTCGCATTTCCCGGCAATAAACGCGCTTCATATACATTTTCCACTCATTTCTAAAGTTTCCCCAACGAGGAAAATTTTTACATTCAGCGAAATAAGATTTTCCGACTCGTCTCTGCGAAAGAACCGATATTATGTACAGTCAACGTCGCATAAAGTCGTTTTGAATGTTTATTTATTTTATATTTGTATACTGAATCTATAGTCTGATTTTACAATTTTGATGTATTTATGTATGTCTTCAATTATAATAATGGTGCAAGTCACATTTATTAAGTTTCGAGGTGTTTAAAATTTTCACGTTCGACTTTGTTGAACACGAAAATCAGCATTGAAATACTTATTTCAACTTTGATATGAACCGGAAAAATAATTCATATTTTTTTTCTCATTTTATAATCTTATGGATTAATATTATTACTTATATTAGACTTTTATGGACTGCAAACGATACAATAAAAATAAATATCAGTTGAATTGCTTATCTGGAATTAATGTTGAATGCAATGTTTTTAAATCGCAACGAATCGCTTACGAATTAATCAGTTATCATTTCGATGCCCTCGCACTAACTTAAAATTAAGGTTTCGGTAATATTAAAAAATATTTTTTGAACATTCACAATCAATAAATTGAAATGAAAATTCTATGAAACAATATCTAGAAAAATATTTATCGATTATGTCCATTCAAATAAAAATTCGCATAAATTGAACGCATATGGCGTCGGATAGTCATTTTGTGCAGTTGTGAAATTTTTGAAATTTCGGCTCTCGTTCGAAATCAGTTCGCCAAAACCGATATATTATTTCAGCTGAAAACAAATAGCATAGCATTGGCAGAACGAGAGCAAAATAAATATTAGCTCGCACTATCGCCGCTGTTTGCTTTTGTACTGGATAGTGTGTGGTGCGCTTTCGAATTCGACATTATAAGGGGTTTGTGCATTTTTGAATTATTTATCGCATTCAATTCAAGATATGAACTTTATATATGACGACTGAAAAGGCCAAGGGGTACAAGTTATTTCGATAAAAGCGCCCTTGAAGTAGAGTATTTACCTACATGTACATATTAGGAAGTGGTCGAGTGATTCATAGAAGCGATTCCTCTACATAACTCAATTTCGGCAAAAAATTCACTTGTACTCTTTGTCTTTTTTAAACGTCGTATGACACTTTACTAAAAAAACGATATATTCACTTGATGTAAATTTGGGGTTCTTTTTTTATATAGATATAAATTCTGACAGTTGTAATCGCATGTTCGTGAACTTACTGCATCGAAATCTATTCAAAGAAACGCAAGCTAACTTATGTGAAATTTCTAAAATGTTAGCACTTATTATGTACCAAAGTTCATCTATTTTATTGCCGTTTTGACGATCTCAATAAATTTTCAATATTTTGTACCACAAACTTAAGTTCGTATTTGATTTCATATGAAAATAGTTTTATAACATATTGAATCATTCATTAATGAAATTCACAATGAAAAAGTGTGTTTTAAAATCAGTTATAATCATTGATACGATTAATTTAATATTGTCTTTTTAATTTTTTGCAGATCAGAGAGATTCGAAATAATTCTACCCATCATCATCGTACAATTGTACGACTGGTACTTCACAACGTGGGATGATGCAGTTTCGCCGAGTTTCAAGTAAGTTGCATGCTCCATTTATGAAAATTTGATTATGATTCATGTCGCAATTGTTTTATTATGTACCATAATTTTATAGAAATGTATTTCCGAATAATTAATCATGCATAAAACGATGTTTTGGCCCACGGTATACAAATGGGAGTTTGTTGATTAGATTTCGTTTCGGTTCTGGTTCGATTCGTTCGTGTCCGGTTTGCTTTGATCGAAATCGGGAAATCGTTCACCTGTGGGAGGACATGTTGATTAATTCAATTAATTTGGCCGATATTCGACAAAATGCACACTTTTCGCCTAACCAATTATATGGCGATTGATTGAATTTTGATAATGAGATCGATTCCAATGTATTTTTGTATATTTCACTAGGTGAAATAATTTTTTATCGTATATACAGATTCATATGTATGAAGTCTTGAGTTTCTTGAAAGTAGTGAGACTTGAGCATTCGAATGAAAGCCTTCAGAGACCAAGCTTTTCTTGTAAGAGTAGAGAGAGATTTTTAGACGATCACGACATTAAGAGTACGTTGCACTCTTTTGTAGCAAACGTGTATTTACTATATAAAAACTCATCAATTTTCAATTTGATAAATAAATCGATTCCTTTATTATTCATATGAGAAATTCTGCTTTGACTTATTTTATATTTATAGTAATTTTCAGATATGTATCTTGCCTACATATTCTTTCTAGGATAAGTTCATTTCAGAGAGATTTGTACTGAAGAGAGATTGTCATTTTTTCCACATTCCTTTTGACAAAACTTTCGAATTTTTCAAAAAAAAATTCAAACTGAATCAGCTTAAATCAGAATTTAGTACATGTGCTATTTTATTGATATAATCCTTCAGTACATATATTTTTAAGCCATCGAAAACCAATTCAAAGCATCTATAGATATTTCGAAATCACTCGTACGAACCGAGTTTCCTAATTAATTCGATTGATTGGGCAAAATTCGAGGATTACACATTACAAAATTATGTATATGTAGATACGTGTATGAGAAGGCTTTGTTTGAATCGCGTACGAAAGCTCACCGCATTGTGGTTGATTAACACGATTGAAAATAATCGATTAAACCGTGTTGTTCGGTTTCGATGTTAGCGATGAATTCAATTTTCAATCAGCCTAAGCTCTCGGGAAATATTAAGCTCGTATAATTTCCGCTCGTGCTAATTAAATGCATCTAATTCATTTTGAAAGTACTTGTATGTTAGTAACGATTTTCGCAGTAACTGGTAGAAAATGTATATTTTGTTCAAAGTGAAAATTTAACTGCAGGAATGTAAGTTGAAATCGTTTTTAATTAATTTTAAATAACATTACGTTGTACTTTATAAAGATAACATTCCATATGTATGCAATACAAATTTCGTGCAATTAAATTAAATTATTAACAGTGCACCGTGCGTTTGCCGAATACACATGGAGAAAATCCACGAAGATAGAGATAGGAGACCTTTTTAATAAGGAAGCAAATTTAATCGAAATTTTCAATAGAAACACGTAAATTGAATTGAATTTTAATTTTTAATTGAATATATGAATTATTCGGTTCAAATGAGTACTTTTTAAATAATTTTATTTAGACTAGCGTTCATAGGATACAAGAGTTCCAAAATAAAGAATCATTCAATGATTCATTTAAAAATTTATAAATAACTTATTGATACATAAATAAATGGTTTCTCATCGCTGTTCGATGCCAAAGTGCATAGGCGAACAAAATGCATGTGCAACGTGCACTACGTGTTCTCATTTAAGGGGAGAGGATACATTAGAACCGGGGAATGCATACAAAGTGAATAAATGGAGTGAAAAATTAGCGAACAGGGTGATAAATGGAAAAACGAGGAAAGCTGATCTATTTTATTATTGATGGGGTCGAAAAAAAATCGGAAAAGTGCATTTTCCACTCAATGCGTTAATCGAATTGAATTTTAGTTCGGTTCGATTCGAATATGTCTCGTATAGAAATTGATAACCGAATGCTTTATGTCGAGTTAATGAGTTTTGCGAAATGCTATTTTGTGCTCTCGCGTTGAATGCGGACGTTATTTTGGTATGAAAATTTGTAATATGTGCACACGAATTATGTTTGTTTTGATGTGCGTCAATATTGTGTCGTTTAATGAGTTAATTTATTGTGCAATCGCTACTGTTGATGATTTATTTATGAAACATCTATCTTTCGTTGCCAGAAATATTTATACAAACTATAATTTTTAATACAATTTTGATATATTGAATTTTGTTTGTATCATAAAGATCGTGGAAGCATTAAATTTGTGATTTCGCCGAATTGTGTACGAATTTTTCCACGAAAAAGTCAGAAAATCACTCGTAGTTCTTTAATAGGGAAAACGATATTATAACACTGCTTTTCATATATCTTCTTTGGAAATAAACATATTTTTTTCCATTTAATCTAATTAATAATAAACCTTTACTTTAAAACTTTCCTACAGTAATTTAATATTATTAATTTTCAAAACCAACATTAAATTATGATATTGAAAACTGTTACAGAACTGTTATACCGATTTTCAAGAAAACCTCTTGATTATTCCATCTCTTTATGAAAAATATTATACATATGAGTAATAAATTCACTGTGATCACGAATTCACTATAAAACATTCACACAAACATGAAAAATCGTTCAATAGTGATATTTATAAAAGAAAATTTTCCGAAATATCTCAATGTATTATTCGTCGATTATACAAGGTTCGCTCCGACGGAAAATCACACAACATCACCAAACAACCAACCCCCGTATATTGTATACATTCTGTATATTGTATACACCCTGCATATTGTATATACCCTGTATAAACGGTATATCGTGTATACCGTGGCGTAAATTGATTGATCGCACCGGATTCGGTGCAAATTCGTCTTTATTTTGTTCGTTACCTGCAAACATCCCCCAAAAACCGGATATCCGAACTAACCCCAAGCCTTTTGCAACCCCCAGGGTCGATAAATTCACCCAAAATAGTCTAAATAAATATATGGACTCTGTTTGAAATATGGATAATGTTATTTTGCATAAATTTTTATTTTTCTCTTCTTAGATCTTCAGTCCAAATCGGGCTTTATTCGTGTTTTCTATGTGAAATGTTGGTATGTGTGTATGTTCTTTATACATTTCTTTTGAACTTTTAATAGTTCTATGAAAATTATTAGTGTTATTGTGTAAACATCTTGGAAAATTTCTGCATCATTATATTTTATAATTAAGAGGATTTGAAACGTTTGTTGTTTCTCTGAGTAGCTTTTACACAGAATCAAAGTCAATATTTTAAGCATGGCTTTCATAAATAATATATTTTATCATGTTTCAATAATTATTCAGCATTTCGCTTATTTTTCATTCATTAAAAATATCAAAAAATAGATTGTAATCAGCTCAAAATTCATAAAATTTCAAACAACATCGGGTCACTGCAGCTAATGATATATTTTATAAATCTGTAATAATCTCAGAAAATAATTTATAAATACATAGTTAATATAATATTGTAATAATTATTTTAAATTACGTTATCTTTTTATATCACATCGCGTTAAAATTAAAACATCCGCAGCGAACTTCAGCAGCTTTAACCATTGGTAAATCTCAAAATTCATTTTGCACGTTTTCATAATACATGAGCACAGCATGAATCGGGATTTAAGTGTACACGTACTGCAGATTAGCAACAGCATTTTCATTTGTACTAAGGTCAGAAATTGTAAACTATCAGTTCACGTAATCATAATAAAATTCAAGCTTTCACGACTTCATTGCAGAATAATCGATATATTCATTAAAAGTAATTAGAACATTTCGCTTGAGACTTTTAATTATCATATTCACAATCCCTTTGAATTTTCACATTTTCGACATTAATTTAATATAAAATATAATTAACACTGCGTCAATTAATTAGCAGAAATATCTTTATGAATGTTCCATTTCGAATTTTTAATGAAGTCTCCCTCTTTCGGCAACACTTCTATCATTTACCTAGAACGTTAATTGTAAAGCCGGGCGTACACACATACGTATAGCATGAGCTCAACTAAACTACGAACACACGTCACTTTGATAACTCAACCGTGTTTTATATAATTGCGTACGTAGCTAAAAGTGTCTATGGACTCTTCCGAGATATCGGGAGACAGTTTGAGCGACACTTATTACGGGAAAAGCTTAGTTTTAATTAAGCAATTAACGTCGGTAAAACCGAGACACCCTAATTGGGTGTGCAGGTGGTGAAGAAACTCCAACGATGTCTGCATAGAGCCTCCTAATGAGTACCATACATTAGTTTTGAAAATATATACATATTTATTTATGATGAGATCGTAGATTCGGATGAGACTGAAATGAAGTTGGGAAGATTGTTTCCCACTTTGTAAAATATCATTATGATGGATAAATTTTATTTCATACATATTTTGAATGTGTGATGAATGTTTGGATGTGAATTATTTCAATGTGAAAGCTCAATAAATAATTTATTTTGTGCGAAGAATAAGTTGAGTAAGATTTCTGTTGAGAAATATTGTATAGTTTTACGATTTTTTCTAATATTTTGAAAATCAAAAAAATATCCTCAACTATAACTATTATTTACTATTTCTTATTTTCCATTTTCGTTTGTATTTTAATTTTTTCTCTGGTTAATGTTGAAGCATACTTCCCATATATTATAACTTTACTCCAGCTGAAACAATAAAAATGTTTCCTTTTTGATTTATCATAGGTAATTAATGCAAAACCCTATTCAATACACAACTTTTAGATATATTAAACAAGCGGAATGATTTGAAAGGGTTAACTCTTGTTTCCTTAAAGAACCAGAGTTTGTCTTACGAGAGGGTCGCCTATGTAAACAAAATAAGAAACAACCAAATTGAAATTTCGCTTACGTCCAAAATACTCATCAATGTTTAGAAATTTACGATAGTATATTTGAACGTGTCAAGATGCCAGGAATTGAAGGTTTCCCGAGGAATCTTCCTGAGTGTGACCCTTTGATGATTTGCAGAGGTGTGCTTGTTCACATAATTCGCTAAATGCCCCAAGCGTTTAGGATTCTGTGGCTAAAGGAAATTTCGGCCAATATCATTACCCTCGACTAAATTTATAACAATTTAACATAATCAACTAATATAAATCGTTTGTGCATGACGTGTTGATTCAGCGTACTTGGGATGCGTGAGTTCGAGTCCTATCTTGGAGAAAGTCACATGTCGTTTTTCTTAATAGATAAATTGATGTAGAGACTCGGTCATTTCTTTCTGATGTTTGAATTAATTTGATTCGAAAAAAGTTAATTTAACGCTTTACGAAACTGCTCTACAAATTATCATCACCTATACCTTTTATATGTTTCGATTAAATTCGAACTATTTAGTGACACCTATGTACACTAACTTACTCTTCAAAGTCATGCCTTAGGGCTTATTATCTTCACTATACATATAGTGAATGATTCAAATTGATGATCATAGTGTATAATTGGGTATAAGTTACATATACAACATCAAATTTTAAATTTATATCAGAACTTACTTAAAAACCTATCATATTTCATCTCAATATGCAAACTTGATTCGATACAACCTCATCGTTATAAACTCCAAAGTTGTACGGCAACTTTCTGAAACTATACGTTCGATAAGTTCGCATGTAAAATCCTCACCACCTGGGTATTGACCCATGACCGTCGTTACTTACAAACCCCTGACCATAAGGTGGGGCAGAAATGCATGGCTCGTTTGCAACAGCAACACGGTCTTGGACGCTTAATTCGCTTGTGCACTCGTGAATCATTTATTATGCCCGAGGCTCTTTGCTCCGGAGTCGGTTTTAAGTAGTGGGTGGCCTGCGAGAATAATTTGCATAGTTATGAATGATGATGTATCGTGTTGCAGCGCCGGTAAGGTTTTAATTGTTTGTTAATTGTATTATTATGGAGATGATTTTGTATCGTATTGAAAATGGGAAACGTAGTAGTGCGATTGATTTGTGTGTGTATCGTGAGGTGTCGCTGTATGGTGCAATATGGCGCGACATTTGTGTGTTTATTTAGAATCGAATTTTTTACTAAACTTTTGTTTTTTCTATAGAGTTCAATGCTGTAAATTTATAAACACCTATTGACAGTTGTCATACTCTACGAAAAAAACGCTCTTTTAGGTTAGGATCAGTTAAAAGAATAAAACAGTTGGTACCGAGTGATGTAATACTGTCAATTAATTGGTTAGCACAATCAATCATTATAATTTTAAAAAGCCATTTTCATTAAATTTCTTAAAACTGAATTAAAAAAATTGATTATTAATTAAATAATTATATTTATTTTTTATCATCAAATATATGAAGTACTTTGAAATAGTACCGATTTTGTATTAAAATTAGCGGCTGCTATAGAATGCCAATTGATATCAAAACGAACTGAATTTAAATTGAATTCAAATAAATAGAATAACTGAGATAATCGAGAATGTCAAAAACAAAACCTGCCTCAGACAGATCATAATCAAATTTCATCTCGTATCTCATAAAACATGAAAGGCTCTCATATAATATACATATATATGAAAGAGGACAATTGTCCAAATTTGAAATCGGCACTGAAACGATCAAGCAGTATTTCGTTCTCGTATAAATTTAATATCTCATAAAGCCTCTCTGTATAAAAATAATACTTCAACTCGCAACGAAGGAAATTAAATCCGTCTGACGAATAAAAGAAAATCGAAATCGCTCAAACTCCGATCTTAAATCTTTTCAGATCCACATTTTTGTGAAACTTACAAAAAAACAAATTTATTAAACACTATATAACTCTATTTCAGCGAAAATATCACTTGTACCTCTTAGTATTTTCAGTCATCAAATATTTTTTTGATTTCAAAAATTTTTACTCCTCATTATATTTAGTAACTTTTCCGCACTGAATCGACTCGAAAAAATATCAAAAAGGGAAAAACGCTCCACTCCAATTCACACACGTGTACAAGATGCACACGTGCGTACAGGGTGTTCCACCAAAAGGTGTGTATAATGCGGTCATAAAAACAAAAACAGAATTTAATCAACATTATATCGCTTCGGGGGCAATTTTCGTTCGCGCCCCTAAAACCGTTACGGGATCGTATGTGTGTCTGTGTAATTTTCCGGATCGTCGTATTCCGGGCATAACGTTATTATTACGTTACGTATCAGATTAAAAGGCCGTAAATACAAACAGGAGGCGAGTTTAAAATTAAACGGCGACGTTTTTATCTCGTCTCGTAAATTTTCCCGGGAAAACGGAGAGGCGACGATTCTCAAATGCGGCCAAGTTGAGTCGTCGATGAGTTTCGGGAATCTTGTGGTATTTTTTTGGAAAAGAAACTATTTATATCTTATTGTGATCAAACTTGAATATATGGTATTTTAGTAGAATTCTTTAAATTTTTGCCGAGCTTAGGTCGTTTGTATGATATTTTTTTAACGAATAAACCGTGTCTATCACATAAATTATGATTTGAATAAACTTTTATTCAAATTCAGATCATCATAGAAAATTTCGTAGTCAAGAAAAATTTGTCATTTTTGGAAAAACTATTATAAGTATTAAGAAAAATAATGTCTTCATACGCTTTGACACATCCATTTCATAAATATTCATGATAAGAAAACAAAATGGCTAATGGCTTAAATTAATTTTTTTATTCATTTAAGGAAATCGGAACATTATTTTTCTCAATGCTCACCAATTCTTAATTAATTTTTCATCTTGTGACTTGATTATTTTAATTCCCAATTCCTCATGAATTCAATATGTGTATGTTGCATAGTATAATTAATCTTTATTATTGTACAGATGAAATGAATGAAACTAAAATTATATTAAAATAAATTTAAATCGCTTGAAAACCCATCCAATTAAGGAATAGTTTGAGAATCGCACAAACGAAGCATAGCAATGATTTTTTTTAAAGTTCGCGCGCGGACACAATAATCGTTCGACGGCCGTAAAGTGAAATTTGCGACGTCGTTTTACGACTTTTTCCCTATATAATCTAGAGCGGAACGTACGTTTACATATAATTTATGCGCTTTTACGGCGAGCAATTTGTATTTTTCGCAAAGTTTCGTCTAATAAAGAAGAGAGCTTTCCGACGCTCCATAGAACCGGGCCTAAGTCTATGAATTGCGAGCTTAACTTGCACTCGATATTTATCACGTAACGAATTTCTTCAAACTTAAATTCATTGTAATAATATATAAACATTCTATAATATGCACACAATGTCTTTGAAAAAAAATCTATGTTGAATGTTGAAATTGACTCGTTTGAATTTTTGAGTTTTTGCTTATTATAGCAGTACTCGACTGTACACCTTCATTGATTATTCACGTCTCGCATCAAAAAACGACATTAAAAAACACCCGATTTTCTACCCTCAAAGGAAAATCTTTCGACGAAAACAAACGCGTATACATTTTTTTACAATCACTTGGAATTTCACAGCGTTTTCTTAACACCCCAAACTCACTCTCTTATTCAATTAAAATGCGCGTCGAAGCTACATTCTTTTTTCACTTCCGTCCGAAAAAGAACACCCTTATTCCTTGAAGCTTATGTATACAATTCAACCCCTTTTCTTTATTTTTTTCTTCAAAAATAAAATCGATTTGCCCCTTAACCTCTGCAATCCTGATTTATACTCAATTGAGGAAAAAAAAGTTTTTTCAAATATTTCTTATTTAGGATAGTCAAGAAAATTAAAGATGGTTTTTCCATCAATAATTGAAATAATAATATGAAAATACTAATATTCGGATTTTATATTCAAAAGATAAAACCTTTTTATCATGTTTATGATTCAGCGGTATAAAGCGTTTGTATATGTCGTATTGATTCAGTGTATTCGTGATGCTAAACTTAATGAATCTGATCGCATCCATGATGAGAGTCACATATCATTTATCTTGATTGATCAACTAATGTGTAAAATTGATTGTTGCTTTCAAATATTTAATCAAATTCATTTTGAAAAAAGCGTTAATTTAGCACTTTACAAAATAGTTTTTAAAGTAGATCACCATCGATTGAAATTGAGACAATTTAGCGTCACATATCAAGCACAGTTGTTACGGACGTTTAAGTGAATAATTAATCGACAAAATATAAAAATAATTGGATAGCAATATCTGTAAGAGCTGATTTACGAGCTAGTCTTTAGTCCAAAGCTAACTAGACTGTATAAGTGTATATTCATCTTGCTCATATAGATCCGGCTTATTGATCTCTGATCTGTGAAACAGCTATTATAATAAATAAATAGTATAAAATGCACTGAGACTGAAGAGGTTAAGAAGAGCGAAGCCTCAATATCAAATCGAACGAGTTTTCGAGTCCGTTTCGTCACTGTTTAATTTCTGTTTGAAATTTGTTTTCTTTGAATTCGAACCGTTTCCGATACAAAGGCTATTTTCAGCGCTGAAAGAGAGCTCGTAATTATCGTTCTGTTCCTCGGACCGTTCGGCGGAAGTTCGTCCCGGGATCCCGGGACGTGATGCGAATATAACCCAACTCGTGTCTGAACACTTTCTTGGAGCTAACACAATGAAATTCGACTGTCGTCGTGCCGATGGAGTATGTAAAACGCATTTGGCTCACGTAGTCGAAAGTGGCTTTCGCCCTGTGTAAGCTCGAGGAAAATTGCTTATGTGCGATGTGCTCATTGAAATTTTAGCGCTTCGAAGGTCGTTCTGAGCGTAATAGTGCGTGCTTCTATGGCTTCAATTCGACATAAGTGATGTAATAATTTGTGTTTGTGAGTATTGTGTCGGGATTAGTGTAGTTTTTATGCTGAGTTTGAATTTTATCACTAGTAGAAGTCGTGAGATATTTTTCTGCTGTATGAATGTTTTAGCATCTTTATGTGAGTCTAACTGTCCCATCTTTCTTTAATTAATATATTTATCGATAATTTACAATTAGCTTGAATTTGAATTATTGCAACTTTCATCTATCTATAGAATTTTTATTTGGGTTATCAAAGTCTATGGCTATCTATGGTTCGACTTTTGTTTTTCTAATCCTTGTATTGAATCAAGATATTGTATCTACTTTTTTCCATGATTCTTTTTATGTAATCCAGTTAAAATACCTCTAACTTCCAAGTAGATTTGTAAGGCTTATCTTCAATGAAATTGGATTGCAAAACCTTATAACCGAAGGTAAATAAATTAAATAAGTTTTAAAAAAATCGTTTTATCTAAATATAGATATTTAAATTCTATTTCCAACTATACAATATTGAATTAGCTTTAAACATCATAACTTCACATCTCCAATAATTCACAAACTCCAAGCACAGCTCCAATTTAACAAACTCCAAAAACGAAACACTTAACTGGAACATTTCAAACCGAAACACATTCAAATCGATACGAAGCATAAATTATCAAAAACTTTTCAAATATTCATGTACCGAAAACGCTTTCATCTGGCAGCCATTAAGTCCACCTTTGATACGCAATCGCGACGTATTTATAATTCAAGCCGAACGTTTTATCAAAATTAATATTCGCCATGGCCCCCCTTATACCGTACCCCATTTACAGTGAAACCCCCTTATACTGATTTACGAGTCGGATTATCGTTATCTGGCGAAATTAATTTCGCTGCAGACCTCTCTCTTACTTGCGTTCGTTCTTCGGTGGTGTTTTTGGTCGAGTTCGACAGATAAGACGGTTGATATCTTGATGTTTTTTTGAGTTTGGGATCGAATTATAAATCATTTCGATGAAATATTGAATAATAATTTACAAATTTTGAATTTAATGCTTCTTTGAAGATGTTAAGCAGTGTATAATTTGATGGCGTGGCATAGAAGCAATACCAATTACTCTAATTATATTTTTCAACTGCTCAATTTGAAACGTCGAATTCAAATAATAACATTGAAATTTAAACCCAAGTTTTATGAAACGACGCGAATTACATCGCTTCGAGTAAATTTTTCATCAAAACGTCGAATTCTAATAATATTTTTCAATAATTTAATGTAAAGAACACAATTGCTATACTATTTTAAGATTAAAGAAATAAATAGTACTGCATTATCACTTCTATTACATATTTACTTACAATTAGACAAAATTGTTAAACAATCTCTCTAAAAACAAAAGGAAATCATTACTCATTCCTTCAAAAAAAAAATATATTTCTCCGAATTATTATTCACAATCAGTATGAAAAACATGTCAAACGAGAAGATTATTAATTTCATGCAATAACAAATTTCCCGAATCCTCAAACTTGTCACATTCGAATCCGATACGAATTTCCACCGACACAAAAGGTCCAACTCACTCCGGCGAGCACACATCATAAACAAAGCGGCCCGGCCCTCACATCCCACACCGTACAAGTATTATACGAGGGGGTCGTAGTTATTCCAATACGGTTTCGCTTAAATCGTTTCATTTCGCAGGGACTACGAGAGGCCATAAAGTATGGGGTAATTTGCTTACGACCCCCGGATAGTTTTAGGCTATGGCGTTTTCAGCGGCTCCATTATGCGACGCTTTCCGATGCCGATGGCGAATATGTATAGGTGGTCATAACTTTTGTCCCACCCTGTAATGATTTTCCGAAATATTTCGCCCTAAATTGTTCCCCAGTTACGTACTGACGGCTTACAGTTGAGCTGTGTTTTATGTTGGAAGGGTTTTTTCAGATTTTTTCAGGTCTAATATTGTATGGTATTTTATAGTACAATCAGGTACATTTTTATAAAATAAATACTTTTTTTTCGTATAGTATATTTGGAAAAAATGTATAAGATTTAGGTGGAAGTTTTATAACTAGAGTTATTTTTTGTATGTAGAATATCTCATCTCTTTATAATATTACCGAAAATTTTATTCAACCTCAATATACATAATGAATTTGAGTGAAAGTATTTATGTTTATTATTTAAACTCTTTAAGGACTGGTTCTTTGGCAGTCAAATTTACCAGAGTTGTTGTATGCATATCTAAGATAGTTTCTGCATCATTATATTTGACGACTGTAAAGACCAAGAAGTATAAGTTACATTTTTTGCTGAAATTGAGTTATGTAAAGACATCGTTTTTATGCACGCTCATATATTTGGTGGTATAAAGATATAAACAAACTTACACCAAGATACATAGTATATCATCAAATCATATATCTATCACTTGTACCCTTGGCCTTTCCAGTAGTTATTGTAAATTTTACAAATAATACGATTTCTATAGTTTGACAGTAATCATAATGATTTTTTGTTGCATAGCCATAACAAATATTATGAACGTCTAAAAACATGCAACGGAATTTCTTAATTCAAGAGCCTCTTCCATAAATTAAGTGTATTATTTGAAATCAATGATTTTATCGAATTTTTTCTTAAAATTCCTGCATGTTTAGAGATTCTAGTGTAACATACGAACTCAAGTGTATATTAGTTTCGTATATGCAATCGAACGTTTTCAGATAGGGTATCTGCGTTTTATGGACTCTCCTTGCGTTTTCTATTGCTGTTTATGATAATGACCTATTAAGTGGCGTTTAATATGTTCGCAGTAATTTCGTAAGCCGCAACGTTTCGCTAAAACTCGTTACATTATACGAGAAATTATTTTACGACTTTCGCGAATGATTCCTTCATATCGAAGCCCTACACTTACCCATATCAGAATTCACTCAATATCAACTTCAAATATTTAGAAAACGCCATTAATATCGAAACATTTGAATTTTAAGCGTGTATTTTCCACATGTGAAAAGTAATGAGCGTTCTTGAGAAATAAATTGGGGCCAAATATACTTAGTTATGTGTTAATTATTGTAAAAGGAAGAAATAATCACTCAAATTTGAAAAAAAACGGCAATATTTAAAACATGAATTTTTCGTCATTTTTTCATATGTGTAGGTATTAAATATGGAACTGCGATGTTTGAAAACGAAATATTCAAAGAGTGAAAAATTTAAAATACTGAATTTCATTTCAAATTAACGCGTTTCCAATCCAACAAACCGCCATGCAATAATCTCATAACATATCATAAAAAAAAATCACACTTCAAAGTTATAGCTGATATTGTTAACAAAAACCTAGTAAAATTTCAACCCTCAATATTTTAAGACTCAATGTCGATCCTTTTGTTTTTATTTTTTAAATCTAACAATAATACTGTTAATGACTGATTTTATGCAAACTTAGCAGGCAATCGAAACTGTACGTAATAAATATTGCAATGTTTTATATTTGTCGTCCTTTCTATACATATTTCAGCTCAAAACAAAATACAAATATGAAATATGCATACTATACTCGATATAAACACCAAAAAAGATCGCTCCGTATAAATTTGCACGTGTATATATAAAGATATTCCCCTATTGAAATCTTTCGCAAATTTAATTTGCCGCGTCACGTCTCTTCAAAACTATCTTTATCGGTTTTGTGTTTACGCCCCGATCGTGTTCTTCTCCCTTCGTTCATTTTATATCGACTTTTTGAATATTTGCATGGGGTTCGAAGATGAAGTAAAATAAGAAGAAGAACGCGACCTCTTCTCAGATATTAAATTTTCATTCGGTCTGGTTGTTCTGGGTGTATTGGAACGAAGGCATCCCCCGAGTGTCACTGTCATACAAGTTTCTATGGAAATTTGAAGTTATCACGAGCGGGCGCAAATGCCTTTCCATTTTTCTTTCTTCTCCGAAAAACTCTCATCTTTTTATCGGGTATCCAATTTTCCCTTATCATATTCCTCCGTGACGTGCACGCACATTCACATACGAAAATACAGGGCCCCGGAAAATATTTTTCTCGTATAGAAGGAACGAGCTTAAAAGCCACCTACCCCCCGATACAATTTCGCGCTTTCGCTTTTTCTCTCTCTACATACGTTTGTGTCCCGTTTCCAATTTTTTTCCATCGAGCATTGTTAGGGTAAATATTGCGGTTGGAGCCGATTTTGCAAAATGCGTCGCGATTCTGAATTTCGAAATGCGTTTGTGTCGATCGATACCTCGAAGCAATACAAGGTTCCTGCTTTGTATGAGTTTATAGTTATGCATAGATATTGTTGGTACTTACGAGTATGTACTTTTTGATAATTTGGAAGGAAATTTAGAATTCAGTGCTGCTTTGGTGTGTCGATATATTGTACTGATAATATAGGTATGAACTGAATTTTGAATAAAAAATGATTTTATATAAACTATATCTACTGAAACTTTAGATATATTTTTTATCAAAATTAATAGATAAAAAAATATTTACAATTAGACTAGGTTTATGTGATCAGATTTTTGTATGGCCTATAAAATTCAAATGATTTTAATCCGTTAATTGTTTTTATAATGAATTTTACAGTATTTTGTTAAATTTCGTCACATACATATGACGACTGAAAAGGCCAAGAGGTACAAGTGACATTTTGTTCCGAATTTGAGTTATGTACAAGAATTGCTTCTTTGTACGATCATGTATTTGGTGGCAAAAGGATATAAACTAACATAGAACGTGTACCAAGATATATCATCAAATCACTCAACCTTTTCCTAATACATGCAGGTACAAATTTAAGTTTGAGCGCGCTTTTCTCGAAATCACTTGTATCTCTTGGCCTTTTCTTTCGTCATATATAGACTGCGTATAATATGTTCACTCTGCCTTAATACACGATAGCCACTACTTCGAATATCAATCATTCAACACCCTGTCAAATTTAAAATAAATTATGTTAATTGAGAAATTTTTCTAAATATGCACAATAAATCTAATAAGTTTCATCTTGATTAAACAAGCGATAAAAAAGTGTATAATACTAAGAAAGGATAATTTAATTTTCATTTATACAAATTAAATATTATATGCGTCACGCTCTAAACAGAAAACTCTCCCCTTATACCCATTTTTCGCATACGCTACGATTGTATGTATACTAATTTTCCGATACATTATAACGTAATATTTTCCGCGTATGATTGACGACACAAAAGTACGCATTCCGCGTGACAATATCAATTCGACTTGTGTTTCGCGAGTCAATCATAATTTGTTATTGTCAGATGCGACGCGAACATGATTTATTGAAAATACCTATACGACTCGATATGAAAATCTAATACTACCGTGCGAAGAGAGAGGAATTTTCATAACTTTTCTTTCAATCAAGAGGAAAAAATCTGAAATCAAAAGAAGGACTATAGCATTCAATAGATTTAAAATATATCTCAATCGATATCTCGTGATTTTTCACTATGACGACATTCACTCTGAATTTAAAGTTTTAATGGGAAATCGATATTTAATCATTCCATTTTCGTTTATGTAACAAAACCTATGATTTTTTTTCATGAAACACATTGATTTTGGGGTTAAATGTGATCAAAGCAATATTTTAGGTTCATTATGAATTAATTATTATTAAATTGAAATGTTTTGAAAGGGAATCCCACTCGCTATAGAAAGCTGTACATTTTCCTTTTCCCCTTCAATCGCGACAATAATTGACAACTGAAAAAGCCAAGGGATGCAAATGACATTTTTGCCAAAATTAAGTTATGCACAGGAATTGTTTCTCTGTACACTCATACTCATATACATTCTATGTACTTATTTGGTGGCGAAAGGATATAAACGAACTTGGAACGCGTACTGAGATAATATCATCAAATCATTGGACTTTCTTCTAATAGATACATGTTCAAATTTGAGCGCACTTTTCTCAAAATCATCGTGAAGTCACTTGTACCTCTCGGCTTTTTCGGTCGTCAATTGTTCGAAATATACGAAAAGTTTTTTGTTTTTCATATTTTCTCAGGTCGCGACAACTTAAACTCGATTTCCCACAGTTCGCCTTTATTGTTTCTCTTTTTTTTCCAGTACGAAAGAGACGGTTATTTTTCATAATTCCCTCATTTCGTATTCTCTTTGAACTTGGTTTTTTTTACGTTCGGTACAGAGTCGGCGTTAAAACTTTTTTCTCGAAATGAAGGGAGCAAAACAAAAGGGCCGTGTAAGTTGGCCGGATTACACTGTCAACTTTTAACGAACTAAATAAAAGAAACCCTTTAAAAAAAATGAATAAAACAAAACTTGGGGGGTGTTAAGACGCGGCACTGTATTTACGGCTTTGCTACGATTGTTTGTATAAATAAATAAATAAATAAATAAATAATACAGGCTCAATCTGAATTTTAAACAAATCTGCGTACTATGCTAATAGAACTTATTGTGAATACTTTGTGATAGTTATATATAAATACGAAAAATATTTCAATTTTACAAAAAATGTCTACAATTAATTTCAATGGTGTAATTATGTAAATAAAGTGAAGAGGGACAGGAAATTTCCGGGGTAAATTGTTCCAAAAATAATTATTTTTCAAAAAAAATGGTAATACTACATGAAGGGTATCAGATATTATGCAATTTTGGTAATAATTTTAATTTCTCTTGTGAGGATAATTGAATGACGATAGAACTTTGGAACAACATACCCCAAAAATTTTGAGCCCCACATTCTCTTTCATACATATAATTAAATGAATAAATCTATTCAATGTTCTCTTAAGCATTTTATACGATTACAATATTTTCACAGATGATTTTAGATTTTTGTATAAAATCAACCATTTCATAATAAGTACATTTTATAATATGAAATTCACAGCTGCTAATATTCGAAAAAAAATCATATCGCAATTTAAAAAATCGACATCGTCAATCAGAAAATGTGAAAAACACGTCCAAAAAACGAACAAAATTTTATCTCGACAGAAACTTTTGCAAGGTACCACTAAACAACGCTTTCGATTTATCAATTTCAGAACTTTAGCAAGCAAGAACGTTACTAAATTTCCCTGTCCGAAATTTGGGTCGTTTCCATGGAAAATGGCGCGACATTCGAACGACATTTCCCACGAGGACCGATCGACGAGACAAGCGACAGATTATACGTCCTAAAAAAAAATCTTTAGCGAAAATTGAAAAGCTAATTAGACGCAGCCACCCTCGTCGAGAAAATTAAAACTTTCCGAAAAAAATTAAGCAAAATAAAGCAGTCTGACGTTTAATAAGCGCACCGCAAAACAGCCCCTGACAAATAATAAAGTTTAAGCGAAAACGAGCTAAAATTTTAAGCTTTTTAGTGAAAACTTTAAATGTGTCAGAGGAATATGAGAAAAATGTTCTCTCAATTATGACAAAGGTGTAATTTCACTTTCTCTTGTTCCGAGATAATATTTGACGACTGAAAAGGCCAAGGGGTACAAGTGACGTTGAGTTGACAAGTTGAGCATGTACCTACATGTGTTAGAAGGAAGTCGAGTGATTTGATGATATATTTCGATACACGTTCCGAAATTCCTTTATTCTTCTTTGCCACCAAATATATGAACGTACATAGAAGTGATTCCTATGCCTCGATTTCGGCAAAAATGTCACTTATGTCTCTTGGCCTTTTTAGTCGTCATTTGATGACTAAAATACTAAGGGGTACAAGAGACATTTTTGCCCAAATTTAGTTATGTAGAGAAATCACTTATATGTACGCTCATATATTTTGTGGCAAAGGGGTATAAACGATTTTGAAACATGTATCGAAATGCATCATGAAATCACTCGACCTCTTTTTAACGAATGCTTAACTTTGAGCGCGCTTTTTTCGAAATCACCTTGAAGTCACTTCAGTCGTCATTTAATATTTTTCGTATGATTTTCTTAGCAGCTCGATAAAAAAATACATATCAATAGAAATATATTTGAATTTTATTTTCGTGGTAACGGAAAATCCACTTGATACATTTTTCCACATCCCTCTTTGGGATTTTTTTTAAGTATTTCAAGTCCTCGGTACTGTAAGTTGTTCTGTAGAGGTTCATAAACGGTTTTTCGAGTGTAGGTGGGTGTGTGTTCTGACGTTGCTCAGTTTTGTGCAAAATGCTTTTCTAGAATGTGAGAAACTTGTGCAGTGTGCTTTTATGGAGTAAACGCGGTTAGTTCCGTCGGAGGCGTTCTGCAATTCAGCTTCGTTTTCTACATTTTGCTCCGAATAATTGGCTTCGTTCAGTAAATGCAATGATATATAATATAATTTAAGTATTATTAAGTTTTTTTTCAATTATTTGATTTTATTGTCAAAAAAGTGCAACCTCGTTAATTTTGTAGATATCACTTGCTAGAGTTTATTTTGTTCAATATGTCATTTTGTTTATTTCAATATATTGCTAGATTATGGTTATCAACTTTATTCCTTTATTGATGTGATTAATTCTCTTGAATTTATATAATAAATTTCGATAAAATTGTTGACCAGAGTATGCATATAATCTTTGTAAAGATATCAAATCAAAACCTTGTATTGACGCTAACGTTCGAACTAAATTAGAAATTCAAATTGATTAAAAAACATCATATTAAAAACGAAACGAATTAAATAAAAAAACAGTAAATAATCTTTTCCCAATTTTAAAATTTCAATCCAATTTAATTCTCACAACTTAAAATAACAATGAAAAACGTCATTTTCCATTCACGAATCAATCACAAACGAAATTGAATAAAACCGCAACACAAATTCACACAATAATATCTACGATTCGAACGCAAAAACAAATTCAAATCAAACATCCAATCATAATCTTCAAACCATACATAAAAACATCCAGAATAGAAAAAACCTTTCAAAACACACACGAAACGAAACAACCCCATT
This sequence comes from Cheumatopsyche charites, assembly GCA_024721215.1. Taxonomy (NCBI): domain Eukaryota; kingdom Metazoa; phylum Arthropoda; class Insecta; order Trichoptera; family Hydropsychidae; genus Cheumatopsyche; species Cheumatopsyche charites. Next base: position 1,116,349 of record CM045580.1, on the reverse strand, counting down.
CTCACGAACGACACCTTCGAAATGCATTTTTCCCAAAGTGGTTCGTTCCCAACGATTCTCGTTCTTGACGATTCGGAAAATTTCCACGGTCCGGAAAAATTCCCGGGAAATTCCCGGAAAAGCGTAGCTATAAACGCTGATCGCGCGACGAACTAACGATCCGCCTCTTTTATTCCACGAGTGTGTGTACACCTCCACATGAGGATAATAACGTCCTGCAGAACTGTTAAATAAATGCGAACATTCGCATTAAGGACCCAGGGCTAGTCTCTGAAGCTCGCTAAACACGAAAGGGTTTCCGTCTAAGTGGGGTTCGGAACGATTTCTGCTAATAAAATTTGCGAAATATACGAGAATGTTGCGGTTTTTGGTCGTTTTTGTGGAGATTGTTTCGCATTTTTATTGTTTGAAGGGTTGTTTTGTGTTGGGTTTGAAATCTTGTAAACAAATGTTTCGAATGAATGTTTTAAGTAAGTGAATATTTGAATTGGTTAGGTTTGATTTTTTAACTAGAAATATTTTTTCAAGAGAGTTTAAGATTACAATTCAGTGGAATTTTTTGCAATCATCGTATATTTTTTTACAAAATACAACAAATTTCCAGTTAACGACTGCCATTCTCTGACACGAGTTCTTTATTAGACTTTTTTTCAACAAAATACAACTTAGCACATTCCGAAACGCTCATTAGCAACGAAAGTTAATAATGTATTTTCCATGTTGGCCTCTTTTTTTTACATCGGCGACTCGTATACTTTCCTTATCGAAGTGTGTTTCGTTATTTTTCCTCCTTATATTTTTTTGTATTTATTTATTTGTCAAAGGAAGCGTAAAAGTTTTTATTGTACGCACTTTGGTAACATTTCCAGCCGTGAAATGACTCGGTCGTATATTTTTATTGGCAACAGTCGTTGACACATGAAATCATTTATCACCATAGTGCAAAACGACGCCAAAAGAAATATATATTCGGAAAATTGAAGAAATTCATACATTGCACATAATTTTAATGTTCTTATTCAATTTGAATTACTTCAAATGGCTTTGATTATATTCAAAGTCGCTTTCATGGTGGTATTCACAAATAAGCTTTATCGTTACACCAGCAGAACCAAACTCTGCTCTGAAAGATCTCAAAGCACTACGAATCGAATCGAATGCAACTTTGCTACAAAGACTGCTCAATTCACCATTATTTAATACGTTTAATACTCGTTGGCTTTTACTGCAGTGAATTCGACGTCGATTCTCAACCTTTTATTCATTTATTTATTGGTATCTATTTATCTCTCGATTTAGAGTAATAATTATTAAATATATTAATTCCATAATAAAAAAAAGCACCAACTCGTCCTGCGTCACATTTGAGCTGAGTGACCTACGATCGAAAGACCGGACCTTATCGATTCCGAATAAAATATTTTGTAAAAGTATAATATTACCCTCATCTTCTAAAATGGCATCTTGCCTCCTTCAGTTACGAACCGCTGATCTACAATATTCAGAAGAGCTTTTCCGCCCAAAGAAATATATTGAAAGCACACATCCTACGTAGCAAGAGCTTGGACCATTAGGAGATTATAAAAAAGTCGCTCGCGTATTATGTTTAAAGAAAAGCGAAAAAAAAAGAGACACACGAACCTGACTAGTTTTATACGGAGCTTATATAAAATCCGGAGCAACATTTATCTTCGGCACAACGAAAGCTCCGAAGTCCTAATTAAGATAAGTCGATCCGCCGAGACCGTTTTAACATTTGAACTTCGTTGAAAACACATTACTCTCAATACGTTTCTATTTGCGTCAAACGTCGCCCAAGTCTCCCCCCAACCCGTTTTATGGCGTTATAATGATTTATATTTCAATTCGATGCTAGATGAAATCTTCGTGCGTCTAACTAGGGGAGGCTTTGTAAAGTTGAACCCGCCGATTTCTATGAAAATTTGTGAAAATTTAACATAAATGTAGATATGAAATAGTTGTGAAGAATGAAAATACAACTCTCGATAGATTTTTGATAGTCACAGATTAAATTTTGGTGTGTTTGTTAGATGCATTAACAATATAATGTTTCATATGAAGCTTTTTGGCATATATAAGGCCGGTCTTTTTACCTTTGGTTTGATAATAAAATAAATATAAGTTAAGTTTTTTAAGAATTTAATTTAATAAGAATAAGAATTTAAGTCTCTCCAACTATGACCTATCAAAATCTAAGAGGAAGACATGGATGTATGTTTTTCTGTACGAACTGAAGTATGTTGGTCTCTTTTAGCGACTGTTCTGACAGCTCAAAGTTGGAAGAAGCACTTGTAGTAAAAATTCATTTTATTCTCAAACCAGAGATGAAAAGACCAACCCTAAATCGCTAAATGTTAAATAAACTATGTGGAAAAAAATTAACATTAATTTGTAAGTGCACCTAACTAATATACTAAATTAGGATCTGCAACAACTGAAAAACTATCGATTTTTCACAAGTTAGTTATACGATTTTTTACAAGATTTTATAGAAATCGGTGATGATCTTTATAAAACATCTCATTGTGAGTATCACTGGTGCGGAATTGGACCGAATTTCACTTGAGTTATGGGTACATGGGCGGTGTGTGTAATAATTTCCTTTCTGCATAGATAAGGCTGAGTGGGAATGTTTCTAGTCTATTATAAATTCAGTTGAAATGCTAGTACGCTTAGTGCAGAGATTGGTTTCTGTGTTGTGAAGGCTATATATACTATAATAGACTTGAATATTTGTGTTAGAATATAATTTCATATATCTATCATAATGCTATAAAATGTTGGTGTATGCCGCATTGGGTATCAATCTTTTCGTGATGCAGAGCTCGAGTTCTGTCAGATCTTAGTTAGAATCAGATATAATTTTTCTCAATTTATATGATGATTCGATCGTCCTTTTGAATATTTGATACAAAAATAGTGTTAATTTAATGTTTCCTAAATACTAATTTCTAGTTAAGTATACCTGAATTATGAGCGTTCCATCTATGACTTTGATCTGTTTTAGTGCCACTTTTTGTGTACTGATTACTTTTACCGATTCCTAGATTTATTTGTTGCTTCTTTCTTTAAAAATGAATAATTAATTGAGAAAAATAATATAATTAAGTTACAATATCTGTGATGATAAAAAATAAAAATTCACAATATCTTATCGTTTTTTGATTCTCAAGCAATACCGAATCATAATATTTAGTTCTGATGTAAAATTCTGTAAATTTTCATTAATGAAAAGCTCACGTACATACTATACAATTGTCGTGTAGACAAAAGCGAATAAAGTTAACCGAACTAGCAAGTCAATTCCGATTAGTTAAAATGTCTCACCATTTCACGTAGTTAATTAGCAAACTGTCGATAAACTCGAAACTCGAACTTCGGTTACCTTTCACTCTATGTGCGAAAGTGTCTTTTGTTTGTGCAACTTTGAGACGTTACAAGACCACGCACGAATTCACGCACTCTATTATTAAATACGACCGAAACAAACGATACTTTCTTATAAATAAATATCAACAACTCACATATAAAAAAATATAAAATTACGCGTTCCAATTTCATATCATAATTACAAAAATAATCTTAATATTTTAGTACAAAGAGCGCATATTTTCAATTCGTTTCATTGAACGAAAATGCGGATTTATTTTTTGTATATGTGGCATTATTTCGTTTTCAATTTGTGTGTATTTTCGAATCGTGAATTGTTTCGTTGTATTTCCATATTCCGAACCCTTTCAATCCAATATTCAATTTCGCGTCAAAGCCTTTTTCTCTCTTGGCGCACAAAGTTTCCATTACGTGGTGGAACGATTAAATATTGGCTTCATCAAAGCAAAAACTCATTTCGACCATATGTGTATTAGATTCGAATTTTATATAAATAAATTTTCCCTTCATTCGAATTTTCGAATAAACTTGGATTTATTTTATTTCTTAATTTTATTTTTACCTGAGTAAGTCACATTTCATCTGAAATTGGATTTTAAATATTTTTCGACAATATTAAAGCCAGGAATAGCGTAAAAGGTTTATGCATACTTTGTCGGGTTTCAGTGTCCTAATGAAGATGAACTTTAGTTCTATCTGATCCTGAGATTTTAGTTTTTCTCAATCGACAAGTAATCAGCCTGTTCAAAACATCAACACATGTCTTATTCGAATAAAGTTAGAAAATTTGTACACACTATTATATCTGTGCATATTTTATGCAATCCTCGTAACAGAATTTTAGAGCAAATTGCAATCCAAACGTCACATGAACAAATTGATACACAGACAACTTAATGGTATTATTATATTAGATATGTTTCTATTGTTTCGAAATATTTGATTAAAAAAATAATTTATTTAACGTTTTATAAAATGGTTTCAAAAATAGATACCTTATTTGCATGTATCGATTAAATTTGATCGATTTCATCACAATGATTCGTATGCTTATTACCCTTCAAAGTTCTCATCCTAGCTGCTGCTTTTTCATTAAAAAGGACAAATTAATTGAAAAATATTAAAATCAAATACCAGCATCAATAAATAAATAATCCATAACATAAAAAATAACGTCGATATTTTTAATTTCCTTCGAGTTTCGCGATATTTATCGCGTTCGGGCTTCCGTACCATCTCTCCCCGGACAGATATACGGTAATGGTTGCGCCAGTGGCGTGTTCTAACATCCTTGTGGGGGATTTTTCTCCACTTTTCAATAATTTGGCAAGTGGCACTGTACAGGGTGTCGGTACACGAGACCTGATAAATTACAACTTCGAGAGAGACCAAGTTTCGGGCTACAACACTCTTAAAGCTCGTGTTGTACTCGGGCGCTTTCGAAGCCGTGTACTCTGTGATATATTGTAATTTTAAGCACTTAAATAATAAATAATGTTTGTATTTTATTTAATAACTTTGGGTAGTGCTTTAAGTACCAATTATTCAATTAACAGATGAGGGATTTCATTTGTCATGTGCAGATGCGATGTAATACCTTTGTGACGACAATCCGCTTGATACAGCCACAATAGAAATTAGTACATCAATTAGTACAGTAATTAGTTAATTAATTACACAGATGCTGTCAATCAAGGAAATCGTAATATTTGATGTGTACTCGTGTTTCTGATATAATACACTGTGATGTGTACATTAAGGTTCAATAGTAATATGCAAGAGTTTTATTTTGAGATTTTTTTTATGATAATGAACGTTTGTGTTTAGGTATATTTGTACTCTATATTCTTTCAAATTGTTCCATTAGATTTCGATCAGAATTCCACTTTATTTTCAATGCTATAGAGTAGTTTACTATCCTTATTATAATTTTTCTAATGTTTATCCGTAATTTTCTACGAAAAATAGTCGAAAATTACGTCAATATTGAATATCGAGCATGACATTTTCGAACGTATGAACACAATTTTGACCTTACAGCATTTATGACATGTTCTATTTTTGGATGTCAATTATTCTGAAAAATATATAAATGAAGGATTTTAAGGATGAAGGGTCATATTTAAGTTACATACTTCATTTGTCAACATGAAACCAATAATTTCAAGCAACATTCTACACCAAAACCGTCACATTAAAAATTCTTTCCAGCAATCAATTAAACTATATTCTCTCGTACAACTCTACCGAACTTTTATCCTCCGATTATGGAGTTATCTTCGACACAACTACGACAAAAGGAAAAGTTACGACCGTCTCCAATGGACCAACAACGGAAGCCTTAATGCCTCGTACTAATAAAGCAGTCTTATTGCGGTATAACGTTGTTCCCTTGCAGCGAACTTTCTCTCGAGCACATAAACTTATTTCTTATCATTCGCAGCATACTAAACACCGCTAAACACTCCTTCCTAAGTATGTATTCCACCACCCGATCTTGCATCCACTCGAACGGGAATCCACTTCTTGCCTCCTCCTCGTTGTAGGGGTATGCGATAAATTTAAGGCACGTTACTCTGGCAACTCTGTTGTGAGTGCTTATTGGTTCGAATTTTGATGTCAGAGTCTTGGATGTGAATTTTGAATGAGTTCTGTGAGAAATTATTGATTTGATTTTGAATAAATAGTGTTTCGATTTTGAGACGTTGAAGTTTTTGAACGGTTTTACTCGTTGTAGGGGTGTACGATATATTTGCGGCACTTATTTCTGGAAACTCAGTAGTTAGTGTTTGTTAGTTTAGAATCTTGTGTGAATTTTAAATAATTTAAAAAAATCTCTATTGAGAATTAGAGGGTTTTCACTGTTCTTCTCGTTATAGAGGTATACGATCGTGGTATTTGATTCTGGCAACTCTGAAGGGTTTTGTTGGTTCAGGATATTTATTCTTGAAAAATTATGAAAATAATGTTCCGATGTTTGAGAAGCTTTGAAATTGACAATTGTTTTTCCATGAAATTGGGTATAATATTTATGAATTCCCAGTAATCTTTTCATTTATGGAAACATTCCTGTCGAAAATTCAAAGGATATTTTCTTATAATGAAATCTTGAGTCTAAAGAAATCTTGGAACTTTAAGATTAGCGAGTTTCAAATCTCAGGACATTTTGAAATTGGAACTTTAAAATTTTCAACTATGATCTGACTATGACAGAGGTATTTGTTTTATTAAAAAATACTACAATTAAAAATATAATACGTATCTTAATACAATTGTAATGCTACACAGTTGTTATATTAAGGTATGTTTAATGTACTTAACTAGACTTAAAAAAAACGCAATTTTTCATTCGCCTCGAAGAAAAAATTAAAATTTCAAAATGTCGCAAAACAAACGAGTTCTATGTAACACATAAAAGGGATTTGAAACGAAAAAGGCATAATAACTAAATAAAAACCCTCGTTGCTCTCAACTTCATAAATATTTATTTGCGACAACGATTCGCTGTATAACCGCTGCAAAATCCAAATGATTAATGTGAACATTCATTTTTTACCACTTTAAACTCAAATTTATATATTTACCATATATATTAAGCATCTGTATATAAAATTTTACGATACGACTTTATATTTCGGTCATTCAAAAGCTCGGCTCGCAGATTGCGAACAATGGGCGGAACCTTTCCGTCATTTTCGGCAGAAATATAAAATCATACGATTCTTAATTGAAATTTAAGACGAATTCTGCCCTTCTGAAGTCGCTAAGGGCTCGGTGTCGAGTTATTAGAATTTAATTTTGAATTTTGACGACGCTTTGCTGTGCCTAGTACGAAGGAGATACCGGGTGCGTAATAAAAATGAGCGACGCATATAAAATAGATATTTTAGAGCCTATTTCGATAGTTTATGTATTATATAGGCACGATCCGACCCTTCGGTAATTTAGTCGAATGCCATAAAATGCACCGTTGTATGGGCAGAAGTTTACGAACTTTTTTTTATATATAGATTTTCCGAGTCATAATGTTTGTGATTAATCTAATAAAAATTATATGATCTATTCTGATGTATTATAGAAAGTAATAAATTAGTAATGGTCTGATGATAAAGTAGCAGTATAAATCGTTTGTGCTTCGAACTTCAGTGTCTTCTCAATGCTGGATTCGAGTCATGTATTGTTTTTGTTAATCGATGAGCTGAATCAATTGTTTTATGGAACAATTCTTGAATATTATTTTTCAATTTAAATTAAACAAATTCATCATTCGGACAGTAATATTATATTTATCTTTAGAGTTTCTAATATAGCTAGTTTCACTTTAAATCAAATAATCAATTGAAAATTTTAAAAATAATTTAAGTAAATAATACAGTTTAAGCAGCAGTAGGCTTACATAATATCGATTATAGTAACAGTCGTATTGAAAATTAGTTAGAGGGTAGTTCTCGTTTTGAATAACAAATGCGACTTTCAAATTGGCGCATTCGGCTTCGTTTATTGCCTGAAATAAAATCGAATACCTTCGAAACGAATCCCTGAAAATTTCCGTATAATATCCGAATCGGGTCACACGAACACATTTTTGCCGTATATTCGAAATTTTACGCGAAGAGAATCGAGGCCGCACTTCGAACTCTCGAGTGTCAATATTTTTTCAGAATCGTGGCCAAATGGCCAGATTTAATACCTTTTTTTTCCAAACTTCACCTACGGCACTGCTTTTCAACTTTTTTCATTTCTAACCTCAAAAATATATCCCAACTAGTTTTGTAGTCGAGCTGGAAAGCACTGGAGTGCCGTTCCAGTATCTGTTTTCCTTGCCGGAACGCGCTCCGGCATGAATATTTCTAATATCAAAATAGTGTCAATATTTTTAACATATTCGGTTTTACGAATCTATACAAAGACAATGAAAACATACAAATTTCTATTAATTTGCTATCCTTAACGAATTTTATAACGACTTAAACCATCGTTTAAGAAGCGTTCTAGCACAAATTCACAAATTTATTTATTGTAACCCAATGAGTTTCAATTTTACGTTAATTAATCAAACCATAATCAAATGACTTGTGATTCGAACTAGAATCTGAATCTATCACTTCAATGTTACTGAAACCCGAAGCGTCTTGTACAAACGTTTCATACGGCTTTATAACCCCGCAGTTTGACAAGTCTAAGCCTTCGGATAGCACATAGAGGCTTATTCGATAAAATATCGTCATAAAAGTGTCCAGGGCTTCGAGGATGCACACAAAAAAAGAGGAAACTGCGAAAGACAACGACATCCCAACGGAGCGCTCGAAACAAACATTTATATTGAAAACACATTAGGGCCGGGCCTAATGGGCATCGAGCATTCAATTCTGCTACGAATTTATTTTTATATGTATATCTGTATGTATCGCATTTTTTTTCGCCACGGACACGCGTTTAAGGGCCATAAAGCCGGACGCCGAGAACGCCAATCGTAAGTTTTAATATTTCGTCATAAAATCCCTACGGTTCTGCTGCTTGCTTTTGGTGGCGTTTTTGTTTGCCGACAATAAAAATGTCTTTCTGCCTTCGCATTATTTTATATTGTCGTGTTTAGGGCGAGTTTAGATTCAGTCCGTTTTCGATATGTTTAGAAAAACATATGAAAAATAAAATTTTATTGAATCCTATTTATTTATCCTATATTCATACTACGTAGGAAAATTGAGTTATTTAATTTCATAAATTCTTTGAACTGTTTTAAAAATTATAAATTAGCGCTCTTTTATCGAGCGATCGTTTGAACTGCACTCTTGTGTCGAGCATTCATTTGAATCGCACTCCAATGTACATCGTTCGATGCCAAATTTATAATGGATTTTTTTTTAATTTCATAACAAAAATTCTGTAACTTGGCATGGAATTCGAATCGAATGTAACTTGGCTTTTACTCATATGAAAAATTTCAAAGTTTTCCATTCTCGAACTGCAAAATTTTATCTTATCAAGTGTGAATTTATCCTAAAATGTGTGATGCTCGGTTCTTGTAGAGACGTCAATGTGCTTCGGCTTATGCGTCAATTTTGCTTTTCATTGTTTGTATATAAATTATGTAAACGCAATGAAACCGCGGGGAAAATAACTTAATGTCTAAGGATAAACATAAATAGTATACAGACTTTATATACGGGGTTGGGGTGTGTTTATAACGAAGCGTAAACCGGCTCTAAATATTTTATTTTTGTTCCTTAGAAAGTGTTATCGCGAATATTTTCGTTATGAGAAACGACTATTATAGTAAACCGAGCTTTTGTTATAAAAAAATATATTTTTCATATGAAACATCACATTTTTAGTTTATGATTAAAATTGAATATAAATAATCGAATGCGAGATAATGGTGTTTTCTGATAAAAGGAAATGAAGGCGAACTCATCAATGTGCCTTCGAATTAGAACGGAAACTTTTTTTAACGGTTCAATTTCCTCAATCGTTAAACGGCCATCGGTTCATATCCGACCTTTATCGCGTCCTTATATTTTTCGGACAAAAATAAGAAGAATATGGAACGGAGAACGGAGATAAAAAACGTATACATACGGCGTATAAAAAGCAGAGCACCTTACAGAGAAAGAGAGCTATAAATTTCCTTCGTATCGATCGAACAAACTTTGTTTTCTGAAGATATTTTTCAATTTTGAATTATTTTTTCGTCTGCTCAGACCCATAAATCACTCTCATTCGGTACATAGTATAATTTAGTGCGTGATTCTTCTGACCCCGAAGAAGTGAGACAGACACCAAGAGAGGGTAGAACAAGAACGAAGACTTCAAAGGAGTTTTCAAATCAGCTACTCTCAACCTTTTATAAAACGGTCTTAAAATGATTTATTTCCTCTAAATTAAATATAATTTTGAAATCTTTTTATATTAGATTAGATTTTCATATCCAGAATATAGTGCATCTAACACTGTTATTGTATAAAGTTCTTGATGAAAATATGTCTACTGTAAATGATATATTCAATTATCATTTCTACCGAAATTGTCGTTCATTTTTCATATATAGCAATGAAAATTAGAAGTGATTTTAGAGTAAATTATCTCTATAACTCTCAATTCAACTTTAATCTATCCCAATTTAACTTAAGACCATTGTTTTCTTCTCTGGTGTGAAAATAAAATGATTTTAAACTATGTGTGGTTCTCCAACTATCAACTGTCGAAATCTGGGGGAAATATATAAATTTATGTATTATTGTACAAACTATAATATGTCTGTCTTTTTTAGTAATTGTCTTTCAGCTCATAGTTGCAAGGAGCGTGTGTAGTTCAAAATAGTTTAATTCTCGATCCAGAGGTGAAAAGACCGGCTTATAATTTAACTCATCGTGCAAATAATCTCTTTTACAAGTACTTAAGTAATTTTTCAAGAATAGAGTCAAATTTTTCGATTGAATTCGAATGAGAACAGTCTTAAAATCACTTCCAGTGATGATTTTTGAATTGAGAACACCTGAAGTCTAGAGAAATTTCACTCTCTATGCCAAAAGTAAATGAAACTGCTGAGGAGTGGGCCAAACTGGGCTGATTTATCTGCGGGGCTGCGGCAGTCGAACACTGAAATGCTTTCTAATAAACAACCCTTCGCAGGGTGGAAGGTAATCTCGAAAACAGTCCCATGAATTATTATGCGCCCAAGAAAACATATTAAACCCCCATTCCGGCTCATAGAAGCGTGTAATTCGCTCCAGAGAGAAAAAATCGAACTCTCGTGCAATTTACATTTTCCCTCCAACAGCATCTAGTGTCTCTGAAAGATAACGTGCAGGTTTTTTTTGTGTGTAAAAACAGCATCAAAAGTTTGTGGCTTCAATCTCCTCGTGATGCTGGACTTGAGTTCTGTCTTATTTTGGTGAAAATCGCATTACATGTCACTTTTCTTAATTTGATATGGTGGTTTGATTTTTTTATTAAAAAAGTATATATTAATTTGAAGTTTTATAATGCAATTCTCAAAAACGGATTCCATATCTTATTTGTATCAGTTAAATTCAATCGATTTTAGTGCTACCATTAATGCGTTGATTGCTTTTCTGAGTTCTTTGAACTAACGACTCCTTCATTGCAGCGAATGATTGAATGAAAATGTTCATAATAATTTGGTTGCAATTATAAGTAAAATATAGCATGTTAGTCCTCTACTCAGTTTTCATTTTATTTTAAATGCAATCTTTAGACGTATAGTCAATTAAACGGAGGAAAGTCTAATTGAATAAGTCGCTTTCGCTAGAATGGTATCAGATTTATCGCTCGACCGCAACGACTTTATAAACTGCTGACAAAAGTGGTTCTTAGCTTATTTCATTTGAATTGCAGTTCCATAAACGGCTCTTTGAACGCTTAAGATCCTTATCGAGAATGTTATATTTGTGATATAAAATTTCATTAAATTGCATCATGAAATAGTTTTGATTTCGCATTTAAGACTTAATATAACTCAAACTCGAAATTGCATTTTGAGATTTATCATTATTATATTTCAAATTCGATTTCATAAGGTGTATGAATATGGTCTTATTTCCATTAGGAAATTCAATAACTGAGCCCTTGTGTGTTGACTTAACACATGTTAACCCATGAAATACTCGAATATTAGATTATTCAAATGTGGCAGTCCATTGACTATGATCAAAGACTTTGTAATAGATTCAACAAAAATTTGATAAAATCTGAATTTCGATCGTATTCTGTCATCATTAAGATTCTAGCTATCACAGTAAAAATATAAATTGTAAATTCAGTTTTTTTAAGTTTTAAGAAAATCCTAGAGCTTGATGGTTCTAACGTTCGACATTTTCTTGCAGTCTCAAGCTCATTGTAGCTTTACAGTACCTAAACGTCACATTCAAAAAAACTTATAAATTCACTCTTCAGTAAATAAAAGACCCAAAATTCAAAATCCCAATCGAAATCACCGAAACAGCTGCAAATCCCCAACGATTCACATGAGCAACACGACTAAGCGCATTCCGCTAGGATTAAACGAGCGTGCGGTTTTTCAATCGGATCCTGACAAACACATAAATATATTTCCATTCATATATATACATATATTTGGATTTGTTTTTCGATTTTTCGCTTTTTCCCGCGTTTTTTGCGGATATTTTCGCTATCGCTGTGATCCGAAAGCAAAACACGCCGTGACGTGACGTCGCGCAATATTCACGGCACTGCGAACGTATGAAATGTTTTTTCAAATATTTTTTTCGGTTTTGTTTTGGAAATGGATTTGATTCGATTTGGAGTGCGTTGTTAAAAGGTATGTGCAGATTTTGATGTTTTTTTTTATGTGTCGGTGTTGAATATTCGATTGTTCGCATTGAGATTTATTGATCGGTTTTTCGATATGTTTTCATTGACAATACGTATTTTGAGAAGATAAATCATTTAAATTATAAATTTTCGTATTTTCACAAAGATTTTAAGTATTATTATCTATAAGTACCTACTCATATACAAGAATCTTAGTATTTTTGTGAACGAAAAATATACGAGTATTCAGTGATATACGGATTACTACTGACTAATTTACTAACAATTAACATACTATCGATAATTAAAATCAACGTTTATATTAATATCAATTTCATCAATACAATTTATAATTTATATCATCCAAACTAATAATTTCATTAATACATACATATGTTACAATAGTAATATATATGTATTTGAATCTTAATGTCTCACACAGTGCTAAACTTAAAGCGTAATTTAACCTTATAAGATCTAATCTAACTTAAAAAATAAAAATAATATATAATCTAGTCGAACTTAAAATATAATTCAATGAATTTTGAATCGGTCGCACTTTACAAAAATACCTTATTTTAATATCGATGCAGCTTTGATCCGTTGAAGTAATCAAATAAACTATTCCATTATGCTCATAGCTCAAATAACTACGGAGTGAAGGCTTTGTGAAAAAAAGAACTTTCCAGTGAAAAATGTCTGCATATTTCACATTTTCCTTTATTAAAAATATATAGAATACATATAAAATATATACCTATGAGACTAGGTCGACATCAAACGCTCCATCGAAGGGAAAAATATCGAAGCGATCGCGTTTTACTATCGAGCGTTCAAAAAGCGTTCACAACGGTTCCGCAAAAAGACCTGAAAAAACACAGAATTTATTAAATTTAAAGATGAAATTTTTCAGAGCATCACGTAACGAAGTTAACTCGAGTGGCGGCCAACAACCATACAGCGTTTTTCACTTTTGAAGAACCCTTCGAACCAAACTGCGAACATTCTTTATTATCGATAAATCAAAATTCAAAACGAGTATAGCTTTTTGTGGTTTGTTTTAAAATTAGTGATTGATTTTTTTTTTCACAATATTCCTTTTGCAAAATTGCGCTTTTATTTGATGCAGCTCACTTTTTTATGTATCCTAAATTCAGTTATTTTGCTATGTGTTATACATGTTTTCATAATGCGCTGAATAAGACGTAATATCTCAGTAAATACTAAAAGTATTTATCAAGAAAATTCTTCTGTACATTATAAGACATTTTAATAATTTTCTCATTAAAAGTATCATAAGTCTATCATTTTTGAACTGAGAAAAACTACAGCATGGTGAGTCTAGTTAAGTCGAATAAGGTTAAAACTCAGTTTAAGTTAGATTCGTTTAGATAATATTTTCATTTAAATACAAGGTAAAATTTAAATAAATTAAGCGACATTTTCATGTATGTTTAGAACAAATGGAATGTTTTTCGTATTTAATAATATACAAACATCACATATGTATATTTTCAACATTCTTGAAATTAATAAGCGATGAATTACAATCATAGATGAAGTTTGAGGGAAAATACCCATAATTCATCTAATTATAAATTATTACTATACTTAATGTAGTGCTCGAGTTATAAATGCAACCCATAAACAAAGCCATAATTTCATATTATTTCTGAGAAAAACTATAACTCGCATTCAGGCTAGAAAGAAAATAATTTCTAGCTATAAAATATTATCAATTCCCTTTACACTACACCTTCGATTATACAGTACAGATCAAAGATCGACTCAAGTGTGAACAAACCTTTCAACATCTTGCCACAACCGAGAACAGCAATATCCACACGACGTCCGCAAATCCACACGCGAGCTAAGTCTGGTGCTTTTCCCGCTTTTCCCACTTTTCCCGCTTTTCCCGGGTTTTCCCGGGTTTTCTCGGGACACGATCGTTTGTTTTCTTTTCGTATGTGCTTAATGGAATTTCGCCAGTGGATCGGCTCTGATTTCGCGCGAAATTCACTCTCGCGAAACTTTGTTTGGATCCGCAGTTCGCGTTAGTGTTGTTTCGGTCTGCGAACGATTGTTGCACGTTGCACCGTTATTATGTATCGGGCTTAACTTGGGCTCGTTTGTAGTTCGGTCGTATGTGTAACCAGTCACGTTTCTCTTTTGTTACGTGTTTGGTGCTGTTGTGTATTGAAATCGATAAGTTTTTAATGATGTATGTGTGTGGGAGTTCGGTCTTAAGGCGCTTCGAGCGTCTATGATATGCATTTTGATGATGTAACATAATGTATTTAAGAATGTCTTGATAGATGAATTTTATATTTGAACGTTCCTTTCTTAGAAAAAACTTATAAATATTGCATCCATAAAGTTAAGAAATTAATTTCATTTAAAAATAAACACATACATAAAGAGTTAATATTCTTTAGAGATAACTTTAATTCTTCTATATATTTTCTGTCGACGCTTATTTGTCTGATATGCCTTAGAAGGCTCAAGTTAAAGTTCTTTTCTAAAACTTTCCTTTTAGGTTATTATTAATTTATAATTTAGAAATCATTTAAAATCATGGGAATCAAAGTTTTAAGATAACTTACGACTCATCGTAGTTTTGTCGATAGTTCTCAATACGCTGTTACTTGGTCTCAAAAGTAATACTGATCCTGATTCCACGCATGCTTGAATTTTCCTTATTTTTATATGACGACTGAAAAGACCACAAGGTACAAGTGATATTTTTGCCGAAATTGAGTTATGTACAAGAATCGCTTCTATCACTCATATATTTGGTGACAAAAGTATATAAACAAACTTGGAACATATACCGAGATATATCATCAAATTACTCGACCTCCTCCTAATACAAGCTCAACATAGAGTGTACTTTTCTCAAAATAACTTTTAACCCTTGATCTTTACAATCATCATATATTTACAACAGAATCATAAATCCACAAGACACCACGCACAATGAACACACACAACAATCATCGCAAAAAAAACACAACTCAATAGTCTCCCACGTCGAATAGACTCCTCCGTCCAATAGAACAAAACGTCATACTGACACAAAAAAAACGTAACCTAACCGCACAATCCTCGAACATGTCTCGCATCGGAAAACACCAGATGCACAAGAGAAAAACGAGTAAATAATAAATAAATAAAACGGCGCAGTCAGCGCACCTTTTGTTCCCCAAGCCAAGTCGCCTTTTGTTCCCCCGGCCGAATAACGCGGAAAGAATACTTACGTTTCGTTTCGTGACTCGACGTACCGCACCGGTGTTTACCTATTCTTTTTTTTTGGGTATTTTTTGGGTTATTTTTAGGTCTTTTTGGATAGAGGGTGGGTTTTCTTTTGCGCCCCGGTTCGATTCTGTCGATTTCGTCCGGAGGATTTTCCGCGCGGAAAAGTCGCGTTTTTCATCCGAGGTTTTCTTTGGGGGGAAATGCGCTTCGATGGTCTGTTTGTAGTTATATGTGAAATTGTAATTTTATTGACGTTTCGATGAGTTTTATGGTGAAATTATAGGTTTTAGCAAATATTATTTCATTACATAGGTAAAAAATTCGGATAGTTTGATTCAATGCAGTCTTTTTTTTTTGGTTTAAATTTTTGTTAAGCTTGAATGAAGGCAAGGAAATATTAAAATCTCATTAATTTTCCGACATATACATAGATTTGTATGTCTGAAATGGCTATAAAGCTATCTTTTTTGTGTATGTAGACATCTCTTATGGTCATATATGGCTGTTTCTGCTGTGTTTATTTTGGTTGCATATCAAGTGAATGTGCCCTAAGTACATTTTATATATTGATAGTCAGACAGATTTATTTCACTGAAATAAAAATCTCAAATAAATTATATTCGGCTTTTAATAAGATCAAATAAAACAAATTTGAAAGATACTCTTTATCGTGTTCATAACTTAATTTAATCAAACTTAGATTTTTTTAAATTTCATATAACATGCATGATATGAGTTTTATTCATTTTCTATCGCTTAAGTTTTCATGAACATTAACTGAATAAAATATGCACGTAAAACAAAACGTGAGGCTTTGATCTGCAATACATTCACATATTTCGTTTCTATAAAATGAATAAAAATATCATCTCTAGTCACATTTCAAGTATGCATATGCAATAAAAATCCATGAATATTCCGACGAAACATCCGTTGAAGATCTTTCACACTTTCCGGTTTCATCATACATAACGTTACACATATTACGACTGAATATCACAAAGGGTAAAAGTGACATTTTTGACGAAATCGAGTATTTACAGGAGTCGCTTTTATGTACTCTCATATATTTTGGTGGCATAAGGATATAAACGAACTTGGAACGTGTACCGAGATACATCATCAAATCACTCGACCTCCTCCTAATACATGCTCGATTTTGAGCGCGCTTTCCTCGAAATCACTTATACCCTTTGGCCTTATCAATAGTCGTATATAATACAATACTTTTGTATTTATTTCGTCGTAGAAGCACGCGAGTTAAATCCGTTTGCGAAGGATTGCAAAAAGATTTATGTCACTGTACGACCGAAACGCTATAAAGCATGTTTACTCCCATCAAAGAGATGTTTGCTCGCTGCAAAATATCGTTTTCGACTCTTGAATTGAATGTCAATACCAAAAATGTGAAAAGACGTTTCCAATTCTGTCGGCGTATTCTTGTGAAAATGTATCGAACACACGAAAACAATGTCGCGATTCGAAAACGTCTCGAATCTATGTGTTTGTCGTATTGCAAAAGTCGGTTTTATAAGCTGCAACGGAATTTCGCTCAGTACGTGGAAAACAAAGGGATACTGTTCAAATAGGAAAAACTATTATAGAAAATAATAAATTTTTACAATTGAATTATAATCATAACTATTGAAAAGATCACATTTTCTCTCTTAGAAGAGTCTTTTATTAAAAGTCATGATTCAATTGTACTCTCTATAATTACATGATAGTGATGCAAGAACCACTTAATTATTATTTTTTGTTTAAAATTATTTCTATATTCTAAGAGTTAACTTTCAATATTTGAACTTTCACTAGTGTCATGAGGTATAATTGAGTCGTTCAGTAAATGACATGATCAACTTAATATAACGAAAAATCTAGAAAAGCAATTAAAAGCATTTGATGCGTTTTCAAAATTCCCTTAATTCTTTTCATTATTTGATTTATCTAAAATTATTAAATATTATTTATACGGATTTTATTCATAATAAGCTACGGAAGTAGTTAGTTCACATTAAAGTATAGAATGAATCAAAATGACATTTGAAATAAATGATTTCCTATTCGATGGCTGAATAAAATTTGTCATTTAATGCTATTTAATATTTCACATATAAATGTTATGAATGACTATACCATGTTTTTTGACATTTTAGGCCATTTTTTTCACATTTGGTTTAAGAATTAAATGATTTAAAATTACAAGCAGTCCTCCAATCATTGACTGTCAAAATTTCGGAAGAAATAGATGGATATACGTATTGTACGAATTGTAGTATGTCTGTCTTTCAGCAGCTGTTTTGACAGCTCGTTAAAGTATATAGTTTGATTTGTGAATGAAATGAATTTAAAGGTAAAAAAACGGGACCAAAATCTTTTTTTGTTCAAAAAGTGGAGTTATTAATTTTATACACTGAACGGATAAACTATGCCTCACCCTGTACATGACGAAAAAAAATCATAACAAGTCAAGAAAAAAATCCAAACCAACAGATAGCTACAATGTGCAATGAAAACTTTAAAAATTCGGCCGCGTCGCGCAAATTGAATTTCCCGCGGGGCGAAAGCTCATAATTCAGCGGCGAGTTTTCGCGGGCTTTTCCGAGTTTTCCGCGAGACGCCGATAAATCTTGCGCCGTTTTCATATGTGTCGCGTTTTGTTTCTTCTTCTTCATCCCCGACGACCCACGGGGTTGGGTTAGAAATAAGGGGTTGGTTAGAATTGTGGGGTTGAGTTAGAATCGAGGGGTTAGGGTGTGGCGTGACGCTTCGCCTCGGATTTATGCCTGAAAATCTGCACTCGTGAAAAATCCGACCGACGGTGAAAAAGTGCCACCACCTTTTCTCATATCCATATTATGTTATACATGGTGTGTTAAGAAAGTCGTGTTATATTTTTTTGCTGCGTCCTAATGAGAAAAAGCACTTTTTTTAGACTATGGGCTGCAAAAACTAGCGTTTTTTTACTAAAGAGTTTGACAGCTGTCAAGGCGTGTTTGTGTACTCTCAGTGCTGAACTTTGTAGAAAGAAAAAGCTTGTTTATTTAATGTTTAGTTTGATTATGTGAAAAGGTAAGTCCTAAGATCAAAAAGTCATTTAGTATTGCAATCTGAATATGTCTTAATTGTTAAATAACAGAAAGCATCGCTAATTTCGTTAACCTCTGTTTTAAATTAATGTCATGATAGATACTTATGGACGATATAAACCAAAAAAACTTTCAAAACTCAATTGATTTCCTAACTCTAAACTGACTGACTACAAAACCTGAGCGACTTTTTTGTTTCTTAAAATCAACGATTTACTTAAAAGATACAATTTTCAATCATATACATAATTCATTACACTTTCAATTTAAGTCTCGTAAAAGGCATATTAGAATCTGATGAACTGTCAAAAATAGTATTTGCTCAAATATACACTATCAAAGAATATTGATTATTTGTTATTTGAAGATATTAAAAAATATATGTGTAACATGACTTATGGGATAGTCTATGTGTGTTCACGTGGCTAGAAAAACGGTGAGGTTATATTTTTTGGTTTCGGTTCGGTTGTTAGTATGATATGTATGGTGATGGAAGTTCTTTGATGGTGGATCGAGCGGATGATGTGTCTTTGATCCGGATGAAATTTTAATTAAAAAAATGTCGAGAGTGTTGTTTTTATAAAATTTCGTTGATGGGTGAGGAACATGATTTTTACTCTGACCTGTATAAAATAAACGAAATTTGCAGAATTTCATCATATTATCTACATATGTAAGAGAGTTTTTTAATTATCGACACCAATTTATTTTTGAACTTTCAATATTAATTTGGAGCTTATCTTATTCAAAATTTTAATTAAATTACTAAATAGAACAATATATATTTTATTTTAATTTGAAAAATATTTGAATGAGAACTCTATTTTGTAATATCTATCGAAACTATTTTTAAATATTTATCGTAATCATGCAACATTCACTTGTTGTCATTTGTTAGCAACGGCCATACACAATACTTACAAACGCCGTATCAAATTATTAAAAATATTTCTGTAACTAAAATTAAAATATTCATTCGATTCTCATTAAAATATTAATTGACGACTGAATATCACAAAGGGTACAAGTGACCTTTTTCATCGAAATTGATTTATGTACAGAAAATGGATCTGTATCATAAATAGAACCATTTCTGTACTTTAATCAATATCGATAAAAATGTTCACTTCTACCCTATGTGTTATTTAGTCGTCAATTAATTTCATGTTTAATCTATCATTTGAAAACACTTAACAATTCTTATCGAAAACGCACTCAATTGAAAACACATCAAAGACGCATCACTCTAAGCATTCGCATTCAGAAAAAGCACCCAAGAAAAAAATCCGAATAAACATCGTCCATTTTTCACTCCCCCTTTTTCACTGTATTATGTACATACGTACACTGTATTATGCATATACCCTGTATATAGTGTACTGTATGTATTGAAAATAATGCGGAGGCTGCTTCTTTGGCGTGCAATATTCTCGGCTTCAAGGTGAACTTCGGTAGCAATTTATCCGAATTATTTGTGTCGTGTAACCGCGAAATGAATTCTTTTCTTGATCCCGGTTTAATTAAATTTCGGGTCGTGATGAAATTCGCGTTCACGAAACGTCATATTAGGGCGACCGTAAATTTTTCATCTTAAGGTATTACCGTCGGATAGATTTTTCATACGTTTGATATAGTATTTTTCGGGGGCTGTTTGAATATTGCGGTTCGTATAAATTTGAATTTTTTTCTTCTTAAGAACATAATATTTTATGAGGTTTCGACCGATTTTTTCAATAGTTGTCGCTTTTTATGATCGTAATTGTATTTGAGATATATTGATTTCATTAAAAACTAGTTTGAAGAGAAATGGTTTTATATAAATACTTCAAGCTGATTGTAGACTGTTGCATAGTATTTGTAGCGATTATTCAGTCCATTGAAAATATTAAGTCAAAATAGAGTTTTAAGATTTATACACAAAAATATTACCTGCACTAGTTTTATGTAATCTTCTAATTGTGTAGATTACAATTTAGAGCAAATAGTGACCCAAGTTTCACATTCAAATCACAGACAGATATACAAATTAGTATTATTATTTTATTAAATTCAAAATAAATGAAAGAATAATATCTTCTAAAACACGTTAAATTACGTCAAGTGTGTAGGTAATGTTTAATGTGTTTGCTACACATTCGTGCGTGAAAGCCGATCTGTTAAATGTATTAGCTTTTTTTCTCGATTACATCATTTACAATCATTTAATCGATTATAAAATATAAATTGTGAAATAAAATAATCCAACAATCTTTCCATATAAGCAAACAATAACTTAAAAGTTTCATTTTGATCGGATAATCAGCAAAGGAGCAAAATGATGCAAAAATTATAAAGATAAATAAAAAATCAATACCGACACGTGTCGGTTCACTTAAGCTCAACATTAATTGAAATACGAATTATTCTCTCTTTCGCAAGCAGAACGAATATCTCTTTATTTTTTCGAATCTTCCAATCGAACGATCTCATTTCGTTTGATTACAAGTTCGAGATTGCCACTCGAGACAAGATCACAATGGGGCATTTTTTCAATGGCGCCGAACTCTCGCTTTGGAAAGCAAAAATAAAAACGGCCAAAATGAAAGAAAAGACGAGGGAAAAGAAGAAGGAGAGGAAAATTCACAACACATAATCACTCCCGTTCGCGAAACATCCATACTTATTCTGTGCGGAAATACGATTCTTGGAAGACGTCACGTACTTCACTCATTCTACACACATGCACGTCAACATCGAAAGTTACATTCACACGTGGTCCGAATTTATATATTTCTAATTCGAATTTATTTTTTTTACTATTTTATTACATTTGCAATTCAATCTATACGTGATTCAATTAGAGTCGCCGCTTTATTCGATATCGCAATCGAACCTACATCTAACTAACTATGCTCGGTTCTTTTATATCTATGACCTACAAAAGGACTCTAGAAGCAATAAATTATAAATTACACATTCATATCACTAGAATTAAGTGCATAAATGATCTTTGAATATGCTCATTCATTTGATTTCAATAGTAATATAAACAGTTTCAGGAAATATATTAACATATTCATATTATCAGATGATATTGCAACTTTCCAATATTTCTTTGATTGCAATTTGTATTCATGACTTATGTACTTATATAACATGGCTTTTAGAATTCTTATATGTACTTATTTATATTTTCTTTTTTCTTCCGATAATACTCATGATTTAGGCAAAGCTTAGTTCGTCAAACTATATTTTTTACCTGTAGTCGTTATGAACCTCCTAAAGTCACAAGATCACCAACAAAACTTCAAGGAAAGGTCTTTTAACTGCTTTAGTTGACTAATCAGAGAGTTACAGACAGTCCAACTACGAACTGTCAAAAATCCATGAAACATATGTATATTAGCAGTTTGTACATAAACTTTCGTCTGTAACTTTATGATTAAGTAATGACTCTCAACAATTAAAAAAGTAAATAAAGTTAGCACTACAGATATTTATATATTACAACTGGGAAAACCAAGAGCTACAACTGATATTTTCGCCGAAATATATTGCTTTCATATACTTGGGGAAAAAAGGATATAAACGTACTAAAAACGTATACCGAGACATATTATCAAATCACTCGATTTCCTCCGAATACATAAGCTTAACTTTGATCACGCTTTTCGCAAAACTCTTGTACCCCTCGGCCTTTTCACTCATCATATTTATTCTAGTCGAATTTTGGTCTTTTCCCATGTGCTTCGGAGACCAGTTCGAGTGTGAACGTGGAACAAGCGACTCGTTATTCTGCGTCGTCGTTATTTCGATGAAAATTCTTCAGAAGAGAACAAGAGAGACGGCGTTCATAACTCTTTTGTTGGGGCTGCAGTTGAATGCAGTGCCCGTAAAAAGTGCATTTCCCGAATAAAACATTCGTTTCCCTCTTGCGGGACTAGAGTTCGTCTTCGCGATGATCCAGCAACTTTGAATCCCCGCCTGAATTTTCCTCTCTCTTGTAAAAATTCTATATAGAAACGTACGTACGTCCAAATGTATATTTAATTCGTTAAAACTTTGCTTCTAGACTCGTCCGCTTTGTTCGAGAGACGTTCGCTCCTCGTTCCCATTCCGAAGTGTGCGAGTATAAACATTTTCACGGATGAATAGATTGAAATTGTATTGTGTTATAGTTTTCGATTTAAATGTGAAAATTGTCGAAAATTACAAGACTGAAACGTTTTTCAGGAAAATAGATTTCATTCAAGATCATTCAAATGGATCTATTCAGCGATGCAACTTGCGACGCATTTTTGTAGAGACTCGACTTAGTGATTATTTTCATCTGATTCTCAATATGAAAAAATGTAATGAATTGAGTGCATCTTAAGTTAATTAAGTGGAAATGCCTTTAATTGATATTTTTTATGCACTTAGAAGAAAGATGACAAATATAGACTACAGTGAACTTTATATTATACCTATCACTAAATTTAGAATATTTATTAATTTTGAATTAAATCTATTTACAATATTGGTTTATTTCATAACTTAATCATTTACATATGTTTTATTAATAGTATTTTTGAATTTATTTGAAATTACTAAATGATCTTAATTTAATAGAGTACACGATATAAAGCACTAATGCATATTCGTCATTATCGAAAATGTTATTTTCAATAACGAAAATTATTTTTTCAGCTTTAACATTATTTTATGTCTATATTTATACTGAATTTCTACAAAATATTGACTCGAGATAAACATATGAATATTCTTTTAATTCCCACGCAAAATCTATCTATAGAAATATAATCAGTCGTAAAAAATCGAATCATATTTTATTCGCTCGGATGAAATTTCGAATTTTCTCATAAGACGAGCTCAACGAAGCGATGCTCGAAAAAATTTGAAGGCATTTTTCAGTTCATCTTAAATTAAAACTTGTTTGAGCGGTACTTAACTTTTTAAGCTCGTCATGAATCCATTAGGCCTCCGGCTCTCGTCATCTCTCAAGTATGGACGAAGTACATCGACAGAAAAAATGATGAAAATAACGCGAAAGCTCCTCTAATTGAAACTTGTTCAACGACACACTCGAAAACATGTTTTTCAACCATCCCCTTGTGTACGTACGCTCTCCAATTAAATTTCGAAAAAAATCAAACGAAATTCTTTGTATTAGCGTTTATTATTAAAATATTTAACTTTAGACTTAATCGCCGAGCCGTGTAATTGCTAAGTAATTTTTTTTATAAGAAAAAGTTCTGGAAAATAAGCTTTGGCCGAAGTGGAGTAAGTGAGTACGTCAGTACTCGTTTCAAGTTTCTGATAATATCAACTGTCTGCCAAGATCAAACAGATTGACACAAAACTTTCTTCGTCTTTTTTTTTCCTAATTCTTTTCTGCCTTATTCGAAATTAAGGACCAACTAAAAATAAAACTTTGAACGGGACTCGGCTTCGAGGGAAAAAAAGTATATAAAGATAAAATTAAGAGCGAATATAAATCTTTGCAAAGTTCTGCGAAGCGAAAGAGGTTACTTTTTTAATAAACTTAATTTTGAGAAAACTTTATACACAACAAATGGATTTTTTCCGAATGCTTTTCATTTTATTTTCTTTCAAGATTTTGCTATTGAGTACTAGCAACTGTATTGTATTGCATGCTAACAACTATATGAATTTAATACTATCTACTGTATTAGATTTGCTTAAGACTATATGTTTTAACCAATCATAGGCATCAACCTTGTATTAAGATAAATAACTCTAACTTCATCGAAAAATATAATTTCATTATTTTTTTCTTAAAATCAAATAAATTAAGCAATCTTGCATATTTTAACTATATTTTTTGATGTGAAACACTTTTGACCGTCTCAATACTATTTTCAACCGAATAACATGCGAAATCAGTATTTTAATTTTAAATAATATTGATTGGGTTATATTGATTGATAAAAAAAGCCATTAACCTTCAGTATGCTTTAAGTAAATGTGATAAAATCGTAAAATATAACGTCCAAATATTAATTCTTGGCGCTAACTTTTATTTGCTTTAAAATGTGTAGCGTTAGATCGAATTGTAAAATAATACAAAAATCTTTTAAAAAATAATGTTTGTTATCAATCTGATAAATGATTTAAGAGAACATTGAATACAAACGAAATGCAAAAGATCAAATGAAAAAAAAAACTAAATCTCGCACATTTTTCTATAGAAAACCCATGCAGAAACCATTCCATCATCAATAATACGAATCTCCACTCATTTCCAACCCCAACCAGAATACATACGCGAATGAATCAAGTCTCCCCGCATTATAAATTACCAAAAAATGTTTCGAATACCTTTCGTACAAAATCCGAGCATCTTCCCGGTCCAATCATCAATCTTCCTTTCGCGTTGCTCAGCACAAAATCAATGAGTCGCCGCCCGGTGCTTGTGTTTTTTTCCTTCCCTTTCTATGGTTTTTTCTTCGCTTTTGGAAGACGTGGAAGTTGAGAGTCGAAGACCACCCCTTTTGGAAGGAGGCTCTGCGGCTAAGTGGTGTAATATATCCAGGGGAGAATTTTAAAAGGAGACGTGTAATGGGCGCGGGGTGAAAATTCGCATGCCTTCGGTGATTTTTCAATGCTGAGCCATTTTTACACGCCAAACTCACGTGTCGAACGAATTTTCCATTATGATATATAAAAAAATATTATTTTTAAGGATTTTTCAATTTTTCATTATTGAACGGCTCGTTTGTTGTGTTAAAAGCGCATTTAATATGAAGAGTATACTGGTGACGTTTGATGACAGTGTTCATGGGGAATGCTTTAACAGCAATATCGAAAAGAAAAGTAGTTATAGACATAAAAAAATAGATTAGGGTAATGAAAATATTGCTAAATAAACTAAATGATCGTAATTATTCATTAGACACGAGGATTAATAAAGCTCTGCAAGTCTGCAGTCATTTAAGACAAGTCATTATAGAATATTACCAATGAATTGTCATAATTTTATACTCTTATTTTGAAAACAATTCCGCTTTGATTTAATTGTTATTTTTGAAAATTTGTGCTTTTGGATCGTATTTAATCATATCTTCTAGGATTGATTTATTTGTTTCAGAAAGTGCTGTTGCGATATAGCACTGTTCTAATTTTTTCACAGAAAATCAGTAACATTTCTGAAATGTTCATTCTCAATTAATTATCAGTAGATCTTATAAGAATTTTAATGTTATAATAATACATATTATACATATTTGTCACATTTATGAAAAATGTCGATGTTTTCAATTCAAATTGAACCGCTTTTCATTTCCATAGGCAAATCGCATTCGAACACATATGCTTATGAAAATTATATTAAATTGAGTGAATATCACATTAAATGAAAAACCATTGGTATTCAACTGAAAATAACTGCATATATCATTATTTTACTTGATAGTGTCGAGTTTCAATCATTCTACATTATTTTTGAAATTTCGTTCATATTTGGATAAAAAGCGTTTCGATTAACGCACGGCACATTTGATAATTAATCAAAACACATCACAATATTATACAATAATAATCATTCTCTTTATGCAGACATTTTCAATTAGCATAAACGTGAAATTGTTCGTTTATTTTGATTTCGCACAATACGAACAATACCCGAGCGCACAAAAGCTCTTTTCGCGAAACGCGCGCACACATCATACATATTTATTCAACGATTTCGGCGCGAATTTCGAAATTCGAAAACAAAAGAGATGATAAATCGAGCTATATTTATAATAAGCGCAATCAGATGTGTTTACGTGTAATTTGAGCGCAGACAAGATAAGCCCGAAGGGTTAACCGAACCGCACTTTATTTATGATTTATCGTCGTAAAGCGCGGTTTATGAGCCGCGAGCGAAGCCGGGTGTTATTATTTTATACACCTGTAGGAAAAAATCTCTCACCTCGGATTTTTATAGAGGAGCGTTTTCCGTCTTCGCGCTTCGGGGGTTTAACTAATGTCTGGATCAAATAATGATGAAAAATGATCTGGAATATTAAAATTTTATACACTCCATAAATTATGATTATTTGGATATGTATTTTTTCAATATTTCGTTTCTGTAATGAAGAAGATTAATGTTAGATAGGATTACTATTCATCATACTTACGTAGAGATGGATCTGTGCAGGTTTTTTCGATTATAATCTCAACGGCGTAAATATTAATCTTTCATCATATATTTTCATTATCATGTCGATCTTAGAAGAAAATCAATCTTACAGTAGAATATATCAGAAAGACATAGTTTTTCATAACGGTACACAAGCTAATATGATACATCGTAAGAAGTTTTCCTTTAAAAATATTCTTTATATTTTTCTCATTATTAGATTTTTACCATGACATGCAACAGTTCGTGACTTTCATATTCGGTATTTTCCATATAGAAGCTATCAAAGCGACAAAGGATGATGACCAAATTACTATGGAGCCTGGCCCATGAGCGGCCACTAATGATATTGGTATCAAATGAAAGATCTTTTAATTAGCAACAACTTTCACTATGGGCGTATCATCGTGGGGGATATAGGAAAGGAGATATCAGCCTTTAAAGATAGCGGAATTTGTATGGCGGACGCGCGAAGCATCTCGAGTGTCATGTACCCATATGCGCTATTTTACGTTCATTATCAACATTTTAACTACTTTTTTTCATTTTTTACGCAGCTTTTCAAAATATCAGTTTTAATTAAAAGAAACATTATATGTTGCTAAGGAAAACATTTAATTCATTAGTTATTACGTCTTTAATAATAAACAAAGTAATGATTTATGCATATTGATAATACAATAATATTGGGACAATAACTAATCTTATCTATCTCATTAATATTCAAATCATCTTATGATCAATTAAAATCGAATTTAATGAAACATTTGAGCTTATTTGAAGTGCTGAAATGAAATATCGAAGGAAAAAAAACATTTTTTGTTAAAAATACATACATTTACATTAGTGAAATTACGTCTTACTGCTGATAAACATCGTAGAATGAACAAAGTGCACAGGGAAAACCTTATGATTGATAATCGTAAAATAAAGCAGCGTAAAAAATGAAAAAAAGTAGTTAAAATGTTGATAATGAACGTAAAATAGCGCATATGGGTACATGACACTCGAGATGCTTCGCGCGTCCGCCATACAAATTCCGCTATCTTTAAAGGCTGATATCTCCTTTCCTACATCCCCCACGATGATACGCCCATAGTGAAAGTTGTTGCTAATTAAAAGATCTTTCATTTGATACCAATATCATTAGTGGCCGCTCATGGGCCAAAATGAACATCATCCTTTAGCTTAAAAACAAAAAAAAACGATCTAATTTTATCTCTAAAATTTTCAAAAACACCAATCATGTAAGTCCACGATAGCGTGTATTAATATACAGCCTGACATCGAATTTCGCACAATTCACTATTTCACACATTTCACTATTTCACACATTTTTGAAAGATATTTCTTTAATTAAATAGATTTTCAAAA